>JAUTXW010005440.1:0-1488753 GCA_030620095.1 Kuschelorhynchus macadamiae
CTAGCTGCAAAATTGCTTGCACCATTTTTATTTACTTTTTTTTTCAATATGCTTAGGAAATTTTGTTTAGTACATAGTCATTTAGTAACACATTATATACTGTATTTTCAAGCATTTTTATTGGGCGCCATTTTGTTCCATCTTATTGGATTCCTGCCAATATTTTACCAGTTTCTATCTCTGCCACACTTGATTTTTGGGCATAATTTAAAATAAATTCAATATGTAGTTTTTTCAGACTGATTTTTAAAATATTTTAATAGGCCTCCATTTTGGTTAGCCATCTTATATTAATATCAAAATGTTCATTTGTATTTAACACTTGATTTTTGTGGAAAATTAGAGGTAAATTGCATTAGCTTTTTTAATAATGATTTTTTTAACGTTTCACGTTCAATTTAGTAGTGTTTTCAGGCTAAATTTTTAAATATTTTATTAACTAACCACTATGTTGGAATCATACCAAAATGTTGATTCCAATATAATACTTGATGTCTTTTGCAAAATTTGAAAAAAATTAAGTAATTCTTTAGTAATAACTTTTCACTAGGCCACCATTTTGCTTTGCTATATTGGATTTTTACCAAAATGTTACCAGGTCATCCCCATATAACCTTTAATTTTTGACCAAAATTTAAAGTCAATGGCGCAAGTAGTTTTTTCGGAGGGTAATTTTTTACGATTAAAATACTTCCCTTTTACTAGGGAAGTAAAACTACACGGTGTCCCGAATTCGAGGCGTATCATTCTCGGAAACTATAAGAGATACAAAGTCGGTTAAATTAGGGCAAAGTTGCGCAATTTCATGCCAATCAAAATGCCGCCTTAAAAGTTTGAAAATTCCGAATACTTCCGAAGATATTCGAAAAAAAACCAAATATCCGCGATTACGTTTTTATTTTTTCTGAGTCTATTTAAAGTGATATGACAAAATAGATTCCACATTATCGTTGTTACTTTCTCTGCTTTACAAAATGACTCTGCTAGATTTTCATTCCGACGTTTCGTTTCTTCGCAACCATCATCAACTTTGTTTTTAAATAGGCAAAAAATTCCATTCTATGCTTAATTAACTTTAATTTAAATTTTGAATTCAATGACATAACACACTTGACATATATCGGACGTTTCGAGCGGAAAATCCATCATCAGTGTTAGTTGCTGATGATAGCGATGGAACGAAACGTCCTATCAAACGCCTGATGACGCATCTTGTAGAAAAGAAAAAATGGCCACGAAAATGTCGAATTTATTTTGGTCTACTTCTTTAAAATTAATTGCCACAAGTTAGAATTTGAAATTTGATTTTATAATGAATTCATTTAAATAAAAGTAGAAAAAAATATTCGTTTTTTCAGTGGAAGCTTCGGGAAACATATTTTCATTAAAAACTACAAAAGTTTTACAAATTCAAATTAAATAAAAAAAAGAATTCAAATACATTTCTAAATATTTAATAAATACATGAAAGTAGCAAAAGTATAAACATTACAACAAGAATTCAGAACCGTTTGTTTCAACACATTTTTGGGTTAATCGATTAATTTTGTAAATTGCGCGTTGAATGGTTCTTGTTCGTATAGCTTACTTCTCTCACTAAATTATAACGCAGTTCTTCGATATTTTCGGGCAAATTCCAATATAACCGATTTTGTAAAAAACCCCAGAGATAGTAATCTAAGGGGTTTAAGTCCGGAGTTCTTGATGGTCAGCGTACATCCCCTTGATTTCCAATCCATTTACCAAAAAAATAAAAGATTGAGAATCTGTCACTTCTCTTCAATTATGGGGGGGAACACCATCTTGTTGCCACTATGGACTATGGCCACATTATTTTGCCCTATCAAATCTATATATTTTTGAGACATGCAAAAAAATGGGCCAATTATTTTGTTAAACCACATTCCCACCCATACACTAATCGATTCCGTTCCTTGAGATCTCTTGATTTTGTCGCGGATTATTCATAAACCAATAATGTTCATTGTGTCGGTTAAATATTCTGGAAAAAGTGCGCTCGTCCGCCCAAATTATTTTATTCAAAAAATCACCCTGTTCTAATTTATTTTGCATCCAACGACAAAATTCTAGACATCTTTCAGAATCACCAGGTCTTAAAGTTTGACTCACGTGAATTTTGAATGGCTTGTACCCATGCGATCTAAGAGTTCGTTAAATTCTCATGTGTGGTATTTCCAAATCATCTTCATTTGCACTAAGAGATGATATTAAGTAACAGCATCTAAAATAGGCGCTTCTTCTTCCTGATCCATTCGCCTACCGTATTTCTTTCTTGGTTTTTCAAAACCTCCGTGCTCTGTTAAATTTTTGTCAAGTCTTGCAAAATAGGAAAAATGTGGCTGTTGCCTTTCTGGGTATTTCTGAAAATATCGTTGACTTGATGACACATGTAGTATATGCGGATCATATATCACGTTTTTCTAAATACGCAAAAGGCATTTTTATTGGTAACACAAATCGAGAATAATCAAGACTCAAATAAGTAAAGAAAAACTTCAAAATACTCTTGCCATTTTGAAACAAAAGAAAATTCCATGACTAAGTGTGATGCATAAGAAGGAGTATGACACTATGCAAATATTGTTATTGAAGGTTTTTTAATCTATTTTTTTTTTGATAAATTCTCATACAAACATAAATTATAACAATAGATTTTTTTTTCTAATATTACTAAACCATTTTAAATTTTCATAGTCATTTTTTCTTCTTTACAAGATGGCTTCATCAGGCTTTTGATAGGATGTTTCGTTCCATCGCCATCATCAGCAACTAGCACTGATGATGGATTTTCGGCTCGAAACGTCGGATATATGTCAAGTGTCTTGTCATTGAATTTAGAATTTAAATTAAACTTAATTAAGGATAAAATGGAATTTTTTGCCTATTTAAAAAAAAACAAAGCAAAATCTAGCAGCGCCGCCTTATAAAGCATCAAAAGTAACAATGTGGAATTTATTTTGTCATATCACTTCAAATTGACTTCAAAAAATAAAAGCAGAATCGAGGATATTTGGTTTTTTTCGAATATCTTCGGAATTTTTACACTTTTATATCTCTTATAGTTTCCTAGTTTCCTCTTATATTTCCCAATGATACGTCTCGAACTTGGGACACCCTGTACATCAAACTAGATTCTCGTATTTAACAAACACAGAAGTTAGCAGCCAAATGCATGACAACCAGGAGATAAACGTAAAAAATTTAAAACAAAAAACAAGCCTAGCATCACTATAAAGTATCCCTTAAAATCGTCATAAAGTATAGGGTAGGTGTACAATCATGCCTTAAGAGAACCTTTAGAGAGAATGACGCTTTGGCGCTTGAAAACTCGTAACATGTAATTCGCATGATGTAAATTCAAAATTTTTAAACATTTTTTTCATATCATTTGAACATATTTTTTCCAATAAAAGAAATTATATTAAACCTTTTAAAAGGATATTTTGTAATGACCCAGAAATAGGTGAATGTAAGAGACAGTTGGATATCTTTTATGTTCTCTCTAGATACTCTGAAGAAGCTAGAGCTATCTATGCAAAGTTAAAAGACAAAACAAATATGCTAAACTCTTACAGTCTGTAAAAAACAACTACTAAAATAAAAAATTTAGCAAAGCTCAAAACCAGAGCCAGGCGACATGGCGTATGGTGAATGAACTTACAGGTAACAGGAAACAAAATAACAGTGTTCCATCATGGGCCCTGCAAAATATTGCAAACAAGTTTAATGACCTATTTATCTACAATGCAAAGTTCATAATAAAAAACGGAAATTTAACTTTAAACACAGGTACACTGAATTTCCCTAGTGTGAAAAGTTCAATGTATTACGTCACGGTAACAGAGATAATAAATACAGTATGTCCCAGATTCGCTTCTCTACATAGGGATCTCGGCTCCTATTATACCTACAGCAAAGGTTATCTGGCTTCAGATTTACGATTGATCAATAAGTTTGAGAAATATCGGCGAGAAACCGAAAATGGCGGATTTCGTTTTTCGCCAGTATATCCAGAACGGTAAATTTGACAGCTGTCAAAATCTGACATTATTCGGACACATTTTTAAGACAAATAAGATGTCGTATACGACACGTCTTCATTGTTTTTTGTTAACCTGCAACCCGCCTCAACTTACAGCCGCCATATTGGATTTTTCGATTTTTGGAAAGAGCCTAAAATTTCGAGTCTAGTGATATCTCACCAGTGCATTACAGATTTTAGTGTCATCCAAATATCACACTTCGTAAATTGGGTTTCAGTTTTTTAAAGGAGGCCATGATTTATTTATCACAAGATTACGTTAATAAGTAAGTAATGTATTGAACGCATTGAATTTTCAATACAACATGATCGTAAAGAACGACTTAAAAAATCTAAATAAGCCTTTAACTACTTTGCAAGTGGGTAACATTAATTTACAAATCTGCAAAATGTCGTCCACTTGCATCGAGACATTTTTGACAATTGGTGACTGTTTTTCGTACAACCCTGATAAGTGTACTTCGGTTAATATTTCTAAATGTGTCCAGAACTCTGTCTCAGGATTTCTATGGTCACGGGGGATCAAATTCATAGACTTCATTCTTCGTGTGACCCCAGAGGTAGAAATCCAAGGGCGACAGGTCAGGGGATCTAGGAGGCCAAGATATTGGACCATTTAAAGAAATTATTCTTTCATCAAACTGCTCTCTTAAGAAGTTCCTGACTTGAATTGTATTGTGAGCCGGACATCCGTCTTGTTGAAACCAAGTTCTTCTTAATTCATCTTCCGTTAGAATAGCTCCTAAGGCTGGTACAACCTGGTTTCGCAAAAGCTCTAGGTACCTCTGACCGTTTAGGTTGTAGTCAAACAAAAATGGCCCAATAAGTCGATTTCAGCTTTATTATGAAAAAGAAAAACATATTTGGTTAGCGGGAAGTAATAGCCGTAATAAATTATTTTGTTCGTATTGCATATTAATTTCGGAAATACTAAATCAATTTATTTCAGTGATATAATAATCTTAAAGAAGTACACCGTGCCTTAATAAAACATAAAATATCAAAAGAACAAACCCCTTGCGCTTTAAAATTTAAATTATTCGGAAATACAGCTGAGCGCCTTTCTGTAAATCATAATGAAAATCGAAAAATAATTCGACATTTGATTAATATGGTATTTTTTTCATAATGCAAGAACTAGGCTTCCCGGGTAATAATAAATCATTATATTCAGATAATCACAATAATTTTAGAGAATTAGCTAAATCTGCAGAAAATTTAGATAAAGTGTTAATAAATGTATGGAACCCAATTCTATTTTTATAGGTTCTTCGAAACTACAATACAAAATGATTGAATAAAAATGTAATACAATATCAAAAAAGTAACTTGACTGACTAGAGTAGAACTTTTTACTTTTTTTTATTAGATTATACTCTTTTAGTATCATTAAGGAACTAAACGAAAAAAAAAAAAAGATTATTAGTTGACCATCATTTGGTGCCTATTTAAAAAAGATTGGTTAGATTAACTTACCAATGATCCCACACCAAACGTTACTTCCAAATCTGATCTGTAGACGTCTCTCTGCCACTTCGTGAGGATTTTGCACAGCCCAATCAATGATGACGGTTGTGCCTATTGAAGACTCCACAATTCGTGAACCTGCTCTCATCGGACCACAAGACATGATTTACAACATCAGGATTTTCATTACATTATGGGTTTGTATGGATGGTACTTATTCTTTTTTAAAACTCTCTATACTGTTGATTTTGGTACATTAGTTTCCTGTTCTACAGTTCTTACCAATGCACTAGGGTTTTCGTTGATAGCTTGTAAAATGTTTCTGTCTCGATTTTCATTCTTATTATTGTATCCGCTTCTAGGTTGTTCGAAGGCACCATGATTAATTAAATTTTAACTACGATTTTCCTGAATTGGGCTTTATAAGGCTGCCGTCGTTCGGGGTACATCTCCACATACCTTGCTGAGGTAACGTCGGCGTTTCTGTACGCTTGAAAGTACAGAGCTAATATGTTAACCTTTTCTTCATTTGAATACGGAATGCCGGCCATTTTCTATAGGTTTTTAAAATTTATGTGTCAGATTTATGATTTTATTGGGATAAAAGCGTACCTGCTACTTATTAAAACACAGCTTTGATACTTTCAACTATTTAACTTAACGTCAAAGTCAAAATCCAATTTTGTTACAGATAAATCATGGCCTCCTTAGAAAAGCATTGAGAGCTAACATTACTTTAAATCATGGCCTCCATAGAAAAAACTGAAACCTAACTTTACGAAGTGTAATATTTCGATGATACTAAAATCTTTAATGCACTTGTGAGATATCACTAGACTGGGAATTTCCAAAAATCGAAAAATCCAATATGGCGGCCATAAGAAAACTGAAAGTTGAGGCGGGTTGCGGGTTAACAAGAAACAATGAAGACGCCATCTTATTTGTCTTAAAAATGCGTCCGAATAATGTCACATTGGCAGCTGTCAAATTAACCGTTCTGTATACAGGGTGATTCATGAGGAAATGTCAATACTTCAGGTACATATTCAGGACCAAAAAATAAGCATAAAAGTCTATATAAATAAGTGTCCGCAAGGCCTTAGTTCTCGAGATACAGGGTGTTAAAGTTTTTATTTAATTTTCCTATTTTTAAATAAAATCTATGATAATGTAAATAATGGAGTGAAAATTGATATACGGGGGTTTTTTGGTATGACAAATTCGAATCTAATATTAGTATTGCTCTTACTTGTAGGGGGCGCCACCTACATGTCTTTCTACTTCTTCGAACAATCACAACTTTTTGGTACAGTCTTGTATTACATTTTTGAGCAAAACAAATTATTCCCTTGCCATTTCTACGTCAAAAAGGTATACCTGTTAAAAGTGGATACGAGCAACCGTTTTCGAGATATTTGGATTTAAAACAGTTTCGGCGCATGTGATTTTTTTATGCATGTATTGTAAAAAAATTGAAGTGTGCCTTGCCTGACAGAATAAATGCTGGTTGGTGTTCTCATCGTTTTTCCTGTTACTTAGCAATAGTAATGTCAGTTAATAATAAGATCAAATTTTGTCACTGTCAATATCTGTTCATAACTTTTATTATCTGACAATAATCATTATGCCTGTGATATTCTCGCATCGTGAATATACAGATATGATATTCGTCTATGGCTTCTGCAATGGGGTCGCAATTCAAGCAGTCGCGGAGTACCAGCGTCGTTTTTCAGATAGAAGGGTGCCAGATAGAAGAGTTTTTTAACAAGTTTTCACTACTGCTGGAGAATCTGGGATGTTTCCAAGTGCGAAAATTATATCTGAAAGGGAATTGGGACCTAACGTTGAAGTAGAAGAGGCTATACTCAATGCCGTCGAAAATGATCTAAGCATAAGCACTAGGCGGATTGCAGATACTTATCAAATTACACAATCGTCTGCTTGGAGAAATCTTCACATTAATTGTTTATACCCATTTCATTTACAACGGGTTTAACATTTGCAGGAGGGTGATTTTGAGTTGAGAATGCAATTCTGTAACTGGATTAATGAAGATCGAAGGTTGTATAGGTATGTTTTGTTCACTGATGAAGCACAGTTCACGCGTGATGGTATAAATAATCTTCACAATGAACACCGGTGGGCCTATGAAAATCCTCACGCTACAGTAGAACATAATTTCCAACATAAATTTAGCATTAATGGGTGGTGTGGAATGTTAAGTGGTCATTTAATTGGTCCATTTATAATCGACGGTAGTCTTACAGGAGAAAAATATTTAAACTTTCTTGAAAATCACTTGCGAAATCTATTAGAAGATGTTCCCCTTAATGTAAGACAAAACATGTATTTGCAGCATGATGGAGCTCCTGCACACTACAGTTTACTTGTAAGAGATTTTTTAAACCAAAACTTTCCAAACCGATGGATTGGTCGGGGAGGTCCGTTTAATTGGCCACCTAGATCGCCAGACCTTAATCCTTTGGATTATTGTCTTTGGGGATGGTTCAAATCACTGGTATATTCTACTAAAGTAAATACAAGAGAAGCATTATTGGATCGGATAACAAACGCAGCACAAACACTAAGAAATGCGCCCGAATGTATCCACAGAGCAACCCGAGCTAGACACCATAGAGCTGACATGTGCTTAAAAGCAAATGGTGGAATTTTTGAAAATTATAAAACGTAACCTAGATTTTATTAAAAACAACTTAATAATAACAATTTTAATAAAAATTAAATACCTTTTGTTTAGTTTATGTCTGAGGCACTGAATACACACCCCAAAAAATTGTGTTAGTCTTTCATTTCAAAGCTTTTGTGCCAAGATGCGTTTAAATTTGGACAAAATAACAAACTTTTAAAATTTTGCGATAAAAAATTACATGCGCCGAAATTGTTTTAAATCCAAATATCTCGAAAACGGTTGCTCGTATCCACTTTTAACAGGTATACCTATTTGACGTAGAAATGGCAAGGGAATAATTTGTTTTACTCAAAAATGTAATACAAGACTGTACCAAAAAGTTGTGATTGTTCGAAGAAGTAGAAAGACATGTAGGTGGCGCCCCCTACAAGTAAGAGCAATACTAATATTAGATTCGAATTTGTCATACCAAAAAACCCTCGTACAATTTTTACTCCATTATTTACATTATCATAGATTTTATTTAAAAAATAGGAAAATTAAATAAAAACTTTAACACCCTGTATCTCGAGAACTAAGGCCTTGCGGACACTTATTTATATAGACTTTTATTTTAATTTTTTGGTCCTGAATATGTACCTGAAGTATTGACATTTCCTCATGAATCACCCTGTATACTGGCCAAAAACGAAATCCGCCATTTTCGGTTTTTCCCTGATATTTCCGAAAACAATTGATCGATCGTAAATCTGAAGCCGGATATCGAATGCAATGAGTTTCCTCTAAAACTTTTCCCATTTAACCTTTGCTGTAGGTATAATAGGAGCCGAGATCCCTGTATAGAGAAGCGAATCTGGGAGACACAGTATACTGAAAAGCATACATAATTCAAAAAGCTCAGGACCTGATGATGTGCTTATTTTTATTGTTAAAAAGTACATTGAAGCGATATCTGAACCTTTGTGTAACATACTGAATTGCTCTTTTTCATCCAGGATCTATTCAAACATGCTAAAAGAGGCCCTTGTTATGCCTCATCATAAGAAGGGTGACCATGAATTTTTTTCTAATTACAGGCCAATACGTCTCCTATCATCTTTCTCAAAATTTTTTGTAGCCTTTTACAATCGCATCTATAGTTTTTTTTTCAACATCCAACTTGTTTCCTGATTTTCAACACGGCTTCTTGAAAACTAAAACTGATGTATATAATTTCTTGACAGCGATCTTCGGAGCTTTTGATGAGGGCGAGATAGCAACGTCGTGTTCATCGACCTTTCAAAGGCTTTTGATTGCCTTGACCATAGTATCTTCTTGGATAAGCTTTTCCGATATGGTGTGGAATGTGCTGCCTTGGGTTAGATCATATTTGAGTAATAGTAAGCAAAGCGTTATTCTCAGGAGAGATAACGATAGCACTGTTTCCAAGTCCGGGGATGTCTTGGTGTACCCCAGGGCTGCATCCTTGGACAACTGTTTTTTGTGTTTTTTCTGAATGGTCTTCCACTAGTAAACTCTGATTTCACTAATATTTTGATTAATTATGCCGATTATACAAACATATTATTTCAGTACTGATAGATCTGATTTATGATAATTTTGAACAAATAAAACTGTAATTGTGTGTAATTTTTAAAGCATCTCAAAGAAAAGTCCTTGTGTCAAGCTCACCGATATAGATAGTACAATTTTTGAAATTGAAGAAAACAGCAAGATACTGGGCATTATATTGGACTTCACACTTAAGTTTGATGTCTAGATTGATTGCTTGTTTGTTAGACTTTCCAGTGCATACTATTATTTAAGAATAATATCCGAAAATCCTGATATTATGCCGGTGGTGCAGCAAGGGCAGAAAGAGTGTTTAAGACGCAGGGGTGTTTCAGAACTTTGGGGATTTCTTACGATTCCTGCTTTGTATATTTATGAATGCATTAAGTTTCTGAAGAAATATGAAGATCAGTTTAAACATCTTGAAATCAATCATGCTTATGATACCAGAAGGATGGGCAAGTACAACCTACCACGCTATAGTTTGACACTTACTAAGCACAGCTGTCATTATAACTGTATAGTTTTTTACAACAACTTACCACTTCATATAATTTCTATCGAGAATAGCAGGCACTTTGGGTAAGAGTCTCTTTAAGTATTTATGTGATCTGGAGATGTATAAAATCAGTGACCTTTTTGCATAGGAAATGTTAAATGTTTTGATTTAATGTTTAATATTTGATAATACATAATTACTTTGCTTATGTTGTATAGTTACCTTACTATGTGTTGTGCAATGTTCAGTTTGTAATACTGTATATTCGTCTTGAATAAGTTTTTTTGTATATTATTTCATCCTCATTTCTTTTTTCTTTTTTACTGTTAATTGATGTATTCCAAACTTGCATATTTTTGAAATAAAAATATCTATATTTATTTTTTATAAAAGGAAGTGAAAAAAACATTGATTTTTTTCTTAAAGAATGTAATATTCCCCTTTTGTATTAAAAAATTGTCGAATTCCATGGAACTTATTTTATATAAACCTGAATTTAAAGGAAAAGGGGTTGAAAGTTTTGGCGGGAATTTTTCCAGATATTTCAATGGAAAATTATCGAAGCTTTCCGAAGGATCTTTTTATTTTATTCAGATTAAACTGGTCCTTTATAATAAGGAATTAGATTAGAAATATTTTGTTTTTTCACTTTTATAGGTTGAGACTGTAATTAAATGATCCTTTCCGCTCTATAAATACTAATAAAAATTTGTTAATAGTTAGGATTTTTTCATTCGTTTAAATTAATAGTTAGTTAGTTAGTTAATTCTTTATTCAATCCATATATTACAATATAATAGTTAGACCCCAATTGGGGTATGGATCATGTCACAATGAGTCTTAAAACTAGAAATACCTACAGCTAAATAAACAATAAGATTACACTAAAAACATTAAAATTCAGTCAATATTATAATTAGAGTAGTCTATAAAATTACAAGTTTCCATTTTAGTGGAGTGCCTCACGTATAGCATTAGTATCCTCAAAAACTTCTCTAAGACTATAGTATGCTCTATCCTTTAAAAATGCTTTGAGCCTATGCAGACCCTTACTAGAAGGCTGCTGCCTTAAAGATGGGGGGAGCATATTCCACACCTTAATTATGTTAAAGATCACATTTCTTTGCACAGATGTAAAATTTGGTCTTTCAGTCCTAAGGTTTGTTTTAAATCTTGTATTGTAAGAATGTTGACGCATGTTATCAGAAAAAAGGGGAAAGTTATTAGTTAAAAACTTAACACATTCGAGAATATAGAGGCTGTACAGGGTGAGTATACCAGTTTCCCGGAATACTGCAGCTGTCTCGATATCCCATGCCAAATACAATAAGTATACATTTTTTTTGTAATAAAAAAATTCGATCTGATTCAACAGAATTACCCCAAAATATTAAACCATAGCTAATATGAGACTGGACATAGGCGTGATATGCTGTTAGAGATGCCTGCCACCCAACATTATTGTGAATAACGCGAAGGGCATAGCTATATCTACTGATTTCTGTTGCCAGCTGTTTAACATGGGGTTTCCAATTTACCCACTGATCAAATTTTACCCCCAAAAAAGAAACTTCTTCAGCTGATTTGATGTTTGTATTTTTATAAGTTAAAGAAAAATCGGTCTCTGATCATGAGAAATGCATCATCTGTGATTTAGACACATTGAGGAGAAGGTTGTTTTCCACAAACCAACCCCTCAATGCATTCAAGGATTCAGACATCTTGTCCGTGCATGCTTGCTGATCATTCTCACTGAAAATCAGAGAAGTGTCATCAGCAAAACATATCATTACTTTGGGAATGACCCAAGTAGTTTTATTGCAGTTATTGAGTCAGAAAGGATTTTTTTTGTCAAATTTATTATACGTTTTGAATGTCCTTTAATATGTGTTAATATGTTTTTATTTTTTTTAGGTATGTCTGACCGAGTTGTAGACGAGTGCAACCCGGACGCGCACCTGACAATAAAAGACGTGAGCACTCTATGTTTCGACGACAAAAGAGACGAGGGAGATATAAAAGACTGGTCTTGTAGCAAAGACAATTACATTGATGTCGTTTTACAAAAAGTTCTCGACAGACACGGCAACACTCTCACTAAAGAACCCTTCCAGCACGAGTCCTTGCTCGTCGATCGGAAGGAGAAACAGCTTTCGCAACAAGAAAAGCGACTGGCGAAGAAGGGCTACGAAAGGGACAAAAATGCAGCTAGGCAACCCGCTTATTTGACCGGATCAGGAAGAGGTAGGTCTTCTAATAAGTTTCTACATTCTAGATGGGTCAGATTTTATTGGTTAAAAATTGGTCGTATAGTTGTCATCATGGCAAAACGTACTCTACCTTTCGGTAGCTATATCTCGGACACCCTTTTAGATAAAATTTGGAAATTTGATACATTTTAGAACACACTTGGGCTCCTCGAACGGTATAGAATAGAATTTTGTATCATTTGGTTTTCTGGTTATTATAAAAAATACTTTTTAAAATGAGATGGATAGAAGTTTGGAAAGTTTTTTTTTTTCATTTTTTTCAGGTCAAAAACAAGGGTCAATTCAATCTATTACTTAAACGGTTCAAGTTTTCGACAAAAAGGATTCTGAAAGCACATAAATACGAAAAATTTGTTTTTAAAAATGTTTGAAAGAATTCAATTCTTTAAATTTTTTTGTATGAATTTTTTCTGTCGTTCTCCAAAAATTATTATAACAAAACAAAAATAATAAGGAGGCAAAAAATTACAAAATTGCCCTTAAAGTTTGGAGCTAAATGTTTCACGTATAAAAAACTACTTGCCTGCAAAAATTCTATTTTTATTTAGCCGTACCCTTCGAATTTTTCGGATATTTTTTTTTAACTACAGGGTGTCCCATTTTCGACACACTTTTGCGGGGGGAGGGGGGTTATCTCTCTTATTTTTAAAGTCAAAGTCAAAAAAAGCTTTAATATCATAAAAATCAATCATTTTCATTGACAAAGCTTAACTAAACAATAATCATATAACTAAAACTACAGAGATTTATATGACAATACTAAAATATATGATAAAAACGGTCATGAAATTAAAAAATATACAGTGTTAACAAAAAAAAAAAAAAAAAAACATAAAAGTTGTAAAAAACGCAGAGACAATATTACAAAATAAATCCAGGTGCAGAATAATAAGGCGCAAATACAGATATAACTAATTCCTAATTAAGACATTGGCTAATTCTGATTATCATTATAAAACTCATCAACTGTGTAATAGGCCTTCGCAACCAGCATTTTATGGACCCTTCTTTTAAATAACTTATATGACTGAATTTGTCTTAAGTGGGCTGGAAGGGAGTTAAATAACTTTCTACCATTATAAAAAATTGAATTTTTAGTTAAGGTTGATGAAGGAATTGGTAGAGATACTACATGAGTGGTACGTAGAGGGTAATTTCCATGATCCACACAGTCGAATGCCTTTGATAGATCACAAAACACCGCCGCGGCACACTCTCCATCGTTCAGCCTCAAGTACAAGTCTTCTAGAAATGCAAAAATCGCATCTCCGGTGTTTTTAGATGACTGAAACCCAAACTGAACGCTGCTAAGAATATTAAACCTGTCCAAGAAGCCAATGACCTGCTTTTTCACCAACGTTTCTATGATTTTGGACATTGTCGGTAACATGGAAATGGGTCTAAAATTAGTTGGTTCCTCACAATTTCCTCCCTTAAACAAGGGAAATATTGTTGCCATTTTCAAGAAGGGAAGCAACCCGTAAGGAACGACCCGTTAATGGCCTCAGCAAACATTTGCAATGCATGACCAGGAAGTGCAGCAAAAACTCTCACTGAAATATCATCATATCCAGAAGCATTTTTGTTCCTTATGGTACCGAAAACTTCTCTAATTTCAAACACATTCGTAGGGTAAAAATAGAATGTTCCATCTACTGATAAATTTAAATAATTTAAAGCATTATTATGCGGAGAAATATGACTTGATAAGTTTGAAGCGAGAGAGCAATAAAAAGTGTTTAATGTATCTGGGTTTAGGTTGTGGTTCTTATCATCCACTTCCCTTCCACCACCAATCAAGTCATTGACAATTAACCAACTCTCCTTTTGCTTATTATTAGCAAGTAAGATCCGGTTGGAAAAATAATTTTGCTTAGCTGCTTTAATAGCTTTCCTATATAGCAAACGGTACTTATTAAAATAAGTCACAAAATATAAATTGTCTGAAAAAATACTTCCTTAAAGTATGCAGATAACGCAAATTCCTCGCGGATATTCGTAAGCCTGCAGTAAACCATCTCTTCTTTTTTCTTTTGTTTTTTAAATATATTAAGGGGAAACTAGTTTTAAATATCTTAACTATAATTGTATGAAACCTGTCTAATGGATCTGCGAAATTAAGAATATCACCCCAATTTAAGTCGTTGCACAGTCGCGAAAACCTATTAAAATTACAAGTTGTGAATAGTCTGCCACGTCGCTTTTGAGATTTAGGCGCCTTGGTTTCAATCTCAATATTGCATATTACCGCCTCGTGGTCAGAAAGTCCGGCGCTCCTAACATTACAATCGTTAAGGTTTCTATCAAAATTGGAACATAGAAAGGAAAAGATAGAGGTTTGCGGTTTTCGCGACAGTATGCTACTTTGTTGTGAAATTAAAGATGGCGCCAGCAGAATTTTCATATTCCTTTTGGTTTTTGAAATACAGGGTGTTTTTGAAAATGTTACAATTTCAGGCATCCCTCGCTTCCCAGCTGTCCGATAACTTATCAAAAATGTAAAAAATGTACCTTATATGACTATCTCCGTAGAATTAAATTTATCTTTCGGTATAAGTATACGGGGTCCGATCAAAAAGTTATCGGACCCTACTTTATTTTTTTAAATGTGACACCCTATATATTATTCTTTATATTTATTAGGAATAAAGTGGGCTTTCCAAAAATATATTCATGTATGCAGTTATTTTGAAAAAGAAGCTGAGCATTCGAGATTTTCTAAAATTTTCTTTTGTGTCCAATTAGTAGGTAGTAGGCTGTTGCTAAAATGTATTAAAGATAAAATTCATGTTACTAATTAGTAAATTTCAAATGCGGTTTTCATAATGACAGCCATTTTCTCTTATGCAAAATTGCATATTTTGCATGAAATCCCATAAGAAAAAATTCAAAATTGGAAGATCCTGAGATCGGGGAGGCCATTTTACAGGTCAGTGGGTATAAATCCATCTTTGAGGAAAGTTATCGTCTAAAAATGCCCTTAAAAGCACAGAGTTGTCGCTTGGGGCACCGTTTTGTTGCAGATACACGGCATTATAAAGTGCCAACGGAACATTTTCCATCAGTTATGGAATAACTTCCACAATGATTTCTAGGTACCGACGCGCTGTCAGACCTCTTTTACCATTTCTATAGACTATCCGTCTTCCAAATATGAAACTGAGGCCCCAACTGATTTTCTGCGGACCAGTTTCTTGCATTATGGTGATTGAAAATTCCCACACTTGAAAAATAAGATTCATTGGACCAGATAACGAGTCTACCAAAAGATTCATGAGTATGGATTTGTTGTATTTATATGGGTGATACTTATATTTATGCAAAATTCTTTGAACATCAGACTTGGATACACCAGTTGCTTCATCTGTTTGCTAGCAAAAAGATCAAGTCTTCGCTTCTGCATAACCCAATACTTTTAGTTATTTTTCTCTTTCTATCTTGTTTAGCGTATGTTCTAGGAGGAGCCTGGATAAATGATTCTTCCTCTACTTACCGTACCTCTGATTCAAAGCGGAGAAATTTGTTTCGGAAAGGTTGCCTTCTTTCTGTATGAACAAAAACAACTAAGATATTATCCTAACCGTAGCGCCCAAAATATGTTACCTTTGTAAATATAATTCCAAAGTTTCTTTGGGGATTTTCATTAGATTATATGAAACAAACCAACATATGCTTTTCATAACTGCCATTATTGTCAAAAAAATAAATTGAATATAGTATATAGTTAAATAAAAGTACCAAAAACAACCAAAATATTTCACTAATAATGAAAAACTTACAGAACTGTAAAGTATTTGACATTTTGCTTTTTATTTCTAAAAAATTATTCATAGCCCACTATCTATTAATTGGACACAAAAGAAAATTTTAGAAACTCTCGAAATGTAAGCTTATTTGCATAATAAATATAAAAAATAATATACAGGGTGTCCCATTTAAAAAAATAAAATAGGGCCAGATAACTTTTTGACCTGACCTCGTATGCTTATTCGAAAGCGGCACTAAATTCTACGGAAGAATAAGAAGAATATAAAGAAAAGTTTTCGCCTTTTTGATAACTTATCAGAGAGCTGGAGTACGAGGGGAGCCTGAAAATGCAACATTTTCAAAAACGCCCTTTGTCTCAGAAACCAAGAGGGCTATGAAAATTCTGTTGGAGCTATCTTTAATTTTACACAAAAAATTGCACATTGTCGCGAAAATAGCAACTTTATATCTTTAAAAATAACGACCCTATCCGATAAAAATGTAAAAAAATGCGATTTTTTGAAAATTGAAAAAGTTATTTAGTTATTTACCCTTTTCACGTAAAGATGAAGCATATTCGAGAACTTTAATCTATTTTCTACATCTTTTCAATTCACTGTTTGTTTCTACACCGTACCAAAATTCTAGAAAATTTGCAGATATTTTATGTTTTTATAAATTGAAAAACTGTGAAGCATCCAGTCGTCAGTAAGAAAAACTAGTTATGTATGGCGCTGCTAAATGTAAAAGTTGTAGGGTTTTGCTTGAATCGCCAGAATTTTTTATCAGAATAAATAAATGAACATCACAAAGATGTCAAAAAACAACCAACATTTTTTGGAACACTATTTATTATTTGTTTATTGGAATTCAAATTCAAATTCAAATATATTTTATTCACCATAGAAGTTTTTACAAGAAGTACAAACTTATTAGGCTAGTCAATTGAAAAGAAGTTTTTAAATAAATATGGCTAACAGTTACAGTCAAGTTTACAACTTAAAACTAGTACATGGAAAATAAAAAGAAAATGTATTGGCATCCCCACTGAAAAATGGGCAATGCGCAGGCACAAAATTATACAAACAGAAATACATATTTGCAAACAAGACAGAAAACAAACAGATTACATTCACTATTAGAAGTTACCAAACTAGACAAAACAATTCAAAAACCGGTCACGATAGATAATAAATAATAAAATAAGACTTAAATATCAAATATAATACAAGTACAACATATACATTACACGAAGTCAAAAGTTTCCCCTAGTGCTCCAAAAATTCATCCAATGAATAAAATACATTTTCAATTAAGAAGTCTTGATTGATTTTTTATTGACTTCTTATTACTTTGGTTGCTCATAAGCGCCCTGAACTTATTAAGACATTTAATATCCATATACTCTGGAGACTTCTGAGACAGTGATGTTCGACAGAAAGGCAAACGTAAGTCACTTTTATTCCTAGTGTTATGCTGGTGAATAACACTTTTTGTTTCATATTTGCTTAGATTCTTTAAGATGTACTTATTGACTTATATATATATATATATATATATATATATATATATATATATATATATATATATATATATATATTGAGGGCAATGTAAGGAATCCAAGTTTTTTAAATAATGGTTTGCAAGATGTTCTTTTTCTTGCTTGGCTTGTACATCTTATTATTTTTTCTGGCTTATAAAAACCCTTTTATGTGTTCCCTCAAAAAAATTAGACCATACAAGAGATCTTACAATATAGCAGGATGCACTTAACTTCCTACAGAGGTGATCGATATGGCACTTCCAGCTGAGCTTCTGATCGATATACAAACCAAGAAGTTTTAGGGCCCTAGTACTTTCTATGGACTTCCCTGCCACTTTTATTAGCAAATCATAATTGGTTGTTGAATTACTCGGAAGAAATTCCATAAACCATGTTTTCTTCATATTAAGCTGTAGATCATTCATTTTACAATATGTAGAAAATTCTACAGAAGTTTTATTGATGTTTTTTTTAAAGAAGTTGTAGGTTTTTATGCTTAATTAATATGTTAGTATCATCCGCGTATAGGACCAAGCGGTCTGATATCGTGCGAAACTGTTTCATGTCATTAACATATATGTTGAAAAACTAGGGTCCCAGTATTGAATCCTGCGGTACGCCAACCTTTTTAAACCTGTAATCAGACTTGACCCCATCAATCAAAACCATTTGCTTATGGTTTTCCAGGTTGGATTTTATCCAGGAATGTGCTTTGCCACGAACGCCAATGGCAGCTAATTTATCCAGCAATATTCTGTAATTGACTATTTTACTCTTTACTTTACAGTTCATTCAATATTTAACATAAAAAAAGGGATATATTTTTTTGAGCGAGTATGGAACAGAAAAAAGCTTTTAGGGTCAATTAAGAAATCAAGGTTCTTGGGATTAAATCGTGTCAAATTGGAATTACTATCCGACGTTCCGCCTTCGATTGCACGAGATATCTTCAGGAATCTTTTTTTTACGAGATTGGAACGCTGAATGAGCTCGGAGACATTATGCTTACTGAACTGTGACCTGCGTTAAGATTGGTTTCCACGTGTGATGTGATTGATTTATAACATCCTGGAACCATGGTTTCTTTTATATCTATAATATAGCCAGTGGTATACTGGTATTCAGCTTCAGCCACAGCAGATTGAACAATTTGCTTCTTTTTTGATACATCGTTCATATTCCTTAAGTCTAATTGATATTGAGCGTGCTGCTTCTCCCATATACACTTCTCCACAGGAACAAGGAAATATATAAACTCCTCCTGTTTGAAAAGGTACAACATCTTTGGGGGATTGCAAGCATTCTCCAATCTCTTCTTATATGTATTGAGTATTGTACGTGTGTTGGACCGCCGAAGTAATCGTCCTATTTTGTCTGTAGTGCCATGTATGTAGGGAAGAACAACACTACCTAATGGTGGCTGTTTATCATTCTCCTTTGGCGGAGTTGGATTACTTATATCTTTTAATTGAACGCATAATATCTTCAGTGCAATAGCCATTCCCTCTGAGAGCTTCGGTCACTTTCGATGTTTCCGATGTTAAAGAATTTTGATCAAAAATCGAAATAGCTCTGAATACTAGTGATTTAATAATCGATTTCTTTTGTGCTGGATTGTAATGGGAATTTGCATTTAAGTACTTTTTTGTATGCGTCGGTTTTCTATATACAGAATGTCCTAATGTACCATGTGAATGTAATATGATGTTGTTAATTAAGCTGGTCCAGAAATATGAGAAGGTTATCCTGTCCATGAGGTCAGACAACAAAAGTACCATCTATATATCTGAACCAGTGTTTTGGTTTTAGTGAAGCGGATGTTACAACAATATCCTCAAAGGTCTCTATAAAGATATTCACTAGCACAGGTAATAGAGGAGATCCCATAGCTACCCCTGAAATTTGTTCATGAAAAGTTCCTTGGAAAATGGAATAAGTAGATGTAAGACAAGCTTCTACTGGGTCTATCAAGTTCTTATCAAGATTATTATGGTCCAGTATTTATTTATTTATTTATTTATTTGCAGTTAGTTATTACATTTTACATTACATACATATACATACATAATTAATAATATGGCTATCACTTCTTATTAATATACCAATTATCTTACAGTTCAAAACTAAACTAACCACTTAGCACACAATGATACTTGAAGTACTGTGTGTGCACCTTCATACATTATTAGTTATCACATTTGGTTATGCATTTTTTCAAATTTAAGCAAATATAATAAAATAAAATAATTTTTTAAAGTAAAAAGAAAATGAGATACACTCGAATGCTAAAATATATACCCTAAATTACCTAGTTTGTAATTATCGAATTAATGGATCAAGTTTAAACACTAATTAATATGGACCAATATTAAATATTAAGAATAAACAATAAACAATAACAAGAATACACAATAAATATCAATAAGAATAAACAATAACAACCATTATCATCACAGATTATACTCAATTTAGTGTGTAGCAGCCACTTAGTATCCATTTATTTAATTCCTTCTTAGATTTATAATATGGGGTTGTTCTAATTGTGTTTGGAAGGCTATTAAAGATTTTTGGACCTAGACAATATATATGAAGCTGAGTATTTACACACTTACACGTATTATTATACATTGCATAGTTATAATCGTGAATTTTTAAACTATGATAATCTGGTAAGTACCTGGAGGCAAGTGAAAAAGCAACAAATTTAGTTTTATGTACATTTAATGAAAGTAAACTATCATCCAGCCATCTTTTAATTTTTTGTAGTGCCGCTTTTGCTGCTCTTCTAGTACTATCCCAATCATTCCCCCAGAGAATTATACCCGAGTTATCAGCAAAACAGAATACTACGCCATTATCCTGCAATATTGACATAATACCATCTATGTATATATTAAAAAGTAAGGTTGAAAGCACTGTATCCTGTGGCACACCAAATTCCACATCTTTCTTATCGCTAACTTCTCCTGAGATATTGGTACAATGTTTTCTTTTTAAGTAAGATTCAATTAAATTATAGGATGTTCCTCTTATACCCATGGAATCCAAGCGTCGTAGCAGAATTCCGTGCGCCACAGTATCGAAAGCCTTTTGTAAGTCGAGAAAGATACCCATCACCTTTCTTCCCTGATCCAATTTTTTTAGTATTGTTTCTGTGATCCTACACAAAGCATTTTATTCAGAAGTTTGTATTTTTCCAAAAAAAGACAATAATTTGGATCGGAAGCATTTTTCTATTATTTTACTTATTGTACTGGTCAACGCAATGGGCCTATAATTATTTGTTGATTTTTTGTCACCTTGTTTATGTAATGGGATTATTGTAGCACATTTCAATATATCGGGAAACACTCCAGTACTGAAAACCACGTTTACTATATGTAATAGCGGTGTCAAAAGATTTCCCTTATATTTTTTAATTATGTCAGATGAAATGCAATCTTCCCCGCCTCTCACATTATTCTTAAGGCTTTTTATTTGTTTATCCAACTCGGTAGCTGTCGCTGGACTCAAGAAAAGGAATTCAATGACTTTCTCCCCTCAATCCCTCAGACAACCAGATTTTGTTTGCTAACTATTTTTCTACATTTGAAAAATAATTATTAAATTCCTCTGCTATTTGTTTTTTATTTCTTAATTCTATTCCCTCTGAATTCATAATACTTTTGATTTCCCATCTATCTTTTTGATCATTTGTAGCATCTTTTATTATTTTCCAAAGTTTTTTTGAATCCCCAGAATTTTTTTGAGTAAGTGTTTTATAATATGAGTACTTTGCATTTTTTATTAATCTTGACAACACTTTTCTATATTCTCTGTATGTATTTAGTAATATTAAATTATTGTTATTTAAAGTGACTTCTTTTTTTAACTTATCCCTATTTCTAATTGACACCAGAATACCCTTTGTTATCCACGGTTTGATTCTCCTTTGTTTACTTGTGATTATCTTAGTTTTTGTGCTACTTTCTATCATATTTTTAATTTTACTTATAAAGGCATTTGTACACATATCAGCATCATATTTGCCCAGAACACCATCCCATTCCGCCTCTTCCATTTTATTTGATAAGTTCTCATAATCAATATATTTTAGGTACTTTTGTTTATTTGCTTTTTCAGTGTATGTATTTGTTTTTAAGCTGAGCAAAATGGGATCATGGTCCGTTAGCCTATGTTCTAAAATAACTGTATTGATATGGTTAAACTGCTCGCCTCTACATTTATCAAAGAAATGATCCAAGCATGTTGCTGAATGACCCGTTTTTCTCGTTGGTTTGTTTATCATGCTGACAAATCCTTGGCTCTGCATCATGGTTTGGTAATTATTGGTTGCCTCATCTTCTTCTGCTAGGAGATCTATATTCGTGTCTCCTGTGAACAAATATACTCTACTGTGGTCTGTAGTTTCCCTCCGTAATATGTTCTGCAAATTACTTGTGAACTCATCTTTTGTAGTACCAAAGCCTCTATAGGTTGCTAAGATTTCCATATGTCTGATATAATGGAAATTGAGTCGTTAACAGGAAAATTTGTGTAGTGATTCTACATTGAAATTGTCTTAAGTTTTTCTACGAAATAATAAAAGATCCCTGAGGATTCCTCGATCGAAGGCGAAACTTCGGATAGTAATTCCAATTTGACATGTTCTAATCGCTAGAACCATATGTTCTTAACATAGTGTAGTTTTGTCCCAAGATATTCCTGTTGAGTTTTGGAAATATTTGCTTTATTTGTGAAATAAGACTACACTATATTAAGTTTTTTTTAGTTGAATATCCCATAGTATACATAAAATAAAATAAAAATGTAATTGTGATAATGTTAGAGTTAGAGTAATAACAGGTATATATTGTTGAAATTGAAAGATTATGAGGATTCTAATAAAAAAATTAAAAATGCGGCGTTTCATTAAAAAAAAATAACATAAGTTGGTATTTTTTGACAGTCTGTAATGTTTATTTATTTATTTTGATATAAAATCCTGACGGTTCAGTCAAAACCATACAATTTTGCATGAAAAATTAAAATTAAACTATAGATGAGGTGGGAGCGCAAAATATAAAGAAACACGGATATACAGAGAAGTACTAGGTTTCCTAAAATACAGTTTTTATTTTTATTTCGTCTTTTGCTGGTAATTCACTTAATCCTTTGCCAATAGGTCATCGGCCCGTCGCGTCAGTGAGACCGATGCAGCAGGGCGGGGAACGCCCGTCAAGGTGGATTCCCGCGGAGCACTGGCAACGCCAGGGCATGACGGCCCAAGAAATGACGCTGCCCCTTGACGTAGTCATTCCAACGAACCAGCCCGAAAAGGGCAATATTGTTCTGAAGGCCGGCCAGAAAGTCCTCGTTTTGAAGTCGCCCAAAGGCGTTTACATGCAGCTGGAAAGTGGAAAGATTGTGGCTATAAAAACCGCAATCAAAGTCAAAGGGAAGGCCGACGACAACTCGGCGGATCCCATGAAAATGGTAAACAAACCTCCCCTGATGCCACCGCAGATGAAAAGCAACCCCTCCCTCTCGGTGATTCCTCAGAAACGCCCCCAAAAGCTACCACCACAAACTCCTCAAATGCCCTTCATTCCGGGCATGACCAAATTTAATGTTAAGAGTGTACAAAAGACAGTTCCTAATCTAGTTTCGAAAATCCAGAGCGTCAGTAAAAAAGTACAAAACGTGCCGATGAAGCAGCA
This sequence comes from Kuschelorhynchus macadamiae, assembly GCA_030620095.1. NCBI lineage: Eukaryota > Metazoa > Arthropoda > Insecta > Coleoptera > Curculionidae > Kuschelorhynchus > Kuschelorhynchus macadamiae. The sequence continues at coordinate 23,490 of JAUTXW010005440.1, forward strand.
GAAGTCATATCAAGTGGGTACCGAGATCGCGAAGCAGTTGAGAGAGGGCGAGGCCATGCCGGGAAGCAGTAGCGAAGACGAACACGTTCCGCCCCCTATGGAGAAGCCACGCCCGCCTATAGCGCCACCTGTCGACGAAGGCGCTGATGAATTGGAAAAGAAAATTTCTCAGTTGAAGAAAAACATATCTATACAAAGGGTAAGTGATGAAATCTCTTTGGACCTTTCAAGCAAAAATTCGAAAAAAATCACATGTAATGATTTACGTAGATAGGTTAAATTTTTATATGTGTTACAGTTTAAATTTGATTTGTCTCTATCTTCTAAGATTTAAATTTCTAGATGAAGATTTAAATTTCTACAAAAGTTGGCAATGGCTCAAACTTCAATATGATGTATTATTAAGATTGTATAGGGTGGCCCGTTTATTTTGGGACGATACCTTATCTGAGAACTTCTATAAGAGAGAGCAAAAAATGTTTTTTTGGATTCATTTAGACTTTTAAAATATCATATTTTTATTTATACAGGGTTTTTTGTGATCAAGTATCAACTTCCTTATTTTAAATTAAACATCCTGTATATTATAGCATTTTTGAATTCCTAGAAAAATCCTAGGTACGTTTCATGTATAATATTCTATACCTAAGTCTAACCGTTTTTGGCATATTTGCAATTTTATGTCAAAAATAACGTTTGCAGGTCTAAATATAACTATAAATTTCTCCCATTGAAAGCCTTTTTCATTTAATTGGGGTTGATTCCCTTGTGGAAGAGGACCTACCTTAGTGTTAAAAATACAGGGTGACTAAAAACTAACATTCAAAATTTAATTGAAAAAATCGTTAAAAGTCATTTTATTATTTTAATAACATAATCTTATTTAGCTTTAAAAATATGGGTAACTTTGTATAGGATTGTCTATTTCAAATTAAACATTTTTCTATTGTAAAAATGCCATACTTATTATGGCTTTTAAGTATTTTTATTAGTTGGTCATAAAAGCAAGGCACTACAGAAATGACACAAAGTATTTCTTGACGTTTGACAATTTACCTACTTATTACTGATAATTATTATGCTGGGGCTATTAATTTATCAATACGAAGATTATAGAAATTTGCTTATTATCTGTAGGAAATGTAACAAAGTTTATTAAGAAAACGCCAGACCTTATTTGTTGATAGATATCCGGATAAACAGAAAGCGTCACATAACACTGTTAAACGAATAATGGAATATTTCAAAAACTTGGCACAGCTAAGGCACTAGCTCTTTTTTATTTATCATTAAATAATCTTAACCAATGCTTACTAAGACAAGACAACAATTAACACTAAGAAGGACACTGCAGCAAATTTTGTATATGTCCATCATTTTGGGCAATACACGTTGTGTAAATAGTTTCTAAATGTGAAATTACATTCTGCCAAAACTGAAGGAAATCTACATCTACTTGGATTCTGTGACGCAATTCATTCACCGTTGTTGGCTTTTGCTTATATACAATTTCTTTTAGGATACCCCATAAGAAATAGTCCATAGGAGTCAAGTCTGGACTCCTGGGTGACCACGCAAGATTGCCGTTTTCCCCCAATCCAGTATTGGTAACGATTGGACAAGTAGGTAGTTCATTATTTCTTGACTCCTATGGCCATATTAAATGTCGCAATTCTATTTGTGGCGTTTGGGTTTCAATAAGTTGCTGGATATCGTTGCTTACTAGTTGAAAATATCTTGAAGAATTCAAATTTTCTTCGTAAAATAGTGGCCCTAGAATTCTTGAATGTCAAATTGCTCACCAACCCTTTTTTTTCTATTATGCACATTAGTTGCATTGGTAAATATAGATTCATCCGTCCAAACAATATTACGAAAAATATTTGCCGAAAAATGTCTATCCATTAAAATATTACTAAATTCTAACCTTCTGTTATAATCTCCTTCTTTCAAACTTTGAACTAGTAAATATTTATAAGGCTTCAGTCCATTCAATTCTAAACAAGTTTGGATAGGTGTTTAGAGATGCCTGTCGGGTGGAAATTTCAGGAGATTCCGACCTTTTGACCTCTTTCTTTTTTTTTTGCAACAGACTTTGATTTCTTCGAAAACACATGGTAATCTCTTTCAAAAATCTTTTTTCAGGATGTTGTCTTGGAGGGAATTTGGTAACATAACTTCTTAGCGCCAACACTGGGTTTTTATTGCTCGATAATTAACATTCCAGCATACTGTCTCTTTTTTCTGGGGAGTACAATGTATAATTTTAGCATATTAATAAAAATAAAGCAAAATAACAATAATGATTAGGTTAGGCGGCAAATAAACTGTCCAAATATTGATTCAAAACAAACAGGAAGCCAACACTACATTTCTGTAGTATTGAACTGTTTTTTTCAAGGCCCCTCACCTTCATGGTCAACTAATAACAACTTAAAAGCTGTAGAAATGGTATTTTTACAATAGAAAAATGTTCAACTGCCAATATTTCGAAACTACAAGTTTTGGAATAGACAATCTTAGTTGCCCTTATTTTTAATGCTAAGTAAGATGATATTATTAAAATAGGGGGTTTCCGTTTGAAAAAAATGACAACGATTTTTTTAATTAAATTTTTAGTGTTAGTTTTTGGTCACCCTGTATTTTTTTAATATAAAAATGTTAAGACAAACCACTAAGGTAGGTCCTCTTCCCAGGAAACCAACCCCAATTAAATGAAAAAGGCTTTCAATGGGAGAAATTTATAGTTATATTTAGACCTGCAAACGTCATTTTTGACATAAAATTGAAAATGTGTCAAAATTGGTTAAACATAAATATAGGATACTATACATAAAACGTATCTAGAATTTTTGGAAGAATTCAAAAATACGATAATATACAGGGTTTATTTAAAATAAGGAAGTTGGCACTTATACATTGAGAGCTTTTAAAATGTTTATTTGTGAATTTGGAAAGATTCTGGTTTTCCGTCTCTTTCTAACAGATTACCGCTCTTTTAATAATTAGTAACAACAACATGAGTTCACCATATTGAAATATCACAACGACAATATTAAAATCAGATGTTTGTTTTCCAGGCCGCCTTGAAATAATGCACAGTTAATATGTTAATAATTTAAACTCAAATATTTCGAAAACGGCTTATCCAAATATCGACAATGTATATATTTTTGAAATAAAAGAAAATATCTTTCATTTGAGGTATTAATATACAAGGTGTTCCATTTAAATTCAAATTCAAATTTTTATTTGGTGCTGTTACATAAGTTTACACAAGTCAATAGTATATATGTATAAAACAAGTTCATTACTACTTAAATCTAAATATTGAATATTAGAATTAAAAGTTCAAAAATAGGATGTAATAGATAAAATTTTTAGTTATACATCATTAGAACTGAAGAACAGGGTACATTACAGAAACCTTATATTACACAAACCAAACATCACAAAACATTAAAATGGTTTTTAAAATTAAAAAGTAAAAATTCATTGCATGGGTAGAAGGCATGATCGAGCAGCAATCTTTTGACTGTTTGAATGTTAAAAATGGCAATTCTCTGATACTGTGAGGAAGTTTGTTAAAAAAGTGTTTAGCATAGCAACCAGGGCCATCACGACACCTTCCCAAACAATGATATCTCGGAACCAACTTAGTCATGGATCTTGTATGATGATCGTGTACATCCTGGTGCATAAGAAATTGGTTTAAATTTTCTCTGACATGAAGTAAACTCTCCAAGATATAAAGACTTGGTACTGTCAGAATTTTGTTATTGATGTATGCATCCCTACAATTGGCTCGGTAGGGCAGATTAGAAATCACTCTCACTGCCCTTCGTTGGAGTCGGAATACCTGGTTTGCACTACTTGCATGTCCCCAGGCAAGTGATGCGTAAGAGATGTAACTCTGACACAGTGCAAAGTAAGCCTGTTTTAAGACATCAGCTGTTACACAGTTCGCCAAGTTCCTCAAAACAAAAATATTAGAACTGAGTTTACCAACCACAAAGCTTGTGGTTGATCGAGATACAACCCCAACAATCTCACGGACTTCTCCAGGTCCTCCTGCGGTAGCTGCCTGGTTGAGAATGTTAGCGTTTCCGTCTTAGAAGCATTCAAGTAAAGTCTATTGGCTGAAAACTAATCCTCAGCCCCCAATTATCCGTGTGCAACTCCTGAAACTGCAAGTTCTCGATCTTCGGTCGCATAAGACAATGTAGTGTCGTATGCAAAAAGGGTAAACCTGCAAAGTGGATCGGAAGATGGTAAATCATTCTTATATATTAAAAATAGCAATCGCCCCAGAACAGACCCCTGTGGTACTCCAACATTCACTACTCTTTCCCCAGACAACTGACCATGCAGCGACACAATTTGAGTATGCCTCAAGTTTACCAAGCAAAATTTCATGGGTCACACAATCAAATGCTTTACTAAGGTCGCAGAAAATAGTTGAAGTGTAATTACCATCATCGAAGGCTCTCAGAATGTTGTCCACAAGGTCTAGTATACCATTCGTCGTACCACGATCCTTGCGAAAACCAAACTGCGAGTCTGAATATATGGTAAGCCTCAAAAAACTGAGACATTTGCAAGGCCATGCATTTTTTGAGTACCTTTGAGAAGACTGATAGTACCGATATAGGTCTATAGTTGGATGCATCCTCAGTGTTTCCCTTTTTGAAGATTGGTGTTACAATGGCTCGCTTAAGTATGTCAGGGAAAATGCATTCTTTAAGGCACAGGTTGATCAACTTTGTTAGGGGAATCAAGATAATATTAAGAATGGATTTAAGACGAATTACATTAAAACCGTGTGGGTCTTTACAGTTTTAGTTTTTTAATGAAGAGCAGATGTCCCTTACCTGGTTAAAGCTCACCTCACTAAAGCTAGACAGTTTATTTGAGATCTTTGCACTATCATGTACAGCCGCAACAGGGTTAATCTTTAATATTTTTTTGTATAGAAAGAGCAATATTTGAGAAATAATCGTTAAATTCACTTGGGGTTATCGGAATTTCAGCTTGATGTCTCGAGGATACACCTCTATATTCGTTAACAATTTTCCACATACTCTTGATAGGATTTGTCGAATTTCTTATAAGGTTGTTGTTTGCAAGTTTCTTTGCCTCTTGAATTGATTTTTTATTTATATATTTTATTCTTTGTTTTAAATGAGGCGAAGGATGTGAGCGGTGTAAATCATTTAGAAGATGAAGATGATCGCGCATGTTTCTGAGGTCTTCATTAAACCATCTGACAGCATGACTCGAGTTATTTTTAGCTGTATAGTGTTTTTGAGGAAATGCTTCTTCTAGAGCAGTTTTTAGCTTTAATGTGAAAGTGGAGAATTTATAATTTACATTTGAGTGATTATTATATACAAAAGAGAAATCTATTATCTCAACTTATGTAAAAAACTCCAGAGTACCTCATGGTAATTGGACGACAAATCCTTTTAATTGGTTTGGTGTCTGTCGGTTTACTTTGATATTTGACATGTATTATTTGTGCTTTATGATCAGAAAGATCTGTGTTTATAGAATAAGATAAAACATTTTCAGTGCTAAAGTTCAGAAATGTATTATCAAGACAGTTGGTGCCTCTAGTGGGTTCGAGAGAAGTTATTGATAGACCATATGAACTGAATAAGTTACACAGATCAATGCACTCTTTATCCTGGGTGCCAAAATGAACATTAAAGTCACCCATTACCACAAGCCTTGATCTCAAGTCAAATGAATTAAAAATGGAATCAAGATTTTGCAGGAAGGTGTCAAAACAACCCGAGGGTAATCTATACACCGCTAATACATTAATATTTAGATTTTCAATACAGATACCGCAAACTTCCACACATTTGTCACTATTAAAATTTAATATGTTATATAGTACCTTAGATTTAAAGGAAGGAGATAGTTGGATTGCCACTCCCCCACCCTTGAACTGCCTTCTACAAGATGCTGCAGCCAAACTAAAATTATTTAAATAAAAGCACTTGGCCTCTTCTTCTGTCAGCCAATGTTCTGTAAAGCATATAATGTCCAGGTTCTTGTCGATTACTAGAGCTTCCATTTGGTTTATTTTTCCTCTCATTGACTGTACATTCAAATTGAAGAGTTTTAACATAACTGTGAGTTCACAGCTGGCTGTTGTGAGTTCAGGCGTTGAAGGTTGAGAAAATGGTTAATAAGTACACCTTCTGGCCACAGATCAGCTGACATTACAGCATCCCTTTCGTGTTTGGAAACTCTCAATTTGAAAGAACTTTTGTACTTGTTTCTTCTTGTTACCATTTTCTCGCATAAACAATCATCTCCGAGGTCCATGGTCTTTAGATAGTTTACTAATTGTTCGGCTTCTGTTTTGGGGTCAAGGCCAGTGATGAAAATCCAGGCAGTCTCTGTTTTAGCGTGCGCGATCGAGAGACCTGTTACATTTTGTTTGGTGCCCCGTTTAGGTTCGGGTCTATTAATTTGGCTATTAGCAAGTGGTTTTCTTTTTTCGTGTAAAATCAGAGTCCAATCTTCTTCAGCCTCATTCTGACACAAAAAACATAAGTGTCATAATTTTGTGCACACTGCGGTGCGCATTTACTTTTTGCGACATGTCAAAAAGATAATACACAAAAAACTCTTTAACTTTTGTATTCAAGTTTTTTTTTGTAACTCTTAAATGAAGCCTCTAGATAGGTCACAAAATATAAAAAAAACCTTGTATAATGCCATTAATGAGTTTTTAGAAATCATCATATTATTTAGTTTCATTTTAAGTAGTGTTATCGGTTCTCTTTTTGTTTAGGTAACAAGTGGAGGTGTGAAACAACCTCTGAAACCCTCGTCGTTATCTTCTCAATCGTCGAGCACACCTCAGCCAGTGCAACAGCAAAAATCACCTCCAAAAGAATCTCAACCTCAACCTAGAGGTCTACCGCAAAAAATAATGCTTCAAGATAAGGCTAAACAGAAACAAGGCGACTCGATACTTAAAAGGCTCGGGCAGTCTACTTCCCTTTTGGAAAATACGCCCTTTCAGGTATTTATCATACACTAGCGGCTAGGGATTAGCGCTTTGAACATTGAACTAGATATAATTAACAACAACATATTTGTTTTTATCCAACTAAAGTACAGGTGAAGAGGGTATTTACTTTCTGGGTTGCAACATTGTCGTTAGAAAAACTCTTCCTTTACGAATAATTAAGCACATTAAAAGAAATTATTTGTTAACAGAACAAACATTGTATACTATTTTTTTTGATTTTTATTTTTAATAAAGTAACGTATATATATATATATATATATATATATATATATATATATATATATATATATATATATATATATATATATATATATATATATATATATATATATATATATATATATATATATATATATATATATATATATATATATATATATATATATATATATATATATATATATATATATATATATATATATATATATATATATATCGTCGCATTTTTGTAATGAACAGGCAACGTCGCAATTAGACAACCACTGGATTAACGAATCAGATTGCGGTCCTAGTTATCCCCACACAAGCAACAATAATCCGACGTTGCCGTGTTGACAGACGCAATGAAATATTACCACTTATAACAGGCGTTAGAGAAGATTCTATACAGGGTCCTGCAGCTCACCTCCCGTCTTTTATTATACCTAAACCATTTATTTTAGAAAAAATATTTAAAAGCCACTATATGCTGTTGATTAGAGAGCACATTTTAAAAATATTCTTGATTATACAGGGTGTTACAAAAAATAGTGGCGCATAAAAGTTGAATTTTTTAAAATGGAACACCCTATATTTTTTTACATTTTTGGAACACTCTTTGCCTAGTCTACAGACTCCTAGAATATTATCTCTCTTTTTTTAATAGTTTCGGAAAAAAAGGTAAAATCGAAGAAAAAAAAAATTATAGTCTACATTTAAAATATTTATAAAAATTAGATAAAACATCTTAAAAGCTAAGGTAACCTAGTAGCTTACTGCAAAAGGTTTATAGTTATTCTGCTACGAGTATTATAAGTCTTACTTATACAGGGTGACCCAAATTCCATGTCAAACGTTGCAAAATAAAAAATTATTCTTCTCCATTTTTTCAAATGGAACACCCTATATATTTTTTTCTGTCAGGTATAGAATTAACAGATCAACATTTTTTATTATTACACTTATCTCAAAATTCCTGAAGGTTTTTGAAATATTCTTAAAAAACTAATGTTGTACTTTGTTTTTCAGTACGATAATTGAATAAACTCACTAGTAATGTGGAAAAATGGAACACCCTATATATATTTTTTTTCTGTCCGATACAGAATTAACAGATCAACATTTATTATTATTACTTATCTCAAAATTCCTGAAGGTTTTTGAAATATTCTTAAAAAACTAATGTTGTACTTTGTTTTTCAGTACGATAATTGAATAACCTCACTAGTAATGTTCATACCTTCGCGATTTTAAATATTAGATAGGTCAGCGTAGTTCTAGCTATGGGGAAAAACCTAAAATCCTAACATTTTTTCTAATTACATTTGCTGCATAAAATTTAAATTACTGCCAAGAGTTAAGGCTCGACTTAAGGTGTAACAGCTTTATTTAACATTATTAACAAATATCTAATTATTGCTAAAATTAATTTTTACTTAGAACATATGTTCGATATGTCTTCCATTCTCTTCGAGGCATAAATGAAGACGGGTATGAAAAGATCTTCCTACTATTCTTAATACTTCGGGCGTAATACTTTTGAAATGCGGTTCTAATCCGTTGCTGCATATTTTCGGGAGTTGTTGGAGGTTTGTTGTAAACAATTTCCTTAACGTAGCCCCATAGAAAAAAATCTAATTTCGTTAGATCAGGCGACCGGGGCGGCCACGCACTTGCTCCCTGTCTTCCAATCCATCGATCTGGAAAATTATTATTTAAATGATCCCTAACTGGCAACGAAAAATGTGCTGGAGCACCATCTTGTTGCAACCACATTGTATTTCTCAGATTAACCGGCAAATTTTCGCACAAATTTGGCAAGTGATTATCTAGGAAGTCGAGATACATGGCTCCAGTTAAATGTCCATTAAAAAAATGGGGACCAATAACATGTTCACCAATAATTCCCCCCACACATTAACTGACCATCTGTGTTGTAGATCAAGCTGCCTAAAAATTCTTGGATTATGGTCGGCGTAGTAATGGTAGTTATGACGATTTACAAATCCATTCTTATGAAATGTGGCCTCATCAGAGAATAAAACTTTATCAAAAAAATCAAAGCTTAACCTAATTTTAGCTTGTGCCCAATTACAAAAGTCAACACGTTTCTCAAAATCTGCTGGAAGGAGTTCTTGATGCAGCTGAATATGATATGCATGAAATTTATGGCTCTTTAAAATTCGCTGAACAGTTCTTTCGCTTACTCCTACGGCATCCCCGACTGCTTTTTGGCTAACAGAAGGATTTTCCGTGACAGCTAATAGCACAGCTAATTAATTTTCTTCCGTTCGAACGGGCCTATTTCGAACTGGTCTTGTATAATTTACATTTCCCGTTGCCATAAATCTCTCTAATAAGTTCGTCATGCTCCTTCTGTCTGGGTGCCTTCGTTCTGGATAATTTTGCGCATAAATCCTACTGGCCAAAAAGGCATTTCTATGCGATTCTCCTAACACAAAAACCATATCAACCAGTTCTTCGCGGGTGTACCCCATGACGATAGAACGTTCAAATAAAACTTCTAAACAGTGACGCAAACAAACGAAAAATGAACTACGTAGAAGGTAAAGACCACTATATGAAAAATCCGATAATTATTTCAATTTGTAAAACTTAAAAAACGAATAAGTAAATTGCCGATATGTTTTAGTTGTTTGACAGTTTCTAGACAATTTGTTTTTCATGGCCTACTTAAATTCTAGTTAATAATTTGGGCAACACTTGTTAATAATATTAAATAAAGGTTAAGGCCGTTTTACATGCTGCAAGTTTCTTGCAGCAAGGGGTTGCACCTTCAAGATATTGCGCGCAATTTGTCTTGTAGACTGTAAAGCGGCATTTGTATTTCAATTGCAAGTGTCAGCGTATGCCTTTGTGCAAGTCTCTTGCACAACGCAAATTTTATGCGGTAAACGTAATTACAAAAAATGTTGGGATTTTAGGTTTTTTCCCATAGCTATAACTACGCTGACCTATTTATTATTCAAAATCGCGAAGGTGCTTACTTATGAACATTACTAGTGAGGTTATTCAATTACCGTACTGAAAAACAAAAGTACATTAGTTTTTTAAGAATATTTCAAAAACCTTCAGGAATTTTGAGATAAGTGTAATAATAAAAAATGTTGATCTGTTAATTCTGTATCGGACAGAAAAAAAATATATATAGGGTGTTCCATTTTTCCACATTACTATTGAGTTTATTCAATTATCGTACTGAAAAACAAAGTACAACATTAGTTTTTTAAGAATATTTCAAAAACCTTCAGGAATTTTGAGATAAGTGTAATAATGAAAAATGTTGATCTGTTAATTCTGTACCGGACAGAAAAAAAATATATAGGGTGTTCCATTTGAAAAAATGGAGAAAAATTATTTTTTATTTTGCAACGTTTGACATGGAATTTGGGTCACCCTGTATAAGTAAGACTTATAATACTCATAGCAGAATAACTATAAACCTTTTGCAGTAAGCTACTAGGTTACCTTAGCTTTTAAGATGTTTTATCTAATTTTTATAAATATTTTAAATGTAGACTATAATTTTTTTTTTCTTCGATTTTACCTTTTTTCTCCGAAACTATTAAAAAAAGAGAGATACTATTCTAGGAGTCTGTAGACTAGGTAAAAAATGTAAAAAAATATAGGGTGTTCCATTTAAAAAAATACAACTCTTATGCGCCACTATTTTTTGTAACACCCTGTATAATCAACAATATTTTTAAAATGTGCTCTCTAATCAACAGCATATAGTGGCTTTTAAATATTTTTTCTAAAATAAATGGTTAAGGTATAATAAAAGACGGGAGGTGAGCTGCAGGACCCTGTATAAAATAGCAATGAAAAAATATCAGGAAATAAAAAAACAGGGATAGAAATTGTATGGGTAAAATCGGCAGAAAGCAGTAATCACTTCCTGACGGTTTTGGCCATAAATTTTCTACCTCCGATCCGTAAAATTTACGATATTACGTGGCAACATAGCAAATTTCCGAAAAACAAGTTTAAGTGGGCACAGGTTAAGTGTCTATAGTCGGTGACTGATGCTAATTCTATGTAGTTTAATGTTTGGGTATCGGTAAACGATAGTAACGCACACGTGGGCGTCGATACATTTTAGGCATCGTTATTTATCGCTATAGCTGAATATAGGAAATCCATGACTACCTCTTGAGTGTGGCCCAGATTCGCTTCTCTATATAGGGATCTCGGCTCCTATTATACCTACAGCAAAGGTTAAATGGGAAAAGTTTTAGAGAAAACTTAGCGCATTCAATATCCGGCTTCAGATTTGAGATGGGTCAATTGGTTTTGGAAATATCGTCGAAAAACCGAAAATGGCAGATTTCGTTTTTCGCCAGTAAATCCAAAACGGTAAATTTGAGAGCTGTCAAATTGTGACATTGTTAAAACACTTTTTTAAGACGAATAAGATGACGTGTACGACGTGTCTCCATCGTCTTTTGTTATCCCGCAAGCCGCCTTAACTTTAATTTTTCTTATGGCCGCCATATTAGATTTTTCGAAAGAACGTAAAATAGTGATGTCTCACAAGTGCATAAAATATTTGAGTATCATCGAAATATTAAACTTCGTAAAGTTAGGTCCCAATTTTTTCTAAAAAGGTCATAATTTATTTGTAATGAAAGTGGGTTTTGACTTTGACGTTAAATAATTCAAAGTTATGTTTTAATAAGTAGTACCACCTTGAACGACGGCTGCCTCATAAAACCCAATTCAGGAAAATCATAGTTAATATAATTAACCTTGGGGCCTTCGAACAACCTAGAAGCAGATACAAATACAAATAAATAATACAAATAGTTTATTGATGCTAGAATACGATTAAGTATTTACATACGTCATTATAAAAGTTAAATAGTTAAAATGTAAAACATTGAATAGAATCTAAATTTAAAGAAATATATATATATATATATATATATATATATATATATATATATATATCAAATTTTTGCTTAATAATCAATAAATACATATAATTATTACAAAACATTATTATATAACACCTATAACAAGAGACACTTAAAAAGCATAGTTAAAATACTCCTCCCAATTATAGAAGGCCTGACTGATGAGAATAGATCTAATTTGGGTTTTAAATTGTCTATCTGGAAGACTCCGAATGTAATGCGGCAATCTATTGAAATATTGTACAGCCAAACATCCTGGGCCATTCTGACACCTCTTCAGACGCCTGAAAATTGGAATAAGATCCCCCCTATTGCGTGTGTTATAGGAGTGGACATCTTCATGTTTGGAGTAGTCTTCATAATGTTCTTTAATAAAAACAAGATTCTCAAATATAAAAAGGGATGGTAATGTTAATATTTTTAAGTGAATAAAGGTATCCCTACAATCAGCCCGATATGGTAGTCCTGCAACTATTCGTACGGCCTTCCTTTGCAGTGCAAAAACTCTGGCTGCACCGGTACTATGTCCCCAGACAATCAAAGCATAACCCATGACAGAGTGACAAAGGGCAAAGTATGCCTGTCTTAAAACCTTAGGTGATACACAGTCAGCGAGGCCACGCAATAAAAATATGGTGGATGCCAGCTTTTTACAACAGTAATCAGCATGGGCATTCCAACGAAGGCCTGAGTCAAGATACACACCCAGAAACCCCCGAGTCGAAAAGACCATCGACTGAGTCTTTGCAGCATTAAGATAGAGTCGGTTAGCGGTGAACCATGACTCAGCCCTCGACAGCGCCCCACCCGAGCACTCCACTCCTCGGCATAGTTCCTCTTAGTACAGGTAACTGTTGTATTGTCCGCAAAGAGGGTAAAATGGACTGAAGCATCAAACTTGGGAAGGTCATTTATATAAATAAGAAACAGGAGAGGGCCCAGGACAGAACCCTGAGGCACTCCTATCTGTAACTGCCTCTCCGCAGACTTCACACCAGTCACCTGGACAATCTGATGCCGGTTGGAAAGATAGCTCTTAATGAGTTTTACAGTGTTTTTCATTAACATTGTAACACTTTAGTTTCTGTAAGAGTACCTCATGTGGGACGCAGTCGAAAGCCTTGCTCAGGTCACAGAAGCTGCTAGATGCATACTCTCCATTCTCGAAAGCCTCATTGATGACTGCCACCAAATCCGGCAAGATTCTTTCGAAAACCAAATTGATGATCTGAAAATAACTGATTAGTCTCGAAAAAATGCAACAAACGTGATGCCAAACACCGCTCAAATACTTTGGAGATAATTGGGAGCAAGGAAATAGGTCTATAGTTGCTGGCATCATTTGCATCGCCCTTCTTAAAGATTGGAATTACTGTGGCATGTTTAAGTGTAGATGGAAATATATTTTCAGCTATGCACATATTGATAAGTTTCGTTAAAGGAATTATAATGATATTTTTTATGATTTTGATGAGCTCAACAGTCAAACCATAAGGATCTTTGCTTTTTTGTTTTTTATACCATTGATAACATCTCTCATTTCATTAAAAGTTACTTCCCGTATAGAAAAACTCACAGGCGCAGGCGATACTGTTTGGACAAGCTCAACAGGGTCTAGTTCTACTTGTCCAACCTGGTTATGGAGATTCGATGCCATGGTCACAAAAAACATGCAACAAATAGGATTTGCGGAGCTTGCAATCAGATTATCATTCGCTGATATTTTTGCATCTCTGATGGCCCGTTTATAATTATATTTATAAGATTTTATTAGATCTTTTAAGAAGTTGGTTGGATTTTGTCTGTAAAGGTCATTTAGGAAATGCAGAGTTTCACGTTTCATTCGTAACTCATCTGTGAACCAATTTACTGTTCGATTTTGATTGTTTTTCTTGAAGTAATTTTTTTCAGGGAAAGATTCTTGGTATGCAAGAGTAATTTTTTGTTGAAAGAGAGAAAACTTTTCATCAGCTGACAAGTGATTGAACTCCACAATAATACAATATTGACAATGAAAATCGAGACAGAAACATTTTACAAGCTATCAACGAAAACCCTAGTGCATCGGTAAGAACTGTAGAACAGGAAACTAATGGGCCAAAATCAACAGTACAGATAGTTTTAAAAAAGAATAAGTACGATCCATACAAACCCATAATAGTACAAGGACTTAACGAAACTGATTTTCCAAGACCATTACTCTTCTGTGAGTGGTATACTAGGAAGTGTATTGAAAATCCCGATTTTGTAAATCATGTCTTGTGATGAGATGAGAGTAGGTTTACGAATTGTGTTGAGTCATCATTGGGCTGTGGAAAACCCTCACCACCAGACCAGATTTGGAAGTAACCTTTGGTGTGGGGTCATTGGTAATTTAATCTAAGTTAGCTTTTTTAATTGGGCACATATTTATAAAGTATTAACCATTTTAGGAAATCAACTTATGGGACCACTTTTGTGTGACTACAATCTAAACAGACAGAGATACCTAGAGCTTTTACGAAGCCAGGTTGTACCGGCCAATGAGCAGGTTGTGTGACTACATAGTCGAGGGCTTTGAGATCGGAGATTTTGTGGGATCTACTTTCTGTGATCTCTCTAAGGCGTTCGACTGTGTATCACATGACATTCTCATTCGAAAGCTAAGGCTAATCCAGAGTTATCTGATGGGAAGAGACAAGTAACTTTTTTTTAAGAAGAAGAAGAAATGATTCTTCAGCATGGTGTACCACGAGGATCTGTGCTAGGACCCCTACTCAAATCTTTTAGGCACTTGTGAGATATCACTAGACTGGAAATTTTAGGCTCTTTTCAAAAAATCGAAAAATCCAATATGGCGGCCATAAGAAAAATGAAAGTTGAGGCATGTTGCGGGATAACAAAAGACGCTGGAGACACGTACGTGCCACATTAATCGCCTTAAAAAAATGCCGTGCCAAAATCAATTGACCGATCTTAAATCTGAAGCCGGATATCGAATGCGTTAAGTTTCCTCTAAAACTTTTCCTATTTAACCTTTGCTGTAGGTATATTTTTTGGGAACTGTTATTAATTGCTGAATTTTTAGGAAACGCTAGACAGTATTACGGCTGGTTTTAAGAACCCGGACCACTTGGAGAATTTTGATTCCGACGATGATGAAGACGACGAGGATAGGCCTCCTATTGAGGAAGACGATTTAGAAGATGAGGAAGGGGATGGAGGTATCTCTGACTCCTCTATCGATCATAATAAAGAGGTAAAGTTACTCAATTCGCTCTGCTCCTGCATTATTTAGTTAAGTGAAATGCTTTATTGATAATAGACAGTGGTTAGGTCGGGGGAACAAATTGATGTAGTTTACCCTTATATATCTTTTAACAGTGTTTGCCATTAGCCAAATAAGTTTTTCTGTAAACTATCTCTAGTGGATCAAATAATTTTTATTTAATTGTTATCAGGTCAACGTGTATGGTTTCAGTTCTTTTTTTTTACTTTTTATGAACAATACAGGGTGATTCATGAGGAAATGTCAATACTTCAGGTACATATTCAGGACCAAAAAATTAACATAAAAGTCTATATAAATAAGTGTCCGCAAGGCTTTAGTTCTTGAGATACAGGGTGTTAAAGTTTTTATTTAATTTTCCTATTTTTTAAATAAAATCTATGATAATAATGGAGTGAAAATTGATATACGGGGGTTTTTTGGTATATGACAAATTCGAATCTAATATTACACCTACATGTGTTTCTACTCCTTCGAATAATCACAACTTTTTGGTACAGTCTTGTATTACATTTTTGAGTAAAACAAATTATTCCCTTGCCATTTCCACGTCCAAAAGGTATACCTGTTAAAAGTGGATACGAGCAACGGTTTTCGAGATATTTGGATTTAAGACAATTTCGGCGCATGTAATTTTTTATCGCAAAATTTTAAAAGTTTGTTATTTTGTCCAAATTTAAACGCATCTTGGCACAAAAGCTTTGAAATGAAAGACTAACACATTTTTTTGAGGTGTGTATTCAGTGCCTCAGACAGAAACTAAACAAAAGGTATTTAATTTTTATTAAAATTGTTATTATTAAGTTGTTTTTAATAAAAACTAGGTTACGTTTTATAATTTTCAAAAATTCCACTAATTGCTTCTAAGCACAGGTCAGCTCTATGGTGTATAGCTTGGGTTGCTCTGTGGATACATTCGGGCGCATTTCTTAGTGTTTGTGCTGCGTTTGTTATCCGATCCAATAATGCTTCTCTTGTATTTACTTAAGTGGAATATACTAGTGATTTGAACCATCCCCAAAGACAATAATCCAAAGGATTAAGGTCTGGCGATCTAGGTGGCCAATTAAACGGACCTCCCTGACCAATCCATCGGTTTGGAAAGTTTTGGTTTAAAAAATCTCTTACAAGTAAACTGTAGTGTGCAGGGGCTCCATCATGCTGCAAATACATGTTTTGTCTTACATTAAGGGGAACATCTTCTAATAGATTTCGCAAGTGATTGTCAACAAAGTTTAAATATTTTTCTCCGTCGATGGATAAATGGACCAATTAAATGACCATTCAATATTCCACACCACACATTAATGCTAAATTTATGTTGGAAATTATGTTCTACTGTAGCGTGAGGATTTTCATAGGAACACCGGTGTTCATTGTGAAGATTATTTATACCATCACGCGTGAACTGTGCTTCATCAGTGAACAAAACATACCTATACAACCTTCGATCTTCATTAATCCAGTTACAGAATTGCATTCTCAACTCAAAATCACCCTCCTGCAAATGTTGAACCCGTTGTAAATGAAATGGGTATAAACAATTAATGTGAAGATTTCTCCAAGCAGACGATTGTGTAATTTGATAAGTATCTGCAGTCCGCCTAGTGCTTATGCTTGGATCATTTTCGACGGCATTGAGCATAGCCTCTTCTACTTCAACGTTGGGTCCCGATTCCCTTTCAGATACAATTTTCGCACTTGGAAACATCCCAGATTCTTCAGCAGTAGTGGAAACTTGATGAAAAACTCTTCTATCTGGCCCCTTCTATCTGGAAAACGACGCTGGTACTCCGCGACTGCTTGAATTGCGACCCCATTGCAGAAGCCATAGACGAATATTATATCTGCATATTCACGATGCGAGAATATCACAGGCATAATAACGTATTTAGATCTAAAGTTTCTTAAATGATTATTGTCAGATAATAAAAGTTATGAACAGAAATTGACAGTGACAAAATTTGATCTTATTATTAACTGACATTACTATTGCTAAATAACAGGAAAAACGATGAGAACACCAACCAGCAGTTGTTCTGTCAGACAAGGCACACTTCTATTTTTTTTACAATACATGCATACTTTAACTAATTATTTCCCTACTCTAATAATTATAACATTATATTTATTTATTTATTCATAAAATACACTACAGAATCAGGATTCTAAATAGTATACAAATATATTTAAAAAAAAAAGAAGATAACACAAAAACTAAAACTAAACTAAAAGAGAACATCAACAAATTATCTGCAATACTACAAAAGATGCAAAATGCAAATTAGTAAAATGAAATAAAATGATTAAGTTTGCCGAACTTCAGGAATCTTTTGAGGAATATGGAAGACTCATGTTGAAAATGTCGCAGTCATTATAAAATTTGTTGTGGTTGTGACATAGACGGTCAATAAAGGAATTTTGGCCGTAATTGGTGCGGTGTCGGAGGGAGGTATGTCGTGTGCGTCGAACTGGAACCAGAAAGCTTACCCGACCCAGCAAGATAGGGCAGTCGATAGTACCGTTGAGAAGTTTAAAAGCAAACAGAAGGATTTTTTTTTTGTCTGCGTCTTTCAGCTAAGCTTTGCATACCACAAAGGTGTTTAATCTCGTTTATAATTTACATTTTGATATGGAAAGTGAAATTTACTTAACAAGTAATTAGCGATGAATTATGTGAATTTGATAAAAAAAAATCACTTGCGCCGAAACTGTTTTAAATTTAAATATCTCGAAAACGGTTGCTCGTATCCACTTTTAACAGGTATACCTTTTTGACGTAGAAATGGCAAGGGAATAATTTGTTTTGCTCAAAAATGTAATACAAGACTGTACCAAAAAGTTGTGATTGTTCGAAGAAGTAGAAAGACATGTAGGTGGCGCCCCCTACAATTAAGAGCAATACTAGTATAATATTCGAATTTGTCATACCAAAAAACCCCCGTATATCAATTTTCACTCCATTATTTACATTATCATAGATTTTATTTAAAAAAATAGGAAAATTAAATAAAAACTTTAACACCCTGTATCTCGAGAACTAAGGCCTTGCGGACACTTATTTATATAGACTTTTATGTTTATTTTTTGGCCCTGAATATGTACCTGAAGTATTGACATTTCCTCATGAATCACCCTGTATAGTACCTTGTTTCAAAATGTATAATTGCGAACCATTTAAAATTCTTTTCACCAGTTTCCTGTGACTCCAGTCCACTGTAGTCTGACACTGAAATAGTTTAATAATGCTGATAAGGGGAAGTTTAACTTATACGTGAGACACTCTGTATAATTTTTGTAATCATTCACGTAGTTATATGTGGCTTTTGTAATTGGAAAGTTTTTATTTCGTATACATTTAAGCAGGTCCGATATTTGCATGGGCTAAATCCTTATATATAAAAATTCGGTAAATAAGATACAAATCGGTTTTTTTTTATTTTTTTAAATCTCCTTTATCCAGTCTTGTTGAAATTTGGTAACGTGATTTGTATGTCGCTTCATTTTCGAAATACAGGGTGTTTAAAAACTTTTTATATATTTTTTTTCGTTTTATTAATTAATACCAAACGATATTTGTTAAACATAATAAGGAGTTAGAGCACCTTACTTTGTGTCAATTTTAAACAGTTGTTTTTCGTATTTTTTATCATTTTGTTGCTTCAAATGATATGAGTAGACTTCATTTCATTCATGTTTGACATTTTTCAAATATACTTTTGAATTGTTTTCCAATTTATTTATTTTACTTTTCATAAGGGCTGTGTTTACCAATCAAGAAATGGCTCAAATGCATTTTAAGTGCGGTTTAGCAATCGGAAATGCGCGAGTAGGCGAGTACCATGTCCGGAAACATTTACAAGACAGCATCTCAGGTTAGAGGAAATGGGTAGCTTTGCAAAAAGCAAAATAGGCGGCCGACCACTTACCTTAAGACGTAAGATAGAACCTTATTACTTGAGAAACAGGTCTTAAAAATGGTGGAACAATCTCCACTTTTCCAGACTTTCTAGCTTGAGTTGATTTTTGTAACTGGTTTCAAGAAAATTCTTTAAGGGTACCATATTTTTCGGCAAAATAATTGAACGGAAGATAATCCTTATGCTGTCATTGACCCAGTATACATTTTCGTTTAATATTTGGGCAGGAATTATTGACGATATCTTAGTTGGTCCGTATTTTTTTCCAATTCGACTTACTGGTGATGTCTGTTACAACTTCCAGTAGCCAGTATTGATGGAAGCAGTAGCTTTTTTTTAAGTTTATGGCTCATGCATGACGTGTCCTCTCACTTTGCAGTACATGTTAGAAACTATTTAGATCAACAATATCCTGCTCGTTGGATAAGTAGAGGAGGACCTCACCCATGGGCACCCCGTTCGCCGGATCTGAATCCATTGGATTTTTATTTCTGGAGTCACCTTAAACAACTTGTTCATACTTTATTCCAGCATATAAGAGACAATTTAGCACGTTGTACAGGGGTATTTACTGACTCATGGAGGACATTTTCAGCAGTTTATTTGACTTTTGTTAATGTGAGTTCATTAATCAAAGTTTTTAAATCATTTATTAAAACGATTATTATTGCTATACTAATTAAGAAATTCATGTAACACTAGTGATTAAATTACTTTTTACTCGAAAACGTAATTTCGTTCAAATTAGGGTACTCTTTACTCAGACCTCCGCCAATGAACTAATTGTAAAGCTTAAAACTGACCCAAAGTAAAGTTCTCTAACCCCTTTTTATGTTTAAGAAATATCAATTGGATATCGTTTAACATTAATTAATAAAATTTTTAAAAAATTGAACACGCTGTATTTCCACCACCACACTTTCGTCTTAGAATTAGGTAAGGAGTATCTCCATTCATTTTGTTATTGTTGCAAGCGATTAATTTTTTTTTTTCGAGTTTTTCTTTTCATGATTTTTGTGTGGTTAATGGACATGCAATAAAGTGGTTTTTATTTTTTTGGATAAAAAAGTTCCTTCAGTTGCTTAATCCGAAAAAAATGTAAAAATTACACAAAAAGTCAGTGGCGTCTAATCGGAACGCCACTGGACTTAATAATTTTTATCTATTTAAGGCTAAATAAGCCACTTGTCGCTAAAAATAACGTTACCAAATTACAACAAAATTGGGTACAGCAAATTTAAAATAAAAACCGATTTAAAAAAAAAATTAAACACCCTGTATTTTGATAACTAAGCGACATTCGAAACAATTTTATACTGCATTTTCGTCTTAAAATTAAGTAAGGATTCGCCTTTTTTATTTTGTCAGAGAGATTAGGAAACACCCTGTACGCAATTAATAAAGATAGTGTTATATGTACGATGTGTTTTGTTTCAGACGGATATTACTGACCCGGCTGACCAAAACGAGGCTAGCGACCAAAGTGACGAAGTGACATACATTTCAGAACAGCCTTCCGACTCCGCGAGTCAGCAATACTCTAACCCTCCAGGGGGACAGCCGAAAACAGAAAATTCCTCGGAATTCAACAGTTCGACCGGTGGATATAACTACAA
The DNA here is from genome assembly GCA_030620095.1 of Kuschelorhynchus macadamiae. Classification (NCBI taxonomy): domain Eukaryota; kingdom Metazoa; phylum Arthropoda; class Insecta; order Coleoptera; family Curculionidae; genus Kuschelorhynchus; species Kuschelorhynchus macadamiae. Next base: position 44,480 of record JAUTXW010005440.1, read on the forward strand.
CTATAATTACAATGTGCCTCCTTTCCAAGGTCATCCGCCCCCGCAAGGTCAGTATTTTTGTTGTTGATTTATGATTTCTGGCATTTACTTGTATTAAAAGGACATGAACGCAAATTGTTTTAGTATGATATTGTCGTGCTTATAAAAAATTTTTTTACCATTGCACTGTTCGTCGAAAATTACAGGGTGAGACAGAAACTGGGGGCCAAAAGTTGTACCCTGTTAAATTGGGGGTTCCAAGTAGATTCATATGAAATAAAATTATTTTAATTATGTTTGCAGGTTACGGATACCCCCCTCAGCCTCCGCCGCCCTACGATGGATACAGCGGATATCCACACGGACAGCCGCCTTACAATTACGGATACCAAGGTTATCCCCCACCTCAGTCACATTACCCCCCGCCGCCACCCCAACCCGGTTACGATTATAACAATCCCCAACCCGTATATCCGAACTATCCGTACCCTCAACAGTACCCTCCTCCCCCTCCCCCGCAAGGGGTATACCCCCCGCCTCCCGCGCCGAGCGCTCCCCCTTCCAACTACCCTGAATATTCGCAGTTCCCGAATCAAACTCAGTACCCGAATCAATCACAATCGACGTCAAACTATTATCCGAACACTTGAGGTGTGACAATGACGTAGGTTTGAGAAATCGAAAAGACTCGGCCACCCAGTTTTGATTTGAGAATAATATACTTAAGATGGGATTTTTTTTAAATTTATTTCAGTTAATTTTTTAACCAAAACATTTGTTATAGATAAACAAAGTTGTTGCATCTCTCTCTTTCATATTAAATAAAATATAACAATGACTAGACTGGCGATAGGAAGTTTTCAGTGGAAAAAATTGAACAGTATGGTTTCTCATTAGTTAGATTTGGAAGTGATGAAAAATATACTAAAAATTATACCGCCTTCGATGAACACGCCTCTCCCCAAATATGCTATAATTGAATATGAGATGAGGGTGGTAGGAGTTTGGCTACAAATATTTTTTAACATATAATAGTCTGGACTATTTGGAACAAGTAGTTCCTCTATACAATCGGTCAGCTCTAAAAGGTTTTTGAGATATTGCAGTTTAAAATGTTTAATTTTGGAGAAAGTTTCAATTAATATCGCGACAAGACGGCAACGTTGCTACGTTATACACGGTGATTTTTCATGTCTTGAAATAGAAAAAAATGTTTAATACAAAAATTTTAGGTTTCTTTTCGAACTATTTGTAGAACATATACAGGGTGTCGCATAGACGTGTGGCACGGCAAAGTAACATATTTTTAAATGGAACACCCTGTATATTATTGCATTTTTATCCAGAAAATTTTAGATATAAACTGAAAAGAAAAAAACTAGTCGGTATAGCAAATGTTTTCGTCATTTTTAGGAGATTGTATCTCAGAAACGGTTTAGCCGATTTTTAAAAATTAAAAAGATTCTGAAAGGCCACGTTTAATCAATAGTCTGGAGTGGTCTTTGATGAAAGTATTTTTTTTTATGTTATACAGGGTGTGAAAAAATACAATGTAAAAATGCAAAATTTTAACTCTCTGCACCTGTTGCAAGCACATTTAGAAGCTATCTAGGGCCATATTTGGCTGGTTTTTTCTACTTTTTTCTTTAGAAAAAAAGTTACAGAGTATTTTGAAAAAGTCTGTATTTTTTAAGTTAAAAAATTTAAAATTTCTAGGGTTTCTTTTATTTATTGTGGAAATTCCGGGACTTTTATTTTCCCAGTTTCTCTATGTCGAGAAGTAAAGAGGTTTTGCATTTTATTGTTTAGAAAAAAAGTTACAGGGCATTTTCAAAAAGTTTGTATTTTTTAAATAAAAAAAATACATTTAATATAAAACTTTCGAGACTTTATTATCCCAGCTTTTGTGTACCGGGTGACTTCGTATAAACTGGCACCCCCCGTAACTTTTTTATTTTTTGTCGAACAAAAAAAATAAAAATACTGACATACAAAGGATTTTTTTTTGCGTTATAAATCTGCATTGTAATTCCCAGTAAGTTTTCATATATACCAGGGACGACAAAAAGTACAGTTTTTTTTAATGGAATGCCCTGTAAATTTTTGCCTAAAATGAAAGATCTTTTTTTTCTGATTCCAAATATATAATACAAGTTGACATTTGGTTTAGCCGTTTTCGAGTTATTTAAGTTTAAAAATCAATTTTCATTATGGACTGTAAAATTACTGGCTATAAAATATCAGTCTTTTGAGCAGTTGGCTATGGATATAAACAATATAAACAAATGTTCTGTCAAATGTCAAATTACTGCATACCTAGGCATTATAATAAAACAGCGAAGTAAAAATTGAATATAAACACCAATTTATTAACAATATATTTTACTGCAAAATACACAGATGAACCAAATAACACAAAACAAATTAATCAGAATGAATATTTCCCCCCTGGTTGTCTACACATTCGTGATAAACATTTCGCAAGTGCTCAACTGCGTTCTCTATAAAATGACCATTTCTTTCATTTAAATGTCTTATTTCCTGAGGTATAAAATATTTTATATCTTCATCGTTGTCCAGATCACGTTTATATATTTTGTTTTTAATATACCCCAACAAAAAATTATCCATGGTAGTTAGATCTGGACTATTTGAAGGCCCCGAAGTCATTCCATTTCTTCCAATCCACGTCATGTTGAAAACTTATGTTCATATACTGCCTTAACGCTAAGTGTTCTAGCATTTCCTGTAGATGAGTTTCCAGAAATTCTTGATGTATTTGTCCAGTTAATGTTCTTTCGAAAAAATAGGGCCCTATTACTATTCTTCAGCAGGCCGCACCACACATTAATTGTTCTCCTACCTTGAAATTGAACTTCCCTTGTGAATTGGGGATTTTCTTGTGCCCAGTAACGAGAATTTTGTCGATTTGGTAATCCACTAGTTGAAAAGCTTGACTCATCGGTCTATAATATATTTTTAAAAAAGTTTCTCTCATTATTTATTCTATTTAACAGAAAGTTGCAGAAATTGAGTCGTTGATTCTTATGCCTTTGAGTTAATTTTTGAACAGTATGATATTTATAGGGCCTAAATCCATATTTCTTTAAAACCTTCCTAATATATTCACGTGAAGTTCTTTTTAGTCCGTAACGGGCCCGCATTTCCTTGGAAGTAGTTCGCAGTGACTGACTCGGATTTTCTACGTGATGCAAAGCAATATTTAAATCGTGATTTTTCGTATTATTGTTTAGTTCCCTCTTCTTTCTTTGCAAATCTGACGTTGTTCTAAATTTGGTGAAAATATTCTGGATTGTCGATCTTGAGGGAATCGGACCATTGGGATGATTTGCCATGTAAGCACGTCGAGTTGCAGAAGCATTATAATTATTTTCAGCATACAAACAAACAATTTCTAGTTTTCCTGCCACAGAATAAACCATTTAAAAAAAATATATCAGAAAGAATTGATTTAGTTCTATTAACAGTGATTTAAATGTCAAAGTCATTTTAGAAACATTGTTAATATTGTTTATTTCCATAGCCAACTGCTCAAAAAGCTGTTATTTTATAGCCAGTAATTTTACTTGTATTATATATTTGGAATCAGAAAAAAAAGATCTTTCATTTTAGGCAAAAATTTACAGGGCATTCCATTAAAGAAAATTGTACTTTTTGTCGCTCCTCGTATACATGAAAAGTTACTGGGAATTACATTGCAGATTTATAACGTAAAAAAAATCCTCTGTATGTCAGTATTTTTATTTTTTTTACGACAGTATGCGGTTTTGCACTTTTTTGTTTAGAAAAGTCAAGTTAGTCAAAAGTCTGTATTTTTGAAATTACAAAAATTACTTTCGCGACTTTATTGTCTCAGTTCATCTGTACACAAAACTATGGTGGTTTCGTATTTTTCGTCCCAAAAAAAGGCTGAGAGACGACTTGAATTTTTTTAAATGGAACATCCTATATTTGGCATGATATTTCGACTCTACTGGAAAACCTAAGAATTTTGAACCACACACCATATACCCAAATTCAATAATTATTTTTAAATTATTCTTAATTCAAAAACAAAAAGTCAAGCATATGGTGTGGTACCAAAATTCTTAGCTTCCCCAGCAGAGCCAAAATATCAAGGCAAATGTGGGGTGTTCTGTTTTAAAAAATGCAACTTTTGTCCGTCAGCCTTTTTTGGGACACCCTGTATACATAAAATATATGCGCTAAAACTATTTATTTAATCCTACAACCTTTGTATTTAATTTTTTTGAAATGTAAAGCAAAAAGTTAAATGTAATAGACATTTATACGAATACGAAACCATCATACACTTTTATATATAGAGAAACTGGGATAATAAAATTCCGAAAGTTCCACATCTTTTTTCTAAACAAAAATGTGCAAAACCTCTTCACTTCTGTGTACAAAAAAGTTGGGATAATAAAGTCTCGAAAGTCTTATATTAAATCTAAGAACTCGTAGAAATTTGTAATTTTTTTAATTTCAAAATACAGACTTTTCGAAAATACCCTGTAACTTTTTTCTAAATAATAAAATGCAAAACCTCTATACCCTTAGAAAATTTAAATTTTTTAATTTAAAATATACAGACTTTTTGAAAATACCCCTGTAACTTTTTTCTAAACAAAAAAAAAAAAACCGCCAAATACGGCGCGCGATATTGAACAAAGCTTCTAAATGTGATTATTATGAAAGTTCTAGAATAACTATTGCAAATGGTGCAGAGTGTACATTTTTTCTATTTTCTCATTGTATTTTTTCACACCCTGTATATCACAAAAAAAATCAAATACCAGAATCTTTTTGATTTTTAAAAACTTCCTATGCCGCCTAATTTTTTGAGCAGCTTATTTCATGTAATAGCTTTAAGGCTATCTTTGACTGTTGACGAGTTATTGGCAATTAAATATCGGCAATTTTGGTACTCTCTTGCCTGTTCTTGATGTCGACAGAGTACATTTCGCTCTACATCTGCCCCTAGAAAGTAATCGTCTAGAATAAAACCCCTTGAAGGAATACGATGACTAAATCTCAAAGGGAGACAAATTAAAACAATTTAAGGGTAACTTTTTCTTACATCAAATACTTCACTACTCTTGCTCAATGAAATCGAAGACTATGGCCACCAAAGTCTCCAGATCGTAACCCTATAGAGCATGTATGGTCGCACCTAAAATTCGCGTTAAGGCAAAGATATAAAGTAATGATAACTATTTATCAAATGGAGAGGGCAATTGGAGAGAAGTGGGACCAATCAACTAAGCAATTAAATTTATCTATGCCACGACTTTGCCTAAATATACTAAAACCTAAGGGGAGGGCCTACTAAAATAAAATCTGCTTTTAAAAATTCGCATATTTAGGAGGTTGCTCGTTCATTGGGGCGGGTAGAATTTTGGATGTTGTTGGTATCCACCCTACAACTATTTAAAAAAAAAGAGTGTTTAATTTTTTCCATTTTTCACATGTTTTTTTTAACCAAACGCCTGGACTATGAAAAATTAGTAATTTTATTCCCATTTTTTGTTTTAATTATTCTTGGATTTTAGTCAATCAAGACTTAGAAATGTTAATTTATATTTGTACAAATTTTTTTCTTGTGATATGATTTTATTTATTTACTCTTAGGTCGCGTATTGAGCCCTTTCAAAATTCAGAAAGAGGGGAGGAGAGGAAAAGAGGTATACTAAAATTATACTGTAAGGTCCATCTATTTTCAAAGTTATTGAAAAATATAGTTTCTATTTCCCGACCAATTTATTGATGGCATTGCTGTTTCTAGTGTTATGGGGAGAGTAACAACCTGGCTGTAACTGTGATATCTTATTTTTGTCTTTATTTGACATTTGTGGGTAGGTTAGTTACTTTCCACAGTTCATACACAGGGTGTTTTTTAATTAATGGCTAAAAATTAATGACGTAATTTTTGCCTTATTTTAAGACTAAAATTTCATGTGTCTGCGAGGCCTTCGTTTTTGAGATACAGGAATCAAAATTTTATTTTTCTTTTAATTTTTTTTCATGGATCTCGTACATTTCTAGAGATGAATCATTCAAATTTGTCACACATTATACTGTAAGCAATGTCTTACGAAATGACTATAATACATTTAAAAAAAAATACTATTGGGAATTACTTTCTTCCAGTTCGCGACATTTTTACCCCGAAATTATTACTGGGACGTCACTGGATGTTTTTATTTAGAAAGTTAGATTCTTTATTTTTCTAACTTCATTGTTTCTTACTTTAATCCAATATTTTGAACCGTTTACACGTTAGTTAGTAAAATGCTACTTTAGGTTCTACACATTTAAAATTTTAAGTTATTTTTTCTGTTTTTATTTCGATTGATAAAAATGCGAGATGTAATTTTTTGGCTCATTCTAGGTCTAAAATTTTAGATAAATATTTGTTCGAAAGGCCTTAATTTTTATAAGATACATGGTTAAATTTTAAATTTATTTTTTTAACACGTTGAATCTCAAAAACTAAGGTGTTTCGAACACATGGTTATATGAATTTTTAATCCTAAAAAACTATATTTTAAAATACAATTTGTTCAAATTAAAAATAATAAAAGTTCAAATTTATTAATAAATTGTGGAATACCGCAAGCATCTGTTCTATTTTTAATATATATCATTTCGTTATCTAAATCAAATTTTAAGGGAAATATTAAATTGTTTGCTGATGATACTACGATCATATATTTTGACAGAACTACTTTAGAAATTTATAGGAGAATTAACTAATTATTATCATGGCTATAGTCACATAAATTATCTTTGAATTTTCAAAAATCCATCATTGTGTTTATAAGTAAAACCAAAAAAATAAAAATAAAAATATCTCTCCTTTAAAATTTTTGAATGAAGAAATAAAATATTCTAAAAATATAAAATTTTTGGATATATATTTTGATGAAAATTTAATCCTAAAAATACATATTGAATATTTACGAGATAGTGTTTCCCCTATAATTGGTATTTTGTCTAAAATAAGAAATTATACACTCTTAAAATTTTTTAAAATTATTTATTTTTCATTAGTTTCTGCTTGCTCAAATAATCTAAATTCTTAAAAAAAAATACAAAACAAAATTATTAAATGCATTTATAAACTATCATATTTAGAACCTACATTCAATTTATATAAACCCATTCTATAAATCTTAAAGTAAAACACTCAAATATTACATTACTAAGACAAATACAATACACCAACACAATACTAGACAAACAGACGATTCAGACATTACACTGGCTGACAAAAAAAATTTTTTTTGTTGTAACACAAATCAGAATAGCATAATCTAATAGAATGGACCTATCCAAATACGAAAATGACAAATAGAAAGTAGTAGCACGTAGGGTTTTTTTGTTAAGGTTGTAGAACTATATCGAATGTTACGATGGTTAATATCTATAGAAAAAATGATTTCAGAAAACCCTGTTTATTGACTATGTTTACAGTTTTCGCCTATTAAGCATACCATACATCTAAGAGAAAAGCAAAGGAGAAAAATATTAACTTAAAACACTAATTAAACTTAATTTTTTCCGTTTATGAGGTGTCCTATCTTCTCTCTTCAAAAACCAACAGTAGTCACCCATCATGACTGGATCCCATTGTCCTTGGTACCGAATTTCCATTGTTCTGATATCTTATTGAAACCTTTCACCTTGCTCGTCACTAACAACTGCCAAATTTTTAGGAAAAAATGACAGATGGGATGGATGAAGTGAATTTTTAATGACATTCTGGCACCAAGCGCTTTATAGGCATCTAAGAGTTCATTAACTAATTGTTCATAATTTTCATCCATATTGTTGCCTAAAAATCCTCTTACTACACATAAACAAATGAGTTCCTGCCTGATAAGCTTTTCCGTAAAATTGACATCGTCCAGCAATTTTCTGATTTGTGGCCCAATAAAAATGTCTTCTTTTAATTTGGCATCACTTAACTGGGTAAAGACTTGTCTTAGGTATTTAAATCCATCACCATCTTTATTCAAAGCCTTTACAAAGTTTTTCATCAGCCCAAGTTTAATGCGAAGAGGAGGGAAAGGGACATTTTTGGGATCAACAAGAGATATAAATTTAACATTTTGAGATCCCGGTTGAAATTCGCTTCTTTCTGGCCAAATTTATGTTACATAATGCTGATTTATTGCACGACTGTCCCATAAACAAAGAAAACAGCAATATTTTGTAAATCCTCCCTGAAGTCCCACTAAAATCGCTATAACTTTTAAGTCCCCACATATCTGCCATTTATACCTATCGTAGTTTATTTTATCCAAAATCGTGCGCATATTTTCATAATTTTCTTTCATTGCAACTGAACAGAGGGTTTTAAATTTCCATTATGAAGTAAACACAGCTTTAAAGCTCCACTCACGGGGAGAATGTTCAATATCAAGTTCCTGCATTAAACTGTCTATATCAGTACACGCGCACAACGAATGTTCCATACTAGAAGTAGAATTCAGAAAACATAGCATTTCTTTTTTCTGAAATTCGTAATTTTTGTTTCTTTGGCAAATAGGTTCCATTCCTTAAGACGGGAACCCAGAACTTCTGACTGTTGCTCGGATAACCCCAAATCACGTACTGATTCATTTAATTCACTTTGAACAATCAAATGTGGCTCGCCGGAACTGGGACCTGTGGTAAAAGTGGGATCGGCTTGCCAATTTAAAGGCGCAATCGGCACTGGCAAATTTGCATTATGAGGAACAGGTCGTATGGCAGATTGTAAATTTGGATATTCTATATTGTGCTTTCCCTTTTTGGAATAACCTTCAGTCTTTGTCAGGCAAAAATAACAATCGTCAGAATGATTGGTGGGTTCTCGCCATACCATTGCACAGTGGTTCCATGTATATGCTAATTGGTGACAAAAATCAATATCTTCAGTTATAAGCTCAAATTTGTGGAAAAATACTCTAGAAATGAATAGGTAGATATTTTATTGTCCCCTCAGACTTGTATCTGGCAATACAGATGTCTAGAATTTGTTTTGCTTCAAGATTGGTAACCTTTTAATATTCAATAAATACTTATTACTACAATAGTAATTTTTACATATGATAGACATTGGTATTGTATTGTAATTAAGGTATTGTAATTAAATGTACGGTAAATATATTAACAAAACATTGAAGAAACAACATTAACATATGAAATTGAAGAAATAGATTATATTATACAGGGGTGGTCGTAAAGTAAGAAATAAATTCAATATCTCGTATAATGATTTTTCCGGAAAATCGCTTGAGCACATCGATTTATTTTTCTCCCAAAGTATGTTTTACAAAAAACATAAATATATGCAGGGTGTTCTAAAAAAGATATGTACAAAACTGTTTAATTGCTTCTTTTAAAAATCTAAACATTTTGCATGTAACATTCATTTTGGCTAAAAAAATAATGAAAACAAATTATTTCGCCCAACTAAATAGTAGCTTGCATAAATTTATAACGCGATAAATAAAAGAATCAATGTCAATAATGGTAATTATTATTGGCATTATTATTGATAGGTTTTTTGTATAGCACGTGACATGAAACATTTTTAGAAATTTACAGGCATGACAGTTCAAAAATACAAACAAGAAAATGGATTGCTACTTAAATTAAATTCGATTGAAGAAAGTTAAAATAGAGTCATCGACTAACCTATAAAATATTTATTAAAGGTGAGGTAAATAAATATTCAAATACAAAATTTAGAGAAGAATAATCAAATTTCAAACAATAATATTTATCACTATTCTAACAAATCTAGAACTGCCTTGGGAAAAGACATTTTTCGAGTATGATTTAGTCGGAATAATTTATATTCTTTATTTTTGGCCTCGGCAGCTTCCTCAGACAGTTCTCCAATGGGTAATATGGCGTTTTTTATAACGTCAGCTCCATGTATTAGTGTCTTGTGAACTGAAGGAGGAAGATTAAACCAGGGATATTCAGTTACCAGTAGTCGTGCAGTGGTTAAAGAAAATTCTCGAAACTTTATAACATTAATTTTATATCCTGAAGAAATGCACCTTAAAATTATAGAACATCTTTCTAAAAGATTTTTGTTTAGACCTGTGATTTCAGAGGATTCATCTGAATGTTTGAAGAATTTTCTTGCGGTATTTCCGTCATTAGAATTACCATTTCCTCTACATTTTGGCTTATCTACTATCAAACCTAATTTATTCCTAAAGTCACACTGAATTTGGCTTTTCCTTTCAGATAAAAGTAGTTTCTCGTCTTTAGACCGTATTTGCCATTTTTTTATATTTAATCTATACGAAAGATGGATAAAATACTCGAAAAATCGTATATATGAATGCAGAGGTGACAAACCAAACTCAAATGTTTCTGGACGAACTTGCTTTTGAAGACACAAATCGATATCGTTCATCTCTTTGGGACTTGAACCACAAATATAACATCTGGCCGAAGACGAATCACTTAAACTGCTACAGATCTTTCCATCGACCATAGTTAGCTGCAAATTGTGCCCTATTGAATAGTTCTTGTCATAAGATGAGACTACTGTGGGCTTCAAGGATTTAATTTTTTTTTGAAGTATTTTTCTTCATTGAGAGTCACTTCCTGGGTTTCTTTTATGAACTGGAATCTAACCGGTCTGCAATAGCGTGTAGACGAGGTTCGGGGATTTTTCCACACTATTTTTTCAGGATTACTTTCAAAAACAAGAAGAAGGGGTACATATGAAGTTACAAACAAACTCCCGTCCTGCAATGTTGGATCTTGAAAAGATTGCTTATATTCTGAATGACCACTACTGCCATCAAATCCCCATTTCCCTAACAAAATAAGATTTTGTTCTTGATTGATAGCAGTAGAGTCGATCACCTCTTTTTGGGATGCCAATATTCTGCTTGCAGTATGATCTAGTAGGTTTTGCAACTCTATCTCTGCAGATGATTCGTTAACTTTTATGTAATCTTCACTGGGGTAGCACTTTTTCTTGGACTTTAAAACTTTTTGATATGAAGGAAAAATGTCGTTGTTCATTTTGGAATTAATAAAATGTTTCAATAATATGTACTGATGTTTAGTCAGTTTAGCTTCCACAAGAAGAGATACGATTTCATCAGGACTAACTTTTTTGTGATTGTTGTTATAAGTTGAAGGCCGTCGAATCAAATTAATCATAGAGCTATCAGAAATTTGTGACAATTTTCTTTTTTGTGATCGTCGACAACATTGATCAAAACTTTTCTTTGGTCTTCCGCGGGCAGATGCTGGTTTGCTGACCTGGGTTAATTTAGGTCCCTGTATATTAACGAAAACTTCATCAGACTTCACCAACCAATTAGAATTTCTTTTGAGAAAAAAATCTTTATTGCGTCTGGCATTTGACCAATTTTCTGCTATTTTTTTGCACAAATAAACTAATTTTTTCTCCAAATCAGTAGAATTCAAATTTTCAGCCTCGAGTAATTGGTCTGATAAATTAATAAATATTTCTTTTGCTCTCGTCGTAGCAGACCCAGCCTTTGTCAACCATATCTCGAAAATACTCATTCTATCAATTGAACATCGGTATGATGTACCTGAAAAGAACGGCATATTTTACCCTTATTTTGCAATGTCTCAGTTACTACAGATCATCATTAAAAAAAGAGTAGCAAAAACTGCACACCAATATTTGTCCTAACATAAGTCGAGGCATGTTGCCACTTGACACTGTGAGAGTCATTTCGGGAAAACTCGGGGAACATATTTAAAACGCTTATTTTATCAAAAATTTTGTATAATTAACGTAAAAATTACATAAAATACCTAATTCTATCACTCAAAATTAAAAAACTTACCTTGTTTTTGAATATTCATAGTGAAAACTTTGTCACTAGTGGCACTTTTACAACAAACTGTTAAAAATGCGACATAAGCGGCGACAGCTCAGCGCCAACTTGATTCGGTTGTCAACGTCTTTATCGCGGCACACATGATAAAGTCACGATTAGGCCTATTATTTTAAATGAATACGTGATTTTACAGTCATCAATATTTTAAAATCATGAAATTGGACTATCGCTAATTAAAAAAAAATAGGTTTTTACAAATTTGATTTTTATTGATTATGATGTATTTTGTTCATTTGGGAAACCACAGTGCATTGGAACTGCAAAAGGCACACTTTTTCTCTTTCCCTTTATCCACTGCACCAATGATACACTACAACTAACACAGCACACATGGGGAGCCCATCGCTTATCTTGATCCCCAATTCTGTTGTGTTCTGCAACAATGGTCTAAGCCACTTACCTATAGTTTACAGTACGCTGTTTGAGAAGGAGTTCTTATTTATTCTTTATTATATACAAATGATTACAAGTAAACTAAATTATCAAAGAGTAATAAAACTGACATTAACAATTTCGTAAAAAAAATATTAATATGGGTTAGACGGTTTTCGGAAAAATATAATTATTGTTTTGCAATAACTACCTAACCCTCATTAATTGACAAAACAAAATAACATGAACACGGATAATTAAAATGAGATAAGAAAATATTCTGCCTAGCTAAGAAGAAAGATTCTATATATCTGCAAAATTTGGAAATTGTCATTTTTGGCTCATTGTAACCGTAAAATTTTGTTCTACATCTATATAAAGTTAAAATATTCTATCTGCGTCTATACCTGTTATAATAATAACCTATAAATGTTTTGTCAAAATACTGTGTTTTAGAATGAAATAAAACAAAAACCTGATTCTTCAAGTTGTTCTTTCCAATTCCCCCCAAGTCATCCTGAAACTGTTCACCTTCCAAATTGTTCAAAAACTCGTAGAAAGGCCTTGCATCTTGTGGAATTAAATTATACATATCTTTAAGGTCCTTTATTTTTTCGGCGGACAACGGTTTTCCGTTTGGCCATAAGGGTGGTAGTTCAATATATTTTAAAGTAGGCTTTCGCCCCTTCCCCGATTTTTCAATATTCACCTCTGAAAATTACTGATCAGTTACGTGATTTTTCATAAATAATGTTGTCGGCTTTTCTTTCGTAATTTTGATTATATGAGTTTTTGGCCAGTTAATACTGTTTTTACTTGAATCGATTTGTTATTGATTTTTCCAAAACGTTAACTGCAATCATTTCTTCAGAAGTGATGCGATTTACAACAAACTTGTTTTTTATACGACAAGATTTCATAACTTCCATGTAGTCCTTGTCAGTGTATAATCGCATTCGACATCTCCAAAGTGTGAGTAGTTGGGCAGAAAAGCTATGTCCAGAAAGTAGAAAATGTATAGAGATCGTTTCGAGCGAAGAATGATTTTGAAGCACGTGGATGAGCACTAAGACTAGCTTTATACTTCTATTCTGACTCCCACACGAGTCTTACCATAAAATTAAACTCTTCACATATATTTACGAAGACAGGAGCCAACTTCTTGGGTTCCCCTACCGGCTTCTTGTTCCGTCCAGCAGTGGCGGCTCGTGAATATATTGAAGGGTGAGGCTACATGAGGTTAATTTTGTTTAAATGTGAATAAATTTCCACGTCACCCATGAGGTATTATTCTGCGACGCGTTGACCTTTTTTTTTAATGGAGGTCATCGCCAATAGCCCTACTAAACCATTAAAAACTAAAAAAATAAACTCTAAAAAAAGTAAATAAAAAGTAAACAAAACAAGTAAAATATGTACACCTATCACTAAAATATAGCGGTGATTGCGATAATAAAAACATAATTTAGTTTATTAAAACTTAAAATAAATAGTTGTATGAAATAAGATAAAAAAACTACTTTTTGTACATTAAATCTATACGTCTGTCTTTTAAGGTTGCAAATTTATCTATAATTTGGTCGTAAAAGTTTTGGTCTTCACTCAGTTCTGACAGTAATTCCTGCTCTATTGACATCATTGCTAAACCCGAAAGCCGTTCTTGTGTCATTGTGTTTCTTAGGTAGGTTTTGATCCGTTTAAGACATGAAACATTTCGTTCGGCCGATACACTTGTTGCGGGAATAGTTAAAACTAAATTAAAAAGCTTATATGCTTCCGCAAAAATTGCTTTAAAATCTTTAAATAACAAAGCTAGACTTTTTTCGACATCTAAATTTGAAAATTGTTCATCCCTATACAATACAGAAAGCTCATTCTTTAATCTATCTCTGTCAAAAATGTTTGGATAATTTTTTAATAAATTATTTAATAAGTCGTCTGGAAAGCATTTAACATATTCCGAATATTTTGTGCAATCGACTAAAGCAAAGAAATTTAAATTATTTAAATTTTCAAACCGCGTCCCTAATTGAAGAATTATACAATCTATTATTTCAAAATATAATATTTTATATTTAGTAAAAACATCAAAGTCGCTAGAACATTGCCCTCGACGTGTGTTAGTTGGCAGAATAGTGGCTTTTTTAGCAATATTAAAAAATTCTTTGAAATGGTCCTCGTTTCTAAATTCAATAATTCGTTGCTTGGCAAGGTTTATTTGCGAAATGCAGTAATTTATATCTAAATGCTTTAACTGTAATATTTGAAACAGTACATCAGTGCAACTAAAAATTTGTTTATAAATATGCGTTAAAAGGCAAAATTCGAAATCATTAAAATGCTTTAGAAATCCTTTTGCACCATTAATAGATTCTGTTCCAGAACTTAAGTCATTAATAATAGTTTCAAATGCTATAATTAAATTGTCCCATTCATTAACCACTAAATTTAAAATTTTAGACCGTGTATACCATCGCGTTTCTACAGCTCGCGGAATTCTTTTACCTACTATCTGATTAAGCATAAAAGACCGTTTTGGTGATTGGTGGAAATAATTTGGTATTCCTAATAAAGTGGCAAAAAATATACGACTTTGGGTAATCAGTTTTGTTCCCTGTTGTAAAACTAGATTTAATCTGTGGGCGCAACAATGAGTAAACATAGCTAAAGGAGCAATAGATCTAATTTTTATTTGAAGCCCATTTATTTCACCTGCCATAACACTAGCCCCATCGTAACACTGCGCGACCAATTTATTTTTAAAGTCATAAGGCTCTAAGCTGTTTTGTATTAAATGAAAAAGGCTCTCTGCTGTTCTATTATCGCTAACGTCAAAAAATCCTAAAAATCTTTCTTTTAAAGATCCGTTGGTCACATACCTAACTGTTATCGAACACTGTGATTTTTTTGTTATATGAGTACTATCATCCGCAATTACGCCAAAAAAACAACAATCGGTGTCATTGATTTCTTTTTTTATATATTCTTGAATATAGTCATGTAAGCAACCAATTAGTTCATTTTGTATAGTCTTAGATTGGCCCGTAAAAATATTACTAAATTTAGCACAATGTTCAGTAAGTTCGGCATTTCTTTTTATTAAGCATGCAAATATTTCCTTAAAATTGCCACGGTTAAAAGAATCTGTTGTTTCATTATGACCTCGAAATGCCAAGTCCTGTTTACCCAAAGTAATAGTAACATCAATTAAATAATTTAATAATAAACGGTTTTTTCGAACATTTTCATTATAAACAATTTTATTAAGACTTGCATTTTCTTGTAGTGCATCCGCAATAGTCGCCCTATTTTGCTCCAGTCTTGTAAGTGCTACCGAATTTTTAATATGCTCTCTTGAACTTTCATGCGATTTTACTGCTCGTGAAAAAATTTTTAAATCCGAATATCCGCCCCCTGAACTCCAATTATTTTTGACGCAACCTAATAAAATACAAGGCCAACAATATAAGCTTTCTTTATAAATACTTCCGCATAGCCACCTATAAGTTTCGTACCAAGATATTTGAAAAGTTCTTGAATATTTTTTACCTTGCCTCTTATCGTTAAATATTGCTAAAATTTTCGGCGTCGGACGGCTACCTAATAACTGTTTCTTTTCAGTTTCGCTTCTTCTTAAAAAAGGCGTTTCAATTAATGAAGCAATAATGTCGTGAATAGGATTCATTTCAAAAGCAAAAAGCAAATACAAAAAATGAAACGGTCCAATTTACCAAATCAAAACAAAAACTTACTCACGCGTATTTATTCACCTTAAAAGACAGAACGCCCTCAATCAGCGATTATCGCAATCTATTTCCTATTTCTTTCTCAGCCGCACGCACCACGTAAAAAGAAGCCGTTGGAATATTTCGCTAGTCATGTGATTTAAATAACCAATAAAAGCATATCCAAGCTACAGATTTATCGCCTCAAGAATGCAATAGAAAACGCGTGCATCGGCAATCGCCATCCCGCTCTGTCGTAATCAGGTGACTCGCCGGCATCGGCACCGGCCGTTGATAAATAGGTCAGAAGTCGAAACTTTCCAAGCTAAAATTATTTCGCCTCATTCCACAGCACTTTCTTTAGGAATGGGTTTGCACGGATTGCACGGTCGGTTTTTTGATGTGGTCAGAATTTATTTTCTAAAATATTTATTATGGGATTATATTTTGTTTTTTTTTTAATGTTATTATGTTGTAAAACTGTTAAAAAGTATATTTCTAATTGGTAATAGATAAAAAGTTATATAAAAAAATTCTCTTTTCCTTTATTTTGGGGAGGAGGCGCGGCCTCAGAGGCCTACCTTGACGAGCCGCCACTGCCGTCCAGACATTAAAAACATCTTTTTTGGTACTGCCCACATAGATACCTAAATTAAAAAGATTGAATTGTCTCTTGTAATAAGCTACTCCAGTAGGTATTTTTGCCAAAGGGTGGGTTTTTTGGAGGTCAAATGTTAGGGTTTCCAATGTTTCGTCATCTTGTGCACTTTGAAGATCAGCTTTCATTCGACTCCAAAGCTCTTCCGCAATTTGAAGATGTTTTTTGTGATTTGTTTCTATGTTGTCTTTCTCTATACCTTGTGCAGTCGTTGCTTGTGCTTGGTATATATCACACAATCGACATGTATCCTTATGAGATGTTTTAAATCTCAAATTGAAATTTGAATAAAATACATGTTTGTATTTAGTAAGACTCACTGGCTGATCTGTGATTTCCTTATAGAAAGTGTACATTTTAGTCAAATTTAAGTCAGGATGTAAAAACATTGAATCTGTCTGGTTCCGACAGTAGTGCGATACATAAGCTGGAAATGATGCTATATGCTGTTTAATTTTTTCAATTCCTTGTTCGTCGATGGCATTCGTCTTCTTTTATCAAGTATAATATTATTATTCATCTCATTCAGAGCCACTCGTACTCGGTTATGGTTGATTTGAAGAGTAGTTAGAAACGTGTCTTTACATACAGTTTTTCCATTTATGAAATATTTCTTAGACTTGCTTCTTCTTGATACTTTGTTTTTTTGTGTAGCATCTCTTTTTTCCAGTTCTCCAAATGAGCCTATGTTCCAAAATTGGTCAAAAAACCTTCTTCTTGTTTCAATATCAACAACAGTATGACATTTTTTCAAGCATGGGCAAATATACTCCTCCTTAAATTTCTTGGGGGGTACAATTCTATTCCTTGCCGAAACGTATTTTTGATTATGATTTGCAAACTTTTTTCTGTCTTATCTTGATTGATTTGGTGTTTTTCTTTTTCTTCCACGCTTCTTCCTGCCGTTATTATTTTCCACATTCAGGTCGATTTTCATATTTTCAGTCTCTTCCTCAGAATCTGGAATGTATTCGCTACCAGACGACTGATATGTCTCTTCGGCATTAAATTCAGCAGATATAATAGGCTGAATAGCATGGTCATCAGAATTTTCTTGATCTGCAAGTTTGTCGGTATTATAATTACTAGAAATGTAGATTTCTTGTTCTTCAAAGTCATCTTTTTCCCAATCAGACAAAACATCGCTACTGAAAGAGCAATATTTTTTCTCAAGCCCTAACTTCACTAGCAATTTTCCTCTTGATATGTTCATCCTAATCAAAAAAAGAAAAATATTGTTAGATACTTATTCACCCTAAAAGATCTCGAATACAAAAAAAGAAAACACTAAAACATTTTTAAAATTTTATACATTTAATATAAAGTGGTATATCACGATAAGCAAAAATGGTCTAAACCACATTATTTATATTAATACCCATCCACATAATATTATAATGTTATAGTGATTTTGAATATCTAGCTTTAGTAAATTATAACACAATCAGTTTTGCTCAATAATACAGATAATATAAATAATATAGGCAAAAACGTAATTTTTGGAGGTTAAATTTTAGTATTTATATTTGCATTCGTTGCAAAAATACAGCAGGCCTATGCAAATAATTTATTTACTTACCTTGACTTCTAATGTAATTAGAGAATCACAAAATAACAATCAAATCACTAATTACTGTATGTTTTAAACAGCACAGCTAAAGTAAACAACCCTGTCAGGTTTCAAATTCACAGAATTACAATAATGGTCTAATCCACATGTCATCAAAAACCTGGGTTAGATCATATTTGCAGATCTCTGCATGAATGATTTGACGATTGTGGTTTAGAACTTCATTCATAGATGGTGCTAATAGACCAGTTTGTGGCCTATATCATTTTTGCTTGTTATAGTATACGTTAAGATAAACCGTTTAAAATGAAAAACTCATTTTGAACAATTTGTGGGTTAGACGATTGTTGCAAAACACCATCCAATTAACACACCAAAATATTTAAAGTAGGCTTTTTTTACATTTTCGGAAAATGGCCTGGCTTGTGATTTCACTAGAAATTCTCCACAAATATAATAGAATTTGTCAGGAGAAATTTTGCAACTTCGGCGCGTTTGGCTCGACATTCTCGTCTTCACATACACTTGCTTATCGATACACAGAGAACCACTCAATTCGAAACTCAACAGAAGAGTGATGTTTAACGTTTATTTTATGACTAATGTTGTAAACAACCCAGTCTAGGTGATTTTTTCGTTGTAAAATGGACCCATTTTAGCCGCCCCACAACAAAATTATTTACCTGCCGATATAAAAGGTTTTAATTAGGGTATTAAAAAATGGTACGTATTAGGGCTTTCTGAATATTTTTTTATTATTGGGAAGGTATTTCCATTGTGAAAATAATGAGCTGGCCTGTATTAGAAAAATCTTGTCGGCCAGTGTTATTAATAAAAAGTAATTTTAAAAAACGGTAAATTCTATGTGGCATTATCACTTAAAATAATTTACCAAAGAAAATCAGGAAAGTAAGTAATCTAGAGAGGTTCAAGAAAGTACTAAAAAAGTTTTTTTTAGAATAATAAGTAAAAAAGTTATGCATTATATTTGTATTATTTCTTATGTTTCATTTTTTTATATTTTAACAGTATTCCTTGTAGTTCTTTTTGTATTATGAATATTTTCTTATTATTTTTATATTTTCAGTTTACAATTTTCCCTGTAATAAATTTTTATATGGTTGAGAATAAATTAATAAAAAAAATATGTGGAGTCTTAGCATTTTGCTAACTAACGTCTAAACGGTTCAAAATATCGGATTAAAGTAAGAAACAAAGAAGTTAGAAAACAAAATAGGGAATATGATTATCTAAATAAAAACAGCCAGTGGCGTCGCAGTAAAAATTTCGGGGGGTAAAAATGGTCGCGACCTAGAAAAAAACTAACACCCAGTAGATTTTTGTAAAATATGTTGGAGCTGTTTCGTAGACATTAGTTACAGTATAGTGTGTGTTAAATTTGAATTACTTATCTCGAGAAATGTACGAGGTCTATCAAAAAAACGAAGGCGGACACATGTTTATATGAACTTTTAGTCCTGAAATAAGGCAAAAAAATAACATCTTTCATTTTTAGCCATCACTCGAAAAACACTCTGTATTAGGTAAATTGGGAAGCGAGAATAATTTAGGAATAACGAATGATAGTTTATGTTTGTATAATTATGTTTCTTTATACATGATTTTGGTTTTTAAACTTTCTTGCATTTTTTTTACGGTAAGCTTCAAAATCAATGTGACCAATGTGAAACACATTGTACGTAAAGTTCAGTCTTATTTTTGGAAAAACTGCAAAAGGCTTGTGATTTTCTTCTAACTACTTCTACATCTATCTATTTATCTATCATCTACATGCTATGCAAAACTTTATATTTAAAATCCATTTGTTATCTAAATCTGATTATTGCTAGTAGCTCATTTTAAAAAAATTTTATTGTTGAATTGAAAGGGTAATTTCAGATTGTTAAACATAAATCATTATTGCAGACAAAACTTAAGGAGATTTGGAAAGATTAATTACTAGAAAAGTTGTAAAAAAGCTGCCTTTAAAAGATACAGTTTAACGGGCAATTAAATATATTTTATATTTTGAAGGAGGGTTAAAAATGCCAGTTGAAATATCAGTATTTTGCTTCATATTTCTGTTAAAACTTTTTTTGATATATAAAAGACCTTATACAGTATGATCCACTTTTTATAAGTACACCCCTGTATTTCAAAAATTACTTATTAAATTTTAAATTTTGCTTCCATGAACGGATTTAAATTTTGATTATTTTGACACACTCAACTTTGACGTCGCTCATGGGCTAGGGGAGAAAGAAGAAGTCGATTTGATTTTTTTTATACAAATATTGATCTAAGATTCTTATATTAGAATATTGATTTACGAGAATTTTGTCTTTGAAATGCAAAAAATCTCCGAAAGCCACTTGAAATATTTTGTTAAAATTTGTTGTAAAAGGGTAATAAGATCAACATTTCCATAAAAAATCACTAATAATTTTTTCAGAAAATCGACTTCTTTTTTCCCACCTAGTGTGTGTTAAAACAATCAGATTTTAAATCCATTCATAGTACCAAAATTTTGAACTAATTCCGGCAATACAGGGGTGTACAAAATGTATATACGTTCATAAAAATTTAATAAAACAATACTTTTTTTTTAACAAAAATACTAATATTGCTAGTTATATTGAAAAGATTATAGAAGTTCCTTAACATTTAAGAAGAAAACAAAATGTTGAGCACGTTTGAATGTGGAAGGTTTAAAAATGTTTATATGCTTTTATGCGGTTTGATCAATTGTAAATTATTATGTAAAATTTCGTCAGTGGTAGACGAAATTATCATTTTAGATGGGTGGCCGTCTTTAAAACTACTTTTTTCCTAAGATTTGGGAAAGCTGTGTAAATTGTTTCAGGGCTAGATCCATATTATTTTGCAGAGTTTTTTTTTGACATATAGCAGGCGCTACAACATAAATTGATTTTTGTTGTTTTTAAACAAAAGTCTTGTATGTCTTGTTAACTTTTTTTGTAAATGCAGAAATGAAGAAAATAATAGATGGTCTTAGATATTTAACCAAATCAAGATAGTGTGATGGTTAGGTTTAATTATCCATCGTGTTCATAGGCAAACAAATTTGATTGGCGAATTGTGTTGTTAAATTTACAGTCTCAAACATTAAAGCATTATTGATGCTTTTTATTAGAACCACATGTTGGAGTTTTTTTTTCGTACTAGATGTGACTGAGATTAGTAGCCAGACAGATATTGTATATGCATAAGTCCACAACGGTTTCGTTGTACAGGATGGCCATTTTATTAGGTACCTATACCTTTTCTCAGAAACTACCGACTTTAGAAAAAAATGTTTGTACAGAAGTTTCTTGGTTTTAAACAATTTTTTAAATTATTTTAATTTTATTAATACAGGGTGTCCGAAAAGTGCTGCAGCGTCTTCAAAACCAGAATTTTAAATGGAACGCTCTGTATAGTTTTACATTTTTAGTTTCCTTGGGAGAACTAAAGGAAACTTTTACTCCCTATTCGAATTTTGTGTCATTTAGACAGAAATTAAGGTTATGTATTTTTTTCCTATACCTAAATCTAATAGTTAACGAAATACAGGGTTATTCATGCAACCCGTTCATTAAAAGTTTTTGATGATGCCATTTAGATAAAAATTTCAAATTTTGGGATTAAGGTAAGGTCAAGGGGTACTTCTTTTTTGAAATATTTTCAACTTCCTGTCACTTCCGGTTTAACCGGAAGTTGGTATCAACTTGCTTATTTTAAATGGAATACTCTGTATTTTATGATATTTTTGTATTCTACGGAGAATATTAATGCTATTTTATGTAGCATGTCCTATACCTAGGTTCAAGCATTCTTAAGATACTTGACCTTAAACCAAAAATGAGCCTTCGGGGTACCAAATTTTAAAATCTCATATTTTTGTAAGTTTTGAAGATATAATCTTCATATTTTGCAGACGATCAGTAAATAATCTTAGGTTTCAATTTTTTTATTGAATTTGTCCATTTTTATACAGGGTGTCCTAAATTCAGCGGCAAACATTCACATTTTCAAAGCCGCTAAAGTCCGTTTTTTTAAATGGGACACCCTATAACTTTATGCACTATCAAATGTAGAATTTAATTTTCTATCGAACTGTATTAAGGTTCCCTATACCTATTCGTAACTATTTTCGAAATAATCAGGTTTTTATTAAACTATCATATGTATTTGCTAAATGCTTACACCTTCCCGTAGTAAGCCATGGAAAAACAATTGTTGTGCTTTTCTATTCAACATGACAGCTGATTTGAAACTTTTAAATTAAAATAAAATAACACTCAAAAGCTGATATTCTCAATTTATTTTATATTCGCGGAGAATGTTACAAAATATTGGAGAGAACGTGCCATGTTTTTAATGAAAAACATCCTCATTTATCGCCAATGAACAAGAGAAAATTGAAGAGGATTGAAACGAAATTTTTTCGTTTCGGAAAAGTTAAAGTTATAAAAAATGTAATAAATTGTTTACATTATTTTTAACCATATCTACTAAGTTCGAGACTGTTCTAAACTTGTTTTAGTGAACTTAAAAATTATAGCAATCTAACAATCAACAATAAATAAAATAATAAAATTGAATTATAACAAATGTTCTATATGCTGTCCGTTCATTTGAAGACACATTTCAATTCTTCTTTGTACAGTTGCTGTGGCCCGTTTATTTTGTCCGTTTTCTAATTCGGCAAAAGCTGTTTGTATCCTGTCCAGTAAATCTTGTTGGTTATTTACTGGGGAAGCATAGACTTTACCTTTGATAAATCCCCATAAATAAAAGTCTAGGGGTGTTAAATCAGGCGATCGCGGGGGCCATCTCCAAGGGCCATTGAGACCAATCCAGCGATCTTCAAAAATTCGAGATAAACTGCAGCGGAATAATTCTTTCTGCTGCCCAGAAATGTTCGTTTCTTCTATTTGTTATTCCTTTTCTAGAAAATTTCGCTTCATCGGTCCAAAATATTTTTGAAAGGAATTGAGGGTCCTCTTGAATTTTCAAAAACAGCAAAATTCTACTCGTCGGACGTCATCACCAGGTTTCAAGGCTTGCACGTTTTGGAAGGAATAAGGGTGCATATGATGTTCGCTCAAGATTCTTTGGACAGATGAAGAAGAAATTCCCAAATCGTTTTCTGCAGACGGTATTGAACTTTGCGGGTTTGCGTGGAAATAAGCTAATGTGTTTATTACGTTATCTTCGGCATTTGTCACTGGTTTCGGAACATTTTTTGTAACTTTAACCTTGCCAAAACGCAAAAACTTCGTTTCAATCCTCTTGAATTTTGACTTGTTCATTGGCGGCAAATCAGGGTGGCGTTCATTAAACACACGACACGTTCTCTCCAAAATTTTATAACATTCTCCATGAATATAAAATAGATTGAGAGTATCAGCGTTTGAGTATTCTTCCATTTCGATTTAGAAGATTTAGTTTATTACTGACAGCCTTCGATAAATAACGCATACTAATCATCTGTCATATTGGATGTTGGATCTCAATTGTTTTTCCATGGCTCACCATTGGAACATGTAAACATTTAAGCAAATACATACGGTATTTTTATAAAACCCAATTATTTCGAAAATGGTTACGAATAGGTATAGGGAACCTTAATACAGTTCGATAGAAAATGAAATTCTACATTTGATAGTGCATAAAGTAATAGGGTGTCCCATTTAAAAAAATGGACTTTAGCGGCTTTGAAAATGTGAATGTTTTCCGCTGAATTTAGGACACCCTGTATAAAAATAGAGAAATTCAGTAAAAAAATAGAAACCTAAGATTATTTACCGATCGTCTGCAAAATATGAAGATTATATCTCCAAAACTTGAACGCTTGAACCTAGGTATAGGACATGCTACATAAAATAGCATTAAAATTCCCCGAAGAATCCAAAAATATCATAAAATACAGGGTGTTCCATTTAAAATAAGCAAGTTGATACCAACAAAGTGACAGGAAGTTGAAAATGTTTCAAAAAAGAAGTTACCCTTGACCTTACCTTAATCCCAAAATTTGAAATTTTTATCTAAATGGCATCATCAAAAACTTTTAATGAACGGGTTGCGTGAATAACCCTGTATTTAGAAATATGGAAGGTTAGAACTAAGTAATGCTGTCTATAAAGTAAAGCCTCAAATCTATAAAAGGAATTAAAAGAAGGATAAAATTTTAAATAGTAATTACGAATACAACACCTAAATTAAATCTAAATAATAGACTAAAGTAATTTTTAATATGTCCTTTATTTTGAATAATACATGTGGTATAAACGGCCTCTAAATGTTATATAGCACTGGACACAAAATTGATTTCGTTTAAGTAGGTTACAGCTTCTCTGATACTTCTTTGCTCTTCGTTTACTGTAGTAGGCCTTTGTATATATACATTATCCTTTAATGTTCCCTACAAGAAAAAATCTAGGGGGGTAAGTTCTGGACTTCGAGCTGGCCACGATGTCGCTCCATTTTCCCCTATCCAACAGTTGTAATGTTGGTTTAGAAAGTCACTAATATTGTTCCTCCCGTGGTGCGGAGCGCCATCTTGTTGCCATATTAATGGATCACGTTCGCAAGCCGGCATATCAATTTCTATATCTATTATTTCTTGCCGTATCTAAATCCTTTCTTGAATTCAAGTTTTTATTAAAGAAAATTGATCCTATAATCCTTGATCGGTAAATTCCTCATCACACCTTCACGAATCGTCTTCCTTGCCTTTTCATTTCCAAAGTTATTTTCTTATTTTTATCACTCCAATAATGCGTATTTTTCCTATTAAAAATTGGTGCCAGTGTTTGGAAAATAGACTCATCAGTCGAAATAATATATAGAAGACAATTTGATATAACAGTCTGGACTAACAACTGCACAAGACTGTGTTTCCTGAGAGCACAAATTTGCTAAAAAAAAATATATAACCTTAATTTGTGTCTAAATGACACAAAATTCGAATAGGGAGCTCTTATACAAGTTACCTTTATTTCTCCCAAGGAATCCAAAAATGTAAAAATATACAGGGTGTCCCATTTAAAATAATGGTTTTGAAGTGGTGCAGCACTTTTCGGACACCCTGTAATAATAAAACTAAAATAATTAAAAAAATTGTTTACAACCAAGAAACTTTTGTACTATTTTTTTTTTCTAAAGTTGATAATTTCTGAGAAAAGGTATACGGCCTAATAAAATGCTCACCCTGTACATACAGTGTGTTAATTGTTACTTTCCTAACAAATGCGGAAACTTAGAAGTTCGGACATGCGATCGAGTGCGGAAAAAATACTTTCCGCAAGTGTTAGGAACAATATTTTTTCTACGAGCGTATGATATAAAACTTGATACTTATTATTGTGAAAAAAATAAAATATTAAGCAACAAAAAGAAATTATAGCTGTTTATTAAATTCTATTATTTATTTATTATTATTTTTTAACATTGAACACTTAAACCACAAGGTATTTGGCTTACATGTGTTCTTTATCCTGAAAAGTATGCTAAATAGAATTGTTAGTAACGATCTTTGAGGGATTTTCTTGGTGGAAGATCACCTTATGTTGACTTCGCACCAATGTTTCTGTCACTGTTGAAGCACTGCAAGAGACTTCTGGCTGGGTCTTATTGTATAAAATTTTATTTGTTACTTCCTTTTTATTATTGAGGCTCTCAGCTACGTAACTTTCCAAAATTAATAGTAGCGAATTTCCATCCACCATGTCGCTTGATAGCTAATACATCAACTCCAGTATTTGCTAATAAAGTTGCCGACGTTCTTCTAAAAGAGTGTCCAGTATACATTTTGATGTTCTCAAACTTTAGAAATTTCGCAATTTTACTTGGAATTGACGAAAACGTATTTTTCCCGACAGGCTGGTTTAAGTAGTTTCCATTTTGATATCGCATAAAGAAGCGCGCATTAATAGTCGTCATGTGGGATCTTGTATGAATGTACTTTTGAATTATTTTGAAATGACAAACCTGAGTGTGGTCACTTTTTGTTTTGGAGTCGGGAATGGTCACAATTATGACTTTCCATTACCATTACGACCTTCATCAATAACTATACAGGGTGTCCCAATAGTGCGTTCTCGGTTGATATCTTGATAACGGATAGCGATATAAAAAAAGTTCAAATGCAAAAGTTGTAGAACAATACGGGCTACATAACCTAAAATTATTTTCATTGATACAGGGTGTCTCAAAAATCTGTAGCGAAGCAAAGTTGTGTTTTTTCTTGTGTGACACCCTGTATATTTTTGCATATTTAGATTCTGCTCGTGATTCTACACATTTTTTGTATAACATGTCCTATGTCTAAATCTGATAGTTTTTCTAATATCCGCCATTTTGTAAAAAATTGCAGTGCCTTTTTTCAAACGACGTGGGCCGTTGGCTTTTTGATATAGGATTATGATTTTTGGCAGGAACATTAACAAAAGTATGGGTTGACTTTGAATGTGAACAAAATTTGTCGGCATTTTACAGGGGGTCCTAGATAAGTAGGAGAAATTAAAAAAATTGAAAACATCATCTTCATTTTTTTTCACTTGATTAAAAGTTCAATATGACCACCATTTCTTTCAACACACACTTGTAGCCGATTCACAAAGGAATTGTTAACTCTATTCAGCATCGCGGCATTGATATTTGTACATGCATTTCTAATTCTCATTTTCATATTCTCTATGGTAGTGGGTGACGTTTGGTAAACTTGCTCTTTTACAGAACCCCACAAGAAAAAATCTAGTTTTTTGAGGTCGGGAGACCTTGCCGGCCATGATACTGGACCTCCCCTACCAATCCATTTATTTTCATAATTCGCGTCTAAAAATTGCCTCACCTGCCGGAGCGCCATCTAGTTGGAACCACATCCGCCTCACTAGATTCAAAGGTAATTCGTCAATCCACTCATGCAAACTGTTTTGCAGTAATTTAGTCTCCATTAACTCTATTTTCGGAAAAATAAGGTCCAATGATACGGTTACCGATTATACCAGCCCGTACATTAAGAGATCATCTATGCTGGTGATCCGAGGGGATAATGAATCTGGGGTTTTTAGAACTATAATAGTGGAAATTATGTCGGTTGACGTATCTATTTTTATGAAATGTCGCTTCGTCAGTAAATAAAATGTTATTGAAAAAATCATGTTCTCTATATTTTGCTAATGCCCAAGTACAAAATTCAAGTCTTCGATTGAAATAGTCTTTATCCAGCTCTTGTACAAGTTGAATATGGTATGGGTGAAATTTATGTTTTCTAATTATTCTATTTGCCGTAGATTTAGCAACACCTCTCTCCTTTTCTAACTGCCTACATGAAATATGAGGATTTTCAATTAAAGTTTGCATAACAAGATATTCAGTTTCTTCATTTGCGGCTCTTTTCTGCCTTTCCAATTTTTGTTCGTAATCGACACATGACAAATGATACCTCATGAGGATAACGTTCGGCATTGCTAAACCGTTGCGCATAAACTCTTACTTGCTAAAAAACAATTTTGATCACTTACGCCCAAAAAATAAATCATGTTAATCAATTCTTCTCTAGAAAAATTCAATTTGAATCAATTTGAACACCGTTACTACACAAATACAAGACTTTGACATTTCCCAATGACAACATTTTCCCCGTTTTCATTTGTTTTTACTTTAGGATTGTCTAAGGCATCTTCGTTCATTAAGTTCTAACTAAATGTTGACACTACCTACGTTTTTATAATAGCCAAAATAGTAAATATTTAAGAATAGTTGGTGAAATATCTGTTCTAAGTCTTTAGGTCGCGATTCTTAGCACAATATTATGAGCTGAATTTTTAATTTTGCGTCACTTGTAGTGTATTATAATTAGAAAATTCGATAATAAAGCAAATTCTAAGGCGATTGCCATTGAAAACCAAATAATAAATACAAAAATGTCAAAATCTCGGAACTTATGACAAATAGGTATAGGACATATTTTTAACGAAAGATAGGGTTTTGGGTAACGAATAGTCTAAAATATTAAAATACTATACATCCCATTTAAATAAATGAAGATATGATGTTTTTAATTTTTTTAATTTCTCCTATTTATCTAGGACCGCCCCCCCCCCGACAACGCCGACAAATTTTGTTCACGTTGAAAGTTAACCCATACTTTTGTTAATGTTCCTGCCAAAAATCATAATCCTATATCAAAAAGTCAACGGCCCACGTCGTTTAAAAAAAGGCACTTCAATTTATATTTTTTTACAAAATGGCGGATATTAGAAAAACTATCAGATTTAGACATAAAACATGTTATACAAAAAATATATAGAATCACGAGGAGAATCTAAATATGCAAAAATAAACAGGGTGTCCCATAAGAAAAAACACAACTTTGCTTCGCTACAGATTTTTGAGACACCCTGTATAAATGAAAATAATTTTAGGTTATGTAGCCCATATTGTTCTACAACTTTTGTATTTGAACTTTTTTTATATCGCTATCCGTTATCAAGATATCAACCCAGAACGCATTATTGGGACACCCTGTTTATCATCGGGGGCTTCAAGCATGAACTTATTCACATCTTCCCTGTTAAACACATTCGATTTTTTGGGTCTATAACCATCATTTTTTCTTTTCAAAATTGCTCGAAGTTTTGGATACTTAGAAATATCTATATTTTCCTCTATAAAAAGGGTGGACTTAACATCGAATAGTCACACCATAAGCTTTATGGGGACGTCAATATAGCACTTTTTTCGTGGAAACAAGCCAAAAACAAGGTTTCTGAGACTGCTGTAGCCGTCTTTATATGCTGCTTCATATCTTTTTCTCGACTTTTCCGATAGTAGAGATAAACAAGCAATATTCGCTGATTCTTCTATGTCTGAAACATCCATTTTGTCCACACAGAATCAAACAATTCGACTTCTTCAAACTTTTCGCTATGAATTGTCAACTTGACGTTGATAAAATAAAAACTGCTTATATTGCTCTGCTATTTAACGAGAATGCTATCGAATGTAATGATAACGAAAATCCAAAAATTTATCCAGCATTTTCTTGTAAACATACAATACAGGGAGGGGGAAAAATGTTATATACTATATGGGATAATGTTAGAAAAAAACGATTTTTTGCCATCGCTAGCAACGATGAAACTTCGACTGGTAAATGTTACTTACATCCCTTATAGCATAAATAACTATAACGCTACTGACGATAATTATTAAGTGTAATTGAGACATCGCCTACCACATTTTGTTATGATATCAACTAGCAAGATGTGCTGGGTAATTAGAAGAGATAATTTAGAAAAATAACTAGTGCGGAAAACTGTCACACATCACCGTGCGGAACGTAAACATTTTCCGCACGCTCTTAGAAAAAGATTTTTTATTTGGTGTTTTCCCTGTATATTCAAACCGGATCTTTGTATTGAAATGAAATTAGGTACAGTAAGAACATGTACACTGCCCAGGAAGGAGTACATTTTTTCATGATACGTTTTTGTCTATTACCGACTATCAGTGTTGTACAAATAAGATTATGCGTTTTTTACCATCTTTTAGGACAATAACTTTTTTGTGATAGGCATTTTTAACAATTTGATACAGCACAATTCAGTAATTTTTATGAAAAAACAAATTTCCGGTTCTTTATATATATTTATATATATTCGTATATTTTTTACATTGTTAGATTTTTTATTTACTTAATCAAATTTAAAAAAGAATTTCAATTTGTCTAAAATGGGATAAGTTTAAGTTTTAGTTTTAAATTTTCAAGTAGAACTTTGTATTTATTAAATACTAACATTAAAGTATATCTCATTATCTAAAAAAGAAACGTATTATATAGGATTTTTATTTTATACAAATAGTAAGAAAACTTTTGATAGATACATGTCAAAGATTTTTTTTATTTTTATCGAAAATAATAGGTTTTAATGAACACAATTAACACAATCTAAATTATCGCTCAATATAATGTTCTATGCGTGATTCACTCAATATTTTCTGTGAGCAGGTTCCAAACGTGTTCTTACTATACCGAGTTTTATTGCAAACTAATTACGCGGCTTGAATATACAGGGAGGTAAACAAATAAAAAATGCTTTAACATCTTGTATCTTGAAAATGAAACCGTTTTGGAACTATTGTAAATATTATATACAGAATTTGCCAAACTCAATGGCGTATTAGAAGTATATGGAGAACGAATACAGATATTCACTTGAGATTTAGGTTAGGAACATAATATAAACATAAAGGAGATGAACTCTATTTTTGATGTTGTGGCGTTGTCAGCTCTATTGCAGACTGACAGCAACTTTCCGTTTTTAATTGAAACATACTGTATATTATATTTTGAAATTCTATTCTGACAACTGATCTTTAACAGCTTTTGAAATAAAAAAATGTTCATGAACACCCTGTATATTTTAACTGAATCGGATAGAGAAAAAAATTATCTTTCAAATGGTTTTAGTTCTTCCACTACCTATCCTTGATAGGTAATGAATTAAAGGATATTTAAAAGAAAAATCAACTATTTTTTTGATTTCTTTCAAAAAATGCCATATTTTATGTGCACTAAATAAAGAAGTATTCACTTTTATCAGTTAATATTGGGTGGTTTCTATGTATGTATCTCAATGACCACTTAATGAAATGACTTTTGTTGGAAAAAGCGATAATATTAATATTTATTCACAAAAGCTAAAAAAAATTAACGATACTACCGAATAAAACCGTATACAAAAAATATCTGGCTCGCTATTAGCAACAACAAAGCTATTCCAAAAATAAATTATTAGTAACTGAACTGTTTAAGGCGTCCTCCATTAACCCTTAGGCACTCAAGAACTCTTGACATTATATGACTAGTTGTTGCTCTTTATATCTCTATACTAGACAGTCCCAGCATGACATTTGTTTCGTCCTTTCGAGCTTCAACAGACCTACAAACAACAGAGAGAATCTTAGTAAAGAATCACACTCACAAATCCGAAAATAATAACTTACAAATAGAATAAAACGCACTAAAGTACAACAAAATAACTTACTCTGCCTTCCCACTCAGGCAGTCCGGGTTCGATTTCAGCTAGATGCATGAATAATAATAATAATAATAATAGTTTATTTATATTAAGAAATAAGTATTACAAATGTTCCAATTTGACAAATAAACTGAATTACTCACCAAAGAAGTAAATCTTGTTGGTGAGAAAATTATTACATAATATTACCTAGCCAAACAGTAAACAAATATTTATACTAATAAACAAACAAACCAACAAGGGGGACAAAGAAATGACAAAATTTTAAAAAAATTATTTTGTTTTCTTTATGTTTTTGTGTCTAGATCAGGCCCCTTTGTGTTAAAAATAAGTTTTTTTTTCCTAGCCGGGGTTAAAGTTATATTCGGGAAGTTGTATCATAATTGGGTTATGTTATGTTTATTGTCACATTATTTAATAAGTTAAGATAATGGTTTTCTTCCTTACTTAGAATAGATTATGAAAAGGGGTGTAATTATCCATACTTTTTGTTTGTAAGAGCATTTATTTTTTTCCTTCCCTGATTTTGCAGCCATATTTGTATTTTTGATCTGAATAGATTAATAGAATTTAGAGTTTTTATACTAGGTGGGAGCTTATTATGTATGAGTGGACTAATATATGTAAAATATCTTTGGGCTAATGAGGTTTTAATGTTCGGGAGAGTGCCTGTTTGGTGTAATGGTTATGTTGGATGGGTCTAAGGGTGTGTTTTTTCTTGTATTGCATTAGGGCTATACTTTGAACATATAGTTGTCTTACGTCAAAAATTTTGGCTTCTTCAAACAATAAATCAGTTGGGTATAATCGGTTCTTGTTATATATAACTTTTAGTATCCATTTTTGAACATTTTCTAATACTTTAAGATGAACGTCAAGTACACCACCCCAAACTATTACGCCATATATCAAATGTGCTGCACAAGTGATAGATAAAGTGTTTTTAGATATGGCATTTCAAAATATTTTTTTTATTCTTTAAACTTGCGTATTAAACATCTTAGTCTATTGCTGATATAGTTGGTATGCTCATTCCACTTCAGATGAGAATCTAGTATGACGCCCAAGTATTTTATTTTAGTCTTGGATTTTATAGAGATAGTAGTATTTGCATTTATTTCTATAGAGATTTCATTATAGTCTGGAAGAGAGTCGCGGTAACTACCATAGGGCATGAAATAAATTGTCTCATAATTAATGGTAAGAACATGGTTATTGAACCATTGAAATATTTTTGAGAGATCAATTTCCACAATTTTTTTAAGCGCCCTCCAGCTTTTTCCCTGTAGATTATTACAGAATCATCAGCAAAACATACCAGTTCCCCTGAAGAGTCTATGTTGAACACATTATTCATATAAAGTGTGAACAATATCGGGCCCAAAACGGTCCCCTGTGGAACCCCGTATTCAACTTTAGCCTCTGTACTTGTACTTGCACCAATTTTTACGCTTTGGGTGCGGTCATACAGATAGCTTTTAAACAGTTCTAAAGCTGTGCCTCGTATACCAGAATTCTCAAGGATACCTATCAATTTTTTATGATCCACTGTGTCGCTAGGTCAACAAAAACACCCAACAATTTTTCTCCACCATCTAATGAATCATTTATAGTTCTTGTGAGTTTGACCAAGGCATCTTCAGTTGAAAGATTATCTTGAAACCCAAATTGACTTTCAGATAGAACCCCGTATTTTTTCAAAAAATTGAAAAGCCTATTATGATTTTGCTGGTGGTATTAAGTAGTGAGATTGGTCTATAGTTTGAAGGTGTAGTTTTATTTCCAGTTTTGTATACAGGTGTAATAATTGCTCTTTTTTGGGTTTTGGGAAAAGTTCCTGTTTCAAAACATTTGTTAATTATGTGGGCAAGTGGTGCTGATATAAAATCTTTAAGGTCTTTGAATGTTTCATTTTTGATACCGACAATTCCAGGGGTTTTGCCATTTTTTAAAGATATTATTATTTGTTTTACTTCGTTAGTATTTGTAGGCGTTAAAAATATACTGTGCTCATTTATAGGTGTGGGGTATATAAGGTCATTGTTTAAAGTTATTTCTTTTGCCATAGTTTTTCCGACCCTATTTCAGATTCTTTATATAAAGTTTTATCTTCATTTCTAATTTCGCAAATTGAATCTTTTTTTATTTCATTTTTATTAAGAATATTTTTTACATTTTTCCATAGTTTATCGGATTTTTTAAGATTTTTGTCTATTTTGGATTTATAATACTGTAATAATGTAAGCCACATCGAGAATTTTATTTAAATTATTTCTATATTCCTTATATTGGCGCGCAAAGTTTGGGTTATTTGGATGCTTTTTTGATTTATTTAATAGATTATACTTCGTGTTTATTGACTTAAGCAAGGCGGGCGTGATCCAATGGTTTTTATTGAGTTTTTTGCTGTTAAATTTTTTTATTGTTGTTGCAGATTTTATGTGTCTCTGTAATGTTTCTAACCAGTTCTTTCAATTTATTCTTATTTATGTATACTTTATCGAGTTCAGTCAGTTCTTTCTCACCTCCTTCATTGGTCGGGTTCTTGTATGGTATAAGTATGGCTATCGGACAATGATCAGTTATTTTATTTTGGAATATAAAGGAATGTAATTGGTCTGCTGGATTTTTCGATTTTATGAAGATATGATCTATGCAAGTCCTCGACTCAGGTCGTGTAATGCCATTTATTGCAGATAAGAAACCATTTTCAACTAAACACTTCTTGTACTCTTCTACAATATTCTCGTTACTAAATCTTTCTTAATATTTTATTTTATTCACGTGACACTTAACCTCATTTTAGTGTCGATCAAATATGTTTAAGTAATTGTTCTAATTGTAAGTTATGGTTTTAGGATTTGTGAGTGTGATTGTTTACTAACGTTCCGTCTGTTGTTTGTAGGTCTGATAACGCTCGAAAGGGCAAAACACGTGTCATTAATAATTATAATTTACTGAGACCGAGACTTGGAGTCTTTTTCTATGTTCGTTATTAAAACTAGGTCTCTTTGAGAAATATAGACAATTTCTTCGATTTTTAGAAAAAGAAATCGTTATTTATGAATTTACTGTTGAAATCAGTGACAATAAAGAACGGCACTTGAAATAATTATTAACATTATAATAATTACGCTTATCAAATTGAAAAAGTGTATGGGTTTTAAATTCCCGACGCCCGGTACAAAAAATAATATTACGATCTGCGTGCTCGGTCGATTGGTGAAGCCGAACTGTGATGATGAATACATGCTTTTAAAAAAAATAATACCAACGGTTTAGATAACCCAAATAAAGCTTGGACTGCTACTGAATTTTTTTTAATGAGCAATAAAAATGGTTTATACTTAAAACAAAATATGTTCAATAATTATTATTAATGTTGTTGTTTCCAACATTTACAATCCAAAGTAATGGATTGCCGCTTGAGAAAAAAATATTAAAATTATGGATTTTTCCAGCGAAAGTCTTCATTTAGTGACCATTGAAAGGTAAAATGGCCGATTTTTACTTCCCTCGTAAAAGGGAAGTATTTCTTTTAAATATCTTTTAATTCAGTACCCATCAGAGATAGGTATAGAAACACTTAAATACCATTTGAGAGGTTATTTTTTTCTCTATTCGATGCAATAAAAATATTCAAGGTGTACCATTAGAAAACCGAGTTATGAACTTTATTTGCATTGTCAATAAACTATACTTTGTA
This sequence comes from Kuschelorhynchus macadamiae, assembly GCA_030620095.1. Taxonomy (NCBI): domain Eukaryota; kingdom Metazoa; phylum Arthropoda; class Insecta; order Coleoptera; family Curculionidae; genus Kuschelorhynchus; species Kuschelorhynchus macadamiae. The sequence goes on from JAUTXW010005440.1 coordinate 79,463, forward strand.
TAAACGCTGTGTAACTCTATATTAAATTGTTCCAAAATGTTCAATTAACGTACATATTAGAAAACTCGTTTGAAAGCATTCTGGATCATTTTTCTAAATATATATCGCATTTTACATTAAGCCGATTTGACATGACATCTACGAGGAAGCGAAAACTCTCTGGAAGAGGTATTCTAGGGAAAAGGGTGGTTGGTTTTCCTCGATTCAGGACAAATTCTCCTTTGAACCATGGTATAATGGTATTACATACAAAGAAAGAAGACAACTATAATTCAAATGAGAACAGGTCACTGTTTGCACCCAGCCCACTTGTATAAAATAGGTATTTTGGCTAGTCCATTGTCCGAATACACCATAGACATAGCGGATCTGGATCATATATTGTTTAGCTGCCCCACCACGGTGAGGGACATTTATAGAGAAATCTTTAACTCAAGGCAGATGACATCTTTTTCATTAAAGACTATTTTATCAAAAAAAAAAATGAATAATCTCATCCTTTTCAAATGTGTGTGTGGAGCGAGAAAAGTATCAACCTGTGTTGTGCTGTCTCTATTAACAATCCTCTTTATAGGGATAAAAGATTGGGAAGTCAACATAAAATAAATTATAGAAGAAGAAAACATAACATCAGAATTGAGGTATAGATTTGATTGATCTGGAGAGAAAAAAATTGGACTATCCAGGGGAAATTGGTCTGATTATCTGGGACGTCCAAAACACTAGCATTAGTAAACACACGCCCACTTTGAAAAGCAGCGGCAGCAACCCACATCTCAAGTGAATATATGTATTCATTTCTACATATACTTCTAAACCGCCATTAACTTTGGCGAACCTTGTATGTTTACAACCTAATTATTAATTTACGGTAATAATGGCGAAAATGAGACTTTTTTTTGCTTAAAATAAGTAGGCTATTTTTGTTACTACAATGACATTAAAAAAATATATTTTAATCTAGACTCATATTTTCACTTTCCTGATTACAATGAATATAATAAGCCATACGCTAGCATTGCTATGAACAAGAACCTTCTATTCTTTTCTCCATCTCTGCACATGAACTTTTGCCCTGATGATATAAAATGAAATGTCTATATCTAGACATAGTGCAATGTCGTGAAAGATCTGTAATAAAAGTAAGTGTTGCATGCGAAAGTTATTTAGATTCAGAAGTTGAATAGATTGTAAAGCAATAAATGTTTGCGTTGCTTCAATTGTAATCCTGTATCGAGTCCGGCTCGGATAAAATCTTGTCGATTTTGTTAAATTATTAAATTTTTCAGTCTGTGAATAAATTAGCGGCTAGGGAACCCTATAAAACAGAAATAAGTATGAACGATTTTTCTAGTTATTTTAAATAATTTAATTTATACATAGATCACTATACTTTTTACACTAAGCATTTATAACTATAAGTTTAATAGTTTCTAAGGATTACTTACTATTAAATAGATGATTAAATTATAGGTTTAAATTCAGCTAAAAGTGTTTTTTTTTCTTATAAAAAAATCTATTCGAACCTAGTCCAAATTAGGGTTAGAAAATTGACCAGTCAAATTGTTTTTGGTCAACTGACTAGTAATTGGCTGATTAAAAAGTCATGGTTCTTAGGATTAGACCGTGTCATATTGGCATTACTATCTGACGTTTCGCCTTCGGTTGCACGAGACATCTTCAGGAATTTTTACTCCATAAGATCTGAGCACTGAATGAGCTCGGAGAGATTCAGGTAGGCTTTTATACCCAACTCGTGCTTGCCGAACCGTGACCACGTGTGATGGAGACCATAACCCGTATACCTATTGAAGTTTTTGTATGTTTAAAAACTTCAATAGATTCTCTAATTTTTCGTTTGTACAATCCTGCAGCCAACTCCAGAACATTGGTTTCTTTTATATTTATAATACAGTCAGTGTTATGCTGGTGTTCAGCTACAGCAGATTAAAACAATTTGTTTCTTTTCAATACATCGTTCATGTTCGTTAAGTCTAGTGGGTATTAAACGTCTTGTTACTCCCCATACAGGAGCAAGGAATTTTATATACTCTTTTTGTTTGAAAAGGTACATCTTTTGGAGTTCGCAATCATTTTCCAATCTTCTTATGTGTATCAAATAAAGATCGTACGTATGTTGGGCCGCCGATGTTATCGTTCTATTTTGTCTGTAATGCCATGTATGTAGGGAAGAACAACACTACCTAATGGTTGGTCCTTAACATTCTCCTTTCCCGGAGTTGAATTACTATATATTTTAATTGAACTCGTAATATCCTCAGTGCAATAGCCATTCCCTCTCAGAAATCGAAATGGCTCTAAATACTAGTGATTGATAATTGATACTAATTGATTCCTTTTGTGCTGTATGATGGTGAGAATTTGCAATTAAGTATCTTTGTATGAGTCGGTTTTCTATACACAGAAAGTCCTAATGTAACATTTTCCTTCCTTTGAACAAATACATCTAGAAAGCGAATCGTTCCATTAGATTCAATTTCCATCGTGAACTTGATATTATGATAAGTCCTAACACTGGAACCTGTGGTGGAAGATAGATCAAAATACAAGAGTTCTAACCACACTACATCACAACTTGTTACTTTCTGGACGCGCGTTTCGCTAACCAAGTTAGCATCATCAGCAGATGATATAAACAGTTTATCTGCTGCTGATTCTAAGTTGGTTAGCGAAACGCGCATCGAAAAAGTAACAAGTTGTGGTGTAGTGTGGTTAGAACTCTTGTATTTTGATTAATATTATGATGTTGTTGATTAAGGTGGTCCAGAAATATGAGGAGATTTTCCTCTCCCTGAGGTCAAACAACAAAAGCATCATCTACATATCTAAACCAGTGTTTTGGTGGAGCGGATGTTGAAACAATATCCTCAAAGGCCTCCATAAAGATATTCGCTATCACAGGTGATAGCGGAGATCGCAAGGCTTGTTTATAAAAAATTCCTTGAAAAATGAAATAAGAAGATATAAGACAAGCTTCTACCAGGTCTCTTAATGTTATTACCAATATTATTATGTTCCAAAATGATGATGATACAATGGAAATTGAGTGGTTAACAAGAACATTTGGTTTTTCCTGTAAATGGATTAAGAAAATTTAAAAGATATTTACCTAATTTGTATGTGGGTGAGTCTATAGCATACAAACGACCGGTTCAAGTGGTACATTGTTCTTGTGTATCTTGGGAAGAGCGTAATATCTGGGGATTTTGGAGCTGGTTGAGTTTAACGATTTCTCCGCTAGTAGTAGGTTGGATACGTTAATCAGTTTGGTGATGCCTCTTTCTGTTTTACTTGTAGGATCTACCTGCATAACTTTATATACCCCCACATACAAATTAGGTAAATGTCTTTCAAAATTTCTTAGTCTATTTATTAATAAAACAAAATGTTCATGTTAACGACTAACTTTCCATTGTATCAGACATTTTGGAACATAATAATATTGGTAATAACATTGTTCAGTAATTATTAAATAAATGTTTAATTATTTTTTTTTCTTTATGTTAAATGTGGCGCTATAAATAAGTCGCACGCATTTAATTATTTTTCTTATCACCCTCGTTTTGAATATTGACACTGCATTGACCGCGTCACGGTGAGAAAGATGCCCGAGAGAGAACCAATCGAAGCCACCCGAACTGCCTGAAGCAATGCGCTTCCAGACTCCTCCCAGTCGGGGCGCATCACATACTAACATATTTAAATGCAAGATCACATCATCGCTCAGCACAAATTCAAGCTGTTATCAATACTATTTAGATTTGTGCGATTAACTGAAACACAGACAAGATAAAACAAACTTAATATAATATCTCGTGCTCTAAAGAAAAATGGCTACAAAATCGCACCTTAGAGAAAGCTATTAATGCAGAGGGTTCCCGAAAAACAAAAATTATGAACCGGGAAGGCAACAAGTAGACTTACCATATATAACGGGCACAACAGACAGAATTGTAAGAGTTCTTAGAAAACACAACATGCAAAAATTACAAAACGCACAAACACATTGAAAAATCACGGAGTATACAGCATTCCGTGCCAGCACTGCGTAAAACTGTACGTGGGGCAAACTAATAGGCTAATATCAGCAAGATTAGAAGAGGATAAACTCAGCATCAGAAACAAGCAACCTACCTCGGCTCATCCCTACATCATCAGGAAACCGGTCACAAAATTAATTTTGATGGGTGTAAGGAGATTGCCAATATAGAGCATTATAAGAAAAGAACAGGAAAACAAGGTGATTTAAATAAAAGGGACGAATCATTAAAACTACCAACAGTATGGAAGACAATAATCGACAAATCTAAAATCGCAAAAACTCAAGCGCAATTAGCGCAACAACAACAGCACCATCCGGAAAACATAAATAACGACCAACGGCCCCGAGTGGGGGTATAAAAGGAAGCGTCGCAGTCACCAACACTTCAGTCTCCATTCTGACGCGAGAAAGAAAGCTTCGAAAATGCCAAATGTGATTTTGGCGAAACGTCAGCAAAACTGTTCTTTTCAGAACGACAGTAGTGAACGGATACCATACACCCGGAATGAAAACACATTGTATTTTTCCATCCGTGAAGGAGTAAAAATCAACACTATACACCTTTACGAGGAGGAGATTTTCAAGACAATCAAGATGTATGAGAAACTGAGAGGTAAGAAAACTAATCTTTTATGTGATCTAACCTTTCAAATTAAGTGTCGTGACAGCGATTTACTTCCTACTTTTACACGGTTGTCTTATCATACTAAAACTAGAAAAACTAACACCATACTTCAAAATGCTAGTAAGGCGTTATTAAAAGAACAAATCCATCAAACTAGAAAACAACTAGCCGAGACAGAAAAAGAACTTTTAAAGTTACACCTTAAACTAAGTAATATCATTCACCCTTTATTGTGGAATCGCATAGAAACTTTGGCTTTTTGGCGAACAGAATCAAATAAGAATATTAAGACAGATAAACTCTCGAAAAAGTATGACAATCTTCTACGAAAGTCGAGTCAGCCACAAAAATCATCAGTAGACGTCGATAAATTAGTACATAATATATCATCCTTTGTCTTCAGAAAGTGAAAAATCCGTACTGAGTAAGGGTTTTAATTTTGCAATATCTCCTAAGGAAATCCCGAAAGAAGAAATAATAGCTGGAGTGGAAGCTGTCCTTTCCTCTGAAGAAACAAAAGCAGAGGAGATTCGACAAGAATGGCAAGAATTTTATAGAACAAGCAAAACACCAAAACAAAACCTAAATGCCACTGAACAAAGGGCATTTATAAACCTTCGAAAAAATAAAGACATCACAATCCTTCCAGCAGATAAAGGAAACGCAACTGTGGTTATGAATACTCAAGATTACGTACAAAAAATGCAAGATATGTGTACAAGACTATAGGCCTAACTATGTTCCAAGGGACCCGACAACGTACCTAGAAAAAACAACTAAAAATAAAATAAAAAGTTCACCAATAAACCCCTGGAAATTCAACAAAAAATCATACCACGGGAAAAGTCGAGCAGATGTCCTAAACTCTATGGTTTACCAAAAATACACAAACCAGGGGCGCCTATCAGACCTATTGTTAGTGCTGTTAATTCGCCGCTACAAAAACTGGAGAAATACCTTTCTGAAATTATGCAACCAACTGTAGAAAAAGCTGATTCATTTGTAAAAAACTCAGTCTCAAAAAGCATTTCACTCGAATTATACGAGATATCGTCCTTGAAAAAAACGATATCATAGCAAGCCTAGATGTCAAATCGTTATATCCCAGTATTCCAATCGACGAAGCATTGGACAAGATTGCTATGAACGAGGATTTCCAGGCACATATAATAGAACTCTCGGAGCATTGCCTCAAAAATACTTATTTTTCTTTCAACGGGCAAATGTATAAATAAATGGATGGTGCTCCAATGGGGTCTTCGCTATCACCAGTAGTCGCGAATTTATTTATGATATACTTCGAGAAAGAAGCTCTTGAGAAAGCAAGTTTAAAACCCAAATTATGGATTCGTTAATGTGGATGACATATTTATTATATGGCAACATGGTCATGCAGAGCTCGAAAAATTTCTGACTCACGTAAATTCAATCCACCCAGAATACAATTTACTCTAGAGCTAGAGGAAAACAACAAACTACCATTTTTAGATGTTTTGATCACAAAACTACATAACGGACATTTCGAATACACCGTGTATAGAAAACCGACACATACAGACAAATATTTAAATGCAAAATCACATCATCACCCAGCACAAATTCAAGCTGTGGCAAATAAAATATCTAGATGTGCGATAACTGAAACACAGACGAGACAAAACGAACTTAAGGTAGTATCTAGTGCTTTAAAGAAAAATGGCTACACAAATCGCACCATAGAGAAAGCTATTAATGCACAGGTTTCCCGAACAACGAACAACAACAAAAATATGAGCCGGGAAAGCAACGAGTATTCTTACCATATGTAAAAGGCACAACATACAGAATCGGAAGAATTCTGAGGAAACGCAACATACAAACAATACACAAGCCACAAACAACTATAGGTAAACTACTCGGAAACCCAAGAGATAAAATCAAACTGGAAAACCACGGAGTGTACAGCATTCCGTGCCAGGACTGTGAGAAGTTGTACGTGGGGCAAACTAACAGGCGAATATCAGCAAGAGTGGAAGAGCATAAACTCAGCATCAGAAATAAACAAACAACCTCAGCTTTATTCCTACATCATCAGGAAACCGGCCATAAAATAAATTTCGATGGGTGTAGGGAGATTGCCAATATAATAGAACATTATAAGACCAGAATAATCCGAGAAGCCATAGAAATTGAAAAACAAGGTGATTTGAATAAAAGGGACGAATCATTAAAACTACCAACAGTATGGAAGACAATAATCGACAAATCTAAAATCGCAAAAACTCAAGCGCAATTAGCGCAACAACAACAGCACCATCCGGAAAACATAAATAACGACCAACGGCCGCTGAGATATGACGTTCGACCCCGGATGGGGGTATAAAAGGAAGCGTCGCAGTCACCCACTTTCAGTTTCTATTCGTAATGTGATATTGGTATTTTCGTGAAGGGCTAAGAATCAACGTGATTGATTTTGTTTGCTATAATTTGTCGGGCATGCCAAAATTCGCGATACGAATGTTTCCGAAGTTTTCCCTTTAAATTGGTTACTTATACCTGTCTTTGTCTCGTTTTAGTCTCTTCTTTCGACTGTCCTTTTCTTGTAATACCTAAGGACGGGAGTTTATTTTGAAATTTAATAGCGCTTTTATTATATATAATAATCAATCTCCTCATAACTACAGACTATGATGTACAAAACATTTATCGATCAAACATAGCTATGACAACTTTTGCAGCGTTCAAGGGCGTCGATTCTTTTGTTATTTGTTTTCTTTATTCTATCAGAAGAACCGACAGAAAATGTGTGTTTGTGGTCATAACTATGTATGTCTCATACCATTCTGCGATATTCATGCTTAGAGATAATTTTAAAAGGCAGATATACCTATGTCTGGTAATTTAGTAACTTTAGCTAAATGGCTGCCTGCTGCGATTATTGACTGTGACAGTGTTTTTTCGGAATGCAAAGAATTAAGACTGGATTGTTTTCTAATCGTTGAGGAATTAGTGAAAGTATCTGAAATTATGAAAGGTACTCAGCAGAAAAAACTTGGAAATTTAGGGGCGGCTGATGAACACACTCTACCAGTTGAGGTAAGTATTAAAATATTTATTAGTATGTCTTTTTAAATATGATTGAGTAAACTCCGCAGTCTCAAAAAGCGGTCATGCTTATGGGAGGTTTTTCGAGGGCGACCAGATTATATTGAAATATCGCTCTAGGAGTTGTTGCTTGAGGGACCCCGACAGCACGAGCGGCATAGCGTTTACTACGCCTATCATTCCCTAAATCATGCCGTTTTTTCGGGTGTAATTTGAGGCATTTTATCACAAAAAAACTTTTTTTTTTTCGTATTAAAAATAACAATCATGAAATGAAGTTAGTGAAATACATAACTAACAAATGCGGCGGACTATAACAAATTAATTTCCATGGCGACGGCAACTGCCTTTTCAAAGTCGATTATGATCCGACATAGTCCATCCGCTAGCTAAGATTTTTAATACATATTTTCCAGTTCCATTAAAAAGGACTTAAAGGGTTTTAAGTTCAGTTTTTGTGATAGGGATAAGTCGGTGAATAAAAAATCAAAATGCTACAAAAAGGGTCTTTCACAGAGGCTGTAAACAGTTTCTATACGAATTCTCAACTAATACACAGGGCAAGTCAAAAAATAGCAAAAAAGCATAATTCTAGTTTTTACATTATTATCCAAGAAAGACAAAGGTATTACCTACCTACGAAAAAAAATTGTTCAAAATCGATCCACTGGTTTAGAAGATATAATATATTGAACTTGGATCAAAAATCAAGTGCGTCACTTTTTTTGGAACTGGGTGTATTTATTAGATGTGCCATAGCTAATTGTAGATATAGAGATGAACTAGTTAAATTGTTGTACGAATTCAAAATGGTGGAAGAAAATGGCGACTAAATAAAATTTCAAATCAACGTAAAAAAAAAGATTATTCAATTGACTTCAAATTTTTCACAAAAAATGTGGTATAAAAATAAACTGGCACTAATTCAACAAGACGGAATAAAATGGCGGTCTTAAAACAATAGTGTAAAAACTACTTATTCGATTTATTTTAAATTATCTCCAAAAGTCAATTGTGACGTAATTGGAAACTGGTAAAATATTGGAAAAAATTTGGAATCCAATATGGTTGAACAAAATGGCGCCTAATAAAATATTTAAAAAGACAGTATATGTATATGTGTTACTAAATAACTAGGTATGGAACTAAATTGGGTCACTATTCCTAAGAAAAGAAAACAATCGTAACGAGGGAAATTCCGGGTAAAGTCAATTTACCGATTTTTTTTCCTGTATACCCTGGGAGATAATTAATTACAGAATATAAAAGGCTCGACCTTAGTTTACCGAATAGGTATGTTTATCAGTTAGGTGTAAATAGGCCCATAACTTGAATATACAGGGTGTCCCAACTAAAAGTATCCACCCCAAATAACAAGTCGACAAGACATAAAAAAAAAAAACGCTCGAACCGGTCGATTTTCCTTTTGAGGGGGAAACATTTTGCGCCTATTTTCAATTTCGCAATTAAATCGCGTTAAATGGAAAGGGGGGTCGAGTGATACCTTATTTTGAAGGGTTTCCGACCCTGGTTACAACTGCCAAGTTTGAAGCCTCTGCTGTCATTCCCGAAGAAATGGCAGCTTGTCGAAAAAAAAAATATTAATAAATTAACTGCAAGAGTTGGCTGCTTTAAATTTAGAGTATGATGCAGGCTAGTGAAAAGATTTTAATAATAATTACTCCGGACGAGAGGAAAATAAAAATAGTAAATGTAAATTAATGGGGAATTTTTGCGTTTAAGAAATGTTTTCTACAAAGACTAAATTATTTTATGAATTGTTCGAAATGTTCGCCATTTACTCCCTTGCAATGAAACAGACCGTTGCCAAAACGTTTAAGCTAACTTGTCGAATTGTCTCTGTACAAAATTTAAAAAAAAATCAGCATTCCATTCTTACTGTTATCATAAAACATCAGCAACAAACAAAATAAAATCACATTGTTATCGTTTATTTAGTGTCAAACATCCATACGTTTATTACAGTTTGTGCATTTTATTTAAAATTTATTTTGTCTGAAAGTGTTAAAAGACGAAAGTTTCTAACAATTGTCTATGACGTTTACGATACAAGAGGGAATCGAAATTATTGTTCTTTACATTAGAAACAATAATTGTGCGAGAGCTGCAGCTGTAAGTTTTAATGAATCTCATCCCGAACATTCTTTGACTCATAGAAGTGTATTACAACTGTGGAACAAATTTTTCGAAACCGGCTCAGTTGTCAATAAAAAGCATGAAAGAGTAAGACCAATAAGAAATGAAAAAGTTGAGGTTGCAGTCCTTGGCCATGTTGCTATGGTCCCAAGTAACTCCATCAGAGAAACAGCTGCAATATCAGGAGTCTCCCGAAGCAGTGTTCACCGGATTCTAAAATCCCGTAAGTTTCGACCTTTTAAATATCAATTGCTTCACGAAATGAACGAAGATGACTTTGATCGCAGAGTAGAGTTTTGTGAGAATATTTCTGAAAAATTAAACAACCATACCATTTCATTGTACAATTTTTGTTTTTCTGACGAAGCCACATTTTACTTAAATGGAAAAGTAAACCCTCACAACTGCAGGTATTGGAGCGACAGCAACCCCCATTTATTCAGGGAAACCCATAGCCAGCATCCTTTAAAAGTAAACGTGTGGGCGGGAATTCTGGGCAATCACGTTGTTGGACCTTTTTTCATAGAAGGCAATTTAAATGGTGAAAGTTATTTAAATTTACTTGAAAATGCCATCGATCCGCAGATTACTGAGATTCTAGAAAACGACCAGGATTTAGCTGAAGATCAGATATTCTTTCAACAAGATGGAGCACCTCCTCACTACGCTCGTCCGGTAAGAGATTTTCTCGATAATACTTTTCCCGATCACTGGATTGGAAGAAGAGGTCTCATCGAATGGCCAGGACGATCACCTGATTTGACGCCGTTGGACTTCTTTCTTTGGGGACACTTGAAAACAAAGATTTTTAAGGTGCAGCCAGAATCACTTGAGGATTTAAAACAGCGAATAATAGCTGAATGCCGTCAGTTAACACCTGAAACATTTCAAAATGTTCGAGAGGAATTCGAGGCTCGTCTGTATCATTGCATGGAAGTAAATGGCGAACATTTCGAACAATTCATAAAATAATTTAGTCTTTGTAGAAAACATTTCTTAAACGCAAAAATTCCCCATTAATTTACATTTACTATTTTTATTTTCCTCTCGTCCGGAGTAATTATTATTAAAATCTTTTCACTAGCTTGGATCATCCCCTAAATTTAAAGCAGCCAACTCTTGCAGTTAATTTATTAATATTTTTTTTTGGACAAGCTGCCATTTCTCGGGAATGACAGCAGAGGCTTCAAACTTGGCAGTTGTAACCAGGGTCGGAAACCCTTCAAAATAAGGTATCACTCGACCCCCCTTTCCATTTAACATTTTGGGTGTGAATCTCACCCCCGCTCAGAGGGTGATGTTGCGAAATTGAAAATAGGCGCAAAATGTTCCCCCTCAAAAGCAAAATCGACGTGTCCGAGCGTTTTATTTTTTTTTGTCTTGGCGACTTGTTATTTGGGGTGGATACTTTTAGTTGGGACACCCTGTATACTTCAATTTTTTTTTCTGGTTAATATTTTTAGGGTTAAAATATAGCCTGGTTCGACCCGTACGTTACACATTTGTTTATGAAGTAATTTACATTTTCAGGATATCGAGAAGATCTCGACTGCACTAGAGGGTATCGTAGACAAATTTACAAAATGTTTTCAAGATATACAGATCACAAATGCGCACACTTTACTCGTTAAGAAGTTTAAGATATTTAAACAACTCTTGAGAAAAACGAAGTTGCAACTTTGTTATATTATACAAGAATTTATTTCTGATATTGGCCATCTTTTTGTATTTTATGGAGATGGCCTATTAATCTTAACTCTGAAGTAAGTTTTATTTATTATTACGAAAATCCATATAACTTTTCTGTTTTTGTGCCGACTTCATTGATTTTTTACGACAATACAGGCAAAATATCGTTCTTTTTAAAACATCTTTCATCGAACAAAAAATGTTTTCGGAAGGGTGCTTATCCCAGGAGAACCAAGAACTAGTTTTTTCGGTCTAACTTTCGAACACCCTGTGGAATTATTTCGCAATGCGAAACATTCTACACCAAGGTGCAACCTTTTGAACATTTTGTTTTTTTGTTCATCTGATAGCTCAGTTTAGGACAAAGTTACGAGGTTTTAAAGAAAGCGACTTTTTATTATAATTCGGTAGAATAAACCAACAAAATGCTATAACAATTAAAGTTTAAATGTAAAAGAAAGTAAAAATGTATTTATTATTAAAATCGTGTGTTTCCACCACGAGCTTGTATAACAGCCTCCATTCTTCTTGGCATACTTCCTACCAATTCCTAATTCCTCTAGTGTCATTGGTGCAGGTACCAAAACACGTATTTCTCGCTAGTCTACCTCAGAGATTCTCAATTGGATTACGATTTGGGCTGTTAGCCGGTCATTCCATCCGCTGTGTATTCTCGTCGTCTAAGTATTCCTGTACTATTCGTGCTGCATGAGGTCTGGCGTTATCATGCATGAAGATAAATTATTCTCCTATCAAGCCTCTGTGGGGGACAACATACTCTTCCAAAATCTCGTACACGGATCTTTCGGCATTAATTCGAATTAAGTATAGCTGTGTGCGTGTCTCTGCTGAAATGCCACCCCACACCATGACAGAACTACCTTGAAAACTCACGCTGGCATTAAAAATGCATTCGGTATACCTTTCTTTCGTTCGACGCCAAACACGTTCTCGACCATCTGAGGCAATACCTGGATTCCAGTGACGATGTTCCCTAGCAAATCGAAGACGGGCGACCCAATGTTCTTTGGTAAGCTCTTGCAAAATAGGTTTGCTCCGTTCAGCCTTCTTGGCACAGCGGTAGAACGCCGATCACGTAGAGGTGAATTGATGATGAACCGATCATCACTATATATAGTGCTTCTGGGCCGAGCTGATCCTGGACGCCTGGAATAAGAACCTGTTTCCAAAAATCGAGAGTAGACATGTTGCACTGTACGTCTCGCACATCCATATCTTGCAACACACGTTTGGTTTCTTCCGTCTTGTAATAAAGCCACAATGGCAGCCACAACTTCTGGACTCAAAACTATTTCTGCCAACATGTATGACAAGATAAACACAACTAATAATGGCAATTCAATATTATTGCGTATGACTTACAAATACCAAATTTGACATTTTTACAAAGTATTCGTTAGAATCGAGTATCTCTAACAAAAATAGAGTTATCGAGGTGAACAAAAAAAACAAAATGTTCGAAAAAGATGCATCTTGGTGCAGAATAAATTTGCAAGCCTCTTGCACTGCAATATAATTCTACAGAGTACTTTGATTTTTGATTTTTCTGGTATAAGCACCCTTCGGAAGATATTTTCTCTTTGATGAAAGAAGGTTCAAAAACTAGAATATCATGCCTGTATTTTGCCAAAAAATCAACAAAATCGACCAAAATAAAAAAGAGTTATTGACCATTAAATTTTGTTACTATTATTTTTATACAGGGTGGTCCATCTCAGCTCCCTTCTTCTGTAGCTCACTTATCATTTGACTCATGAATTTGAAATTTTGCACAACTCATATGTATATTAGGGCGCATTTTTTAAAAATATTTTTAATTATACAGGGTGGCCCAAAAAAGTGTGACGTCACAATGACATATTTTTTTAAATTAGATGACCAATATTTTCTTGCATATTTAGATGGCTTCCATAGTTGTTTAGATGTGTTAGAACGGCTTAAAAAAATTAAATGTGAAAAAAAGTAAATTTACCCCACTGGTTAAAAAAAATATAAAAATTCAAATATTGCCTCGACATAAGAATCAAACTGGGAGAAAAAGGGACCAAATTTAAACGATCTAAATTATACAGGGTCTACAAAATTAAGTGTCAAAATTACCAAACTTCAAAATGCATTTTCTTTCTTATTTTAAATGTCAACCCTATTCTTTTTTCATTGCAATCGATGCGTAATTGAAAAATTTTTTGTAAATACATCTTTATTAAAATTTCTAACGTATTAAAAGATATTCGCCAAAAACTGGTAAAGCGTCCTATTTTAGCAGCCATTTTAATGAAAAGTAATCCAAGGTGGCTTAGATTATTAAAATGAATGACGTAGAATTCAATCAATATGACAAGAGACAATTTTGACATATCGCAAATTTTTATTTTTAAATTATTTTTTTATTTATTTCTTTTTATATTGAATTTTATTATAATTTATCATTTATCTCGACATTAAAATTAAAAATTTACTATTCAAGTATCACATTTGAGACTTACACTATGCTAAATTCAACTATATTTAATCTAATTTTTTTCACTAGAACTTATGTTCAATGTGTCTTCCGTTTTCTTCCAAACACAAACGACGACGAGTATGAAAAGATGCTGCCACTCTCCTTAAAATATCGGGTGTTACCTGTCGAAATGCATCTTGAATTCGCAGCTTCATGTTCTCAGGTGTTGTTGGGGGCTCCTGGTAAACGATTTCTTTAATATAGCTATAATATATAGAAGAAATCAAGCTTAGTATGGTCGGGTGAACGGGGTGGCCATCTAATTGGCCCTCATCTTCCGATCCACCGATCCGGAAAGGCTACCTCAAGATGGTGCCTGACCGGTAAAGAATAATGTGCTGGAGCGCCGTCGTGTTGTAGCAATTTACAGGTCTGGGTAGATGTTGACATAAATGGAGCAACTCATGTTGTAAGAAATTTAAATAGATGTCCCCATTTAAATGCCCATCGAAAAAATAAGGACCGATAATAAAATCTCCTATGATTCTCCCCCACACAGTAATAGACCATCTGTGCTGTCGATCGATCTGCCGAAAATGTCTTGGATTATGATCGGAGTAGTAATGAAAATTATGGCGATTCACAAATCCATTTTTATGGATGGTAGCCTCGTCTGAGAAGAGCACTTTATCGAAGAATTCAAAATTTGCTCTGATTTTGGATTGTGCCCAGTTACAAAACGCTACCCGATGCTCATAATCTTCTTCATAAAGCTCTTGGTGAAGCTGAATATGGTAGGCATGAAAATGATTTTTTTTTTAAAACACGTTGAACGGCGGTTTTGCTAACATTCGCTATATCGGCGACTACCCTTTGGCTAATTGAAGGGGTTTCTGTGATATGAGGTAGCACATCCAGTTCCTTTTCATCAGTTTGAACTGGCCTATTTTTACTAGGTTTTGAGTATTCGACATCTCCCGTCTGAATAAATCTATCTAATAAGTTTTGCAGGCTTCTCTTATCAGGATGTCTTCGTTCCGGATATCGCTCCGCGTATATCCGACTGGCCAAAAAACTATTTTTTTGAGATTCTCCCAACACAAAAATCATATCTACTAGCTCTTCTTTGGTATAATTAACTACACAACAAACTACACTACTGGAACAAAATAACGCAATACTTTGTAATAATTATGATCAAGAACAATATTAACTTGTTCGTAAACTAAATAATTTTTTAAATTTGTCAAAAAGACTCTCCTGTCATTTTGATTGAATTCTACGTCATTTATTTTAATAATCCAAGCCACCTTGGATTACTTTTCATTAAAATTGCTGCTAAAATAGGACAGTTTTTGGCGAATATCTTTTAATACGTTAGAAATTTTAATAAAGATGTATTTACAAAAAAGTTTTATTTTTCAATTACGCATCGATTGCAATGAAAAAAGTAGGGTTGACATTTAAAATAAGAAAGAAAATGCACTTTGAAGTTTGGTAATTTTGACACTAAATTTTGTAGACCCTGTATAATTTAGATCGTTTAAATTTGATCAACGAGATTCTCAAGCCTTATTTAAGGAACTCCCAGTTTGATTCTTATGTCGAGGCAATATTTCAATTTTTATAATATTTTTTAACCAGTGGTGTAAATTCACTTTTTTCATATTTAATTTTTTAAGCCGTTATTTACCGATCGAATCCAATAAAATTTTAGGATGATCTAAAAAACTATGGAAGCCATCTAAATATGCAAAAAATATAGGTCATCTAATTTAAAAAAATAATGTCATTGTGACGTCACACTTTTTTGGGTCACCCTGTATAATCCAAAATATTTTTAAATGCGCCCTAATATACATATGAGTTGGGCAAAATTTAAAATTCATGAGTCAAATGATAAGTGAGCTACAGAAGAAGGGAGCTGGGATGGACCACCCTGTACATATATATATATATATATATATATATATATATATATATTTGTTGCGTTTTCTTAAACCATGTCTAATATTTTTTTGTTAAAAATTCTTGGGTACTGGTTTATTTTCTTAAAAGAATTATTTATTTCCTTAACGTTTCGCGCTTCATAGAGAGCTTTTTCAAAATGATATTATTGGCCTACAATAAATACAAAATTATAAAACATCGATTGACACACTAAAAACTATTATAATAAAATGTTAAAATAGGAAATTAGTATACGCACCTTACCTATACTACCCATGGGTTTTATTTTTTGTTTTTGGCTTAAAGCGATTATTTAGATTTACAATATTTACATTATTTATATTGGTGTAAAATCAAGTTGACATTATAGAAATTATGTTTATGATGGTGTAGTATAGAATATATAGGCATTTTATTATATGTAAAATACCAAATTAAAAAATTAAAATATCAGACCGTGGTAAATCTGATTCAGTTTCTTGACATCTTGTTTATCAATTACGGAATGTTTTTCTTTTTTGATATGAAACATCTCCTTAATGATTAATTTTTGATAGTTAGTGTCTTTATTCAAAATTCGAATGTCAGAAAAATTAAACTCGTGATTTTCTGATTTATCTACATAAACATGAAAAATACTATGTTTTATATATCTAAGACATCCCTATTGTAGATATCGGTTGAAACCAAAAAGACGATACCTTTTTAGCACCATGTCATCAAGAAAGCTTTAAGTATCCGGGCAGAGAAGTTGTCAGCTATCGTTCAATAGAAAGGAGTTTAACTGGTTACATGCCAAATCAGATAAGTTTGAATAAGGATTCTCGTTACCGCTCAGTTCTTTTACTATTTTCCATCTTTCCCTCTGCTTATTATTGGACTTCTCCATTTGGCTGACGTAGTAAAATAATATTTATTAAAATAAGAAATAAAAACAGAACTATTAGCAGTGTTGCCAACCAGGGAGAAAATAAAAGCCGTACAAATAATCACAAAATGCCGTGTATTTACGCACTACGGCCGTGTCAGTCGTAAAATTATTTATTTTTTTTACTGTAATAGACTTTTATTAGAATTTAATTTACTTTCGATACTTTTATTACTTTTTATACTTTTTTTAACATAGACTTTAGATGAAATATTACATACCCAATTCCAGGGGCGTGCGGTGAAATTTTGAGAAAGGGAAGCAATTTTTAGAAACTTACCTATTTGTAACGTAATTCGATTCTACGATAATTTTTTGCAAATTCGTCAATGACGTCATCATAAAAACGTCGATGCTCCGACATATTTTGGAGAAGCTTATTTTTAATGGACAACAGCGATGTATGCGAAAGTCTCTCCTGCCCTGTTGAATTTATCACGAAATTTTTTGAAAAATTGCGTTCTACTGATGAACTTGTGGCAGGTGTTGTCAATACTAATGCACACAATTTCGACACTTCGGTGTAGGCATCTTCCAGCTCCTTGTCTTTCAAAAATTGCATTAGTACCTTACGGTTATTTTATGCGCTAATGTCATCAGTTTGGTAAATGAATGAAATGAAGAAGAAGAGATTTAAAGCATCTTCTGGAAAAGTTTTTCTTTTTAATGCATCAAAATTGCAGAGCTCGAGGAATTTAAAATCATTTAAACCGTTAAATCTATAGTTTATTTGTTGCTGAATTTAATCCATTGATTCATAAAAGAGGCGTCTGTATGATGTTTGAACATCTCCCACTTTGTCTGTTCGAAGACCCTTGGCTTGTGGCCCTACATTTAACGTAATCGTTTTCTCCCAAAATAGGTCAAAGTCATCTCTTTTTTGGCTTAACATGGACTTAAAATCATCCACTTTTTTAAGCAAAAAGCAATATCATTTGTTTTAGTTTGTAATATATTAAAAACATTGTTTTTAATATATTACACTCTTTAATGTGATTGATGGACTGGGATAAAACTAAATTTAATTTATGAGCAAAACAATGGACAAACACAGAACTTGGGAAAGTTTCTCGAACTTTAGCTTGCAGATCCCCTAATTGTCCTGCCATCACTGCAGCTCCATCATAGCTTTGAGTAACTAATTTTTTCTCTCCAGTAATTTCTTTAGTAACGTTATAAACTACGGTATATAATGCATCTGCTGTACGATTTTCGGACACATTCTTAAAACCTAGAAATCACTATTGAATACTTTCGTCTGTTTTACCGTAGCGTATTACTATAGATAATTGGCTAAAATTAGTGATATTAGTTGTTTCGTCCAGAGCAATAGCAATGAACCGTGCCTCGTCAATTTCCTGCTTAATTCTTTTTAGAATAATGGTTGCAAAAGCGGAAATTAAATCATTCTGGATTCGATTCGACGTTCCGCGAAAAACGCTAGACTGCTCTAAATGATTTTTTAAGCAATCATCATATTTAGCCATTAAACTAAGTAAATCTTGAAAATTTCCTCTATTTGAAGAAACCCTTGTTTCGTCAGGACCTCTAAATCCCAATTCGTGCTGTCCGAGACATCGATAAGGCTTCTTAATATTTGTCTATTTTTATCGACTAGTTCATTGTGTTGGCGGTGATTAATTTCCAACTGTTTATTAAGGGCGTGTTCAATTCCGGTTTTGCCGGAAGACTTTTTAATGTGTCATTTTACAGCTTTATGGAAATTGTTCAAATCGGAAAAACCAGTTTTATTCCAGAGACCTTTTTTCATTTTCAAAAAGCATGGCCAACAAAATAATTTACTTATATTTTCACACACCGTTAGCCATTTAAATTGTTCGTATTGTTTTTCCGGATAAAAATGTCTAATACAGTTTTTCATATTTGTGGTTAAATTTTTCATTGGGGGTTTTGCCTTTCTTTTGGAAATTATTTGAAGCTTATCAGCGAAGTTTAATGTTGAAAATCCCTTTATTATTGAGACACACACCCCTCATTCACACAAACTCTTCTTACTAAATACTCCAACATTTTCAACGTTATTACCGACAGCCGAGGTTGACGGTATTTGCATATCCACGTCCGTATTATTGTCTTCCTTATCGCACCATGCACGACGCGACGCACATAGGTCATTTTCGCTAATTTAGGCGGTAATAAATCGAAAAAATGAATGTCGTATATATTTTTTTTTGTATTTTATTTTGAAGCTAAGATTTCATAGATATTATTTGTGGAATGTTATAAATTTTAATAAACACAGGCGGCCATGGCGAGATCCACAACTGCGAAGTGTTGTTCAATTGTTTCGCGTTGCTAAGAATCGGTTGTTGATTTATAAACTTTAACATTTTTTTGCTACGAATACAAAGTGATTTTTAGAAGTTGTGTTGTATTTTCTTATAATCTAAGGTAAGATTTACTATTAATATATAATAATATTCCTGTAAAAAGAATTCGTCTTGAAAAGAATATACAATGTTTTAATAGTGAAAAATTAACTTTTTTTTCTGTAATCCTGCATTTAAGAGGCTTGCTAATTCAAGATTTATATAGATTTATTTCAAAAACATTTTTTTCATAATTATAATCTTCTTATCAATTAATTTATCATAAATTTAGCTGCCAAGAAGTGCCAAGAGCATAAAGGTATAATATTTTTTAGGAACCATGTCAATAGAAAAAACCTTAATGTTTTCTGCTTGGTGTGAAGGCAGTTCTTTGGAGGAGAAAAATACATCTGTTTTGCGATTTGTTGTAGAAACACTAAATTTAGGACAACAAGTTGACAAGGGTCAACATTTTAAAATTATGAAAATGATAAAAAATTTTACTTCTTCTGTGGCAAATATGTGGCGGCAATGTAAACGTACACGTTCGGTTTTTGAAACAAGGCACCGAGAGTGGTTAAATGGCTCAATTAAATTTATTGACCAAAATCAACAGGAAAAAGAGCCCGGATTAAGCAAAGGTAGACCTTGCAAGCCTTTCACAAATCTTGGCAATCAACGGAAAAAGCAAAGAATAATGCCATTACTACAGAACTATTCCACCGCAGAAATTACATTCGCTGCTAGAAAAAGTCTAGAATTTTCAGGCCAAAGAAATGCCTTAAAAATTATCCAAGAAGTCTCTGAAAATTCTCCCGAAAGAGCTACAAAAATCAAAAAGGCAATAAACGGCCCCTCAGATGTGAAGCCTATAAAGTACACCCCTTTGTTTATTGATGCAAGACTGACAAAAAATTCTTATATTTTAATGCAAAAGGGAGCAAAGTCGCGAAACTGTAATATTTATCCTAACTACAACATTCTCCTTAAGGCTAAAAAGGAATGTTATCCAACTGAAAATAGCATTACAATCAAGGACGTATTTGCTGAGGTAAATCTACAGGCTCTTGTTAACCAAACCGCGCAAAAACTAGTACTAACACAGAATGACATTATATCAATATTCAAACATGATCTTCCTACAAAATTTACAATAATGTATAAGTGGGGTTGCGATGGAAGCGCTGGTCATTCCATGTATAAACAGCAGTTTACTGATGACAATAATACCCAATCAAAATCAGATTTTTATTTATTCTCTGTTTGCATTGTTCCACTCCAGATGACTGCAGAAAATGGAAACATAGTATGGCAAAATCCCCGTACCTCTTCTACGCGATATTGTCGACCAATTAAATTAATATTTGAAAAGGAAACACCGGAAATAGCAAAACGTGAAATCTCATACATAGAACAGCAAATACAAAATATTGAAGACACTATAATCGACCAACAAAATATTCACATCCATCATTCTTTTAAATTGACAATGATAGATGGTAAAATGTTTAGCGTAATTAGTAATTCGTCAACTCAAACTTGCGGGATATGCGGTGCAACCCCGAGACAGATGAACAATCTAGATAAAGTCATGGGCCTTCCTGTAAATGAAAACCTCTACGAATATGGTATCTCCACTTTACATGCGTGGATAAGAAGTCTAGAATGTTGTTTGCACATTTCTTATAGAATTCCACTAAAAAAATGGCAGGTTCGGGATGCAAATGAAAAAAATATTCTGAAAGAGAGAAAAGACTACATAATAAAAGAATTAAGACAAAATCTAAATTTGCTAGTTGATACTCCCAAACAGGGTTATGGCACCACCAATGACGGGAATACTGCCCGGAGATTTTTTAGAAATTATTCTGTCACATCCAATATTACAGGTAAGTCCGTTTTTCTTTCATTGGTTTTCTTTTTCCAAAAAATTATTTTTAGGTCTAGACAAAGATTTTCTGAAACGTCTATATGTTATTTTAACAACCATGTGTTCGGGATATGAAATTAATTTGGAAATATTTGCTGAGTATTGTAAAACAACAGCAATGCTTTTTGTTAGACTTTATTCATGGTATTATATGCCAGCGAGTCTTCATAGATTGCTTATACATGGTCCGCAAATAATAAAAGCAGCACCTCTACCTATTGGAATGTTTTCGGAGGAAGCACTAGAGTCTCGCAATAAAGACTTCAGAAAATATAGGGAGTGTTTCTCAAGGAAGTTTTCACGGGAAGAAACTATGAAAGATGTATTGTGCAGACTATTAATATCATCTGATCCATATATTTCCTCTTTGTCCAAATGTGTGGGAGCACGTTCAAATAAGGAACCACTTATCGAAGAAGTTATTAATTTGCTTCGAGAACCTAATTTACAGGCATCAGAACTAAGACAAAATAATGAAGATCATCAGCATATGTCTCTTAGTAGTGACGATGATGACTCTGACAGTGATGTTTAGTTATTTCAGTACTTTATTTGTTACATAAACTTTTACATATACAATAAACTTTTCTAGTTAATAGAAACAAAAATGGTCGATGCTTTTCTCACAATATTTTTTTTGTTATTAGGGATTTAGTTTCTTTTTCTTGTCTAGTGTAGTTTGATAAAAAAAATTGTTTTTTTTTTAATTTGGTATTTCAAAGATATTTTTAAGTAAAATAAGGTTTTTAGAGTATTTCGATTTACTAAACATTTGAATAATGACCTATGTGATCGTTATTGAATTGTTAGTGTTCCGGTTTATTTTTAAATCAGAATACCTAAATCTTAAATAAATCAAAAAAAAAACAAGAAAATGCTGTTTGTTTGAGTCTAATATGTCAAAAAAGAAAACAACTACGGTCCATCAAAATATTATAATTTTTGAGAAAAAATAGTAATAAGAAATTTTGGTAAAACACCCTGTACATGCATAAAATTAATTAAAACACAATAATGTATAGAAATAAATCTTTGTATGAAAAACTGAAAGAAATTTGCAAAAAAAATAGTCAAAGTTTTTACATGTATTATTTATTACCGCCTAAATTAGCGAAAATGACCTATGTGCGACGTACGTATCACACAACACACCAATAGCCGTTCAAACAAAGAACCTACTCCAACGATAGCTTCCGCCCCCCCCTTAAAGCACGCGACTGAAATGCAAAAATTGCAAACAGCCGGTGGAAAGTTCAATAACCTCTGGCTCGATTCACAGGAAATCAAGTATACAGGACTTGGCTGCAAAGAGGCTAGCAGCCTGCATAGGTTCTATTCGATATTCTATTGTGGCTCGGTCGGAGTCAAGGCCGCATTTATTATGGGCTTGATAACTAAGATAATATTTTAGCATTTTTAATATAAACTAAATTAACGGTTTCCCATTTCAAAAATTACATTTTAGAAGATGTTTTGTAATTTTTTTTGGGGAAGCACTGCTTCCCCTGCTTCCATGGACTGCACGCCCCTGCCCATTTTTATGGAGATTTGGAAAAGCAATTTTGAAAAGTCGTTAAATGAAAAAAAAAAAAAATGCATTTAATATGCAATATCATATATGAAAGAATAAAACCATGTAGTTAAAGAAAAAGTTAGTTCTAATTGAGTTTCCTATTTTAAATTCATGAATCCGAAGTGGAAGTCATTATCTTATTCTGTGACTGTGGGATATTATTACTATCAAAAATTTAAAAAAAAATTGTTATTTTTTTAATCATACTTTTATTTGGCTTAAACTCCATGCATGAATTATATTTTTTACAATTTAAATTCAATTGTAATAAAAAGTAATTAAAAGATTTCTAACGTATCTATACCATCCGATTTATTTAATACTTTTCACAATCTAAACGCCAAATACAGGAACAGAATATACTATACGGTGCTGTTAAAGTACGAAAATGAAAATCGATATGAAACTGGCTACAGTCAGTCATCAGGGCAATCACCGATGCTTATGACAGAAGTTCAGAACTATTGCCAACTGCCAACGCAAAAAAAGAGCAGTTTGAAATCTAATTGGCGACGAGATGATTGTTTAAAAAATTAATTAGCATTTTAAGTTTAAATTTTTGTTTTTTTTCTGTAATTGGCGAGATAGGTATTCAGGATTGTCAACAAAGAAAAACCGTATTTTTGTTAGCCGTGGTCGGTGTCTTAGGTTAAAAAGCCGTGAAAACACGGCAATTGCCGTGTCGTTGGCAAGTGAAAAGCTTTCGAAGTTTGTGCAACGAAAATATTTATTTTCCTTTACCAAAATAGAATAAATGTAATATGTTTTAGGTTGTCAACGTCATATAACAATCTTTTGGACATGGACGCAAAATATAACCTCTCAAAGAATTCAAATTGCGTATGTAATAATACCTGCCCTTATCTGATGTTTCCTATGAGGAAATTTTCAATTACTAGAATTCTACAAATTCTTTCATATCACAGAGCGGAGTACTGCTGTCACAAATTGATTGATTGCCTTCTTGAGACTTACAAGATGCACGACACCTCCGACGATGACAACAGCTCTGACAATTCCAGCATTGAAATATATATGTAAGTTTATGTATAAAACCATATTGGTAGATTAGTTTAATTATCATTAGAGATACATTACATGACACATTACACAATAACAATACAGAGGTTGATGTATTAAAAGGTTCACTTAGGTGTAAGCAAAGTGTTTTTAGTAGTTATTTACGCTCAGGGGGTAGAGGGGTAGATTACGATTTTAAATAAATACAGTCCATTTTTTATATGATATTGTAACCACTAGGTACGGCTTGGGGGGAGGAGGAAACCGCTTTCGCCTCCATCTAAATCCGCTCCTGCTAAAAGTAGATACACTGACCGTCATTAAAATCGGGAACCTAAAAAACAATAAAATTTAATGGTCAATAACTTTTTTGTATTTGGGCCGATTTTATTGATTTTTTTTGGCAAAATACAGGTATGATATTCTAGTTTTCGAAACTTCTTTCATCAAAGAGAAAATATCTTCCTATACCAGGAGATCAAAAATGAGTTTTTCAGTCCATATTTTGAGCACCCTGTAGAATTATGTGGCGGTGCAAAAGGTTTGATTTCTGCAACAAGATGCATCTTTTTTGCATATTTTGTTTTTTTATTCACCTCGATAACTCTATTTTTGTCGGAGATACACGATTTCGATTTCAAAAATATCAGATTTGGTATTTGTACGGTATACATTTAGTTTGATTGATCATGATAGGCCAATAACTGACATAAGCGATAATATTGAATTGTCATTATTAGTTGTGGTTGTCTTGTCATACATTTTGGCAGAAATGGTTTTGAGTCCAGAAGTTGTGGCTGCCATTGCGGCTTTATTACAACACGGAATAAACCAAACGTATGTTGCAAGAAGGTATATGAATGTTCGCGAAGTACAGTGCAACGTCTCTACTGTCGATTTTTGGAAACAGGTTCTTATGGCAGGCGTCCAGGATTAGCTCGGCCCAGAAGCAGTACATATCGTGATGATCTGTTATGTTCTTCCTTAGTGAATTGCAGTATGTAAGGAATGCTAATATCAGCGAAAGAACAGTGCGAGGAAGGCTGAACGGAGCAAAAATATTTTGCAGAAAACCTGCAACGGGACCTGAACTTACCAGAGAGCAAACGAGCTCTTCGAATTGTTAGGGAACATCGTCACTGGACCAATAATGAATGGAGAAAAATGTTCTGTTTACAAACGAATCCAGGCATTGCTTCAGATCTCCAGATGGTCGAGAGCGTGTTTGACGTCGAACGGGAGAAAGGTATGTCGAATGCACTTTTAGTGCAAGGGTGTTTCCAAGGTGGCAGGGGGGTGGCATTTCAGCAGAGACACGCACTCATGCTATACTTAATTCGAAGGGGTATTCTTAATGCTGAAAGATCAATACATGCACGAGATTTTGAAATATTATGTTGTCCCCTACAGATGTTTGATAGGAGAACACTTTATCCTCATGTATGACAACGCCAGACTCCATGTAGTATGAATAGCTGAAGAATGATTGAGCATCTCTGGGATAGAGTAGGAGAAGAATACGTGCCTTGGTACCTGCACCAATGACACTAGAGGTATTAGGAAGGACGCTTTCCGAGCAATGGACAGCTAAGCCTCAAAATCATATAAATAGTTAATAATTAATACATTTTTACTTTTTTTTACGCGTAAACTTTAATTGTTAATGCATTTTGTTGGTTACGTTTGTTATGCTGAATTATAATAAAAAGTCCTTCTTGAAAATGTTTAATATTTTCTTTAAAACCTGGTATCTTTGTCAAAAACTGAGCTATCGAGGTGAACAAAAAAACAAAATGTTCAAAAAAGATGCATCTTGGTGTAGAATAAGTTTGCAAATGTTTTGCACTGTGAAATAATTCCACAGGGTGTTTTTCATTCTCCTGGTTTAAGCACTGTATTGTCTTAAAAAATCGATGAAGTCGACCCAAAAACAAAAAATTTATTGACCATCAAATTTTGTTAATATTTTTTGGTGCCCGATTTTAATCGGTCAGTTTATATATTACTATGGACTATATTGATCTCGGCTTCAGGTCTTTATATCTCGAGTCCTATTAGTCATTGATAGTTCGGTAAGGTCGCATTTTTTTCCGCTGTAAAGCCAGCTTTCAATAACGTTCTGTACATTTTTCTCACTTGAAGCTCCGGGAACGATTCGATAATCGACGTTAGATGTTCAAAGTGATCACTTTAGTTTTGGATTCGAAGAGAAAACATATAAGCCAGAAAACAATAATTCAAGAAGTGACCGAACTACAATGAGCACTTACCTTAGGTAAATCTGCCGTATTAGACACTACTTTCTAGTAAATTAAAGAGCGAATGGATTTTTTTTTTGTATTTTCGACCAATTTTGAACTGCTATATCTCCGAAAACATTCATTGCATGGAGTTCTGCAAATTTTTAATTTCTTTAGGCTTTAATAAGGAAAGAGTACTGTAGAACTTTGGCGAATTTTTGCATAGTTTTGAGCTTTGAAAGTATAGTGCAAAAACGGAAACATTGTACTTATTTTAACAATTTTCCTCTCTAAATTCGCCCCTGTATTTTTAGCTTCTCTTAATTTACATCTATGTCTAATTGTGTAATGTTTAGGTTGATCTTTTGTCCCTGATTAACTGGCCTTTTAGGTAAACCTTATTATTCAGGGCTCTCTTAACAGCATGTTTAATTGATAACTAATAAATATTTTGAAATCCAGATTATACAAGAAAAATCAACTCTCGGGCAACAGAAGCCGAATATGAACTTAACTCATTTTGCCTGGCCGGATTAACTGTTGAGCAATTATTTAGGCTTTCAGCTTATTAAGTGTACTTGAAAAAAAAAGAAAGGATTATAAAAAATCAAATATTTCATCTTTTTTGGAACTGTAATTTTTATTACTACTACATAAAAAAACAATTATTTTAATTTTTAGGGCATTAACTAGACATCTGTCACCACCAGTTGAAGTGAACAGCCAAAATATTAAAAAGGAAAAAAATTCGGCAACAAATATGGATGATAGCATAACCAGTTTTGTAAACCTCGAAGAACTGATCGCTCAAGAAGAAGCTAACGTCCTTAATTTACTTGATACTGCTCGGCAGGTAGCTCCCACTATGCTAGGCAAAGAGGGTATTAAAAAAATGAGGAACGGTAAATAATTCGGATGATAAATATAATGCAGTTTAAAGTTTCTGTTGCTAGACCCTCCGTAAACATATTTTTGATAGGTGCATATTTAGCTAATTAGTAATAACTTTACGGATAATATAAAGGGTGAAAGAAAATAACTTATATATAACAAATATTGTAACTGGTAAAATTACGAGCAATTTAGAGTCTTATTATATATAATATAATTATACAGGGTGTTAATGAATGTCACGCAGATACGGAAGATGATAATTCTTTGTCTTATTCTATGACTAAAAGTTCATATACACATGGGTCCGCAAATTATTCGTTTCGGAGATACAGGGTGTTGAAAGTTGAAATTTTATTTCAGACTTTTTTAAATAACTTTTGCAAAAAAAAAAATTTCACAAAATTGAGTAATCGGTAATAGGACAATGGGGAGTTGAGATGGGAAATCATAATTTTGTAATATTTTTTATGTAGCACCTAGAGGGCGCTACGTATGCTATTATTATTTACTTTAATTTGCCATAACTCAAAAAAACTAAACAAAAAAAAAGTTAAAAAAATTGCAATAACTTTTTTTGACATTTAACTTTTGGGATTTTTTATGAATAAACATTCTTTTTACATCTTTTTTAAGCAGAAAATGCATACTTGCCTAATAACTCTAGAGGTAACCGTTTTCGAGAAATTCGCAAATTTCTGTGTCAGTGCCAGCTTACTCATTCCCTTAGACGTTAGAGGAAGTTGATGGAAAAATTACAAAAACTTGGTATGTAATAGGTATCGTTAAAATAAATAACTTTTATATTATAAAGGTGTACTGAGAAATGTTTCATTCTTGATATACAGGGTGTCAAAGTTTTAATTTATTATTTCCAATTTGGTATATTTATTTTAATCGTTTTTAGAACCTCTACAATAACTTAAAGCAAAATTGTCGTATCCCAGCTAGCTTTAAAGTAGCTACAACTGTTTCCACTACTAATCTTTAAGGGTTTTTACGTATTTATTACTAATAATCCTACTATATATCAACAAACACTTTGGGTTACACGTTTTTAAGTATTATATATGTATTTGTTACTGCGAATAATACTTTATAGTAATTTTCCACGAAAAGTAACTACTGCCAAGCAACTACTTGAGGAATTGACTTTGTACTCCTATAACGTATTAAGAAAGTAAATCGAGTCGTTGCAGAGTAGAAAAAGTTATCGCCTACTGCTACTTTAAACTGGCTATTACCAGTCGTTATTCTTCTGTTGCGACTTAGAGGTAAGCATTACAGTAAATATTTACTACAAGTAAACTACTACCTCTTGTACTTGAGGTTCCGGAGATAGGGGGCGCTGGTACGAGATTCGGTCGGTGATTTTATAAGGACAGTGGCAACAATAGAGTAATTAATTTTTGATTGGTTCGGCCATATTGCTGCAAAAATCGCTTTGTTTACTTTTCGCCTACGTGGGTTTTTTTATGAGGTTTGTGGTTTTAGTGTCTAATTTTATTAGTTTTTGTGATTATTAAAATTAATAAACAAACAAACAAACAAAAGTATGCTTTATTGCCGCAGAAAAATTTTACAATTTTATGGACAAAGCAAAATATACCTAAAATAAGACATATCAAACATTAATCGAAAAGAATTTCGATAGGTCAATGCTTTTTAAAAATGTAAATTATCAATTTACCAAAACGTAAAACACACGTTAGAATATAACATAACATTGCCTCAAAACAGTTAATAAATCCTAATAACCTTATAAAAGTAAACAAACACACATGTACGAGGTGAATAATTTCGATGACATTGAAATCAAAATTGCAACTATGCGACCTTAAACTCTATGTTATTATAGCTATACAAATAATTGTGATGTTAAACAGAAGGTATAATGAACTAGCGTAGAATGTAGTATACAAAAAAGAATTAAATTTTGTTTTTAATCCAATACCTAACAAAAATAATTAAGTTTTAAGTGAATGTTCGACAGTTCTTTTCTCTATATGATGATTTTCAAAATTCTATGCTACGAGTTAGGACATGACTCACAAAAGATTTAAGTAAACAAGCGAATTTAGTGACAATTTAAAGAGACTTACTCGCTGTAAAAATCATTAACGCTGTAAAATGGTCTCTCAATGAGGTATGCTTTGGTGTTTTTTCGAAATTGTGCAAGCATAGGGATAGATTTTAAATGTACTGGCAGATTGTTGTAAAGTTTTATGGCGTTGTAAATAATTGATTTTTATATTAATTCTGAGGAAGGAATGGGAAGATATATATCATGCCTAGAGTTTCTGGTAGGGTATACATGTTGTGGCCTTTCTGGGAGGGTGTTTATATGTTTTCTCAACAAACATACCGTTTCCAAAATAAATAATGCAGGAAGTGTTAATATTTCATGTTTTTTGAAATAGTATTGGCAGTGAGCTCTATTATTTAGACCAAACAAATAACGAATGGCTCTCTTTTGAAGCATAAAAATACTACGAAATTGCTCGGTGGTACAGCAGCCCCAAAAGGGAAGGCCATAGCGGAGGTGGGATTCAAATAAAGAGAAATAAGTAAGTCTGGCAGAAGGAACGTCTAGTTCTTTTGAAACTGATCGAATGGCGAAGCAGGCGGTAGAAAGTTTTTTAGTTAAGGTGTCAATATGATTAGACCATTTTAGGTTGTTATTTATATTTAAACCCAGGAATTTAACCGACTCTACGTATTCAATATTGCTGTTATGTACCTAAAGTGGTTGTAAAGTTCCCTTGTAAGATAACGCCACCGTTTTATCGACACTAAAACAAAGCATATTGGAATCGGACCAAGCCTTAATTATAACCAAGTCTTTGGAGATACTAGAGTGTAAAGACGTTGTATCAAAATCACTCCAAGTTATGCTTGTGTCGTGACTGAAGACTGAACCTTGAGGGACTCCACTTGTAATCAACTTACAATCAGAATCGGAACCATTAGCCCTTACAAGTTGTTACATATTACATTACTAAATTCACTTGGCAGACAATTCTCATTGATCGCTTGCACAAACATTGTTATTTGTTAAAAATCTAAATGAGTTCGAATAGATTATTAAAGTAAAACATTAACATAACCCTACACTTACAACTGACGCTGACAGAGGTTGTCAATATAAAAGTAGAGCATATTTTGCGAAAAACTAACAATAAAATAGGTGCCCCCATTTAAACCTTTAGAAATGTGACATCAATTTGGCTTCTATTGTTACCACCGTTCTTCTAAAGTCATTGTAATTCGGCCAACAACTATTAATTAGTCGTGTATGAGTTGTGTTATCGTCTACAAGTAACAGGTTAAAATGGTTCACAATGGCTTCACATACCACAAGAAAAAAAGTAGCTTTCGTCACTCAGCCACATTTTATAGAAAATTAAAAATATCACAACAAAACCTAACCTAAAGCGGTATTTTCAGTAAACAAATAATAAAATGTGACTCAAGTACCGCAACTCCCCGCATGCTACGACACAACACATTAAATTTTAAAGAACCCGCGGAATGTTCCCTTGGTAATAATAAACAGTATAGGTTTAATAAGAACTTCAGTGCAATTGGGTATTAGTGACAGATGCGTATTTAAAGAATCCAAAACTATAAAAGCGCATGGGAGCAGTCGTAGACACTTAATGTTAAGTAATTTTCTCAGTAAAGAAATACAGCCAATCTAAAAGTAAAAGTCTAATAGAACGCCGTTGTTTATTTTCATCTCCCCTATAAATATTTAGCTATGATATTGGTTTTTGTGAGTATAAAGATTAAAAATGCATACAAATTAAACATTACGTTAAAAAAAGAATCACTCATTATAATAAGATAATGATGATTACTTTTAAGAAATCATGGTTCTTGGGATTAAACCGTGTCAAAATGGCAGATGCCTCTTGCAATCGAAGGCGAAACGTCGGAAAGTGATTCCATTTTGACATCGGTCTAATCCCAAGAACCATGATTTCTTAATTGACCACAGCCGTGAAAGCTTTCGTTCTATAATGATGATTACTATTTAAACCAAAGTCCAAAATTACATCTTTAAGATTTAAATTGGGCAATATATTTGACCAAAATGTATTGAAAATTAACGAATTTTAAAGGCGCGTAATTTTTTTACCGCTATCATCAGCATATTCACTAGAGAAATTGCCTGCGTTTTAATTTTAGGTTCTTAACATAGCCAGAAAACTAAGTGAAACGCGTGTATCCTACCTCAAATACCAATAATGTATTCTATACGCTCTACACCAGGGGTGCTCAAACGGTCGATCGCGAGTGCTTTTTGAGTAGATCTCGAGAAAAAAAAATGTTTAATAAGTAGGTACTTAACTAAACTCCAAAAATGTATTACGTAATAAAATAACACCCTGCTAGCGGCAAAATGCGGCTTTATCAAAGGAACGCGCGGTACTTGTCAAAGAAAAACCGCGTTTTTTATTCTTGCCGCTTTTCTAGAAATTTCGGGAGGCACCTTTGACGGGAACATTCGAGACTTTCGTTCACGCCGATATAAATGTTGCGCCTGTAGGAATTAGAGTCATTGCAACTTGAAGGCAATACTACGACGATACAAAGTTTATTATTAAATAGTACAAAATGAGTGCAGCGAAGAAATCTAAAACGTATCATTTTAATAACGATTGGGAGGAAGAATTTTTGTTTTGTATGATGAAGGATAAGTGCATTTGCCTTATTTGTCGTGCGTCAGTTGCAATACCTAAGCGTGGTAACTTAGAGAGGCATAATAAAACGGTTCATAAAAACTATGAAAAGGATTTTCCGCCACAGAGTGAATTAAGAAAACGAAAAGTACGTGATTTGATATCTTGTTTGAAAAAAGAACAAACCATGTTCACAAGACCAGCCAAACAATCAAAAGCTGCTACGATCGCGTCATTTAAAATATCTCATATATTGGCGAAACACAAGAAACCATTCAAAGATGGATCGGTTGTGAAGGAAGCATTTATTGAAGCGGGTGAGATTTAATTTGGAGATTTTAAAAATAAAACAGAAATCATGTCTGCTATTAGAGAACTTCAGTTATCTCGTCAGACTGTCACAAGGCGTATTGAAGTCATGAGTCAGGACATGGCAGATAAACTAAAAAATGATATCATGGAATGTACATACTTTTCTTTACAGTTCGACGAATCCACCGATATGAAAGATACTGCCCAGCTGTGTATTTTTATTCGGATGATATTCAATGACATGTTGGCTAAGGAAGAATTTTTGACAATCATTCCTCTGAAGGGGAAGACCCGTGGCGAAGATATATATGACGTTTTCTTGAATTTTGTAAAAAACTACAAGTTACCAATATATAAATTAGTGTGCATTACAACCGATGCAATGACTGGAAACAAAAACGGTTTTGTGGCATTGTGTCGAACTAATGAAGATTTCCCTTCATTTTTTTCAATCCATTGAATTATACATCAACAAGTTTTGTGTTCAAAAGTTTTAAACACGGAGGAAATTCCATCCGTGCACGTAGCTTGCAACGGCGGCTCTTTAAGTTGCAGTTGGAAGATAGGGAGAAGCAGCTGAACACACTGATTTAGTTCTTCACGCGGACGTCAGGTGGTTGAGTCGCGGAAAATTCCTAGAAAGGTTTCAAGAATTATTGCCCGAAATAACAGCTTTTCTAGACGAAAGAGGTGAGGACACTCAGATGTTGAAAAACGAAAAATGGCTGACCGATTTGACATTTTTGACTGACTGCACTTAAACACCATTAACTTGGAGCTTTAAGGTAAAGGAAAAACTTTTATTGAGATGATTAGCGTATTAAACGCATTCAAAAGTAAATTGCAACTTATGATAGATCAACTGAAAAGAAAGGATCTGATACATTTTCCGTCTTTGAAAGCAAGGATTCCTCAGTTGAAATATGATACGTCTGAGGCTGAATTATCAAATATTTTGGGACAATTCGAAATGCGTTTTTATGATTGTAGTAAATTGGCAAATGTAGCATCATTAATGAGTTATCCTTTTTCATGTAAAAACATTGAGGAATTAGCTACTGAAATAGCAAGTCAGTTTAATATGAACTCATGTTCTGTTGAAAATGAGTTGGTGCAGATTATATCAGATATACATCTCAAAGCTACAGCATCTGATACAAATTTCTGGTGTTTTATATCTGAAGATAAATATCCGAATCTAAGGCAAATCGCCCTTCAACTGACAGCAATGTTTGGTCGACTTACTTGTGCGAGTCTGCATTTTCTGGAATGAAAATAATTAAGTCAAAATATCGCAATCGACTAACTGACGATCATATGTCATCATGCTTGCGATTAGCACTCAGTGGTTACGTACCATCTTATGAAAAGTTTGCTGAGGACATGCAGTGCCACGCTTCAACATCCAAAGTCACTCCTTAGTTAAGTTTAACACCATATGTAACTCTTTTGTTTTATAACAAACAATAAACTCGCAATTTTGAATAACTCTTAGTTTTTAAATTGATATTGTAGAGAAAAACCTAACTAAACCTAACCCAAACCTTGATTAAAATAATGTATATTGTGCGGAAAGCTAATATCTATATATGCTACGGTACACCCTACCTAGGTAGGTAGGTAGGTAGGTAGGGTGTATGTATCGTGTATGTACGACAACCCTGCATCACACATACTTGCAGCCTCTCAGAGTCGATCGTAAGTAGTCTAAAAATATTGAGGTAGATCGCCAGCAGTTCAAGTTTGAGCACCCCTGCTCTACACCATATTCTTCTATGCAAAGTTACATCAAAAACTGAAACAATTATAAGAATTGCTGGAAATGACCTCCTCTTGTTAATATGTCTCGAATATCCCAATTATTTCACATGAAGCTATAATTCTGTTTCTCAAATCTTCCTCTGACTGGAGAGGAGTCTGATACAGCAACAATTTTAAATGTCCCCAGAAAAAAAATAACCTAAACAATTTAGATCGGGGGACCTTGGCTGAGGTCCACCTCGACCTATCCAACGGTTGTTGTATTGTCAGTTTAA
Source organism: Kuschelorhynchus macadamiae (assembly GCA_030620095.1). Taxonomy (NCBI): domain Eukaryota; kingdom Metazoa; phylum Arthropoda; class Insecta; order Coleoptera; family Curculionidae; genus Kuschelorhynchus; species Kuschelorhynchus macadamiae. Next base: position 113,440 of record JAUTXW010005440.1, read on the forward strand.
AAACTTCGTTACATCCAAACTAAAACGTGGCGGTGCCCCATCATTCATAAAATAAACCACACTTGACGTCCGTTTAATCTTCTTGAGAGGAAAAATGGCCTCACCAAATGGTCTCCAATAATACCAGCCCTCACATTTATTGTAAACTGCTCCCGAAAACGACTTTCGGCTATCGCATGAGGATTTTCTTCGAAAAACTTGACGCATCACTAAATAAAATTTTATTTCCAAATAAAGAATTTTGGGTCTACATTTGAATGAACCACTGGCAAAAATTGAAACGGAATGGAACATCTTGTGGGAGAAGAGCTTGAACTCTTTGGATATGGTAAGGATACATCCAATTATCCAATAAAATTTTATGAACAAGCACATGTGAAAAGTCTAATGTTGCCGCAATTTTTCTTGTATTTCTACCTGGTTAGTTTTCTACAGTATTCAGGACTGCTTCCTCAGTTTCAATAGTTCTAACACTGCGATGTGCTCCTGATAATGAGTAGACTTCTTGAAAGCTCCATTTCGCTCAGTCGAATGTGAACTTGAGCAAAAGTTCGTGAATCAGGCTGTCGATTTAGATGACACTGCGAATAGAGTCGTTTAGCTTCAAACGAATTACCATTGTCAAGACCATAAATGAAATGAATATCCGCATATTCACGGTTTGTAAACTTAATCATCATATATATATATATATATATATATATATATATATATATATATATATATATGTATATATATAATATACAATATTATTATGCTGTTTACTTTCTATCAAAATTCAATTTTGTTATTTTGATAATACTTGGCTTGTATCGACGGCAATTTTCGCAAATAAATAAAAAACAATTACAGATACGATGAAAACGTGGAGAATTAAAAAGAATGAGAAAACAACAGAGAACCAAATGATGATATTAAGATTTATACAGTAAATAACAATAGCGTACGTAGCGCCCTCTAGGTGTCAGATAAAAACTAATACCAAATTATGGTTTCTCATCTAAAAAACACCCGATTACCCAATTTTGTGAAAAAAAAATTTTTTTGCAAAAGTTATTTAAAAAAGTCTGACATAAAATTTCAATTTCGACACCCTGTATCTCCGAAACGTATCATTTATGGACCTGTTTATATGAACTTTTCGTCATAGAATAAGCCAAAGAATTATCACCTTCCGTATCTACGTGACATTCATTAACACCCTGTATACCATATAACAGGGAGTCAGCACTCAAGGGCTGTTACAGTTTTTCTTAAGGCAGAAACATTTCAATTTAACTATATCATAAATTTCAGCGTAAGTAAGTAGTAGGAACAAATAACAACGTAATGTTTTGTTCCGTTTACAGTAGCAAAAACAATTTGTGCGGCAACTAAGATTTATTCCAAGTTGCCGGATTGTACGTTATGCAATAAGGGTCAGAAAAGCATTCAGTGATATGCAACTGATCTCGAAAAAAATTATACTATGTAGATTTTACTAAAGTTTATTATAGGGGTATTGCAGGCATTGGACTCACTGCAAAATTTGAATAAGTTATCTCTAAAAAATGTACGAGATATATCAAAAAACTAAAGCATAAAAAAAATTAACACCCTCTCGATCGTCATATTTTACAGCCAGGTATATTTTTCTGGATATATTACAGACACCACATAGATAAAAGATACTCCGAACTTATAAAAGCAATTATTTTAATTTTAACACCCTGTATAATAAATAAAATTGAAAGAAATTAGCAAAAAACAGATTTGATATTTTATTTCACCAAACCAGACATATAGGAGACGGAAACGCCTTAGCCGATTTTTAAAAATTAAAAACATTCTGAAAGGCCATTATTTGTTTAATCAACAGTGAAAAATATGTTTTTTTTGAGTTATACAGGGTGTAAAAAAATATAATGTAAAAATGAAAATTTTTACTCTCTGCACTGCTTGCAATAGTTATTCTAGAACTTTGATCACATTTAGAAGCTTTGTTCGATATCTCGGACCGACTTGGCGGTTTTTTATTTATTGTTTATAAAAAAAGTTAGAGGGTATTTTCGGGCAAAGAGGGCACTTATTAATTAATTTTGATAGGTGTTTTACACAAAAATAAAATCGTATTTTAGGAGAAATAAGGATTGGTGGAAAAATAATTCAAAAAGTACTTGAGTATTACGAGCAAATCTTATGGGCTGAAGTAGGGAACTATTTGGAGCACGTGATTTTATGGTGGGCATGCAGTCCTTTGTCGGCGAGGCCACCTCGATCAAGTCAACATCTTAGAGAATGGATAAATCATTTTGTACCCACAGGCAGGTATTTTTCAAAACCGATTATTATCACCTATGAGCCGCTAATATCTTTACTTCTTTTTCAAATTACAGATTGCAGGACTTGCAGTGATTCAAAAAATTACAAAAATCGGCTGTATAAATTGAAATTATAATAGGACCCAGAATACACTCCTGAGTCACACCTCTTGTTACTATTATCTATTTTCGAGGTAATTTATGAAAAACTTTACAGTGTGTCTACTTAAGTTCTCTACATATGGGAAACTTTTTTATTAGTAGTTTTACAGAAAAAAGTTACTCTTTATAAAAAGTTCTGCTTTCTGCCAAAATAATATTAAAATATTCAAACTTGAGATTGCATATACAGGGTGGTCAAAAATTCCAAAAAATCGAAATTGACTCAAGAGAAAAGTACCTTTAATTTTTATTTTATATCAAAATGTAATACAAAATCTTATTTAGAATAAAAAAACATATCTAGCACTAGATTCGTTGCTTCCTATCTGAAATCACTTCTTAAGGAATGTAAAACTTTGGCTTCTTACTGGCAAGTCCAGTTTCTTACTTTTGTTCCTACCTACATACCAGCAAAATTTCCTTATTTATCGATTGTTGATAATGCCATTGTCAACCACAATATTGTATTACTTTATTGAAACATCAGTTTGAATATTATATTAAAAAGAAATGCCGCTGAAATTAAGCAAAGAAGATAAAATTGAAATAATTTTAGTAGTCGGAGAAAATTATAAAACATTTCGGGAAGCTGCAGACATTTTTAACAACAGACACCTGGATAAAATTATACATTTCACAACAGTGGGGAATATTCTAACTAAATTCAAGACTTTTGAAAATGTGGAAAATAATTTCACTAATTTTAATTCTAATAAACATTACGTGTAAATAACTTAATTAACAATAAAAACTAACTGTTCCGTCACTGCACATTTGCCTCAACATATCCACCATCTCTTTCCATACAGGTAACCGTTCTTACAGAAAATTCTCTTAAAACGTTTCTAATCATGGCAGGCGTTATAGCCTGTATCTCTTCCCTAATTACCCTCTCCAAATGATCAACATTCTGAAATGGCCTCTTTAGTAGCCCCAAAAGAAATAATCAAGAGGGTTCAAGTCCGGAGATCTAGCTGGCCAGAAAATATCAGAATACCTGTCGATTACTCGTCCATTAAAGATAAAATTTAAGCATATTTGGAACCTCTCACTTATGGGTAGTTCATCAATAAAATCGTACAAGTAAGTATTTAGAAAATCCAAGTAGCGTTGACTATTTAAATTATGTCGAAAAAAAAACTGGTCCAATTACTCTATCTTTATAATTTCCGCACCACACATTTGTTTTGAATGAATACTGATCACGAGTTTGTATAACAAAGTTAGGATTAACGTCACTCCACCAACGACAGTTTTGCGAACTTACAGTCCCATTGGAAGTAAACGTTGCTTCATCGGAAAGAATAATGCGTTTTGCCATAAAAGGATCATCTTCTAGCTCCCCTTGTATCAGACAGCAATACTCGAATCGTCGCTCAAAGTCTCCTGGTCTCAATGTATGTATAAATTTTGGTTTGTAAGATCGAAAACTGTTTTCTTTCAATATTTTTGAAACTGTATCTTATACGTTATTTGGCAATGTTGCTGACCTTTTGCGTAGGAACTTTTAAGGGTCTTCTATCACAGAGAGCATTACTTGATTTGTAGTTTCGTCATTCGCAACCCTTGACCTCCGTTTCTTGTTAAAGTTATTTTCTACATTTCCAAAAATCTTGAATTTAGTTAGAATATTCCCCACTGTTGTGAAATGTATAATTTTATCGGGGTGACTGTTGTTAAAAATGTCTGCAGCTTCTCGAAATGTTTTATAATTTTCTCCGACAATCAAAATTGTTTCAATTTTATCTTCTTTGCTTAATTTCAGCGGCATTTCTTTTTACTATAATATTCAAAGTGATGTTTCAATAAAGTAATACAATATTGTGGTTGATAATGGCAGTGACAATGGCATTATCAATAATCGATAAATAAGGAAATTTTGCTGGTATGTAGGTAGGAACAAAAGTAAGAAACTGGACTTGCCAGTAAGAAGCCAAAGTGGTTCGATGTATTTGGCCCTAAACTTCACTTGCCCGAACCTACATTACACATAACCGTCACTGGCGCTAACAGTCGAAATCCCGACACATTGGAATGCATGGAATTCGTCGTTGGCCTTAAACGTCGAAATACATAAACATGCACGCCAATGATGTAAGAAACTTCTGTCACTGTTGCCAAAGTGCATTATTGTTCTAAAGAAGTACATATTTCCGACAATATTAGTAATATTGTCAATTGTGTTTTTTTATTTATGTTTGATAACATGTTATTAATATTCCTGAATAATACGTTTTAAATCGTTCTCAAAGAATTACCTAGTTTATAAAAATAGCAAATAGCTACGTATTAATTCTACTGCTACCGTATCAGTGTTAAGATACAATAAAATAAGTTTTACTAACATGACGAAAAATGCCTGTAAATTGTTAGTTGGTTGTGAAACGTGCAGAAATAATATGCAAGCTTTTACTGTGTTCCCGATAAGTCCTGAATTCTCAGTTTTTCGCCCATTTAAATTCAATTTCAAGAACGAGATTACTAGAAAGTTAGATTCAGCAATTTAAATGGGCTATCAAATTAGGACATCAGAAAGTACATTGTAACATACATATTTCATATTGGTAAGCCATCTAGATTCTTTTTTTGTGTATACATCTATTTTCTTTAATGTTCCTCTTCGGATTTTCTTCAATATATCGGTTTTTTAATGTATAGTGCACACTAAATGTTAGTTAAAAGAAAAACCTCGACAAAAACATTTGTATTTGGTTGATAACATGATTATGATATATAGTTGTGTTTGCATTTTTAGGAAAACCAAGTAAATTCATGGATGTATTAACCACAGTGGGCTCCATCTTGGCAAATCGGGGTATGTATCTCAGACAACAATAAAAAATGAAAATCAGCTTTGCATATAAAATTATGAGTAGACAGACAAAGCAGTGAGGAATGCTTCCATAGTCCATCTGAGAATAAATATAGAACTGCTGAGGTAATTCATATGTCAAAATAATTATATATTTTAATAATAATGAGGCATTTTTTCTTTTCAAAATATTTTCTATTTAAAGATAACTTTTAGAAAAATTTGTTAAATAAGTAACAAAATAAAGTGCTTTGAAGATTTATTTCACATGAAGAGATCCATATACTTATCATTTTTAAAAAGATAACTATTACTCTCATACAGAGCCATGCTTACCCTAGTTTTGGCCTGGGACAAAATTTATTTGGGGTCTGTATTTTCAAAAAAGGCAACCTATTTTGTTAATGTTTACAAAATGTAACACTTGTGTCTTTAATGTTGGAAAACCCCTCGGAACCCCTAAGGTATTTTGATGTTCTCTATTTCTTCAATGATTTAAATGAACAGTTCATTCATAATAGGCTCTACATATAAGCAGGACGTAATCTGTATATAAAAGTTAAAATAATCATCTGGGGAACAGAATTCTCTTTCAATAAGAATTTTTTGGTTTACTTTTATCTTTTGAATACATTTTATTTTTAATGGTAATATATATAATTTTATACATCCGACTAGAGAACCCTTATTAAATAAAGAAATTTGGTGAAGTGTCATAACCAAATCGTTCCTACCCCTGTGTTGATATTATTGGAGATATCTCTATTTCTAGAAATTAAGTTTCCATTGTTTAAAAAATACATTATTTATACACTAAACGAAAGAACCTTGAAAAGAGTTGATACTTTTGAAGACTTGGGAATGCTATTGAATTCCAAATTTACTTTTGCCAAATACATAGATAATATCACGAATAGGACAATAAAACTATTAGGATTTATTTTAAGATGTCTTTGACCTTATATATATATATATATATATATATATATATATATATATATATATATATATATATATATATAATATATATATATATATATATATATATATATATATATATATATATATATATATATATATATATATATATATATATATATATATATATATATATATATATATATATATATATATTTATAATATATATTTACTTGTTTTATATTTTGATAGGTTGCACTTTGATTTTGTAATTTGTTAAGTCTAAAAATGTTAATGACTATTTTCTGTTAATATATATTTATTTATTTGAAAAAAAAACAAACATTGTTTTTTATAAAAACAGACAAAAATACACAAACAAAAAGGAAGTGTTATGATAACTAAAATCATTTAAATTTTCCTCTACACTCTACAAGGTTTTCTATGAGAGATGAATAAGAATTTATTTATGGCACAAATATAATTGAAATTTTAATGTAACTTAAATGCTTTTATTGTCTAAGAATTCTGTCTTATTGACAAATCTGATTTAGATATTGAATTAAATTTGCTTATATAATTAAAAATATTGAGCTGAATTAAGATGTTAAATGAATGGAAAGAGCAATGGTATGTGATTGTCTTGTTTGGATGAAATAGGGAATATTCAGGATGTTACTGGAGTGGTCCCATAGCAAACATATTAAATATAGCGGAATGATGCCATATTTAACATGTTCTACATGTATACACGAGCGCGAAAGACAATCTATACCACGTTCACTATATTGCCAGGAAAAAAGTATTGATGTTAATATGGTGATTCTGGTAAAATTTCATATGCAATGGACTCAAGGCGTCTAAAATTTTAACCTAAGTTTAGGCTTTATAACTTGAAACTTTGTATAAAGAAAACTAACAAGGATGAAATAAAAATTACTAAATCAATATAATAAACAACAAAAAGTAAACAGTAATATTTTATTCCCATATATGTAGGTACTCATTATATAAATGTCTGTTTATGATTAAGTTATTAAGAATTAGTTTGAAGATGACTTCATAAAGTCAAATTTTCAATGTGGAATAAAATATTATTTTTTACTCTTTAGTGTTTTTTTTGAAGTAGATATTGTGAAGTAACTCGCCAGAAGCGAATCCCATACCCTGTGTCTGTGAAGTCAAAGCCAAACTTATTCTTAATTACCAAAATATATTAATGTAACGAGTGTTTTGTTTTACTATCTCTATTCGCTTGGTGACTAAAATTTTCCAGATGGAATATAATATTATTTTCCAATTTTAGATGCATTTTTTGAAGTCAGTTTAATTTTTATACATCTTTTATTTCATCCTTTTTAGTTCTATTTATATGAGTTTTATTTTAAAAGTCATATTTAATAAATAACCATAGAATATCTATGTAAATTCCTGATAAAATGGTGAACGTCATACTTTTTTACAATATGCTAGCTGTGGGACCACTCGAGCAATATCCGGAATATTCTCTGAAAAGTTCATCCAAATTGTTGAAACCATCGCAGAGTAATCGTTGTACATACATAAAAAAATGCATAGGGTGAAATTGATAACATCCTTTTTTGAAGTCTGTTAAAAATTGCATTAATATTTGTGACACGGCCAGCTAAACAAAATAAAGGAAATGCCTGTAGATCCACCATTTTTTGTCCAATTGTAAATATTTAAAAACTGACATTCATAGAATTTAAAGTTTTATCGGAATATAAAAATGCATAGATGGCACAACTTCTGATATATTTATAACATACTTCCACAAATAAGCATTTAGTTTGATCATTTTTTTGAAATTATATGGGATCATTATTTAAATATATGTAGTTTTTTTTTTCGTTTTCTTTTTAAAATTCAAATAGCATAAGTTCACCAGTGATTATTTTTCTAAGTAGTGCCATATCTATTTCATTCATTTCTTTTTTTTTTTTTAATAAGTGTGTTAATGTTTTTGAAAGTAATTAGAGATTTTCTTTATTTTTAGTATGCCCAAGGATGACCATTATGTAATAAGATCACCAACAAGATGAAAGCTCTAGAAAGTAAGAAAATTATATCTTGGACTGTGTCATTGGTTAAAATCTGGCCTTCTTACCAACTATACCGATTCAGTTATTGCCAGGGGCGAGGCATGTGAAAACAACCCCTTTGTGAGTTGAGAAAACCGATTACATCATAAGAAGATAACATTTACTGTAATGTGTTTTAAATAAAATTTATGTTTAATATAATCTTAGGTTTAGATTTATTCTGAAAACAAGCTATATAAGGACTTATTCACCATTTTGTGAAGTAGGTTTTTATTTATGCCATTACAATGTGTCTTGACTTATTTATGAATAGACTTTTACTTCTTAAAACTTTTTATTGCTTTATTTCCTAGCTGTAATAGTACACTCAAATAATCTATGCTAATCTAATTAAAATTTGGATGATTAATTGATGTAATTGAATAAATTAGTTTTCTTTACATTAAGAGTCAGTTTAAAATGATCCAAAAACCATTTAACCTTATTCATGTCCTTAATTAATAAATCCTAAACTTCTTCCTGTGTATTACTGGGGAAAATCAAAATAAAGTCATCAGCATAGGCTGGCTCAAAGCTCCTCCTACTTTAACATAATCAGATACATTTTAAAAACATTTAACACACATCCTCCACATCATATAGCTATGCACAATGTCCAGTAGCATAGCCTGAGGGATTGTGTCAAATGCCTCACAAAAATTAGAAACTTACACAGATGTATAACTTTTACAAATATTTGTGACTAAATACACAAAATGATTTAAAATATATCATTTTTTAAAATATAGCTATTATTATTACATCCAGGGTTAGGCTTACTCCAGACTGGACTCAGAAAAAAATCATACAGTCTCTACATAAACTTAATTAAAGTTATCATAGGAAAAATACAGGTATCTGTATTTTAAAAACAAGACAATGTATCTTGTTAATCTTTTCAGAATTTGAAAGCTTGCTTCTTTAGCTTTAAGAAGCCAGTTATTTTGATAACTTCTTCAATTCATTAAAAATAGTTCGTTCACATCTTAAATCTAGCTTCAAAAACCACCACCATATTTAGTCAAAAAGAGGGGTAGCAGTAATTCATTTCTTATGAAATTTGTAGTCAGACTTAAATTATTCATATTGTAAAAAAGTGATGTGAGTTGTAACATTTTAATCAAAACCAATGCAATCTAAGCTTCAAAAATGATCATAGGAGATTAAATATCAGTATTTTTTTATTGTAAGGGTAAAAAACTCACTAAATTATATGTAGCTTCATTACGTAATGCAAAAAAAATTAAAGAAATATGGATCACTAAAACATCTGTTTTTGTATAATTAATAATTATGGTCTGTTGCATTTGGAGAAATTGAAAAAGCAAAACAATTGTTTTTTAGGATCAAGATCAAAACTTTGGATATTGTGATTTAAGTAACAGTTTTCCATCTCAAACAGACCTTACCATCAAAATGTTTAGCTAACGTTTGAGAGTTAAGCTTTCCTGAGGAAGGAAGTATAACATTGGAGTGAAAAACGAAAAATGTATTCTCTTGATGTCACAGAGTCTAAGTGGACATTTGTTACTTAAAAGTTTTTATTGAAATTTACCAAGTTCTTTCTCATTATATTTTCTTATGGGAAATTATATAAATCATTTCTCTAAAGGAACTTTCGAACTAAAAAATCTTCTGTTGTTGACTCTGATGTTATTTATTGAAAGCTTTTTACTGTACTTAAATTTGTAATAGTTAATGTAATTGTATGATTTTTATGCATTCGGGCACAAACAGATAAATCAGTAAATTTATGTGTTTTAATTAAAAAATTACAAAACTTATTCCTAGTTATTATATCTTATATTTATTTTAGCACTTAATTTTTTCTTTTGGAGTTAAACTTATATTTTACTTCTAGTTTCAGTATCTAAGTTTTATTACCTGACTGTATTAAATATTTTAGGTTTCATTACTTAACTATTTTTCTATGTTTTGTATTTTATTATTTCTTTTGTAAAATTAAGTTTTCTTTTTATATAACAATATATTAAATACATACAAACATGGGAATTTGTAAACTAGCAAAATGCTAAATAAAGGATAATAATATAATATACTCACTATACCATGGTCTATAGCTGTATGTGCATTATTTTAAAATTATCATATTAAAACCGTGACAATTAAAATTGAAGATAGGTTGTATCAGAAATACTTTTACCAACAACAAAATATAATAACAATGACAGGCAAACAAATAGCAAACAAAATATTTTTATCATCTAAAATGATCAATTATCATCTAATGATGTACAGGAATATTGATTATAAATTGAACCCTCATTTTTTTGTGGGACACCCATGTTATATTATGTCCATTAAATAGGCATCTTTTTGCTAATCATAAATATATTAGGTTTGATATCTTTACCTTTAAAGGCAATTGAGAAAAACCATGACATAAGAGGCAAGTTATTCATATCTGTGTTATGTTTTCTCTAACATCTCTGATAATAGATATATTGTCAATTTCCTGTGTTCAATGTGTCAAACCTAATATAATTAGCAAGAAAAGACCCATTTGATGGACATATACAGGGTGTACCATCAAAACAAAAAAAAATTGTCATGCTTTTCCAAAAAACACCCAGTATACATAGAAACTAATAGATTAAAAATCTACAACTTCTGCATTTACCATTTTTTCTACCCCTTTCAACAAAAAAGTTAAATGAAGGTTTAATTTATGATCAATCAAAATTCGTATGCCATCATAAAATGCTTACTTCCTTTTGAAGTATTCAAGATTTTTGTGTAATTATATAATATGATTTGTTCTTAAATTCCAATGGGATTTGATTATATATCCTTGGCACCATTTACTATGTACAGTAAATTTATCCACTTTATGTGACAAGCATATTTAGTAAATTTAAAGGTGCAGAATTTGAAGCTTCCATATAACAAAGAGGCCCAATTATTACATTGATGGAATGGGCTATAACTGGGGCTATATGACACTCAGATCAATACCCGTAACTAAAGTCTTTTCTTTCTTCCTATGCAAACAGGGCAACAAAGAGTACTCAAGTATGACTATAATATACACGTCACTAATATCTGCAATGCACATACATATGAGCAGAACTAACTTCCTAAGCCTTGTCTACGATACCTATATCAAACATCAAGACTTGCATTGGTCCTAAAACAAATTATAATTAATAAAGTACCTGCATGAATAACAAGCTTAGGGAAAATCATTAACAATCTTATAAAACCCTAATCAATATGTGACTGATAAAAACTGATTTTTAGAAAGGTATTTGCTTAGGATCAGGATAAAAAATGAAACACCAAAAAAACTTAAAAAAAAGTAGAAATTATGTGTCTCAAAAAGCTCACAAAACAAATTAGTTGAAAGATATATATTCAAGCTTAAAGGCTTTTGTGGATTTTTATATGGTCTTTTGTTTTATCTTTAGGTAGGGAACAACATCAACATCAACAAATAAGACTATCTGAGTGTAAAAATTGAAATGGTTGCAACTTTATACCATATTCACACTATTCTAAAATAAACATACCCAGTTTAAAAGTAGAAGGTTTAAAATCATCTCGATGCAAACAAGCAATAACCTCTTCCTGGGCTTTCCAACATTTTTTTTTTTCAATATTCAATCTTTATTATTCCATTAAATAGAAATTATCTTGTGATAAACAAATGCTTTATAATAAACAAAAAAAAACAATAAAAATATTTTCACTTCAAAGTTAGAATACAGGGAAATACGCTAACATCATTTTTTCATGGTGTAGTTTTGATTAAAAATGAATAAACAAACAATATATTTATTTTTATCAATAAAACTTGACAACACAGGAGGCCCATTTAAAGAATTTTTAGCCAGTAGCGTAGCTCGCCAATTCGCTATTTAAAGTGTCGGGCTAGTGCCGCATTCCGCACATTCCAATCTGTCGGGATTTCGACTGTTAGGGCCAGTAAAGTTTCGGTCCACTAACTGTTTGGGCCGATGTAGTTTAGGGGAAAATACGCACTACCGCCAAAGTTTTACATTCCTTAAGAAGTGATTTCAGATAGGAAGCAACGAATCTAGTGCTAGATATGTTTTTTTTATTTTGAGTAAGATTTTGTATTACATTTTACTATAAAATAAAAATTAAAGGTACTTTTCTCTTGAGTCAATTTCGATTTTTGGGAATTTTTGACCACCCTGTATATGCAATATCAAGTTTGAATATTTTAATATTATTTTGGCAGAAAGCAGAACTTTTTATAGAGTCACTTTTTTCGGTAAAACTACTAATAAAAAAGTTTCCCATATGTAGAGAACTTAAGTAGACACACTGTATAGTTTTTGGATCGAATCCAAAATATTTGTGTATGACTCAGGGTGTCAAGAGCCTTACTGTAATCCAACAGAATGAGGAACTCGTTTTGATGGTTATCAGCAGCTCTAAAGAAATCATCAATTAGCTTTAACAATGCGGTGGTATTACAGAGACAAGGGTAAAATATCATAATTTTCGAGGAACTGATTAAGTTGGAGATCCTTCGGATAGGGTCAGTAAAATGCTGATGGGTCTAAAGTCTGATAGATTAGTTAGATTATTGATTTTGGGTATAGGTCCAACATTCAACACTTGGGAATATTCCATTTTCGAGACATATGTTAAATGTAAAAGTCAAGTGATTACTTAAATGATGTATGAGATAATACAGCATCTTTAAATTATTTTTACCGGAGCCCATGGCATTTGATTTTAAATTTAAGATGATATTATCAATGTTCGTGGAGGAAACTGCATTACATTTAAATTTATTAAAATTATTTTGAGAAAGTGACTTATTTTTATATTGTCGGTCGATAAATTGTCCGTCAGATGCCGATGCCGGTAAACTATTAACAAAAAATTATTGAAATCACTGGCATTGTGTCACAAGTCTTTATCCTTTTGATTAGGTGTTAAATTTAGTTATTTTAATGTACGCCAGAATTCTTTAGGTGTATAATTTAAAGAGTATTGCAAGAAGCCTTTTTTTTCAGTTTAACAATATTAACTAAATTTCTTAAAGATTTATATTGGCGCCATGACATCAGTTTTTAACTTTTTATATACTTGATATAAATTGCTTTTCTTTTTTCTTTTATCATCACTTTTAAATTAGGAGTCAACCATGGTGCAAGAGCTTTAGCGATTTTTGAGATAACTCAAGGAACATTGATACCAAAAAGACAATTTTTATTCTCATAAAAAAAATTTGCATCAAATAAACATTATTTAACTGGTAAATATAATCCCAATTCCCATAGTAAATACTGTTTAGTACGTCAAACTTTTTGGTTTTTTTTCAAAATATTTAAAAAAAAAAACATATAATCGTTCTCAGGGCGGCATTGAATACATGGACTATAACTTTCCCCATATAAGCTATTTTCTATATTTTTTGATACCCCTTTGGGCCACATTATACAGGGTGGTCCATCTCAGTTCCCTTCTTCTGTAGCTCATTTATCATTTGACTCATGAATTTGAAATTTTGCACAACTCATATGTATATTAGGTCGCATTTTCTAAAAATATTTTTGATTATACAGGGTGACCCAAAAAAGTGTGACGTCACAATGACATATTTTTTTTAAATTAGATGACCTCTTCTTCGATTCGATCGGTAAATAACCGTTTAAAAAAATTAAATATGAAAAAAAGTGAATTTACACCACTGGTTAAAAAAAAATTATAAAAATTCAAATATTGCCTCGACATAAGAATCAAACTGGGAGATCATTAAATAAGGTTTGACAATCTTGCTGACCAAATTTAAACGATCTAAATTATACAGGGTCTACAAAATTAAGTGTCAAAATTACCAAACTTCAAAGTGCATTTTCTTTCTTATTTTAAACGTCAACCCTATACTTTTTTCATTGCAATCGATGCGTAATTGAAAAATAAAACTTTTTTGTAAATACATCTTTATTAAAATTTCTAACGGATTACAAGATATTCGTCAAAAACTGGTAAAGCGTCCTATTTTACCATCCATTTTAATGAAAAGTAATCCAAGGTGGCTTAGATTATTAAAATGATTAGTTTATGAACGGGTTAATATTGTTTTTGATCATAATTATTACAAAGTATTGCGTTATTTTGTTCCAGTAGTATAGTTTGTTTATTGTAGTTATAGTTGTATGCAGTTTATTTCAAGAAGTTATTTTTTTAAATAGTTTGTTAAGTTGTTCACGTTTTGCGTAACTATTTTTACAGTGAATTATACCAAAGAAGAGCTAGTAAATATGATATTTGTGTTGGAAGAATCTCAGAAAAATAGTTTTTTGGCTAGTCGGATATACGCGGAGCGATATCCGGAACGAAGACATCCCGATAAGAGAAGCCTGCAAAACTTATTAGATAGATTTATTCAGACGGGAGATGTCGAATACTCAAAACCTAGTAGAAATAGGCCAGTTCAAACTGATGAAAAGGAACTGGATGTGCTACTTCATATCACAGAAACCTCTTCAATTAGCCAAAGGGTAGTCGCCTATATAGCGAATGTTAGCAAAACCACCGTTCGACGTGTTTTAAAAAGATAATTTTCATGCCTACCATATTCAGCTTCACCAAGAGCTTTATGAAGAAGATTATGAGCGTCAGATAGCGTTTTGTAACTGGCACAATCCAAAATCAGAGCAAATTTTGAATTCTTCGAAAAAGTGGTCTTCTCAGACGAGGCTACCTTCCATAAAAAAGGATTTGTGAATCGCCACAATTTACATTACTACTCCGATCATAATCCAAGACATTTTCGGCAGATCGATCAGATGGTCTATTAATGTGTGGGGGGGAATCATAGGAGATTTTATTATCGGTTCTTATTTTTTCGATGGGCATTTAAATGGGGACATGCATTTAAGTTTCGTACAACATGAGTTGCTCCGTTTATGTCAACATCTACCCAGATCCATAAAGGAGGGCGTATGGCTACAACACGACGCCGACGGCGCTCCAGCACATTATTTATTACCGGTTAGGCACCATCTTGAGGTAGTCTTTCCGGATCGGTGGATCGGAAGAGGAGGGCCAATTAGATGGCCACCCCGTTCCCCCGACCTCACTAAGCTTGATTTCTTCTTATGGGGCTATATTAAAGAAATCGTTTACCAGGAGCCCCCAACAACACCTGAGAACATGAAGCTGCGAATTCAAGACGCATTTCGACAGGTAACACCCTATATTTTAAGGAGAGTGGCAGCATCTTTTCATACTCGTCTTCGTTTGTGTTTGGAAGAAAACGGAAGACACATTGAACATAAGTCCTAGTGAAAAAATTAGATTAAATATAGTTGAATTTAGTATAGTGTAAGTCTCAAATATGATACTTAAATAGTAAATATTTAATTTTAATGTCAAGTTAAATGATAAATTATAATAAAATTCAATATAAAAAGAAATAAATAAAAAAATAATTTAAAAATAAAAATTTGCGATATGTCAAAATTGTCTCTTGTCATATTGATTGAATTCCACGTCATTCATTTTAATAATCTAAGCCAACTTGGATTACTTTTCATTAAAATGGTTGCTAAAATAGGACGCTTTACCAGTTTTTGGCGAATATCTTTTAATACGTTAGAAATTTTATTAAAGATGTATTTACAAAAAAGTTTTATTTTTCAATTACGCATCGATTGCAATGAAAAAAGAATAGGGTTGACGTTTAAAATAAGAAAGAAAATGCAATTTGAAGTTTGGAAATTTAGACACCTTAATTTTGTAGACCCTGTATAATTTAGATCGTTTAAATTTGGTCAGCGAGCTTGTCAAACCTTATTTAATGAACTCCCAGTTTGATTCTTATTTCGAGGCAATATTTGAATTTGTATAACTTTTTTTAACCAGTGCACAGACGGGCAAAATTTCAAAAAGCTGGCCAGAACCCCAATTCGGGAAGATTGCCATTTCACACTTTTACGCGTCTAGGGGCTTTAATAGATCATTGGGCTTTTTAAAATTAGAAATTCCGTAGATGGCGCTCTTCGTTGAATACGGTGACAATAGTTGAATGTTAAATGTTGTTCGCGTAAGTGTTTTTGCGAAAAAATATTGGCTGTTTTTGTGTACATATTGTAGACATTATAGTGCTCAAAGTAAAATGGATTGTACTCCTGGTGGTAAGTAGTACCTTTAGCTATACTATTTATATAAAATAATAATATTTTTTAATTATGTGTATTTTATATAGAAATAATTTTCTGGATTAGTGCAAAATTATAGTTTTAATTTTATTGTTAATATTTTAGTAAACTTCCGGGATCTTCCGGGCTTAACTTTCTGGAAAGTTGTGTAGCTGAATACTTTAAATAGTAAATGGAGAAAAAATATTTTCCGCTTTTGTCTGCCTTTTTGAGATAACTTAATCAACTTTGTTTTGTGTCACTTGGAATTTTCCCCAATTTATCGCTTTCAAATCGTTTAGGGCTAATTATTATTATTTTTATTTATTTCAGGATCAAGGGACGTAGATCCGGATGAAAATGTTGTTTTAAGTATGAGAACGCTTTCTGAAGTAATACTGACATGCAATTCAACAAAAATTGAAGCTAATTGCGAATATTTGCATTCGTATGTAAAAGATCTAACTAAATGCCCTGAAGTATTATCTAATGTAATTAAACAAAAGCTTTCACATTTTCTTTCTGATTTTAAATTAAAATATAAGACTGCCCAATACAAGAAAGATATTTTGCCCAAAACAAAACTTGGTTGGAAACAAATTTAAAATTTCATTTTTTTGTGCAATCACCTACAGCGAGTTTAGGTGGTCGCCCTGCTGTTAATTTCCAGACTAGTAGCGAACGAACAAAACGAAGACAAACCGAATATGTTGGATCAACAATGAGTTCCTCAGAGCCTGTGTATGCTGCTCAAATGAGTCTGCGCGCTGGAGGAAGTATAGATGCTGCAGCTGTTATAAAAGATGTACAATTTTCAACCCCAAAAAGGGCCCAGAACTATAGAAAGGCATATAAAGAGAGAGCTGAAAAAGTTGATCAGCTATCTGGTGATAAAGCATTGTCAGTATTTGTTAAAGCAAATAGACACCAATATCAGATCATAAGGAGTGAAGATAAAAAACGTTTTCCATCGTATAAGAAGATTCAGGAGGCCAAGGGGCGCTGTTACCCAAATCGGGATGCAGTTACAATCACGGGGCAGAAAGCTGAAGTAAAATTACAAGCCTTACTAAACCATACTGCCCATCGTATAGTGGAGGTGCAAGAAGATGTATTGGAAACATTAACAGAACCTCAACTTGCTTGTTTGATACTTAGGTATAGCCAATACAAGCAAAATTTTGACAGCGATGAACGTTCGGATGCCAGTATATTTTTAACATCCTTTGTGCCACTTCTATTAACATGCGACGATCCAAATAAATCTACAAACAAAATAGTTTGGCAAAATCCACGTCCAGGCTCACCCCGCTTTTCGTCCAATCAGAATTCAATTTATACATGAGACCACTGATTTAACACTTCAAGAAATAAATACCATGCAGAATGAAATAGAAAACCTTACACCTACTTCCATTAGTGTAGGCACAAGGACATTGAACACAACTTACTTTTTACAATGGTAGATGGCAAAATGTGCAATGCTGCTTCATCTACGACATCCACGAAAAAGTGTTATATATGTGGGGCTTCTTCCAAGTCTTTCAACAACATAGATGTTAAGTAGAAGTATTTTAATCAGTTTTTTAAACTGTGAAAATAGTGATTTTTTTTAGAAAAATATGATCAGTAGCAAAAGTTATGGTACGAGCGGGAATCGAACCCGCACCTCTGCATGTCTAGCGCATCGCCCTAACCAAATGAGCTATCATACCACTGATAATAATAATATTTTTGCAAACTATATCTAGTGGATATCGTATAAATATACAAAAATATCCTTGATACAACATGCCTAATACGGTCCACAAAATTTTAATTAACTCGTCAGATATTATTGAATCTTTTTTATTGCCTATAGGACAATTATCTGACGAGGCCCAGGAGGCATTAAATAAAGACATTAAGAAGTATAGAGAAGGATTTTCCCGAAAGTGTTCAAGGCAACAAAACTTGGAGACTGCTTATATCGTCTGATCCAGTCATATTAAGCATGCGAAAACTTCCAAGGCGAAAGTTCAAGTCATTCGAAAAAGAAGTCTTAGATTTATTATTAGCCCCCGTCCAGAGGGATCTGCCACTAATACTACTAATGAAGACTCAGAAATTAATAGCTCAAGTGACTCAGACTCCGGGTCCTGGGATTAAAAACAATAATTAGTTATGCGACATTATTTCTGAGAATAAATGATGCTGTTATTAGTTTATTAATTATTAATTTTACGCCGTTGATGACTTTAAATAATATAAAAACAGTAAAATGTAGGCAGTATTTTTTAAAACAATTTAAATTCGGTTTTATACACATAATTATGTTTTTGTCAAGTATTTATTTATTATATTATTAAATTTTCCACCAGATTAGTAGCCAATTGACAAATATGTTAATTAGTTTTTACAATATTATTTCTCATAAACACATTAAGGAAATTTTATTACTACATATCATCGTTTAAGTTTTGGCCAGGTTTTTTCAATTTTGCCCGTCTGTGCAGTGGTGTAAATTCACTTTTTTTCACATTTAATTTTTTAAGCCGTTATTTACATATCGAATCCAGTAAAATTTTAGGATGATCTAAACAGCTATGGAAGCCATCTAAATATGCAAGAAAATATAGGTCATCTAATTTTAAAAAATACGTCACTTTTTTGGGTCACCCTGTATAATCAATAATATTTTTAGAAAATGCACCCTAATATACATATGAGTTGTGCAAAATTTCAAATTCATGAGTCAAATGATAAGTGAGCTACAGAAGAAGGGGGCTGAGATGGACCACCCTGTATACTATATTTATCCATGTAATAGCTTACCAGACGCGCAACGATGAATGAATGAATGAATTATTTTCCTCAGCTGAAGTACCCCCAGTGGTTCTGTCTGCATTAACCAGTCTAGCAGATGCTTTAGGCGTTCACATAACTTCAACGTTATGGGACCAATGTTTCCGACAGGCCTTGGTTGCGTCGAAAACTACATGCAACCCTGAAACTGGACAACTTTTATGCAATATGCTTCAGGAACTGGTATCATTATGCAATTTATGCGAAGTAACTCCCGATTGGATACTCGGAGCGCCACTGGATGAGCTGCCATTAGTCGAACAAATACCTGTACTTCATAGGCTTGGTTAGTATTTACGTCGAACTACTGATTTTCATGAATAAAATATGGAAATATACGTTTTTATCCTGCTAGTATTCTTAGATAGGTTTGCCTAAAAAATAAATATATATGGAACGCCGTTTTACTTTTTAGTCTGCTATATGCCTGGTATTAATTTAAATTGAATGGGACTTCATTATGGCAATTTATTTTATAATATTATAATAAAAATGTAATTTTAACTGAATCCTTGGAACATCTATAGCTAAAGCCTTCATATAGATTTTTAAGAATCAATTAATTTGATTTAGCTATTAAAATGTATGTCAGGATATTTGGATGGGTCTTTACAAAATTAATTCAATTTTCATTATATTATTATAATTAAAATGCATTTTTTTTATTATAATATAATTTTATTACTTACAAATTTGTTGATATCAATATTTATCCAATATTTAACGAGTACCTTTGTAGTATTTTGTGGGAAACAATATAGCCGATTATCAATTTTTATGAATGGTATTTTCATTTACAGCAATTTCTATGATTATCTATTTTCATTGAAACCAATTTCCATTGATATCAATTTCGATTGAATACAAGCACCTCGAATGCATTTTTATTATCGGAAGTTTCGCCATCTATAGCCTCCCAAAAGAAATATAATGCGTGAGTGTGTTCGATAACTCAAATTAATTTGCGAATGTGTCGTCATACGAAAGAGAAGTCTTCGCGCTCAAAAAGGTTTGTAAAATTCTGGAGCTTCTCTGGTCTGGTATTCTGTGTTCTGAAGTATGAGCCGACTTCTTTGGTTTGCGTATTGCGCTAACATTGGATTGCATTCTAATAATCTTGCTTGCTGATTTTTTAATATCATTTGTGCAATAAACGACGATGATACGGACCGAATTTAAACTCGTCTTTCTCGCGCAAGTACGTCACATCTATGTACAGCGTTTGGGAGTCAAATAGGCCGTAATGCATTGTCATTTGAAAACGTTTGTAGAATTTACGCTTCAATAAAATGTTTTTAAAATTATTAAACTAATTATTTTGAATCTAAAGATTTTATTTTCAATACAGTTTATTACGTCCTACCTGTGCAGTTGCAGGCAATAGAAATCGAGATTGAAATTATAATCGATAAACAAAAGTGACAGATATAAGATATTTCAAATTTCCAAAATAATACATTTTCAAAAATGTGGATTGGCGCTTACCGTCAAGCTGTTAAGATAAATTTAAAAAATGGTAATTTAGGATATATTTACTATAATAATAGAACAATATGGTTTTAGCTACTTGTATAGGGCACTTTTGAAACTGGTTTGTATTTTTTAATTGCAAGTAAAAACTAAAAATGTCAATAGACGGCACTAGTGCAGCAACTCAAGTAACAAATGTTATAAAATATGAATGGAAGTTTCCCCTGCAATTATTTTACTTGCAGCATTCTTAACTTTTATTTTAAATTAATTAATTATTTTAATCAAAATAAATATCACGAATCCTCACGATGAGCACTTTAGATAATCTGATATTTGTAAACTTCAATTTTATATTCTTGCTGAATGCTGAAGAGACCGGCGTGGGCATACCGTTGTAAGTGTATCATGGTGTTAATCATAATTTTATAAACAATGGGTATTAAAAGGCGACTCGCATGTTGCGTTATAGAGGCTGCTTTTCTAGAAGCAACAAGGCCGAATTAACTACTTACGATGGTTGGGGCTCATCTGGGCGAGGCAAAGTTTTGCGATGACAAAAACCGGTCAATGGGTTTTACGTATTTGGGGGCCCTTCGGCAGCAACTCAAAATTTACATTCGCTCGCTGATGTCTCTCGGGGCCCCCACCACATATTTGAGCCTTACGCGTTGTGGCCTTTTCAATCATTAAATCCCCGCAAAAACAAGACGCGCAAGCTCTGTGCTGGGGCCACTGCCGACGCGACGGCGGCGGCGCGGCGGGGGCCTTAGTCAGTGGCGGGCCGTTAGTATATGAAGTGGGAGGGCAAAGGCAAAAAATAATATTCGCATGACGTGCGACGTCGATGGTTCGGCAAACTACTTTCAACACTTCGAGATTTTAGTTTTAAATAAATTTGTACAAGCTATATTGTCACAGATTACAAAACAATCTGTGAAGTAACACTTATTTTCTCGGTTAGTGATAGTGTCTGATTCTGATGTTAATGAAAGGTTTATAATTTGAATCGGCCATTGAATTCGGATTTATTTTTTAATTTATCAAATATAATATATATATATATATATATATATATATATATATATATATATATATTATATATATACAACCATTATTGTTAAGCCCCCGTTTATACAATGATATAACAATTTCAATCAAACAACACAACCTTTATTTTATTGGTAGGTGTAAAATAAAGCAATGAATGTTCTTCCAGCAAAAGCTGAATCTGATTTTTTATCCAGAAAGCTATTTTTATGTTTTGAAATCTGAAATGCGTGTTTAAACGTTCTATCTGTAGCACCTCCACTTTGAGTTTTTATCTATTTTGTTTTATGATATATCTTACTGTAACAGTGTTGCCGTATCTTCTTTTAGTTCCGAATTTCTGCTATTAACTTTTGTTTTTTAAATGGGACGCCCTATATTTGTTTGTTATTTTGATTTACTATGATATTGTAACTTCAACCATGACGTGTCAAACCAGAACCTTCGTATATCAGGGTGACTAGAAATTGCTTAGGCTTAAATGCATATTATGCCTTTATTTGCCGATTTTTTAAAATACTGCATATTGTTGTGGGGGGTATCATTATATATTACTCGCAAAGGCTAACCTGAAGAGCGACATTAAAAAAAAGATTTTTTAGAAAAAATCGTTTAATATTTAAATGGGCGTAAAAGATGTTTAGTGAATAGACAGATAATTTTATTTTTCTCAGGGTTCTTGGAGGTAAGTTAATAGTTTTTGCCAAATCACAGCACTCTAGATTGAGAAATAAAAATTAGTTAAAAAATAGCATTCAATGTGAGAATTACATATGGTTGTACTTGGAATATCTCAACCATTGAGGTAGTATACCGGAATGGTCCCAACGAATGAAAACACGCAAACATATACAGGGTGTTACAAATTCGATACAATGTCGGTTAAAATAGAGCAAAGTTGCGCAATTTAACATCGAATAATAAGTAGTTGACAAAGTTAGACAATTATGAGTACCTCCGAGGATATAGGTACGTAAAATACCGAAAAATCAGCTATACATATTTTATTTTTTTCAGGCTGCATTTGAAGAGATATCACAAAATAAATTTTATATCTTTATAGCTACTTTCCATTATCAACAAGATGGTGCACATAGATTTGAAATCCGAACTGCGTTTTTTAAAAGCCCTTGATTTCATAATATGTGCGTGAGTACCAGAATGTAAAAACTAAATATAGAAAAAAAATCAGCTTTGTAGGTTAAACTTGTGTAACCTACAAAGCTGTGTGTAAAGAGACCTTGTGAACAAAATTACCAAGATAATAGGGCATGAATGCAATGTTTTTGTTTTGGGGTATTCTTCAATATAACATGTTCTGCATTCCAACATACGACAGTTTCGGTTTGAGTACGTGCAGGAGACAAATGCACCCTGCACCCCCTTTCCCCCGAGCTAATAACCCAAGCAAAAATTACATTATATAAAGCATTTCGGGACTTTTACCTCACAAACATTCAGAACTTTGTTTTTTTTAGTCTTCATGCTTATGTTGTTCCAACAAGAACCTAGAACTTTTTTTTAGTTATCAAATGTTTGCCTCCTCCTCTAAGACGGCATTCTAAATACACCACTGATGTGTTCATTTTTGTAAATCCGTATCTTGATCGACACGCAGCTTTGAAAGTGAAGTGCACATAACTATAAATTATAATAATTACTCACATATTAAAAAGGGAGACAAACATGAAAATAGTGTCCTAATTATCAAATAAATATTGTAAATAAAGATATAGTGATATACCTATACAACCTTACTACAGTTTGCTTTAAATAGGGTGACCACATATACTCTTTTTAAGAGGAATGTTCTCTTTTTCGGGTCCATGTACTCTGGTACTCTTACTATTTCCATAAATACGACAAATATCCTCTATTATGAGAAATCTGGGACAAATGATCTCTATTTTGCGAAATCTGGTGCCATTTTCTAATTATTTTTGTTATTTTTAGTCCATATTATTATGTGTATTATAATTATTATTGAAAGTCATTGAATTCTGCGAAAGTGATAAGACTTTACTTAATTATTATACGCTGGTACCTATTTTTACATTTCGTCGAAATATACTCTTTTCATTTTAAAAAAATCTGGACAGCCTACTTTAAATCACGTTTAAGAAGCCAAAAAAAACTGTAGTAGAGCATGTCGCGGGCACACAGCTTCCAGGAGAAATTGCAATTTGCCATTACAAATTACATTGTGTGGTAATCTGTGAATTATAGCTGGGAAATTCAAAACCTTGTTTTCTTTATTCTGGTATAAATATATAGAATAGCTTGTTTTGGAATAGGATGTTGGGAGCTAGATACGTTCGTTTTAACTTTTTTTCATTATGATCTGTATTTTGTACGTGGTCACATTTTAAATATAGGGGTGTATATCGTATTCCGCAATGATTTAATAACTAAGTATTCCCAATCGAACAATAATTAAACACGTTTTAACTGTCATTGATTACCTACGAATATGTTTTTCATTATTCGCATCCGACTCGTCATAACGTCATGCACAACACAGTCTTAATTTTAGATGCACTTTTAAATCTTCGAACGCATGCCTAGCCAGAAACTCGGGTATTTAAAAAATTATAGATTTCTGCTCTTGTTGTTCTTAGTTTGCACTAGATCGCTCCACGTCCGATAATTAAAATTGAAACAAGGTGGCTGCATTCAATGAAAATTGATATTCAGAAGAATCGACATTAATAAAAATTCGAAATCAAAACAATGCATATTAAATAAAATCAGTTACCTTATACCCGCTAATCATTTAAATTCCACAACTCTTATACAATTAAATCTCGTATTAACTTTTATTTATTTATTCAAATGTATATTCAAGTATTTTAATTTCAATGGTAAAGGGCCCGTGTTATATCCGTTTGATGTAGTATAAATTACATATAAACGAAAATCAAAATCAGAATAATGAGCATTATTCTATTTACATTTTTAGGGTGTTAATGGAATTGACATTAAAAAGAAATGATATCGTAAGAGATGCTTTAATTTTTTTTGATATGCGATAAAAATAAATTAATTTTTTTTATTACATGAGTTCTTAAATCAGATTTGCCTTCATACGGTTGAAATAAATTAATCTCCACAAAGTCGTTATTGCATTCTAATGTTTTCGGTATTAATATTAATTTAATGCGATCCCGTTTGAAGCGATTACATTTTAATAAGAGTCAATTTATTAAATATTTAAAGTGATTTTTGTATATAGCATTTATTTCATACCAATTTTTATTAACATCGATTTGTTGAAATGCAATAACTAAGGAAAGACGCATGTATATAGAAATTTTAAGTAGGCTGTATACGTGTTAAAAAAGGATAAACAACTACTTTTTTGTGGTATCAATTGAAATGGTCTGCAAAGAAATTGCTTATCATAAAAATGTCATTCGGTAAAATCGGTATCCACAAAAATTCGAAATCGGAAGAATTAAAAAGAATAAAAATTGTATGCAGGCAGCATCATTTATATGTTTTGCAATTAAATTTGGTATCAAAGACGCGTATGACTAAAAAGTAAAACGGCGTTCCATAAATATAAGAATTCTTTGCGATAGATATCAGATGAAAGAAATCACTTTTCTCCGGTTTTTTACTCCGCTACTAAGACCATGCTCATACAGGATATCTATCAGTTTTTTTAAAGGTATCAAAGGGTTCCCAATAAATCAGACCAAAACAGTGTGATATACTTTTCTTTTATTACGATTTTTTTTTATTCAGCAACGTTTCGGCGGTCGTTTACCACCATCATCAGGCTAAAATACTTAAATTTTATTTGTAAATTTTAAATTGTAAATACAAAGGACAGAAATATGGAATGACACTACAAGTAGACGTTTTGTTTTTTTTTTTTGGTGATAGGTTGAAAAAGAATAAAATATTACATACATACATTTAAATTCAAAAACAAACAAACGTGATTATAGCTAATACACGTTATATGTATATTGTTATTATTAGTAGGTAACCAAGAGAAAGGAAACAGACAAATCTTTTGTTTTTTTATATATCTTATAGAAAAACATGTATTATTATTATTTTTTTTTTAAGGTTTAATAAAGGCATCAAAACATGTAATACATAAACAATTATTATCATACCTTTTTTTTTTGGGAGGTGTGCACCAGTTCAAAGCATACCTTTTGTTGTTCTAATTAGTATGTGGAGTCATATTTCGGTAATACCTATTTTTTATATATATTTTTGTTATTTCTACACAAGAAACACTCTCTGCAATGTACGAGTTTCAAACTAGCTGTAAACAGCGTATTGGAAGAATGTGATTTATTTTATAATTTGAACAGGTGCACAAAAAAGACCGGAAACTATACAATCAGTTTTTTTTACTTATTATATAAATGTTCAAATTATGGTATTGATAACATTTCTAAATCTTTTACTTGTTTGCACAGTAAACATTATCCGGAACGTTTTGGACTTTTTTGCTCTGTAACCTTCCGATTTGCGTCTTAAAATTGCATGTAATTTAAGATAGGTTTCAATACTAATATTTTCTTTAATAGCAAGCGTAGGGTAATGACGGTCGGTTAAGCCAAATTGCAAATAAAACAAAAAATATTGCTTTCTTGTCACGTGTAAATAGTGCAGGAGGAAGCCATATCTATCCGCTAGACTGTGTTATATCTGTTTCATCAAAATAAAAAATGAGATGTCCTTGACTGGTATTTCCCCACTCTTCGGGTAATACCGGTCAGCCAAATTTCAATGCTTTTCCACTTAGGATGGCACTTTTTAAAAATAATAATACAATAATTTTAATCGGAAAAGTATATTAGTGTAATAATGGAGGGAAAAAATGAAATAACAAGTTCTAACTTAAAAAACTAGGTACATGAACAGTAGTTCACTGGAACACTAAAAATAATTAAATCAAAAATAAAAAGACACGCAAAGTTTCACTTTCTAATACAAATATCGCATTTATAGTTTTCAGCCGTATCCCAACCACTACATAACTCATGAATCCAACGGCCACAAACAATACACCGGTACCATAACTCGCCATCCTTCCCAAATTCCCCGCAAATTACACAGATTTCACTGTTTTCTTCGCACTCCATATCATCCAGCTCATCATCCTGGCACAGAGTTTTTTCGTCTATATTTTCTTCATCTGATGAGTCGCTTTGCAATAATTTCTTCAAATTCTTCTTGAATCCCTTTTTCTTTTTGGATGTTTGTGGTTTCTTTCCTTTTTCTGCCTTCTTTTTTTTCTCTAACTTTTCGTTTTTCTTCTCCTGATCTTCTAATTGTGTTTTTAAAGGGCTCTCGGTTAATATTTGCGAATGTTGTTTAGTTCGACCAACCGATGGTCTTTTATTCGTAGAGCTGGTAGAACGGCCTGGCAACAGATTGTAAAATTTTGAAGTAGGTATAGATCCCGGAATATTTATTGGTTTCTTGAAATCTTTGAAAGTGGGTGGTTCCGTTTCAGTGGGGTTATCTACATTGGGAACAGGACGTGGTTTGGAAGAACTTATAATTGAAACACCATCAGAAGAGGCAGATGGGCCTACATCTAAGCTTGATGTTGATGAGGCTGCATTGATGGAATCATCCATAGAAGTGTCGAAATCATTAACCATCACTAATTTTTCTTCATCTGTCTGACTGGTGAAAGTATCTGCCACTAGGAAGTCTTCATCGGTAAATATATTGGGATTTATTGGGTGAATTCCAGTTGCTTGAAAGCCGGAAATTCCTAGAGCCATCGTAGCAGTCCTGGAATAGGCTTTATTAAACAGTTCTGCCAAATCATAGGGTGTTATTTTCACTAATGCCTTTGACTTTATGTAGAGATCACATTCTCTGCGGAAAGCAGCTTTTAGTGGCCCGTATAGGGTAACATCTAGGGGTTGCATTCTATGTGATGCATGTGGTGGTAGGTACATCATGCAGATCCCATTTTCTCTACACAAATTATAAGTTTTTAATGTTATATGACTGCTATGATTATCCAATATCAATAGACATGGGTTCGTTTTACTGCATTTTGAATATGCTATGAAGTGCTCAATCCACTCGTAAAATAACTCTTCGTTTGACCAGCCATTGTGGGAACATTTATAGGCAGCACATGGAGGTCCACCTTTCGATAAAAGCGGGGACATCCTTTTCCGAGGGAAAATAAAAAGTGGAGGTATGTATGCACCAGCTGCATTCATGCAGCAGATAACTGTAACTGTCTTGCCTCTCTCCCAGCTTGTTACAGAGCCAATACGTTTTTTCCCTTTGGTCGCCACAATGGTTCCAGGATCTTGAACGGTCGATATGCCTGTCTCGTCGACATTATATATTTGGTTTGGCAAATATTGGATCTTAGACATTACAGTTTCCAAATTGGTGAAGAATTTTCCTACCTCGTCTCGATTAAAGGCGGTTATCCTATTAATACTGGTTGCTTCTGGCTTTCGAACACTTATTGTAGGATTTCTTCTCAAGAAAGCATAAAACCAGTCCTTTCCTGCCATTTTAGATGTATGGCTGAAGTTATGATTTATATTATTATTCGTTGCATATTCGTAAGCAATTCGTCGAACCTGTAGAGGGCTAACACCATAAAAAATATCTGATAAATATTTTATACGGTCAGCTAGAACAGCTTCTTCCTCCAACGATAACGTACTTGGTCTTCCCATGTTCGGAGCAGAAATCTTATTCTTGGATTTTCTTTCCTGTATTGTGCTAAAAGGAATGTGAAACTTTTGACTTGCTGATCGAATTGAATTTCCTTCTTCAATAAATTGCAATGCATTTTGGAGTTGCTCGGAGGTCCATTTAGCTTTGTTTCCTTTTTTAATATAATTTCTAGGCATCTGTAACAAATAAAACACATGGTTAATTAATCAATAAACAAAAAATAATAATATTTCAAATAATCATAAGAAAACCTGTAGGGTAATACCGGTCACGACCGGTATTACCCCAACTTTTTTGACCGGAATTTTCCGAAAGCACGTTGGCAACATAAACCTAACCTCAAAATTGTCTCTCTTTATTTAAGCGCCTGAAAAAGCAGGATTCAAACAGCAAGTTACCCCTCAAGATATTCCTCTTAGCTACATGCAAAAATATAACGTATTCGATTACTTACCTTGATTTAAATTCGTTGAAATATTATAATAAAATTTGGCAATAACTTCACCTCGACACCACATGTAGTGCACTGCAGTAAGGAAAACGAAACCCAGGAGTTTTAACTTATACCGCTGGATAAAAGGTGGCGGCACATGTTGAAGAAAGTGACTACGTTTATCGCGAAACAATTCGAGTGACCGGACTTGCCCACCTGACTGGGATTCCCCCACTCTTCCCTACTCTTTAACATCGACTAATGTACCCATAATGAAGAATATATACTTTCTGAAAACTTTCCAAAATAGGCAAGAGCCATATTTTCCGAAAATGAATTAACATTATTTTGACTTCTCCACCCCATAAATAGTTTATAAGCAATTTCATACTTTTTCCATGAAATTTCTGGTAATAATTAGTCCGAGGTGGTTTTGGCTGCTTCAATAATATTTAGCGATGTACCGGGTGAGTCAACGATTGAAATAAGTAAATTTACGTCGAATAGGTACAATTTGAAAACAAACTGTTTATGCTATGGGATACATATGTATATCGCGCTCATGTAAAATAAAATAGTTTGAATTATACGGAGTGCGTCAAAAAAGTAGGGCTTCTAAAAGTTTTGTTTTTTTAAATGGGACACCCTATATTTGACTTGATTTTTAAATTCTACATAAAATTCTAAGACTTTTTTGTATAACATGCTATATGGCTAAAATTGATACTTTCTTAAATGTTTGGGTTTAAACGAAAAAAAAATTAATTTGATGCACATCTATGATTGGCAATATAACGGCTAGTTGTGCCACTAAAAATAAAATATTTTGCTTCTGCACAAAATAGGCATGGAATAAAGGACTGCTTTCGTAATATTGAAGATATTACATACAGGGTGTCCAAATCTAAATGCCCAACAATAACATATTTAAACCTATTTATTTCAATTTTTTTAAATGGAACCCCCTGTATATTTTTATTTATTCTTTTTAAGCATAAAAAATCTATAACTTTTATTACATATATTATATATCTATCTTCAATAGTTTTCGAAATATTTTAAAATTCCCTTTTTTGCGTAATTTAGAAAATTACCAATTCGATCAAAGTAGCCATAGTAGCTATCAGTGAAACAAAAGTATTTAAAATGAATACAATAGTTTATTATCTAAAATTAATACAATTGAAATTTAGATAATATAATAATTTGTTAACAAAATTGCTACAAAAATATGATCTAATAACCTTAAGATTTTAACATCAGAATCTACAGTAAGCAAGACTTTGGAATGAATCTTACATTTCAAAGCAAAGGATCCGTGAACTGGCATAATATTATAAATATTTAAAAATTGTGTTAAAAAAGGGGTCTACTCGTTTAGTTTGCAAATAAGTAAATACACTTCAATGAAGGAATACCTTTCAATTTAGATAGTCGAAAACTTATATTAATAGGTACTAATTTTTAAAGTTATACAGAAAAAACATTTATCAGACTAAGAAAAATCGCTTTTAAAAGTTAATCAAAAGTTTTCATAGTTATATTTTAAAAGATGCTCAAATAAGCGTCCGCTTTTACGAATAAACATGTAGAACCTTTTAATAATATTTTGCCTAGTTTTAACTAGCATGTCTGGTGATATAGTGGCACATACATCCCTGATTCGTTCCTGCATGTTCTCTCTTGCTGTAGGTGGTTGGGTGTAAACACGATCTTTAATATAACCCCACAAGAAAAAATCTAATGGAGTTATATCGCAAGATCTGGGTGGCCATTCGATAAAACCGCTATGACCAATCCATTTTTGATTAAAATTAGCGTCCAAAAATTCACGAACGTCTCGATGTTAATGAGCAGGTGCACCGTCTTGCTGAGCCACATGTCTCTTCTTTCTTCTATGCTGAGTGGTCTGAGAAGAATAGGCAGCTCAACGTTCAAAAAATCTAAATATCTTTGTCCATTAAGTGGTTCATTAAAAAAATACGACCTGTAATATGGTTTCCAATGATTCCACACCAAACATTTAATGACCAGTGATTTTGATGTTGTACCTCTCGTACCTCCATAATGCATATTATGCCTGTTTACAGCTCCATTGCTTCTAAATGTAGCTTCATCGGAAAACATTATATTCGCTAAAAAGTCCGGATATGCTTCTATTCGTCTTATCATTAAGTTGCAAAAGTTAACACGCATTTCAAAATCTTCATCGTGCAACTCTTGGTGTAATTCCATATGATATAGATGATATTTATATCTTCTTGTCGTCCTGCTTACTGTAAATTGTGATGTCTCAGTTAAACTAGCAAGTTGTTCACTACTTAAACTGAGATTTTCTTCTATATGAAGAATTTCCAACTCTTTATCTTGATTTATAGCAATTTTATTGACAACTGTTCTCTTCGAATATACCGCATTGCCACTAGCATCAAATCTCTCCATGACATTTTGAAAGGCCACTTTAGAAGGCGCGCGTCGATCCGGATATTTTGCTTCATATAGCCTTTTGGCCAAAAGGCAATTTTTTTGAGCTTCACCCAATATATAGACCATATCTATCATTTCATTTTGTGAAAAATTCATTTTAAATTAGACGAGAATACGAAAGACGAAATACTATGCACTAACAACAACACGTTTTTGACATTTCATTTGATTGATCGAGTTGCTGATTTTCTAAATTACGCAAAAAAAAAATAAAATTTGAAAATATTTCGAAAACTATTGAAGATAGGTATATAATATGTTTAAATACTAGTTGGAAGATTTTTTTATTCTTAACAAGCCTAAATAAAAATATACAGGGGGATCCATTTAAAAAAAAACTGAAATAAATTGGTTAAAATTGGTTAAAATGTTAAAGTTGGGAATTTAAATTTGAACACCCTGTATGTGATGTCTTCAATATTACGAAAGCAGTCTTTTATTCTATGCTTATTTTGTGCAGAAGCAAAAATTTTATTTTTAGTGGCACAACTAGGCGTTATATTGCTAATCATAGATGTGCATCAAATTTAATTTTTTTTTTGCTTAAAGCTAAATATCTAAGAAAGTATCAATTTTAGCCATATAACAAAAAAGTGTTAGAGTTTCACGTAGAATTTAAAAATCAAGTCAAATATAAAGTGTCCCATTTAAAAAATACAACTTTTAGTTGCCCTACTTTTTTGATGCACCCCGTATAATTTAAAATATTTTTAAAATGAGCACAACTTACATATATATCCCACAGCATAAAAAATTTGTTTCCAGATTTTACCTGTTCGAAGTTAATTTACTTTTTCCAATCCTTGACTCTCCCTGTACTATCAATTTCACTTTAATCGCTTAAACTCATTTTAAAGAAAAGTAACTAACTTATAAGAAAAAAATTTAAACAAAATAATTTATTTTCAATATAATTTTGACAGCATATAAAATTATGTCGTCGCTTGACGTGCCGATTATGCTCTTTTGTTTTTTCAGCATATGATGAATTGTTTTAAACGAGGTATTAGATAGTGTATTAGGCAATACAGACCTTAGAGTTTAGAGTAAGAATTTATTCTAAGGTACAAACAGTTAAATGATGGAAGTGTTTTGTGTTTGGTTGCAGCCCGTGATTAATAAAATCATTAGTCACGGGTATGATGTCTATTATCCACGGCATACGTAATTAAAAACATTATCAAACTAAAATGGCTTTTGTAATAAAAAAATTATTTGATAGTTGCAGAATAGTAGTACGACATAGTCACAGATTGGTTGTTAATCTGTGATATTGTAGTGAGACGCAAGTATTTTTTAAATCGAAGAAGATTTGATAGATAAAATCTGAAATCTAACAGAAATAATCTGGCGATTGACCAAGAAAAAAAATCTAGCTGTTGACAGAAAAAAATCTGCCAACTATAGGCCAGTTTTTCAGTTGACAGATCAAAAAAGATATCACGAATATTATAGCTAAGAGTACTAAGTGTGTCAACGAGAACATAGACCTGTTGGAAGACGAACGCAATATTAAGTCATAATATATTTTTCGGTTGGGAATTTTTTTTGTCGATTTCCAGATTATTTTTGCCAATTACCGCAGATTATCTATGTCAATTTACGGAGTATTTCCGTCAATTATTGACATAATTATTCCGACGCGAGACTCTTATATACAGACCAAAAATATAATTATTTGATATTGTACAGGGAGTTCCAACGAGAACTGACCAGGGGCTTATTTTTGTCCTTTTCTGTATTTTAAAAAGTCCAAAATAGCCATTCGCCGTATTTTTACTTTCCTTGTAAAATGGAAGTATTGTGAAAAAAATACCCTCCGAAATTTTTTTCAGATCTCCACGTTTCAGGCTTCCTAAATTCCGAAAAACATGTTTTCTCAATTCCGTTGGTCTGTCTGTCTGTTCGCGATTGACCTCAAATTTTGGTCAAAAATAATGGGTCATATAGGGATGACCAGACGGCGCGGCACTGATTCCTAATCAAAGGAAATATTAATAATGAAAGAAGATCCGGCTAAAGGAAATTTACCGATTTTTTTCTGTAGAATTGAAACACTAAAATATTTGAACCAAAAACTAAAGATTTACGCCATGGATTAATTTTTGTTTTAATGGAACAGCCTGCATTTTTGGATTCTACGGAAAAGTCTATGTATTGTGTCCTATACTTCAATTCAACTGTTTCTGAAATAATGATATTTAAAGTTCGACGTTTTGAACACTTTAATATGCTGTAAAGTCTAAAGCACTTTTCCATCTTAGGTTTTTTTATCCAATACTTGACATCAACTTACGTAAATTTTATTGGACTCCCGGTTTAACCGGAAGTTATATAAAGTGTAAACGGTTTTACCCTAATTCAAACCGTTTAGATTTTACAGCATATTCAAATATTCAGAATATAAAACTTTAAGTTTTCAGAAATAGTTGAATTTAGATAAATACATAAAATGTGCTTAGATTTTGCCATAGAATCCAGAAAATTATTTTTTGCTGCAATTTTTGAATTATACCGAAAAAATACAGCGAATGGCCATTTTCGATTTTTGAAAAATACAGGGAAGGGCAAAAATAAGCCCCTGTTTAGTCCTCGTTGGAGCACTCTGTAGTACTTATTGACACACAAACTATAAAATTACCTTTTTTTTAGTATTTAACTTATTTACAATTTTTTAGACCACAGCATTCATACTACGAGGTTATGGGCTCTAAACGAGTCTCGGAAAATAGCCAACACTTGGAACGTTCGCGCGTTCTTTGCAATAACGCATGCTGATATAGTAAATTGTCTAAGTCAGCTTAATGATTTACGATTAACCGATCACACGCCGGAAATAGAGAAAGGAGGACTAGCTGTGCACGTCGAAATGTGTACCCTTATGAGGGCCAAGCTAGTTTCCGAAGTAAAGGCTAATCTACAAAAGCTTAAGGTCAGTATATTTATAAACATATATCGGATGATACCTCAAAATTTAGTTTGAGGAGGGACCATAAAAACCTGAGGCCTTACTAATATTGTAACGTGGTTGCCTAATAACTCCATCCTGTATTAGACTCTTTCTAAATATCGAAAACTCTTTCTAAATATCGAGCATAAGGTCGGAATAGCGCCCCCAACGCCAGGATCTTCTAAAAGTGTGTTAGAAGCAAATGTGGAATTGGCGTCTCGTTTCCATTCAATGGGTTCCGATCTCGTGTAGTAAGAACCCTGAAGATGCCTCGTGCAATCGGAGGCAAAACGTCGAAAAATTATGTCAATTTGACACGGTCTAATTAAAACCCAAGAACCATGATTTCTTAATTGACCAAAGTCGTGAAAGCTTTGGTTCTATGGTAGCTAATCTTTATTTGGGGGGGGGGGATCAAGAAGGATGCTAAAACTTTTGATCTCAGGAACAATAAGAAGAACCTACTTTGCCAACTGGCCTTTCTCCTTAGATACTGAGATGAAGACTAGCACCAAAATCTCTACATGAAACACCACATAACATCGAGAAATACAAGGAACATCTATAAACGAGTCAGTATGGCATTAGTAAGAGAAAGGATAAAAGCTCCTCATCATGATTTGGATATAAACGCTCGTAAGTTAGTTAATACTCATTTAAAATTAGCTTTTATACGAAAATCAAATAAACTAAAAGCAAACCAAGTAGATCCAAAAAATATCTTAGTCAGTTTCGATGAAGAATGGCTATATACGAATGTGCCTATAAATAATTCAATTTCCATAAAAGCAGACTTATTTCGCCATAATAACATTGACAACTCGCTTTTAGATTTGGATGAAGCATGTGGTACATCAGCCTATTTTGTTTTTCAAGGAATTTTTTATGAACAAACCTCAGGAGTAGCCATGGGATCTCAGCTGTCACCAGTGGTAACCAACATCTTCATGGAAGCTTTTGAGGAGGAAGCCTTGGAGTCGTCTCCATTAAAGCCAAAATCATGGTTCAGATACGCAGATGACACTTTTGTAGAAAACCTCCCCGTGTTTCTTGATCATCTAAATCAGTAACATCCTAATATAAAATGTACAATGGAATTTGAATCAGAAGGCACGATTCCCTTTCTAGATGTTCCTGTCTGTCCAGAGGAAAGGGGATGGTTTCTTAGGACACTCTGTATATAGAAAACCAACGCATAAGAACAAAAACCTAAAAGCAAATTCACATCATTCGGTACAAGAGCAATCAGTTATTAATTCTTTTGTTTACAGAGTTCTCGCGATTATTCTTTTTTAACCCAATAAGATAGAAAGGGACAGAACGCCCACAAGAGGGCGGGTTGTATAAAAATATATTTGCTTTACTGCTATAGACCGACTAGGCCATTCGAGTTACGTAGTATAGAGTTCCAGTGGCGGCTCGTGAGTATATTGAAGGGTGAGGCTACATGAGGTTAATTTTGTTTAAATGTGAATAAATTTCCACGTCACCCATGAGGTATTATTCTGCGACGCGTTGACCTTTTTTTTTTAATGGAGGTCATCGCCAATAGCCCTACTAAACCATTAAAAACTAAAAAAATAAATTCTAAAAAAAGTAAATAAAAAGTAAACAAAACAAGTAAAATATGTACACCTATCACTAAAATATAGCGGTGATTGCGATAATAAAAACATAATTTAGTTTATTAAAACTTAAAATAAATAGTTGTATGAAATAAGATAAAAAAACTACTTTTTGTACATTAAATCTATACGTCTGTCTTTTAAGGTCGCAAATTTATCTATAATTTGGTCGTAAAAGTTTTGGTCTTCACTAAGTTCTGACAGTAATTCCTGCTCTATTGACATCATTGCTAAACCCGAAAGCCGTTCTTGTGTCATTGTGTTTCTTAGGTAGGTTTTGATCCGTTTAAGACATGAAAAATTTCGTTCGGCCGATACACTTGTTGCGGGAATAGTTAAAACTAAATTAAAAAGCTTATATGCTTCCGCAAAAATTGCTTTCAAATCTTTAAATAACAAAGCTAGACTTTTTTCGACATCTAAATTTGAAAATTGTTCATCCCTATACAATACAGAAAGCTCATTCTTTAATCTATCTCTGTCAAAAATGTTTGGATAATTTTTTAATAAATTATTTAATAAGTCGTCTGGAAAGCATTTAACATATTCCGAATATTTTGTGCAATCGACTAAAGCAAAGAAATTTAAATTATTTAAATTTTCAAACCGCGTCCCTAATTGAAGAATTATACAATCTATTATTTCGAAATATAATATTTTATATTTAGTAAAAATATCAAAGTCGCTAGAACATTGCCCTCGACGTGTGTTAGTTGGCAGAATAGTGGCTTTCTTAGCAATATTGAAAAGTTCTTTGAAATGGTCCTCGTTTCTAAATTCAATAATTCGTTGCTTGGCAAGGTTTATTTGCAAAATGCAGTAATTTATATCTAAATGCTTTAACTGTAATATTTGAAACAGTACATCAGTGCAACTAAAAATTTGTTTATAAATATGCGTTAAAAGGCAAAATTCGAAATCATTAAAATGCTTTAGAAATCCTTTTGCACCATTAATAGATTCTGTTCCAGAACTTAAGTCATTAAAAATAGTTTCAAATACTATAATTAAATTTTCCCATTCATTAGCCACTAAGTTTAAAATTTTAGACCGTGTATACCATCGCGTTTCTACAGCTCGCGGAATTCTTTTACCTACTATCTGATTAAGCATAAAAGACCGTTTTGGTGATTGGTGGAAATAATTTGGTATTCTTAATAAAGTGGCAAAAAATATACGACTTTGGGTAATCAGTTTTGTTCCCTGTTGTAAAACTAGATTTAATCTGTGGGCGCAACAATGAGTAAACATAGCTAAAGGAGCAATAGATCTAACTTTTGTTTGAAGCCCATTTATTTCACCTGCCATAACACTAGCCCTATCGTAACACTGCGCGACCAATTTATTTTTAAAGTCATAAGGCTCTAAGCTATTTTGTATTAAATGAAAAAGGCTCTATGCTGTTCTATTATCGCTAACGTCAAAAAATCCTAAAAATCTTTCTTTTAAAGATCCGTTGGTCACATACCTAACTGTTATCGAACACTGTGATTTTTCTGTTATATCAGTACTATCATCCGCAATTACGCCAAAAAAACAACAATCGGTGTCATTGATTTCTTTTTTTATATATTCTTGAATATAGTCATGTATGCAACCAATTAGTTCATTTTGTATAGTCTTAGATTGTCCCGTAAAAATATTACTAAATTTAGCACAATGTTCAGTAAGTTCGGCATTTCTTTTTATTAAGCATGCAAATATTTCCTTAAAATTGCCACGGTTAAAAGAATCTGTTGTTTCATTATGACCTCGAAATGCCAAGTCCTGTTTACCCAAAGTAATAGTAACATCAATTAAATAATTTAATAATAAACGGTTTTTTCGAACATTTTCATTATAAACAATTTTATTAAGACTTGCATTTTCTTGTAGTGCATCCGCACTAGTCGCCCTATTTTGCTCCAGTGTAAGTGCTACCGAATTTTTAATATGCTCTCTTGAACTTTCATGCGATTTTACTGCTCGTGAAAAATTTTTTAAATCCGAATATCCGCCCCCTGAACTCCAATTATTTTTGACGCAACCTAATAAAATACAAGGCCAACAATATAAGCTTTCTTTATAAATACTTCCGCATAGCCACCTATAAGTTTCGTACCAAGATATTTGAAAAGTTCTTGAATATTTTTTACGTTGCCTCTTATCGTTAAATATTGCTAAAATTTTCGGCGTCGGACGGCTACCTAATATCTGTTTCTTTTCAGTTTCGCTTCTTCTTAAAAAAGGCGTTTCAATTAATGAAGCAATAATGTCGTGAATAGGATTCATTTCAAAAGCAAAAAGCAAATACAAAAAATGGAACGGTCCAACTTACCAAATCAAAACAAAACAAAAACTTACGCGTATTTATTCACCTTAAAAGACAGAACGCCCTCAATCAGCGATTATCGCAATCTATTTCCTATTTCTTTCTCAGCCGCACGCACGACGTAAAAAGAAGCCGTTGGAATATTTCGCTAGTCATGTGATTTAAATAACCAATAAAAGCATATGCAAGCTACAGATTTATCGCCTCAAGAATGCAATAGAAAACGCGTGCATCGGCAATCGCCATTCCGCTCTGTCGTAATCAGGTGACTCGCCGGCATCGGCACCGGCCGTTGATAAATAGGTCAGAAGTCGAAACTTTCCAAGCTAAAATTATTTCGTCTCATTCGAGATCACTTTCTTTAGGAATAGGTTTGCACGGATTGCACGGTCGGTTTTTTGATGTGGTCAGACTTTATTTTCTAAAATATTTATTATGGGATTATATTTTGTTTTTTTTTTTATGTTATTATGTTGTAAAACTGTTAAAAAGTATATTTCTAATTGGTAATAGATAAAAAGTTATATAAAAAAATTCTCTTTTCCTTTATTTTGGGGGTGAGGCGCGGCCTCAGAGGCCTACCCTGACGAGCCGCCACTGTAGAGTTCATTGACTGCATCTTATGCCTAATTGTTTTTATTGTTAGGTTTTCCGTGTTAATTCAATTTAAACAAATTGGCGTTTCTCAGAATTCCGCTCTATTACAAAAAATTCGAGTCTTTTTGCTCCATCTCTAAAATAAAGTGGTAAGGAGTATTCAAATGTTTTTGTACATAAACATCCGTAATTTCAAAACTCTGAACGGATTTTAACAAGCTATGTCGTTGCTAGAAGGCATTTTTCAATTTCAAATTCAAATTTTTTATTTGGTTTCGAGCACTATAAATATAGAAAGAAACACGTCAAATAGAAACGAAAATAGACATATGACATGTGACAAGTACCTAATATAAACTAACAACAGATATATCTAAATATAAATCGCAAAACCTAGTATATGATTTTTTCCTCCAGTTAAAATCCGTTCTTCAGTGCGGTGTCCAACAAAACAAGGAAAAAAAAGGTTTTCAATTTGCATATTATGATGGGTTATTTCTCAAAAAAGTGAAAAATTCATATGTGGTGTAAAAAGTCTGTGATAAAAGTAAGCTTTTAATTTTATTTTTGAATTTATTTTGACAATTTATTGCTTTAATGTTATAATGTAACATATTATAAATTTTACTCCCAGCGTAGATTGGTGATTTTTTAAAAATATTTAAGTTATGCTTTTCTAAGCAGAAGTTATTTTTATTTCTTGTATCATACGCATGAAAATTACTGTTAATTTGAATTAGATTTTTATTTCGATGGATATATGATAATAATTTTAAGAGATAAATTGAAGCAACTGTTAAAAGGTATACTAAAAATGATTCTAACAATTCTTTTTTGTATTATAAATACTCTCTCTATATCTGAGGCCTGACCCCACACTACTATGTTATAAGCTATTGCAGAGTATATGAAAGCATAATATACATTAATAATTGTTGTTCGGTCAACATAATTACGGAGACCAGAAATTAGGTCAGCTGCCCTATTAAGCTTCTTACAAACATTGTCGATTTGAATGTTCCAATTAAGGTGGCAATCCATAAACAAACCCAAGAAACTAGCACATGAAGAAAGCTCAAGATCATGACCATCGAAGGAAATGCTGATATCACAAGGTTCTCTACGAATAGTTCTTAAGTTCATAGCTACAATTTTGATATGGTTAATCATTAGCTTATTAGCAAAGCTCCATTTAGAAAACTCATTTACTACAGTGTCGATTTTATTTTTTAAGTGACTTTCTGACATATCGGATACTACGATAGTAGTATCATCTGCATATAGAAAAACCTAGCCCTGACTTATATAGCCAGGAAGATCATTAAGGAAAATTAGGAAAATATTCCGATAGAAATTGCAAAATTTCTTAAAAAAATAATTAAATCTATTGGTATTACTTTTTTTCACGAAAAAATACATTATGGAACAGATATTTTAGGTTAGGAACAATCGAGGCGCGATTTTTACTAGATTGTTCGGGAATCTTTTTGCTATATGTTTAGTTTGTGTAAGAAATTTTTCAATTTTGGGCGTAATATTGAGCTCTAGTGGTGACATACCAAATTACAATCACCACAAATAAGGTAGGTTTTGTTGCCCCAAAAAAGCTCCTTTCAACGACATCAATTTTTTGAAATCCGTTTAGCTTCGAAGTTACATATGATTATAATACCCCCAATATTTTATTTTTTGAGATAGGGCAAAAGTGTTTAACAAAAAAGACTCGAATTTATTTTGACAATTTTAAAAACATTTATTTATTTGTTATCTTTATAGAGCTAAATTCACTTATTTAAATTCAAGATGGCGGTTACGCCTCTAGAGCGGCCATGTTTGAAACCTGATAATAATTTCCCGGATTTTCTTTTGGCCACTCTCACTAAATAATTTTTACAGCAAATCTCTATAATGAGTACCGAGATACAGTGCCTTGCACGCTTATTTGGCCACACTGTACTGTGTACAGGGTGTCCCATTTTGGGACCTTTTGCGGGGTAACTCCGTTATTTTTATAGTTAGAAAGTTGAGGTTTTCGTAAACCTAAAGATGCCGTTGACAAAAATATCATAGCCCTTTTAGTTTTTAATATACAGGGCTAAATTGAAAATGTCGCATTTTCGGGCACCCCTCGTATCTTAACTATCAGATAACCAGGGGCGTGCAGTCAATGGAAGCAAGGGAAGCAATGCTTCCCCAAAAAAAATTATAAAAGATCTTCTAAAATGTAATTTTTGAAATAGGAAACCATTAATTTAGTTTATATTAAAAATGCTAAAATATTATCTTAATTATCAAGCCCATAATAAATGCGGCCTTGACTCCGACCCAGCCCCAATAGAATATCGAATAGAACCTATGTGGGCCGCTAGTTTCTCTGCAGCCAAGTCCTGTATGCTTGATTTCCTGTGAATCGAGCCAGAGGTTATTGAACTTTCCACCGGCTGTTTGCAATTATTGCATTTCAGTCGCGTGCTTTAAGTGGGGGCGGAAGCTATCGTTAGAGTAAGTTCTTTGTTTGAACGGCTATCCGTGTGTTGTGTGATACGTACGTCGCACAGTGATAGAAAATACTAATCTAGAATTCCAAAAGTCTATTAGTAAGAAAATATATTTTATTTCTTACGAAAATTATTCTATTTTCTTCTTTTTGTGCTTAGATATAAATATTGATATTTAAAGTAAAATTTATAATGTACAGGGTGAGTCAACGATGTGCCGGGGAAAAATATCTCTCTTATTTACAGTGATACAAAAAAATATTAAATACAAAAGTTGTTAGGTAATTGGTGGTGCATATTTTAAAATTATTTTCAAGATGGTGACATTTCCGGTTATACCGGAAGTAGTGTCAACTTGCTTATTTTAAATAGAACGCCCTCTATATTATTTCATATTCGGATTTTACATAAACAAATTGTGACATATCTGATTTTCAGAATGCATTGGTATTACCTTTCAAAACGGGCATAAATAATGGAAATCTGTTCGGTAGTATAAAATACAGGGTGTTTCATTGGGTTTTAATTGAATGTCAATA
This sequence comes from Kuschelorhynchus macadamiae, assembly GCA_030620095.1. NCBI lineage: Eukaryota > Metazoa > Arthropoda > Insecta > Coleoptera > Curculionidae > Kuschelorhynchus > Kuschelorhynchus macadamiae. The sequence continues at coordinate 155,369 of JAUTXW010005440.1, forward strand.
TTTAAGGGCGGGGTCCCTTAGGTCATTTCAAGAAGAAAAGTTCAATTAAACATGTGTACACTTTAAATGAACCAAAAGATGATCGAAATATTTCCGATAACAAAATAATAAACAAACAAAATTGGGAAACTCCTAAAGGAATGCCCTTATAAATACTCATTATAAATATAAACTTAACTTAACTTATTAAATTCGTATATTAAATATTACACAATAGATTCAAAAGTTTTGCAACATCTTGTTCAGATGCGAAATATTTTTTTTGCGCTATTATTCAAGGCATTGAAATTTTACGATTTTAGGTGAGGTGATGCAGAACTTTTGGATCTATGTGTACCTATAATTATTAATAATTTATTAGCCTTTGGGGGTTTCCAAAAGATCTAAAATATCCCTATTAAAAATACTCTCCTTTTTGGAAGGTAATACTCTCAATTGAGATATTACAGGGTCTGAAGATAACAAAAGAGCGTTAAATAAATCTAGATTTGTATGATAACGTGAAATTTTTCTGGTGTTGTGCTCTCGGTAATAACGTATGTCTTTATGTTGCGATTCTTGAGCATCCTCCCCAAACATACCGATAGGAAGTACAAAATTGTTGATAACTTCCTCACTGTGCATTAAGATTTTATGCACGGTAGGGGACATTGGATACCATGGATACAAATTGATTATTATTTTAGAAGTTTCATAAGCATAATGACCAAAACGTGAAGCATCTATTTTATAATTGCAATTTAAAGTTCTTAAAATTACACCACACCTGTATATTAAATTTTGATCCAACTCAGTAATTTGAGAGGACAATACTGGATCAGCAAAAAATTTTCGTGCAGTATTGCCATCATTCGTATTTCCGAACCCAACTTTCGGCATATCTACTAATAAGCCAGTTTCTCCCCTAAATTTATCTATAATTGTTTGTTTGGTTTGATTATAAACTTCTTTAAGGTGTTTTGGAACTCGCCACATTTTTATTTTCAACCGATAAGAAATATGCAAAAGAAATTCAAAAAACCGAATGTAGGCATGTAGTGTAGATAAGCCAAGATTCACGGCAACTGGATTTACAGGTAACGACTTAATGTAGTTCAAATCGTTAAATTGACTTGGTCCTGCGTTACACAAATAGCATTTCTGAGCGAGATGAAACTGACATTAAGCTATTGCAAACTTTTCCATCCACCATGGTCTGTTGAAGTTAATGTGAAATTATGTATGACATCATCAGTTTCTTTACGAAATTCAATTTTTATGGGTCGGCAAAAGCGTGTAGATGATGTTCTGGGATTTTGCCATAATATCGTGGTGTTTTCAGTTTCTAAACTGGTATGACTTAATTGTAAAGGCACAACTGATGTTGTTAGAATATAAGAATCATCACCTTCACACTTTTGCTTGTATCTGTTTTGACTACCACTACCATCCGAACCCCACTTGTATTTCATAGTTAAAGGTATGTCAGGCTCAAAAAGTGTTTCGGAAAAATTTGTAATTACTTCTTGTTGTGTTTCAATTATACGAGATGTGGTGTGATTTAATAAATCTTGTACAGGAACTTGTGCTAATAAATTGGTTGCCAAAATATTACAAGGATAGCATCCCCGTTTAGCCTCTATAATTTTATTATAAGTTGGAAATAATTTCGTCAAACCTTTTTTGCAAACTAGAGATCTTAAACCAATATACTGGCTACGGGTAAATTTAAAACTAACATAAAATGCCAAAGCTTCATTAGCAGAAAGGGAGACATCTTTTGAAGTGATTTTTGATTCTAATTTTTTTAGTTTGGTAGCCCTTTTTGGTGAAAAAGTATTTTTGAAAGCATGGAAGCCGCATCACGTTTTCCAGAAACCCGTAGCTTCATCTCTGCTGCTAAACACAATTCTTCTTCTGTTTTTTCTATGATATCCATTTGGACTCGCCTCCGTTTGGTCTGTAAACTCGCATCTTCAAATGAGACTTTAGGGCGACCCATAATTTTGATCCCGCTAGTGGATGGTTTAGGCACATTAATAGAATTAATGATTATTTCATTGAGCCAACTTTCATTGTATCTCATAAATCGTTCTTTAGATCTAAAAATTAGAGTATTATTGGAAATACGTAACTCTTCCTGTACTTTTCTTATCCAATTATACAAAAAGTTTAGTCAGATTTAAATGCTATATATTTTAGATTTCACACCTTGTAGCTTTTTTCCACCTAATTATAAGGCTTTTGGCAAAGTTATTTAAAACTTTGTCAATTGAATTATTGTCATCATGTGACAAATTTGATTCCTGTATATGTTGATATATATAGTTTCTCAAAAAAGCTATACACTGGGCACTTCTATATTGGGAAAAGCCATGCTCCCATAATGCGCGGCATAAATCAATCCGTTTGATACTTGTTGCGACTCCTAAAAAATTTTACGGAGTATCTAAATATAACATACAAAAATAGGGTATCAACTTAAAATAAGAAAGTTTAACCACGCCCAGACATTTTGGAGCACCCTGTATATGTGAAAACAGATTCTCTGAAAAATTCATTTAAAACCATTAAACATTTATGTGAGACACTTTTTTATAAAACGTCAAATTAAAAAGTTAATGGAGGGGTCTATTTAACTTTGAACACCCTGTACAAACGCACGTATACGCAAAACGTTTATGGATATTTGAAAAGAAGAATAATTATAGAAGACATCAGTGACAAAAGGTCCAAGTCGGAACGAGTCGCAAAAAAGTTCTGCTCCAATTTATATTAATTTGATTATTATTATGTTTAATTTTTTCCAGATTACTGTTGGTGTTTACTGTGAGTAGTTTTCTTTTAAAAATAAACAAATCATGAAAAAAGTATAATACTTACCTCCATGAATATCCATCTTAATTTTGGTAAACTCAATTTGCCCAACGCACCTCTGACATCTCTTTCAAGTTCGGGTAACTAACGACAAATAATGTCTCCATGCCTACTAAGTAAATATACCAGTTTTGGAACTCCGTAAAACAATTGTTTACGGAGATATAAATTCAAATATCAACTTTTTGTGATTTCTGAATATTTCTAAAGATAAAACGATGATTGATTTGTTATTATCTTACAACCAAAAATTGGACTTTTGGAATTCTAGATTAGTATTTTCTATCACTGTGCGTCGCGTCGTGCATGGTGCGATATGGAAGACAATAATACGGACGTGGATATGCAAATACCGTCTACTTCGACTGTCGGTAATAACGTTGAAAATGTTGGAGAATTTAGTAAGAAGAGTGTGTGTGGGAATGTGTGGTGTGTGTCTTAATAATAAAGGGATTTTCAACATTAAACTTCGCTGATAAGCTTGAAATAATTTCCAAAGGAAGGGCAAAACCGCCTATGAAAAATTTAAATGAAAAAATGAAAAACTGTATTAGACATTTTTATCCGGAAAAACAATACGAACAATTTAAATGACTAACAGGGTGTGAAAATATAAGTAAATTATTTTGTTGGCCATGTTTACTTTTTGAAAATGAAAAAGGTCTCTGGAATAAAACTGGTTTTTCCATAAAGCTGTAAAAAGACACATTATGTTCAAAGCGCATTTACAGGCCGTCATAAAAGAAAAAGTCTTCGGCAAAACCAGAATTGATCACGCCCTTAATAAACAGTTGGAAATTAGTCACCGCCAACACAATGAACTAGTCGATAAAAATAGGCAAATATTAAGAAAACTTATGGTTGTTTGTTTTCTCGGACAGCACGAATTGGGGTTTAGAGGTCATGACGAAACAAGAGTTTCTTCAAATAGAGGAAATTTTCAAGATTTACTTAGTTTAATGACTAAATATGATGATTGCTTAAAAAATCATTTCCAAAATGATTTCATTTCCGCTGTTGCAACTATTATTCTAAAAAGAATTAAGCAGGAGATTGGCGAGGCGCGGTTCATTGTTATTGTTCTGGACGAAACAACTGATATCACTAATTTTAGCCAATTATCTACAGTAATACGCTACGTTAAAACAGACGGAAGTATTCAAGAGCGATTTTTAGGTTTCAAGAATGTGTCCGAAAATCGTACAGCAGATGCATTATATACCGTAGTTTACAACGTTCCCAGAAAAATTAACGGAGAAAAAAAATTAGTTGCTCAAAGCTATGATGGAGCTGCAGTGATGGCAGGTTAATTAGGGGGTCTGCAAGCTAAAGTTCGAGAAACTTTCCCAAGTGCCGTGTTTGTCCATTGTTTTGCTCATACATTTAGTTTTATCCCAGTCCATCAATCACATTAAAGAGTGTAAAGTATTTTTCGTTACTTTTAGTGGCTGCTTTTTTTCCAAGTCAACCAAACGTACACAAGCTTTGCACTCCATTGTTCACAAACGATTGCCCAAAGTAGCTCCTACTAGGTGGAACTATAATGGAAGACTTGTGTTAACAGTATCTCAAAATCGTGAATCACTGATTGAACTATTTGAGAATATAATAGAAAATAATAAAACGTGGGACTCAGAAGCAATAAATCGTTCGAGGGGGTTTTTGGACTGTTTGAAACGAGATTTTAATTTTAATTATTTGTTGAACATATTTTCAGAACTATTTCCATTCTCGGACAATATTTTTAATATATTACAAACTAAAACATATGATATTGCTTTTTGCCTAAAAAAAGTGGATGATTTTAAATCCATGTTAAGCTTTAAGGACTTTAACCTATTTTGGGAGAAAACGATGACGTTAAATGTAGAGCCACAAGCCAAGCGTCTTCGAACAGACAAGGTGGGAGATGTTCAAACATCATACAGACGCCTCTTTTATGAAATAATCGATCAAATTCAGCAACAAATAAACGATAGATTTAACGGTTTAAATGATTTTAAATTCCTCTCCTCCAGAAGATGCGTTTAAATCTCTTCTTCTTCATTATGGCCAGTTCTTCGACCGAGTGTTACTGCGATCTGAACTAAAAGTGATTTACGAAACTTATGACATTAGCGCAAAAAACAACGTTAAGGAACTAATAGAATTTTTAAAAGACAAGGGGCTGGAAGATGCCTACACCGAAGTGTCGAAATTGTGTGAATTAGTATTGACGGGACAGGAGAGATTTTTTCGCATACATCGCTGTTGTCCATTGAAAATAAACTTCTCCAAAATATGTCGGAGCATCGACGTTTTTATGATGACGTCATTGACAAATTTGCAAAAAATGATCGAAGAATCGAATTACATTACAAATAGGTAAGTTTCTAAAAATTGCTTCCTTTCTTAAAATTTCACCGCACGCCCCTGCAGATAACTTATCGAGAATGTGAAAACTTTTTTATAGAACTTTTCTCGTAGAACTCAATTCCGACTTCGGAATTACTATAATTTATCTTTTTAAATGGAACATCCTGTATATTTATAGGTTATAAAATTTGTCTCTTTTTACCTTTTCAAAAACACTCAAATAAATGACAATTTCCTGAAATTAAATGCATAATTTAATAGTAAGCTATGGCTATTGGATCAACTTTTGGTTTATAAAGCAATTTATAAACGTTGTTTTGGTATTTTTATTTAATTGATATTTATTAATTTCTTCGAATAATGTCAGCGTATGAAAGATATGATATGGTATGTTTTATACAGAGCAATGAAAATTCTCGAAATTATATTTCCAAAGGTAAGTAAGCTACTATGGCTTTGAAAATCTGTATTATCATTATGTTTTTGCCTGTTAGGTAGCCAGAAAAAAAGCAACCGTTTTTTGAGATATTTCCTCGTTTAAAAGCAAATTTAGTTGAGCGCGGCTCATTTGTTCACCCGCGTCCTAAAACATGCAACAAAGACACCAGGGAAAGAAAAGAGATAGATGTTTTGAGGTATACAGAAGCAACCTCATGTAGAAAAATTGAAAAGGAAATTTGTAGGTGTGTAGTGCAACATTTGCATCCTGGCGATGCTGAGCGCCGGGCACTGTTTTGCCAGTGGTATTTGCAACAAATCGACGCTAACGCTTTATTTCGCAGATTTATCTGGTCAGACAAATGCTCTTTTTCAAGTACGGGGATTTTTAATCGTCACAATACCAGGAGCTGGCATAGTGAAAATCAGCATTTAATGTTTGAAACGGCACAACAAGGACGCTTTGGAGTTGGAGTGTCATGTTTTATTTTGGGCAAACATATAGTTTATAGGATTTTTGAAGGAGGTCCTACAGTACGTCGATACCTAGAAATCCTTGAGGAAGTTATTCCAGAACTGCTCGAAAATATTCCATTAGCCCAATATACCTGTTTTATGTTTACCTACAGCAAGATGGTGCCCCAAGTCACAACTCTAGGCTCTTAAGGGAATTTCTTGACAATAACTTTCCTCAAAGATGGATAGGTACCAACGGACCTTATTTATTGTTAATGCACTTTTATAGATAAAAGACATGTATCAAATTTCACACAGTTATTTATCTATAATACATCAGAATTAGGATTTAAAAAAAAATAGTTAAGACTTTCTCTCAATTTTAGATTTTTTTATGACAGATGAAGACAAACGGCATATATACTGCATAAGTTAAAATTTTGATAAAAATTAGATGGCCTCCACGATCTCCATATCTCTCAATTTTAGATTTTTTTTATGAAGATATATACAAAATGAAGTATATAAAACACGATATGGCAGCATAGTACAACTTCGAGAAGCAATTCATTTAGCCTTTCGAAATCTACGAAAGAGACCAATGGTTGTTTTTAACGCTATTCAAAGAATTACAAAAATGTGCCAATTTTGCATTAGAGAAAATGGTCGTGAATTTAAACATCACCTTTAAAAATTTGTTTTTTTTTAATAATGTTATTTCTGTTTGTTATATTGTTACTTTATGCTATAAAACTGTTGTTACAAACTTACTGTTGTTAGAAAACTTTATAGGTATTTTAATATAAGAAGATACCTATATGCAAAGTATTTAATTCTTCGTTAGCCATATGTAAGTTTCAATTGTTTATTATTTTTATTCATGGCCTACTATTAAATTTCAGCATATTGTCATTTATTTGCGTTTCTGACTCTGAGAAAAAGTGCATACTATTATACTGGGGCGTGCGGTGAAATTTTAAGAAAGGGAAGCAATATTTAGAAACTCACCTATTTGTAATGTAATTCGATTCTTCGATCATTTTTTGCAAATTCGTCAATGACGTCATCATCAAAACGTCGATGCTGCGACATATTTTGGAGAAGTTTATTTTCAATGGACAACAGCGATGTATGCGAAAGTCTCTCCTGTCCCGTCAATACTAATTCACACAATTTCGACACCTCGGTGTAGGCATCTTCCAGCTCCTTGTCCTCTAAAAATTGCATTAGTTCCTTAGCGTTATTTTTTGCGCTAATGTCATCAGTTTCGTAAATCACTTTTAGCTCAGATCGCAGTAACACTCGGTCGAAGAACTGGCCATAATGAAGAAGAAGAGATTTAAAGGCATCTTCAGAAAAGTTTTTCCTTTAAATGCATCAAAATCGCAGAGCTCGAGGAATTTAAAATCATTTAAACCGTTAAATCTATAGTTTATTTGTTGCTGAATTTGATCGATTATTTCATAAAAAAGGCGTCTGTATGGCGTTTGAAGATCTCCCACCTTGTCTGTTCCAAGACGCTTGGCTTATGGCTCTATATTTAACGTTATCGTTTTCTCCCAAAATAGGTCAAAGTCATCTCTTTTTTGGCTTAACATGGACTTAAAATCACCCACTTTTTTTAGGCAAAGAGCAATATCATTTGTTTTAGTCTGTAATATATTAAAAATATTGTACGAGAATGGAAATATTTCTGAAAATATGTTCAACAAATAATTAAAATTAAAATCTCGTTTTAAACAGTCCAAAAAAACCCCCTCGAACTATTTATTGCTCCTGACTCCCACGTTTCATTATTTTCTATTATATTCTCAAATAGTTCAATTAGTGATTCATGATTTTCAGATACTGTTAACACAAGTCTTCCATTATAGTTCCACCTAGTAGGAGCTACTTTGGGCAATCGTTTGTGGATAATGGAGTCCAAAGCTTGTGTTCGTTTTGTCGACTTGGAAAAAAAAGCAGCCATGCCATTTAAAGTAACGAAAAATACTTTACACTCTTTAATGTGATTGATGGACTGGGATAAAACTAACTTTAATTTATGAGCAAAACAATGGACAAACACAGCACTTGGGAAAGTTTCTCGAACTTTAGCTTGCAGACCCCCTAATTGTCCTGTCATCATTGCAGCTCCATCATAGCTTTGAGCAACTAATTTTTTCTCTCTATTAATTTCTTTAGTAACGTTATAAACTACGGTATATAATGCATCTGCTGTACGATTTTCGGACACATTCTTAAAGCCTAAGAATCGCTCTTGAGTACTTTCGTCTATTTTAACGTAGCGTATTACTATAGATATAATTGGCTAAAATTAGTGATATCAGTTGTTTCGTCCAGAACAATAGCAGTGAACCGCGCCTCGCCAATCTCCTGCTTAATTCTTTTTAGAATAATGGTTGCAACAGCGGAAATTAGATAATTTTGGATTCGATTCGACGTTCCGAGAAAAACGCTAAACTGCTTTAAATGTTTTTTTAAGCAATCATCATTTTAGTCATTAAAATAAGTAAATCTTGAAAATTTCCTCTATTTGAAGAAACCCTTGTTTCGTCATGACCTCTAAATCCCAATTCGTGCTGTTCGAGTAAACAAACAACATCGATAAGTCTTCTTAATATTTATCTATTTTTATCGACTAGTTCATTGTGTTGGCGGTGACTAATTTCCGACTGTTTATTAAGGGCGTGTTCAATTCTGGTTTTGCCGAAAACTTTTTCTTTTATGACGGCCTGTAAATGCGCTTTGGACATAATGTGTCTTTTTACAGTTTTATGGAAATTGCTTAAATCTGAAAAACCAGTTTTATTCCAGACACCTTTTTCATTTCCAAAAAGTAAGCATGGCCAACAAAATATTTTACTTATATTTTCACACCCTGTTAGCCATTTAAATTGTTCGTATTGTTTTTCCGGATAAAATGTCTAATAGAGTTTTCCATTGTTGTGGTTAAATTTTAAACGGTTTTGTCCTGGCTTTGGATATTATTTGAAGCTTATCAGCAAAGTTTAATGTTGAAAATCCCTTTATTATTAAGACACACACCACAAATTCACACACACTCTTCTTACTAAATTCTCCAACATTTTCAACGTTATTACCGACAGCCGAAGTTGACGGTATTTGCATATCCACGTCCGTATTATTGTCTTCCATATCCCACCATGCACGACGCGACGTATGTATCACACAACATACGGATAACCATTCAAACAAAGAACCTACTCCAACGATAGTTTCCGCCCCTACTTAAAGCACGCGACTGAAATGCAAAAATTGCAAACAGCCGGTGGAAAGTTCAATAACCTCTGGCTCGATTCACAGGAAATCAAGTATACAGGACTTGGCTGCAGAGAAGCTAGCAGCCCTCATAGGTTCTATTTGATTTTCTATTATGGCTGGGTCGGAGTCAAGGCCGCATTTATTATGGGCTTGATAATTAAGATAATATTTTAGCATTTTTAATATAAACTAAATTAATGGTTTCCTATTTCAAAAATTAACTTTTAGATGTTTTGTAATTTTTTTTTTGGGGAAGCACTGCTTCCCTTGCATTTTCAATTGAGCGCTGTATCTTAAAAACAAAAATGGCTATGATAATTTTTTTAACGGCAGCTTTAGTTTTACTAAAAAGTATCACACTGTCGTGAAAACCTCAACCTTCTATCTATAAAAATAACCCTGTACACAATATTTTCGACATAATCACAACTTTCCCTTTTGCTTGGAGGAACGAAACTAACTGCTACTACTACAAACGACAAACTCAATAATACTGGTAAACTGTATCAAACGTGAAGAAATAAATAATTTATAGAGAGTGTAGGTCAAGAAATTCTAGTTTAAACATTTGGCCAAAAAGAATCCCACATACTAATGCAATTTTTTAATAGGATTATGGTTTATTACTTTATTGCCCTCTCCAACGGCGGCGGCACGCCATCGAACGTAGCAAAATAACATAGAAATCCCAAAACATATTTAGATATGCAATAGTTCTTAAAATAAGATTTTTTTTTCTTCAAAATCATAAAAATATGAAAAAAATACATATATTGTACTTAAATGCAAAATGTATAAAATCCGGTCAGTTACAGATCCTTGGGTTCGGGATACCAGAGGGTGTCACTCTTTATCCTTGCCACCTAACACTTGATTTATTTTAGGACACTCCAAACGAATGTGTCGACTGCTTAGCTTCCATTTGCAAAATAATTAATTTAGCCAATCTGCAAATGATATTTCCACCGAAAGCTCTGTGGAAAATTAACAGTGAAGATGTGCCTAATTCCGCAAACAGCTATGTGGAGAAGTATTTAGGTAAATATCTTTTATATAATCTTTACTCTAATTGTAATGTGTTATTTGGGACGTTTTTGGTATTAAAGTTGTATATTTATACTATAGGTACGTTTGATTTGTATCATAGAGGAAAATAAATAATAATGTTAAAAAATGAAATACAGTAAAACCTCCCTTAACGGACACCTCCGAACAATGGACACCTCTGCTGAATAGGACAATTTTGAAGTCACCAACCCTCAGTATATGTATTCCTGTGTATTAAACCCTCTTGGCAACGGACACTCTCAACAACGGACACGGGCAGTAAAATTTGGGACATTTTTAATAAAAACAGTAAAATTTACAGATGTTCAGATAATTTTGAAAAACCCACATTTAATGCCGGTATTTTTATTGCATATTATCAATATTTAAAACATCTTAGCTGTTAATGATGTTTACTTCTGCTGTCTGGCTTGTATGTAATTGCGGTGAATAGCAAAACAAATATATCACCTTATTTTGATAAAATGGAGTCTTCATCAATGAAACATCTTAGTTTCGATGCTACTCTGGTGCGATCAATATGTCAAAAGAAAGTTTTTGAGTCTTCAAGTAAAAGAAATAATCCAGTACGCGGAAAAAAACAAAGTTAGTGTTAGAGTATTAGCCGAAATATTCTGTGCTGGCTTAGACTAAATTGTCTACGACTGGTTTTGTAAAGTACACTCCAAAAACATTCCAATATCCGGTACAATAATAAAGGAAGTACAAGAAATTACGAAGAATCTAGAAGTTAATGGTTTTAAAGGGTCAAATGGATGGTTGGAGAAGTTTTGTTAACGTCATATCTCTTTCAAATCCATCTGTGGCGAAGCAGCGGCTGTAGACTTGAATCAGGTCACTGATTGGCGAAATTATGTGCTATTGTCAAAAACTACGCACCGAGAAACATTTATAACGCCGATGAAACAGGACTCTTTTTCCGCGCCTTGCCAAATAAAACGTTTTCTTTAAAAGGCGAAACATGTGCTGGCGGGAAAGCGTCCAAGGTGAGACTCACTATTTTACTTTGGCCGTTATGAATGGAGAAGTAGTAGTAGTAGTAGTTGTTAGGGGGAGGTCTAGAGACCTGACTGGTAGGCATATAAGGCCCTTTCAGTCTACCCCAGCTCCTCCCTCAACCACCACCCGCCAACAGGTGTACATCCTTGAATCTGCCTGTCCTTACTATGTAAGTCTGCATATCCTTCCATGCAAGATCCTTAACTTCGTCCCTATGCAAAACCGTAGTGCCGAAAATGCTCGCGCTTCACATCTGCACAGGAAGTGAAGCGGATTCCTCCTCTTCCTGATGGAATGTAGAATCTTCCAATGCCTAACATAAAAAGGTGTCTCCTCCTCAATCGACAGTACCCCGTTACTATTCCCACGATGGAATTTAGAGCTTTCCTGTCTGTAACCACTCTGTTCGGTCCTTATCGGGCTTCACAATGAAGTCTTTAGCTTGCCTCCCGACCCCGGACTGGCAACATTCACGTTGAAGTTCATGTTGTGCCCATTCGTCGAGTGCTGTCCTTATCTGCTGCCTAGTGATGCCTAAAGCTGGTTCTGGTCCTACATACGGGCTGGTGGCGCCGAGTCTAGCAAACTCATCTGCCCTCTCGTTGCACCCAAACGACAGTGTCCTCTTGGCACCCAAACCAACTGCTCTAGCCTGTCACCGCATTCCTGAACCAAAATTGATCCCGCCATGGGTGAGTGGAGCGCCTTAAGTGCTGCTTGACTGTCTGAGCATATGACAATATCTCCCTCTGCCCCCTCTATGACTTCCTTCACCGTTATTGCCATTAGAATGGCATATACTTTAGCCTGAAACACCGTTGAAAACTTCCCCAAAGGGAAGCTGGACCCGGTTTGTGTAGCCTCAATATAAACTCCAGCACCAGAGGATTGCAACTGTGTCATGCGTGAACCATCCGTATAGCAAACAATTGCCTCTCTGGAGAATTCCAGCCTGTTTCTCTCCCAGTCCTCTCTTTCGGGGATTGAGATATTATAACCCTTATGCCATCTTAGTCTGCCTGAGGGTCGTGCTACTCTGTAGGTAGATAAAGGGATCTCTCTTTCCACAATGTGGGAAATCCTTGCATGACCCACAACCTCACCTTTGGTACGCCAAGCTCCTGCGTCTCCGATTCGCAAGTGCGCTGCCATAGCCTCTTTCTTAATGAAAGTCGACAATGATGGCAGTCCTAGCAAGACATCCAATGAATGGAGAAAAAAAATGCACTTGTGATTGGAAAAAGTAAAAAACCCCGTTGTTTTAAAGGATCAAGAGTGGAACATTTGCCACTTTAATGGTACTATAACAAGAAAGCATGGATGACGAAGAATATAATGTCGGATTGGTTGATGAACTTTGACTGAAAAATGCAAAGGCAAAACCGATATGTACTTTTATTTTTGGATAATGCTGCATCTCACTCAAAACTGGACTTAAAAAATTTTAAAACAATTTTTTACCGCCAAATACGACATCACATTGTCAGCCATTGGACCAGGGCGTGATTCAAAATTTTAAAAACCACTATAGAAAGTTTTTAATCAAGCGACTTTTGTCATCCATGGAGTATTCTGAATCTACCGAACCATTGGAGAAATCCATAAAGGTTATAAACGCCTTGATTTGGATGGTTGCTGCATGGAATAAAGTCGAATCCAAGACCATCAATAACTGCTTCCGCAAAGCTGGATTCAACGAAATTCCCCAGAAAATCCTAACATAAGTGTACGTGAGTGTATCAGTGAATTTCAAAATAGTGAGAACGGTCAAATTTCATTTGACAGTGATGATGAAGAAATTATGTCTTCCAATATTAAGAACATTAAGGAATCATATAAAATGTTAAAAGATATTGAAAACTTTTGTATGTTATCTGTTTTAGGGGAAAAAAATCTAGAAGTTGCGTCTAAAATGGAATCTCAAATTGTTAAAAATAAATTAACTAGTTAAAGACAAACAACACTTTATATATTTTTTTAAATAAACACTTTTTATAAAATAAAACTGTATCAAACTGTATATGTAGGTAGTATAATATTTTATATTAGGGAGTACATTTTTATTGTATGCATATATGTACCTATGTAAAAGATGTTGGTGTACACGTAGTAACAATTGTATTAATAATTTATACTACACATATTATTTTTTTTACTTAAAAATAAGATATTTTTTGTCCTTTTACTGTCCGTTGTTGAGAGGTTTCACTCTATTATGTTTTCTGTCTTTTTTTAACACTATACCATATTCTTGTTTGTTTCCTTTTTATATATAAGTCCTGAAACTTTTTAATATATTTTTTATAACTTGACTGTAATTATCTTTATATGGCTGACTTTTTATTTTAGGTGTGATTTGTCGTTGACTTAGTATTTTGGTAGATAGTGTTTTTTGATTTGATTTTTTTTATCGTTATTTGCTTTGTCAACAAGACATGTTTCTTTAACAATAAAGTATATTTTGAATTGAATTTAAAAGAGAGATAAATAATAACAAAGATTACTGCAATAAGGAGAGATATCTCCTTATTGCAGTAATCCACTTCAGCCACATCGACGAAAATTCATTCAATGGTTTTTAATAACTAATATTGAAAATTTTTGGAACTTAAAAAAAATAAAAGTAATATTGTCTTTCATCCCTCTACTTCCGCAATTAGTAATGCAACAAAAAGAAGGCATTTTAAGGTAAAAAAATTAAAATAAATAAGAAAAGTCCCATATACTCCTGTGTAAAAATTGGATTTGTTTGACCTACGGCCGTCAAAAACAGCTGATCGGTGACGTTTAGGTGACAGATCGTTGAAGTGCCTTGTTGGTTAAAAACAATTCTTATGCTTATGGTTTAAATAGCATTCTGGCTGCCTCTAGAAAATACTAACTCTATGATTTACATAAAATTATTACCAAGTAATTATAAGCACATATCAAGTGTACGAATGAAGTTGAGTAAAAAATTAAAACTGTTTCTTTTTTTATTTTAGACAAAATGTTATCCCCCGTTTTAAAATCAGTTGACAACGACACAATATGTAACATGGTTTTAACTTTGATATGTGAATCTTGGCTAGATCACATCTACAACAAAAAGATCAAATTTTCGCAGTGGGGCGCATTTCAGCTACTTTGCGACTTTGCTTATGTCAGCATTTGGATTCAAGAATCCCCTTTTATAACGGAACGTATGAGGAAGCAACTGTTAAAAAACGAAGTGCTGCGCAGATGTGAGGGCGTCGGTAGATTACTGCTGAGATGTCCCGGAGAAAGGTTAAAGATGATAGACAACAGGGTTAAAAAATCGGGTAAGAATAAATCGTATTATCATTTACAGTCAATATTTTAATTCTTTTGTTGTACAATTACTAGAATTATGAAGCAAATGAGATTTTTTACCATTTAATTATTTAGAATTTTTGATTTTACTTACAACTAATGCTAAATATGTAAAATTAAACATGATCAGCATATTTAAGTGTGAATAAAAACCAAAACAACATTTTAGAAAAGATTATTTAGGTATTAAAATAAGAAGTATTATTACTTATTGAAAAATACGCCAAGAAAGTCTCCATACATTACAGACGTAGGTACTCACGTACGCAAAATCTAATTACAAACTAACAGCAAAGTGCAAACGTTAATAATTAGCAATCGTTACAATAGTGATTGTCGCTGTCATGGACTCGGTACATAGGCTTGGCCGCCTGCTTACGTCGTTGTATGAGTAAAGTCCGCGCACAGTGGTTTATATTCAAAAAATTACAATCCAAGTTCTGAACACGTCTTAATTTGTAGGTTTCTTTAACTATTTTATTATTCTATTGTGGGGGAAGGGTAAATTCCACCATTACCTCAATCCAAATGATAATTGGAACCTCAACTAAACTCTATCTTCCTTGAAGCTACAGCAGAAAAGGAAGTTATGGAGATTATCATGCCTGTGATATCAGAGGCCTAAAAAATACAAAATCGTTGATGAAATTCCAGTGAGAGTGGTTAAAGCTGTGGCGGAGGAAATAGCTGAACCAATTAAAACATTAATAAATGCTGCAATGATGACGGGAACCTTTCCATCGGCCTTGAAAATAGCAAAAGTCATTCCAATATTTAAAAAAGGAGACCCACGCAGCTTTGAAAATTATAGACCCGTGTCCATTCTTAGCGTCTTCTCAAAAGTATTTGAAAAGGTTATCTACAACAGACTACTACAATACCTCAACAAATACAAACTGATCAGCAATAATCAACATGGATTTAGAATGGAGAGGTAAACTGAAACAGCGGCTGTGGAGTTGATAGATTTCATCTATAAAGAACTCGATTTGGGCAAAGTGGTTGCAGCAGTTTTCTTTGATCTGTCGAGAGCATTCGACACGCTTAATCTGGATTTTGCTCAACAAAAACTGTACAGCTTGGGAATACGGGGAAGAGCATTGTCGATTGTAATGGCATTCTTAGGGAATAGGAAGCTTATGGTGAGTGTAAATGGATCAGAGTCTGAACAATATAATATCAATATAGGAGCAGCACAGGGTTCAATACTAGCACCACTGATATTTATCATGTTTATTAATGACCTGGTACTCCCAGGGAAAACGATTAAATTTGCTGACGATACATCGGTAGCAGTATCGGCAAATGATGAAGAGTCACTCATCAACGAGATCGCTATAGTACACAAGAGCATGAGTGAATGGTGTACAAAAAACCATCTTATACTAAATTCAGACAAAACAGTGAACATCCATTTTTACAATAATCATCCAAGAGCCAACATTGTGGATGCTGCTGAATGTACAAAGGTTCTGGGTACTTATGTAGACGACAGAACAAACTGGGACCTACAGATAAATCATGTGTGCTCGGGGCCCAGCAAGGCCTACTATGATCTACTTAAAATGAAGCACACCATCCCAGCAGACACATTACTCACCATCTATTATACAATGGCTTATCACTACTTGTCTTACAATATACTGCTGTGGGGACAGAGCACTCAGATCAACAGAGTGTTCATATGCCAAAAGAGGATCATTCGTTTGATGTTTGGGCTTGGTCCTCTGGAGAAATGTAAAGAAACCTTTAAAGGCTTTAAAATACTCACCGTCACTGCAATATACATACTAAAATGTGCATTATATGTATTCAAAAACAAAGAAAAGTTTTTGCAAAATCTGAATGCTCACAATTATGCCACAAGAAATGCCACTGCTCTATTGATCCCAAAGCACAAGACTACCCACTACGAGAAATCTCCTCACTATGCTTGCATAAAAATTTACAATGGTCTACCGGACACTATGAAGACAATGAAAAGCGTGACGTCATTTCGGAATAGCCTGAAGACATTTTTATGTAACAACGCTCCTTATAATTTAAATGAATACCACAGGAAATAAAATGCAAAGACAGTCTGTTCAAAAATGTTTTGTTTGTGTTAACACATCTATATGTATATCCATGGTTTCGTTATTTATGCATTTATTTATCTATATGTTGCATGTTTTATTTTATTTTATTTTATTTTTATTTTATTCTATTTTTAATCTACTTAATGCTATGCTGTTAATTTCAATTTGTATTTAATGTTTTATACTTGACTTTTCTAATGTCATGTAACATGATCCTTGTAGAAATAAACATATTTGAATTTTTGAATTTGAATTTGAATAATGGTATTAACCGAGATACAGGGTGTCAACGTTGTGAATTTCATAATTTAACAACAGGATAACAAAACGGTTCGAAATTAGGAATTCGAGGGTTTGTTGAGGCGAGAAATTCAAATCTGATCTTAGTTCGGATGCCACTTACGGTACATTAAATCTCTTTAAAATGAAACTTTTTTGTGTCGAGGTGTATTAGCCTAAATGTTAAATTTTATCAGTAGCGGCTATTGAGGTGAAGTGCTAATTCACCAGGAAAAATAAATAAGCAAACATCTAACTATATTTATTATATATCTCTTAAAATTTAAGTTTTCACATTCATTTATTCACCTAAGTGGCAAAAAATAAACTGTACATCTCGAATAAATATTTTACTTGACCGTTGGCGGCATGTCTTTTTAAAACTTTCAATCGAACTTTATTATAACAACTATAACAGTGACGCAAACCGTTTCGACTTTGCTGGAGGTGCTATATTTAGTTTACGATTTTCCTACTACGTTGCCATGACAACGCGTACGCGATGACGTCGAGCGCATGGAAGAATAATGTTAACAACCAGCGCCATACAACGCTCTCGGTGAATTGCTAACGCAGTACACAACACCCACGTGTCGTTCCGTTTGGGGTGGTTGTTTATTTTTGTTTCCGCGGATTTCGCTGTAACCGGATAGTTCCTTTGCAGTTTGCTTGACTGATTTGTGTTATCTTTATTTATGGTGTTGTTACAACTTTATTTGGTGTCGGGTTTATTAATTTACATTATTTAATACATTTAATCGTTGGAAGGAACATGATCAGAGTTTTATTCGTCATCCTGGTTTTCGGGGTACAAATGGTTATGTAGTAGTCAAATATTAGAAAAATTGTTTTGCTGGCCTTGTTTACTAGTTTCCAATAAATATTCAGTATGGAATAAGAAAGGATTTGCATGTATGTTAAATATATGAAGGTCTTTACATAAACATGAATACTCGGCGGAGCATTTAAAATGCGAATTAATGCTAAAAACATTTGTAAAAAATCAAAGCACTATAGCTGACACTTTAAAAGAAAATGCTAAACTATATAAAATACATTTTAACGAAAACGTCTGATTAATTTGACTATTTATGTGCTTGGTAATTGACGCAGTTTTGTACCTTGCAAAGCAAGAGTTCTTTCGCGGCCATGGTGAGATCAGCAAGTCATAAATAGGGGGAATTTTAAAAAGCTTTTAGGTTTATTAATATCGAGAAGAATGTTTTTACTGGTGACTCGAAAACTATTCAAAACGAAATAATTGAATGCATTTCTGATTATTTAAATGATCATGTAAAAAATGAAATATAGAACACACAGTTTTTTTTCTGTGCAAGTAGATGACACCACTATTACGCAAACCTCCCAGTGTTCCATAATTTTAAGATACGTTAATTCAGAAGATTCAGCAGTGGAAAGATTCTTAGGATTTTAGAACGATGCGATAGAACGTCGGATAATTTATATTCTCTATTGGATCAAATTTTGGACCAATTTGACTATAAACATAAATTAATAGGGCAATTGTCTTGCTGCTATGAAGGATAGTAGAATTGATGGTAAGTCGTAAAAAAATATTTTTCCCCTTCGACAAGAAAAAAATTCTGGAAAAAAATGATTGCGATATTTTCTTGCTTATTTGAGGACCATCAAATATACCAACTTTTAGTTTTTCCGTGCTAATGCCGGGAAATTTACGTGACAAATACCCAAAACAATTTCCATCTCGATTTAAAGCTTTCACAAATTGCTTCATTAGGCCTAGCTTGATATGCAAGGGCGGAAGTAAGATTTTTTCTCTTGAAACCAAAGGTTCGTTGATCACGTTTTGTTTTCTTTGAATCATGACATCTCTTGAAGGCCAATTTTTGTTAACCCAGTGCTCATTTTTAGCTCTGCTGTCCCAAAAGCACAAAAAACAAGGATATTTTGTATAACCACTCTGCTGTCCAAGGAGGAAGTTAACCATTTTTAAATCAACACAAATTGCCCACTGATGTTCTTTGTATTTAATTTTTCTCAAAACTAATGCAATTGTTTCATATTCTTCCTTCATGGTAGTAGAATGACCAATAAGAATTGAGCCATATTTGTTACCGTTATGTAAAAGAACACATTTTAAACTACGTTTTGAACTGTCAATAAAAAGCGCCAATCATCCGGAGTGTATTCAGGCAAACCGATTTTTTCTAAGAGCCCTTTTATATTGTTACAGAATACCAAGTCATTTTCCTGAGCGAAAAAAGGCAGCAGATCCTTATCTCTTTTACGATAAAATGTAATATTAGTACCTGGACAAAGTAGATTTTTTTTCTTTTAATCTGGATGCAAGTAATTCAGCGGATTCCTTTGAAAGATTCAGGTCTCTTATAAGATCGTTTAGTTCTCCTTGATTGAAACACTGCGGAGTTGCTAAATCTGCTTCAAATTCGCTGTCGTTTTCTGATTGAATTCTTTGAACTTCGTCAGACGTTGATGTTTCTGTATCATCTTCTGTCAGTTCGGATAGACTGCTGAATGATGGAATGGGTATTTCTTCCGAATGCGCTACAGGCCATCTTGCAGAATCTAGATCAGGATATGTTCATTTGTGTCTATTGTTTCTATTTATGCCTTTAATATTAACGAGACAAAAATAGCAGTCGTCATGATGGTTTCGCGGTTCCCTGCAAACCATTGGTACACCAAATTTTAGGCACTTCCTCTTTCCAGTTGTTTAAAAATGTTGTTTTAAATGTGGGTCCCAAGATTTATCTTGATCTCCTAAATGAACGCCAAAATAAGCAAGATAAGCTCTTTTCACAAAGCCAGAAATCGTTTTTCTGCTCTCTTTCAAAGTGTATTCACCACACATAACAAAAAACATGGGGATGATTTACACAGGTACGTCTGCTTGTGGATGCCATTGTTTCAGTTTGGTGTCTTGATACTACAAAACTACCAAAATTTACACAAAATGATAGCACAATTTTACTTGGGAAAACTCAGTAATATACTAAATCGAGTACAGCCAAGCAGCTATAGAAGGATCGGGTCATAGGCAATTACAGGTATAAAAGTAATTAAGAGCAGTGCATTGAGTAGTTCCTAGTATAGGAACATTGGGTCAGGGACAATTGCAGGTATCCATTTGGTTAATTAGATTCTGGGAAATTTCTATTTTGACGATTAAGTACATATTTATCTCTTTATTTGTTGCCCTTTATCAGAAAAAAATATCAATTAACCTGTAACCTGTATCTCAAAAACTAGAGCTGATAGAAAAAATCTGGTGGCGTTTTTGAAATCAGCACATTAAAAACATCTAAAATCAGATGTTAGATTTCCGGCACCAATTTTTTGTTTTCATTTTGTTACCCTGTGTAACCATTATCATAACCTTTCGAATTACCTCCTGATTTAAGCGGCGAAATATACCTTAATTTTTGCACAGTTACCCCAATATTTTCGTGAGTTTTCTTTAGTACTAAGACAAAGCATGCTGTCCCTGCAGAATGGAATTCTAGCACACTTCTCTAGACATATAGATTAGATTACCTAAATATTATAGGCCATGAAAGCCAGATGCCTTGGCCGCCACGGGCCTGATTTCAATCCGCTTGATTTTTGTGTTTGGGGGTATGTGAAGTCGCTCGTGTATAAAGATGGAGTGAAAACTCGAGAAGAATTATGAAATAAAATTGTGAATGCTCTGGAACGGTTTTAAGATGATCGGACCTGACGCTTATTATTTAATGTAACACGGTCGTTTAGCAAACGGGTTGTTAAATGTATTGAGGTAAATGGAGAAATCACTTTGAACATTTGTTGTCGAAAGATGTCATCTTTTTTTATTAAATGTTCTTGTAGCCATGAATTTTAAATTTTACATTTGAAATTATAGTGTATTAAATAATTGTAATGCAGATATCAGGAAAACGGCCACTCGGAGCGACATTAACAAAATATACCTTTTTTGCGCAAAAATATATAATATTCAGTGGCGGCTCGCGGGTGAAAAAGTAAGTGAAATTATGCTTTCAAATTTTAATATTCTCGGCTGTAACATGAGTATAAAAGTTCACTACCTCCACAGCCACCTAGATCGTTTTCCAGAAAACTTAGTTGATTGTAGAGAAGAACAGGGGGAAAGATTCCATCAGGATATTAAAACTATGGAAGATCGTTATCAAGGACGATGGGATAGCCACATGATGGCGGACTACTGCTGGAGCCTTCAGGGAGACTGCCCTAGTAAACTCTATTCTAGAAAGTCGTATAAAAGAAAACTTTTATGTGATTAGTGACTAATGTAATTATGTAAATTAAGTTTTTGCAATAAATACTTAAATCCATATGTCTTTGTTTTTTTAACCGGCGATAGTAATATTATATATTATAACAGTTATGATGTAAAATATATACACAATTTTTTTTTTTAAACTAGATCTGATAGACAAAATCTGAGAACTTTTTTACATTCTGCATCCAAAAATTACCCAGGAACAGTTAAAAAATCACAGGCACCAAAATGTGTGTTGTCCTGTGTTATCAATAATGACACACCAAACATTAATTTTAATTTCTTTGGATGGAAATGACGTTCGGCTATTAAATGCGAATTTTCTAAATCATATGTATGTTTATTTCTACAGTCGAAAACGCCTCTACGTGTAAATATTGCTTCATCTGTAAATAATATTTTGTTTAAAACAACGGCATTGTGCTGGATATGACAGAAACGAGCGAATGTCAGGCTAGCTGGCAAATCAGTTGGCAACAGATTCTGCACTGGCGTGAAATGAAATGGATACAGTCCCTCTTCGTGAAGAATTTTGAAAACGGTGGACTTTCCTACACCAGTTCAGCTTTTTCGGCTACGAAGATCAGAATTTCTTCTTCATGGTCGGGAGTTATAGTCTTAGGGCGTCCTGCAGAATGTCGTTTGGTTGATCTAACTGTCTGCGTTGTGGATACATTTCTAAATATCGTACATGGGCCCTGCGTCCATTAAAGTTTTCCTGCGCGTATAGAATCACACACCATAGCCCGCATCTCTTCATTAGAAAACTGGTTATGCCTAGACATTTCATACTTATGAAAAAATCTTTCAAAAACTATGTGAAACACGTCATGCTAACAAACACTAGCTTAGTTTGTCAGCAACTAAGTATATATAGTCAAAAGCAGTGTTATCGTGCGGGTCATACGATTTATCAACAACAAACTTTTTAAGTTTGTTTTTTTTTATTACGTGTAATCATATCCTCCGCATAAAATCCGGAAGATGAATTAGATAGACCTAATATATTTTCATACGAAAAAAGAGGATAAACATATAAATACCAGCAGTTGCAAAAATCTTTGAGTGATGTCACTTCAAAGTCAGATTGACAAGTTAGTGACAAAATGAGTAATAGAAAACAATTTTCGGGTTTTTTGCATCCACAAGCGAAAAAAATAAATATATATATAAATATATAAATCTAATAAAATATTACGAAAATGAAATCCAGGAGACAGTAGTAAAAGCTCTGGGAATCGGTATAAGGACTGTGCAGAAAATTGTGCATGAAAAAAAGGATAATTTGCGATTTATACACATCAAAAACTAATATAACCCTTCAAGTTTTAAAAGAAGCTTTAAAAAATCGAGGCATATTGCAAATTGGACTAAAATCGTTGTCAAAATTAATAAAAATGTAGGGTTTTCGATATAAAAAGGACTGGATAACGTTAATTCAAAATTTAGAAAAATGGTATTTTTAGACGAGACTTGGATATTTTCTAATGGAAGTGGTTCGAATCTTGGCAGGACGAATCTGTAAAAAGTGTCAAGAGAAAAAAGGGATGTGGGACGGGAAAACGGTTCATCATTTTGCACGTAGGTTCTTCAACAGGATTTCTCCCAGGTGCAAGTTTACTGTTTTCTTCAACAACCAAAAGTGTGTGGTTAAAAGAACAATTGATTCCAAATTTATATGCTCCATCTTTAATCATTCTGGACAATGCATCTTATCATTCAAGAATCTTAAATAAACAACCTACTTCATCCTGGAAGAAAAGTGATATTTATGACTGGCTAATAAAACAAAATCCTTTACCCAATATGCTGAAACTAGAACTTCTTTTAATGGCAAAATCTATTAAAAAAAGAACAATATATGCCGTAGATGAAATATTACGGGAAAATGGACATGAGGTTTTACGACTGCCGCCATACCATTGCCAGTTTAGCGCAATGGGGTAAAATCATATTACGAAAAACGCGTGAACGATGGTCTTACATCAAATGAAGTGCAAATTGTTTGGCAAGATTCTAATAATTATATTAAGCCGGAGTACTAGAAGAAATCTGTAGAACATACGGAGAAATTAATATGGGATTGGTAGAATCGAGAACGAGTTCTAGATGTCGAAATAGAACCAATGATCATTGCGTCATTTGAGGACGACTCAGAAGATGAAAAGTTTTAAGTGATGTTGATATTTTTTAGTCTATAAAATTAAAAAGTTTCTGAAGGATTATATTAGTATTTGACGAGTATAAATCATAAATTGCATTATGAATATCAATTTTTGCATTGTAACTTAAGTCTTTTGCCTTTGGATTTTTTCGTGTACATTTCTCAATCTTCTTCGGAAGTAAATTTTGTTTTTTTTTTCATGCACACGTTTCTGTACAATCCTTCACAGTTTTATAAAACTTTTAATGGGGTAATTTAAAAAAAAATTGACATTTGGCAACAAAAATTGTTATTTTACCGTAAGATGGCTTAATAAGATACTACTAAGAAATACCAAATAAATTCGCCGACCTAGCAATTCTTTTATATCGCGTTTTTTAGCAGTAGGGTAGACTGGGGTTAACTGGTCCACTTCGAGATTAATTTTACATTCTGACCTTCTTTCGAACAATAAGGGTGTAGCAATTTTTCCACGCATGACTTGCTCAAAGGGTAATTGAAAAAAAATATATTTCAAATGAAACAACAAATTATAGATTTATCAGATCAACTTTTACGAGAGCCTGCAAAATTGTTCAGTTAACCTGACAGACAGGTTAAGTGAACCATTAGACGGGGGTAACTGAACATAACCATAAAATTAATAAAATAGTAAAGATTTCATTGAAAATGATATGTATATTTGTAACATAACACATATAACATAAACTTATAAGATTTAATAGATTGTAAAACTAAATTCGCTGAAATCTATATTGAACGACATCATATTAGCAAACCGGGCACTGCTATTTTTTATTGGCATGGGCAGCTTATAAATAACATCTTCGGAAGGAACAAAACCGTTTTCATGATTTGAAAAATATTTTGTATGATTGTGTCGCTTTAAAAAAGTAACGTCATAACCGTTAAAATAAATGTCGTCGATTTTAACTACGTAATGTCTGAAGTTTGAATTAGTTTTCCCATAAACTTTTACAATTACATAGTCACCCTTTGATACTTCCCTAGGCCTACTTTCGTATTCATCGAAATCTTCAGGAGAATCAGAGCTTTCGTGGTAACTGATATTACCGTCACTAGAAGATGAACTATCGTCCAAAACACGCCTTTTCACAGTCTGTCTCTTAACCTCACTAACTTTAACTTTTTTCTTGATTTTCGCTTCCCGGAGTCTTGCTTCTTCTTCTAGGTTAGCTTTAATAGGAGTGTCTGTCAATACCAAGGACTTTCCTTTTTTACGTCGATTTGTGGATTTGCGCGGTTGAGCTTTAGGATGAGGACGAATTTGCTCCGGCGTTATTATATTGATGTGTGTAGGTTGGGAGAGTTGTTGAGATAGATTTTCTCCAGGATTCTGTTGCTCTGACTGTAATTTCTGAGTAAACACTTGAGGTATGGGTATTTGTAATGTTACCGGCTGAACTTCTTCTGACGATGGTCCAGGCTGTGGCCCTTGCTCCGGAGTTGGCCTGTCAGTGACATAAGAGGACAAAAAAACATCATCGGGGAATATTTGATCATTAAATGGCTCAATGCCTGTTGCTCGAAATCCACTGCATATATTTTTTGGTGTGAAAGCTTGAAGGAAAGCTTCTCCAACCAGGCTGCCCACGTCATAAATAGTGATGGCTTTTCCTGCATGATTGACCATCCATCTGTCACAAGCTGCACCATAAAACTTCTTAAACGGACCAAATACTCCGACGTCTAGCGGTTGCAGCTTATGACTGCAGTGGGGTGGTAATGTCAGAAGGTGAATACCATTTTCTTTGGCATAATTAAGGGCACAAATACTTAAGTGGCTTTCATGGTTATCAACAATAAGTAGCTTCGGTTCTTCTTTCATTGGCCTTTCATGTTGGACAAAATGTTGTAAGACAGGCAAAAATAGCTCACTTTTCATCCACCCAGAAGGCGTAGCAGCACCTTTAGTATCAAGAGGAGTTCCATAAAGCATATTGTCCTTAAAATGCACGCGTGGGAAAATCATAAACGGTGGTACAAATTTTCCTGTGGCACCAATAATTGCCACTACAGTTACGAGGGTTCCTCTTTCACCAGAAGTCATCTGCCCAACATTTCTTTGACCTGTTGTTGCTAGAACTTTAGGAGGCTTATGCACCGTGGTAACGCCAGTTTCATCTAGGTTGTAAATATCTTTGGCCTGCAAATTATATTTAATTTTAAGGTCGCGAAGATTTTTAAAAAATGCCTCCACATTTGTTTTGTTGAAGCTGGTTGCTCTGCTCAAACTTGTCTGCTCTGGGGTCCTTAGTGAAAATTTATGCCTCTGCATAAAATTAAACATCCATTCCTTGCCTGCCATGCCATCCCGAGACCAATTCTCTTTTATGGTCTTGTTGTTGGCCTCAGCAAATTCGTAAGCCAGTGCTCTAGCTTGTTTTGCGGAAAGACCATAATGAATGTTTGACGCACGTTGTAGATATTGCTTGAGAAGCAGTTCTTCATCTTGTGTAAAAGACATAAGATGTTCATTATTTGGACGGAAATTAATTGACTCCAAGTCGTGTTCACGGCATTTGTCAACGTACCGTTTCAGTGTAATTCTAGGTATTACAAATTGCATAGCTACATTTCTTACTGAACGGCCATTTTGCAGAACCTCTTGACAAGCCTGCTTGAGTTCCGCGGCACTGTATGACCTATTATTGGTCGTTCGAATTCTTTTCCTAGGCATTTTCTGTAAAGAAAAAAAAATGTGTTTTGGCAACCCTGTAGATCTTTCCCCGTATATCTATGTTATGGCTAAAATAGTTATGTTTGAAATTAGAAAAAAAAATTATAATGGCTTTTTCGCAACTGAATAGAAACATCTATCTTTCTGTACGTTGATTTAAAAACATTTAGAAAGAGATATTGTTTTTTATTTTACAACTCTGAAATTTCCCGGTGTAGAAAAATGTACTTATGTGCAAAAATAAAACATATTTGACCCCTTTTACAGTTTAAAAAAAGGCTTAACATTTTATTTTGGTTTATAGAGGATTATTTCGGTTCTGAGCGCAACTTATATAAAGGAAAAAATTGCTGTATAAAAAAAGACAATATTAATTTGAAGTGGTTTTTCCATTTTAAAGAAGCAAAATGTTTATAAATATAAAAAAGAAATATATTTGATTGAAGGCGGCTATTTTATCCGTTTAGGATCTTCCTGTACTAATTATTCATTAAGCGTTTTTATTTTTTTTTTTTTAAATACTTAGAACCAGTTTATAGGAATTTTAACAGAACTTTTGCAAAACTTTATGGACGCACACTATTGTTAATATATTATATGGGCTGTTAAGCAGAAAAGCCAGAAACAGAGACGTGGCAGGTTAACTGGACACCTGTTCATGTAACCCCTTATGGCAGGTGTCCACTTATACCCACTACGTATGAAAAATTTTAAACAATAAAATTTTTAACATAACATTGCTGTAGAGGATTCTATATAAACGTAATGTATGCTAAAATACTTACAGAAAAACACTATATTTACAACTTTTGTTTAAATGTTGTCTTTACACTACTATTTACAACAATTCAGGGAGCACAAAATTTACTCTGACGCCATTAAAAACGTTTTGATTCGTTTACGACATTCCGTTAAATATCAGAGAACATTGCATTATACCAGAAGAGCACAGGCTAGGTGATGCTCTTTATAACGAAAGTTAGTCGCAACCTGTTTTAAAAGATGGCAGTTAGATCGCAGTGTTCAGTTAACCCACCTGTTCACCTAACCCCGTTCTACCCTACGCGTAGGCATTTTAAGATCCTTTACAGACCTATGGCACTATGTGAAGTCGACCTCTCCCATTGGCTGGTCAATCCGCGCACAAACATGATACGCATCGTAGGCAACCATCGAACCATCCAGCTGATCAGCAGCTAACCTAACCTCGTTTTAGTCGTTTTGTGTTTTGTTTTCGCTTTAAAGGTCGACGTCGATAGACCACGGACTCCTAAATTTTAAACAATTTATGCCGAAAAACTTACTTTTTCATTTAGATTTCCAACAAATAACGATGTTTGTGCAAGTGATTAGTTAATTCCTTTATTAAAACTATATTTTTTTTTATAGAATATGTATTATCACATTTAATTTCTTTTAGCCTGAAGGACAGGTAATCTAATAAACAATACATAGACTATTGGTATCGAAAATAAGCTCATATTAATTAATTAGTTGTAAGTTCTAATAAGACGTTTTTACTACTAAAAACTTAATTATTTACTAACCTAGGTGTAATTTGGCAAATGAATTAATGGATCCTTAATTCATTTTAATTATATTACAGTATTATATTAAGTATATTACATAGTTGCTTGAATAAACTCCCAAATAATAATTCAGAGCAAATTCGCTTAGAGGTATGGTCATTTGGTTACTTTAAGCCATATCAGATAATTAGATGCCTACTAAGAAGTAAATTTTTCAAGTTAAAAGGATGTAAATTGATCATTCTTTTTCATGTCCATTTTTCCGTATTTGACATAACTATCGCATTTAAAAATTTTTACTTTTACTAAATCGTAAAAAATACTTTAAAAAAATTAATACAAATGTAGCTTAAGTTTTTAATTTAAATCATATTCATAAATAAATCAAATGAAATGCGGGTGTCAAACATTAATGATGTATGACATGACTGTTTTGTTTGGTCGCTAAAGCATTCGCAATATGTTTGCTTCAATATAAAACGCTCATTTAAACGAGGCGCGAAAACTATGTAAACCGCTCCAACCAATAGAAATGGTCGATTTTCCATATAGTGCCGTAGGTCTGTAAAGGATCTTAAAATGCGTACGGTAATAGTCTAGATAGAAATAGATTTACTGTACCGTAAGTTGCGCCCTCTATAAGTGGCATCCGAACTAAGAGCAGACTTGAATTTCTCGCTTCAAAGAACCCCCGAATTTCTACTTTCGTGCCGTTCTGTCACCCTGATGGTAAATTATTAAGAAAATAAAAATGAAAGTTACAGCTTTGATCACCATTAATTTGAAAATTGAATCGTTTCTAGTTTTTGTGCTAATATCTCCTTTTTACAGACGAATCAGAAAATGATAATCAGCATCAGCAGATGCCTGCAGAGATGTATGTTCCAAATCAGGAACAGTGGCTAGAGTTGAGAGCTTTAAGAAGAAAAACCGGATTTAATCCATTATGCTGTTGAAAGGAAGCAAATATGTTGTAATTTATAGGTTTTTTGCTTGACGGCCATTCCACGCGAAATAAAATTGTTAACTTCTTTATTAATTTAAGATTTTAAGGGTCTACCCAGGAATGGATTTGGAAAATATGAACTACAAGTAAAGGTGCGGAAATATTAAAAATAATGTGTAACGGACGGACCATAACATTTTAAATTCGCCTGGAATAGCCGTTTAATTTCTTCCTTCGGATCGAATAAATGGCAGTTTAATCAGACAGAGAAAGTGTTTTAATATACCCTGTTATAATAACAAAAAAACGGCAAAATGCATCACCTGCATTGCATATGAATATATTCAATTAAATAAGTATCAAAATAATTTCCGTTTTTTTGTTTGGTTGGCGTCATAAGATAGCTTATCCAGCATAGCTCTAGGTCCAACCGTTCAGGTGCTATGACGGCTTAAAGAAGCAAAAATGTCAATTTTCAAACATCTATAAATCAAAAACAGTTGAAGATAGACATTATAGTACCCTTATTAAAAAACACTTCCGCTTAAAAAACGCAACATCCTTGGCGTTAAGTTTTTTGTTTCTCATTCAATTTTAGGACGATTACTTCGGCGGTCCAGCATATGTACAATCTTCAATACTCATAAGAAGACTAGACAATGCTTGCGATCCCCGAAAGATATTGTACAGGGTGTTCCAACGAGGACTGAACAGGGACCTATTTTCGACCTTCCTTGTATTTTGGAAAAATTCAAAATAGCCAATCGATGTTTTTTTTCTTGTAGAATCCAAAAATTTCATCGAAAAAATATTTGAACCAGAAACAAAAGAGTTACGCTATGCATCAGGTGTTTTTTAAATGGAATGTATCGTTTTTTATACCATTTTTGGAAAGAGTGATTTTTTTTATGTCCGTTCTGATTAAAAGATTTGATTTTGCGATAGCTGTTTATATTACATTTTAATGTTTTACAAACTAAAATTTTAGCTTCACCTGTTTAAAATATACGATAGGTTGGTATAGGTGATCAAGGTAAAATGACGTTTGAATGCTTTGTCAATAAAAATTGACATTATTTTAATTATTGTCGAAGTCTTCACCTAAAAAATATATATTTGACTCTGATCGAAATGAAATACTCTTTGGACGAGAGACTACAGATTGTTATGCTATTTTACAAGTGCCAAGAAAATGCAAGAGAAGCAAGAAGAAGATTTATTGCAAATTTTCATAGAAATATATCCATCAATACAATTCTAAGGATAAAAAACCTATTTGAGGAAAATAAAACTTTACCTGATAGAAAAAGAAATATACAAAGAAGAAGAAATCGAGACCAGGCCATTATAAATTATTTTCAAGTTAATCCAACCAAATCTATTTCGGATGCAGTTCGGGAAGTTCAGTACGGTGGCGGTGTAAGGCGCAGAAGAGTTACCCGAGGGACTGTTCACAGGACTCTGAAAATTCATAAATTTAGGCCTTTTCGTATCCTTCCACTTCAGCACCTAACACCGGCACAAAAAGAACTTCGCTTCCAATTTGTTTCTCAAATGGTAATTCGGCAAGAAAACGAAGACCCTGATTTATTCAAAAATATTGTGTGGACCGACGAAGCTACTTTCACAACATCGGGAGTATTCAACACACATAATAGTCACCACTGGGCCGTTGGAAATCCAAAAAAGTTCCAGACTATTAAATTTCAAGGGAGGAATTCTATTCATGTTTGGTGTGGGATAAAAAACAATAAAATTTTGGGACCAATATTTTTTAACGGGACTTTAAATGGACACAGATATTATGAGTTTTTAGAAAAGAAATTGAAAATTTTTTGGAAGACTTACCATTGGCAGAATATCAGAATTTAATTTGGCAACATGATGGGGCGGGCGCCTCCGCATGCCGTGCATGATGTGGTTCAATTTTTAAATCGGCGCCATAACGAATGGATAGGGCGAAATGGAACATATGCTTGGCCGCCCAATAGCCCCGACCTCTCAGTTTTGGATACATTTCTTTGGGGCCATTTGAAGAACGTCGTATACAGACAACGAAACGAAAATATTCAAGAGATCATGGGAAAAATTGTCGATGAAATAAACCGCCTTAACCAGGAAAATCATATTGTAACAGCAAGTTTAGAAAGGCTACAAAGGGGTTATCGATGTTGTTTCGAGAAAAACGGCGGTCACATTGAAAACTTATGTTATTAGTAGTTTTATTTTATTATTTAATAATTATTTTTTATTGAATTTCTTTTTCTATCATGTAAAGTTTTATTTTCCTCAAATAGGTTTTTTATCCTTAGAATTGTATTGATGGATATATTTCTATGAAAATTTGCAATAAATCTTCTTCTTGCTTCTCTTGCATTTTCTTGGCACTTGTAAAATAGCATAACAATCTGTAGTCTCTCGTCCAAAGAGTATTTCATTTCGATCAGAGTCAAATATATATTTTTTAGGTGAAGACTTCGACAATAATTAAAATAATGTCTATTTTTATTGACAAAGCATTCAAACGTCATTTTACCTTGATCACCTATACCAACCTATCGTATATTTTAAACAGGTGAAGCTAAAATTTTAGTTCGTAAAACATTAAAATGTAATATAAACAGCTATCGCAAAATCAAATCTTTTAATCAGAACGGACATAAAAAAAATCACTCTTTCCAAAAATCGTATAAAAAACGATACATTCCATTTAAAAAACACCTGATGCATAGCGTAACTCTTTTGTTTCTGGTTCAAATATTTTTTCGATGATATTTTTGGATTCTACAAGAAAAAATACATCGATTGGCTATTTTGAATT
This sequence comes from Kuschelorhynchus macadamiae, assembly GCA_030620095.1. Taxonomy (NCBI): domain Eukaryota; kingdom Metazoa; phylum Arthropoda; class Insecta; order Coleoptera; family Curculionidae; genus Kuschelorhynchus; species Kuschelorhynchus macadamiae. The sequence continues at coordinate 186,959 of JAUTXW010005440.1, forward strand.
TTTCCAAAATACAAGGAAGGTCGAAAATAGGTCCCTGTTCAGTCCTCGCTGGAACACCCTGTACGTTTCCAAACAGAAGGATATATAAAATTCCTTGCTCCTGTGGAAAAGTGTATGTGGGAGAAACAGTATGAACTAGACTTAAGGAACATGAACAATGTATTAAATACCAGCATGCCACTGACATATTATAATTGTAAAGAAAACCAATGTTATGGAATCTATTTCCAGGATTTTATAAACGAAAAATTACAAAATCTATATAGAAATATTTAAACATATAAAAAATTGCAATAGAGATATGTGTTAAGATCTACATCACACGTGGAAACCGATGTTAACACAGGGTCACGGTTCGACGAGCTCATTCAGTTTTCAGATCTCGTGGAGTAAAGGTCCCTGAAGATGCCTCGTGCAATCGAAGGTGAAACGTCGAATAGTAATGCCAATTTGACTCGGTCTAAGAACCATGATTTTTTAAATGTTGAAATACGGTTTTCAGAGGTTTAAAAAACTTTTAATGGTGTAATTTAAAAAAAAATAATTTGACATTTGTCAATAAAAATTGTTATTTTGCCATAATTAGGTACTCTACTAAATAAACTCGCCATCCTAGCAACTCTTTTTTATCGCGTTTTTTTTAACAGTACTGTAATAGTCTAAAAAACAACATAAAAAGTAGACAAAACATCACGACCTGACATATAGCTTGTTATATTATCTATGTTAAAAAATACTTTCTGACATGTATTTGTCACGGGTGTGGGGTAAGGATGAAATTAAAAATTCATTCGAAAATAGTAAGACTAATATTTACACACTTTATTATCACCTAACCTTTGCACAAAATGCCTTGGCAGTCCTAAATTGATAAGGTCGGCACTGGAATATTTAAAAATCCGCGGACTGTATTGCAGCACCGCTTCCCAACATAGTTCACTTAGTTTTGGAATGCACACCCAAGTGGAAAAAACGGCGTTGCTTCTTTTCACCTCGTCGTCTATGCTGTAGATGCCGCCAAAGACGTACAGCCTGCCCTGGGGTGTGACGGACACGGCGTGGAAGTACGTTGGTCGCGGCAGCGAACAGGTCTCGAAGTACGTCCACTGCAGAGTCTTGAGGTTCAGTCTCCAGAGGTCCTGAAAAATGACTTCCCCGTCGAGACCTCCGGTAACAAATACTTCTATGCCGTTACCGTGGTCTATCTGAGCGGCTCCGTGACATCTCCTTGCCATAGGTACACCTTGAAAAAAATGTATTTGTTACTTATACAGGGTTATTCACGCAACCCGTTCATTAAAAGTTTTTGATGATGCCATTTAGATAAAAATTTCAAATTTTGGGATTAAGGTAAGGTCAAGGGGTATTTCTTTTTTGAAATATTTTCAACTTCCTGTCACTTCCGGTTTAACCGGAAGTTGGTATCAACTTGCTTATTTTAAATAGAACACCCTGTATTTTATGATTTTCGGATTCTACGCAGAATTTTAATGCTATTTTATGTAGCATGTCCTATACCTAGGTTCAAGCGTTCTTAAGATATTTGACCTTGAACCGAAAATGAGCCTTCGGGGTACCAAATTTTAAAATCTCATATTTTTGTAAGTTTTGAAGATATAATCTTCATATTTTGCAGACGATTAGTAAATAATCTTAGGTTTCTATTTTTTTTATTGAATTTGTCTATTTTTATACAGGATGTCCTAAATTCAGCGGCAAACATTCACATTTTCTAAGCCGCTAAAATCCGTTTTTTTAAATTTAATTAAATTTAAAACTTTATGCACTATCAAATGTAGAATTTAATTTTCTATCGAACTGTATTAAGGTTCCCTATACCTATTCGTAACCATTTTCGAAATAATCAGGTTTTTATTAAACTATTATATGTATTTGCTAAATGCTTACACCTTTCCGTAGTAAGCCTTAGAAAAACAATTGTTGTGATTTTCTATTCAACATGACAGCTGATTTGAAACTTTTAAATTAAAATAAAATAACACCCAAAAGCTGATATTCTCAATTTATTTTATATTCGCGGAGAATGTTACAAAATATTGGAGAGAACGTGCCATGTTTTTAATGAAAAACATCCTCATTTATCGTCAATGAACAAGAGAAAATTGAAGAGGATTGAAACGAAATTTTTTCGTTTCGGAAAAGTTAAAGTTATAAAAAATGTAATAAATTGTTTACATTATTTTTAACCATATCTACTAAGTTCGAGACTGTTCTAAACTTGTTTTAGTGAACTTAAAAATTATAGCAATCTAACAATCAACAATAAATAAATAAAATAATAAAATTGAATTATAACAAATGTTCTATATGGGGTCCGTTCATTTGAAGACACGTTTCAATTCTTCTTTGTACAGTTGCTGTGGCCCGTTGAATTTGTCCGTTTTCTAATTCGGCAAAAGCTGTTCGTATCCTTTCCAGTAAATCTTGTTGGTTATTTACTGGGGAAGCATAGACTTTACCTTTGATAAATCCCCATAAATAAAAGTCTACGGGTGTTAAATCAGGCAATCGCGGGGGCCATCTCCTAGGGCCATTGTGACCAATCCAGCGATCTTCAAGAATTCGAGATAATTGGAGATAAACTGCAAGGGAATTATGTGCTGGTGCCCCATCTAATTGATACCAATAATTTTGCAGCTCACCAATAGGAATTTCTTCTATAAATTCAGAAACCGTTCCTCGTAGAATTTCCAAATACTTATCACTGTTTAAATTGTCTTCATAAATACAGTACCGCACCTGATCATTTAATACTATACCGAAAGCATTGAAGCTAAACCTCTCTTGAGAACGCGTTTCGCGTAAAGCGTGCGGATTTTCTGCTGCCCAGAAATGTTCGTTTCTTCTATTTGTTATTCCTTCTCTAGAAAATTTCGCTTCATCGGTCCAAAATATTTTTGAAAGGAATTGAGGGTCCTCTTGAATTTTCAAAAACATGAATTCGCAAAATTCTACTCGTCGGACGTCATCACCAGGTCTCAAGGCTTGCACGTTTTGGAAGGAATAAGGGTGCATATGATGTTCGCTCAAGATTCTTTGGACAGATGAAGAAGAAATTCCCAAATCGTTTTCTGCAGATGGTATTGAACTTTGCGGGTTTGCGTGGAAATAAGCTCATGTGTTTATTACGTTATCCTCACTGGTTTCGGAACATTTTTTGTAACTTTAACCTTGCCAAAACGCAAAAAGTTCGTTTCAATCCTCTTGAATTTTGACTTGTTCATTGGCGGCAAATCAGGGTGGCGTTCATTAAACACACGAAACGTTCTCTCCAAAATTTTATAACATTCTCCATGAATATAAAATAGATTGAGAATATCAGCGTTTGAGTATTCTTCCATTTCGATTTAGAAAATTTAGTTTATCACTGACAGCTTTCGATAAATAACGCATACTAATCATCTGTCATATTGGATATTGGATCTCAATTATTTTTCCATGGCTCACCATTGGAACATGTGAACATTTAAGCAAATACATACGATATTTTTATAAAACCCAATTATTTCGAAAAAGGTTACGAATAGGTATAGGGAACCTTAATACAGTTCGATACAAAATGAAATTCTACATTTGATAGTGCATAAAGTTATAGGGTGTCCCATTTAAAAAAACGGACTTTAGCGACTTTGAAAATGTGAATGTTTGCCGCTGAATTTAGGACACTCTGTATAAAAATAGACAAATTCAATAAAAAAAATAGAAACCTAAGATTATTTACCGATGGTCTGCAAAATATGAAGATTATATCTTCAAAATTTACAAAAATATGAGATTTGGGCAATTCCATGATGACTCGCGGGACAATTAGAAAAACAACAATTTTAAAAATATTCATTTTTACCATAGGCATAGTAAGTCTCATGTGATTTATTGCTATTCTATTATGGCAATGATGTCTCTGCTATTAGGACTTGCTCATTTGAAAAAAGGCAAAACCTAATAAATAAAGTTTTTGAAAAATCTATGCTTACTCGCGGGACATCCAAAATGTTTAATCAATATGCGCAAGTTTAGTTGTTTTTTTTTTCTCTAAATTTTATAGATATCTAAAAAAAGTAATATTACTATAACTTACCTACTCTTAGTTGAAATTTATGGGACCATACTTAAAATGCCAAAATTCTTTAAGTTCTGTATATATTAACCAATTTAGTGATTACTCGCGGGACAATGCAATTTCAATAAACAAATATTTATTTCAGCTATTACAATAAACAATGAAACTAAGAAATTACATAGGAAAACACAAAACAACGTTTGATTCCTTTGAATTACATACATTTTTAACTCCTACATGATAATTATCCAAAAATCGAAAGTTGTGACAGCTTGTTATGTTGGGAAATGTTGTTTAATTTTTTCTCGGTATTTTTTGCAACATTCAGCATGTCGTTTACGGTATATCGACTTAAGGTTCTCATTTGCATTTATTTTCTCTCTATGCTTTCTGACATACTCTTTCACTTTCATTTTCCTCTTTTCATTTTGTATTTTCGGCATCCTAAAAATGGATAACTTCCTATCATTTCTTTCTTTTTTTCAATCCAAAAATCAATACAACTAAATCGCTCTGTAACCTTCCGTAGCTAGCAGTATTTTTAAAAAATAAAAAAAAACATAAAAAATTACCTAAATACCGATAACACTACAAATAATTTGATGCTACTAAAAGCAGTTTTATTAAAATCTCAACTTTCTTTTGAAAACACTTTTATGAGCGTTGAAAATAAAAAATAAATATTTCTAGGCTATTAAAGATTACTCGCGGGACAAAAAGAAAATTATATTAAAAATATATTCTAGGCTTCTTAATATTTATCTATCATACTGTTATAACGAGCAAGTCAAAGGTTAAGAAATATCATGTTTTTATCCAGAGTTTCTATTACGGTCTAATTAAAAATTAAAAAAAGTATTGGATTCAGCTTACTCGCGGGACAAAATTTTGGAATATAAATAAGCAATTTTTAATCAAGTTCTACTTACTTTTTGCAAAAAATAATTCACTATTTAAAAACTTGACAGCACAACAGTTTTTGACGGGCACCAGTTTCCAAGCACTGCTTTTGTTTTTACATAGCCACCTGTGATAAACAATGCTTTTGTAATGCAGTGTGATGCGGGAACGGATTCCTGCAGTTTTTCGTAGCATTTTAAAGTCACTAGGTAAAGTTAGGAATATTTATCTAACATTTCATAAACTTTAACTCAATTGTAAACAATTATTCAGGTTTTTTGAATGAATGAATCTTTGAATTTTACTAAAAAGAGTAAGCATCGATCATGGAATTGCCCATTTTAAAATTTGGTACCCCCAAGGCTCACTTTCGGTTCAAGGTCAAATATCTTAAGAACGCTTGAACCTAGGTATAGGACATGCTACATAAAGTACCATTAAAATTCTCCGTAGTATCCAAAAATATCATAAAATACAGGGTGTTCCATTTAAAATAAGCAAGTTGATACCAACTTCCGGTTAAACCGGAAGTTGAAAATATTTCAAAAAAGAAGTACCCCTTGAGCTTACCTTAATCCCAAAATTTCAAATTTTTATCTAAATGGCAACATCAAAAACTTTTAATGAACGGGTTGCATGAATAACCCTGTATAAGGTGGTACCGAAAAAATTAAACATTATAATCGCTTACCAATCTTTAAATATGGTGATAAAGCCGATATAAAGAATTATAGAGATATTTCTTTACTTTCAAACATACCAAAGCTATTTGAGATAATTATCACCAATGATTTGAATCATTACAACACTACATTTCGATTATGCAACATGGTTTCTATCGGGGGTCGCTCAACGACTACAAATCTTGCAATTTTTCAGAATTACTTAATGACATCGGTTGAGATTGATGTCATTTACACTGACATATCTAAGGCTTTTGACAGCGTTTGCCATCAGCTTCTATTATGGAGCAAATTGATTTTTGTGAAAACTATCTGGAGTGGATCAGATCATATTTGTTTAATTGTCGTCAGCAGGTCAACTTGTCTGGTTCAGTTTTCATAGAAGTTGTGCAGTAAAGTCGGGTGTTCCGCAGGGTTCACATATCGGACCAATTTTATTTTTACTCTTTATAAACGATATATTGCCATGTTTTAAAATGTCTTTTATATGCATATGACTTAAAATTCTTTTTATCGGTTTCCTCTGACTCTACTCTAGTGCAGTCTGACATTGAAAGGCTCGTCAAATGGTGCCACACTAATTACCTGCATCTTAACATTTCTAAATGTAAAGTGCTTCATTTCTATAAATGTATTAATCCCATACAATCCACCTACCTCATAGATGCTGTACATCTTGAAGTTGTTACTTGTTTCACCGATCTGGGTGTTATTTTTGAGGAAAATATGACTTTTAATCTGCATATTGATAACATTGTACTTAAGTGTTTTAGATTGCTGGGCTTTATAAAACGACATACAAAGCATGTGACTGATACCAAAGCAGTTGGGTGTCTTTATAACTCATTGGTTAGGAACGTTATGGAATGCTGTTCTGCAATATGGAGTCCTTCATATCAGTGTCACATTGACAGAATTGAAAGAGTACCAAATAGATTTGCAAAATACCTCTTATATAAATTTAATTATACATATCAAGGTCTGACATATAATACAAGAGCTCTTCTTTGTGGCCTGCAAATCCAAGAGTTTCGAAGACAGAAGGCACTTCCTATTTTTCTACACAAATTGGTCAATGAAGGAATTGACTGTGAAATATTGCTGGAGTCGGTCTCATATTTGGTTCCTATTAGGAGAACGAGACAATCTCAATTATGTTTAGAAAGATACCACCTTACAAATTATGGGCTTAGCACATCTGTTGACCGTCACTTCCAAGCGGATTGGTTTTGTGATATTTATGTATTATGTTACGTTTGGACCTGAAATCGTTTTATCATTGTATATACTGTTTTTCCCAGGGTTATTTGACTTGGTACTTTTTGGACGTTATTTGCGAATTCGTACCATTTGGAATGGACACTTGTCCGATGCATGCATCGGCTACATCCTTAAATTAAATGTAATTGCTTTACGAGTCTAACAATAAATACTAACCGTGCCTACCAGCCGGAACTGTCTTCTCGCTAGTCCATACTCTCTTATCAATATCGAATGCTGGAATATCAGCGAATTCGTAAACGGCATCCGCGGTTCCCCCAGCTAAAATGAATATCCTTTTGCCGTCAAATCCGACTTCGTGTCGATAGCGTCCGGGAGGCTCGTAGTCACCCCTTCCGTTACACAAATAGACTATCTCCCACGACAGAGTCTTCAAATTTAATCTAAAAACAACAAAACCGTAATTTAACAATTATTTATTTCAAATTCTATTTCTATTTTTCTATGTTTTATTCGTTGTATATGTTATTTCGATCACATGCAGTGAACATCTGAAGATGTCTTTTGCCAACGCAAGTGAAATGTTGGAAAGTAATTCCAATTTGATACGGTCTACATCCAAGAACCACGATTTTTTTAAATATAATACCTGTTAAATCTTTTCTACTCTTGAAATATTCAATATTTAACTGTGTTTGAAGTTAAGAATGGATAGTCGATTGAACATATAGGGATGTTATTTGAGGGTTATGTAGCTGAGAAGTTTTCTTTGAATAATTTTCAACATATCTTGACAGGTGATAAAATAAGGTGACCATACACCAGAACAATTTTCCAAATGTACTCTCGCAAACGAGGGGTACTTGTAATTGTTATTGCTCATATATCAATGAAGTAAGATGTATCGGTTAAATACCAAATGAAGCTAAAAGTCGTACTCTTTTTAAAAATATTTTAAATTATACGGGGTGCGTCAAAACAGTAGGGCAACTAAAAGTTGTATTTTTTTTAAACGAGACACCCCATATTTGACTTGATTTTTAAATTCTATATAAAATTCTAACACTTTTTTGTATAACATGTTATATGGCTAAAATTGATACTTTCTTAAATATTTATCTTTAAACAAAAAAAAAAATTAAATTTGATGCACATCTATGATTAGCAATATAACGCCTAGTTGTGCCACTAAAAATAAAATATTTTGCTTCTGCACAAAATAAGCATGGAATAAAAGACTGCTTTCGTAATATTGAAGATATCACATACAGGGTGTCCAAATTTAAATGCCCAACTTTAACATTTTTAAACTTCATATAGAAGAAAATCTCAGTTTAAGTAGTCGACAACTTGCTAGTTTAACCGAGACATCAAAATCTACAGTAAGCAGGACCACAAGAAGATATAAATATCATCTATATCATATGGAATTACACCAAGAGTTGCACGATGAAGATTTTGAAAGGCTTGTTAACTTTTGCAACTTAATGATAAGGCGAATAGAAGCATATCAGGACTTTTTAGCGAATATCATGTTTTCCGATGAGGCTACATTTAGAAGCAATGGAGCTGTAAACAGGCATAATATGCATTATTATGCAATAACAAATCCCCACTGGGTATGAGAGGTACAACATCAAAATCACTGGTCATTAAATGTTTGGTGTGGAAATATTGGAAACCATATTATAGGTCCCTAGTTTTTTTAATGAACCACTTAATGGACAAAGATATTTAGATTTTTTTGAAAGTTAAGCTGCCTATTCTTCTCAGAACACTCAGCATTGAAAAAAGAAGAGACATGTGGCTGCAGCAAGACGGTGCCCCTGCTCATTACCATCGGGACGTTAGTGAATCTTTGGATGCTAATTTTAATCAAAAATGGATTGGTCGTAGTGGTTTTATCGAATGGCCACCCAGATCTTGCGATATAACTCCAGATTTTTTCTTGTGGGGTTATATTAAAGATCGTGTTTACACCCAACCACCTACAGCAAGGGAGAACATGCAGGAACGAATTAGGGATGTATGCGCCACTATATCACCAGACATGCTAGCCAAAACTAGGCAAAATATTATTAAAAGGTTCAACATGTGTATTTGTGAAGGCGGACGCTTATTTGAGCATCTTTTAAAATATAACTATGAAAACATTTGATTACAACAAACAAACAAAAGTATGCTTTATTGCCGCAGAAAAATTCTACAATTTTATGGACAAAGCAAAATATACCTAAAAATAAGACATATCAAAACATTAATCGAAAATAATTTCGACAAGTCAGTGCTTTTATTTTTAAAATGTAAATTATCAATTTACCAAATCGTAAAACACACGTTAGAATATAGCATAACATTGCAAACAGTAAATGAATCATGATAACCTTATAAAAGTAAACAAACACACATGTACGAGGTGAATAATTTCGATGACATTGAAATCAAAATTGCAACTATGCGACCTTAAACTCTATGTTATTATAGTTATACAAATAATTGTGATGTTAAACAGAAGGTATATTGAACTAGTGCAGAATGTAGTATACAAAAAGAATTAAATTGTTTTTAATCCAATACCTAACAAAAATAATTAAGTTTTAAGTGAATGTTCGACAGTTCTTTTCCCTATATAATGATTTACAAAATTCTATGCTATGAGTTAGGACATGACTCACAAAAGATTTAAGTAAACAAGCGAGTTTAGTGACAATTTAAAGAGACTTACTCACTGAAAAAAAAATCATTAACGCTGTAAAGTGGTCTCTCAATGAGGTATGCTTTGGTGTTTTTTCGAAATTGTGCAAGCATAGGGATAGATTTTAAATGTACTGGCAGATTGTTGTAAAGTTTTATGGCGTTGTAAATAATTGATTTTTTTATTAATTCTGTGGAAGGAATGGGAAGATAAATATCATGCCTAGAGTTTCTGGTAGGGTATACATGTTGTGGCCTTTCTGGGAGGGTGTTTATATGTTTTCTCAGCAAACATACCGTTTCCAAAATAAATAATGCAGGAAGTGTTAATATTTCATGTTTTTTGAAATAGTATTGGCAGTGAGCTCTATTATTTAGACCAAACAAATAACGAATGGCTCTCTTTTGAAGCATAAAAATACTACGAAATTGCTCGGTGGTACAGCAGCCCCAAAAGGGAAGGCCATAGCGGAGGTGGGATTCAAATAAAGAGAAATAAGTAAGTCTGGCAGAAGGAACGTCTAGTTCTTTTGAAACTGATCGAATGGCGAAGCAGGCGGTAGAAAGTTTTTTAGTTAAGGTGTCAATATGATTAGACCATTTTAGGTTGCTATTTATATTTAAACCCAGGAATTTAACCGACTCTACGTATTCAATATTGCTGTTATGTACCTGAAGTGGTTGTAAAGTTCCCTTATAAGATAACGCCACCGTTTTATCGACGTTAAAACAAAGCATATTGGAATCGGACCAAGCCTTAATTATAACCAAGTCTTTGGAGATACTAGAGTGTAAAGACGTTGTATCAAAATCACTCCATGTTATGCTTGTGTCATCAGCAAAAAGGGAGATTCTTCCATTAATTTTAAGGTTCGTGATATCATTAATGTATAACAAAAAAAGAATAGGTCCCAAGACTGAACCTTGAGGAACTCCACTTGTAATCAACTTACAATCAGAATCGGAACCATTAGCCCTTACAAGTTGTTGCCTTTTTCCAAGATAAGATTTGAACCAATTTAAAGAAGTACCACGAATTCCATAAAAATGTAGTTTGTTTATCAGAATTTCATGACTAACACAATCAAAGGCTTTCGCATAGTCACAAAAAACTGAGGCAGTTGGGTGGTTGTTATTGAGAGATGAGTAGACGCCTCTAAGCAACGTGAACATGGCGTCACTGGTGCACTTGTTGGGTAGAAATCCGAACTGCTCCGGGGATATTATCTGATGTTTCAGGAGAAATGGCATAAGACGGTTCTTCAGTAGCCTTTCGATGATTTTTGATAGCACTGGTAGTAGTGCAATTGGGCGATAATTGCAAGAGTTAGTTTTTTCGCCGCCTTTATGAAGTGGAATAATTATAGCTGTTTTAAGGCAATCAGGGAATACACCTTTTATAAAGGACTCATTTATTAATGTTGTAAGGGCCTCTATGACTGGGAGTGGCAAGTTCAGGAATATTCTAATTGATAGGCCATCAGTGCTACACGAAGATTTACTTTTAATATTATGTATTACCTTCAACAGTTCAGTGTTGCTAACGGGACTTAAGAAAAAGCTATCAGCTAAATTTTTTGAAGGAGGGAGAAACGAAAGAGGGTCCAAACTTGGCGAGATACTAGAGGTGACATTTTTGCTTACATTAATAAAATAATCATTTAGATCATTAGCCCCTGGCAAGTTCTGAGTCACAGGGTTTGATTTGTTTCTGAGGTTATTGATGATGGACCAGGTTTCTTTTGAAACGTTATTAGAGTTTGTTAGACGTTTTCGGTAGTGTAATTTTTTTGCTGACTTAATAAGAGTAGTGTAGATCGTCCTATAATTAGAGATATAGTCGAGAATAAGAAAGGAGTCGGTGAATTTTTTTATATATGAGAGCGAGCGCATATTTTTAGCAGAAATTCGTATTCCTTTCGTGGTCCACGGTTTATGCCGCTTAGGTTTGATATTCTTAAGCGGGAAGGCCTTGTTAAAAGCACTTAAAGTTTTATTTAAAAAAGTTCTGAAGTTTGTGTTGACATTATCAGATTCAAAATTCCAATTGGTGTTAAAGCAAATATTATGAAATACTGAGAAATTTGCGGCCGAGAAAATTCTGCCCCGATGGCGAGATCTTGGTAAGGGCCTAATAGGTAAACTAAACCTGGAAATTACCGCCTCGTGATCGGAAAGACCTGAGTTATAGACCTGTGATTGCACCTCTGATGGAGAAAAATCAGACGCCATGTAATCGATGATAGAAGAAGAGTTTTTTGAAATTCTAGTTGGCGAGGATACATGCATTGAAAGACCGAAAGAGTCGAATATAGAAATTAGATATTTCTGGATGGCACAAACAGTAGCATAGTCAATATTAAAGTCTCCGCATAGAATTTTTTTACCTTTAATCGGTAGGCTGTCTAGCAAACTTACCAGGCTATTTAAAAATGATTGTACATCAGAGTTTGGTGATCTATAAATACAAATTACATAAAGATCAAGGTTTTGATTATATACTATAGAGAATTCAAAAGAGCTATCCGCTAACAAATGATCATATTTAGATACCGACATGAAATCTCCATTTAGGGATAGAATCAGTGTTCCCCCATGAGCTGAGTTTTTTCTGTCATATCTAGCTACTGTGGTATACCTCTCAATATAAAAGGGTTCGTTTAGATTCAGCCAGTGCTCAGTAATTGCAACAAGTTGGGGGAACTCCAATTCTTCCAGAAATAGGTACAACTCGTCAGTTTTATTTCTTAGAGAAGCAATATTAATTAGAACCATATTAAGACTAGTAACAACAGGAAGTTTTGAGGAATCTAGTTCCTCAGGACACGTCGTGTTTTCTAAAAATTTTTTTTGGGAGAATTGCTGGTAAAATAATTTTTATGGCATTCTCTGGTCCTCTGAAGATGAATCGATCTCTCCGAAGATATGTAGGATCCATAGGCTGCAAGATCCGCTTCCACTTCTGCTGCGTTAAATCCGTAAGCAGCATGAAAATCGAAATATATCTTGTGTAGGGTTCTATAATCTATAGGAATGCCTTCAGAAGCCAAAAACAGCCTGGTGCTTGTATTTGTAAACCCTTCAAAGTGAATTGGCGCAGGTTGGTCGTGCAGGAAGGCGAGATATAACTTGAAGGCCTTTAAAATGGCTGGTTCTCTTAGTCTAGACATGAGGAAACGGTTATCAGAACTTTTTTCGGTTCGCGTAAGCTTCACTGTTGGGGGAGACATTGGATCAAAAATAGGTTCTTGGTCAGTAGGAGCTTTCTTGGAAAGACTATAGCAGTTGTCGCTCAACAAGACATCTGCTTTGCAGGCAGCAATGGCCTCTTTGTCAGAAGATATTATAGTGCCCTTTTGAGAAATTGGAGAGGAGACAACCAGTGAACTGACGGAGCTCGAGTTGGTGGGCAGTTTTTTCGGTGTGGAGGGAGGTGGGAGGTTCGGTGTAGATTTTTCTGTAAGTTCGGATACAGCTGACCGTTTTATTACTACGCCATGTGGCCATAGATTGCTGTCTAAAAGCTTTTCAGCTGACTTTTTTGACTGAGTTCCAATTTTAAAATCAATGTTTGAGATATGATTTATTAGGTGGTAGCATCGAATAAACTCTGTAGTCCCAAGCTTTTCCTTAACGTAGTGAACTATGTTGTTAGGCGTAAACCCTGCAGGAAGATTTCTTACGACTACATAGTGCCACCGTTGTGTATTATTACAAGCCAGCTTGCTGGAGCCTTCAGTAGTACTGGGAATATCCGTAGGTGTTACCTCAGTTTGTGTAGAGGCGGTGGAGCAGGTAGTTTCCATAGTTGGTGTAGGCAAGGGTATGGTGGTAGGGTATGTATTTTTGATATGCTTACACTTATGTTGGCTTTCATATTTGGAGTATAACTCCTTTACCAAGTCAGTTACACAAGTTAGGTTGCTCTTTATGTTAGCAATACCTGCTTTTAATTCAATTGAAGAGGAGTCCTGTACTTGGATTTTTATCACTTCTTCGGCATTGTTGAAGAGGATTTGGGAAATATTGAAAATATTCTGTTCCATATCCCTTAGAGACTTTAATAACATATCTGGTTTGTAAGCGGAAAACTCCCTCGAGAGATTATGGATATCGTCAATTTTTTTCTCCATGAGATCCCACCTGGATTCACTCTTCACTAAAATGTCATACATTTCAGAAATTGTCGGTACACTACTTGACAATTGAGATACACGGTTTGCGACTGAATCAAAAAGTTCATGTGGAATCAAATTTTGAGATACCTTTGTGATTTTATCGTTGAGATATTTCAAACTAGGGGAGTCGCACAGGGCGCAGAAAAATCGGAGGTGGGTTGATTTTTGTAATATCAAGATTTTTGTGGTAGCCTTATCAAGGCCCGTGCAATTCATGCAAAAAGATCGTTTACACTCGCCACTACAACGAAGTTTATTGTATTTGTCTTTCTCTGAAAACTCTTTACGGCAATTGTCACACTTGTATTCAGCCATATTTAGAAAATGAATAATTCGAAACAAAAATACACAGCGAAAACAAAACAGAACAAACACACGTACTGCGAAGCAGCTCGACTGCGAGGAACGCAAAACAAAGCACACCCGAACGGTACCGCAGTCGAACTGGAACTGGATTAACCTTTAAAAGCGATTTTTTTAGTCTGATAAATGTATAACTTTAAAAATTAATACTATTAATATAAGGTTTCGACTATCTAAATTGAAATGTATTCCTTCATTGAAGTGTATTTACTTATTTGCAAACTAGACGAGTAGCCCCTTTTTTCAACACAATTTTTAAATATTTATAATATTATGCCAGTTCACGGATCCTTTGTTTTGAAATGTAAAATTCATTCCAAAAACATAATATTGTCTAAAAAGTTCGCAAAATGGCCCTACTCGCCTTATCACTGGGTTACAAAACTTAACACGTATTTTAAAATCTTCAGCGTGTAACTCTTGATTTAATGCAATATGAAATGGATGATATTTATATTTTCTTTTAGTCTTGCTTACTGTAGATTCTGATGTTAATCTTAAGGTTATTAGATCTTTTTTTTTGTAGCAATTTTATTGACAAATTATTATATTATCTAAATTTTCGTTGGATTAATTTTAGGAAATAAACTATTATATTCATATTAAATATTTTTATTTTACCGGTAATTTTCTAAATTACGCGGAATTTTAAAATAATTCGAAAACTATTGAAGATAGAAGAATAAATTAAAATATACAGGGGGTTCCATTTAAAAAACTGAAATAAATTGGTTTAAATATGTTAAAGTTGGGCATTTAAATTTGGACACCCTGTATATATCTTGAATATTACGAAAGCAGTCCTTTATTCCATGCCTATTTTGTACAGAAGCAAAATATTTTATTTTTAGTTGCACAACTAGGCGTTATATTGCAAATCATAGATGTGCATCAAATTCGTATTTTTTTTCGTTTAAAGCCAAATATTTAAGAAAGTATCAATTTTAGCCATATAACATATTATACAAAAAAGTGTTAGAATCTTATGCAGAATTTAAAAATCAAGTCAAATATAGGGTGTCCCATTTAAAAAAATACAACTTTTAGTAGCCCTACTTTTTTGACGCACCCCGTATAATACAAAATATTTTTAGTATGAGCGCGATTTACATATGTATCCCATAGCATAAACAGTTTGTTTCCAAAATGTACCTGTTCGACGTAAATTTACTTTTTTCAATCGTTGCTGATCTTGCCAGATATTTATTATATCCTGAGGGCGCGGCGTCGGCGCCGCGGCGTTCCTAACTGGACGTCAAATCACTAAATAGGTACCGTCCATGTTAGTAAATTTATAATTTTTACGTACCCTAACTTTTGCTATTGATCAAATATTCTTAAAAAAATATTTCACACTTTAAAAGAGAAACTGCTAAAATACTGCTATTAAAAATTTGTCTTATACGGGCATAACGTAAAAATTGTAAATTATTATTAAAGATCTCTGAAAATGCCTCGTGCAATCGAAGGCAAAACGTCGGATAGTAATTCCAATTTGACACGGTCTAATCCCAAGAACCACGATTCTTAAAGATATTAAGGTAATGATCTACAAGAATTTTGCCTTTGAAACGTAAAAAATGCATTTTTTGAAAGTTAGTATCTCTGAGCGTCAATGAAATATTTTGTTGTAATTTAGTATAATAATATAATACACCAATGAGCGATGTCAAAGGTGAGTATGTCAAAATAATTAAATATTGAATCTATACATAGCATCAAAATTTGAAACTAATTCCTGAGATACAGGTGTGTCCCGATTTTAAATGGGTCACACTGTATTTCCTATACCTAAATTCAACTGTTTTCACGAAAATAAAACCTAACATTTGAGGCCCTGTAACTTCTAAATGGATATGTCCACTTGTCTTAATTTTTAGTTATCTATTTCTTGACATCAATTCCAAATTTGGCAGGAAATGTCATGTTTTGATACATTCTGTCAAGACGGAAGTTGGTATGGGAAAATAGATAATTAAAAATTAAAGTATAAAAGTTAAATCCGGTGGCGGCTCTTCCATAGGGCCATTTGATCAATGACCCCCCAAAAATACTTCAGAAAATAAATTATTCGTTTGACCGTCCCTCCTAATAGTTGCAATAAAACGCGAACCTTGAGAAAAGTTAAATACGCTACACTATTAGGCGCGCGCGGCGGTTCGAATGGTCTCGTTGCGTTCCTTAGGCATAATAAAATACTCTATACTAAGCTAGGCTGACAGTCCGAATTGCCCTGATTACCTTAAAGCTTGACGAAGGTACCCGAAGATTTCACAGTACCGAGCGGCAGCCGAACGTGATAGCAAATGGAATATGAGATCGCGATTTGGGTCATCAGCCGGTCTCTTCTCATAATTCGATCGATCGGTCACGGCATCACGTCGGCATGCGGAAGTTCAATTGTTCAGAGGTCGCGCGGTCGAAATTCTAACTCGATATCGTTTCGGACGTTTTTAATCGATAAAAATTGATTTATATACTGTTTTTTGTAATATATATTTTTTTATTTTTATGATCCATGTGTGAGTAGGAAATAAAATGTTGGTAGTGACTAGTACAAAAAAATAAACAAATTAAAAGTGCTTACGAACTTAATTTTGCAAAAATTAAAAACTAATTTCAAACATAGACCGTTTGATTTGTCATGTAGATGAAATAAAAAGTCGGTAGAGCAAAAAATTAAACAACTAAAGAGTGCTAATGAATTTAATTTTGAGAAAATAACCGAATTCACGGTAAGGGGACGCAATTTGCCAGAACTTAGTATAGTACATTTATAGCTAACTGGATATGTGGTTGTGAAGTCTCCAACTCATTTTACTGTTATGTTTGTTTTCTAAGGACTCGTCGGACTCATTATGATGCAAAATCGGTGTTAAAGACTTAAAACACTTAGAAGAAAAAATTTTTGTATTTTTCATGCGTTTTTTGCATATCACATGAAATGTTCGGTGAACTATGCTACGGTCGGAAGTATTGATATAGAAAATCCCTTAGAGATTTTAATGAAAATGTATCCAAAAATCGTTATATTTTAAACAAAATTATAGATTGTGTAAAATTTTATCGGGCATTCGAGCTGGCACTTAGGGATGCACACGATGTATCGAAAACTTCGATATTTTCCTACTCAAGGACGATGTTTTTACATCGATATTTTTCTTTCGATATATCGAAAAGTCATCGATGTTTTTATCCAATATATCGGTACCGCGTACCGCACTTCGCACTATTATATTGGCGAATTTCGCCGCTCACCCAATCCTAAACAGCATTATAATTTAAGGAACCGCGGCGCCGGCGATCATGAGTACTGACCTGCGCTGCAATAATCAAATTGTTACAGTGACTTTATACAGAGACAGTGGCGACAATAGGGTAACCAATTTTTGATTGGTTCTCCGCGTCACGTGGTCCTGGCGGCCATATTGCTGCAAAAATCGATTTGTTTACTTTTTGCCTAAATGGGTTTCTTATGAGGTTTTTTGTTTTAGTGTATTATTTTATTAGTTTTTGTGATTATTAAAACGAATATCGATAGAAACAATAAGTTCTAAGCCATTGGCCATATGAATAAATGTGTTTAAGCCTGGTTCACCTGCTTTTCGCTTGTAATCAGTGTTTGTGATAAATTTGTAAATGAAAGATTGCAAATTTTAGTATTGTCTAGAACAGTATTTGAAAAAAGTGTTTTCGGAACCCATATTTGAGGTATGTTCAATTTAAACATAGATTTAGTTATGCCACGATAAGAGATTTTCCTTAAGCTGAAGAAATAGGGAACAAAAATCATAACCTAATTTAATAGTTTACTCTAAGAAAAGTAAAATTCTGCACATTATGACATTATTATGTTTTGGTTTTAGTTTACTGTAAAAGCCAATTTTTTATATGTCTAGCATGTTTTACTTCAGTCAGCACCCCAATTTGAGGTAGAAGCATTCAAAGATAACTTAAAACATACAGATACTTGGTCGTTTTTAATAAAAAAAAAGTGTTTGATTTAATAAAAATGACATACTTTTATTTCTTTTTTTTTATGTAGGCAGAATTTTTTTATATCCAAGGACATCGTGTGTTTTCTACCCAAAACCTAAGTTAAAATTAAAGTTGTTTTAGAAGTATATTATAATTCCTCATATGTATTTTCCCAAAAGCAGCATAGTTATACCTACTGTTTGTTTTTTAGAGTTAACTAACACATTAAAAATGCCTGGTTGTGCAGCAGTAAACTGCAGTAATTCTGCAAAAAAAGGATTTTTAATGAAACGCTTTCCAAGAGACCAAGCGAGGAGGAAAGAATGGACCATTAGAATGAGAAGAGACAAATGGACACCAACGGATTATTCATATCTATGTGAGGTATGTTTTTTCACATAGTTATGTAAATGGGAATTTTTTATTTTGATTCTTCCTTGACCAATTTAATTTGTTTTAAGGTTCACTTCGCTCCTGATATGTGGGAGAAGCCACGTGTAGATGGTAAAAGA
This sequence comes from Kuschelorhynchus macadamiae, assembly GCA_030620095.1. NCBI lineage: Eukaryota > Metazoa > Arthropoda > Insecta > Coleoptera > Curculionidae > Kuschelorhynchus > Kuschelorhynchus macadamiae. The sequence goes on from JAUTXW010005440.1 coordinate 205,569, forward strand.
ATTTTGAAGGCCAATGCTGTACCTACAGTTTTTTCATTTACAACACCAAAAGGCAAAAGAAAAGCTCCATTTCAAAGGAATGTTGTTTCCCCCAAGAAGTGCAAACTTGAAGAGAAGCTTTTGTATAGTAAGTTCTCATGCCTTATTTATATTTTTTGATTTATTTTCTACATTATAAATTATTCCACATTCTAATAACTCTTAACATATTTTAGACAAAAAAGTTAATCTTAAATCACTAGTTGGTTGGTTTTTAATATGCAATAAGTTTACTCCAACAATAATAATAAAAATAACAATAATAAATAAATTGAATGATTAAGAGTATAGGGGAATTGTTTCAAAAATAATAATAATAATCATCAAATACATTGGGAATTAAATGAGATGGGCAATTTTTTGGAAATGCACTATGTAGTTTTGTAACATTAAAAATATTTTCTCCTTTTAGGTGAAGTGGCAGATTTGGACGAGGACCTCCCAAAGTCAGTTGTAGATTTTGGAGATCTTCCAGCAAGTCAGCAATCATTGTCTTCAAACACTACTGTAAGTGAAGTGGAGGCAAATTTACCAAATTTAGTTTAATTAAGAGATTTAAGGAACAATCGTTATTTTTTACAACAGAACTAGTTTTTTATTTTTTTCTAGAGATGGAATGTCTTTTTAGAAAATATTTTGATGTTATTTCGCAACAAAATATTAATTTAAAAAATTTTTATTGCACAAAATTAATGGCTTTAGATTTAGATTTACCAAATTGTCACAATCTTAAAAGTAAGATTATAAAAAGATTTATTGTATTTAGACTAAAGATTAATTCAAAGAAATATAAAAAATCCTCAAAAAAACATGGCAGTAAGTCGGTGGCTGGTAACTTATTGTAATGTGCATAAACTATTTTTTTACAATGTTAGATTTAACTGATATATTTTTTGAATGTTAACGATAAATATTAATACAATCATTTTTATTATAAAAATTTGTCAACTTTCGATTTAGATTTACCAGGTCGTCACATACTTAAACATAGTCATCAGACCCATAACATCAAGATAAGGTTTAAAAATCATTTTCATAGTCCTCTGATTAAAATGACAGGTGCTTCTATGTGATGAGTGAAAATCATTACAGTGGATTGCCAGACAATGTGAAATACATAAATTCTAAAAGGTTTAAATAAGTCATAGGTTCTTTTTAATAAATCTATAAATTTTTAAAGTTGTATTAAGGCATTCTTCCGTTCCCTGTTATTTTGCTAGTAATCTGTAGTTTGGATTATCAATGTATAGTGCTTTGATCTGTTAAAACTATATAATGTATAAAATTAGCTCTGAGCACACAAGACTAGTATTAATACCTGTTAATGTTAATTAGTATTAGTGGATCATCTGTATAAAATTTTGTATATTTTTTATTTAATAAATATCTTTAAAAAGGTATAGTATTAAAATAAATATTTAGAATAATCACTATGGCTTTTATTGATCTTTAATATTTTCTAATTTTATTATATTTACCTACATAATCAGTATTAAGGTCATTATTGAGTGCTGCTACTTGTGAGTAACTGATGCTTTTGTTACCTGCTTTGTTACTTGCCGCTTACAGTCTAGTACTACATTCAGAAGTGTATCCAACTTGTGACCTAGGTGACAAGGTGGATACGGTAGTACGGTACTTCTTATTAACTAAAACATCTATGTAGCTATCGACTTTTATTTATTACTCAAACTCAACATATTTATTTAGTTACTTTAACAGAAACAGACTATATACCTAAAACTATCTTAAGAGTCTAACAAATTTCTGACATAATGTAGGTATGATACAGCTTCTTGAAGCACCGTGAACTTGGTAAAGTCATTAGTATTGCTAATTATAAACCTATACATCCTGCAGACTCTCTCTTAGCGGTATCATCAGCTTGAAAATTAAATGTCAATTCAGGGTCAACGATTACACCTAGGTATTTATCTTAATACTCTGTTTTTCCAAAAATATAATTGGATTTGATTTTCCAGCTTACAAGAGACAACACATTTTACACAACACAATTTAAATGGCTCCTTTAAAACTTTTTTAAATCTAATTACGACACAACACCACCAAATTTAAACACTCAGTGTGGAAACTGGAAAGTGACTGATAACTAATATTTTGAAAGTGGTTTTATTTATTAAACTGAATTTATGCCACCAAAAACTTTTGCTTCCTAGCTCTGCCAAGTTGAAACTGAACTTAACTCAAGCTCTTTTTAAATTTAAGAACATGTGGCAATTTAACAATAACATAATTTGACGGTAGGGTAGCAAACTAGCAAAACTTTTCATAAACAAGCATTTTGCAATTCACACAGTATTTTCAATATTTGCAATAAAAATTGATACAATAATAACAATAACATGACACATAACCTCACATTTACAGGTGGCCCTGACAGAATTTGTCAGTGTAAAGGCGGGAAATTTAAATTTCGATTTTTTTTGTGGGCCATATATCTCTTTCTAAACTAAAATTGATTAAAAATTTAATAATTAACCATTTAGCTGATCCAATTTTTTCATATTAATGTGTTAAACTTGATTAATTCAGTCATATTTTGTGAAAAACTATCCATATGTGTGCGCCCATTTAAACCTTCAGAAATTTAGCAGCAATATGGCGGATGGGCTATATTGTCGCCACTGTCTCTTTATAAAGTCACTGTACAAATTGTGACAATTGCGCGGCCTCTTGCGGCAGTCGGTAAATGCACGAATCTGACGAATCTTGGTTATTAGTATTTTACTGATTGATTTTGTTGTGTTTTTGCTTTTAGTTTTGTTTGCACATTAAATTATTTGGTGTGTTAAAATAACCTTTTGGTATTGGTAAGTACTTTACTACCTATACATATTATTATAAGTATCTAGTAGATCTATTATGTATACCATATATTGATATATAAAGAATAACATACCAAACGCAGATCATTGTTATTTACAGGATGAGCCAAATAAATAACTCTACATCGAAATATATTTCGGTTATATTCTTTCAATTAGAAACAAAAAATATTAAATAGGTATAAAAGTTTTGGTATTTTTTAAGCAGTTTTTGGCGCAGTTAATTTAATGTATAAAGGGTATCCCAAAAAGGCAGGCAGACAAAAATTACTTTTCAAATGTTTCTAATTTCTAAACTAACCGAGACCGAGATATTTCCATTTAAAGAGTTTATTATTATTAAGAGATGTCCATAAACATAGTACCTACTTAATTATACGGGGTTATTCATGCAACCCGTTCATTAAGTTTTTGATGATGCCATTTAGATAAAAATTTCAAATTTTGGGATTAAGGTAAGGTCAAGGGGTACTTTTTTTCTGAAATATTTTCAACTTCCTGTCACTTCCGGTTTAACCGGAAGTTGGTATCAACTTGCTTATTTTAAATGGAACACCCTGTATTTTATGATATTTGTGGATTCGACGGAGAATTTTAATGCTATTTTATGTAGCATGTCCTATACCTAGGTTCAAGCGTTCTTAAGATACTTGACCTTGAACCAAAAATGAGCCTTCGGGGTACCAAATTTTTGTAAGTTTTGAAGATATAATCTTCATATTTTGCAGATGATCGGTAAATAATCTTAGGTTTCTATTTTTTTTATTGAGTTTGTCTGTTTTTATACAGGGTGTCCTAAATTCAGCGGCAAACATTCACATTTTCAAAGCCGCTAAAGTCCGTTTTTTTAAACGGGACACCCTATAACTTTATGCACTATCAAATGTAGAATTTCATTTTCTATCGAACTGTATTAAGGTTCCCTATACCTATTCGTAACCATTTTCGAAATAATCAGGTTTTTATTAAACTATCATATGTATTTGCTAAATGCTTACATCTTCCCGTAGTAAGCCATGGAAAAACAATTGTTGTGCTTTTCTATTCAACATAACAGCTGATTTGAAACTTTTAAATTAAAATAAAATAACACTCAAAAGCTGATATTCAATTTATTTTATATTCGCGGAGAATGTTACAAAATATTGGAGAGAACGTGCCATGTTTTTAATGAAAAACATCCTCATTTATCGCCAATGAACAAGAGAAAATTGAAGAGGATTGAAACAAAATTTTTTCGTTTCGGAAAAGTTAAAGTTATAAAAAATGTAATAAATTGTTTACATTATTTTTAACCATATCTACTAAGTTCGAGACTGTTCTAAACTTGTTTTAGTGAACTTAAAAATTATAGCAATCTAACAATCAACAATAAATAAATAAAATAATAAAATTGAATTATAACAAATATTCTATATGCTGTCCGTTCATTTGAAGACACATTTCATTTCTTCTTTGTACAATTGCTGTGGCCCGTTGAATTTGTCTGTTTTCTAATTCGGCAAAAGCTGTTCCTATCCTGTCCAGTAAATCTTGTTGGTTATTTACTGGGGAAGCATAGATTTTACCTTTGATAAATCCCCATAAATAAAAGTCTAGTGGTGTTAAATCAGGCGATCGCGGGGGCCATCTCCAAGAGCCATTTGGACCAATCCAGCGATCTTCAAAAATTCGAGATAATTGGAGATAAACTGCAGCGGAATTATGTGCTGGTGACCCATCTAATTGATACCAATAATTTTGCAGGTCACCAATAGGAATTTCTTCTATAAATTCATAAACAGTCCTTCGTAGAATTTTCAAATACTTATCACTGTTTAAATTGTCTTCATAAATACAGTACCGCACCTGATCATTTAATACTATACCGAAAACAATGAAGGTAAACCTCTCTTGAGAACGCGTTTCTCGTAAAGCGTGCGGATTTTCTGCTGCCCAGAAATGTTCGTTTCTTCTATTTGTTATTCCTTCTCTAGAAAATTTCGCTTCATCGGTCCAAAATATTTTTGAAAGGAATTGAGGGTCCTCTTGAATTTTCAAAAACATGAATTCACAAAATTCTACTCGTCGGACGTCATCACCAGGTCTCAAGGCTTGCACATTTTGGAAGGAATAAGAGTGCATATGATGTTCGCTCAAGATTCTTTGGACAGATGAAGAAGAAATTCCCAAATCGTTTTCTGCAGACGGTCTTAAACTTTGCGGGTTTACGTGGAAATAAGCTAGTTTATTACGTTATCCTCGGCATTTGCCACTGGTTTCGGAACATTTTTTGTAACTTTAACCTTGCCAAAACGCAAAAAGTTCGTTTCAATCCTCTTGAATTTTGACTTGTTCATTGGCGGCAAATCAGGGTGGCGTTCATTAAACACACGACACATTCTCCATGAATATAAAATAGATTGAGAATATCAGCGTTTGAGTATTCTTCCATTTCGATTTAGAAGATTTAGTTTATCACTGACAGCTTTCGATAAATAACGCATACTAATCATCTGTCATATTGGATATTGGATCTCAATTGTTTTTCCATGGCTAACCATTGTAAACATTTAAGCAAATACATACGATATTTTTAAAAAACTCAATTATTTCGAAAATGGTTACGAATAGGTATAGGGAACATTAATACAGTTCGATAGAAAATGAAATTCTACATTTGATAGTGCATAAAGCTATAGGGTGTAACATTTAAAAAAACGGACTTTAGCGGCTTTGAAAATGTGAATGTTTGCCGCTGAATTTAGGAAACCCTGTATAAAAATAGACAAATTCAATAAAAAAAATAGAAACCTAAGATTATTTACCGATCGTCTGCAAAATATGAAGATTATATCTTCAAAACTTACAAAAATATGACATTTTAAAATTTGGTACCCCGAAGGCTCATTTTCGATTCAAGGTCAAATATCTTAAGAACGCTTGAACCTAGGTATAGGACATGCTACATAAAATAGCATTAAAATTCTCCGTAGAATCCAAAAATATCATAAAATACAGGGTGTTTTTAAAATAATTTAAAATAAACAAGTTGATACCAACTTCTTTCAAAAAAGAAGTACCTTTGGCCTTAACTTAATCCCAAAATTTGAAATTTTTATCTAAATGGCATCAACAAAAACTTTTAATGAACGGGTTGCGTGAATAACCCTGTATATTGATCTTATTTAAAGAATAACATACCAAACGCAGATGGTTGTTATTTACAGGATGAGCCAAATAAATAACTCTTTACATGGAAATATGGTTCGGTTATATTCTTTCAATTAGAAACAAAAAATATTAAACAGGTATAAAAGCTTTACTATCTTTTAAGCAGTTTTTGACGCAGTTAATTGTATGTATATACATATTTCAAATGTTTCTAATTTCTAAACTAACCGAGACCGACATATTTCCATTTAAAGAGTTTATTATTATCAGGCGATGTCTATAAACATAGTGCCTACTTAATTATTATTATTTCTACCTAAATAAACTTCTGTATGAAAAAATAGTATATTTAAATGCGTATGAGGGTGTTTCAAATTCGCTAACCAAATTAGCTGCCAGTTTTTTTACATCATGACAGCTGATGATGCTAATATGGTTAGGCAAACTCGCATTCACAACATAGTAAGTTCTGGTATGTATAGTGTGAAACATATATTAATTTTTGGCTTTTTCGCAACATAAAAAGATATCTAATTTTAAAATAATTGAAATAAATATTTGAGTAAATTACTTATCTCAACATGTGGACTAATCTGCCCACGGAATGTTTCGATATATAATATAAAAGCATTTATTTAAGCAAAAGTTAAAAAAATTAGAAAAATTGTGTCATTTATTTCAATTAATTTAAAATTAGATATATTTTTATGTTGCGAAAAAGCCAAAAATTAATCTATTTTTTACTCTAAACGCAACAAATAATCTGAACGCGCTTTGTAAAAATATGTATAGTGTGGTTATAACTCCTGTGTTTTGATTTTAAACCAGAGTTGGTTATTTGAAAGAGTTTTTACATGAATGTTTTTTTTTTATGAAAATGGCTCCTCCAAAAAGCAGTGTTGGGAAATATTTTTCGAAAAATTCAGATAATACAGCCACTTATCCTTACTGTTCAAAAAAATTAAAGACATCAGGAAACACCACCAATTTGTTGATGCATATCAATCGTTTTCACGAAAATATGAAACTGACGCAACAAAAAACTGAAACTAACTCTAGAACTGAACACGATGCATTGCCTGGTCCATCAAAAATCACCATCAACATCGGAACAATCGCAACAAAGTTCTTTTTCTACGGTGTCTTTGAAACGTCAGAAAACGATAATGGGATCATTTGAACACATAAGGTCTTACTCCGAAGGTGGTCGTAAATATTGCAAATAAATGAAGGGATATTGTATATGATATGTAAGGATATGCAACCATTTTCAATAGTTGAAAATTAGGGCTTTAAACATTTAATGAAACTGTCTTTTCCGCAATACAAAATACCTAGCAGAACTAGTTTTACTCGATTTTTAGATGATAAATATGATGTAGTAGCTTCAAAATTCCGCGAGAAACTAAGCGAAACAAAAAATATTACATTGACAACGGATGTTTGGACTGACACAATGCAAACAAAAGTTTTTTGGGTCTTACGGTTCACTTTTGCCCTGATACTGAAACGGAATTATTCTCCTGCGCATTGGGCGTAATTGAGCTACAAGAAAGGCATACTGGGCAATACTTGGCTGATGAAATTACCAAATCTTGCGAAACGTTTTTTGGGGTATAAAAAAGAACATATTACGGCGGTGGCAAAGTATCATCGGAGAATTTTTTTCGTCTGGCCACACCGTCACGCTTTTCCAAAATTGAAATCTGGCAACCCTAGGGATCCAATATATTAGAACAAAATGGCGCCCAATGAAAATGTTTAAAAAGACATTATATAAGTTTTACTAAATGACTATGTATTATATTTATCTATTCCTAATAAAAGGCAAGATCTATAATGAGGGAAGTTCTGGGCAAAGGAAATTTACCGATTTTTTTCATTACCTTATCGACGACCTGGTTTCTTTTAAAAGCAATATCATTCTGAAATATATGCTCCCCAACAGCTGGCGGCTTGTAATACTTTATAGAGCAGTGACACAGCACAATTAATTACAAAACGGTTGTAAATTGTTTCGTATGCTATAATATAAAAAACACACTAGAGTGTGAATTCGACTAATAAAATTAATTTTGTCATTTCGCTGGCTATTGTTACAATTAATAATGATCTACTTTTACTTTCTTTATAATATCGAAATACTTAAATGATTTAATAGCAGCAACTGAATAATTTCGTAACAAATTCGCTACGAACAATTAACTTAGCCTTTTATTTTTCAATGGTAAATAAAATATTTAACCATATCTACAGGAATTTTTCTGAAATACAGGCAAGTACCTTTGTTTTTTTTATTTAAAATTAAGGGTCATATGGAGATGGACTGGTAATATTTTGGTAAAAATCCGATGGGGTAAAACAAAATGTCGGCCTAGTTAAAAGTTAAAAAAATTATTACTTAAAAACTACTTATCCACTTTATCTCAAAATTTGCACAAAGATCAAGTATTATGTAGAAATCAATAAAATAAAATTTTGGTACAAATCCAAAAACTACCTAATGGACTAATTTCAAATTGTGTGCCATAACTAATTGAGATATATAGATCAACTAGTAAAACTGTGATACTAATTCAAGATGGCGGATTTATGGATTACATATTTTTAAGTTATAGCATCCTCAGATGCCAAAAATATTTTTATCATTTCCGTCGCTTAAACACTACTTATCAGAGTTTCGATTTGAGTCAAGAATTAAGAATCATATAGGGATAACCTGATAATATCTTGGTAAAAATCCAATATGCCGGAACAAGATGGCGCCTCAGTGAAAGGTTAAAGAATTTATTACCAAAAAACTAATTATCCAATTTCCTCAAATTTTGTAAAATAATCAAGTGTTACATAGGAACGAACTGATAACATTTAGTTTTGAATATAAAATAGATAGCAAAACAAAACGACAGCCTAAGTGGTGTCTTACTAATTTTCCTGAGGTTTGCCATTTGGACCCCACCTAAAAAAAATTCTGCCGAACCCCCCGAACTGAAATTCTGGCTTGGTGCCTGCTTTCATGGATGCAACCATGGGCAGAACGTTCCTGTCGTACGATTTCTTTCTCAGCTCAATGAAGCAGAATTTGATTTATTCAATGTTTTATATAACATAATGATTTAAAAAATAAATTAAAGAAATCTTTTACTTATTAGAAATAAAGTTGGATTTCGTATGTTCTTTCTTTTCATCCTCTTTAAAATAAATTTATATATCATTAAGTTTAGCTTAAACGTATTACTTTATTTTATATCGTAAAATATCACCCTCCCAGGTCTTTACAAATCTTCACGTTTTAGGGTCCCTAGATGCCAAAAAACATGTTTTCTCAATTCTTATTCGATTGACTTTAAATTTTAGTAAAAAATTAAGGGTCATAAGGAGACGAAATTGTTACATTTTGGTAAAAAACAATATGGCGCAAAATGGCGTCTTGTTAAAAAATGATTACTAAAAAACGACTTATTTAATGTACCTGAAACTTAACACAAAAATAAAATATATGTAGAAATCATCTGGTAAAAGTTTGGTACAAATCCAACATTTATTTATGATATGTGTTGTAGGGATTGACCGATATAGAAATTTTGGCCGATACCGATAATTGGCCGATATCGATATTCCGAGGCCGATATATCCTATCGTCCGTTCCTTTCCGTACTGTGATAAAAAATAATCATCGGCAAAACAAATAATCACTATTCACCTATTCCTATTATTCGTTGGTAATTCCCAAACTGTCGAGTGCAATGTCAAGAAGCGTGTTGCGAGTTTACAACAAACTACAAATAAATATGTTGCTAAATGTCAACTCCGCTACGCCTACAGCAGAAACCTTTCCAATTCCAAGCAACTATCGCATAAAACATATACAATATATTTTACTTATTGTACTTAGAAAATTGTGAAACCTGGTTTTAATATAACATTGAACATCGTAAACCTCAATGTCGACGTCAGTGTTCGGAACTTCTAACATCGATGTTTTAAAAACTCCATGTTTTCTGGCGTAGACACTTTAAGGGATGATCTGCAAAAATAATTGGAAAGAAGATTTAATCATATTTTTATTGACGAATATTTTACGCTGGCTACAGTATTGGATCCACGTTTTAAGAGCAATTTTTTTTACAATGAAGGTGAAGAAATGTACACAATATTAAAAAGAAAAATTACTGCTCAAGAGGGAGACAGTCTTACAATTAAAACTATTTCTAATGATGACAGTGATGACACGGAAGATAATGTGCCATTAAAACTGTTAGCTGTAGAAAAGGATTATAGGGAATCAAAAACTGTGCACGATTTATTTTAGAAATCTTTTGAACATTTTGCTGCAGAAGGTACATCAGCTTCGAACTCGAAGCGCAAACGAAAAAATCAAAGGATTAGTTTTGTTAAGTTAGTGGAAGATGAAATTAAACTTTACCAAAACGATCCGGTAATCCTAAGAGACAAAAGTCCTGTTCATTGATAGAACAGTAATAAACCCAGATTCCCCAATCTTTTTCCGTGGGCTGCCATATACCTGTCTGCTCCAGCTGGAAGTGTCACTAGCGAACAAGTTTTTTCCGACGCTGGTAATATTTACGATGCAAAACGAAGCCGGCTAGTCCCTGATAGGGTAGAAAGCCTATTGTTTTTGCATCATAATTTACCGAAACTAAATTATCAATATTAAAATATTGTGTTTAATTTAAAAAAAAATGTTTTGTTTAATCATGTTATAGGTTTATTTTATTACTTCCTCTTGACAAAGAATGTATATTTTCGTTTATATGTTATTATTTATATTCTTACATATATTTTATGCTCAATCTAGATGTATTTTTTACTTAAAAAATATCGGTCGATATAGGCTCTTCTATCGGCCGATACCGATAATCGGCCAATCTGGCCGATATAGCCGATATAAATATCGGTATCAGTCGATCCCTAATGTGTTGTTAAGTGTTAAAAGTGACTTTATTATGTGAGAAGGGAACTTTGGAACACGACGCCAAAGGCCGAGTGTCCCATCCCTTGGAACAAAATAAAATCACTTTAGCTCATATATCATACACTATTATTTATTTTTTATTTATTAAGGGACTTGCCCAATCATATATTTTGTTTATACAGTACTAAAAAAACTACAAAATATTATAAGCAATATCAAAAATATATATAACATTGAACTATCAATTATTTTAAAAAGTTGTAAGTATTAAAATAATCATGTCAAGAGACTAAAATACTTAAAAACACTAAACATACACAGTGACTGCACTTTTACAAATTAAACACGTTTAAACATCATTTTTAGGCAATACAAAAAACAATTTAAAATATCTAACTCATCTTATTCAAACTGGAATTCTAACCATACACGGTAGGATGTGGTTCCAGTACTAAAGTAACGGTGCATCTTAACGAACGTGCTGGAACGTGAATTCCAAACCTCGCAAGCAACTCTGGACTATTTATCATTCCAGTTAGGCCCTTGTAAACAAACAGTTTGTCAAAATTATTCCTACGGTGCGACAAAGTAGTTAATCCCATTAGCGTTTGAAAAGCTTCATAATTGACATTTTCAAGTGGAATCTTAAGTTTAAAAGCTATATATCATAGGAACTTATTTTCGATCCAATCCAATTTAGATGTACTGCAAAGTATGCACAACAAACATAAACACTACTCTCCAAGTGATCTCTAACTAGGCCAATGTAGAGCATTTTCAGTGCATTCAGATTGTTAAAATATTAAGTGTGTCTTTTAATAAATCTTAACATTTTTAGAGCCTTATTACAACACAGATTTATTTACTCTACAAACACCATTAAAACCCCAAATGAACGCATTTTTTACGTTAATCAAGATTATCATTTTTAAATCTAATTTATCCATGAAATACATTGTTAAGGCAAAAACACGAATTTGTTGATTTGTCTTTGTTGACAACAGGGGCGTGTAGTCCATGGAAGCAAGGGAAGCAGCAGTGCTTCCCCAAAAAAAAATTACAAAACATCTTCTAAGATGTAATTTTTGAAATAGGAAACCATTAATTTAGTTTATATTAAAGATGCTAAAATATTATCTTAATTATCAAGCCCATAATAAATGCGGCCTTGACTCCGACCCAGCCACAATAGAATATCGAATAGAACCTATGCGGGCTGCTAGCTTTTCTGCAGCCAAGTCATGTATGCTTGATTTCCTGTGAATCGAGCCAGAGATTATTGAACTTTCCACCGGCTGTTTGCAATTTTTGCATTTCAGTCGCGTGCTTTAAGTGGTGAAGGAAGCTATCGTTGGAGTAGGTTCTTTGTTTGAACGGCTATCCGTGTGTTGTGTGATACGTACGTCGCGTCGTGCATGGTGCGATATGGAAGACAATAATATGGACGTGGATATGCAAATACCGTCAACTTTAGAAAGAGTGTGTGTGAATGTGTGGTGTATGTCTTAATAATAAAGAGATTTTCAAGATTAAAATTCACTGATAAGCTTCAAATAATTTCCAAAGGAAGGGCAAAACCGCCTATGAAAAATTTAACCACAAAAATGAAAAACTGTATTAAATATTTTTATCCGGAAAAACAATATGAACAATTTAAATGGCTAACAGGGTGTGAAAATATAGTAGTAGTAGATGGGGGGGACAAGCCCAGTGACTAGGCCTGAAAGGCCCTTTTCGCTAACCCCAGGCGATGTACTTTTTTATTCAGACAATATATGGGCGCCTTGGCTACACCTGAGTGGTGATCAAACCTTGGCTGCAGTGAAGGGCGCGCGGAAAGCAAGGGGATCAGAATCACCCTTCGAGGATGGGGGAAGGAATTTTTACGTCTGGGGAATGTCAGCCAGACTACAGTTTATCGAGGAGTCCGAACTTCGGCCATCCCCTCCACCTGAGAGGGTATGTGATAGCGGGGAGTGTGAATTTACTCCCAAACTCCCACGGGAAGATCCGGTTCCCCCCGGCGCGGCCTGGTTACCCGCGTGAATGGCAGCGTGGAAAGTGAAATTCATTTTACACTCTTCCCTGTTGGATTTTTAACCACTAATATTGGCTGCAGACTTGAAAAGTCGTGCACCCACCTAGGATTCGAACTCAGGCACCCAGACCAACTCCGGTGTAAACCCAAAGCTTTACGCTCTCGGCCACCGGCTGATTTGTGAAAATATAAGTAAATTATTTTGTTGGCCATGTTTACTTTTTGAAAATGAAAAAGGTCTCTGGAATAAAACTGGTTTTTCCGATTTAAACAATTTCTATAAAGCTGTAAAAAGACACATTATGTCCAAAGCGCATTTACAGGCTGTCATAAAAGAAAAAGTCTTCGGCAAAGCCAGAATTGAACATGCCCTTAATAAACAGTTGGAATTTAGTCACCGCCAACACAATGAACTAGTCGATAAAAATAGGCAAATATTAAGAAGACTTATCGATGTTGCACAAATTGGGATTTAGAGGTCATGACGAAACAAGGGTTTCTTCAAATAGAGGAAATTTTCAAGATTTACTTAGTTTAATGGTTAAATATGATGATTGCTTAAAAAATCATTTAGAGCAGTCTAGCGTTTTTCGCGAAACGTCGAATCGAATCCAGAATGATTTAATTTCCGCTGTTGCAACCATTATTCTAAAAAGAATTAAGCAGGAGACTGGCGAGGCGCGGTTCATTGCTATTGTTCTGGACGAAACAACTGATATCACTAATTTTAGCCAATTATCTATAGTAAAACAGACGGAAGTATTCAAGAGCGATTTTTAGGTTTTAAAAATCGTACAGCAGATGCATTATATACCGTAGTTTATAACGTTACTAAAGAAATTAATGGAGAGAAAAAATTTGTTTCTCAAAGCTATGATAGAGCTGCAGTGATGGCAGGACAATTAGGGGGTCTGCAAGCTAAAAAAAACTTTCCCAAGTGCTGTGTTTGTCCATTGTTTTGCTCATAAATTAAATTTAGTTTTATCCCAGTCCATCGATCACATTAAAGAATGTAAAGTATTTTTCGTTACTTTAAATGGCACGGCTGCTTTTCTTTTCGAAGTCAACAAAACGTACACAAGCTTTGGACTCCATTGTCCACAAACGATTGCCCAAAGTATTGAACTATTTGAGAATATAATAGAAAATAATGAAACGTGGGACTCAGAAGCAATAAATAGTTCGAGGAGATTTTTGGACTGTTTGAAATGAGATTTTTAATTTTAATTATTTGTTGAACATATTTTCAGAAATATTTCCATTCTCGGACAATGTTTTTAATAAATCACAAACTAGAACAAATGATATTGCTTTTTGCCTAAAAAAAGTGGATGATTTTAAGTCCATGTTAAGCCAAAAAAGAGACGACTTTGACCTATTTTGGGAGAAAACGATGACGTTAAATGTAGAGCTACAAGCCAAGCGTCTTCGAACAGACAAGGTGGGAGATGTTCAAACATCATACATACGCCTCTTTTATGAAATAATCGATCAAATTCAGCAACAAATGAACTATAGATTTAACGGTTTAAATGATTTTAAATTCCTCTCCTCCAGAAGATGCGTTTAAATCTCTTCTTCTTCATTATGGCCAGTTCTTCGACCAAGTGTTACGCAAAAAATAACACTAAGGAACTAATGCAATTTTTAAAAGACAAGGAGCTGGAAGATGCCTACACCGAAGTGTCGAAATTAACACTTAAACGTATAAAACATTTCGTGAGAAATTCAACGAGGCAGGAGAGACTTTCGCATACATCGCTGTTGTCCATTGAAAATAAACTTCTCCAAACTATGTCGGAGCATCGACGTTTTTATGATGACGTCATTGACGAATTTGCAAAAAACGATCGAAGAATCGAATTACATTACAAATAGGTAAGTTTCTAAAAATTGCTTCCCTTTCTTGAAATTTCACCGCACGCCCCTGGTTGACAAGTAATCACGATATTTTGCTCAATGGAAAGTGATCTATTTCTCCAGGAGGAAATGGGAAAAGCTGCCAATAAAGTTACTCTCGAATTATTCCCTAGTAAGTCAAAGCAACAGTAAGAGTTTTTATGCAATGGTTTCTTGAAATGATATTGAGGTGTGATCAAAAAAATATTAGTGACAAGGAGACCAGTGAAAAAGTGTGTCTTACATACTTTGAAAAAAAAACAAATCTTTATAAAACCATAAGGCAAGTTGTTAACACTCAACTTGGTAGAATTAAAGCTAATTTTATTCCAAATGAAGTCAGCATTAACAATAGTATTGCTAAACACCCCTCAAAATATGTGACTTTTTTGCAAATTTCAATACAAATAATGTTTCTGAACTTAGCTTAAATGAATGCCATATTAATATAATAATAATAAATGTCTCTTATTTCAACATTAACATGCGCGGTCTAGCCAGAAAGGCTACTCTACTGAACCCCGTTCTCGTGGTAAAGGAGTTAAGCAAATAACAAGAATATTATTATATTTTTTCCGTTTAACAGCCACTAAAACACTCGCCATTGGTGAACTTCGGAATTAGTTGGTTAAAAAAATAAACTAGAAAAAGATTCTCAGGATTCCTGTAGGCAACGGACATATTTTTTGTACCGAATTTTTAATTCTTTTTCATTAAGGGAAGTTAATTCACAAGGTAGGGAATTAAACAATTTGAGAGCATTGTAGGTAAAAGACCTTTGATACGCATGATGGTGATGTGGCATGGTAATACTATTGCTATCCCTTATGTTACGTGGATGTATATTTACACGAAACAAAAACTTATTCCTTATAGCAAATGGCAATGATGGATTTCTCAAAATTTTTACTAAAATTGCCTAAGTGTAACATTCTGGGGTTATTCATTTTTAACCAACGAAGTTCTTTGAAGGTATGGGATATATGGTCGAATTTTCTTAGGCCAAAAATAAGTCGCGAACATGTATTCTGTACTTTTTCAATACGATTTATATGAACTAGATCTAGACATGGCCCATATATAAAATCACAATAATTAAAGCTAGAAAGGGCTAATGACTCACACAACATTTTACGCAAGTTAAAACTGAGAAACTGTCGGCTATTATACAATATTTTTAATGATAGATATGATTTCCGAATTAAGTTTTTTAGGTATTCTTTAAAACGCAATTCCGAGTCAAGTATAATTCCCAATTTTTTTGCGGATTGCACCATAGGAAGTTTTACACCATCAATATTTAAGCTAAAATTTTCTTTTAAAAAATTTACAGCCACACTACTGCCAAAAAGCATAAGTCTTGATTTTAAAGGATTTAAGTTAAGATTATTATTATTATAATAATATTTAAATCTTCATTTATCAGATTTGATGAATTAATGTAATCATTGTGATTAAAATGTAAATAAATTTGAGTATCATGATATGATTTTAATGTCTGATATTTCACTAGATGAAATACTAAAATCAATATGTTTTTTTAAAAAACAAAAGGGCTTGTTCTGATTGTGGTGATTTCATGCCAATGAGTACATTCGGGATTATATCAAGTATCTGCTTGGCTATTTGCTCAGCTTATTTCTTAATAAGGGCACCTTATTACCTCTACTAATACAGCTGCCTTCACTTTCCTCCAATTTATTTATGCAGCAATAGAGAAAAAAATATTATTCAATTGCACTGCTTTTTGATTTGACTCCTGCCTTTGATTAATTAATAATAATGAACTCAAACAAATTAGAGATCATCTTAGGTTCCTGATTGAATTGTCTAAATTTTACACCAATCTAAATCTTAAAGATGACATTAAAAAGCTGGGATCCTATTATCGTTCCAAAATTAAGGAACAGAAGTATAAATATCATTCCAATTTTATCTCGAATGCTAAAAATAAACCTAAAACGATTTGGAAGATTATTAATGAACCAGGTGAGTTAAGGGAGGTCAATAGGTCTGTAATTGATGCTGACAGTTTTAATGATTATTTCTCAAATGTAGGGAATAGTGTTATTGAATCTCTTCCCACTACTAATGTTAGTCCTATTCAGATTGCCTCTGCCTCATATTCTTCTTCTAACAGTCTCTTTCTGTTGCCGACTAATGTGCAGGAACTTAAAGATATATTTAACTCCATGTCGAGTAGTACGGCACTCGATGTTTATGGTATGAGTAACAAGTTACTAAAAACTATTCAGGAGGGTTTGTTGATTCCACTCTCGATTATAATAAACAAATGTTTTCAATCAGGCAAGTTTCCAGAAAAACTTAAGACTAGCAGGGTTGTTCCGGTATAGAAGTCTGGTGATCCTCATTTACCTGGCAACTATAGACCTGTATCAATAGTTCCAGCTAGATCTAAACCCTTGGAACTGGCTATTAATAACCGCCTTACTAAATTTCTTGAGTCAAAAAAACTCCTTTCACCAACACAGTTTGGATTCCGCAAAAATTTGTCCACGGGTCAGGCAATTGGGGAACTTGTTGCTTCAATAGTGGACGTCTTTGAGAGGGGGGGGGGAGGCGACAGCTGCATTCTGCGACCTCTCAAAGGCGTTCGACTGTGTCTCCCACTCCTTGCTTTGTGAAAAGCTTGGATGTTATGGTGTGAGAGGGCCGTCTTATGACTTTGTTGTGTCTTATTTAGAAAACAGATATCAGTTAGTCCAGTGTGCTGGAAACAAATCATCTACTCGTTGTGTAACTGCTGGGGTACCCCAGGGCTCAATTTTAGGTCCTCTACTTTTCATACTGTATGTTAACGATTTACCATCCTACTTAGGTGCCCCAGTGGTGATACAGTATGCGGATGATACCACTATTTTATCCAATGACACGGAAGAACAACGTGTTCTTATAAACAGGGCGGAAACTTGGTTCTCAGCCAGTAACAACTATGCCTAAATATTACAAAAACAAAATATTTGGAGTTTTCATTGAAAATTACTCACTCTTCTGGTGAGTCAGTGGAAAGTGCCAGGTTCCTTGGGGTAAACTTGGATGGAAGGCTTGGATGGAAGGCTTAACTGGAAATCTGAAATCCAACGCCTTTGTAGTAAGCTGTCATCTACAGTTTTTCTTTTACGGAGATTGTCTAAAACAGTACCTCTAGAAGTCATGAGAACTGCCTATTTTGGTCTATTTCACAGTATTCTTTTTTGGGGTAATTTAACAGACTGGACACGAGTATTTAAAATTCAGAAGCAAGCTTTAAGAATTATGCTTGGATTAAACTACAATGAAACCTGCAGACCTCATTTTAAAAGACTCAATATATTAACAACTCCAGGTTTATTTATCTAACACTGTCTTCTTTATGTCAAGGATCAACACCATATACTGGTTAGACACCGCAATCACCACTGCTATGAAACAAGACAACGAGACAATTTTATTCTGCCACAACATAGATTAACCTTGACACATAAAAGTTTTCTTAATATATCTATTTCTCTATTTAATCATCTCACTGACGCAATAAAAAATATGCCAACTAGTAAATTCAAAACAACAGTAAGAAATCTATTAATTAATATAAGCCCCTATGATGTTGCTGAATACCTGATTAGGCCTATATAACCTTTTTTTTTTTTTTTCTCCTACTTCAGTGTATAAGTGGTGTGGATGTGCCATAACATTTAGTATTAGTCATTTAATTATGTTTTTTTTTTTCTTAAATGTGTTTTATCTTTTACTACTATACCTAAGTGATTTTATCTAGATATAACCTACTTTATTTAATGTACAATTTGACGATGCAAAGACCTAGATTATATGTGCAAATAAATATGATTTGATTTGATTGTGTAGATAGCAATATTTTAATCCGGAAATTAAATAAAATGGGGATTAGAGGAAATATAAAAAACTTACTTAAATCTTTTTTAACAAACAGGAAAATAAGGGTAAAATTAGGTAATTTGTACTCTGAATATCAAGAACTAAAATTTGGAGTTCCTCAGAGCAGTATTTTGTCACCGCTTTTGTTCATTTTATGACCTGGACGCCTTTTTAGATCTGGGAGAAAAGAATATCATGATATTATATGTAGATGACACATCAATAATAGTAACTAACCCATCATTTAATGTATTAATACAACATATAAACCAGATTTTAAAATCTTGTAATGAATGATGTTCAGGAAATAAACTTATTCTAAATAAAACAAAAACTCAGTGTCTGATTAGGTTTAATAGCAGCAGATATTTAGTTTCTAAAAGCATGCAAGTCTTTTTCAGTTTTCCCTAAATTCATTTCAGTCAAGATCCCTAAACAATCACCCGTTACTGCGAAGGTTGAATCTTTTGCCAAACAAAAGTGGCTAGATTTAGAAATTAAAAATCTGTATAGCAAACGAAGTATGCTTGAAATTGAAGCATGGATTATTTAAAAAACTCACTTATAAACTTAGTAATTTAGAATTTGAACAATGGTTAGATTTCCAAAGAAAAATGTTCATAGTTATTGAGGCAAAATTTTTCAAGAAAATGTATTCACTTAAAACCAAAGTCGAGAACATTGTAGAAAACCTTTCTTCTCAGTCCTTTGATAATAGAGAAATCGCCCTTTTGAATAAAGGTTTGAATTTTGCAGAGCCTCCAGTAAAAAATATTTTACCAACTATTATAGCGAATATCGAAAGTTCTATTCAATACGTGCCAGAGTCAACTAAGGGATTCATTAGAGAGGCTTGCAGAAATCAAATCTCAAAAAACGTTGTTAACAATAAGTCAAAATATGTTTCTCTAAAAATACTGAAGTTATCCAGGGACTGAAGAAAAAAAAGAATGTTTTTATTTAAAAGCTGACAAAGGAAATAAGGTTGTTATACTAGACAAAACAGATTGTCTTGAAAGAGTTGACCATTTGATTCAAACTGGTCCCTATGATTTAATTGAGAAGAACCCGTTATCAAAAATGATAACAGAAGTAAAAAATACCTTAAAACAGTGTAAAAACCTTGTGTCTGATAAACTAAAATTTAAACTAACACATAGTAACCCACAGTTATCTAAACTGTATTGCCTTCCCAAAATTCATAAACCTGGGAAGTCCATGAGAGCTATTGTTTTAGCTGTTGGATCACCAACGTAGAATATTTCAAAATGGTTAGTAGAAGAATTCAGCAGATTCAAGATTCTAACTCGTTAGAATTCTTAAATAAAATTAAGTCAAAGTCAAAATATGCTTTATTGTCTAAGACTGAATTTGTTGACAAAGCTGAAAAATAATAATTATTATATGGCTAGTAATGGTCTTGCCATAACTAATAGTAAAAAAAAAATATTACACATTAACATATATATAACATAACATATATAACATATATAGATGCGATCGCTCAAGTGAAACAAGCTCAAAAACAAGAGGGGGTGGTGTATTAGTGGCAGTAAAAAACCTCCCATCACATCAACTTAAGGTGAATAACACAAGGTTAGAACAACTATATGTTATGTTAACTATTGACAATAAATACAAATTAATTATTGGATGTGTGTACATGCCTCCTCAATCACAAATTGATAAGTATGAAGAGCTCTGCTCGTCGGTGGACTATGTTTTTAATAACTATAAATGTAATGATTTTATACTGTGCGGGGATTTTAATCTGCCTCTATTGCATTGGAATAATGACAAATATGGTGCTGTACCTATAGGTAATATGAATAATCAATCAGAATTGTTATCTGATTACTTTGTTTATCTTAATATGTTTCAATTGAACTCATTTCCCAATGCATCTGGCAATATTCTCGATTTGGTGTTTAGCAGTAATTCAAACGTAAAAATTGATCGTTCAAAAGAACCTATAACAGTTTGTGATACTTACCACCCAGATCTTGACCTAGAGATTCCAATACCAAAAAAAATTAATGAATTAGAATTTAACTATCTTTACAGTGACTTTCAGAACTGTGATTATGGAAATATAATGTTTTTTCTGTCTTGTATTGACTGGATCTCTTTAATGGACAAGACCGATGTAAATAAAACAATAGATAATTTCTATAACTGCTTAAACCTTTCTATTGATCTATATGTACCTAAAGTTAAAACAAAAAATAAAAAGTTCCCCAAATGGTTCAGCCCAGAACTTAAAGAATTAATCTTTGAAAAAAAGAAGGCTCACAAAAAATTTATAATATCAAAATCTATTGCTGATTACTCATGTTTTTCTGAATTGCGCAAATCATGTAAGCGGGCATATCAGGGTGCATATAGCGAGTATATATCATGTGTGGAAAATGCCATATCTCGTGACAGCAGGGCCTTCTGGAAATATGCTAACACCAAAACTTCCAAATTCTCTCTTCCTAGTGCTATGTGGTACAATGATCGTACTGCTGACAACTCACAAGACATAACAGAATTATTCAGGGTGTTTTTCTCTTCAGTTTACTCTACTGATCAAAATAATCAGGAGATCTTTAACTATCAGCAATCGGTCAACTTGGGCTTTATTCATATTGAACCTATAGACGTTTTTAATTCCATTTCTTGTTTAAGTGAAACACTGGGTACAGGCCCAGATGGCATTCCTGCAATATTTATAAAGAGCTGTCAGTGTCTGCTATCTACAGTGTTGGCTGAAATATTCAATTTATCAATATCGACAGGAGTCTTTCCTGAACTATGGAAAACGACATATTTAACGCCGGTCTTCAAAAATGGAGATAGATCGAATGTGGAGAACTACCGGGGTATTTCTAAATTTAGCATATTTTTCAAGCTTTTTGAAGGGTTGGTTTTTCAAAAGGTGTCTCCCCTTTTTGGACAGATCTTTACAACTTCCCAGCATGGGTTTATTTCGGGTCGGTCAACGGTCACAAACCTGCTCGTGTACGAGGACTACCTGTTGAGGGCCTTGGAGGAGAGGTGGCAGGTTGATGCCATTTATACCGACTTCTCCAAGGCCTTTGACAAGGTGGATCATCGACGTCTCTTAAGTAAGCTATGTGGGCTGGGTATCCACGGGGTCTTTCTGCGCTGGATTGGTAGCTACCTTTCAAACAGGAAACAAAGAATAAAAATAAATGATTGTGAGTCATCCGATATCCTCGTCACATCTGGTGTACCCCAGGGTGCTCACTTGGCCCCATTTCTCTTTAACTGCTTTGTCAATGATATTGGTGAATCCATAACTTTTGCCAGGTATCTGTTATATGCAGATGATTTAAAAATCTACAGAACCGTTGCAAACGGGGAGGATTGTGAGGGTATCCAGAGGGACCTGGATCAATTTACAAATTGATGTACTTCTAACTTCATGCACCTTAACTTTAAAAAATGCTCAGTTATTACTTTTCACAGAAGGCCTGTCTGTGGTTGTTTGTGGTATGACTACACACTGAATGGTAATGTCGTTGCCCGGGTCAATGAGATAAAAGATCTTGGAGTCCTGTTTGACAGGGGCCTTCGTTTTGACTCACATATAGATACAATAACTATCAAAAGTTTGAAACTTCTTGGCTTTATGAGAAGAACCCTTGAAAATTTTCGAAATTTAAAATGCTACAAGATACTTTACTGTTCTATAATACGTTCAGTACTGGAGTATGCATCTCCAATCTGGTCACCACACTATGAGATGTACAAAGAAAAAAATAGAAAGAATACAAAAACGCTTTTTTGGCCTTGTAGCATTCAAAACCGGTATTCAGCGGGATCTCATTAATTATGAAGAAATAGGTAAATCACTAAATTTACTACCATTGTCTATTAGACGAGTTTTTCTCGACCTTACACTCTTCTACAAAATCTTACATTCCGCTGTGGATGCTCCTGAGCTGCTTGATATGATTGGCCTATCGGTCCCTCAGAGAACTGTCAGAAATCACAACTTATTTAATGTTTCATATCACCGTACTAACTATGGATACAATGGGCCCCTGTCACGTATGTGTCGGGAAATGAATGAATATAATATTGATATATTTAACATATCACTAGATAGCTTTAAAACTAAAATTAAGAGAATGTTAAATAGCAATTACTCAAAAGCATAGAGTCTGAGATACCTAAGATAGTGGACCAAAGTATTATACCTGGGTTGATTAATGTGAAAATAACATATGAGTGTTAGTAATTTATTTGTTAGTATTGTCTACGGACAAAAAGACTGATAGGCTACTGTGTATTTATTTATTTGATTTGTATAAAAATGGATTGATGTTTGTATCTATGCAAATTTGTAATATCCGTAAATAAACTATTATTATTATTATTATTAATATACAAAAAAGCACAAAATAGTACGTCTAAAAAGTTAAAAAAGAAACAAACAAATTAACAAACAATTTACATAAAAGTTAAAGATATTAAAAAGTTGTATACACATATAAATTTAAAAAATGCAGCTAAGATTTTGATGTTTAGAATGAATCATAAACGATCTGAATAATATTCTAACAAGCTATAGTAGGCTTTTTGTTCCAGATGGATTGTTAATTTTTTTCTAAACGTTTTCAAATCATTTATGTTTCGAAAATATATGGGTAAGTGGTTATACACTTTAACAATTTCATAGATGATAGAGTTTTTGGTAGAGGCAAGCCTGGGGATGGGCAGTGGAAGGTTGATGGATTGTCGAGTGTTGTACTGAGAGCCACTGGTGTAATCGTGTCTTCTCTTAAGAATAAGGGACAC
The DNA here is from genome assembly GCA_030620095.1 of Kuschelorhynchus macadamiae. Taxonomy (NCBI): domain Eukaryota; kingdom Metazoa; phylum Arthropoda; class Insecta; order Coleoptera; family Curculionidae; genus Kuschelorhynchus; species Kuschelorhynchus macadamiae. The sequence continues at coordinate 229,186 of JAUTXW010005440.1, forward strand.
TGTTTCTAGAATAAGCAGGCAAGGCAAGGTTATGATCCTGGACGAGATGAATAATGGTTTACAATGATCTCGCGGTCGAGCCTTGTTCCGATACCGAACCGCCCTTTTTTGCAATACAAACACCGAGTTCAGTAAATGATTGCCACTTAGGCCCCAAAATGCCACACCATAACGCAACTGACAGTCTACCATGGAAAAATAGAAAGTTCTCGCAACAGACCAGCTCAGTTCGAATGTTCACTTAAAAGAAGGTGAAATTTTAATATCTTTTGATGTAAGCTCATTGTTTCCTAGTGTACCCATACCACTAGCTTTAGAGTACCTAAAGGAACTACTTGAAATCCATAATTTGAAGAAAGAAATTATTGATGAATATTTACTTCTTACAAAATTATGTATGAATCAAAATTTTTTTCAGTTCAACAATAAATATTATAAACAACTTGAGGGAACTATGATGGGCAATTGCTTATCTCCGTTTCTTGCAAATTTGTTTATGGGTAGATTAGAAACCCAGTTCAAAAAAGAACTCAAGTATTTCCCAAGGGTGTGGTATAGATACGTAGAAGATATATTTGCTATTTTTGATACTAAAACAGAAAATTTTAACACTTTCTTAGAAACACTAAACAATAAATATCCTTCTATTAATTTTTATGTACGAAAAGGAGAACAATGGGCAATTAACTTTTCTGGACACGTTAGTTATTAGAAATAACGATAAATTAGAATTCGATATTTATAGGAAATTTACTAATACTGATAGGTATATTTTTTCATTGCCTTCAACAATGAAATAAATCGGATTAAAAATATAGCTAAAAGTAATGGATATAATGGTAATTTTGTACATAAATTAGTAAATAGACATAAGCATAAGAAAATGTTAAAAGATGCCACTACTCTTCAAGCACCTGAGGCTCCCAATAAGTTCATAGTAATCCCATATGATCCGAGATATACGAGAGGTCTAGAAAAAGTTTTTAAAAACGTAGGTTTTAGAGTGGCCTACAAAACGGAGAACAGTTTGAAAAATCTCCTTGGAAACCCTACAGACAAAGTCGACTTGAAGGAGAGGAGTGGCATCTATGAAATTAGCTGTAATGACTGCGATCGAAAATATGTTAGGCAAACTAAACGCTCCATAAACATTCGTTTTAAAGAACACATGGCACATTTAAGATACGGAAGAACAGAAAAGTCAAGCGTTGCCCAACATGCTTTAGAAAACAATCACCAAATAGGAATAAATAATCTTAAGTTGATTAAAAATGTATCTAATAATAGATTATTGGATGCATTTGAGAGTATAGAAATAGTTAAATGTGGTAAGAAAGCACTAAATAAAGACAGAGGGCCTATTCCCTATAGTCCCCTCTATTGTTTACTTGACAATGGTGCAGTCGGGCGCAACCAAGTGTGACCACATTTACCTATAGTCTCGGTTAGGATAAGTTACTTTAGTTTATATCATCTGCTGATGATGCTAACTTGTTTAGCGAAACGCGCAACCAGAACGTAACAAGTTTGTGGTGTAGTGTGGTTAGAACTCTTGTATTTTGATCAGTGTCTGACTTATAAATTAAACTACCAGAGTTGAATTTAAATTTAAATAATAAACAAATAACTAAAACAGAGAAGTGTAAGTTCCTAGTCTTATACCTTGACAGTGATGTTTCCTATTCATCTCACGTAGAGCATATTGCAGGAAAACTGAATTCAGCTTATTTTGCACTTGCAAATTGAAAAAATGTTTTATCTACTTAATTAATAAATGTTTACTATGCTCTTGCTTACAGCCATTTAAAATATATGGTTCTTTATTGGGTCAGGCCTCAGAAATAAATTGTTTATTTGTTTTGCAGAAACGGCTAAATAGAAAAATATTTTCCCTCAATCCCATGGAATCCTGTTTTTAAAAAGCATAACTTACTTCCTTTATCATGCATACTTTTAATGGAAGCTGCTCTTTATGTTAAGAAATTTAAGGCACAATTTCCAGTTGTAGCTACACAGTACAATTAAGAAGCAAGGCAAAGCAACAATATAATTATTCCTAATTTTTGTTTATTAAAGTACAAAACCAGCCCGTTTGGTTTTTTCAGTTATATATTTAACAAACTGCCTAATGAAATTAAAACAACAGAACCTCAAAAGAAAATTAGAAAAAAATTAAGTCACTATCTTATTGACCACTGCTTGTTAAGTAATATTTTGGCAATTAGTTATATACTAACCATATTTTGAAACATATATCTAAAGTTTTATTATCAAATGTACTTCCATGTATTTCTAAGCTTCCAGTAACATGTAAAATTTTTGTTTTTATCAAATGTATTCTAGTGTGTATTATTCTAGGCTTAGTAATTCTTTAGATTGTTTATACTTTGTAAAAAGTCTACTTAACAAGGCATAAATAAATTAAGAAGCAGATAATAAATAAGCTACCTAAATGCAAGATAAAACATGTAATAAACAGAGTAGGCAATAAACAACTCGACATAACAAAGAAAAAAGATTGTCCAAAAAATAAAACTGATTTACTCAACATAAAAACCAGAAAAAAATGTCTAAGGGTGCAGAGGTCTAAATTAGATTGCTAAAATCTGAAAATCTAAAGCAAATACATGGCTTAAAATATGGAAACAGATGATCTTGTTAACTTCACTAATTGAACATACCTACCTATGAATATCACATGTATAATCAAATCCAGTTGTTCCTCCTATGGCATATAAATAATCATTGTGGTAAACAATGGCTTGTCCATACTGGGGCAATGGCAACTGGCCTGTGGTTTTGACTTCCACCATTGGACTGGCTTCCTCATTTACATTACAAACATAGAGCTGATTGCTGCATCTAGTTCCGAAAGGAGACCCAGTTCCACCATATATCTAGAATAAATGTGTTTTATTTCAAATAACATACTCTACAGAGACAACCTCTAAATGGTATGGTTAAAACCTAATGTAAAATAAGCTTTAAAAAAACAGTATGTCAAGTTTCTTATTAAACGTATCCACTAACGAAAAATATATAAATATAAGTACAAGTCTACAACAAAAACAGAAAAAAATAACAAACAAATCATTTTAATAATATAAGAATACTAATCATTACAGCAAACTTCTCCTAAAAACGCCGAAACTCATCCTTAAAAGGTCAACATCCAGGAAATGTCTGTTGTAATTTCTGAGAAGCTCATCTGTAACTGCATTGAAACCGTAATTAGTCCTGTGTGGATTCTCAAAGAGAAGCCAGAACTGTTTCATACGTCTGCTCGGTGCATGAAAGAGAACAGACTCAGTAAGTACTTTTCAGTCCATACATCCAATCAGAACATTGTAAAGGAACACCACCATGCCAACTCTCCTACGATACTCCAAGCTCCTCTTGCAGAAGCCCAGTGTCATATGGGAACTCGTGAGAAGGGAAATGATGTTTGTATATGATGTTTTTAGTGTGAAAAGAGTTGCAGAGTATTTGTATGACCCACTGGCTAACATTGTGAATTCTTGCTTCCAAAGTGGGATTTTTCCCCAACTTTTAAAATCAGCTAAAATCTGTCCAATATTCAAGAAGGGCGACAAGGGCTTGCCTGAGAGTTTCCGTCCGATATCAATATTGCCAGTTTTTTCTAAAATAATAGAGACCCTAATGTATAACCAATTAGTGTCTTTTTTTGCAAAACATAATGTTATAACGCCAAGTCAGTATGGATTCACAAGGGGCCTTTCTACAACTGATGCAATAATGCATCTCACTGAATGCATTATGTCCGCTATGGAAGATAGAGAAAGGTTCCTGGCAATTTTTACTGACTTGTCTTCTGCATTTGACTGCGTTGACAGGCATATCTTACTTGAAAAGCTATGGTTTTATGGTATCAGAGGTAGAGCTTTGAATCTTTTAGAGTCATATTTGTCAGGGCGTTCGCAAGTGGTATGCCTTCATGATGGCCAGAGTAGTCCACTGGAAACAGAAATGGGAGTGCCTCAAGGGTCGGTCCTGGGTCCCCTTCTCTTCCTGGTCTATATTAATGACCTGCCAAAAGCATTTAAAGATAACACTAGAGCAGTATCAACAGTGATGTATGCTGATGATGCAACTTTTGGAGTTAGAGTTGGAGAGGAGGATACGGGGCCGATACTTGAGGATATTCTTTCTGCGGCTCAAAATTGGTTTATGGCAAATAAGCTAGTGCTCAATGAGGACAAAACCATAAGCAGAATTTTTCAAACTACTAGGACTGGTGATCGGACTGGTGACTCCCGGAATAAGTTCTTGGGCGTCCTTATTGATCAAAATCTTTCGTGGAGCGACCATATTGATGTTCTGTGTTGTAAATTGAGCCAAAACGTTTATGCTATTAGAAAAATTAGGTTAACTGTACATCAGAGTGCTGCTGTCACAGCATATTATGGATTATTTGAGTCCACAATGAGATATGGATTGCTAGTATGGTGCTCGGCGGCAATAACTAACTTAGACAAAGTTTTCAGGGTGCAAAAATCTGCAATCAGGTCAATTGTTAATATTAAACCGGATGTTTCTTGTAGACCATATTTTAAAAAACTTAACATTATGACTGTTTATGCATTGATTGTCTATTCGAAGGTAACTTTTGTTAAGCAAAATATTGGTAGGTATGTTGTGGCAGCAGATGTGCACTCTCATAACACTAGAGTTAAGAATAATTTAGTTCTAAATCAATGTAGATTAAGTAGAAATAAAACAAACGATGAAATAAAATTATATAATGTTTTACCTGAGGATCTCAAAAACTTATCATCCCAAAAATTTAAAAAAATACTTCATAAGTTCTTATCTGAGAATCCTGTATACTCATTTGACGAATATTATACTCTTATTAGAACTGAAACATTTTTGTTTGATAGCTCTTAGATGGCTTTGTGTTTGTAAATGTATTAACTCTGTAATCAAAAACTATGTATGTATAATTTAAGTTTGTCTCATATTTATAATTGTGATTTTCTTTGCCTGTGTTTTTATTTTCTACTAGACCTGTCTATAATACTTTGTATTTCTAAAGATCAATAAAGATTATTATTATTATTATTATTATTATTATTATAACAAATATTTTGCAAACTTATTCTGTACTCTTTCGATCAAGTTGATGTAGAAATGATAAGGACACCAAACAACAGAACAGTATTTCAAAATACTTCTAACAAGGCACACTCACAATTTACCCATAGGGTGCAGATCATGTCAGTAAATATAACATTAAAATTACCTAACAAATAATTAACCTAAAATATGTATGTTAGTTGAAATTTAAAATAGAAACTTAAAATTTAGTTACAAAAGACATTGGACAAAAAAATATATAAAATATATAAGCACAGTCACAACCAAAATATAAAAGAGAAAAACCACCATGAGCAATACACATTCATATATTTATTTAATTATTACAGCATTAATAGCCAAAGCGAATTACAGACACCTTATAAAAAATATATAAAATGGCCGTAAAACAGTTTTTTATTTTTCCTTCATAAGTCAATTAACGGGCACAATGACTGTGAAGAACTCTTAAAAGCAATAAATTTTCCTGTACCTAACAGAAATACTCGACGAAGACTTTCATTCCCTTGTTCAATACACAGGAATAATTACGGACAAAAGGCTGTTGTCGACAGAATTTGTAATAAATATAATGAAAACTTTACAGATATTGACATTTTTAATATATCCATAAATCAAATAAAACACATTGTATTTTAAATTGTCTAGTTTATAGAAATGTAGTTTATTTGTGTACTATATGGAAATTTTATTCTGTAACGGACAGTTGATAAATAAATAAAATTAATAAATATAATACAAAAGTATGTGTTATCTCAATATCTTAAAACATAAGTCTCACTTAGACCGCAGTACGAGATTCATATAGTCTATATTCCATCAGCTTTGTTCAACTTATGTCCAATTCTAAGTCACTAATATAAACATTAAAGTAATTATTTATTTTGTAAACTGGTGAGCTTTTATAAATGTTGATCCTAGGAAAATCCGAAGTATGACAAATTTTAGTATGTCGATTTTCCAAAGATAATCTCTTAAATCTATCCATTAACAACTCATGATTATATCCTTGTTTTGAATAAATTCCATATTTCCTATAAAATATATATTTGAAAAATATACGCTGCACATATTCTATAGACCTCATATGGTGGAGACCTAATTATGCCTCCATAATTCAACCTTGGCCACGTGAGACTGTCCAATAATTTAAGACAACACTCAACATTAAAGTCTTTAGTAGACCTAATGACGATGCCCACTGTTTTATGTGTCTCATTCACCTTATTTACAATGTGATCTGCAAAAGCCAGATTGCAGTCAACTATCAACTCAAGTGGTGTACCGTTAATATTGTAAGTATATTTAAATAGATTTTTATTAAGTGTAAAAGACCTAGAAGAACATTTTTTTATTATTAAAGTCAAATGAATTTTTAGTACACCAGTCCACAACATTGTAAACAAACACAATATTGAATAAAGGCTATTTTCATACACATTCTAAAATCTTTAGCAAAAAGTAAGCCTTCTCAACTAACAATAACAGAACATATGCCATTAATAGCTATTAAAAACAACAATGGTCTCAAATTGGAACCTTGGGGAACTCCAGATGCACTAGTATAAACATCACACCTGGCACCCTTGACTTTGATATATTGTTGTCTATTAGTTAAATAAGATCCAATTAAATTTATTAAGTTATTACTTACATTATTCTCATTTTAATTTTTTTAGTGAATTATTAGAGTGAATAAACTGACCAAATGTATTTAAAATGGTTAATGCAGGCAATGATCTTAATTTTTTTAGGTTCCAAGCTCATCACATACACCGAAAGCCTGTTCCAGACCTTCACAATTGAGTACCTGACAAAAGCTCGGCCTATCCGAATTGAGGTCATCTTTGAATCTGGTTTCATAATGATGACTGCCCTTTATATGTTCAAAATGAGAGAAGTTATCGAGAACAAAGGCTATGCTCTCATAAATATATGGAGATGTTAATGTTAATTTTTTATTATTAACAAAAAATTTGTTCAAATTTTCTCTTTGTTTGATCTCAAAAAGAACCCTAATGCATCTTTTTTGTGCAAGAAAAACTTCAACAGTTATGACCATGTATCTCCAAAAGATGATTCCATATCTTATGTGTAACTGCACATATACATGTCACCGTCAGAGCATATGTGTAGCAGCTTATGTTAACAGCCAAAGACAAGACATGTTCCTTCCAGTTAAGGCTTGCTTAAGCTTTACTATTCTTCTTCCGCATTTCATTAGAAAGAAAGAAATCACTATTGTTATTTTATTTATACAAATAAATTTGTCCTAAGTGCATTTTCAGTGATTATGCCAATCTTCTCTAGAATGTGAAAAAATTATGAATAAGATATAATAAAGGATCCATTTGATTTTTTAACATACATACTCTAAGTATGATTTGCAAAGGGAAAAAGCCAGAAGAAGACAGAGGCAAGTTCTAATAACCCAACAAAAATAAGTTATCAGCTTACAACTAATAAGCCAAAATTATATTTCTATTTATGTTCTTAAACTAAACACTAACTTAAGTTAAACATATTATTGTTGCAGATAATAAAAATCCTTTTCACCTTTCGTCATTATAAACAATTTAATTTTTATATGTAAATATTTTTGACCTACTTATCACAACATGGAAATAATAATAAATAATATAATAATAATTACTGGTAAGGCAGCTCATGAAAATTCATTTTAAATAATTTTATTGAGCTTTGTTACAATTTGATTGTTAACAATCATCTTATTAAATCCTCTAAACAGTAATTAGAACCCTGTTATCAAGGATAAATACAATTTAATTATAAGCTAATGTTAAACATGTGGACAAGAAAATGTAATAGTTGAATTATTAACACTATATAAGACCATAGACATAAGAAAAATCACCCTTCCAGGTTTTTACAGATCTTCACATTTTTAGGGTTCCTATAGATGCCAAAAAACATATATTTTCTCAATTCCATGTCTGTCTGTCTGTCAATTTGCAGCATAGCTAAAAAACTACTTGTCCCATGGACTTCAAAAAATTAAGGGACATATGAGGATGACCTGGTAAAATTTTGGTATGAATCCAAGATAGCGGAATAAAATAGCGCTCACATTAAAAATAAAATATTTTAAATATCAGCACGCAAAAATGATTTATTAGATTGTGAGTTTGATTATTATTAAATTTGGAAGGATAAAGTGTAATGAACTGGTTAATTTGTGATACAAATTCAAGATGGCAGAACAAACTGGCTCTTCACATAAAATGTTTGTAATCATGAAAAAACCACCCTCTCAGGTTGTTACTTCAAGTTTTAGGGTTCCTAGATGTAAAAAACATGTCTTCTCAATCCTGTTAGTCTGTCTGTCTGATAATATAAGGCATTGCTAAAAATCTCCTTACCTGATTGGCTTCAAATTTTGATCAAAAATCAAGGGCCATATGGGGATCCCTTGGCAAGATTTTAGTAAAAATCCAATATTTTTTTATTTAGTGTGCCATAAATTCACATACCTACAGGGACAAGGCGTCATCAATAATCATATCTACTAAGCAATAATTCAACAATTACACAGTTATTGAGAAATTGAAATGACAGTCAAAAGAATGAACATTCCTTAACATATGAAATCACCTGGTATTTAAATTTGTTAATGTTATTTATTGATCTCATTTCCGCCAGTAACCCCAAAAAAGCCTTAACTGCTTTATATTGTGAACCCTTTTCGAATAATGCAGATCTATGTTTAGGTATTGTATCTTCGAAAGATTTTCCATACTAGCAGTCAGAGATGGGTCTCCTCTTAAATCCCTACCAGTTGGAAAAAGATTAGGGTGCTTTTTAACAATTTAAACTAAGGAGTGATAGTACAGGGATGGCGTTGTCCCAAGGCTCATACAGTATTCCCTAAACGATTGATGACTATGCAGTTTCAACATGCAACAATCAATGTGTTTTTGTATAATGAGCAGAATTAAAAAGATACTGGCTGTAAAACCCCCAAAAAGGAATACCATAATGCAGATGACTCTCCACAAGTGAGAAATAAATGTGTGAAGTTATTAAATGCATGCTCAAGCAGGTTAATTCTAAAAAAAAGATTACCAAAAGCATATGCCACATAACACCACATAATAGGTATTATGAACTTGAGCTTCACTTATGAAATTAAACTGCCAACAATATAGATTACCAACTCTTTTTGTAATAACTTACCATAAGTATATTTCGATGCAATACAACTGCATTTGACACCAGTTCTTTAGGTAGTGTAGGACTATTTTTAAATTTAGTCCACTTCTTAGAAGCAAAATTAAATTTCCAAAGTTCTTGGAACAAAGGATATGAATCTATATAAGAATCGTCTTCATAATGATATTCCTCAAGTCTTATCAAAGGGTTGTAGCCACCGAAAGAATAAAAATTCGTAGAGTCTGCACCTATGCGATGTCCGCTTCTTGGATGTGGGATCTTATCATTTGCAGCAGAAAAAGTGACCCTCTCGTAAGAGAAAGGCCTAAAAGCGTAAACCCCACCCCGCCCATCACTTTTATTTACACTACTACACATCTTTACAATGTAAGTACAAAAGACATTGAAAATTCTTTTCAGAAAAGCTGAAAATTGTTTGGAAAACATTCATTATCGTGTGTACACGAACAAGGCTGGTAAATCATTAACATTTTGAAGGTTTTGGGAATGCTATTTCTCAACAAATTTTTTAGATGAAGGTTTTCTGCAATTGCCGATTCAATACAGGTAAGTTGCTATGATGTAATATTAAACATCTTGAAACACTTTTGTTAAAGTGGAACCGGATTACCTTCAAAGATATTGAACTTCATTCAAGCAAAAAGAACATACCCAGCCGAAAGCAATAAAAAAAACTATTTTGATTGTGACATTTAGTTTTGACAGATGTGGTTGGTTGGTGAAGTCAATTCGGTAAACACTCCGTGACATACCGACGTTGCGACAGTTCTTTCCTTTGTACAACAGAATTTTTATTATTTATTATGGTTTATCATTTTAAAGATGGAACACGAAACACTCCGCCACGATACCACACTGAGCAGAGCTGTGAGTAACTTTTCGGTAACTAGTTACCCTGTAACTAAGTTACTTTTAAAATTGAGAAAAATGTAATTATAATATAGATACTTTTGTAAACTAACTTGTAACTTTTACTTTTGAAAGTAACTTTTTGCTTCAAAAGTATCTATAGTTATTTTTGAAGTAACTAGTTACTTTAAAAGTAGAAAGTTACTCTTAAAAGTAACTAGATTCTTGAAGTAATTAGTTAATTAATTTCAAAGAAGCTATTATTAAAAACACGACAGATTATCTCCGGATTTTTTTGGATATCACTGGAAGTTTTCCAAATAATATAAACATTCATTTAACGATATCTCATTGAACAAAAATATGCGGAACTTTTTTACTCTCAAAGCAACTAGTTACTCTCAAAGTAACTTAGTTGAAATATCTAGTTACTTTTAGAAAGTAACGAAGTACTAGATACTATTATTCATAAAATAGCTAGTATCTTCCAGTATCTAGTTACATTTTTCAGATAGTAACTTTAAAAGTAACTAGATACTTTTTTGAGGTAACCTTCACAGCTCTGACACTGAGATACCCAAACTAGTCCAACGAATGAAAATGTATCAAATATTGTTTATACTCCGCCGAAATAAACATCTATATCCTTGTTATATCTGAATAAACAAGGCCTATATACTATTATTAGAAAGACAACACCGGTATATGACAGGATGTTTAATGAATAACTTGGTGAAGTATGTATATCGCACAACGATGCCATATTTTAAATTTAAATTTTGACTGGACTGTCTGACGTTAGAGTTTTTTTGAGAAGTTAGAAATGACGTCACTTGCCAGCCGCCTGCGCTGAAAATGATTGTCCTGTATTATTTAAAACAAAGAAACATTTTATTATATAAATTATTTTAAAATATACCACTATGGAGTATTGTGCAGTTATGGATTGAATAAGCAATAATTACAAAAACAACAATATTTCGACCTGCCGGTGTTTTTCAATAGGTATTAAAAAGTTGCGGTATATTCTTTTTATCTAATACAATCTTTATTATGCAATCGTCCAAACTCATAAGCAAAAATATTACATAAGGTAGACATACAAAGCTTCCATAAGAATTACTAGAAACGAGCGTGCTTTCTATAAAAAAACATAGATACAAAAAGTGGTTAAAAAAACGAAAAGTTAAGAAAGGATAAGGATTTAGTCTGATTTCAGTAGAAAGCCGGTATTGTTGGAGATACCTTAACTCTATAGTCGAGTGAGTTTAGAAATCTCGTTATAAAATCACGCATCAACGCAGGTACAAAGAACTCATACGCAGTTCAAAGAGAGGGTCCTGGAGGACCTACTGCGAAAGCTTAGAGGGTCTTCCGGAAGCCGCTAGCCTTCAAAGGATTCTCTCAAAAGGTCGAGGACAGAGCGTGGGGGCTCTAAGGCTTCCGACCGGTGGATATACTACCACTGCAGAGGAGGCTCTAGGAATGCTCCTGGAAACTCATTTTCCAGGCTCTCGTCCGGAATCTAATGATGAGGTTACTGGGCAAGCTCTCCAAGTAGGGGCAGGCTCGGTTGACTGGAAAACGGCCGCTAAGGTCGTTACAGTAGACATTATTAAGTGGGCAATATCTTCGTTTTGCCCATTTAAGAGTGCGGGACCAGATGGAATATTCCCGGCGCTTCTTCAGAAGGGTCAGGAACTACTGATTCCACATCTTTTGCGCCTTTTTCGGGCCTGCCTGGCTTTGGGATATATTCCCGAACGCTGGCGCATGGTTCGAGTAGCGTTTATTCCTAAACCGGGTCCTAATTGCTACGAAACTGCTAAGGACTTTAGGCCCATCAGTCTATTCTCTTTTCTTTTGAAAACCATGGAGAAGATCGTGGATGCTTATATAAGAAACGGCGCACTGGGTAGAAATCCCATGCACCCATTCCAGCACGCTTACAGGACAACCATGTCGACGGAGACGGCGCTTCATAGTCTAGTCAGTAGACTGGAGGTGGGGGTCTACTCCAAGGAGATGGCTCTGGGTGTGTTCTTGGATATCGAGGGGGCGTTTAACAACACCACCTTTGACTCCATTAGTGAGGCTGCTGAGAGTTTTGGCGTGGATAGAGCTGTAATTAGGTGGGTTCGCGTCATGCTTGAAAGCAGAATCATAACATCTTCTCTTGGGAGCGTGACAGTATGCTCGTCCGTGGTCAAAGGATGTCCGCAGGGCGGAGTTCTTTCTCCGCTCTTGTGGTGTCTGGATGTGGATGGGCTGCTTCATACTCTCAACGAGAGCGGAGTTTATGCTCAAAGCTACGCTGATGATCTTGCCATTATAGTAATAGGCAAGTTCCCAAACACCATTATAAGGCTCATGCAGAGGGCTTTGGCCATGGTGGAAAAGTGGTGCCAAAAACACGGTCTGTCTGTTAATCCGGATAAGACCGAAATGGTACCATTTACCCATAAGAGAAAAGTGGACCTTGAGAGGCTCACCCTCTTTGGGAAAAAGCTGAGACCTTCCGGGTCGGTAAAATATCTGGGCGTCTTAATAGACTCCCGACTGACCTGGAGGGATCATATTGAAAAGATCACAAAAAGGACCACAGCGTGTCTATGGGCGTGCAGACGGTCCTTCGGATCAACTTGGGGTTTAAAACCTCGTATTGTGCATTGGCTTTACACGTCCGTGATAAGGCCAATGATCACTTATGGCGCTCTTGTGTGGTGGCCCGCCACTCGCAAGACCACATACAGAAGGATGCTTGACAAGCTCCAGAGACTGGCGTGTCTGGGCATAACTGGAGCCATAAGAACCACACCGACACGATTCATTGAGGCTATTCTGGGACTAAGTCCTCTGCACTTGCTTGTAGAGGAGGAGGCTCGAAAAGCTTCTGTTCGTTTAAACGACTGGGGTCGTTGGATACACAGAGACTGGAATTTTGGGCATACGCGAGTTTGGACTGAACTGATCAGATCAGACCCTCTCCTAGCAAGGAGAGATGCCATTATTCCGGTCTCAATTGCCTCTAAAAGGTTTTGTGTAATTGTTCCCGAGAGAGAACAATGGAAGGATTCCTCTCCATCCTTCCTCAAACCGGAGAGCCTTGTCTGGTTTACAGATGGCTCTCTAATGAAGGAGAGTTCTGGGGCGGGAATTTATGGGGAGAGTCCCAGGGCAAGAATTAGTCTTGCTCTTGGACGGTATGCGACTGTATATCAGGCTGAGATTACAGCAATCTTGGACTGCGTACAGGAAAACCTCTCCAGAGGATACCACCACAAGCATATCTATATATGTTGTGATAGTCAAGCCGCGATTAAAGCTCTGTCCTCGAACAGAGCCAATTCGCTGCTAACGCTTGAATGCAGGAGAGCCCTAGAGAGGCTGTGTGAGTCCAATAGGGTTAGCCTCATTTGTGTGCCTGGCCATCAGGGCGTTGGGGGTAATGCAGGGGCGTATCAGCTGGCTCGGAAAGGTAGCAACACTGCTTTCACTGGGCCGGAACCTGCTCTTGGAATTGCTCCTTCAGTTGTCAAGGCTAGGATTAAGAATCGCACTGTCGAGGAATTCCGTGCTGAATGGCACGAGCTAGCAGGACTCAGACAGTCTAAGGTCTTCATATCAGGCCCTTATAGCCGTTCTGAGTCGAATAGACTTCTAAACCTAAACAGAAGTCAACTTAGAACTATTACCGGGGTCCTAACTGGACACTGGCTAGTGAAATATTACCTGTATAAGATTGGACTCGACAACGATCCATACTGCAGGTATTGTGCTGAGGTAGATGAAACTACCGAGCATCTAGTCTGTTGATGTGACGCTTTAGTCAACTGCTTTGCTTGGGTGACACCTATGTGGAACCCGAGCTTGTGGGACGTGCGCGACCTGAAAGGGTCCTTTCCTTTCTAAAAAGGAGTGGGCTCTTGGCCTGACACGCCTACTTGGGGGGATAGCACAATGGGCCCCAGTGAGTCTAAGTGCTGCCCTTGTCGGGCTCCCCATCTATGTCTATGTCTTGAACAAAGGCACGCGCAGTTTGACAAAAGGTACAAATGTCTTGCCACTGCGCATGCTTTTGTTCAAGGCTATTGCAACTTGCTCCAAATATCTTTTTTTTTCACATTTTTTGCACAATATGACTATGCTGCGATTATCATCAAGACAAACGTCAATTTGAACATCTGATTGTCAAAACACTCTTTGGAAAACAAAACAAATTAATTAATTTAAAAGTTTATATAAACAACTATAAAAATATATATTACTATACATTGTAACAGGTATTGAAGTGAAATCAGAATGGCTCATATTCAATATATGGAAGAATTAATTCGTGAATATCTGGTATTTAGGGGTTTTGCAACAACATTGAAAAATTTTGATGCTGAATTAAAAGCGGATAAAGAAAAAAGTTTCAGAGTGGATAAAATCATAGAACAATTAATGCAGCTTATATCAAGTTATGATTTAAATGGAATTAGAGAGTTGTGGGCTCATTTCGATAATCACATATTCACTAAACTTGAAAGCCATTTCACACCTAGTAAGTGTTTTGTTCTGTACAGTTTACAATCGTTGTTTTTGAGAGGCCTAGTTGGTACTCCACGTAGGTGAGCCGTATGTTAGTACCGCTCTTATAGTTAGTTAGTTAGTTAATTCTTTATTCAATCCTTTAATATATTACAAGGTAATACTTATGCTAAGTGTGAAAACTAGAAATGCCTACAACTAAATAAATTTGAAGACAATAAGATTATAATAAAACATAAAACAAATCAACATTTAAATTCAGTTAAAAAGTACAATAAAATTATAATAAAACTATCTTATAAAGGAATAAGTTCATATTTAATGCAGTGCCTCATTTATAATGTTAACATCTTCAAAAAATTCTCTCAGGCTGTAGGATGTTCTCTCCTTCAAAAATGCTTAAAGCCTATGCAAAACCTTTCCAGATGGCTGTTGCCTCAGAGTTAGAGGGAGCATATTCCAGACTTTAATTATGTTAAATACATTTCTTTGTACAAATCTAAAATTTGTTTTCAATCTTGTATCATAAGAATGTTGTTGCATCTTACATCATAATATAGGATTTGTAAATGGTAGTTTTTATGTTATTGTTAAGTTTACTTTTATAATTTAAAAGAGGAGAGGGTAGGGCTAGCACTTTATAAGCCTTTTTAATAGAATATTCAGTGCTTGCAGTCCACCTGAGTTTTCTGTCAAAAATCAATTCTAAATAGTTTGCTTGTTTACCCTAGTTAATTTTGGTATTTCATATTCGTGGTTATTATTAATAGAAGTATTATTAAGTAAGTTAAATTCAGTGCAGGTTAACAAGTAGATCTGAAAAGACAGACAAGACAATTGTTATGGCTGTGGTTAGGGGTACAATAGCAATAGATCTCTAACATCAAAAGTTAGAAACATGCATTTGGTATTTGAATGGACCAGTTTAAAACTTATCAATATCACTAACATTTTAATATGTATAATTGAATTTAAAAAAGTTGATATTTTATGTGTGAAGAAATTAGAAAATGCTGTATTAAAACTATATGTAATAAATGCTGTATCGAACAATAAGCCATATAAAGTTATAGATTTCTTCCTAAAAATGACCCCTGAGTTACAAAATCAAATGGAATGGAAAGACTGGTTTGGTAAGATAATATAGGATTTACAATAACAAATTAATAAAAAAATGTTGGAAGTTTAGAAAATAACAGTACACCTGGGTATCAAGATACAAACAAAAATGCTAAGTGATTCTTTAATCCTTTCTTTATTTAACCTTTGTGATTCTGTGTATGGTTGTTGTTTGGACAATATGGACCTGAGAAGAATCCAAAAATTGTAGAACTCGTGTTTGCAGAGAACAGAGTGTTACTCACAAATTAAGAGAAATTAACTGGCTTAATATGCAGAATTATCAAATTATTCATTATATATGTTTTGCTTATGAGATTCTAAAGTATAAACCTCCACCATATTTGCTATTCATTGAAATTTTCACTTCCATCTTGATTATTCCTAAGCATAAATAAAAAATATTTAAAAGATTATTTACTTATTGCATGGCTTTCTTTATAAACAAATATAAAACTAATAACTTCTGACTTTTAAAAATAGAATCAGAAAAGGGTTTTCTTCTTGAGTATGATCACATCAGCCAGTGCTGATCTTCTTTTTCCTTTTCTTTGTCTTCTTTGGTATGTCCATTTCCAGTCATTTTCTTTATCTTTTGACCTATTAATGCTAATGTTGACTGGTGATTTCAATGTGAACTTTTTGGAATGTTCTTCAAACTTGTCTGAGTCGATATCCATTCTGGAATTTTTCAATTTAAAGATATCAATTAGTGAGCCTACAAGGGTGACACTGTTCTCAGAAACGTGGCTTGAAAACATCTTCACAAATTTACTGGATTCTGTTGAAGTTTTGGACATTCAGACCACAGAGCACAAGTACTTAGAAAGGGAAGCACTGTTATTGCTACAACTTATACCTATAAAAAGAAATATACAGAAAAGAATAATGGAAAATGAAATTGTTTTTATTCCTCATTTAACGCTAAGCCTGCCTTCTAAGTACCTGGCCTGTATTACGAATTATGACACTCCCTTCCTACATTTATTATACGTTAATAGAAATACATCAAAATAAGCCCGCCTATGTTCTGCAGTCTGAGGTTCATTCTTTCCATACTAGGAACTCTGATAATATCAGAATTACAAGGTACAGATTAACTAAATCTAAAGAACTCACTAAAAATAAAATTTTAAATGTACTGCCGAAATACATTAAGGAACTAGAAAACAACTGCTTCAGGCTCACACTCAAGCGTCTGTAAAAGCGTGCTTTTATAATGTAGATGAATATTTTAATTACCATTTTTAGAGTGTTATGAAATGTACTACTCAATTTCTCTTGTTTATATACTTAATTTTGTGTACACAGAATATATATTTTATATAGTCCCTTGCTATACTATATAAAATATATAATAACCTGCTTAGGTTTAGAAAGCTGACACAATAAGGACTTCTAGTCTTAAATTAAATTTACAAAAATGTATGAGATATTGTATATGTACTTTGAAATTTGTGATTAATAAACGTCTTATTATTATTATTATTATTAAATAGGTCTAGATCATTGATGTAAAAGTATCTATAAAGGTAAAGTGCTTGCTACCAACACTCATCAAAAGCCTGTCTCTTCTCATCCTTTTAACTAACTTTTGGAATATGAAAAGGAATGTTATTAATAAGTAAATAATTATTATATTTTATATTATTAATTATAGATGCAAGTCCACACTTTTGTGTAGTTAGCTAGGTCATTTGCCAACTCAACCAAAACTTATTCATATCTTGTTTTCCCAACTTACAGAAGCGAATTTCCCAACCCAAACAACTTTGGAGGGTGGTGGCTTTCCCCCAATACCCCAGTACTTGCGTCCCTGAGAGAAGGCTTCATTTGTAATATTTGTAAAATGGGTATTAAATTTTAAATTTAATTGAAAGGTGACCCCAAGATCCGTAACTCCAGTTCAGTTTTGAATGGATACATTCTTATTTTTTTTAGTATTGCCTTACATAAAAAATCCCGAAGAAAATCCTACATTTGCCTTACAGTGCACCAAACAATGGCAGGATGGTTTATTGGTGTCTTTGCATAATTTTCTGGCATCAGTTTTTCAGGTAAGTTATTCTGTTCATCACAAGAATTTCATTTTTGCTTTGGCTTCTATATACAGGGTTATTCACGCAACCCGTTCATTAAAAGTTTTTGATGATGCCATTTAGATAAAAATTTCAAATTTTGGGATTAAGGTAAGGTCAAGGGGTACTTCTTTTTTGAAATATTTTCAACTTCCGGTTTAACCGGAAGTTGGTATAAACTTGCTTATTTTAAATGAAACATCCTGTATTTTATGATATTTTTGGATTCTACGGAGAATTTTAATGCTATTTTATGTAGCATGTCCTATACCTAGGTTCAAGCGTTCTTAAGATACTTGACCTTGAACCAAAAATGAGCCTTCAAGGTACCAAATTTTAAAATCTCATATTTTTGTAAGTTTTGAAGATATAATCTTCATATTTTGAAGACGATCGGTAAATAATCTTAGGTTTCTATTTTTTTATTGAATTTGTCTATTTTTATACAGTGTGTCCTAAATTCAGCGGCAAACATTCACATTTTCAAAGCCGCTAAAGTCCGTTTTTTTAAATGGGACACCCTATAACTTTATGGACTATCAAATTTAGAATTTAATTTTCTATCGAACTGTATTAAGGTTCCCTATACCTATTCGTAACCATTTTCGAAATAATTAGGTTTTTATTAAACTTTCGTATGTATTTGCTGTCCAATAAATCTTGTTGGTTATTTACTGGGGAAGCATAGACTTTACCTTTGATAAATCCCCATAAATAAAAGTCTAGGATTATTAAATCAGGCAAAATCGCGAAAAGTTAAAGGGGCCATCTCCAAGGGCCATTGGGACCAATCCAGCGATCTTCAAAAATTCTATATGCTGTCTGTTCATTTGAAGATAATTGGAGATAAACTGCAGCGGAATTATGTGCTGGTGCCCCATCTAATTGATACCAATAATTTTGCAGCTCACCAATAGGAATTTCTTCTATAAATTCAGAAACTGTCCCTCGTAGAATTTCCAAATACTTATCACTGTTTAAATTGTCTTCATAAATATAGTACCGCACCTGATCATTTAATACTATACCGAAAACATTGAAGCTAAACTAAGAAATGTTCGTTTCTTCTATTTGTTATTCCTTCTCTAGAAAATTTCGCCTCATCGGTCCAAAATATTTTTGAAAGGAATTGAGGGTCCTCTTGAATTTTTAAAAACATGAATTCGCAAAATTCTACTCGTCGGACGTCATCACCAGGTCTCAAGTCTTGCACGTTTTGGAAGGAATAAGGGACAGATGAAGAAGAAATTCCCAAATCGTTTTCTGCAGACGGTATTGAACTTTGCGGGTTTTGGTGGAAATAAGGTAATGTGTTTATTACGTTATCCTCTTCATTTGTCACTTGTGTCGGAACATTTTTTGTAACTTTAACCTTGCCAAAACGCAAAAAGTTCGTCTCAATCCTCTTAAATTTTGAATTGAAAATGTTCATTGGCGGCAAATCAGGGTGGCGTTTATTAAACACACGACACGTTCTCCCCAAAATTGTATAACATTCTCCATGAATATAAAATAGATTGAGAATATCAGCGTTTGAGTATTCTTCCATTTTGATTTGGAAGTTTATCACTGACAGCTTTCGATAAATAACACATACTAATCATCTGTCATATTGGATATTGGATCTCAATTGTTTTTCCATGGCTTACCATTGGAACATGTAAACATTTAAGCAAATACATACGATATTTTTATAAAACCCAATTATTTCCAAAATGGTTACGAATAGGTATAGGGAACCTTAATACAGTTCGATAGAAAATGAAATTCTACATTTGATAGTGCATAAAGTTATAGGGTGGCCCATTTAAAAAAACGGCTTTAGCGGCTTTGAAAATGAGAATGTTTGCCGCTGAATTTAGGACACCCTGTATAAAAAATAAACAAATTCAATAAAAAAATATAAACCTACGATTATTTACCGATCGTCTGCAAAATATGAAGATTATATCTTCAAAACTTACAAAAATATGAGATTTTAAAATTTGGTACCCCGAATGAATATTTTTTTGCCACCTTATATGATTGACTTCTTAATCCGAGTTGACGTTGGAATAGGAAGGGAAATCACAAACTTACGAGAACCTATGATAGTTAGCCGTAATGTATAATCTACTCTTACATTTTGCCTGCTCAATTTGTCTATAATTCACTGAAACTCTACACTAAATCACCTCATGGTCTGATAACATGTTTCTGTTTAATAGTACAATTTTAGTTTTGTGTTATTTATCTACAAGAAAGATTTTTTAAATTGTTTTCAGTACATGCCGATCCCTGCTCTTATTCATTTTGAAGAGGACGCTAACAAAATACTAAAACTGGAGCAGAGGAATGAATCTTTAAAAAACCGATTGGCACTGCTTATTGATCGAGGCCCCGAAGCTAATGTTTCTACATGCCAAGTCGAGCCTCCTGCTCATCTGCTTGACGACTTTTACATTATCGCCCAGGAGAATAACATAGTAGACAGTCAGGGTAAAAGTCTGAAAAATATAATTAGGAATATGGGCACGGGTTCTAGTCCCGTTATGGGTAGGAAAGAAGGGTCCGTCATTAAAAAAAGAAATGTTTCTGTTACTAGAAATTCCTAATTTAGGTATTTTCAAGTTTTTTAGGTCACGTTAGTTTTATTGCCTTGTGTTATATTAGAAAATATTTAAGAGTATAGAAAGGCTTTTCATAATATAACATATAAAGAAAGCATTAGATTTGGTAATTATTTACTTTTTTACAACATTTTAATGATTTCCTAAACCCAATTTAATTTTTTTTCGCAGATTCTGTATGAAACTACTATAAACAATTATAAAAAGTAAAATATATCAAACATAATCATTAATTCACCATAAAAACTCTGAGCAGCTGCATTGACTTCAGACATATTCTCAAGAAAAGCCCAATCATGAATTAATATAAGTTCATAGAGCAAATTAAAGTTAGCTTTCCTAAAATTAAATTTTTTATTATATGGGTTAGCTCTGAAATTATTAGTTTGGTTACTTATTTCTAATTTGAGAGTAATATTTAAAGTTGGATGATAGACATCTTCTTTTACTAAACATTGACATTCACATTTATTTAAATTAAGTAGATAGTGGCGATGAATAAGTCTCATCAATCATCAATATAAAATGTGTGTACATTTAGTAAATTAATGTGGTTGTAGGTAGGAAATCAAAAGTTTAAAGTTTTGTATTGTTTAAAAGCAAATGTGATATTTTTTTAGTGTTTTTTTAAGCATTTAATATATTACTTGATTAACATCGTTCTAGATATTTTATAATCTAATCAGTATATTAAATAATCTCCAGTACATCAGTGTTTCATTTAGACCTTCTTTTGTTTTATACATTTAATGATTCAACCTCAGATCATAGATGTAGAAAGACATGTAACAAAATTACAGTGCCAGATGGCTCAGATTTTATTGGTCCGAAATTGGACGTGCGGTTGTCGTCTTGGCAAAAATATACTTTTTTTTTGGCTTTTCAAAACTTCCATAATTTCTTAGATTTATGGCAAGCCTCGTGGATAATCTTTGGCTTGCCTGGTGGCTTCTTCAAATACAGTTATACAAATAACTGGCAGTGGTAAATTTGTATTTCTATTACATTTATTATAATTAATATAACATTCTATCATATCGATTTTTCCTTCACTGATATATCTCTAAAATTAATAAAAAACAATCAAATCAAAATAAAAAGTGAACTCAAATATTTATAATACTATAACGTAAACTCTGGTGTTATAAAACCCACGTTATAAAGAGTTCTTACGTAAGTGCAATAATAAAAGTTTGCACTTACGACCCGTTGGCTAGCTTATACGGTAGTTCGGCTTTGGGGGAGTTCAAAATTTTCAATCCCTTTTCTTGGTGTATGAAGGAGGCAAGTGAAAATTATAAATATGAAAGAAGGGCGCCAACACACGTAAAACAGAACTTACTGCACCGCCTTCATTCACCCCTTACCCGTGTGTTCGTAAAGGTACTGAAACAACCAGTAAAACAACTATTTAATAGTATGATTTGCTTTATTTAAAAAAAAAAAAACCTGTTTATGAGAGAATGTAGTTTAAATTGTTTATAAATAGAAATATGTGTGGTAATTTGAAAAAGATAAATTGATCAATAAAAGGTACTACTGTAATATAAAGCTTTTTTTAAAAATCTCACCAACTGGCAGGAAAACTGGAGTTACTGGGGCCTGGTTGTTGGGCTAAAGGTAAAATTCCAACACTTCTTCGGTAA
The DNA here is from genome assembly GCA_030620095.1 of Kuschelorhynchus macadamiae. Classification (NCBI taxonomy): domain Eukaryota; kingdom Metazoa; phylum Arthropoda; class Insecta; order Coleoptera; family Curculionidae; genus Kuschelorhynchus; species Kuschelorhynchus macadamiae. The sequence goes on from JAUTXW010005440.1 coordinate 251,329, forward strand.
AGAGGGGGCTCTTTCTTAATGTAGAATTACTGCTTCAACTTCAAAGGTAACCCCAACCTTTAGGGTTATTTGCTTCAACCAATTGTTTCTCGTGAAAAGTACCTCTCAATCATGTGGGTGCAAAAATGTTCAAAATGCTTTAAAGGCTATAAAAAGCAAACGTGCGCTAAGATGCAAGGTTTTAATAGCAATGTGCTATGTGCTAATAAGTTCAATGTGCACTAAAATGTGCTATTTGCTATGTGGCCGCTGAGCTGGCTGTTATTTGACCACTGTTTAACACAAAATTTAAAATAACTATAAAACAGGACCATCCTTTTTAAAGGTAGTTTTACGGCCACAGTCAAAACGAAATCGCTCGAACTCGTTCCAAGACGATTTTCAGCTAAGGTTTAGTAAGAAAAAAAGGTAGGAATTTAGCCAAAAAACTAAACTGTTGAAAGTGCTCCATGCAAAACTTGATTTTAATGTCCCTATATTTTGTCTCTTTCCCCCTTATTTATTTGACTAAAATAAAAGATTTTTAAAAAGATAGGCAACTCAGAATACATTATTTATTACAATAAATCTTAATATACATTCAATTTAAATATTTATTTTTGAATAATTTATGTTGTTATTTTTTAATATTTTCCTCTAATCTTTACCTAAGCCTAAACAATTAAATCTTTAAAATGTTAGGTTTTTATAAAAATGAAAGTAAAGTGGTCGGACGGAATCGTATGGATTTTAGTCATTAATGGAAAAGGCCAAAACAAGGATTTTAGCGTCCCCGCACACAGTAAAACGTCAAACTTTGTTGTCACTTAACCCAATTTATAAAACGAAAATAAACAAGGCTTTTTAAACCAACCATTTGGAGAACTACTTAAATAAATAACACAAATCCTTGTTTAATGAACCCCTGACATGTGTTTACCGGACATTTAACAATATAGGTAACATCTTAAACTACATTTTATCAAAAGGACAAATCATTTAATGAACTGAACGAGATTTAAAAGGCGACAAACGAAATCGGAGGTATATACCAAATGTTTCTAATTTATGTAGCGTTACCAGGCTACAATGGAAATATTGGAAATATCTTGTTTAGTTTGTATCACAACAGCTCATACCCAACTAGGTTTTTTATAACGGATTTGTTTCTGATCAAAATTATGTCAAGGTAAAATAATAGAAAAACTATAGGTGAATGAACATCTAATAATGAAATTCTTATAAAAACATGGCCCTTTTATATGTGGGCATTAAAGAAAGCTTCAACAACCAGACCCTCAGCATCTGTAAATATAAAACATAAAATGTATATAATATACCAAGCTGTCAGTCATACAATATTAAGTACTTATAATAATGAAAATAGTCAAAGAATCTAAATAACTTCCAAAAACTTAGTTCCTGACATCTTGGTAAATGACAAAATATAATTAGCAAAATCATAATTAGTTACCGTAAAAGTGTAACGTTACAATACCAGTGCTATATGGTTCAGATTTTATTGTTCAGAAATTTGACATGCGGTTGTCGTCGCGGCAAAAACATATTTTTTTTGGCTTTTCAAACCTTTCATAATTTCTTAGATTTATGGCAAGCCTCTTGGATAATCTTTGGCTTGCATGGTGGCTTCTCCAAATACAGTTACAAATAACTGGTAGTGGGAAATTTGTACTTCTATTACATTTAATATAATATTCTAATATCGATTTTTCTTTCACTAATATATCTCTAAAACTCGTCAATGTTTTGCACAGTTATCAGTAAAATGACTGTGAAGCGTTGGGCAATTATTGTTTGTACGTCAAATAGCCTCCATAGTCAAGACAAACTCAGCGTGAAAAATTAACTTTTTTGACATAAAAATAAAATATTTTTATGAAGTGTTATACATCATATGGAAATGTTCTTTTTAATTAAGCAAACAAACAAAATCGCTGCCATAAGAAAAAAAAGAAGTTGATGAGGGTATCTCAGAACCGAAACGTCAGAATTAAAAACTAAACAGACGAATGCATCGCGAGCAAAAAGTCCTAACAATGTTTCTACAGGTTTTAAAAATATTTTAAAATAAAAAAAATTGGTAAATTTCCTTTACCCGGAACTTCCCTTGTTATGATTTTTTTTCCACACAAGGAGTAAAAATCAACATATATATATATATATATATATATATATATATATATATATATATATATATTTTTTTTTGCTTTGTGTTCTTTGACCATTTTTTCAATATATATTTGTGTGTGTACCACCCAAAATTTACGGATTGCCTAAACTACATAACGAAAATATCCCATTACGGCCAATTGTCTCATGCATTCAATCCCCGTTTACACCACTTAAATTTTCTAAAAAAAATCTTAAAAAATAGTGTACATAAAAATAATTACTATATCAAGGACTCCTATCAATTTAAAGAAAAATTAAAACAGTTAGAAATTCCGGAAAATTACCAACTGATATCGCTTGATGTTGTTTCCCTGTATACCAGCGTTCCAATCTCATTGGCTACCAGAATAATTAAAAAGAAATGGTCTGAAATAAAAAAATACACAGATATTCCTCAAGATGAATTTCTTAAAGCAGTAGAATTAACACTAAATTCTACATATTTTATATACGAAGATCAGTTATATAAACAAATAGAAGGTTGTGCTATGGGAGCCTCTATATCAAGCGTTGTTGTCCAAATAGTTATGGAAGATTTAGAGGAGACTGTTCTAAGTAATGTGGAATTTAATATACCATTTTTTTATCGTTATGTCGATGATTGTATTACTGCAATCCTATCTGGCCAAACAGAAATTATTTTAAAGCAATTTAATCAATACCATAAAAGACTACAATTTACAATTGAAAGCGAAGAGAACAACAAAATCAATTTTTTAGACGTAACATTACATCATATAAGAAATAAAATTAAAACGGAATGGTACACAAAACAAACTTGGTCCTCTCGATACCTAAATTTCAGCTCCTGTCAACCAATGTCTCAAAAAAATCTATAATTATTGGTCTGGCAGACCGGGCAATTAAGCTGTCCGACTCTGAATTCAAAGAACGAGCAATTAAAAAGGCTAAAGCAGCATTAAATCTAAATCAGTACCCTAAAAAATTAGTAAATAAATTATTCAAAAGCAGAATACATAAATATTACAATTCTGAAAATGCCATTATTACATCAAATCTACCTAAAACAAAATACATTTCTCTGCCTTTCATAAATGGTTTATCCCAGCAATTTCAAAACCTTTTTAAAAAATATAACATCACGACAAGTCATAAAGCCTATAACTTAATATCAAAGAACTTCAGCAACTTAAAATCGAAAACGCCAATTAATAAAAAAAGCAATATAGTCTATCAGATCCCTTGCAATAATTGTAACGGTGTTTATATTGGACAAACAAGCCAATACTTAGAAAATAGACTGAAAAGTCACAAATATGATAAAAAGAACAGCACCGCATCAACACACCATGAGACGTCCAAAAAACATACTTTCAACTACGAACAAGTGAAAGTATTAAAATCCGAACCTCAGTTGAAAAAAAGAGAATTTTTTGAGATGGCTGAAATTCAAAAAAACAAAAACGCCATAAATGATAAAAAAGACATAAACAACCTAAATAAATTGAATATATCTTTACTGTAACAGTGTTCGCTCAGTCGCTTGTAATTTGTCTGTAATAATCGTCCACAATATTTTTAAAATGTAAATTAAATATGTGTAGTATATGTCAGATATGTGGATTATGTATACTTTTATTTCAACTATTTTACGTTCTATGGTAAGTCCTAAATTTTTAATATTTTATAAACTTAAAAAAATAGTGCTAAACAAATTTTAGGTTTGAAAAAGACCAAAACTATGGTCGAAACGTCACCTTAGAAACAAAATATATGTTTAAAAATATGTACTAATTTTGTTGTTAATGTATTGACCTCAAACCAAGAAAAATTAGGATATATATATATATATATATATATATATATATATATATATATATATATATATATATATATATGTGTTGATTTTTACTCCTTCACGGATGGAAAAATACAATGTGTTTTCATTCCGGGTGTACATCCGTTCACTATTGTCGTTCTGAAAAGAACAGTTTTGCTGACGTTTCGCCAAAATCACATTTGGCATTTTCGAAGCTTTCTTTCTCGCGTCCGAATAGAGACTGAAATGTTGGTAACTGCGACGCTTCCTTTTATACCCCCACTCGGGGCCGAAGATTATATCTGCGCAGGCCTTGGTCGTTAGTTATGTTTTCCGGATGGTGCTGTTGTTGCGCTAATTGCGCTTGAGTTTGGTTGGTTTGCTATGGTTTACCAAAAATACACAAACCAGGGGCGCCCATCAGACCTATTGTTAGTGCTGTTAATTCGCCGCTACAAAAACTGGAGAAATACCCTTCTGAAATTATGCAACCAACAGTAGAAAAAGCTGATTCATTTCTAAAACTCGGAGCATTTCACTCGAATTATAGGAGATATCGTCCTCGAAAAAAACGATATCATAGCAAGCCTAGATGTCAAATCGTTATATCCCAGTATTCCCATCGACGAAACATTGGACAAGATTGCTACGAACGAGGATTTCCAGGCACATATAATAGAACTCTCGGAGCATTGCCTCAAAAATACTTATTTTTCTTTCAAGGGGCAAATGTATAAACAAATGGATGGTGCTCCAATGGGGTCCTCGCTATCACCAGTAGTCGCGAATTTATTTATCATATACTTCGAGAAAGAAGCTCTTGAGAAAGCAAGTTTAAAACCCAAATTATGGATCCGTTATGTGGATGACATATTTATTATATGGCAACATGGTCATGCAGAGCTCGAAAAATTTCTAACTCATGTAAATTCAATCAACCCCAGAATACAATTTACTCTAGAGTTAGAGGAAAACAGCAAACTACCATTTTTAGATGTTTTGGTCACAAAACTGCATAACGGACATTTCGAATACACCGTGTATAGAAAACCATCACATACAGACAGATATTTAAATGCAAAATCACATCATCACCCAGCACAAATTCAAGCTGTGGCAAATATCCTAAAATCCAGATCCGTGCGATTAACTGAAACACAGACGAGACAAAACGAACTTAAAGAATATCTAGTGCTTTAAAGAAAAATGGCTACACAAATCGCACCATAGAGAAAGCTATTAATGCACAGGTTTCCCGAACAACGAACAACAAAAATTAGGAACCGGGAAAGCAACGAGTAGTCTTACCATATGTAAAAGGCACAACAGACAGAATCGGAAGAATTCTGAGGAAACACAACATACAAACAATACAAAAGCCACAAACGACTATAGGTAAACTACTCGGAAACCCAAAAGATAAAATCAAACTGGAAAACCACGGAGTGTACAGTACTCCGTGCCAGGACTGTGAAAAGTTGTACTTAGGGCAAACTAACAGGCGAATATCAGCAAGAGTGGAAGAGCATAAACTCAGCATCAGAAATAAACAAACAACCTCAACTTTATTCCTACATCATCAGGAAACCGGCCATAAAATAAATTTCGATGTGTGTAGGGAGATTGCCAATATAGAACATTATAAGACCAGAATAATCCGAGAAGCCATAGAAATTGAAAAACAAGGTGATTTGAATAAAATAGACGAATCATTAAAACTACCAACAGTATGGAAGACAATAATCGACAAATCTAAAATCGCAAAAACTCAAGCGCAATTAGCGCAACAACAACAGCACCATCCGGAAAACATAAATAACGACCAACGCCTGCGCAGATATAACCTTCGGCCCCGAGTGGGGGTATAAAAGGAAGCGTCGTAGTCACCAACACTTCAGTCTCTATTCGGACGCGAGAAAGAAAGCTTCGAAAATGCCAAATGTGATTTTGGCGAAACGTTAGCAAAACTGTTCTTTTCAGAACGACAGTAGTGAACGGATGTACACCCGGAATGAAAGCATTGTATTTTTCCATCCGTGAAGGAGTAAAAATATATATATATATATATATATATATATATATATATATATATATATATATATATATATATATACAGTGTGGATCAGCCAAATGGAATAAATTCGATAATAAATAAATGGGGGCGTGTTCGGAAAAACGCTTGGACCCGTCGATTGGTATTTTTAGTTGCTCATTTTCTCCAATAAAAACTTTTTATACAGGTAAAAAGTGTGTCCTGTAACAGTGGTCAATGGCAACTTTCTTATTTCAAATGCAACACCCCGGATATTATTTAATTTTTGGATTCTTTAGGAGATTCTAAACATATTTTATGTTCAATGTCCTATACCTATCTTCAACTATTTCGGCAATATTAAGTGTTTTCAAATTTATTTTTATTTTATTTATTTCGAATTTATTATTATTCATGAAAGTGGCTCTGGTTACTGAACTATTTATTTGATTACAAAAATTCGCTACAACACACTCAATACTTATTTACCATTTAGGTCTTCATATTAAGAATGTAAGCAAAAACCATTTTAGCGTTCCTTTTTATTGATATGGAACAAAAAGAGCCAGTTTTGTTTACTTTTGTGTAAAATGCCTGGCCTTTCTCTTTGCAAGACAGTAGTTGTCAGTGTCAGTGTCATAGTCTTTTGAATTTCGTTAACTGCATAATACCTAATATCAGAAAAATGGTTCATTTAACAGAAATGCATAAAATAACAATTCTACAAATGATTGGTTATGGAGATAACACACGAACACAAGTGGAAGTTGCTCGCTTATTTCATGAAAAAATTCCAAATTTGCCGCATATATCCCAAGGGACAATTAGTAAAATAGAAAAGCAGTTTCGCGAGCTTGGACATGTGAGGCAGATAAAAAAAGCAGCTGCCAATTCAATAAATGATGATACTAAATTGGATATTATGCTTGAGTTTGAGGAAAACCCACATATTTCTAGTCGACAAGCCGCCGCAATGTTCGATATTAGCCATTCGTCGATTAGTTAATTATTAAAAGAAAATAAAATGCATCCCTATAAAGTGATACCAACTCAGGAGCTCATGGAAGACGATTATGATAGGAGAACTTATTTTTGTGAACAAATGATGGCTATGTTAGATAACAATGTTATTCAATTAGAACATGTTTTGTTTTCGGATGAGTGCACCTTTACACTTCACGGTCATGTAAATCGTCAAAATTGCCGCTATTGGTCTAGGGAAAATCCTCACTGGATCAGCGAAGAACATACTCAATATCCTGAAAAGGTTAATGTTTGGGCTGGAATTGTTAGGGAACATATCATAGGCCCCTTTTTCATTGACGGCAATTTGAATGGCGATAATTATTTAGCACTGCTCCAAAATAATGTCGTGCCAACTTTGACAAATTTGTATCCGGATCCAGCAAACCCACAAGTTCCAGCGAATATGATATGGTTTCAGCAAGATGGAGCACCGCCCCATTACCAAATTAATGTCCGGCAGTACCTCAACGGAATATTTCCAAATCGGTGGATAGGGAGACGAGGATCGATAGAATGGCCAGCGCGATCCCCTGATCTGACGCCATTAGACTTTTTCTTATGGGGACATATTAAAAATGTTGTATACAAAACTAAACCCCTCGACTTAGGTGACTTAAGAAGACGAATAACGCTTGCGATTAGATCGGTCACGCCTAAGATGCTAAATAACGTTAGAAGAAATTTCTATTTAAGATTAGGAATTTGCCAAGACGTTCGCGGCGAGCATATTCAACAGTTCCTAAATTAACTTTTTACTTTTGTTTATACATTATGAAGAAATAAATAATTTTATTTTTTTAATCTTAATTTTTGCAATAAATTTGAAAACACTTAATATTGCCGAAATAGTTGAAGATAGGTATAGGACATTGAACATAAAATATGTTTAGAATCTCCTAAAGAATCCAAAAATTAAATAATATCCGGGGTCTTGCATTTGAAATAAGAAAGTTGGCATCGACCACTGTTACAGGACATACCCTGTATAAAAAGTTTTTATTGGAGAAAATGAGCAACTAAAAATACCAATCGACGGGTCCAAGCGTTTTTCCGAACACGCTCTCATTTATTTATTATCGGATTTATTCCATTTGGCTGATACACACTGTATATATATATATATATATATATATATATATATATATATATATATGTCTGTGTTACATATACTGTCTTGATTTTTATTGGGCGCCATTTCGTTCCATCATATTGGATACCTACCAATTGTTTACCATTTTCTTTCTACCTATGCCACATTTGATTTTAGGGAACAATTTAAAATAAATTCAATAAGTAGTTTTTGCATTGACACATACTGCCATTTTGCTACGTCATGTTGAATTGGTTGATATTTCCTAACCCCAAATAACACACCACCCTAACAACAAGAAGATCGTTCAGTCTTCCGGTTCGTCTCGTCGAATGCAGACCTCTGTGTTGTTAACATAAGTGGTGCCACGTGTTCGGTTTTGCTGCTTTATTTCGGGGGGAAACGGGAGACTCAACCGCTCAGGTGGAAACTTACGACCCCGCTAGAAAGGGAGCATACGCTGTGAACGTGTGAGGCCTAGTTGTTCCTGCATTCTATCCCGTTCGTCTGCCGCAGTTCTACATAGAATATTAGCGTAACGGCCGCTACGTGGCGGGAGTGGAAGGGGTAAGGGGATAGCTTGAAAGAAAGGGTCATCTCGTGATATCAGTAGTACTCTCAAGGGGCACCTAGTGGAAGCCTAGATGCATTTCAAAAATTTAAAGAGGAATTATTAAAGTATTTGAAAGATTCGGGGTATTCGGGAGCCTAGAGCTCGCCATCCGGATATCCTACCGATAACGCCTCCAAACTGGACCAAGGTGCAGGGTCGACTTCGAGGGTCGCCGATTTAACGACTCTGAGCCCCGGACGGAGGGCAATCTGGCGACTGCCTCGTAGCAAAGCCAATAAGTCCTGTTATGTAACAGGCTAAACAGGAATGAAGAAGAAGAAGAAGATCGTTACCGAAAACCATTTAGAAACTTAATATCTGGGAAATATCTGCGAGCCCACGGAGTAGATAAAGACTGATAAATGGGTTTCATGCAGGATATAAAATCTATAGATGAAGCAAGGGAAGCAGTGCTTCCCCAAAAAAAAATTTACAAAACATCTTCTAAAATGTAATTTTTGAAATAGGAGACTATTAATTTAGTTTTTATTTATATTAAAAATGCTAAAATATTATCTTAATTATCAAGCCCATAATAAATTCGGCCTTGAGTCCGACCGAGCAATAGAATGGAATAGAACCTATGCTGGCCGCTAGCTTCTCTGCAGCCAAGTCCTGCACGCTTGATTTCCTGCGAATCGAGCCAGAGGTTATTGAACTTTCCACCGGCTGTTTGCAATTTTTGCATTTCAGTCGCGTGCTTTAAGTGGGGGCGGAAGCTATCGTTGGAGTAGGTTCTTTGTTTGAACGGCTATTCGTGTGTTGTGTTATACGTACGTCGCGTCGTGCATGGTGCGATATGGAAGACAATAATACGGACGTAGATATGCAAATACCGTCAACTTCGGCTGTCGGTAATAACGTTGAAAATGTTGCGAGAATTTAGTAAGAAGAGTGTGTGTGTATGTCTTAATAATAAAGGGATTTTCAATATTAAACTCCGCTGATAAACTTCAAATAATTTCCAAACGAAGGGTAAAACCGCCTATGAAAAATTTAACCACAAAAATGAAAAACTGTATTTGATATTTTTATCCGGAAAAGAATACGAACAATTTAAATGGCTAACGGGGTGTGAAAATATAAGTAAATTATTTTGTTGAGCAAGTTTACTTTTTGAAAATGAAAAAGTTCTCCGAAATAAAACTGGTTTTTCCGATATAAACAATTTCCATAAAGCTGTAAACGTATTATGTCCAAAGCGCATTTGCAGGCCGTCATAAAAGAAAAAGTCTTGGGTAAAACCAGAATTGAACACGCGCTTAATAAACAGTTGGAAATTAGTCACCGCCAACACAATGAACTAGCCGATAACAATAAGCAAATATTAAGAAGACTTATCGATGTTGTTTGTTTTCACACACAGCACGAATTGGGACTTAGAGGTCATGACGAAACAAGGGTTTCTTCAAATATAGGAAATTTTCAAGATTTACTTAGTTTAATCGCTAAATATGATGATTGCTTAAAAAATCATGTAGAGCAGTCTAGCGTTTTTCGCGAAACGTCGAATCGAATCCAGAATGATTTAATTTCCACTGTTGCAACCATTATTCTAAAAAGAATTAAGCAGGAGATTGGCGAGGCGTGGTTCATTGCTATTGTTCTGGACGAAACAACTGATATCACTAATTTTAGCTATAGTAATACGCTATGTTAAAATAGACGGAAGTAATCAAGAGCGATTTTTAGGTTTTAAGAATGTGTCCGAAAATCGTACAGCAGTTGCATTATACAGTGTGTCCGAAATTGGTTATGACAGTATTGGGATCTCGGAAACCGTGATAGTTACAAAAACGTTTAAATGAAGAAAGTTTTAGACAATTATGTTTGTAATTTAACGCCGTTTTGCTCGCGATTCTATCTTTTTTAGTTTTTGAGATATTTTGAGAAAACCAAAAAACTGCATTTTCGAAAAAGTCCTATAATTTATTTATTTATGAAAATTTTCAAAATCTGGAAGAACATTATTAAGGCAACTTTTTACGTAGAGTGCACCTATTAAGTCAGATTTTACATACAACGTTTCGATTTTCTAGAACCATCATCAATTTTGTTTTTTCTTATGGCCGCTGTGTTCGATTTTAACAGTTTTGGAAAGAGTATTTCTTTAGCTTTTCAACGGTGTATCACACTTTGTAATTAGGTTATTACTAAAGGTGCAAAAAGTGCGTAGAGGAAATATTTAAACGTTTTTTGGAATTATCAAAGTAAAAAGTTAAAAATTAATAGTGTTAAATAGCAATATATTGTAATTTAACATCCAGTTCTACAAAAAATCAGTAAAAACTACTTAATAACATAATTGATTCGTGCACAATGTTCACACATGTTCAAACTACCACCCGCATATAACACTAACATCTTTGCCCAAGTAGGCTTTGCGTTTGAAATAAGACTGTTTAAACATTTTTTCGAATTATCGATATAAATTAAAATTTTATAGTTTCAAAAGCAATATTTTTAAATTGGACATTAAATTCTGCATAAAATCAGTAAGTTCTACTCAGTAACATTAATACTATGTGCACTGCACATAATGTACCCCGAAGAACGACTGTCGATAGAACTTCTTTTCAAGCGCTGCACTGATTAGAAGCTTGCTAGGGTTAGCCAATTTTAAGAATCGCAACAGAAAGTATGCAAGTATGACTGGAGGTATTTTACCATATACTTTGACAAAAATGCTGGTTAATGTTTTTTAGGACTGTATATTAAAGACTTATTGTACAAACAAAACTAATTACTAAAATTTGGAACATTGCGTAAAAGTCCTTGAAGATAGGGAAAACGATCGTCACACCCCCACGTCTAGAGTGCGAGTCTCTCGCTTCTCCTCGCGCTTGCGGCTTCCTTGCAGTCGCTAGTCCGAAGAGTGCCGACCAATCACACGCGCTCTCTGATCGAATCTTCCAGAAGCAAGGTATGCGAGGTACAGTGGTCCGTGCTGTCGAATTAGCAGAGTAAAATACTTGTTGGGTCCAAACAATGACAAGGAATGGAATAGGCAAATATTAGAATATTTTAATGAAAATCTGGTTTTTTCCATAAGAAGAATTGAAACAGAACTTCACATTCTGAAGTCAACCGTTCATGGCGATTTAAAAGTACTAACCTTACAAGAATTAACAGAAAATCAGTATGAACTACCTACTCAATAAAATTAATAAAAAAATGCTACATAATACTAGGATTAAAAATGTTGACCGTTTTTTTCTATGCAGTGTCCGCATTTCCTTTCAACTGTTCTGATTACCCGTTGAATGGTATTTCTATTTATATTTTCTAGAATATTTCGGGTTCGCTGCTCAAGAACTTGCCTATTTTCTGGCTAGTCAAATTCGTATATTTCATTTTTCGCACATCCCCATAACTAAAAATCCAACGACGTGATATCCGGGGATCTAGCTGGCCAGCGGACAGGATCACAGTTGGATATTACGTTTTCACCAACAGTTGTTGTTAAAAAGGTTTGTACATCCCTGCTGTTATGTGCAGGACAACCGTCTTGCTGAAACCACAAGCTATTAAACTGATCATCTGGCACAGCTTCTCGAATGGCAGGAACTATTTGATTCTGTAACATGGCAAGGTATCTTGGGCCTGTCAGTGTCTGATCAAAAATAAAGGGACCAATGAGACGATTTCCTAAAAAGTAATGGAAAATATTGAATTATAAGCAATTCAATTAGACTATGTTTATCTTACCAAGCATCCCGCACCACACATTAAAACCAAATCGCTCTTGCAGCCTGCGTGGATCGCGTAGTTGCGGATTTTCAATAGCCCAATAATGGTGATTTTTTTTATTAAAAATGCCACAGTTTGTAAAATGAGTCTCATCTGACCAAATGACTTTATTGCAAAAAGCGGGATTTTCTCGACATTTATTGATATACCAATTACAAAAAACAATTCTTTCGAAATCACCTGCTTGAAGTCCTTGCACAATTGTTGGCTTGTAAGGACGATATTTAGTTACTTTTAAGACGCCATGAACGGTAGATTTTGGAATTTGAAGTTCTGTTTCGCTTCTTCTTGTAGATGAAGTCGGATTTTTATTAAAATATTCTAGGATTTGCCTATTGCGTTGCTCGTTGTCTTTTGCATACTTCTTTGTGCGAATCTTATTAAAACTGCCAAACTCAAGCAAGTTTCTAACCAGCGGCAGCGTTTGAAAATAAGTTCTGCCAGGCTGCCGTCTTTCGGGGTACGTGTCAAAATACACATCCATGGCCCTGTTTGCATTTCTTTCATTTTTAATATAACACTTAAACGTTGCATTTTTGACAGATTAAAAGCATTCTATTATTTCAAAACCAAAGCCTACTTGAGCAAAGATGTTAGTGTTATCTGCGGCTGGTCATTTGAACATTTGTGAACATTGTGCAATGTTATTGAGTAGTTTTTACTAATTTTTTGTAGAACTGGATGTTGAATTACATATTGCCTTTTAACACTATTAATTTTTAATTTTTTACTTTGATAATTCCAAAAAACGTTTAAATATTTTCTCTACGCACTTTTTGCACCTTTAGTAATAACCTAATTACAAAGTGTGATACACCGTTGAAAAGCTAAAGAAATACTCTTTTCAAAACTGTTAAAATCGAACACAGCGGCCATAAGAAAAAACAAAATTGATGATGGTTCTAGAAAATCGAAACGTCGTATGTAAAATCTGACTTAATAGGTGCACTCTACGTAAAAAGTTGCCTTAATAATGTTCTTACAGATTTTGAAAATTTTCATAAATAAATAAATTATAGGACTTTTTCGAAAATGCAGTTTTTTGGTTTTTTCAAAATATCTCAAAAACTAAAAAAGATAGAATCGCGAGCAAAACGGCGTCAAATTACAAACATAATTGTCTAAAACTTTCTCCATTTAAACGTTTTTGTAACTATCACGGTTTCCGAGATCCCAATACTGTCATAACCAATTTCGGACACACTGTATACCGTAGTTTATAACGTTACTAAAGAAATTAATGGAGAGAAAAAATTAGTTGCTCAAAGCTATGATGGAGCTGCAGTGATGGCAGGACAATTAGGGGGTCTGCAAGCTAAAGTTCGAGAAACTTTCCGAAGTGCTGTGTTTGTCCATTCTTTTGCTCATAAATTAAATTTACTTTTATCCCAGTCTATCAATCACATTAAAGAGTGTAAAATATTTTTCGTTACTTTAAGTGGCATGGCTGCTTTTTTTTACCAAGTCAACAAAACGTACACAAGCTTTGGACTCCATTGTCCACAAACGATTGCCCAAAGTAGCTCCTACTAGGTGGAACTATATTAGAAGACTTGTGTTAACAGTATATTTCAAACAGTTTGGACTGTTTGAAACGAGATTTAAATTTTAGTTATTTGTTGAACATATTTTCAGAAATATTTCCATTCTCGAACAATGTTTTTAATATATTAGAGATCAAAACAAATGATATTGCTTTTTGCCTAAAAAAAGTGGATGATTTTAAGTCCAAAAAAGAGATGACTTTGACTTATTTTGGGAGAAAACGATGACGTTAAATGTAGAGCCACAAGCCAAGCGTCTTCGAACAGACAAGGTGGGAGATGTTCAAACATCATACAGACGCCTCTTTTATGAAATAATCGTTCAAATTCAGCAACAAATAAACTATAGATTTAATGGTTTAAATGATTTTAAATTCCTTGAGCTCTGCAATTTTGATGCATTTAAAGGAAACACTTCCAGAAGAAGCGTTTAAATCTCTTCTTCTTCATTATGGCCAGTTCTTCGACCGAGTGTTACTACGATCTGAACTAAAAGTGATTTACGAAACTGATGACATTAGCGCAAAAAATAACGCTAAGAAACTAATGCAATTTTTAAAAGGCAAGGAGCTGGAAGATGCCTACACCGATGTGTCGAACACTTAGACGTATAAAAAAATTCGTGAGAAATTCAACGGGGCAGGAGAGACTTTCGCATACATCGCTGTTGTCCATTGAAAATTAATTTCTTATGATGACGTCATTGACGAATTTGCAAAAAACGATCGAAGAACCGAATTACATTACAAATAGTTAAGTTTCTAAAAATTGCTTCCCTTTCTTAAAATTTCACCGCACGCCCCTGATATGTGTCCTGAGAATGTAACAATAAACTTGCGAAATATCGACAATTTAAACAAAGACTTTACTGGATCTTAACCCCAAATAATACAAGGAAAAGGGGAAAAAATGAATGAATGAAAGAAAAAAAAAAAAAAAGGGAAAAAAAGCTATATTAACAAAGTCAAATTAACAGTCAAAAAGAACATAAAATAAAACAAGGCAGGAGATCTCTCCGATGCGATTTAGTTCAGACTAAAAAACTAACAAACTAGGCCTGGCCGAAAACCTAAGGGTGATGGCCATATTAAACGAACAACAACCATTCAATCTTTTTTTAACCTTGTTCCACCATATTGGATTTTTACCAAAATGTTAACAGATCATCCTCATATAACCCAAGTCAATCGGGTAAGTAGTCCCTATTTAAGCTATGTAGCGAACTGACAGACAGACGGACCGATGGAGTTGATAAAACATTAGTTTTTAGGCATCTAGGGAAGCCTAAACGTGAAGATTTGTAAAACCTGAGAGGGTGATGTTTTCACGATTACAAAAATTGTATTTGGCCGTAATTATGTTCCGCCATCTTGAATTAGTAGCACAGTTTTACTAGTTGAGCCCTATACCACCATTAGTTATGGCACACCATTTGAAATCAATCCAGTTTTTTAGGCTGAATTTTTAAATATTTTATTAATCCACCATTTTGTTCCGCCATCTTGGATTCGTACCAAAATGTTACCAGTTGATTTCAACAATATTTGATGTTTTTTTGCAAAATTTGAGGTAAGGTGGATGAGTAGTTTCTTAATAATAGTAATTTTTTAACATTTCAGTAGGCCGCCATTTTGTTTCGCCATATTGGATTTTTACTAAAATGTCACCAGGTCATCCCCATATGACCCTTAATTTTTCACCAAAATTTGAAGTTAATCGCGTAAGTAGTCTTTAAGCTATGCCGCGAACTGACAGACGAACCGAGGAAATTGAGAAAACATGTTTTTCTAGGGACCCTGAAATGTGAAGATCTGAAAAAATGAGAGTGATTTTTTCGCGATTATAAAACTTCCCTTTTACGAGGGAAGTAAAAATATATAGCACTTTTCCAAAAATGCAAGTTTTTGTTTTTTTTTTATCAAAATATCTCAAAAACGAAAAGATATAATCGTTCTCAAAGCGGTATTGAATTGGCAATTAAATGCTCTACAACTAACTGTCCATAATTAACCAATTTTCTCTCTCTTGTAATTTGCTAAGATATCCACTGTATATTTTATTTGTAATAAATCACAACTAAAAAGAAATTACACATCTAAAAAAAAAGGTATATTAGCACTATAATTTATTATCACTAAAGTAAATTCTTCTCTTTGTACATTATTGCCTTATTAAACATTAATTCGTATCACATATAGTTTTTTTTCTTTCATCACACCGTACACAAAAATATAAATTTTTGACTTAATATTAACTAGTTATTAACTAAATAAATATTTTTATGAAATATGGAAACAATTTTAATCGTTACAACTTGGTGACTATACTAGTTTAAACTTACTCAGTACACTGCGTCCCAGATTGCTTGTAATCACAGGGTTTCTCGGAAACCAGCAGAGATAGAACTTTGCGGTTGTCGCGACCCTGTGTCACTTTTTCGAGAAACTTTGAATGCCGCAAACGGAATTGTGCCACATCGTTTCGTTCCCGAGATACAGGGTGAAATAGAGATTTTGCGCTTTTGGGGGTGGTATCATATTTCGGACACTCTATCAGATAGAGAAAAGGTAAAAACTGCTATGGATAGATATTTTTACGTAGAATCCAGTGTTGTAGTCGCACAAATTTTTAGACAATCCGTTTTTGAGATATAGCCCAAATTTAGTATTTTTTAAATGGGACACCCTGTATTTTTTTATTCAAAAAAATTCGCCTTTTTTTCTCTTTAAAATGATGTATCACACTATTCACTTTTGACGTAAACTAAACCTTATAAACGCTATATTAAAAGAAAAACGTAAGTTGGCCATGGAAATATGGGTAGATACTAAAAGTGTCCAGAAGCAAAATTAAACAATATAAAAAATTAATAACCATTTTTTTACTATGAAATAAATAAACTTAATAATCTTGATAAACTTAATCACAATACTAAACAAATTCTACATAACTAGAAAAACTGTTCAAAATGGCCGCCCTCCTCACGAACACATAATTGGCACACAGTGCGAATTCTTCTTAGAGCATTCATCATTATTATGCATTTTGCAGCTGCTCCATTTTTAAGTAAGACCAAACGAAAAAATCTAATATTGAGAGGTCTGGCGACCTAGCAGGCCACCTTACTGGTCCATTTGTACCAATCCAGCGATCGTGAAAATTTTCAAATAGAAATGGCCTTATAATTTGCGCATTGTGGGCAGGAGCACCGTCCTGCTGAAAGTAAATATTGTGCAGATTTGCTAGCGGCAAGTTATCCAATAAATCCGGTAGTATTTGATTTAAAATTGCTAGATATCTATCTGCTGTTAAATTATTATTGTAAATATGGAATGTAAACTTTGTTCCCAAAATAAAGCAAGCGACGTTAAACCCAAACCTTCCTTGCTGCTGACGTTCTCTTGTTAAAAATTGGTTTTCCGTATACCAGTGCCTATTATTATGATTGTTAAAAATACCACTACAACTTATATAGGCTTCGTCGGACCATATAACTTTGCTACCGAAGTCAGGGTCATTTTGGGTTTTTGGAAGATACCAGTTACAAAAATTTAGACGTCTTTCTGCATCTCCAGGATGCAATTGTTGTACTACATTTACTTTATAAGGCTTATATTTATGTTTTCTTAATATCCTTTGCGTTTGTGATTTTGACACCCCCACTGTTTCCTGAATATGCCTACATGAATTCGCGTGATTGGCCTGAATACTTGCTAATAAAACAATCTCATTGTTCTCATGATTTCGTTTATTATATGTTTTAGCCCTGTGTTTTGAAAATGTTCCATCATTAATTAAATTTAATTTAATTCGGCGAAAAATTGCCTTGTGTGGCTGAGGCCTTTCTGGATATCTACGATATAAAAAAAGCTTTTGGAAATAGTCCATAACTCAAAGTGGAATTGAAAAAAAAATTTGAAAGGAGGTTCATAATAATCTAAGCGCTTGTTGCTTACCTGTTAAAATATAAATCAGATGCTTGATCACTGTTTTCATGACATTCAATAAAACAAACCATCATATCATACTTATGACTATTTTCAAAATTATTCATTTCTTCTTAATATCTATTAATTTACCTGTTAGAATTATTGGTAACTCGTATGATAAGAGGATAAACACGGCAATACTTGATACATTTAAGAAAAAAATAGTTTTGATTTTTGTTTCCATGCCATATTTCCATGGCCAACTTACGTTTTTCTTTTAATATTGCGTTTATAAGGCTTAGTTTACGTCAAAAGTGCATAGTGTGATACATCATTTTAAAGAGAAAAAAAGGCAAATTTTTTGGAACCAAAAAATACAGGGTGTCCCATTTGAAAAATACTAAGTTTGGGCTATATCTCAAAAACGGTTTGTCTAAAAAAAATTCGACTACAGCACTGGACTCTACGTAAAAATATCTATCCATAGCAGTTTTTACCTTTTCTTTATCTGACAGGGTGTCCGAAATATGATACCACCCCCAAAAGCGCAAAATTTCTATTTCACTCTGTATGTCGGGAACGAAACAATCTGGCACAATTCTGTTTGCGGCATTCAAAGTTCCTCGAAAAATTGACATAGAGTCGCGAAAACCGCAAAGTTCTATCTCTGCTGGTTACCGAGAAACCCTGTGATTACAAGCAATCTGGGACACAGTGTACATATTATACAATCAAAATATTTAAATTTCCTACAAAAGACTTTAATGCATGTAACAGCATAGTACATTAATTATTTTCTACCTCATGATAGGACGTAGGATTTATCTGCTATAGGTGAATAAAAGGCAGCCAGGGTTACCAAACTTTACGTTTTATAAACTATCCATATTTTCGTTACATACATTTTATTATTGGTTTTTATGTGTCAACTAGTAAACAGGTTGTTCTAATAAGAAAATATAATACAATACAAACATAGGCAAATTCCTCATTTAAAAATATACATTGCCATTTGCAGTAGAAAAATATATTAAAATTGAGGCATACAAAATAAGGTTTTTATGATTATATTTAATTTTCTTTGTACAGGGTTTTCCCGTATATTTTGACATTTACCTAGAGAGTGTATTTCAATAGATGCCCAAATTTCGTAAATATAAAAGTTGCAGGGTTTTTTATGAATCATTACAATTGTTATCATAAATGGAAAATTATTTATGTATATTATCTCAAATTCTAAACACATTCGTGGACAGCTACTGCTATTGCAGTGAATCATTGGTGATCTGCTGGGTCACTACTGTTCAGGCAGTATATTTATGAACTAATATAAAACGAACTACTTCTTGAGCAGTAATCTTGCACATAAGAATACATGTGTAAAAAAAATGTTTCCACCGAATATAACAGTGCGTAAATAATGTCGATAGCGCGTTAAAAACTGTACCTTCTTTATATTTAGTCGACTCGTTTCTTCGAATTGCTAGTTTTTTATAGTTGTTTATTTTGCCGTCACGGTCGGGTTGTGATAAAAAGAGGAATGAAGGACAGCGGTATTTTACAGACTAGTTTAGTTTATTTTTAGTATTGTAAGCGGTAGGTTGATTAAAATAGAGGCAAGAGTTGTTTACGAACAGGGTGTTTTATTTAAATAACGAAAGATCAATATATTATTTTCAACATGTCTATGAATTCGAACTGTCCAGCAACTAACAATTCGAATGTTGGGCACGGTCTTTTAGGATCGTATTTTCCCGCCAGTACGAACACGTGATTTTGAACAGGTGGTGGGAGACACGTTGTCGGTGCTGCTATAGCAGTAGTAATTGCACAGTGGCAAAGGAAGGTTCGCGTTTTGTGTGCATTTTGGTTTGTTTATAGACTTTTTCTGAATTTATCTCTTCCTTGTTATGATTGACGTTGAATTTGAATATGGATCCTAAAGAAGAAGCTAGGCTAATGAAACTACATGACGAAGTTTCTAGTGACGAGTCATGTTCGTCTAGTGACAGTAATGAAACCGATGATTCTGGAAGCAGACTCATATGAGGACGATGGGACATATCGTCGGCCTCATATGAAAATGGCCTAAGTCCACTTTTTGGCAAAAATGAGGTTTTGGCGCCATCTTATAAAATAAAATAAAAGCCATCTATTCATCATAAAATTTTAGTCTAAAGTCGTTAGATGGCGGTGCAGCAGCATCATTTGAAATATGCGCAAGTCCAAATATGTACAGATGAGTGTGAAAATTGCGTAAGTCCGTTTCCGCAGTGGTTTTTAGAGCACGCGTATTAGTGCATCCGCTTTGTTGCTCTTAAAATAAGTATTAAAGTGAAATACATTGAAATAATTGTTGCAGAATATCTAAGGTAAGTAAAATTATCCTAAATATAAAAAAAGTATTTTAATTTTACTAGTCTTTCCTGGTTAAAAATCCTTTTGAATGTTAGCAGGACTTAGGCAATTTTCAAACTAATGAAAAATGGAGTTAGGCATATTATATTGGGGTAATTTTATAAAAATTTGTGAATTTCATGCAGAACATTGCCAGTGGGTTAATAAAATTAAAGAATATTATTTAGTAAAATTGCAAAATTTTAACCTAATGTTTTGACAGCTGTCTTGTATTAAATAAAAAATGTAGGTAAAGTTTTAAAATAATGCTGCATGCGATTTTTTATGAAAAACAAATCCATAATCTGTTATTTAAAGAGTTTTAAAATATTATGTATTGTCTAATTTATGGAAACTTTCTACGATACTAGTTTTAAATTATTCTGTATCCTTTTTTCTAGAATGAACCGTCATTCAAGAAGTTTCAACATCCTAAGTAAAGCAAGGCTTCAAAATAAAGAAAATTGTTCTAGTCAACAAGAAAATGAACTTTCTATTGCAATTAAAAATTTGGAAGCCGAATGTGCAAAAGCTAAAGAGGTCCTAAAAGAAAATTTGGACCCAAATATTTGTCATGATAATAGTATTATTACGGATGATATTTTACTTGTACTCAATGAAACTCAATATCTGGAAAATGAAATAGATGTAGAAATGATCAACAATCAGATATTTGATGAAGAACCGCAAAATAGCCACCAAGAAGATAATAATTGTAAAAATGCAGTGAATGATAGCACCGTCTCGAAGAATTATTACCAAAATAAAGAATCTTTAAACGGATTGCCAAACGATGAAAATGTTATTAATGACGAAACACCATTCTATGAAAATATGTTTGAAGCTAAAAGCAGTAGCAGGTACATTTCAGAACACGAAAAATCGACTGATGATGAAGACTGGAATAATAATGAAAGCAGCACAAGCAGCACAGAAGACAAAGAAAATAAAGAAGACGACCTTTCAGCTGAAGATACCACCACAACCATTGAAAATGTTATTGAAGACGAAACACCACTCGTTGAAAATGCAATTGGAGCTGAAAGCAATAGCAGCTACATTGCAGAACAAGAAAATTCAACATTATCCGAATATGATGAAGACTGGGACGATAATGGAAACAGCTCAGGTAGCACAGAAGGCGACGAAAATAAAGAAGACGACGTTTCAGCTGAAGGTACCACCTCAACTAATACAGAAGATAAAACAAATATACGCAAAAGGAAGAAAAATAGACTAAGTGATAGTAAAGACTGGGAAATAAATAGAAACAAAAAGAAAAGGGCAGAGGGCAAATGTTAAATAAGAGAAAAATTAAGAATCGATGTACATTCAAAGGAAATTCAAAAGCAAAATCTTTAATGGAATGTCAAAATATTAATGAGGAACAAAGACAAAAAACTTTCAATAAATTTTGGGAGCTTACTTGGGAGGAAAAACATATTTACGTAAGAGGAAGGGTAGTCGCAGCAGATCCAAAACGAGCTAGAAATCGAAAAGTTGAAGACCAAAGCAAAAGAGGAATGACGTATACATTTTACTTAGATAATAAGAAAGGAAGGTCTAGAGTGTGCAAAACTTTGTTTTGCAATACTTTGGGTATGTCCATGAGAACCGTAACAAATTGGCTGAGTAAAGAATTTAATCTCCAAAAGCAAAACAAGACACAAAGACTAGACATTTAAATGAAAAAGAATTAAGAAGTTCTGAAAGTAAAATATCAGTTGAAGAATTTCTGAATAGCTTGTCAAAGTTAGAATCACATTATTGTAGGAAATCATCAACTAAACTATATTTGGAACCATGTTGGAAGACCAAATCTGAGCTTTATAGAGTTTATAGAGATTCATGGTGTGAGAATAAGCAGCTTAAACCGACTAGTCAGACACTGTTTATGTATATCTTTGAAGACATGAATTTGTGTCTGTTTAGCCCAAAAAAAGACGAATGCGACGTTTGTGTTGGCTATAGAACCAAAAATATTACTGAAGAAGAATATCAAAAACATGTACAAAAGAAGACTGAAGCAAGGAGTGAAAAAGAAAAAGACAAACAATCGTCAAACTTAGTATTTACTATGGACATGCAGTCTGTTCTATTATGTCCCCAATCTAACGTATCAGCCTTATATTACAAGGCAAAATTGATAGTTCATAACTTCACAATATTTGATTTATGCTCAAAAGACGGATATTGCTTTTTCTGGCACGAGGGTGAAGGTGAACTAAAATCCAACTGTTTTGCTTCTATTATTTGCCATTTTTTAGCAACAAAAGTAATGCCAAACATCGACCAGGAAAACAAACCCAATATAATTATGTATAGAGATGGCTGCTGTGCACAAAATCGAAACGTCACCTTGTCAAATGCCCTTTTAAATTTTGCAATGGAATATAACATCTCAATTGTTCAAAAATATCTCGAAAAGGGTCATACGCAGATGGAGTGCGACTCGATGCACTCCACTATCGAGAGGAGAGTTTCGGGTCGTGTTATAAATGTGCCGGCAGATTACATTGTTCATGCCAGAAACGCTAGAATAAATCCAAGGCCTTACGAAGTACAATACCTGCATTAGGATTTTTTAAAAATTTTTTCTTCCATTAATTTTGTAAATTCAATTCGCCCTGGATTTAAGACCGGTGACCCCACAGTACAAGACATAAGAGCACTTAAATACCTACCGGATGGAACAATTCAATTCAAACTGCGTCATTCTGAGAATTTCGAAACAATGCCAGTTCGAATCAATACAAAAGCTACTATAATTCCCACTCAGAATCTACCACCACTCTACCAAACAAAACTTAAATTAAAGCGAGTAAAGTATGAACATTTACAATCCTTAAAACAAACTATGGAAAAAGACTACCATAGTTTTTATGACGCTCTTGCCCATGAATAGCTATTATAATTTTTTTTTATTTATTTTGTTTGAAAACTTATTATTACTCTAGTACCTATCCTATTATTTTTATCATAACTTGTTCATCGTTTAATAAACACATGTGCAATATTGTGTCAGTTTTTTGTGTTTAGTAGTTTTAAGGAATTTTATTTCTCTTTGTTCAAATAGAAAAAAAACAATTATTTAGAATTTTTTATTTAATTTTTAAATTTGTTTATGTGATATGAAAATTGCCCAAGTCCAAAAAAAAATATAAAATTGGGAATGAATTTTGCGTAAGTCCATTACTATTTCTAAAATAAAAAAAACATCATTTGTTTCCCATATATTATGATCATAAGGTTTACCATAAACATAATACAGAAAAAAAATCGCGGTACAAAGTGTAATCTTATTTTAAAACGTTTTTTTTTTGTCTCCTGTAAAATTTCGTTTTTTGGACTTAGGCAATTTTCATATGAGGCCGACGTTATGGTGATGACACTTTTACGTGCTCAAATTGGCTTTCCAGTTCTTCGTTGGGCATTTTCTTCAGATCCCCTCTGCTTTCATCCAGTTTTCAAAGCGTCAATGTCTGGAAGACGCTACGAACAAATTTATAGACATTTGTGCTGCTCCAGAGATCAAATGGAATCAAAAGATAAACTGTATAAAATTACACCTCTTCTTGATCTGCTTTTAAGTAATTTTCAGAATGCTAGAAAACCAGACGAAGAATTATCACTTGATGAATCACTTCTTATTTTTCGAGGTCGTTTAAGTTTTCGACAATATATAAAAGGAAATAAAGCAAAGTATGGTATCAAATTTTTTGAACTTTGTTCATCAGATGGCTATGTTTATAATATCGAAATATATAAAGGCAAGCAAGAAGTACAAGAGAATATTACAAAAATTGAATCGTTGGTTTTGGGACTAATGTCACCTTATTTGAATCAAGGACACCATTTAATCATGGATAATTTTTATAATATTGTTACTTTATCCAATTCACTGTTGAAAAATCATAAGACACATACAACTGGCACACTTAGGGCTAACAGAAAAAATAACCCCAAAGTTTTAACATCCTATAAGCTTAAAAAATCAGAGCATATTTGGAGAAGCCGAGGTGCTGTTTATGTATCAAAATGGAAGGACCGTAGAGATGTGTTGATGATACAAAGTATCACCCAAAATTAATTAAAATCACAAATAGATATGGACAGGTAGCCTTTAGAAGTTTGTGAGTACAACAAATTTATGGCTGGAGTAGATCGCAACGATCAGCTAACATCTTGCTATTCAAGCCCCAGAAAGACCATCCGTTGGTACAAAAAAATAATTTTCCATCTTCTGGACATAACTGTTCTAAATGCGTTCGTATTATATAACATGGTACGTAATAAAAAACAAACTATGGTAAAACGAAATGTCCGGAAGTGATCTCTACGTACCAAAGGCACATCACGTGAATAGACGAGTTCCAAACAGAGAACCTCCGAATACGCAAGGGCATTTCCCAGAAAAAATTCCCCTACCCTCATGAATTGCCACCAATGTCGAACAGAGGGAAAGCGAGCTCAAACCTCATGGAGATGCATGGGGTGTGAAAAAAAACCCGCCTTATGTGTTGGTTGTTTTCACACATTCCATTCGGCCTAAAAAATTTGATATAAGTTTGTTTTATTATTTATTAGTACATTTATATAAGAATAAAGTGTTTATTTTCCAGTATAACGGTTGTACAGCTTTTGCAAGCATTATTATTGAATTTATTTCTATAAAAACGAAAAACTTTACAGCTAATGCAGTTACTGTGATGGCAGTACAGTGACCCTCAAGAGCTATCCCAAGTGATCTACTGGGTCACTACTTTCATAGCAGTAGGTACTAACAAGTTCTCAAAAACCATCCATTTTATCCATTATTTGTCCTGTAAAAATATCAACAAAATCGGTTAACTAGTACAGAAGTTATAAAACTGTGCATTTATTGTAAGGACGTAGCCGATGCACGCATCGGACAAGTGGCCCTTCTGAAACGTACACTACAGAATGCTAAACATTCCAAATGGTACGAATTCGCATGCAAGGTCAAATAGATAAAGTAAAAAGTAAAATAGCCCTAAGAGGCATGTCGAATAGAAATAAAGAAAAAAAAAGAAAACACAAAAGTTCTTCAAAAAAGCAACACAATACAAAAATAATTAAAATACAAGTGAATAAAAATAGATACAAAGTATACATAGATATAAAACAATCATAAAAGCAATTCGTTTAACCGCCTTTTAAGCTGTATAGTGCTTAAACTGAAAATGTCATAATCAGGAAAGTGACGATTGTAATTACGTACCCGTCGATCGACAAATGCGCTAAGCCCATAATTTGTACGATGGTATCCTTCAAAAAAGAGTTGAGATTGCCTTGTTCTCCTAATAGGAACCAGAAATGCGACCGATTCAAGCAACATCGGACAGTCAATATCTCCACTGAGCAGTTTGTGAAGAAAAACTAGAAGTGCCTTCTTTCTTCGAAACTCAAGTGTTTGAAGGCCACACAGAAGAGCTCTGGTATTATATGATAAACCCTGGTACGGAAAATTAAACTTATACAAAAGGTATTTGGCAAATCTATTTTGGACTTTTTCGATTTTATCGATATGGCACTGATACGATGGACTCCAAACTGTAGAACAATACTCCAGAACGCTGCGAACAAGTGAGTTATAAAGACATCCAATTGCTTTAGTATCTGTGACATGTTTTGTTTGCCGCTTTATAAAGCCCAACAGCCTGAACCCTTCAGCACAATACTGTCAATGTGCAGACCAAAAGTTAAATTCTCATCAAAAATAACGCCCAGGTCTGTAAAGGAACTAACAACTTCAAGACTCACGTTATCTATGAAGTAGGAGGAGAGTATGGGTTTAATGCGTTTATGAAAACGGAGCACTTTACATTTAGAGACATTAAGAAGAAGATGGTTAATGTTGCACCATTTGATGAGCTTTTCCAAGTCCGATTGCAGTGGATTAGATTCAGAGGAAACTGGTGAAAAGAATTTTAAATCGTCTGCGTATAAGAGACACTTAGACACTTTAAAGCATGATACTATATCATTTATAAATAGTAGAAAGAGAATTGGACCAATATGAGAGCCCTGTGGGACACCAGATGTCACAACAACCTCTCTAGAAATTGAACCACATACGCTAACTCGCTGACGACGATTAAATAAGTACGAATCTATCCATTGCAGGTAGGTTCCAGAAAAACCAATTCGCTGCAATTTGAATAACAGAAGCTGATGGCAAACCCTGTCAAAAGCCTTCGATATGTCAGTATATATAACATCGATCTGTTGACCAGCCTCAACCGATGTTGTTAAGTAATTCTGGAAAATTGCAAGATTTGTAGTTGTTGAGCGACCACTAAAAAAACCGTGTTGCATACTAGTGATGTAGTGCTTCAGAGACTCAAAGATATGATCCGTGATAATTGCCTCAAACAGCTTTGGTATATGCGAAAGCAAGGAAATACCTCTGTAGTTTTTAATATCGCTCTTATCCCCAGATTTAAAGATCGGCATGAGAGTGGAAAACTTCCAAATTTCGGGAAAGGAACCCAGATTAAAAGATTTCTGAAAAATGTTACAAAGGGGCCGAGACAACGACTCGCAGCAACGTTCCAATAAAATAGTGGGAACTCCATCTGGACCAGCCTTTTTAGAAAGATCAAGGGTTTTTATTTTATTGCAGATTTCCGCCTCTGTAATACAATAGGTTGATAGTAATTTTCCCGAACAGCTTATAGGGCCAATCTTACTAAAATCTAAACTACGGTGACATGAATAGCAAGACTCAAAGTGAGTGGCGAAGGCATTAGCGATGTTATTCGAACCGGTAATTTCCTCTCCGTCATAATTCATGACACTGGGCAGCCCAGAGTCTCTTCTCAAATTACGTACAAGAGACCAAAAATGCCTGATATTCTCTGGGATAAGCAATTCAGTTTGTGTGACATATGCAAGATAGCACATATCAGTCCGAAGCTTAACCTCACGTCGTATGTCGCAGTAATCAAAATAGTCAACATCTTTATTGGACCTTTCATATTTTTTGTATAGACGATTCTTTTGTCCAATAAGTTTTCTCAGAGGAAGGTCGAACCATTTCGGATATTTACAGTCGACTACCGTTTTCTTGGGGACACAATTATTGATACCTTCAAACAAGACCTCATAAAAGAGTTCAACCATTTTGTTTATATCAGATTCTACTGATAAAAAAGACCAGTCGGATTGATTGTAAAAAAGGTTTAGATTGTGGAAATTCGCTTGATGAAACTGATAAACGCTAACTTCATTAGAATTTTTCATTGGAGAAACATATTTAATTTTAAAATTCATCTCAATTGCTGGATGGTAGGGATCAATGTTTACGAGGGGAAAACCAGATTTTAAAATGGAGGCATTGACAAAGTCACTGGCAAATATTAAATCCAGAATTCTGCCCATGTGATTGCACAATGAGTTCATTTGCTGCAATTCAAAAAAGCTCATTGAAACAATAAGAGTTTCAGAAGTGTGTTATCCCCATAAACCCATTCCACCGAAGAAAGATTAAAGTCCCCGAAAACAAAAAATGTGTGACTATCGTATCTGTTTCTCAACGACTCGCAGGTATCACAAAAAGACTGATAGCACTCCTGGCTAGAATTAGGTGGAAAATAAACGCAGCCCAAAATCAAACTTGCATTGCCCGCGCGCACCAGGACCCAAACATCATCAAAGTCCATATAAGTAGGAGTAGTAACCAGAGTTACATGAAAAGCACAAGAAACGGCAATCAACACTCCACCGCCGCGATGACACCCTAGTTCCTCATAACTCCTATCTCTACGAAAAACTACATATTTGTTATTAAAAATTTCGTTGTTTGAAATATCCGCGTTAAGCCACGTCTCAGTGAGACATATCAAGTCATAGTCGCAAGACAAAACTGCAAGAGAAATCTCACCAATCTTTGTGCGAAGCCCTCTGACATTCTGGTAGAACATGACAAGACTGTTCAGTTGTGGCGTAGCATTTGTAATTGGCGTCAGAGTTGTTGCTGACTTGTCGGTGAAATGAGAAAAGTTGATTCGACGTTGGTTGTGTTTGAAGATTTCTCAGGTTGGACTGGAAAACCACGGTACAAGAGACTGACCAGCTCTGCCCTTTCGTCATAGTACATAAGGTGTTCGTGAGTAGTCAAGGTAAGAGGAATAAAGCTGACGAGCTCCTGGACAAGTTGTTTTTCCAAAAATATGTTTTGATCACGGATAAAACTGTTCAAAACCGGTCTATTTCTATAACGAGGGGTGCTCACTATCACGAGATTTGTATTACTACAGGCTTTAAGTAGACACTGAACCTGTTCTGCTTTATTTGGAGTCCCCCTAATAGCATTCTCCGGTCCACAGAAAAACACAATACAATCATCTTTTGTGAAATTGGCGCAGTAGGATATGCATTCAGAGACCAGTTCCCCAAACAGAAACTTAAAACGCCATTGACAATTCAAGTCAAATGTTCCTCGTGTAAACCTCCTAAAAAACGACATACAGCCTCTAGCCATCTCGTTGTCGAGAATCAAAAGCTGACGCCTTCTCTGACCAGAGCCCCTAACAGAATTTGCACTGACTGATTCGTTATGTGGTTTACTATTAAGCGAGAAAATTTGCTGATTGGGAAGCTTGATGTCCTTTGCATAGCATTCGTTCTCCTTCTCCAACGTCTCAATGGTAATGGTCATATTACTGCTAAGCTTAGTTAATTCCGATACTTCATTTCTGAGCTTGTCTTCGGATTCACTGCAGTTTTTTATTTCTGTTGTTAGATCCCTGTTTTTATCTTCTAACCTTCTTATTTCAGTTCTGAGTTTCAGTTTCTCTCTGCTTCTGCAACTTCATCCTCGAATGCATCGCTGCTGCTTTTTACCCGACGAATATGGCAGTCCCTCTCTTTTAATTCCTGTTTTAAATTGAGAATTTCTGTTAAAAACCGCTGACATTCATTTTCTTTCTCTAAAGCATGCTCCTGACAGTCCAGGGAACAGTAGATCCTATGCCCTCCAATCGCAACTGCTTTAGGCAGACGCTCAAAACAACTAAGATGAAAAACACCGAAACACACTATGCAGCAGTAATTAGCAAAGTCTTTACTTCGACAATATTTAAAATTTCGGAGCATTTTCCCTGAGTTAAAGAGACAAAAAAAAACAATCAGTGAGGTAACTATAACGAAGAAAAGGGCGTAATATATACTTAAAATGTGTACTTAATATCTAATATAAAATTTAAAAAGCCCATACAATAATAATAATTACAGTGATAACATAACAAAGACGGGGACACTCGCTTCACGCCCAGGGGTCTGTCTGGACGACTTAAAAGGTACAAACAAACAATACCACTATAAAAAGGAACAACAGAAAGGAAAAATAAGGACTAATTATTATTATTATTATTTTATAAATTCAAAATTTAAGGTTGTTCTTGCTAACAGACACTAATAATGTGCATTGCTCAAACTCTACTAAAAACTGAATAATATAAATTAGATTCGCCTGACCCAAGTAAATTAAAATTACAATTTGGGATCTTCTTATCAGTAAATTTGCATATTCTGTTGTATTGGAATGTTCATGGAGTGATAAATTTTAAATTTTTTATTGTTCCATTCAGCAAGTGAACATAAATTAGCATTCTATTTCTTTAGATAATAAGATTGTTTATGAGCTACTGGATTTGAATAATATGAGAATACATACAGTTTTTTTCAAGCAACAAATCAATACCAGACACATATATTTTTTCAAAGTTAAAACCACTAAAAACAACCCCTCTGTAACACAATTTAATCACAATTCTACGGCAAGTCTTGCGTCTATATTAGGGAAAGTCTACTCAACATCACAGTCCGCGAATGTGTTAAAGATCCTTTTTTCCTGTTTCAAATATAAATACTTTTGATACGTTCCGTGGATTTGTTTTTGATATATAATCGTTTAAATATTTAAAGAATGCTAAGTTAATTTCCGCTGAAACAAAGCTATACACCGAGCCGTATGAGAATATGATAAATCAGTGTTTCGCTCAGTTTTATTTAGTAAAATGTCTAAACGTATAAATGTTTTGTCGCACGGCAAAACTCCTTCTGGAAACCTTTCATGGTACATATGTCGTGGTTTAGTGGCATTTCTATCTGCGAGACCATAACAGCAATGTATATGGCTTTCATTACATTTGTAAACTCAGCTATGCTTATTTGAGAGACAATACAGTTTAAACTGTCAAAGTTACGGTTAAACAAAATGCAAGTATTTGCTGGTGTTTGGCGCTTTTACATTATTTAGTTTAAAATTTTTTGCTTTAAAGTGTTTAATTTCTTTTTTCTCGCAACCAGTTTACTTTACGACAAAACTGTAGGATAGTTTCTTGTCCGTTAAAAATACGCATGTACAAGCGTATTTTTAACGATAATGAAATCTTCTTTTTCTTCTCAACCGTTCATTATCCATTATTGGACATAGTCTTCTCCCAATGACTTCCTCTTTGCCCTATCTTGTACTATGCAATACCAGTCTCTTCCTGCTATTGACTTCACATCATCCAGTTATCTTTTCTGGGGTCTGCCCGCGGTACGTTTTGTTAATCGCGAGCGCCATTTGATACATCTGTTGGTCCACCAATATATAGACATTCTCGCGACATGACCCACCCAGCTCCATTTCAATGTCGATCACTTTGGTTCTTTCTCTTATTTCCATGTTTCTCCTTCTGTCTTAGACTTATTCCTAACATGGTTTTTTGTGCCGTTCGTAGTATTTCTGCACTTTTTCTTGTTAACGTCATTGTTTCTGCCCCATATGTTAGCACTGGTAAAATGTACATGTCAAATATTTTTTCCTTTAGATATATCGAAATGTCTCCATTTGTGAGAATATTTCTTAATCTACTGAATACTGCCTGATTCTTATGATTTTTGCTGTTTGTTTGATTTTCCCCATGTTTTATTACATGACCTAAGTATATGTATTAAGAAATCATGGTTCTTGGGATTAGACCGTGTCAAATTGGAATTACTATCCGACGTTTCGCCTTCGATAGCACGAGGCATCGTTAGGGATCTTTACTCCAGATCCAGGCGGGCTTTTATACCCGAATTGTGCTTGCCGAACCGTGACCCTGTGTTAAGATCGGTTTCCACGTGTGATGTAGGCCGTAACCCGTGTCTCTATTGAAATTTTTTGTATGTTTAAATATTTCAATAGATTCTCTAACTTTTCGTTTATAAAAACCTGGAACCGATGCTAGAACCTAGGTTTACTTTACATTTATGAAATGGCCAGTGTTATGCTGGTGTTCAGCTACAGCAGATTGAACAATTTGTTTCTTTTTAATACATCGTTCATGTTCCTTAAGTCTAGTTGATAATGAGCGTCCTGTTTCTCCCACATACACTTCTCCACAGGAGCAAGGAATTTTATATACTCCTTCTGTTTGGAAAGGTACAAGATCTTTCGGGGATCGCAAGCATTGTCCAATCTTCTTATGTGTATTGAAGATTGTACGTATGTTGGACCGCCGAAGTAATCGTCCTATTTTGTCTGTAGTGCCATGTATGTAGGGAAGAACAACGCTACCTAATGGTGGCTCTTTATCATTCTCCTTTGGCGGAGTTGGTTTACTGTGTCTTTTAATTGAACGCGTAATATCTTTAGTGCGATAGCCATTCCCTCTGAGAGCTTCGGTCAGTTTCGATGTTTCCGATGTTAAAGAATCTTGATCAGAAATCGAAATAGCTCTGAATACTGGTGAGTTAATAACCGATTTCTTTTGTGCTGGATGATGATGAGAATTTGCGTTTAACCCAGATGTTACTACTGTCCTTTTAAAATCCATTCGATTGGCAGGTCGCTTGAGTGAGCCTCGTCTAGTTTTCAATAGATGTCGCTATTAGTACCTATTCGTATACATTAAATAATATCAATTTTCAGCTCATTTCATTTGGACTTTGTGGAGAGATTTGTGAGTGTTTACGCGGATTATTAAAGTAAATTTTTATTAGCTGTGATCATGGATGAATGGAGGTAAGTCTATTTACTTATCTAAATATGTTCAGTGTCATTGCATATCATATTCAGATACTATTAGGATATAAGTACCTTATACTTCTAAATATAAAACTTCATAGGTTATTACAGTGCCTGTAGACTGGTCAAAATGGCGCCGTCTTTTAAAAGGACGTTAGTAATATATACTACTGCGTGCTTCCGCCAAATATGAAATATTTTTGAAACGTTTCGAATCTGCAGACATATTTTAAAAACGTCAAATTTAGCAAATAGGTTTAAGAAAAATTCCAAAACCTTCCAATATGTGTATAGAATAATAGAAAAATATTTATTATAATTATATTAGAAAAATTATTACAATATGCGAAATCAAACGGTGCTGCATACTTGTAATAAGTGTTTTTTGATTGTTTTAGGAGATCTTTGAAGCTGCACGAGCTGATTGAGGAGTTTGAACATCCCGACAAAATACCTGTTCCTCCTGCTGGAATTATAATTTTCCCTCCTGAAAATGCAAACGACGACAATACCGATTGTGACTCTGGAGATGAAGAAATTACCACTCTAAATAATCTTCCCGGGAGCCAACTAAGAAATGATGTTGAAGTAATAGTTCCACAGGAGTCTCAAGCCGAGAATGACTATGATTCTGATGAGGATATACCATTGGCTCAACTTTATCCTGGGGCAAATCCGCTTTCCATTGGTAATGAATTAGGTAAACCTCCAACAAAGAAACCAAAAAACATGTTCTGGGTTCAAGAAGACATCACCCCACAACCTGATTTATGGGAAGGACCTATTGGCCCCGTTCAAGAGCTTACACCTTTGCAATTATTTGAACTCTTTTTTGACTTTGAGGTAGTTGATCTGTTAGTGACCTTCTCCAACAGATACGCATTCAAGAAAAATATTGAGGGTGATGTAACCTCTAAAGAAATGAAGTGTTTTTTGGGGGTTTTAATTTTGAGCGGTTACGTAGATGTACCGAGAAGATATGTATTGGGAAAATAGGAGTGACGCCAACAATATTCAAGTGACTAAAGCTATATCAAGAGATAGATTTTCTTATATTATGAAAATACTGCATGCTTGCGATAATAATAATCTTAAGAAAGACGACAAGTATGCTAAGCTTCGCCCTTTATTCAATCTACTAAACAAAAAGTTTTTAGACTTTGCACCCTTAGAACAACACAGCATCGACGAAGCAATGGTGCCATATTTTGGAAGGCACTTGTGCAAGCAGTTTATAAGAGGCAAACCAATAAGATGGGGATACAAGCTTTGGGTTGGTGCTTTACGTTTTGGATACACAGTCTGGTTTTCACCATATCAAGGAGCATCAGAGACTCTACCTAATATATATAAAGAACTTGGGTTAGGATTAAGCATAATCCTCCAATATGCAGATGTTCTTAGCTCCAAATGGCCAGGTACTCAGTTCCAACTATATTTTGATAATTTTTTTACTTCTATCCACTTATTACACGAATTGAAAATCAGAGGTATAAATGCTACAGGAACTCTCCGAGAAAATCGTTCGCTGAAATGTCCACTTTCTAGTTCTAGTATAATGAAAAAATCGAAAAGAGGACAATTTGAGTATCGACTGGACAAAGATACTGGTATCGTTGTATGCCGATGGAAAGACAATAGTGTCGTCACTATTGCTTCTAATTTTACTCCAGTTTTTCCTTTGAGCTATGTCAAGCGGTATTCTCAAAAAGAAAAAAAATATTTAAATATTGAACAACCCAACATTATAAAGTCTTACAACACCTACATGGGTGGTGTAGACAGGGGAGACCAGAATATTAGTCTATATAGAATCTCAATTAGAGGCAAGAAGTGGTATTTTCCCCTGTTTGCACAATGTTTGGATATGGCCATTCAAAATGCATGGCAACTGCATCGCATTCAAGGGGGCAAACTGGATCAGGTGGAGTTCAGAAGAGCGATTGCAACAAATATATTGGAATCAAACCAGAAAGTTTTTAAAAGAGGCCCATCAAAGAGAAATTCACATGAAAATGCTTACTCGAGGTTTGATGGAATAAACCATTTGATTATTTATCAAAAAAATCAACTTAGATGTGGAGAATGTGGGATGAAGGTCCAATTTTGCTGTGAGAAATGCAATGTACCACTCCATCCTAAGTTTTGTTTCAAGGAATACCACACCACTTAGTTTACTTGTATTACTTTTATAACTGTAGTTATGTTAATAAAAAACTTATTTAGTTCAGTAGCAGTAATTAATGTTACTACCGTCCTTTTAAAAGAACACATCATAATTCTAACTTAGTCATAACAAATTCAGTAGTTTATATTCTTTTGTGAATTTATAACGCAAATAACGTAATATTAACAAAAAAATGTTAAAATTGCTAAAAAAAAGTTTCAGTAACATCTGGGTTAAGTATCTATTTGTATGCGTCGATTTTCTATACACAGGAAAAAATGTGACAAGAGGCCTTTCATAAATAAGCGATTCAATTTATCTTCTAAACTAAGAATGGGCATTATTAAAACTTATAAAGATCACAAGAATAATATTTCATAATCTCCAAGAAACTGTCAACATTCACTATCAATCTGTTGTGTCCTAATGTACCATTTTCCTTCCTTTGAACACATACATCTAGAAAGGGAATTGTTCCATTGGATTCAATTTCCATCGTGAATTTGATATTATGATGTTGCTGATTAAGGTGGTTCAGAAATATGAAAAGATTATCCTGTCCATGAGGCCAAACCACAAAAGTATCATCTACATATCTAAACCAGTGCTTCGGTTTTAGTGGAGCGGATGTTAGAACAATATCCTTAAAGGCTTCCATAAAGATATTCGCTACCACAGGTGATAGAGGAGATCCCATAGCTGCCCCTGAAGTCTGTTCATAAAAAGTTCCTTGAAAAATGAAATAAGTAGATGTAAGACAAGCTTCCACTAGGTCTATTAAGTTCTTATCAAGATTATTGTTGTCCAGTATGTCTGATATAATGGAAATTGAGTCGTTGACAGGAACATTTGTGTAAAATGACTCTACATCGAAACTGACCAAAATATCTTCGGGATCCAACTGGATTGTCTTGAGTTTTTCCACGAAATGTGCAGAGTTTTTAATAAAAGAATCTGTTTTTCCAGTAAATGGATTAAGAAAATTTGAAAGATATTTACCTAGTTTGTATTTTGGGTCTTATTGGGCAATATCTTCGTTTTATTTTGGTTTATCTTTAGACCAATCTCTTCGGTGGTGTTAAGTTCTTCTAACATTTGTTGTAGTTCATTTTCATTTATGTTTCTAATAACTACACTGTGGTCCAAATTAAATTGGAAACTTTTTTGGGCTTTATTATTTTTATTATTTTTTAACCGATTTTAAAGATTTTTTAATATGTTTTAGTTGAATCATTTTTGAGTTAACTCTGATTTCTCCACTTATCTCTTTGTACAGGGTGCGCAAAAAATCGAATTTTTCTAAAACGTTGATCTTAAAGTCGCTGCAAAAATTAGGTGATTACAATATTTCCACGATTCCATGTTAAAATGGTTCGTTGGTTTTCGGATAATAACCAGCAACTTGAAGATTTTAATTGAATTAAATTTTTAATAGTTAATTTTTTGATTTAAATCGCATGCGAGAGTGATTAAATGGGTTAAAAAAATCTATAAGTTTGTATTTGCTGAATTAGGTAGGTTTTCTGAAATTTCAAAACAGTCAAAAAAAGAGGAAAAAACAGGAATTATAAAATAATAATACATTTTTTATTTATTAGACTCGAAAAAAATTGAACTTTAAATTATTTAATTATGAAAAGTAAA
Source organism: Kuschelorhynchus macadamiae (assembly GCA_030620095.1). Lineage (NCBI taxonomy): Eukaryota > Metazoa > Arthropoda > Insecta > Coleoptera > Curculionidae > Kuschelorhynchus > Kuschelorhynchus macadamiae. Next base: position 287,498 of record JAUTXW010005440.1, read on the forward strand.
TAACATCAACGACAACCTTTTTAAAAGGTTTTCGTTTTAAATCATTCTTTATTAATATTTTTATATCATTCTTTATTAATTATTATTCTTCTGACCGAATTTCTACTAATTCTCGTTATTTTAGATATTGCCTGATGTCTTTTTAAGCATTAACATATTGAACTACGTGGTACAAAAGTCCAACTAAAAATCAAGGGAGCCTTGATCAAATTTCAAACAAAAGAAAACAGATTGATAGTGAATGTTGACAGTTTCTTGGAGATTATGAAATATTATTCTTGTGATCTTTATACGTTTTAATAATGCCCATTCTTAGTTTAGAAGATAAATTGAATCGCTTATTTATGAAAGGCCTCTTGTCACATTTTTTCCTAAATCCATTTTTTTGTGAAAATGACATCTTAATGCATGAATACACGGTTTGCTTATGAAAGGTCTCTTGTCCCGTTGCTCCAATACTGTTATAAGAGCATATTAAAAATGCGTTTATTTATGAAATGCTTCTTGTCGCGGACAAGAGGCTTTTCATAACTAAAAGTGTTATGGCTACACCGAATTTTGAGGTTATCTTTATGTTTACACTGTCATTATGAAAGCAAGTGTCCGTTTAGTTTTATGTGAAATATTTTATATATTTTTTAAGTATTCTGTTGTCTTAGAAAAATAAATAATGTCAGATACTGAGGGAGAAAGTGCTAATGAAGCTGATTTAGAAGTCGGTAAAAAGCGTAAGAAAGGTGTTCGTAGGTCTATTAACTACAAAGTCAATCGCATAAAGAAAGCTAGAATTCATGGAGACGAGTATGTTAACTATAAAGGAAACATTGTGGAAGCCCGGAAAACAGGAAATCCCTGCACGTAAGTACATTATTGCTCTGCTTAAATAGTTCACTTTTGACAGGAGTCTACTCATCTTGGCTCTTTATTTAAAATTTATATTTGGTGGGGACCTAAAAGGAAAAGTCATGCGTTTTTTCCTGTTCAAAAACTAGTAATCATTTAAGGTTTCTTTTCCAGGTGCAGACTGAAATGTTTTAATAAAATAACTGAAAATGACCAAATTGAAATTCTACACAGAAGTGGAAAATTTAATAGCAAAGACGAACAAGATCAGTTTTTGCAGTCCTTAATAGAAGCACTTCCTGTGAAGACTAAACGCTCTAGGCTTAGGCCTACAGAAGATAATGGAGAAACTGAAATGCAGCCCAGGCCCAGTCACTCTGTGGACCATGCAAGTTCATTTATTTTTTTTGTAATGGTTGGAAAATCAAGAATAAGGGTGTGTAAAAAAGCATTTTTAAGCCTGCATGGTATTGGTGAAAAAAGAGTAAGAAGGCTAAAATATCTATTATTGATGGGTCGTTCCCCTAGAGATCTTAGGGGACAACAAAATAATCTCAAGACTTTTCCAAAGGATTTTAAAGACATGATTAGGGATCACATTAATTCATTTCCTGTGAAAACTAGTCACTATGCTTCCAAGGAAATCAAGTACTTAGACGCAAAGCTTGACATTAAAATAATGCATTCTTTGTTTAAAGAAAAATACAGTTTCACTGAGTCTGATTGTAAATATAATTATTATTATAAAATATACAAGGAGCATTTCGATTATCGTTTTGGTAGGCCTCAAATCGATACGTGCTGCGAGTGTGAGCAGTTCAGTGTAAAACTTAAAAACCCACAGCTCAATGACACTGCAAAAAGAATAGCAGCTGCAGAGCTCGTTGTCCACAAAAGAAGGAGTAATAAATTTTATAACAGTTTGCGTAATACTAAAGAGTACTGTAAAACCTATGAAAATGCAATCCTTTTATGTTTTGACTACATGCAAAACCTCTCGCTACCGACAATCCCTATTCAAGAGATGTACTATCTCAGACAACTGTCCGTTTTGCCTTTTGGTGTACATAATCCCAAGGAAGAGACTGCATGTTTCTATTTGTATCACGAAGGGGTTGCACAAAAGGGGAGTAATGAAATATGCACATTTTTACTGAGATACATTAATGACAATGTCCCCAGTACTGTTGATGAACTTTACCTGTATAGTGACAACTGTACCGGGCAAAACAAAAATCATGCTATGATAAGATTCTTAATGTCTCTTACTGACAGTGGTAGATTTAAAAAAGTAGTCTACAGGTTACCAATCAGAGGTTTCTTATTTACCTTGTGACAGAGATTTTGGTCTAATGAAAAGAAAATTGAGGAAACACGACAGGTACTACACTATAAAAGAAGTTACATCTATGATTTTGTCCTCGACAAAACGGGGAAAATTTATGGTTGATCTTGTTGAAACAAAAGATATTTTGGATTTCCAAAAGTGGTGGCCTCAATTTTACAAAAAAACTACAGCTTCTGAAGAAAGTAAAAAAGAAAAAAAAGGAAAAAGGGACATGTTTGCTGTATCAGTATACCATGAGTTTATTTTTGACAGCTCAAGAAAAGGGGAAGTTTCAGCATCTGACTTCCTTGATGGGATTCAGAGGAAAACGTTCCACCTTAGTTCCGGCAAATCAGATGTGATCAGTTTACCAACACAAAAAGCATACGACGGAAAAAGACCAATCCGCGAAGAAAAAATTAAAGACTTGAGAAAAGTTTTACAATACATACCAAGTGAACATAACTGGTTTTATGACGAGTTAGTAGAGTGGCCGACTAAAAAGAAAGACTAAAAGAAAATTTAACAACCGAAGTTTACTTTTACCTTTGTAGTTTCAGATTGTTGTGTATTGTTATTTTGACTAATAAAATATGTATTTATATACATATTATGTATACGCACTTCAAGTGTATTTTGTTTCATTAAAACATATTGTAAATAAACATGTTTTTTTAAAATTTAAAATAACATTTACTAGAAGAAAATTACTGTACTATATATTTTTTCACCTTTGTTTATGAAAGGCCTCCTGTCAATGACTTTTAAAAAATCAAAAAAAAAGGTTCAAATGATTTTAAAAAAATCCAAACAAAATAATTCACAGTTCTGAGGATATCTAAAATCGTAGTAAAAATTTTAAAATATTTTTTTTTACAATGTTTAAGAAATACACAGTTTTTCATTGTTTACCGAAAATTTAGATTTTGTGACAAGAGGCCTTTCATAAATAAGCGATTCAATTGTTCATGAAGTCCCTTAGAGAAACATTTAATTATGGAGCTAAAAAGTTAGTGGCTATGTTTCCACGAAAAAATTGGAAGCTTAGTACAATTAGTTACTTTTTAAAGCATTTGCGCTTAACTAATGGTTCTGTGCGGGTAAAGCCTGGACGTGGTAGGAAAAGATCCACCAGAAGCCTTGCCAACATTGAACCAGTGAGAAACATTATACAAAATGCCCCAGCTTATGTTTCGAAAAATATCTAAAACAACGAGTACCAGTAGAAGTTCAACAGGAAGGATAATAAAGAATGACTAAAAATTAAAACTTTTTAAAAAGATTTATTGTCAAAAGTTAACGGCTGACGTAAAGCAAAAACATGTTGAAAGATGTGAACTTTTATTACAAAGATTCAGGTGCCGGCAAGTAATCGAAAAAATATGGTTTACCGATGAAAAAATATTCACTCTTCGACAACCAAAATAACCAAGTATATTTTGCCACTGATATGAAAAAGAGAGGTATTCCTTTAAATCGGTTGCTAGTTGAAAGGGTGCATTTTTCGGAATCGGTGATGGTTTCCGTGGGAGTTTCCATGAAGGAAAAACCCAGCATCATTTTTGTAGATGAGAAAGTAACCTCTGAAGTTTACCAACATGAAATTTTATCTCATATGTTACCGGAAATCGAAACTATACCCTCCAACAGTACCATTAGATATTTACGAGAGAACTGCCCAGATTTTATAGAACCTCAGGCTTGGCCCCCAAACAGTCCGGATCTTAATCCAGTGTATTATACAGTATGGAGTGTTCTGGAAAGAATGGTTTATGAGGATGTCGTGGTTAACACTGTTCATGAATTAATCCACCATCAGTTTTTATCAGTGGCGGCTCGTCAGGGTAGGCCTCTGAGGCCGCGCCTCACCCCCAAAATAAAGGAAAAGAGAATTTTTTTATATAACTTTTTATCCATTACCAATTAGAAATATACTTTTTAACAGTTTTACAACATAATAACATTAAAAAAAAAATAAAATATAATCCCATAATAAATATTTTAGAAAATAAATTCTGACCACATCAAAAAACCGACCGTGCAAACCCATTCTTAAAGAAAGTTAAGTTTTCCTAACCTATTTATCAACGGCCGGTGCCGATGCCGGCGAGTCACCTGATTACGACAGAGCGGGATGGCTTGGATATGCTTTTATTGGTTATTTAAATCACATGACTAGCGAAATATTCCAACGGCTTCTTTTTACGTGGTGCGTGCGGCTGAGAAAGAAATAGGAAATAGATTGCGATAATCGCTGATTGAGGGCGTTCTGTCTTTTAAGGTGAATAAATACGCGTGAGTAAGTTTTTGTTTTGTTTTGATTTGGTAAGTTGGACCGTTCCATTTTTTGTATTTGCTTTTTGCTTTTGAAATGAATCCTATTCACGACATTATTGCTTCATTAATTGAAACGCCTTTTTTAAGAAGAAGCGAAACTGAAAAGAAACAGATATTAGGTAGCCGTCCGACGCCGAAAATTTTAGCAATATTTAACAATAAGAGGCAAGGTAAAAAATATTCAAGAACTTTTCAAATATCTTGGTACGAAACTTATAGGTGGCTATGCGGAAGTATTTATAAAGAAAGCTTATATTGTTGGCCTTGTATTTTATTAGGTTGCGTCAAAAATAATTGGAGTTCAGGGGGCGGATATTCGGATTTAAAAAATTTTTCACGAGCAGTAAAATCGCATGAAAGTTCAAGAGAGCATATTAAAAATTCGGTAGCACTTACAAGACTGGAGCAAAATAGGGCGACTATTGCGGATGCACTACAAGAAAATGCAAGTCTTAATAAAATTGTTTATAATGAAAATGTTCGAAAAAACCGTTTATTATTAAATTATTTAATTGATGTTACTATTACTTTGGGTAAACAGGACTTGGCATTTCGAGGTCATAATGAAACAATAGATTCTTTTAACCGTGGCAATTTTAAGGAAATATTTGCATGCTTAATAAAAAGAAATGCCGAACTTACTGAACATTGTGCTAAATTTAGTAATATTTTTACGGGACAATCTAAGACTATACAAAATGAACTAATTGGTTGCATACATGACTATATTCAAGAATATATAAAAAAAGAAATCAATGACACCGATTGTTGTTTTTTTGGCGTAATTGCGGATGATAGTACAGATATAACAGAAAAATCACAGTGTTCGATAACAGTTAGGTATGTGACCAACGGATCTTTAAAAGAAAGATTTTTAGGATTTTTTGACGTTAGCGATAATAGAACAGCAGACAACCTTTTTCATTTAATACAAAACAGCTTAGAGCCTTATGACTTTAAAAATAAATTGGTCGCGCAGTGTTACGATGGGGCTAGTGTTATGGCAGGTGAAATAAATGGGCTTCAAACAAAAGTTAGATCTATTGCTCCTTTAGCTATGTTTACTCATTGTTGCGCCCACAGATTAAATCTAGTTTTACAAAGGGAACAAAACTGATTACCCAAAGTCGTATATTTTTTGCCACTTTATTAGGAATACCAAATTATTTCCACCAATCACCAAAACGGTCTTTTGTGCTTAATCAGATAGTAGGTAAAAGAATTCCGCGAGCTGTAGAAACGCGATGGTATACACGGTCTAAAATTTTAAACTTAGTGGCTAATGAATGGGACAATTTAATTATAGTATTTGAAACTATTATTAATGACTTAAGTTCTGGAACAGAATCTATTAATGGTGCAAAAGGATTTCTAAAGCATTTTAATGATTTCGAATTTTGCCTTTTAACGCATATTTATAAACAAATTTTTAGTTGCACTGATGTAATGTTTCAAATATTACAGTTAAAGCATTTAGATATAAATTACTGCATTTCGCAAATAAACCTTGCCAAGCAACGAATTATTGAATTTAGAAACGAGGACCATTTCAAAGAACTTTTCAATATTACTAAAAAAGCCACTATTCTGCCAACTAACACACGACGAGGGCAATGTTCTAGCGACTTTGATATTTTTACTAAATATTAAATATTATATTTCGAAATAATAGATTGTATAATTCTTCAATTAGGGACGCGGTTTGAAAATTTAAATAATTTAAATTTCTTTGCTTTAGTCGATTGCACAAAATATTCGGAATATGTTAAATGCTTTCCAGACGACTTATTAAATAATTTATTAAAAAATTATCCAAACATTTTTGACAGAGATAGATTAAAGAATGAGCTTTCTGTATTGTATAGGGATGAACAATTTTCAAATTTAGATGTCGAAAAAAGTCTAGTTTTGTTATTTAAAGATTTTAAATCAATTTTTGCCGAATAATATAAGTTTTTTAATATAGTTTTAACTATTCCCGCAACAAGTGTATCGGCCGAACGAAATTTTTCATGTCTTAAACGGATCAAAACCTACCTAAGAAACACAATGACACAAGAACGGCTTTCGGGTTTAGCAATGATGTCAATAGAGCAGGAACTACTGTCAGAACTTAGTGAAGACCAAAACTTTTACGACCAAATTATAGATAAATTTGCAACCTTAAAAGACAGACGTATAGATTTAATGTTTCATACAACTATTTATTTGAAGTTTTAATAAACTAAATTATGTTTTTATTATCTCAATCACCGCTATATTTTAGTGATAGGTGTACATATTTTACTTGTTTTGTTTACTTTTTTTAGAGTTTATTTTTTTAGTTTTTAATGGTTTAGTAGGGCTATTGGCGATGACCTCCATTAAAAAAAAAAAAAAGGTCAACGCGTCGCAGAATAATACCTCATGGGTGACGTGGAAATTTATTCACATTTAAACAAAATTAACCTCATGTAGCCTCACCCTTCAATATACTCACGAGCCGCCACTGGTTTTTATAAATTGTTGATGCTATCTACTTATCTTAAAATAATTTAAAGTTCATTTTTCTCGAGTCTAATAAATAAATGTATTATTATTTTATATTTCCTGTTTTTTGCTCGTTTTTTTGTACATTTTTGAAATTCCAGAACACGCCAATTTTGATTTGAAATAGTTTAATATACTTCAGCAAACATATAGGTTTTTTAGCTGATTAAATAAATCTCGACTTAGATTAAAAAATTAACTATTAAAAATTTAATTGAATCAAAATCTTCTATCCGAAAACCAATGAACCATTTTAACACGGAATCACCTGATTTTTGCAACGACTTTAAAATCAAAGTTTTAGAAAAATTCAATTTTTTTTCTGTACAAAAAAATAAGTTGAGATCGGTCAAAAAATAAGGAAAATAATAAAGTTTAAAAAAGGTTCCAATTTAATTTGGATCACAGTGTATGTCATCAGCAAAGCGAAGATGATTCAGGAACTTTCCATCTATATTAATACCCTTTCTGTCCCAGTCCAGTTCATTAAAAACATTTTCCAATGTTTGGGTGAACAGTTTTAGCGACATAGTATCGACTTGTCGCACGCCTCTCTGGATAGGTATTTTTCTGGCTTGTGTTTCTTCATTTATATTAATGTGTACTGTTGCATCTCGATATATCTCCCTCACTCATAACTCAATCGCATCAAATGCTTTGGAAAGTCTACAAATTCCAGATGTAGTGGAAAATTGTATTCTTGACCTTTTTTTTATTAAGATTCGGATGGTTTGTAAATGATCGATAGTATCCTCTTCAAAAATATGCTTGTTCAACTGGCTGGTAAAAATTGAACTTGCTTGATATTCTGTTTGTAAATATCTTCGTTAGGAGTTTATATAAATGGGATAGTAGACTTATGGGTTTATAATTTTGCATATTAGCTTTGTCTCCTTTTTTATGGAGAATAATTTCTTCGGCATTTTTTCATTTAGTCAGTATCTGTCCTGTCTCTAAGCATCGATTTAGGAGTCTGACAGCTTCCATTAAGGTATAATTTTCATTTTTTAGCATTTCAGAGCTGATGTAATTCTCTCTCGGTGATTTATTGTTCTTCATCTGCTTCAATACGCTTTCTATTTCGCTCGTTGTAATTTCTGAGATTTCTTCACAGTTCACATTCCTAATTTCATTTTCTCTATGGTTATGTATGGATTTGTTTGTTGGAAGTTGTATAGTTCTTTGTAAAAGTGTTATATTTCGTTGGCAATTGGTTGACTATTTATAATTTCGTTCTTCGCGTTTTATTACAACTATTAGGAGGGACGGTCAAACGAATAATTTATTTTCTGATAATTTTATGATCAACGGTTACCAAGTTATGGCCAGAGACCATTCTTAATGGATCAACCTTATGCATAAATTTGAGAAATTCACCTTCTATCAGGAGTTTGAGAGGTCCATCTCATTCTTAATTAAAATCGACTATGTGACAAATTGACAAACAACTAAATCAACACGTTAAACTTAAACTAAAAGCAATGGACTAATTCATTTCCTATTTACATTTTGTAGGTAGTGTATGAGATCTGTTCTTAAAACTGCATTACTTTTAGAGAGTAGAAAATCACAAAGTTGGTCAGTTCCTTGATCGAAAGCCAATGACTACTTCAGATCGAAGATTTCTATGAGCAAAGGTTCCACTTGGGATGGATTTACGTCTAGCAAGACGTTTATGAGCTCCTCGTTCACTTTGTGGAGTTCCATTATTTTCTGAATTAATTTCAAGAAGATCGACTTCGCTTCACAACCAACGTATATGCTTTCGAGGTATCTTCGCAGCAGGTAATAATAGGAGCTCTGAAATATAAATGAATCAAAAGAAACCTGGAACTAGATTACAATTCTATTAATATTTTAAATAAGACTGGTGGATGCCATTTTTATAATCTATTCATCCCTATTGGATCCCTCATAATTTTGAAAATTTGGAAATCATTAGTAAAAATGAACACTTTTTAATGGTTTTTTTAAATTCTCGAAGTTCGTGGTTAGCTATTATAGTATTAAAGGCCCAAATTCAATACCTGTTCTAGCTTTATAACGTCCTGGTGTATAACACGAGGCCGATCTGGCGTAAAAAGGACAATAGCGCAGAGTATCAAAATTATGTTTTCGTCGGTCCTCCATTTTGGATCAAAAGTTCGGATGAATCTTTGCAATTCCTGATAGGCATTCCCCTTGGCCAGCTTCAGAACGTTCACGTTTACATTTAGACTTTCCTGTATCGATGGAATCTAAAAAGTATACATAAAAAAATTTCAAGAAGGTTCCAACGTGGTTTTGTTTACACTTATCCATCATCCACATAAGAACCACTATGATATTAGAAAATACATTCTTATTAATTATAACACAAAATATAATCAGTTTTAATGCACTAGAACAATACTTGTAATAACTCCCAACTACGAATGCCAAGTGAATACCATTACCACCTCTTTACTATTTCGTTCACGTTATTCCAGTGATCCGTTATGTGATATAATATAAATAAATATAATAATAATTAAATCAAAGATATTACACTAAATATTATTTTAATCAAAAGGCAGTTTTAAAACTAGTAACTTATACAGGAAGAGGAACATTTTTTCTTTTTGATATACTTGTATGTACATGGTGTCCGGATTTCAAACTCAAACTCAAAATGCTTTATTGTCTAGAATGGTATTCACTGACAAAGCTAAGGGGAAGAGAAAAAAAAAGATTATAAAAAACAAAGAAAGCACAGAATCATAATAAAAAGAACAGTACAGACAAAAATATATGCGTATACGTATACATACCCACGCATGCACACGCAAAACGCATACATACACATAGTGCATAATACATAATACAGGCAAACTCAAAACACACCGAACATAGTTAAAAATTGTTAAAATTAATCTGTCAACAAAAAAATATATCATAATATACCACTACACAAACTCTATGCTATATATATTATAAACAATACATACCAGATTTAAAATATAAAAAAGAACAAAAACTATAATGAATATACAGTTAAAGCAAGCTGAAGGCAAGCCAATACATAAATCAGTCATTATATAATTAAAAGTGACAAGGGCCAAAGTGTTAAAAGGTAGTGTATTGGATTACAAGTGATAAATAGTAGGAATATAGATTTAGATTAAAAATGGTCATCTAAAAACTCATTTACAGTATAGTAGGCTCTCGCACATAGCAGTTTTTTTAATTCTTTTCTGAACTTAACCGAAGTTGGAATCGACCTGATAATTGGAGGCAGATGCTTGAATAATTTTTTGCCACCATATATGATAGAGTTTTTAATTTGTGCTGATGTTGGAATAGGGAGGGAGATCACATTAGTATCTCTTACATTATAATCATGAATCGCAATTAATTCGTTTTTGTATTTTTCAAATACTAGGCATACAGTTTCCAATATGAATAAACAGGCAAGTGTCAAAATATTGTGCTTTAAGAACAGAGGCCTGCATGAATCTCGTACTTTAGCTCTAAACATATACTTAATGGCTCTTTTCTGCAAAACAAAAACACTTTGAAAAAGTAGTGCAGAAACAAGTACCCCAGAAACAAACACCGTACCGCAAGTGCGACTCAATTAATGAGAAATATGTAGATCTTATTATGCTACCATCTAGCTCATTAGAAATAATTCTCATTGCATAGCAGTTTGATGCCAGTTTTGACTTTAAGAACTTAATATGACCTTCAAACTTTAAACGATTGTCAATGTAAAGGCCTAAAAATTTGTTTTCTGTATGATTTGGCAGGATACTAGCATCTTTTTGGTTTTTTTGGTTGCAAAAGCGGGGTATCTCGCTTATTTTTAAAGATAGAACCTCGCGGTTTTCACGAACCTGAGCTAATTTTGTGTGAAACTCATGAAGCCGTAAACAAAATTTTCATAGCCTTCTTCGTTTATGAGATACAGGGCGAAATAGAAAATTTTGCATTTTGGGACCCCCCTCGTATCTCGGTTATCCTTTAACTTAACGCAAAGGGAAAAATTGCTGCTTATGCAGTTTTTTACGCTGGATCCAGTGGCGTAGTCATATTTTTCATTTGAGTTGTTATTTTTTAGATATGACCCAAAGTTGTGTTTTTTTTTAAATGAGACACCCTGTATATTTGTCCAGAAATTGATTTGTCCTTTTAAAAGCTTCTCAAAAATATATAATAGTATGGGTCTATTTTAATAAACAACAACAAAAATCCTAATTTTTATAATTATCATCCCAAATTTTGCAGTAGGCCATGCAAAACAATCCGTTTTCTTTTGTTTTCTTGGAAGCAAATGACATTTCCCAATTTTGTACGCGTATATAAAATATAGCCCTAGTTTTTTGTATTTATTTATTGTGTAAAAATATATTTGTATTATTATGGAAGAAAACCAAATTTTCGAACATTATGAAAAGTACGATATGTTAGCTTGTTTTATATTAAGTAATGAAAATGTTGAAGCACCTTCTGAGACGTATTTTAACAGGTAAATAGTGAATTTTTAGGTATGTTGAAATACTATTGCTTAATTTTTATTTAGATATACAGAAAGGAGGCAACCTAATATATCCACTTTTTATCGGATAAAAAAGAATTTACTTAATCCCGGATCATTTATCAGACCTCGTACGAAAACATATAATAAAGAAAATCGGGAGGCTGAGGAAATTACGGTTTCGGCTAATGCAGAAGCTTACCCTACAAACTCTTGTAGGGCCAGTGAAAAGAGCATAGGGATTCCAAAAACTAGAGTTCAAGAAATTCTAAAGAAGCACAAATACCACCCATAGAAATTTAGGCTCGTGCAGCACTTACAGCCAGGGGATGCAGAGCGTCGGGTAGTCTTCTGCAATTGGTTTCAAGAAAGATGCGATATGGTTAGAGATTTTGATAGGAAGATTATATGGTCAGACGAAGCACATTCCAGTAATTCTGGTACACTCAATAGGCACAATAGTAGATTCTGGTCCCAGGAAAATCAACACCAAATATTTCCCAGAAGACAGCAGGGCAGGTTTGGTCTAAATGTGTCCTGCTTCATATTAGGAACACATATAAAATTTTATATATTTGAGGGAAATCTAACAGCCAATACTTGACGATGTTCCTCTAGCGCAAATTAACGAAATTTATTTTCAACAGGACGGTGCTCCTGCACACAATTCTGGACAATAATTTTACCAATCAATGGATCGGAACAAATGGACCTATAAGATGGCCTCCTAGATCCCCAGATTTGTCGATTTTAAATTTCTTTCTATGGGGATATCTGGAACATAGAATTTATAAAGACCACTATGACAATGTCTAAGATTTAGAAAATGCAATAAGAGAAAATTTTCGCTATTTAGAAAATGATCCCGTTATTTTGCTTAATTCCATAAAACGAATACGAAAATTGTGCGAAGCATGCATAGAACAAAATGGAAATCAGTTTGAACAGTTCTTTTGATTTCCTTGGTTACTGTAGTTCTTATACGACAGTTGATTTTTGCTGAAAGGCTTGTTACATAATAATTTATTACTGTTTTGTTCTTGTCTTACATAAATCTAGGTAAGTGGTACTTTTTTGGTGCGAAATTATCAATACATATTTTGATAAATAAATTTAATTACATATTTATTTTGATTTATTGTTAGGATGTAGATATTGTTAACGACTTTAAATAAAAGGCAGCATTGTTTTGCATGGCCTACTGCAAAATTTGGGATGATAATTATAAAAATTAGGATTTTTGTTGTTGTTTATTAAAATAGACCCATACTAATATATATTTTTGAGAAGCTTTTAAAAGGACAAATCAATTTCTGGACAAATATACAGGGTGGCCCATTTAAAAAAACACAACTTTGGGTCATATCTAAAAAATAACAACTCAAATGAAAAATATGACTACCCCACTGGATCCAGCGTAAAAAACTGCATAAGCAGCAATTTTTCCCTTTGCGTTAGGTTAAAGGATAAACCGAGGGGGGTCCCAAGATGCAAAATTTTCTATTTCGCCCTGTATCTCATAAACGAAGAAGGCTATGAAAATTTTGTTTACGGCTTCATGAGTTTCACAAAAAATTAGCTCTGCTTCATGAAAACCGCAAGGTTCTATCTTTGAAAATAAGCGAGATACCCTGCTTTTGCAACCAAATCCGGACACCCTGTACGGGGTGAGTTATTATATTATGACACCCACCTACAGGATTATTTATTAACAAAGATAGAGAACAAGTGTAAATACAAAAAGTGTAGGGTAAGAAATACGTTTTTTTTTTAATGGAATACCTTGTATATTGTCTACTTTTATGAAAAGCCATTCTCTACTGATTTCAGAAATATATAATTTGATATTGGCGCAAAGCGTTTATTAATTATTTTAGTTTAACCTCAACATTACTTGCCATATAAGTCTAATGTAATATTATAATATAATGCAAAACTTGTTACATTTAAACAAAACTAATTGAAAGACGGGTTGCGCCAAAGTAATCAAACTATATATTTTTGAACTCAGGAAAAAATAACATTCATAAAAATTATAAAAATACAGGTGTTATATTAAAAAAACGTATGTCGTTATATTTTTTATAGCATATAGATAGGAATGCGATGGCCGTTTGGTTTATTTTTTCATAACGGATTCTGGCGGTTTAAAAGAAACTCTAAAGATTTTATATTTACACTTTTTCTCTATCTTCGTTAATAAACCCTGTAGGTAGGTGTCAAAGGATAATGATTCACCCTGTACATTTTTGAAACAAGTCAAAAAGTAATTGTCACTTTTTTAAATTAGGTAAAAAGTTAAATAATTTCTTCTTACGGGTTAATACAAAAGGTTAATATAGCCACCATAGAAAATTATATACATCGGGGGATAGCCGCAAATTATCTTTGGAAAAAGTCCGCGGTCGCTACTCTCGTCTGCCGGCTTCCTCAACACACCTGGCAACATTGCGCGCTAATTTCTCGGCAGTTAGGAGGGCCTGAATGTTGCTGTGACTTGTTCGATCTACTGCGTAGCTATATTGATCTATTTTTATTCTTAACAATTCTAGGTGGCATTGTCACATTTACGTTACAGAAATTCTCTGTTACGAGTGGATACTTTTTTTTTAAATATTGTTTTTCTATTTTAATTTTTTTGACAAATAAAATTTCTATAGACGAAATAAATACGATATCACATGACACAATATTTTTTCAGTTAAGTATTTTATTTCCATTTTTACAATTTATAACATTATAACCCTCGTAAAAGGGAAGTATTATAATCAGTATAATAAGTAATAAAATTTCATAAAAACACAGTATTTGAAAATCATATGAATAGCACGAAATATAACTTCTTAATTTATTATTTTAATTATTTTCGGAAATATTAAGTTTTATTTCTTTCAGGTGCCACGAAACATTTTCATTTTAACATGCCCTAGCCGGTGAGATATTAGGACTGAGAGGTAGCTAAATTCGTGATACAGACGAGGCTGTTATTTTATATGTTAAATAATAGATCAATATAGCTACGCAGTAGATACAACAGGACACGACAATTTTCAGGCCCCCCTAAATGGGAGAATTAAGGCGCAATGTTGCCAAGTGTGTTGAGGAAGCCGGCAGAAGAGAGTAGCGATCGCAGACTTTTGCCAAAGATAATTTGCGGCTATCCCCTATGTATACAGTGTGTATCAGCCAAATGGAATAAATTCGATAATAAATAAATGGGGGCGTGTTCGGAAAAACGCTTGGACCCGTCGATTGGTATTTTTAGTTGCTCATTTTCTCCAATAAAAACTTTTTATACAGGGTGTGTCCTGTAACAGTGGTCAATGCCAACTTTCTTATTTCAAATGCAACACCCCGGATATTATGTAATTTTTGGATTCTTTAGGAGATTCTAAACATATTTTATGTTCAATGTCCTATACCTATCTTCAACTATTTCGGCAATATTAAGTGTTTTCAAATTTATTGCAAAAATTAAGATTAAAAAAATAAAATTATTTATTTCTTCATAATGTATAAACAAAAGTAAAAAGTTAATTTAGGAACTGTTGAATATGCTCGCCGCGAACGTCTTGGCAAATTCCTAATCTTAAATAGAAATTTCTTCTAACGTTATTTAGCATCTCAGGCGTGACCGATCTAATCGCAAGCGTTATTCGTCTTCTTAAGTCAGCTAAGTCGAGGGGTTTAGTTTTGTATATAACATTTTTAATATGTCCCCATAAGAAAAAGTCTAATGGCGTCAGATCAGGGGATCGGGCTGGCCATACTATCGATCCTCGTCTCCCTATCCACCGATTTGGAAATATTCCGTTGAGGTACTGCCGGACATTAATTTGGTAATGGGGCGGTGCTTCATCTTGCTGAAACCATATCATATTCGCTAGAACTTGTGGGTTTGCTGGATCCGGATACAAATTTGTCAAAGCTGGCACGACATTATTTTGGAGCAGTGCTAAATAATTATCGCCATTCAAATTGCCATCAATGAAAAAGGGGCCTATGATATGATCCCTAACAATTCCTGCCCAAACATTAACCTTTTCAGGATATTGAGTATGTTCTTCGCTGATCCAGTGAGGATTTTCCCTAGACCAATAGCGGCAATTTGACGATTTACATGACCGTGAAGTGTAAAGGTGCACTCATCCGAAAACAAAACATGTTCTAATTGAATAACATTGTTATCTAACATAGCCATCATTTGTTCACAAAAATAAGTTCTCCTATCATAATCGTCTTCCATGAACTCCTGAGTTGGTATCACTTTATAGGGATGCATTTTATTTTCTTTTAATGTTCGAATAATCGACGAATGGCTAATATCGAACATTGCGGCGGCTTGTCGAGCAGAAATATGTGGGTTTTCCTCAAACTCAAGCATAATATCCAATTTAGTATCATCATTTATTGAATTGGCAGCTGCTTTTTTTATCTGCCTCACATGTCCAAGCTCGCGAAACTGCTTTTCTATTTTACTAATTGTCCCTTGGGATATATGCGGCAAATTTGGAAATTTTTCATGAAATAAGCGAGCAACTTCCACTTGTGTTCGTGTGTTATCTCCATAACCAATCATTTGTAGAATTGTTATTTTATGCATTTCTGTTAAATGAACCATTTTTCTGATATTAGGTATTATGCAGTTAACGAAATTCAAAAGACTATGACACTGACACTGACAACTACTGTCTTGCAAAGAGAAAGGCCAGGCATTTTACACAAAAGTAAACAAAACTTAAAAGTAAACAAAACTGGCTCTTTTTGTTCCATATCAATAAAAAGGAACGCTAAAATGGTTTTTGCTTACATTCTTAATATGAAGACCTAAATGGTAAATAAGTATTGAGTGTGTTGTAGCGAATTTTTGTAATCAAATAAATAGTTCAGTAACCAGAGCCACTTTCATGAATAATAATAAATTCGAAATAAATAAAATAAAAATAAATTTGAAAACACTTAATATTGCCGAAATAGTTGAAGATAGGTATAGGACATTGAACATAAAATATGTTTAGAATATCCTAAAGAATCCAAAAATTAAATAATATCCGGGGTGTTGCATTTGAAATAAGAAAGTTGGCATTGACCACTGTTACAGGACACACCCTGTATAAAAAGTTTTTATTGGAGAAAATGAGCAACTAAAAATACCAATCGACGGGTCCAAGCGGTTTTCCGAACACGCCCCCATTTATTTATTATCGAATTTATTCCATTTGGCTGATACACACTGTATATTTTTCTATGGCGGCTAGATTAACCTTTTGTGTTAATCCGCTTGCCTTATTTACGATGTGTTTAGTAAGAAGAAATTATTTAGCTTCTTTTTGAATACTTAGTTTAACAAAGTGAAAATTACTTTTTGACTTTTTTCAAAAATGTACAGGGTGAGTCATTATATTTTGACATCTACCTACAGAGTTTATTAACGAAGTGAAAATATTAAAGCTTTAGGTTTTTTTTTAACCGCCAGAATCCGTTATGAAAAAAACAAACGACTACCGCATGCCTATCTATTTGCACTAAAAAATATAACGAAATACGATTTTTTAAATGGAACACCCTGTATTTTCATAATTTTTGTGAATGTTATTTTTTCCTGATTTACTGACTATTTTGGCGCAACCCATTTTTCAATTATTTTGGTTTAACTTTTCATTAAGTTTTGCATTAAATTATAATATTATCTAAGACATATAGCAAGTAATGTTGCAGTTAAACTAAAATAATAACCGCGCCAATATAATTAAATTATATATTTTCGAAATTAGTAGAGAATGGCCTTTCATAAAAATAAACAATATAATGGCATTCTAATAACAAAAAGCATGCTTCTTACCCTACACTTTTTTATTTACACTTTTCCTCTATCTTTGCTACTAAATAACCCAGTGGTGGCTGGCGGGTGAAAAAGCAAGTAAATGAAGCAAAAGAATATCACAACAATTTTTTTTCCAGAATTTTTTTATATGTGGAGGGGGTAGAATATTTTTTTACGACTTACCTAAATTTTGTATACTAAATCAATTCTCCTATCCTTCATAGCAGCAAATTTATTTATAACATCCTTATAAAATGGATGATTTGCCCTAATCTCCTCCAGAAATTCCTTTTGAATTGAAATATTGTCAAGAGAAGTAAGTCTTTCTTGAGATATTGTATTTTTTAAATAAGTTTTTACACATTTGAAGCAAGAAAAACTTCTTTCCACCAAAATGAATGTCAAGCGATTTTTTTTGAAGAACGCAAATAGTATGTCCGTGATTGAGAAAATGTCATTAAATACTAATGCCAGAAAGGTCAATTTAAAGTCGTTCATCTCACCTAAAAATCCTTTCGCAAGGCGGATTGATTTTTTATCAGATTTGTCACAGTTTGTAATAAATTCAAAGACGTCTTTTAATGTATTCCAGTCTTGAACAATTATATTTACTAACTTCGAATTTGAAGTTGTAACAACACCATAAATAAATATAACACAAAACAGTCAAGTTAACTGCAAAAGAACTACCGCAAACTGAACGACACGTGGGTGTAGTGTACTGCGCCTGCAATTCACCGAGAGCGTTGAATGGCGCTGGACTCGACGGCATCGGGTACACGTTGTCATGGCAACATAGTAGGAAAATCGTAAACTAAACATAGCACCTCACCAGCAAAGTCAAAGCGGTTTGGGCCACTGTTATAGTTGTTATAATAAAGTTCGATTGACAGTTTTAAAAAGACATGCCACTAACGGTCAAGTAAAATATTTATTCGAGATGTACAGTTTATTTATTACCAATTAGGTGAATAAATGAATGTAAAAACTAAAATTTTAAGAGATATAATACATATAGTTAGATGTTTGCTTGTTTATTTTTCCTGGCGAAGTAGCACTTCACCCGAATAGCCGCCACTGTCTGTAGATAGGTTTCATAATATATTAACTCACCCTGTACATACAGGTATCTCAAAAAGTAAAAAAATGTTCCTCTTTCTGTATAAGTTAATAGGTTCAAAACTGCATTTTGATTAAAATAATATTTATCGTTTTTTCTTTGATTTAATTATTCAGGTTTTTATAGGAATAAGTTTGTCTTCTATTAAAGCCTATGCTTACTCCTAGAAAGTTTATTTCAAGCTAACCTACATCAAATTTCAACCCCAAAGATTAACAGCCAAATTCAATACTCCTCTTTTAACTAAAAGATCTCTTCTAATATTTAATAATTGGAAATTTGGAAACGCCGCGTCTCGTTCTTGTTCGCGAGGCGAGGGTTACCGCACGAAACAATACAGTTTCGGTAAGCATTGATGTCTCCGGGCCGATTAAAGGCGTCTCATTTAAATGAGTTAGCTATTGCATAAGCTAAATTGGTTAAATTTAGAGTGCAGTGCATGAAAACATCATTTCTGTGCGGCGTCATCTTGTCACCCTAGTGTAGAATCGATGAACGAATTGTGTTCAGTGAAATTTAATGAACTTGTTCAATTACATTATTATTGACTTTAATAAAAACATAAATTTAGTTTTATTAAAGTTTATTTTCAACATATTTGTGCAGCACCACCCATAAATGTTTTCTAAAGTATTCTTTATCACCTCCACTAGTCTTTCATTATCTAAACAAGTAAAGTAGACTAGCGTGTCATCCGCAACCAAGTGTATAGAACATAAACCGGCTATCCCCACTTTGTCACCAATATTCAATAAAAATAGTAAAGGCCCCAAAACATATCATTAATTATTCTTTAATTTTTGGCTTCTATTTTCCAAATAATTGCACCATAAAAGTGCCGTCTGACTTATTCCCATGCTATTTAACTTTCTAATTAACCTACCTCTGTCTACAGTGTCAAAAACCCTTTGTAAGTCCAAAAATATCGCTCCCGTTATCAAAGCTTTATCTAAACTACACTTCCAGTCGTTTAAAACACACTGAATAGACGTTTCACAACCGTGCCCTAACCTACATCCTATATTTAATTCCAAAAATTTTAACTTTCGCCAAATTGTTTTCAAAATAACTAAGCATATTAACTGGCCTTAATTCAGATACTTTATTGGTATTTAGAACTTTCGATATCAACAAGCTATTTATTAAATTAAACAAGGGCACAGATATACTACTGTAGCAGTTCTTTATTAATAACATATTGATATCATCAGGGCTGTTCTTATTTTGCATGGAAAAAACAACTTTCTAACAGATCAATACTGCCTCTGCTTACTATCGGAAAAGATATACCGAATTTATCAATTTTACTCACTATATCATTATTACTGTCTATGTAAAACTTATTTAAACTATTCCATTTCAAAAATATCCTTTACTATAACACTGGTTAACAAGAAATTTGCCACAGAAAAAAAATTACCTGTTTTTGGTGTTTTTTTGTGCGCTGAAACCAAATATATTTTTAGAATTTTTCTATCACCCACATTTTTTATGTTCCAGTATAAAATATAATACAGGTAGTATATTAAATTATAATACAGGTAGCAGCTCAATATAGTGCACAAATACTTAATTTTGCAGTACCCTGCCTGTTTTTATTATATATTTAGCATAAGTTCAGATAAGAGATCATTTTATTATACAGGTAATATAATATAGTCTATGCCGCCGCTGCTGCCGACAACACGTAGCCATTTTATACAGCTATGACGGTCAATCAGTCCAACGGCTTAGTCGTTTGTTAGACTTTACCAAGCGCGTTTATCGTGTCTCGTGTGCAATCCGGAATTTAGAACTATTCAGTTGTGTTTTACAAAATGTTTTCACAAAATGCCTAGAAATTGTGTAAATCACCCAAGCAGTTTCTGCTATATCTGCGGTGAGTTAACGTTTAAATTCCAAAAACGTTCATTTACACCTCTGATTAAATAATGCTACGAACAGTACTTTGGCCGTAAAATAGGAGATCAAGATAAACCTTGGGCCCCCCATATTTGTTGTTTTACTTGTGTTAAAACTCTCACAGCCTGGGCAAAAGGAACTCGTCATATGGCATTTGCTATTCCTATGGTTTGGCGAGAACCTAAAGATCATAGCTCGGAATGTTATTTCTGTTTAACAAATATAACTGGAATAACATCAAAATCCAAACACACTGTCAAGTATCCAAACTTACCATCGGCAATAAGACCAGTAACTCATAGTGATCAGCTACCTGTACCACAGCCTATGATCCTGAGTGATGATGAGTCGGAAGATGTTTTAGAAGTAAACAGGGCAGAAACAAATTTGCAATCTGATCCGCTATTTGACCCAGGTCATTTTTCAAATAAGCCACATTTGTTAAGTCAAGGGGATCTGAACGATCTTGTACGAGATTTAAACTTGTTTAAGAAGCAAGCCGAACTTTTAGGTTCTATGTTAAAGAATTGGAATATCCTTCAGAAGGAAACTAAAGTTTCGTTTTATCGTAGTCGTCACCAGCAACTCAGTGACTTCTTTTCCATTGAAGATGGGATAGTGTTCTGTCATGATGTTATATCTGTAATGCGGGAAATTGAGCATGAATATAAAACAGATGAGTGGCGATTGTTCATCGATTCGTCCAAAGTCAGCTTGAAGGCGGTTCTAGTGCACAATGGAAACAGGTTTCCGTCCGTTCCTTGGGCTCATGCTACCAATATGAAGGAATCATATGACAACATGAAGCTTCTGTTGGACAAAATTAATTATAAAGGCTTTAAGTGGGCCATATGTGGTGATTTGAAAGTTGTAGCGCTTCTACTTGGAATGCAACTTGGTTACACAAAGTATTGTTGTTTCCTTTGTGAGTGGGACAGCAGAGACAAGAAAAACCATTACACAAAGAAAGTATGGCCAGAAAGAACATCTTTGATTCCAGGGAATAAGAACATTGTAAATCCTCCCCTTGTAGATCCTAGGAAAATTTTACTACCCCCTTAGCATATTAAGCTTGGCTTAATGAAAAATTTCGTTAAAGGTATGGATAGAGAGGGTAATGGATTCGCGTACCTAAGAAATAAGTTTCCTAAAATCAGCGAAGCAAAAATCAAAGAGGGTATATTTATAGGACCCCAAATCAGAGAACTGCTCAAGGATGACAAATTTATTTCAGAACTCAATGCATTTGAAAAAAAAGCATGGCTATCGTTTACCAGGATTTGCACCGATTTTTTGGGAAGTTACAAATCAGAAAACTATCAGGAAATTGTAAATGATCTTTTAAATTGTTATCAAAAAATGGGATGTAACATGAGTTTAAAAATCCATTTTTTGCACTTACACTTGGATTTTTTTCCGAAAAATCTTGGGGCATTAACTTCAAGAGGGTCGTGGGTTCGGGAGGGGTTTAAAAGACACAATTATATTCTGTGCAACGTTTCGTAGATATATTTCTACTTTATCAAGCACTAAAAGACACAAAGCACGTTTAAAAATCAAAATTATAGAAAACAAATAATACTCCTACCAATTTCCTCATCAAAGATCAAACAGCTTTTAATAAACAGTCCAATGTCATTTACAACATCCCTTGTTCTTGTGGAAAACAGTATATAGGACAAACTAAACAATATTTGGGCGACAGAATAAACTAACATAAAAATGACTGCAAAAACCATAATCAAACAAAAAAAGATAAAACTGCGTTAGCGTCTCATCGTTTTAACACTGGTCACATTTTTCAATTCGACAATACAACCATTTTGGATAGGGAGGCTAATTGGTACAAACGGAATATAGGCGAAATGATTTACATTTATTTAAATGATACAATAAATCTAAGATCGGACACACAAAATTTAAGTGTTATATATAGTAATCTGGTAGACAAATATAAAGCAACCAAAAACATGTAAAACAAAAAGTATTTTATGTCTAGATATAATGGGAAAATCTTTTATTCCTACTACATGATTTTTAATTTCATTTTTATTGAATTTTAATTGAAAAATACTTACAATGTATATCAATATTTATTATTTTGTTCGGTATTGTATATTTTTTTATATTATCTATATGTATTAGTCATTGTTTGTATCATGTTATAATCTCTGTGTAACCAACCCCAAAGCATCAATTTACCCGTACATTGTCATAAAGAGTCAAGGCTCTTAAATTTGAATGGGATCGTATAACATCTATTTATTTTGCAAATATTTGAAATTACCATCTGCTCAGTTCCTCGACAACACGCAGTGCGCGAGCATTTACAACAGTTTATGTCTCATTCAAGTACGTAAAAACAAAGTTTATATTTATTATTGTACAATGAAGGTAAAAATATGTGTGCATGGATGCTAAAAGGTTTCAGGTAGGAGTATTATTTGTTTTCTATAATTTTGATTTTTAAATGTGCTTTGTGTCTTTTAGTGCTTGATAAAGTAGAAATATATCTACGAAACGTTGCACAGAATATAATTGTGTCTTTTAAACCCCTCCCGAACCCACGAACCTCTTGAAGTTAATTTAAAATGGGAGACGAAGTTCACGTCAAATCTCGGGGCAGTCAGTGACGAGCATGGAGAAAGATTTCATCAGGACATCTCTACTATGGAAAAGCATTACCAGGGGAAGTGGAGTCCCAGTATGTTGGCAGACTATTGCTGGACACTCAAGAGGGATATACCTGAAGCCAAATACAAGCGAAAATACCACATAACTACATTTTGAGGACAATTTTTTATTGTACCGGGTGGCCAACTAAGAATGGACGCCGGCCATAACTCGCTAACCGTTAATCATATAACTTGGGGGAAAAAAAATTATTAGCTAAATCGACTAAGAGAAATCGCTGGAAAATATTTTGAAGTTCCGCATATGGCCGCTAGGGGGCGCAACTGTTATGGTCAATCAGAAAAAGGGCTGTTTCTTAAAAAATATTCATGTAAAGGTATATTATAAATACTGCCATCGTAAAGAGTAGAAAAATTGTGATTTTTTTGTTAAGGATATTTTGCTCTATCTCGTAAAATGTAGTGGTGGGGGAAGGTCAAACATGTTTTTATTTAAATGTCAATAACTCCGTTATAAGTCAATGGAATTGAACAAACTAGGTCTCGTTTAAAAGAGCCCATCTTAACTAATAATCTGATGTAAAAAAAAATCCGATTTGATTTCGCCGTGGTAACTAGAGGGCGCTGATTGACATCACAACAATTATTACGCATTATTTTGAAAATTTTAAATAGCACGCTATATCTCTTTTAACACAATTTAATAGGGGAGGAAATTCTCAATAAGTCAGTGCAAATTTCAGCTTCCTAACTTTTTTCAAACCGGAAATATAAATAAAACAAATATTAGGGCGCTGGGTACGCAACATCTCCCTAATCTGTATGGACATAGCCTACATCACAATAATTCAGTAATAATACCACAGATAATATTCAACGCAAATCGCTAAAAATTATACTAATGTTCTGAAATAACCACCAGGTGGCGCAGTAGGAGTCAATAAGTGCAATATTAAATTTTCATTATAATGGGAAATGAAAGCCATTTAAATGGAACGTGTGAAAAGAAACGATAATAAAAATATAATTCAATTAATGCCGCCCTAAATGTTCAAATTGTCGGCCATCGTTTTCGATGCACTTATGCATCCTATCTCGCGTGGATAAAACTGCAGCCTCCAGTTCACCAACTGAAATAGTATTTATACAGTCTCTTATTCGCTGAATCATATTTTCCCGTGTAGTGGGTCTGGTGGCAAAAACTAAATCTTTTACTCGACCCCATAAATAAAAACCTAAACACGTTAGGTCGGGTGACATAGCTGGCCATGGAAGGGTGCCGCCTCGCCCTATCCATCGGCCAGGATAGTGGGCATCTAAAAATTCCCGAACGTTGACGGCGAAGTGCGCTGGACAACCATCGTGCTGGTATATCAATCGTTGTCGGACGTTCAGAGGTACGTCCTCCAACAAAATCGGCAATTCCTCCCTTAAAAATCTTAGATATCTCTCACCATTCAATGGATTATCGAAAAAAAATGGTCCGATAATTCGTCCGCCTAAAATCCCTGCCCAACAATTTACAGACCAACGGCCTTGGTGCTGGACTTCGCGCATCCAATGTGGATTTATTCTGGACCAATAATGTGTATTGTGAAGATTGACACGTCCATCGCTCTGGAAGGTAGCCTCATCGGTCCACAATATTCGCCTCAGAAATTGCCGATCTTCCCTCATTACACCCAAAAGCCAGTGACAATGGTTTAGTCTGTGATCAAAATCTGCAGCAGTCAATTCCTGATGCAGCACTAAGTGATATGGATGTAACCTAAAACAAGATGAAGATATTTAATTGATGTTCCAGGAAATTATTGGTTTTCTAGGCTTAAAGACCTATGTGACATCAGAATCACGTGACTTTTGTTAAAAAATATGTCCAGTTTATATTTGCAATGTCGTTGCTTACCTGTGCTCTTTGAGTATATTTTGAACAGTGGTTCGCGTTACTCCTAGGTCTAGCGCAATAATTCGAGTACTTAGTTGAGGATTAAACTCGATATACGCTAGCACATTAATTACATTCTCTTCGGTGCGTCCTCTGCGTTGTCTGCGGTATACGGGAATATGCACGTTTCCAGTGGTTCGCAAACGTTGGATCACTCGAAGAAAAACCTTTTTACTTGGGTGGCGTCTCTGCGGATATTCCTGCGCATATACTCTTGCAGCAACCGTAGCATTTCTCAAACATTCAAAATAAACACCTATCATTTCGAATAGTTCTTGATTTGTATAAATCATTTTGTTCTTAACACAACGCAACACGAACAATAACAAATCTTGAACAACAAAAATACGAACTACAACAATAACATGAACAACAGCAACTAGAAAAACTCAAAAAACACGAAAATCTCGGACAAAAACGCGAAATGATAGCAATACTATTAGGAAATTCAAGAACGATAAATAGCAACTAAAAGGCACTGACAAGAAACTATTGTTTATTTTTTGACGTATTACTTTCAATTTTGTTTTCACAGCCCACTATTTTTTTTGCTTGATGTAGCAGAAAATTGCTAAGGAATTATTATTTATCTATGTTTTTAGTTTATTGTTATTCTTGTGCATAAATTGTCGATTTTAAGAAAGACGGAGATTTGCAACGGTCGAATATATTAGGATTTTTCTTATTTATTACCTTATAATATCTAACTTACTGAAAATAGAGTAAACTACAAAAAAATATAGAGAAAAGTAAAATTGCGAGTAAAACTATGCTTATTAACGTCTACTGCGCCACCTGGTGGTTATTTCAGAACATTAGTATAATTTTTAGCGATTTGCGTTGAATATTATCTGTGGTATTATTACTGAATTATTGTGATGTAGGCTATGTCCATACAGATTAGGGAGATGTTGCGTACCCAGCGCCCTAATATTTGTTTTATTTATATTTCCGGTTTGAAAAAAGTTAGGAAGCTGAAATTTGCACTGACTTATTGAGAATTTCCTCCTCTATTAAATTGTGTTAAAAGAGATATAGCGTGCTATTTAAAATTTTCAAAATAATGCGTAATAATTGTTGTGATGTCAATCAGCGCCCTCTAGTTACCACGGCGAAATCAAATCGGATTTTTTTTTTACATCAGATTATTAGTTAAGATGGGCTCTTTTAAACGAGACCTAGTTTGTTCAATTCCGTTGACTTATAACGGAGTTATTGATATTTAAATAAAAACATGTTTGACCTTC
Organism: Kuschelorhynchus macadamiae; assembly: GCA_030620095.1. NCBI lineage: Eukaryota > Metazoa > Arthropoda > Insecta > Coleoptera > Curculionidae > Kuschelorhynchus > Kuschelorhynchus macadamiae. The sequence goes on from JAUTXW010005440.1 coordinate 313,700, forward strand.
CCCCACCACTACATTTTACGAGATAGAGCAAAATATCCTTAACAAAAAAATCACAATTTTTCTACTCTTTACGATGGCAGTATTTATAATATACCTTTACATGAATATTTTTTAAGAAACAGCCCTTTTTCTGATTGACCATAACAGTTGCGCCCCCTAGCGGCCATATGCGGAACTTCAAAATATTTTCCAGCGATTTCTCTTAGTCGATTTACCTAATAATTTTTTTTCCCCCAAGTTATATGATTAACGGTTAGCGAGTTATGGCCGGCGTCCATTCTTAGTTGGCCACCCCGTACAACTGACGTTCTTGTATGCTTATTTATGAAAAAAAAAAAAAAAAAATATATATATATATATATATATATATATATATATTTCAAAAATTAAAGGCCTTGTCACTATAAAACTATGGGTGATGGAAAAAATCTGAAAACATATTTGAATTGAGCGTAAAAAGTTTTATATAGTGTACCTTATTTAGTTCGTGTGGCAAGAAAAAAGTTTAATTTTGTTAACCAGTGTAATTATTATTACTTGAACATTCACACATTCGTAAATTCCCTTGCCATAATAGCACCAGTTTAGAAGCTCTTTTGTGGGACTATGGCCGGAATACTATCAAGGCCAGAGAACTTTTTGGTATTAAGTGTTTTTTAACCGTGAAGATAATTTCCTGCATATATAGGTATGACAAAACTGATACTAATGGAATGCGGAAGCAGAGAATAAAGTAAAGTTTTGCAAAAGCTGGAAACGATTTCATCACCAGAAGTTGAGGGTGCAAAGGGGATGTTGCAGAAGTTTTGATTAACATTTTTGGCAAGCGACCAAAATGATTGGCTACTATTTTGGCAAGAAAATTTTATTTTTTATGTGCATGGCGTAGAAAATGATTGTTATGCAACTAATAAAATTCTCTGATATAAATTCGACATAAAAGCATTAGCTATAAATTACCTTCCACGTATTTTTTGTTGGGTCATATCTCCTGGCACTTATTATCATCATTATTTCAGTACAGCCTCCTTTGAGGAGGGCCACCTGGTCTTCTTGACACATATTCTTAAAGGCGTTGATTTTCTTCGCCATTTTAATGAGTCGCCTTATTCCAATCGCAGTTAGATTAATGACGTCCAACAAGGCTGGGTCGGTTTGTTGCTGTTGTCCTCCCGGTATTTGATTCTAAATTTAAATATCTTCATATATAAGAAAGAAAGAAAGAAAGAAAGAAATCCTTTTATTTCTACAGACATAACAAATACAAAGAGAGAAAAAAAAATACATCTGAGAAATACGTCATTAAAAATGGTAGTCTGTTGTATAAAATTGTCAAGCTATGGTATCAACAAATATATAAACAAAGACATACATAAAAAAAGAAAACAGACAATATTTAGCTTAAACAAAACATTAAAACACTTAATGAATATGAATATGCAGTTGCTACAATGAGATCAAGTCTACAATATAGTAACAAAACTCAACACATTAATTTCCAAAGTTCAAGAACTCTGGGATAGAATAAGGTTCTACCAAACACAAATGCTCTTTTAAGTTATAGAGAAATTTTCTTTTATCATCAACGATAGATTTAATGTTGCATGGTAGACTATTAAATAATTTAATACTACTATACAATGTACCCTTTTCATACAAAGTTGTTCGATGTTTAGGGTAGTTATAATTTAGAGATCTAGTGCTGTAGCTGTGGTTCTTAACCAGCTCATTGAAAGTACCAGGATTGCTAGAGAGAAATTTCATACACTCATATATATATACGCCACATATAGTCAAAATTTTGTTTTCTCGGAATACACCACGGCATGAGTCTTTAAAGCCCATCTTAAACCAAATTCTCACTATTCTCTTTTGACATCTAAATATTATATCCATATCTGACGTTCCTCCTCATATCACAATGCCAAACTTAGCCAAAGAGTGGAAATTAGCAAAGTAAACCGTCCTAAGGACATCTGAGTTAACACTTTTTGATAGAATTCTCAAAGCATATGTAACAGAAGAAAGTCTCCCTGAAAGGTATACGACATGGTGACTCCAGCTCAATTTATGATTTATGACAACTCCCAGAAATTTAGTAGAGAATCCCAATTGAACTATCTCATTCTCCAGCATCATCTGGTTGGGAAAAACACCGCCACTAAAAACCATATATTCTGTCTTATTATTGTTAAGAATCAATTTATTTTCATTAAAGTAGCTTTTGGCGCGATTTACTATATTTTTACTTTTTTCTTGAACTGCTTCAAAAGATTTGCCTGTAACCAGAATATTTGTGTCATCAGCAAAGCACAAAATTGTTTCAGTGTTTTCATTGAGAGCAATATGGTTAAGATCATTAACAAATATTATGAATAATAGCGGTCCGAGGACACTACCCTGTGGCACACCAACAGTCAAGCTCATTGGCTCTGATCTTACTGATCCAGGAGAACCGCTTAGCTCCACGGATTGCTGCCTATTTGACAGATACGTAGCAAACCATTCCAGTGATTCCCCCCTGTGTCCCATATCTGTACAGCTTGTCTAACAGTATGCTGTGATCAATGCAATCAAAAGCACGAGAGAGGTCCAAAAAAATTCCACAAGTCAGGTCACCAGTCTCCACTCTGTTGAGAACAAAATCTGTAAACTGAAAGAGAGCAGTTTCTATTGAGTGATTTTGCAAATAAGCATGCTGCTGACATGAAAATAAATTACAGCTGACAAAAAAGTTACGAAGGTGTATATTCATTGCATATATATACTTATATATATATATGCTTTAAGCCATCAGGAAATATACCACTTGAAAATGACAAATTTATTAAAAAACTCAGAGGCTTGCAGATATAATTCGCACAATGTTTTAACACTGAGCTTGGTATCTCATCCTCTCCAGTGCTCTTTTTGTTCTGTAGTTTAGATATTAAGGTCAGTATTTCCTCTGGTGTTGTTAGGATTATAAAAAATGATCTCCTATTAAAAGGTATGGAAGACGTAAAACCCCCATCTACACCCATTTCACTGTGTTGTGATAACAGCGATTTCGCAATATTTACAAGGAAAGTATTCAAGTTATTTGAACAATCTTCTAGATTTTCCGTCACGCAGAAATCTGAGCCCTTCCCAGAACCTGTTACCTCATTGATGACCTGCCACATAGCCCTTGATTTATTCAATGACTTCTCAATTTTATCCTCATAGTATGTTCTTTTAGCGTTCTGCAGAGCCTGGTTATATAATATATTAAAATAATTGAACACTGACTTGAAATTTGGATCCTTTAGAGCCATTGTTTGATATAGAGTCAATTGATTTTTTAATTCAGCAATATCAGGTTTATTATATAAAAATTTTTCTTTTGAACTATGTTTAACTATAATTCTGGGGAAACACGTATCAAAATGAAACCGAAAGATACTATAAAAAGAATCATAGGCCTCATTGATGTTTGAAGCAACAAAAACGTCTTCCCAGCTTTCCTGACTTATCCTTGCATAAAACTGTAACATGTTGTCCTGGCCAATATCTCTTTTAATAATTTTGGGCATATTTATAGTTACGCTTAAGTTACAAGCCAATATTTGACCACAATGATCTGATAAATTTGTTTCGACTACACGACTCTGCCAACGACCATTAAAATTTGTAATAATATTGTCTAAGCAAGACTGGGTATTTTCAGTTATTCTAGTAAAATCTTTTATTGTAGCAACTGCATTATAGCTAAAAAGTAAATTACAGAGCTCTGACTGAGAGCTGCTGAACTTCTTAGAAGATCAATGTTAATATCACCGGCAATAAAATATATGTTATTTGCAATATGCAAGACATTCAAAAGCAAAGTCATTTTTCCTAAGAAGCTCTTAATATCACCAGTAGGAGGACGATAAATGGCTACTACCTGACATTTAAGATTATCTAGTATACACTCCACACCCGCACATTCAAAAACACAATCTTCAGCCAAATCTTCAACCTCCTTAATTGATGTTGTTTTTATTCCATTCAGAACATACACAGCAGATCCTCTATGGCTTGTCTGGCTACGACAGAAAGCGCTTGCACATTTATAGCCTCTTAAGTTTAATACTTTTATCTCTTGTTCGCTCTGCCAATGCTCGGTCACACATACAAAGGGACACTGGTGCTCCTCAACGCTTGCTTCCAATGCATTTAAACAGTTCCTTAGGGATCTGACATTCTGATGGAAAACAATATTGGTCATTTTGCTTTTAGATGAATTTAGCTTCGTGGTCATGCACAAGGCCTCCTCTGATGAAAATTATTATTTCTCGGGAATATGAAGGGTTTAACAGTAACATTCTCTGACCATAAGTTAGCGTTTAAAATAGATTCTTCCATTGCAGGTGGTACTGTGATTTTATATGAAATTCTGGTAGGGGATCCCAATTGTTGAGCTGGGCGAATTTGCTCACATGTAATTACAGATATATTATTCTCGTGCAGGTACTCTTTCAGTTTTTAGCCGAAGACTCGGTGCTCAGATTGCCCACAAAGAAGACCTTGCAGTTTTCCGCAGCTGAGATTCTGGAGACATCCTTCTTGTTACCCTTAGTTATTCTACCAGAATTGTTAGATGTTGATTTGAAGAGCTGTGACCCAGAAGGTTCTTCGCTTGCTAGATTTATATATTTGCTCAAAGTGCTTTGTGTTGATACTTCCAGTACTGCATGTGCTACATTTTGTGATGTTACTTTCCTGTTTGGGTCCTGCTCAAAAAAATGATTGCCCTCATTCCTGGTTGTAAGATAGCTCATGATGTTAGAATTTCCCTCTTTTACAGACTTTACAATGCCTTCAATGTTCCTTGTCATGGTGTTCATTTGACTAGATAGCGCTGCTGTAAATAATTTGGATAAATTGGTCTCAAGCTTTACCATGTCGTCCCTACTGCTTTCCCCTATTGTATGTTCTGTAATTTTCTCTTCAATTGCTTTGACTCTTTCCTTAGCTTCCTTAGTTTCCTTTAGGCTCACTTGCCTCGACATTCTCTGTCTGATTTCTTCCATGCTAGGTTGGGACTTAATTTCAGACTTTACACTAGATAGTTCTTGTTCAATGGTGCCAATCTTTTTGCTCAATTCAGTCATATTCTTATAGAATTTAGTGGCACAGTCAGGGCAAAAGTGAAAAAGAGATCTTGCCTTCATAACAAGAACTCTTACTTCTGATGTTGAGGTTCCAGCACACTCTGCACAAATCACGTTGGTACAGATGTCACAAGGAGAACCAAAGAGCTGTGTCTTATCCTCCTTCATAATACAATCTCGTTTGCATTTGTAACAGCAAACCATGCTGCAGTATTAAGAAATTACTTCAAGAGAGCAGGCAACAATGAGCCCAAGAGGCAGATTTAAAATAAACACTATTTTTTGGTGAAAGCTGAGGCAAATGATTGAATAAATAGTTGAACAAATAATGATTTCCTATCCAGCAGGTAAGAGGTAAACAAACACTATGGTGTCGGAAATAATTTTCCTCAAAACATTCTCAATAACTACACTCAGGCTGCTGCAAACATGCACTGATGAACTAGAAGGTCTGTTTTAAAAATTTACTGCATAAAAACAATTATTTTTGGCCAATTTCACACTAAAAACGTAATTTTTACACATGTAGAAAATAAACAACAACACTTCATAACCTCAAATCGCGAGTGAGTATATATCAAATATATACACTGTGAGAGGGATATTACTAAAAATATTTTAACACAAGAACGTACGCAAAAAAACCTTATATAATCGGCAGTTAGTTTAACCATTTCTGAGTAAAAAATTCGAATAAAAATAACGAATTCCTCCACATACAGATGACACAGTTTGTATATGCATATAGACATTTTAGTAATAATTTTATGGATAAACATGTATTTTAACAGGTAAAAGTACACCATATTCCACATAAAAGTACCCACTATACTAGCTGGAAAATAGATACGAAAAAAGTTCCATACAAAAATTTCTTTACATTTGAAGTTCTTTTAAACTATAATGTTTCCATGTATACAGGGTGTCCCAATTTTGATGGAACCTGATATTTTTGCCAAATATTTGATTCCTTGTCAAAAATAAAAATGCTATATTTCAAATCATTATAAAAAATAGCAAAAATTCTAAAATTGGGTGTTTGGGCGGTAATTTCCAGTTTACATAGCATCAATGTATATACGGAATACAAAATTTTTGTCCACACGTATACAGGGTGGACATACTACGAAATCAATCTTGCACCTTTTTAAAGTGAAAAAAGTCGATTTTTTTAAATAGAACACCCAGTATGTCTTTTATTTATAAAAATACGTACATATAATATATATATATATATATATATATATATATATATATATAATTCGTTTTTTTCTTTAACCTTATGAAATATTTTTGTCGGTATTTTCTTGGGTATAGGTTAATATAAAACCAGTTCTATAATTTTACATCGACGTTTCGCTCACCATATTGAGCTTTCTCAAGATGAAAATTTATTTCCTAAAAAGACACATATATATAGTTAAAAAACATAAAATTATCAAATTTAACCACATTTTTTTAAAAAACATTACATCTAAGTTTTTCGGTACAAACAAACCAAGACTTTACAATATACAGAATACACTTAACAGAAAATTAAAATTTTTATTTGCTACGTACCTTGAAAATGACATGTTAATCCTAAACGGAATCGAGATTAACAGTGATTTCTATAGCATTGGAATGCTGTTAGTTTATAAGAAATGATACATTTTTTTCCTTTTTTTTAAATTTTATATATGATATATGTTTGGGTTTCTGCTATTTATATGTACAGGATGTTATGTGAGAATAGCTTTTTCTTTGGAATAAACTTACTTAGAAATTAAATTATGATAAATTTGGCTTAAGTTGTTGATATCTTTTTTATCATTTACAGCATTTTTCTCCTTTTTAATCTGAATCATTTCTTTGATTGTTAGTTTCCGGTAATTAGTTTCCTGATCCAGAATTTGTGTTTCTTTAAAATTGAACTCGTGTTTTTCTGAAAGTTCGTGTTTGTGGAGTGCAGTAGAGGCATTTTTTGTATATTTGTGACCGTTTAATCTACTATCTAAATATTGTGTTGTCATTCCAATATACTTTTTTGAGCAATTTAGACAAGGAATTGAATACACCAAATTTGATTTCTTTTTATTTATTACCTTGCTTTTCAAAGGCGTGTAAAGACTTTTTAATAAATTATGAGCTTTATGACAGACATGTATATCATGTTTAGATAAGATGTGATTTATTTTTTCCGATAGACCGTCTGTGTAGGGCATTGCAATGTACTTTGTGTTTAGATTTTTTTCTTTTTCAGCTTTCTTTATATTGTTATAGAATAAATGTGTCCTTTGTTTAAAAATTCGTAATATGATTTTCTCAGGATAATGGTTATTTAATAAAGTTTCTTTAACTTTCTTTAAAATCTCAGGCCGATATTCTGGAGAAGTAAGTGAAATAGCACGATCGGTCAGACCTATTACGACGCTATTTCTTTGGTTCTTAGGATGATTGGAGTTAAAATTTAAGTATCGACCTGACCATGTTTTTTTCGTATACCATTTAGTTTTGATGTTTTTATCTACTTTGTTTCTTATTAGCGTTAAGTCCAGAAAGTTTATTTGATTTTTGTCTTCAATTTCTGATGTAAATTTTAATTTGAGGTGAAAGTTATTAAAAGCATTTAATAGATCGTTTATATTATTTTTTGGAACGGCAGTCAAGCAATCATCTACGAATCTTTTAAAAAAAGGCAATGTAAAATCAAGTTTACTTATCACGTTCTCCTCTAGGTATTCCATAACCAATTGTGCGACAATGGAGGAAATAGGAGAACCCATAGCGCAACCATCTAATTGTTGATAATATTTGTCTGCATACTGGAAATAATTGTTATTCAAGGTAATGTTAATAGCTTCTAAAAATTCATTCAAAGGCAGTGTTGTGTGTGCCTTTTTCGTCCCATTTTTGTCTTATTATCTCCGATAAAAGTTCATTTGGAATGTTTGTATATAACGAGACAACATTCCTTTGAATTTAAACATTTTATTGACAGGGTAGAAGTGATCATGTACTAATATCCCTTGATGTTGTTTCGTTATATACAAACATTCCAAATGAACTTTTATCGGAGATAATAAGACAAAAATGGGACGAACTAAAAGCACACACAACACTGCCTTTGAATGAATTTTTAGAAGCTATTAACATTACCTTGAATAACAATTATTTCCAGTATGCAGACAAATATTATCAACAATTAGATGGTTGCGCTATGGGTTCTCCTATTTCCTCCATTGTCGCACAATTGGTTATGGAATACCTAGAGGAGAACGTGATAAGTAAACTTGATTTTACATTGCCTTTTTTTAAAAGATTCGTAGATGATTGCTTGACTGCCGTTCCAAAAAATAATATAAACGATCTATTAAATGCTTTTAATAACTTTCACCTCAAATTAAAATTTACATCAGAAATTGAAGACAAAAATCAAATAAACTTTCTGGACTTAACGCTAATAAGAAACAAAGTAGATAAAAACATCAAAACTAAATGGTATACGAAAAAAACATGGTCAGGTCGATACTTAAATTTTAACTCCAATCATCCTAAGAACCAAAGAAATAGCGTCGTAATAGGTCTGACCGATCGTGCTATTTCACTTACTTCTCCAGAATATCGGCCTGAGATTTTAAAGAAAGTTAAAGAAACTTTATTAAATAACCATTATCCTGAGAAAATCATATTACGAATTTTTAAACAAAGGACACATTTATTCTATAACAATATAAAGAAAGCTGAAAAAGAAAAAAATCTAAACACAAAGTACATTGCAATGCCCTACACAGACGGTCTATCGGAAAAAATAAATCACATCTTATCTAAACATGATATACATGTCTGTCATAAAGCTCATAATTTATTAAAAAGTCTTTACACGCCTTTGAAAAGCAAGGTAATAAATAAAAAGAAATCAAATTTGGTGTATTCAATTCCTTGTCTAAATTGCTCAAAAAAGTATATTGGAATGACAACACAATATTTAGATAGTAGATTAAACGGTCACAAATATACAAAAAATGCCTCTACTGCACTCCACAAACACGAACTTTCAGAAAAACACGAGTTCAATTTTAAAGAAACATAAATTCTGGATCAGGAAACTAATTACCGGAAACTAACAATCAAAGAAATGATTCAGATTAAAAAGGAGAAAAATGCTGTAAATGATAAAAAAGATATCAACAACTTAAGCCAAATTTATCATAATTTAATTTCTAAGTAAGTTTATTCCAAAGAAAAAGCTATTCTCACATAACATCCTGTACATATAAATAGCAGAAACCCAAACATATATCATATATAAAATTTAAAAAAAAGGAAAAAAATGTATCATTTCTTATAAACTAACAGCATTCCAATGCTATAGAAATCACTGTTAATCTCGATTCCGTTTAGGATTAACATGTCATTTTCAAGGTACGTAGCAAATAAAAATTTTAATTTTCTGTTAAGTGTATTCTGTATATTGTAAAGTCTTGGTTTGTTTGTACCGAAAAACTTAGATGTAATGTTTTTTAAAAAAATGTGGTTAAATTTGATAATTTTATGTTTTTTAACTATATATGTGTGTCTTTTTAGGAAATAAATTTTAATCTTGAGAAAGCTCAATATGGTGAGCGAAACGTCGATGTAAAATTATAGAACTGGTTTTATATTAACCTATACCCAAGAAAATACCGACAAAAAAAAAATATATATATATATATATATATATATATATATATATATATATATATATATATATATAGTGTGTCCCAGATTCGCGTCTCTATACAGGGATCTCGGCGCCTATTATACCTACAGGAAAGTTTTAGAGCAAACTTATTGCATTCGATATCCGGCTTCAGATTTACGATCGATCGAAATATCGGGGAAAACCAAAAATGGCGGACAGTATATCCAGAACTTACACTGCCAAAATGTGACATTATTCGGACACATTTTTAAGACAAATAATGAGCGTATAGGACACGTCTTCATTGTTTTTTGTTAACCCGCAACCCGCCTCAACTTTCATTTTTCTTATGGCCGCCATATTGAATTTTTCGATTTTTGGAAAGAGCCTAAAATTTCCAGCCTAGTGATATCTCACAAGTGCATTAAAGATTTTAGTATCATCGAAATATTACACTTCGTACAGTTAGGATTCAGTTTTTTCTAAGGAGGCCATGATTTAAAGTAATGTTAGCTCTCAATGCTTTTCTAAGGAGGCCATGATTTATCTGTAACAAAATTGGATTTTAACTTTGACGTTAAGTTAAATAGTTGAAAGTATCAAAGCTGTGTTTTAATAAGTAGTAGGTACGCTTAGGTACGCTTTTATCCCAATAAAATTATAAATCTGACACATAAATTGTCAAAACCTATAGAAAATGGCCGGCATTCCGTATTCAAATGAAGAAAAGGTTGACATGTTAGCTTTGTACTTTCAATCATACAGAAACGCCGACGTTATCTCAGCAAGGTATTTGGAGATGTACCCCGAACTACGGCAGCCTCCTAAAACCCAATTAAGGAAAATCGTAGTTAATTTTATTAACCATGGTGCCTTCGAACAACCTAGAAGCGGATACAATAATAACAATGAAAATCGAGACAGAAACATTTTACAAGCTATCAACGAAAACCCCAGTGCATCGGTAAGAACTGTAGAACAGGAAACTAATGTGCCAAAATCAACAGTACAGAGAGTTTTAAAAAAGAATAAGTACCATCCATACAAACCCCTAATAGTACAAGGACTTAAAGAAACTGATTTTCCAAGACGACTACAGTTCTGTGAGTGGTATACTAGGAGATGTAATGAAAATCCTGATTTTGTAAATCATGTCTTGTGGTCCGATGAGAGCAGGTTCACGAATTGTGGAGTCTTTAATAGGCACAACCGTTATCATTGGGCTGTGCAAAATCCTCACGAAGAGGCAGAGAGATGTCTACAGATCAGATTTGGAAGTAACATTTGGTGTGGGATCATTGGTAAGTTAATCTAACCAATCTTTTTTAAATAGGCACCAAATGATCGTCAAATAATAATCTTTTTTTTTTCGTTTAGTTCTTAATGATACTAAAAGAGTATAATCTAACAAAAAAAAAAGTAAAACGTTCTACTCTAGTTAGTCAACTTACTTTTTTGATATTGTAGTACATTTTTATTCAATCATTTTGTATTGTAGTTTCGAAGAACCTATAAAAATAGAATTGGGTTCTATAAATTTATTAACACTATCTAAATTTTCTGCAGAGTTAGCTAATTCTCTAAAATTATTTTGATTGTCTGAATTTAATGATTTATTATTACCCGGGAAGCCTAGTTCTTGCGTTATAAAAAAATACCATATTAATCAAACGTCGAATTGTTTTTCGATTTTCATTATGATTTATAGAAAGGCGTTCAGCTGTATTTCCGAATAAATTAAATTTTAAAGCGCAAGGGGTTTGTTCTTTTGATATTTTATGTTTTATTAAGGCACGGTGTACTTCTTTAAGATTATTATATCACTGAAATAAATTGATTTAGTATTTCCAAAATTAATATGCAATACCAACAAAATAATTTATTACGGCTATTACGTCCCGCTAACCAAATATGTTTTTCTTTTTCATAATAAAGCTGAATAGGTTTCAACTGTATACAAGCTCATTCATTACGGGATGTTTCGATAATTATTTTTGGAAAGAAAATAACTACTTTTTAATAAAGATAAATTTTCCTTTATAATTACAGTTTCAAGTACCACCCGGCCGACCCTGCCGCCCTTGACTGTTGGGCACCTATTTATAAATTATTTCAGGAAACCGACTTAATGGACCATTTTTGTTTGACTACAACCTAAACGGGCAGAGGTACCTAGAGCTTTTGCGAAACTAGGTTGTACCAGCCTTACGAGCTATTCTAACGGAAGATGAATTAAGAAGAACTTGGTTTCAACAAGACGGATGTCCGGCTCACAATACCATTCATGTCAAGAACTTCTTAACAGAGCAGATTGACGAAAGAATAATTTCTTTAAATGGTCCAATATCTTGGCCTCCTAGATCCACTGACCTGTCGCCCTTGGATTTCTACCTCTGGGGTCACACGAAGAATGAAATCTATGAATTTGATCCCCCGTGACCATCCAAAGATCCTGAGACAAAAAGTTCTGGACACATTTAGAAATATTAACCGAAACACACTTATCAGGGTTGTACGAAGAACAGTCACCAATTGTCAATGCAAATGGACGTCATTTTGCAGATTTGTAAATTAATGCTACCCACTTACAAAGTAGTTAAAGCTCATTTAGATTTTTTAAGTCATTATTTACGTTCATGTTGTATGAAAATTTGTTCAATACATTACTTACTTATTAATGTAATCTTGTGACAAATAAATCATGGCCTCCTTTAAAAACATTGAAACCTAATTTACGAAGTGTGATATTTTGATGACACTAAAATCTTTAATGCACTTGTGAGATATCACTAGACTGGAAATTTTAGGCTCTTTCCAAAAATCGAAAAATCCAATATGGCTGTCATAAGAAAAATGAAAGTTGAGGCGGGTTGCAGGTTAACAAAAAACAATGATGACGTGTCGTATACGCCATCTTATTTGTCTTAAAAATGTGTCCGAATAATGTCACATTTTGACAGCTGTCAAATTTGCCGTTCTGGATATACTGGCGAAAAACGAAATCCGCCATTTTCGGTTTTTCGCCGATATTTCCCAAACTTATTGATTGATTGTAAATCTGAAGCCAGATATCGAATGCACTAAGTTTCCTCTAAAACCTTTCCCATTTAACCTTTGCTGTAGGTATAATAGGAGCAGAGATCCCTATATAGAGAAACGAATCTGGGAGACACTATATATATATATATATATATATATATATATATATATATATATATATATATATATATATATATATATATATATCATATACCTAAATTCAGTGGTAACAGAGAAAATCGCAATTTAACAGAAAATCTCAATTATTTCTTAAATATTGTATATATAGGTGTGAACAAAAATTTTGTATTTCGTATATGCATTGATGCTTTATAATGCTGGAAATTGCCACCCAAACTCCCAATTTTTTATAGTGATTTGAAAAATAGCTCCAGTTTTCAAAAAATTGCACATAACCTTAATTATGTCTTTGTTTATTTTTGACAAGGAATCAAATAATGGACAAAAATACAGAGTGTCCCATTTAATGAGTAATGCACCGTTTCCATAGATACGCGCGCCAAACTTCCATCATCTCTACCAGCACAATTGACGACGTTTCGCCCTTTTGAGGCTTATCAGGCCAATGCAGCCATATGGTAGAGATGATGGGAAACATTCAACGGCAGTTTGGATATATACGACGAAAATTTAAGGCAGTAAGAAATTAACCCAAAGAGTAAAGAGGTGTCATCTATGGGTTTTAGTGTGAGGCTTGTTATTTGAACCTCTAGTATATGCGTAGGCTTTCAATTTTTTGTTTGTCTTGCAATACGAACTATTTTGTTGGCGAAACGACGGCTTTAAAGGTTGAAAATCCATGTTCCGGCTTTTTTAGGCCAAAGTTTTTTTTTGGATCCTATACCTGAATAAGCTTATCAAAGGCAGAATTATTTGTCTGAATGGCTGTTAAACTTCTTACTAATTTACCTACGGACGTTATTTACTTTCTTGTTCTTATATATATATATATATATATATATATATATATATATATATATATATATATATATATATAATGTGTTTTCATTCCGGGTGTACATCCGTTCACTACTGTCGTTCTGAAAAGAACAGTTTTGCTGACGTTTCGCCAAAATCACATTTGGCATTTTCGAAGCTTTCTTTCTCGCGTCCGAATAGAGACAGTCTCTATTCGGACGAAAAAATTAATTTTCATGAGACACAAAATGCTGCCTAAATTTCATTTGTTAACTTGTAAGTCACAGAACTTCTTTTTTGCTATTGTGGATAAAAGAATTTTTAGTAAATAGAGATGATGAAAATGGACTTAAACATAAGTGATGTAGTACTCACCGTTACAACATCTTTAAAGTCATTACCAATAAGACTTAGTTCTTCTTCTACCGGCGTTAATAAAGCTTTATTGGCCAGGATTAGTTCATTGAGCTTTGACTTTTCAGCGTCGTTTAGTTCTCTGGACTGAGAATTATTTTGAGCAATGGAGGAGTAGGCATCATATTCTAATTTTATTGCTTCAGACAATATAGATTCTATGGGATTTGACGATTTCAGAGAACTATGAGGATTTAGGCTAAAAAAAAAGGAACACTACACTAACCTCCAATTTGGGCATTTGTACATATTTATTAAACAAAGTTCAGTTAATCAAACACACGATAAACTGTAATTGATGTCTATAAAATAACTAAAATACGTTTTAGAAAATTGTACACTGTGTCCCAAATTGCTTGTAATCACAGGGTTTCTCGGAAACCAGCAGAGATATAACTTTGCGGTTTTCGCGACCCTGTGTCACTTTTTCGAGAAACTTTGAATGCCGCAAACAGAATTGTGCCACATCGTTTCGTTCCCGAGATACAGGGTGAAATAGAGATTTTGCGCTTTTGGGGGTGGTATCATATTTCGGACACCCTATCAGATAGAGAAAAGGTAAAAACTGCTATGGATAGATATTTTTACGTAGAATCCAGTGTTGTAGTCGCACAAATTTTTAGACAATCCGTTTTTGAGATATAGCCCAAACTTAGTATTTTTTAAATGGGACACCCTGTATTTTTTTATTCCAAACAATTCGCCTTTTTTTCTCTTTAAAATGATGTATCACACTATGCACTTTTGACGTAAACTAAACCTTATAAACGCTATATTAAAAGAAAAACGTAAGTTGGCCATGGAAATATGGGTAGATATTAAAAGTGTCCAGAAGCAAAATTAAACAACATAAAAAATTAATAACCATTTTTTTACTATGAAATAAATAAACTTAATAATCTTGATAAACTTAATCACAATACTAAACAAATTCTACATAACTAGAAAAACTGTTCAAAATGGCCGCCCCCCTCATGAACACATAATTGGCACACAGTGCGAATTCTTCTTAGAGCATTCATCATTATTATAGGTCTATCTTCCAATGATCTAAATGCCTGAATGGTTGCATTTTGCAGCTGCTCTATCGTATTGACTGGATTCAGGTAAATTTTGTTTTTTAAGTAAGACCAAACGAAAAAATCTAATATTGAGAGGTCTGGCGACCTAGCAGGCCACCTTACTGGTCCATTTGTACCAATCCAGCGATCGTGAAAATTTTCAAATAGAAATGGCCTTATAATTTGCGCATTGTGGGCAGGAGCACCGTCCTGCTGAAAGTAAATATTGTGCAGATTTGCTATCGGCAAGTTATCCAATAAATCCGGTAGTATTTGATTTAAAATTGCTAGATATCTATCTGCTGTTAAATTATTATTGTAAATATGGAATGTAATCTTTGTTCCCAATATAAAGCAAGCGACGCTAAACCCAAACCTTCCTTGCTGCTGACGTTCTCTTGTTAAAAATTGGTTTTCCGTGTACCAGTGCCTATTATTATGCCTGTTAAAAATACCACTACAACTTATATATGCTTCGTCGGACCATATAACCTTGCTACCGAAGTAAGGGTCATTTTGGGTTTTTTGAAGATACCAGTTACACAAATTTAGACGCCTTTCTGCATCTCCAGGATGCAATTGTTGTACTACATTTACTTTATAAGGCTTATATTTATGTTTTCTTAATATCCTTTGCGTTTGTGATTTTGACACCCCCACTGTCTCCTGAATATGCCTACATGCATTCGCGTGATTGGCTTGAATACTTGCTAATACAGCAATCTCATTGTTCTCGTGATTTCGTTTATTATATGTTTTAGCCCTGTGCTTTGAAAATGATCCATCATTAATTAAATTTAATTTAATTCGGCGAAAAATTGCCTTGTGTGGCTGAGGCCTTTCTGGATATCTACGATATAAAAAAAGCTTTTGGAAATAGTCCATAACTCAAAGTGGAATTGAAAAAAAAATTTGAAAGGAGGTTCATAATAATTTAAGCGCTTGGTGCTTACCTGTTAAAATATAAATCAGATGCTTGATCACTGTTTTCATGACATTCAATAAAACAAACCATCATATCATACTTATGACTATTTTCAAAATTATTCATTTCTTCTTAATATCTATTAATTTACCTGTTAGAATTATTGGTAACTCGTATGATAAGAGGATAAACACGCCATATTTCCATGGCCAACTTACGTTTTTCTTTTAATATTGCGTTTATAAGGCTTAGTTTACGTCAAAAGTGCATAGTGTGATACATCATTTTAAAGAGAAAAAAAAGGCAAATTTTTTGGAACCAAAAAATACAGGGTGTCCCATTTAAAAAATACTAAGTTTGGGCTATATCTCAAAAACGGTTTGTCTAAAAAAAATTTCGACTACAGCACTGAACTCTACGTAAAAATATCTATCCACAGCAGTTTTTACCTTTTCTTTATCTGACAGGGTGTCCGAAATATGATACCACCCCCAAAAGCGCAAAATTTCTATTTCACTCTGGATCTCGGGAACGAAACAATCTGGCACAATTCTGTTGACACAGAATCGCGAAAACCGCAAAGTTCTATCTCTGCTGGTTACCGAGAAACCCTGTGATTACAAGCAATCTGGGACACAGTGTACATGGTGTAACTTTTTGAGGTCACGACCCGTTTGACTGCCCCAGAAATTTTGCTGTAGCGACACTGATCTTGTTTGGTACTACTATCGGATTCCCTGCTTTATTTTACACATTTTGTAAATCTTGGACTTTTTAAATATCTTGCACTGTTGTGAAATAAATTAGAAAATTTGGACAGTTCTAAGGGTTTTAAAATCAGCTTTTATTATCTAATCTAGCTGGCCCGGCAGACCCTGTTCTGTCTTTTCCGTTAGATGACGAGATGAGGAATTATAAAAATATAAGGCGCATTCACTACATCGTCCAGAAATGTTATTGAAGAAAAACTTATTGGTCTTATAAAAAAAATGCAATAAAACAATACAACAAATAGTGTTAAAAGGTCTCAGTAACCAGACGATTATTTAAAAAAAAAAGGTAAATTTCCTTTACACGGAACTCCCCTGGTTATGAATATTTCCGTTAATTAGGAATAGTGACGTGTGACCCAACTTAATTCCTTACATAGTTATTTAGGAACACATATAATAATATACTGTCTTTTTTTTGGACGTCATTTTGTTCCAATATATTTGAATCCTACCAATATTTTACCAGTCAATAAGTAGTTTTTACATTGACACTAGGCACACACCACGATTTTGTTACGTCATGTCGAATTCGTACTAGTTTATCCTTATATCATATTTAATTTTTTCTCCAAAATTTAAAATCAATTGAAAAAGAAGATATTTTAAGTTAATTTTTTAAACATTTTATTTGGCAGCCATTTTGTAGTTTTTTTGATTTTTTAAATATTTTGTTAGACCACCATTTTGTTTTGCTATTTTATATTGATATCAAAATGTTACCAGTTCATTCTTATATAACACTTGATATTTGTGCAAAATTTGAGGTGAGTTAAATAAACAGTTTTTTTAGTAATAAATTTCTTAACGTTTTACCAGACCCTCATCTCGTTCCGGCGTATTCGATTTTTACCAAAATATTACCAGGTTGTTCCCATATTACCCTTAATGTATGGCTAAAATTTGAAATCAATCTGATGAGTAGATTTTAAGCTATGCCGCGAACTGACAGACAGACACACTGACAGAATCGATAAATATATATGTTATTGTATCTAGAGGCTAAAACGTGAAGAACCTGAGAGGGTGAGTATTTTCAGATTACAAAAATTTTATCTGGCCGCCATTTTGTTCCTTCATTTTAAATTATTACCACAGCTTTACTAGCTCATCTCTATACCATAATTATAGCGCACAATATGAAATCAATTCATTAAGTAGTTTTTCCAGGCTGAATGTATAAATATTTTATTAAGCCGCTATTTTTTTTCGCCATCTTGGATTCGTACCAAAATTTTACCAGTTGATTCCTTAACATATAGATATCTATACTCACTT
Organism: Kuschelorhynchus macadamiae; assembly: GCA_030620095.1. Classification (NCBI taxonomy): domain Eukaryota; kingdom Metazoa; phylum Arthropoda; class Insecta; order Coleoptera; family Curculionidae; genus Kuschelorhynchus; species Kuschelorhynchus macadamiae. Next base: position 331,906 of record JAUTXW010005440.1, read on the forward strand.
GCCACACTCTTTCTCTGTTTGATAGCAAGAGTATGTATTTAAGATAATATAAATCTACACTAAGTGGTTGATTGAAAGAGAGGCAGTAAAGTTAGTGTGCAAATCACCGACTGCTCAGGGAGATTGGTTCGATTTTTATTTATAAGGGCGCCAACAGTTCTATACCAATTGACTGTTAACCGCTCTAGATGTTATGAGTACCACTCCTCAAGACCACTAAGGTAAAATTAATTAAAGTTAATAGTAAAAAAAAAGGAAGCATATTCAACAAATTGAAAAAGAAATTGGCCTTAATTGAAGTTTAAAAAAAAATGACAGTTGACTGTGTAATGATCCTATGTTAATCAGTTTTCATACCTCATATGCTGAGAGAAAAATCTAAAGCATATTCAAATAAAGATCACTATCCAAATATTAGATCAACTGTGTAAAATGTTTTATGAAAATAGCTAAAGAATCACAAAACAACAAACTAAATGTTCAATAAAACCTGAAAATTAAGTAATATGGATGAGAAAAGAAATTTTCAATCAGCTAATGACAGGTAAAAGTAATAGACTCCAAAATCTATAAATGTTTATAAAGAAAATCTTTAAGTTGTTTTAATTTACCGACCAATTTGATCTAACAGTAAAAACAATAATAGAATAAAAGAAAAGAGTATTATGTGAATCTAAGAGCAAGCAAATAACAAGAACTAAGTTTCAAATCCAATCACCAATATTACCTAACAAATTGACACCATTGTTTTATTTCAAAATACCTTTCTAAAGCAAGTAAATACAATAAATCATAAATATCATGACATATTCCAGTAGTGTTACCTGTCTATAACACTTATTATATACCTTGTATAAACTAACTAGATCTTATAAGTTAAAATTTCCAGATGTGATCACACTTTACAACAACACTGCATCTTAAAGTATATTATACTATCAAATGTTGTCAGAAACCTATAGACTATTGTGTCATAAACTTATACTGTGATGTTCTGTATCTTAAAGCCTACTATACGGTCAAATGTTGACAAAAAGCTATAGATTATTGTGTCCTAAACTTATAATGTGATATTTGAGTATCAGCATGAGTTTTAAAGTAAAAATAATCTTATTGACAACACCAATAATCATGGTTTATGCACACCAGCAGTAGTTAGAACTTTATATCAAAAAGTATACTCTACACTCAAAAGAAATAGAAAAAGTCATAAACTTGATCAGCAATAAACAATAAAGTCATTTCAGCACAAGAGATCTTAAAATTAAGATACTTATCTAAGTGTCTATCAGCATCGGTGACTTAGATCAGCAGTAGGTAGTCAAGTGCAGTTAAATCCTCACAAGAGAGTAATAAAAGGTTCCTCAACCAAAAATATTAAGGTACAACGTAATTAAATTCACATAGGAGCTTTTTTAACTAAATTGCCGACGCAAATCCCAAAAGATGGCCTGGATTAAAACAGGATCAATTCGCCGACAAACTTTCACACTTAACCTTCACCTTCCAGAGAGACAAGAAGCTTAACCTACCTCACCACCAGGTCAAGGCAGCAGTAGGGGGATGACAATCCGTCAGTGGTGCCACTTTACTAAAATCAAACTGACCAAATCTGGACAATAGATCAGCCAATCCCTGAGCTGGATCACAGGAAAGAAAAAATATTTAAAGGAGAAGAAAATAAAATTACTAATTGAACAAAACTAAGCACCTTACTACATCGATAGGAGACTTACAGTACCGGATTTACGGATTTTTATGCATTAAAATGTAGTGACGAAATTAAAATGTTACACATTAACTAAATTTTATTCAATATTCGCCAATACGTCAATTTAGTTATGGCACACAATTTGAAATTAGTTTGTTAAGTAATTTTTCAAACTGAATTTTTAAATATTTTATTAAGCCGCCATTTTGTTCCGCCATCTTGGATTTGTACCAAAATTTTACCAGTTGAATCCTACATAATACTTCATTTTTGTACAAAATTTGAGATAAATAGGATAATCAGTTTTTTAGTTATATTTAGGCCGCCATTTTGTTTTGCCATGTAAATAGTTTTTTAGCTATGCCGCTAACAGACAGACCGACGGAATTGAAAAACCACATTTTTCGGCATCTAGGGATCCTGAAACGTTAAAATCTGAAAAAATCTTGGAGGGTGATTTTTTCACAATTCCAGTACTTCCCTTTTATGAAGGAAGTAAAGACAAGATGTATTCCTTAGGACATTTTATAAATGTATCGATTAGGTATACTCCAATCTCTTTCAAATAACTGATATAAAATCCAATTTCTTGATTGTAATTTTGGATTTCTGATATGAGTATGATTATTAATTGTAATCAAATAAATTAATATTAACTAATATTTAAAAAAAAAATCTAAATTATGTGGGATTTGACTGTTGGTTTATCATTGAAGATAGATAAGCTAACACCTGCACACTCATCTAAATAGATAATATCTACAAATTTGGTCTTATCTAACTGAAAAACATGATCACACATTTTATAAAACTTTAGATTATACTAAGGAATATACATACACCTACCATTTATCATTACTATTAAAAGTTCCAAGCCTCAAACAGAAAAACCTACATATATTACTAAGAAAATTGATACTGATATTAGAAAAACAACTATTGGAACTATTTCTTGTTAACTCACATTGTAAACTAAAAAAAAAAATCGGTATATTTCGTTTACCTGTGATTTCCCTCGTTATAAATCTTTCAATTTATTAAGAATAGTAAAGTGTGACCCAATTTAGATCAGTACATTTTCAGGGGGGTCAATATATATATATATATACCTAATTTACTAATTATTATATTTTACACCACAAAGAGTCGTTTGAAAAAATCATAGACACGAAACAATCAAATGCCCTTATCTCTTCGCAATCATATATCTAATCACACAAATTGTACATATTTTTACTAAATTAACGATTTACTTGTTTGTTTTTGTCTTTACTGGTCTGCTGGACAACTGGCTTTAAATTCGAGACGTTTCTCAAAGTTTAGCTCACTGGCGGCTTTTGAAGTCTTAATATTCTGAACAACTGTGGCTACCATTATTTAAAAAATTAATTTTTTCAATTAATTTAAACTACAAAATCAACAAACAAGTCTTAAAAATAAAATAATTTCTATAAAAATACGCAATCGTCACTGTAACACCCGATTCACATTAAACGCATCAACTAACAAAAATGTTTAAGTTTATATTACGTATGCGTCCCTATGCGAATTCGATCGGGAACACTCGAGAAAAACTCGCCTCCGTTTATAACCACGAGGTCATCGCGGGCCGTCGTCAGCCTCTTGATCTAATAACACCTCCGGAGATCCCCGCGCGAGGCATCGATAGTGCGAGTGCCGAAGAATCAAGTGAACGTTCAACGCTTAGAATAATAGAGAGAATTTCCAAATTTAAAATAAATTATAAAAATATAAATTATTTATTATTTTCTGTTATTTACTAACACATATATACTCTTTTCGCTATGTAGGCGCGATTTTTGTTCCACCATATTGCATTCCTACTAATATTTTACCAGTTTCTACTAATGCAACACTATTTTTGGGCATAATTTAAAATAAATTCATAAAGAAGCTTTTACATTGACACTAGGGTTGCCAACAATGCCAACTTTGGAGAAGTCCAAGGGAGGAGAAAGGGAGATCATATAGTTTCGCATTCAAAATAACGCCTCATATTTAGCTGGCACATTAACCATTGTTTTCCTTCCTTCGACTCCAATCGTAAAAAAAATCATCCTACGAGATTTTCTCAGTTCTGTTTGGTAAAAATTAAAAAAAACGTTAGAGAAGTATTTACCCCTGCTAATTCTACAAACTTTTTTACACAATTTTTGATTTTTATGCAAAATCCCAGATAAATTGGATTAGTTTTTAGAAATAATTTTTTTAATGTTTTCAACTTGTTCCAGCATATCGGATTTTCACCAAAATATTACCAAATCATCCCCATATAACCCTTAATTTTTTATCAAAATTTGAAGTCAAACGGGTAAGTAGTCTTTAAGCTATGCCGCTGACAGACAGACAGACAGACCGACGGAATTTATAAGAAGATAAGTATAACCTGAGAGGGTGATTTTTTTATGGTTACAAACATTTTATTTTGACGTCATCTTGAATTCATGCCACAAGTTTACCAGTTCATCTCTGTACCACATACAGTCATAGAATACAATTTGAAATCAATTGTCACTACTCTAAAATATTATAAAGATAAATTAAAAATAGAACAAATTATGGAATTCCATGTAATTACGTCCACAATTTTAAATAGGTTTCTACAAGTTGCTTTATTAATTTAAATTTATGGATAATAACATAATAGATATACTTGATCCATTGGAATATGAAAATCAATGTGATAAATGGAAAACTACTGAATGTAATGAATTTATTAAGGAGCCGTCTCTTTTTTTATATACAAGAAATGTATATACAAGTTTTACTAATTACGTAACATTTTGTCTAAGAGTTTATTTATCATTGTCTATAAAGCACTGAATGAATCTATTATAAATTATCGAATTTTGGTTTAGGGATGCACTTACAAAAGTACATTGTCATCTCACAATGTCATTCAGAACTATATACTTAAGGTAATACATTTTAAAACCAAGAGAGCATCGACTTGTGATCAATCAATCAATCAATCAATCAATCTCTTTATTAAAAAAATTGCACAAAACAAAAATATACCATATATTGGATGAAGTGGCGTCAAAATTACACACAAAACAAAATGAAATAAATCTTAAAACAATACTAACAATTCACGACAACAGATTAAAAATCAAACTCTAGGAATTTTGGTACAAAAAATATGGTTCCTTTATACTCTAAAAACTAAATGTGAACCAGCTAAAATACATAGAATAAAATAAATAAAATAAATCTTATAACAGCAATAACACTTTCTGAGACAGACTAAAAATTTGACTCTAAGAATTCATTTACACTGTACGGTTCTTGCTCCAGTAAAATATTTAACACAGATTTTTTATATACGTTCAGTTGAGTTTCTACTTTTAAATGGTTTGGCAACTTATTGAAAAACTTAATACACGCGTATGCGGGACCCTTTTCAGTAGCATTTAGTTTGTGAACTGGAATGTTAAGGCCAACATACCTGGTGTTAAATTGATGCCGAATTTCAAGTTCAGAGAACTTGTCCCTATTCTTAAACAGGAAGACCAAACACTCATATATGTATAATCCTGGAAGAGTGAGAATTTGTAATGCCTTGAACTTTCCTCTGCATGACTCCATCCATTTAAGAGACAAGATGACTCGTATGGCTCTTTTTTGCAAAAGAAAAGCAAAAGCACGCTGAGCATCCACACTTCCCCCCCAGAACATAACACCAAACCGAAGCACAGAATGGATGTGTGCAAAATACACAACTCTCAAGTTGTTACGATCTAGATATTTGGACATTACTCTTAGAGAATAGCAAGCTGAGTTAGGCTCCTTACAAACAGTCAAAACCTGCCCAACCCAGTCAAGATTTTGATCCACAAGAATGAGCCCTGATATCTACCGCATCTGGTATGTCTCCATTTTTACGCTTGGATCTGAAGCACAGGAAAATTGTCTTGTCTTCGTTGACTATCTGATCTGATCTGTATAGTGCAAGTATACTCAATGTTCACTCTTTATATTTTTTGACCACCTGTACTCATTTCTATAAGAAAGATAAATCCCATATATTTATTAATCATAAATACCATACAAGAAATAAAGAAAGCTCTAACGTGAATATACCATGTTGCAAAAAAGACGCAACTATTAGATTCTCAGCATACATTGCAGTCAGAATATATAATTTAATGCCAATTTCTCTTTAAAAAGCCAAAAACCTTAAATTTTTTAGAAAACAATGCAAGCAATTCATACATGAGAATTATGCTCAAATATTAAACCTTTAAAATAACCTTTGATTTAACTTCACAACCTTTATTTACTAAAAGAAATTTGCACACACTTAATAGCAACATCTTTGACTAATGAGTGCATACGAGCCGCACAAGCTTAGGCGCTAAAATAAGATTTTGAGCTTGATATTTCTTGATTTAAATATTATTTTTCTATAATATTTATGATGTGTTTTTGTTTTGTTTTGTTTGCTAATTTTGATGTTTGTAAACTATTTTTTTTTACAACAGCTTGGTCCACAAAATTGTAAAATTTTTTTGACAATAAAGCATTTATTATTTATTTATTTATATAGCTATAATATGCCCAAGTATTATGTGTATAAATATAGAAAATCAGAGACTTACCCTTGTTACAATAAGTATGACCTTATGTCAATTTTGTTCTTTTTTGGGGCTTTAGATTAAAAACAATTGATTTTCAAATTTGTTTATTGACCTATAATTCAATTTAATATGTAATCTGAAATAAATTAATATAATACGAAAAAATTATGTACAAATAAATAAAATAAATAAATTGATCATGTTCTCTTTCAGACTGAATTTTTAAATATTTTACTAAGCCACCATTTTGTTTCACCAGCTTGGATTCATACCAAAATTTTATCAGTTAATTCCAACATAATACTTGATTCTTGTGCAAAATTTACGATAAGTTGGATAAGTATTTTTTTATTTTTTTTAACATTTCACTAGGTCACCATTTTGTTTCTCCATATTGCATATTTACCAAAATGTTACTGGAATTTTTTTATCAAAATTTGAAGGCGACAGACAGACCGACAAACAGACAGACTCACAAAATTGAGAAAACGTGTTTTTCGGCATCTGGGGACCCTGAAACACAAAGACCTAAAAAAATTGCTTGACCAAAACCTCGGCGACCACCACTGACTACTTGTGTTCTAATTTAGATGTATTATCATGTTGTGTAGTAAATGCAGGTCTTTCTGATCACGAGGCTGTTAGTTGCAGTTTAAGTGTTGGTAGACCCAGGGTTAAATCAAAAATAGACACGGTCGAGTTTTTAACAAAGCCGGTTTTGAAAATTTTCATAAATTGGCTCTTAATGTGAATTGGCTTGGTATGGCCCGTTGTCCTGATCCATTTGCTGCCTTTCACGTTACTTTGTTGGACATCTTTAATCGAGCTTTTCCTAAGCGTTTGCTAAAATATAAAAATAACACACATAAATCCTGGCTTACAAAAGGCTTACGGGTATCGTCTAAAAATTTACGGACACTCAATTACCTGAAAAAATTTTTCAAGGACGCAAAATTTTTATCATATTGCAATTTATATAGTAAAATTTACCGCAAGGTCGTCAGAATGGCCAAGGAACTGCACTACAACGACAGACTTCAGGCTGCTAAAAATCGGCTGAGGGATAGTTGAGCTATCATTAATGATCTGCGCAACAAATCTAGTAGTAGAGATCGTGAATTTGACATTGAACCTAATGTGTTTAATAATTATTACTGCAGTATTGCAGGTAAACTTACTCAGAACTTGCCCTCGTCTGTGGATCCACTGTCTTACTTTGACGGTTTTTCTATGCCTGGGTCATTCTCCTTTTTTGAGACTGACGTGGACGAGGTCAAAGCTGCCTTGCGTGATATCAAAAACAAAAAGTCATCTGGAGAAGATGAAATATCTGCCGGGGTGCTTCTGGGTTTACCAGATTGCGCATTGGAGACTCTAGCGGCAGCTATGAACAATTCATGGGCCCGAGGAGTGTTCCCATCCTTTATGAAATCCGCTATGGTCATTCCACTGCATAAGGGGGGTGAACTAACTGAATCGTCAAATTTTCGCCCCATTAGCTTACTCTCCTCTCTTTCCAAAGTCTTTGAAAAAGTTGTTAAAAAGAGAGTATGGAATTACTTGGAATCCTTCAACTTAATTACTCCAAGGCAATATGGATTTCAGAGCTCTAAGGGAACTCATGATGCCATCTTTGATTTCCTGGAGACAGTGTACCTATGTCTGAATCGGGGAGAGTTTGCGGCGGCGGTTTTCTGTGATCTATCAAAAGCCTTTGACTGCGTGGATCATAGAATACTGCTGTCAAAGCTTGAGCTTTACGGATTTAGAGGTAATGCTCTTGCCTGATTCCAGTCTTACCTTTCCGATCGCAGTCAGTCTGTTGTTGTTTCTGGTGTGCAATCATCACCCTGCCACATCAACTGTGGCGTTCCTCAGGGATCAGTCCTTGGACCTGTCCTATTCTTGTTGTATATTAACGATCTTGTGCGTGTTCAGATTTCCGGCGATTTTACGCTTTTTGCGGACGATACGTCCATTGTATGGCATCACAGGGACTATATGAAACTAAGAAATAATATTTCATCTGACATTAACAATATTAAACAATGGTGCGACTCAAACCGACTTTCCTTTAATGTTACAAAAACAAACGTGGTGGGATTTCGGTGTGACATGCAGGGCTTAAATCTGGATGGAGACCCTCTTAAGGAGGAAACGTGACTAAATTTTTGGGAGTTTTTATAGACGTGATCTTCGCTTTGAAGACCACATACTAAGGTTGAGTGGGAGAGTATCGTCTGCTTGTTTTGTAATTAAGATTGCTAGGAGTGAGCTCGGTCCGGCGCTGGCGCGATCAGTCTACTTTGCATTATTCGAATCACATCTTAGGTACGGCATTCCGTTTTGGGGCGCCAGTAGCCAGTTTCTTTTAAATATCGTTTTTTTACTGTAGAAGAAGGCCGTTCGTTTCATCGCTAAGGCCATCCAAAGGGAGTCGTGCAGACCTCATTTTCAATCGCTGAGAATTCTCACACTCACCTCTCTATTCATACTTGAAATTTCTACCCTGGTATTTAAAAACAGGAATAACGTTCAAATCCCGTCATCTAGACCCGATACTAGACAAGCCTCTCATCTTCCCCTTCCTATACCAACTAGGGAATTTACAAAAAGGTCTTTTATCTACGAGGGTAAAAAAATATTCAACCATCTGCCAATTCACATTAGAAATGCCAGCTCACTTAGGATTTTCAGAAGAACCTTAAAGAATGTACTTCTAAAAAAAGCCTATTATAACCTGGGTGAGTTTTATGCAGATAGGCTAATTTAAAAGATGTCAATTATTTTTTTTTTTTGTTTGGGTTGGTTTGACTGCTGATTTTCCTACATTATTTAAATGTCTAATTTTAATTATATAACTTATTAACTTTCATATATTGAACCTATGTAGATGTTTTAATGTGTCTTTTTATGTTTTTATTTATTGTGTGTTTACCTTGACTGTTTTTTTAAATTTTTTGTATTTTTATAATTTGACACCCATGAATGCAATGATTTGTTTATTTCAACATGGGTTCTAACTCATGCTGGGTTGGTGTTATTTTATTTGTTTTTTTTTTCTTTCTTTATTGTTATTTTAGATTTTATTTGCTAGAATTAGCATGCCTTGTCAATAGAATCATTTATATTCTTGACAATAAAGTACATTTTGATTTGATTTGATTTGATATGTAATCTGAAATAAACTAATATGAAATTGTAACGATATTTGCTAAGAGAAAATTATGTACAAATAAATAAAATAAATAAATAAATAAATTCATCAAGTTCTCTTTCAGACTGAATTTTTAAATATTTTACTAAGCCACCATTTTGTTTCGCCAGCTTGGATTCATACCAAAATTTTATCAGTTAATTCCAACATAATACTTGATTCTTGTGCAAAATTTAAGATAAGTTGGATAAGTATTTTTTTAGTAATATTTTTTTTAACATTTCACTAGGTCACCATTTTGTTTCTCCATATTGCATATTTACCAAAATGTTACTGGAATTTTTTTATCAAAATTTGAAGGCAATTGAGTACGCTTTTTAGCTACGCCGCGACAGACAGACTGACAAACAGACAGACTCACAAAATTGAGAAAACATGTTTTTCGGCATCTGGGGACCCTGAAACACAAAGACCTAAAAAAATTGCCGAGGATGATTTTATCACGATTGCAATACTTCCCTTTTATTAGGGAAGAAATAAGTTTAATTGGATAATTTTTAGGTTAATCCTCTGACAAAGTTAAAGTTTTAAAGAACTCCCAAATCTGTTAATCATAAGAAATTGCGTAAAATGCTAAACCACTAAAAATGAAATAATATAATATTAACAAATCATTGAATTTTAAAAACAACGAGCAAATCATTAGATTATGATTTTACAACATTTGCACTCTCTTCATCTTCTTCTGGCAATAGAATTCTAGCAGTTCCTATCCAGCTTTTCTGTAAGCATTGATCTATACTTAAATTTACAGTAGTTATAAAACGATTAAGTTATACTGACTAATTTCAAGCATCATCAGATCTACAAAAAGTTTTAAGGTGGACGTTTGTTTAAGGTTGTTTGATTGTCTTGTGTTATCTGGATTAGAATATGCAAGTTTGATTTGGTCACCACAGTATGATGTGTGGAGTAAAAGTACTGAGTTACTATCCGAAACAAGGTTATAACCACTTAAATCTGTTAAATATTTTTAGAAGGCTATCCCTTGAAAATAGAGGAATAAAAACATGCCGCTTTTATGTGCTCAAGATCTTAACTAACAGAATAGACTGTCCAGATATTGTCTCGCAGCTGCCATTTTTGATAAACAGATCTAGCACAAGACAAAGACATTTTATGTGGGCTTTCCTAGAATAAATGTTTATAAAAATTCACCAGTATATGCACTAGCAGGAAGATTTAAGTTGAAAGATAAAAGATACCTTTGATATTCTGTACCTGTTTGAGGCAAATTCTAAAGAACAGCTTCTGCAATGTCGGAAAAAATAAATTAAAAGTATTTGCATCAATTTCATTCATATTCATATTCATATTCATATTTATTGTCAAAAAGACTTTAAAAAAAGTATTAACAATGTCAAATTATAAAATAATAAAAATAAACTGATTTACTAAAGTAAATTTCTACACAATATTACGCATACACTATATTTAGGAAAAAAACAAAAGGAAGGAAAAAAATACAAACAAACAAAACAGAAAAAAAGTCAACTGTTGAGATATTCATTGACCGAGTAGAAAGAATTCTGAACCAGATAGCACTTTAATTTTTTTTTAAAGGTTTTAAAAGATAACTCAGACTTTAAGTTTTGAGGGAGCTTGTTAAAGATGTTGCCACAGAAACAGTGAGGGCTTTTTTTAAATGCTGAGAGTCTGAAGTTAGAAATTGAAATGTCATCCCTTTGCCTTGTTTCGTAGTTGTGAACCTCAGCAATTGGAGTAAAGTTGTCTGAATACTTTTTAACATAACTAGCAGCTTCCATTATTAAGATGCAAGGTAGTGTTAGAATTTGTTTGTTTGTAAAAGTGGGCTTGCAAGTTTCCAGAGGGCCCAGTGAGAATATTTTCCTAATTATTCTCTTTTGGAGGATAAAAATCCGATTTAATTCGGTGGCCTGCCCCCAGCAAAGAATCATATACTTTAAGTGGCTGTACACCAGAGCATAGTAAACATCAATTAACTGCTTTGTTGATAGGATGTTTTTTAAATTTATTGTTGCAAAGTAGGCAGAATTTAGTTTACTAGCAACATGCTCGATGTGACCCTTCCATGTAAGCTGGCTATCCACATAAAGGCCCAAAAATGCTGCTTGATCTGTCCTGTGTATTTCTACACCATCCATTTCAAGAACAAAGTCAGGCACAATACGTCTCTTATAGAAGGCCATATACTGAGTTTTACTTTTATTGATCAATAATTTATTGCCCAAGCACCAACTTTTAAATCTATCAAGTACTCGATTAGCTAGTAGGACAAGGGTATCAAGCCGCGGATCCGACAAAACGATCGAAGTGTCGTCTGCATATAGAACCACACTTGCACTGTTACCCAAACCAAGGTAATCCACCAAATCATTCATAAAAAGTAAGAAAAGTAGTGGTGATAATACACTACCTTGTGGAACTCTGTATTTTTGTATTTTAGGGTCAGAAAGAGTAGTACCTATTTTTACTTGAATTTTTCTTTCCTGTAGAAAGGAGTTTAATAGACTATTCAAATCCCCTCGGAACCCAAGTGTCGACAGCTTCGTTAATAAAATGTTCTTATCTATGCAATCAAATGCACTTGTCAAATCAAAGAGCAGTGCAATAGTGTAATGATTTTGGTCAATTGAATCATAAATGAACTGGACAAAATCCACCGATGCTGTAAGTGTTGATTTATCTTTTGTGAAACCATGTTGTTGTTTTTTAAGAAGTTTTTTGCTATGTATAAAAGAACGAAAACGTATCGTTAATATCTTTTCGAAAAGTTTGGAGAAAGATGACAGGCCAGTTACTGGTCGATAGTTCTCTATCAGTAGCACATCTCCTTTTTTGTGAAATGGGATGATTTCTCCACATTTTAGTCTGTCGGGAAAAGTGCCTTTATCTATGAACAAGTTAAAGAGGTAACACAACGGATATTTTATAAATTCCCAGATATTGTCTAGGGCCCTAATAGGGACATCGTTATTGTTGCAGCAGGCTTTTTTGTTTTTTATCGATTTCAAAGCTGCTGACATTTCATCAATATTTATTGGCGACATAAAAATAGACTCTAGATTATCAGAGATGTAAGTCTCAAAGTATTGTGCATTTGATGGCATGGTATCGAGCCTGTTATTTATGTGTGATGAGAAATATTCACAAAAACTATTAGCTATATCATATGGTTCCACCAAAATATTATTTTCACCTTGGATACTAGATGGTATTCTGTTACCCCTCACTCGCCCCAGATTAGTGTTAATTGTCTGCCACACTGCTTTAGATGTGTTTGCTGAATTTATTATTTTATTTTGAAAAAAAGCATTCTTTGTGGTTTTAATTTTAAACTTAAATGATTTTTTGGTTCTCTTGTAGAGATCATTAAGTTCTTGAGAATTTGTGTTTTTGCATAGCCAAAAAAGGTTTTTTAAATCCTCACTATCTTTTAATATGTCTGGATTTATCCAAGAGCTAGAGTTTAGTGTTGAGGTGGTTATTTTTGATATAGGACATGTAAGGTCAAGAATATATATTAGGGTGTCATGAAAGTAGTTCCATGCTTTGTTCACATCTTGAATAACATACAATTCAGAGAAGTCATTCCTGGACAGGAAGTGTTTTAAGTTAAACAGGTTACCGTTACTGAAAAGCCGCTTCAAAATTGGACATTTAGAGGTTATTTGTATAGGTTTATTTTTGATATTTTTTATATCTATTATTTGACCCAAATGGTAAAAAGATTTGGATTGTTGGTGATTACATAATCAAGGTGTACAGTCATTTGGTTCAAATGGAAGTATTGATTTTAATGAGAAGCTTTCTAGCAAGTCCAACATTTGAATTTTAAAAAGCGAGTCTGTCAAGTAGTTAACATTCCAGTCCCCTAATAAAATAATATCCTCGTATTTTCTGCTAAGATAACTAAGGAATTCATTAAAGAGTTTTATAAAAGTGTTAAAGTCTGATATAGAGTTAAGGGAACATGACCTGTAAATTGTAGCCAGTGCTATTTTCTTATTAAAAACTCTTACCTCAACAGATGAACATTCAAAATAAAATTCTCTTACATAATTACGAGTACATATAACTTTAAAATCACTAAAATTGTTTTTTATATATATTGCGACTCCACCATGTATGTGTTCAGATCTACAAAAATGCGCTGCAAGTTGATAGTTCTTTATTGGAAACAAAGAAATTTGGTCAGACTTCATCCATTTGGTTTTGTTTGTTTTGAAATCCCCAACAATTGATTCATTTGTATCTTTATACATTTGTATTTGTAAATGGTTACCCGTTAATAAAAAAATAAAATAAAACTAAGAACTTTGTCTTTGTTTTGTATTTATTAAAAAAAAAATTCTGTAATATTGCTACCTAAAGCCTAAAGGGGAGTGTTCAGTATTCTATACAAAAAGTAGAAAACTCCATGACTCTATTCATAAGCCTGGCAGTCAAATAACATAATATAAATGCATAGAAAATGAATAATCAGTTTCTAATATTTACCTACTAACCTTTGTACATCTCTAACAACATCCTTAGTAATATCTTTCTCTGTAATATGCTCAGCTGGAAATGTTATATTGTTGCCGACTGGTGAGCTAGTGGGTGACTCATTTTTGACTATACTCTTAAAGTTTATCAAATTGTTGTTCATAAAATTGCTTAATATAGCATGATCTATTTGACTAAAATAATTTACCGAATTATTTGCTGTGCTGTTAAAGTTTTGATTTAAAACATTCTGCAACGAGAGTGAATCATCACTCGACGATACAACTCGATCATTTGATGAAGTTATATTATCATCATTTATTAAATTACCATCTGGGTTATTAATACAGTTTACTCCACTAGCAATATTAGCATTATTAGGCTGATATTCTTCAGATATACTTGTATCCTGATCTGAATCTGTGTTATATGAGCTACTATATAATTCACTATCTTGTGAATCTGCTTCAAGAGGTTCCCTTTTTAATTTTTTATTACCTGACCCAGGAGCACGTAAGTTTCTTTTCTTGGCCCGATTCTCTTCTATTTTCTGTCTCTTTTGGGCTTTGTCCTCCTCTGACATAATCAAGTCTTTACACATACCAATTGCGAAACACTTATCGAGCCTACACTTTTGACAGAATCTTCTAGTTACAGTTGTTATCTTACAGTCATTTGTAAAGGGACACCTAAATTCTTTTGGTATTAGGGCATTTCTTCTAAAAAATGCCTTACAACTTTCACATGTAATGGCATTGAAATTATGGCCTAATGCTTTGTCACCACAAACTGAACAAAATTTTAAATCGATTTTGTTTTTCATTTTTTTCGAGAGTCGTACTGTTACAATAAAAAAATATGTGCGAATCTGATAAACCTACTCATACTTGTCTAAATTTGAGATACTCTTTAATTTAATTGCAAGTCTAATTGCGATAACCAATTATTACTTCTTGATAACATGTTTGTTTATATTCAATATTTTGTCTTTTGTCAAAATCAAAGTCCTCTCTAATATCAGAATCTACGTTGTCGATGGTATGGTCTCCTTTTATTCTTAAATAATAGAAAAGGACAATTAACTAATATTATTGTTGTGGGCAAATGTAAATAAAATCTTTAAAATTCTACACAGCTGATTGATGACACCCTTCGCCTCCAGGTTATTTCATTTGGCTAAAATTATAACCAAGTTTGTGTCTGGTTTTAGAACTAAAAATTTCTGTACCGTCATAAAATGTCATCAAATTTATAGAAATATCGAATTGTTTAAAGGTACAACATTACACAGGAGTAGCAAACTTTTTTTAAAATTATTCTAAAGCCTCAAAGCAGTAGCAACAATTTTGAAGCCAAAAATAATTGATTTTAAAGTTAATAAATTTTTTTATTTTTTTTTATTATATATTAATATATAATATATTAATTATCTTACAATTTATATTACAATCACACGTATATCAAGATACATTAATGCAGCCATAGAGGTAGCTGAACGTCCACTGGCCCATGGTAATCATTATGTGGTATCCGATGCAAAAAATCCAAATATTCCTTAGGTAATCCAGATTCTTCTGCACCTTTCACTATTACCTTCCAATAAGCGACTGAAGGTCGACAATCTTGCGGCAGGTCTACTAACTCAACATCGGGAGGGATGGCAGTTTGTTGGTATGTTCTTGCATTAACCTTTTCTCCGTTAGGTAAAATTATATCTACTTGTAATACTCTGTATACATTTTCATGTACGCCCTCTTGTCTAAAATACAAATGAAAATATAAAAATATTTTAATAAACACAATGTTTCCCTAAATTAATTTCCGATTGGCATACTTGTATTATTAATGTACTTTTTGTTAATGTCTCATCGCCACCATTTTGGACTTAATGCAGTTCTATATTTCGTGGGGAAACTGGCGGTAAAAATTCACTCAGTGATGAAACATAATTACGTTTAGCATTACTCGGCTATATATAATTTAGGCAGTGAGTGGCCTACAAAAACGTCGTTTGGTGACTTTGGCGGTGTTTCTATTAACAATTCTACTCGATTTAGCTCA
The DNA here is from genome assembly GCA_030620095.1 of Kuschelorhynchus macadamiae. Classification (NCBI taxonomy): domain Eukaryota; kingdom Metazoa; phylum Arthropoda; class Insecta; order Coleoptera; family Curculionidae; genus Kuschelorhynchus; species Kuschelorhynchus macadamiae. The sequence goes on from JAUTXW010005440.1 coordinate 347,966, forward strand.
ATCGACTATTATAATAAGCGTTTTTGACAATGAACCGGTCAAATGAGCAAGAACCATCGTGTCAAAAATCGGTGTGATGTTTTAGTCAAACATTTTCTACCCTCGAGAAGGGTCTTGCGTATTTAACCTAGTTATGATTGTTTAAAAGGTTGAACGTCATCCAGAAGTTGTTCAACGATTTGATCAAAGTAAAAACTGCACTTATAAGTATTTCATTTAGTTTTCGTTGCTGTTTGTGAATATTAAAATATTTAATAAAAGCCAAAAATGAAAAAAAATCTGCCTGTTAGAATAAAAGGCTCAAAAACTTGTTTTAGCGGTCATGCTTTGAAAGTTGACCACACTTAACTTGCCATTGATCAAAATCTCTTGACCAGGCCTACGCAAAAAAATGCTTAATATAATAGTATAATACACTAGTACAATTCATCTTAAATCAAATACAATCAGGAATGTTCCAAAGTGCCCAATTCTGCATTTTGTGCACAATTCGATGTCTATTTGTACAATGTGCCTACGACGCGCCAAACGTGCACAAACAGCACTTCCTGTCTTGCAACAAATTAACCTAATACAGATGCGAAAGCCAGCTAGTACGTCGGAAACCGATCTTCAATATCGACACGCCTACTGAGTGGTGTAAATACACCAGTTGTTTAGTACGTTCTCAAACTCTTCTGTAATCTGTAGTTTGAACGAGATAACGCCTAGTTGTATGCTTCTGCTTTGAATAGGCGTATAGGAATTTGTTGAACTTTTGAATTTCTTTTGCATAACTGTTATTGTAGTTTTTAAGTGTTGTTTATTTGTTAATTTTTTTTATTAAAAAGGGACACAAATGTGCTTATTTATATTGTCCATCAAAAACTGGAGGAGAAAAATCCCTTTTTAAGTTCCCAGAGAACCACTTAAGATAAAGAAAAAAATATTATTTATTTTTATTATTATAACGATTCTTTGTAAATGACTGTCTAATATGTCCTTTTGTAGGTCTTTGGGTATATAGATTTTAATAAATAACTCTCTTTGATACTTTTGTCCAAAGTAAAGGGTTAGGGTGAAAAGAAAAGACGATTAAAATTAAGATGTTGAAAAAATCGAGTAATATGTTTATGGGTTCCCGGAGATTTATATAGCGTAAAAAAATCTGATAAAACCAATAGAAAATTAAACATGTCACATTTTTCGTTAAGTTTTGTTAGGTAAATGAATTTCTAATATTTCGAATGTTCTATTATTTTTCTCTAATTTCCTAGGAATTGATATGCGATCAATATATAAATTTACTGAAAGATAATATGCCTCGAAAACGTATGGTGCAGATTATTTTTACCTAAACAAATAATAACTCGATAGACGAATTGATGCGGATTGTCTATGAACTTTTTCTCAAGGCTATAGCAAACAATACGCGTATTTCGGTATGCTTTCGCATCTGTATTAGGTTAATTTGTGATCTTACAAAGTATATATACACAAAGAATCAAAATAAAAAACACTACATTTGGTCAGATATTTTTTATTAAGTGTTTTTTTTCGGAGTTGGTGGATTGCCCATGACGATTGCCGCAAAACTTTTTATGATATAGTATTAGGCTGCACATACGGCGATTCTCTTGGGCAAGAACGATTGTTTGTAGTTTTAATTTGTCTGTGTTTTACAAATACTATAATTTTGTTTGTTGTACGATTTTTAGTGATAATTTATAATAAAAAAATCGGAAAATAACAAAGAGTTACACGTGACATTATTTTACATATTATGTTTTATTTTTTTTATAAACTACATTTTTTGTCAAAAATATTTTTTTTTTAATTTTATACCTATAATGGAATGGAAAAAATCCAGATGTTAGTTTTTAAGCCCCTGACAATTCTCTGTTTTAAAAACTTTGGTTAAAAACATATTGTAAAAAGGGAAAAACACATTTCACACAACTATGAATATTTTAAATTTAATTTATGTACATTTATATTATATTATTTAGGAAGGTCGAAAATAGGTCCCTGTTCAGTCCTCGCTGGAACACCCTGTACACTGTATTTTATTATATTCTTATACATCTGTAAGCCGTAAGTTGCAATTGGTTAAAAAAATCAAATGTTATTATTTTTATTAAAATAAAACTTTAAAACTCTATGCAGTATCTTTTTTCCTGCACACCCGAACATACCATAAAATTTTATATTTGCAGTTGTTATTAGATTATTGTTATTGATTATTATAGATTATTGCTGTATTATCTTCTTCCAGATTACTTCAAATGATATATAAAAAGGTTTTTTTTTTTAAGCAAATGTTTAGACGATGTATTATTATGTTATATAGTATAATGGTTCTTTTGTGTATTGTTTAACCGTAATTAATTTAAGAAATAAAGTTTTATAAACTTTTACAACTTTATTCCCATTTAACCTAGTAAGATAGAAAAAGATGAAGAAACAAGAAAACGCCGGGTTGCATAAAAATGTATTAGGCACATTTCTCCAAATTGACGGGGCCGTTTCAGTTTATATGAATTTAAACATTATTTAGTTAGGTTATGATCTCATTAAAATATAAAAGAATTTTATTGAATAATATCTGGTATAATTTAATAAAAAAAATACTAATTTTTTTTGAGATGGCAACACTGGATTTTAATGCGCCATATAGTACATTTTCATTGACTTGACAGTTGACAGAATGAATAATAGAAAACATAGTCACCACTGCTTATCATTATCATAATAAATATAAAAATACGTGTATTCAAGACTTACAATTACCTATCTAAATGTTCCATGTCGTTGTGATCTATATGCCAAAGAGCTCCCCATACGACACTCGACTTTTTAGGTATGATAGTTGCGCTCGCTCCTTTCCATCGTTTCGTAAAAGTCACAAAACTTACTTGATAGTCCTGGAAAAATCGATCTTATTAGCAGAGGCGAAGTAGATATTGTGTATGTTTCCTACATTTAAACGGCCAATACCGACTCTTTCTGCACTAGGATTGTTAATGTGGATCCTATGTGATAATAAATTACTCCCGTAAGAAAAGTATACAAATTTACCAGACTTAGAAATAGACATTTTCACTTGTATCTCTATATCTACTGTAACCTTCAAAACTCACTAGCGTCACAGAATTACGTTCGATATTTCTGCGACACTGCTAAAAAATTTGCAAGCACGCAAATCTACACTTATGTCATCCGAAATATGACAAGAAATAGCTTATTTACTTTATTTAGAAGTTACAAAATATTCCATTATATCTAAGTCCTTTCTATACATTCAAGTATTACTGAATATTTTTATAAGATAAAAACATGGGTAGGATAGGTATGTATACTTAGATGATGTGTATTTATACTGTACTTTAAGAATTTGTAAGTAGGTATAATAAAAGAAAGTATAGGTACATTTTTTTGTAGTGCCAATGTGTCCACATTTTTCAATCGAGTTTTCAATGTATGTACTGGTTTTGGATCAAAACTTGGCTTTCTGACTGGTTTTTATGTTGTATTTTAATGAAAATGTGTCCTTGTCAAATAGAGCGAATAATCTGTTACATACTCTATGCCTATTTCAATTTTTAAATTCTGCTGATTTCAGTAAGGGTAGTGATAATAAGATTGGTCAAAGCTTGGCATCGTTTACATCCCTCAGCTTTTGTGTTGCAGTATCTGTTTTACGTACGGAAGAACATTTAATTTTTTTCATTACAGAGTCATTAATATAGTTTTTTATTTCTTTCTATTTTATTTTCAATGTTTAAGGATTTAGTTTAAAATTATTTTAGACTGATTTAAAATAGGTCTTTTGGCAATCTGCTCAAATTTATGACTAAAACAATCTAACTGCATATAATAGTAGTAGCTGATATTATATGTACACGGTTAAATCACCAAAGTCTTGGTGGCCTAGCACAAAACACTCTTAACTGACTTCAAATGTGTTTTGTATTGTATATGGAAAATGTTACAGGATATTCATAAAAGTAACTGGATCTTAGACACATTAAGAAGGTCGTTTATCTTTGCCACTAACATTTCCTCATTTTCTTCACTAAATATGTATGATAGCAGTATCATGAGCGTACAATATGGTATACTCATTAAAATCCTGTGAAATTTCATTTGTATAAATAATATATAGAAGAGGACCCAAAATGGAGTCCTGTTGAACACCTCTAACAATGATTTTTTCACATATAATGTTTTGAGGACAGATATATCTCTAGTGTGGCATTTTATAAACACCAACATCTCTAGTGCCTTATTACAGCACATTTCGATACAATTTACAAATGTTAACTTTTTATCAAATGACAAAAGAGAATTCTTTCCCCCAACTTAGATTTAGGTCAAACAATATTATGTGTACTTATCTTTTTCTAAAACCTGATGGCATATCACCCAGTATGTTAATTGTTAATGGGCTTTATGCTCATGATTAAATAAATAAAACACTTTTTAAAATATATTTGAATTTTCGTTTTATTAGCCTTAAAAAATAAGAGCATTATTCCAATATTTCGAGCTTTGTCAATAAAGTTAACATTTAAATGTTTATCCTTTAATACTAATCCCTTCCAAATTTATGGGTGGCCTCGGGCTTATCAACTCGGACAATTTCTTTCGCCAGGTTAAAGTATCCCAAGTATTCAACAGTGTCAGGTGTTGTGTCATAATGGTAGTGACCTGCTTCTCCGTGAGTGCTGAAGCTGTGGAAGTGTTGGACCCTCAAATCCAAATTTCCCTAGAAACATTTATATAAGTACTAGCTGAACCCATTGCACGTATAAATCGAAATAGAGAAACGAAGAATGTTTCTATAACAATAACTACAAATAATAATGTGGGAAAGTTAAAACTATTAAAAGTAATATTCTTTTATAAACTAAAAGCAAGAGTCTGTAAATTAAAAACGTCAGCAATGACGACTTTGCCCTTGAATCTTATTTTATTAAACATTATTTTATGTACCTGCGGACATAAAACAAAAAAGTGGATTTCAAAAACTAAAAATGTAAAAAAAAATTCAAGACATTTTTAAATGTCTCAAAAAATCGTATATAAAAACCAAGTAAAATGTTTTCGTATTTAATATAGTTAAGAAGATAATTAAGGTCAAACACCAAAAATCGATCAATCTAAATATTTATTTACTCAGCGTTTATTTACGATTTTTTTGTGGCCTTTAACACTGCTGTCACAAAAATTGTATTTTTTTTTAATTTTAAAATCCACTTTTTTGTATTTTTTGACCACCCTTAATATCAGACCTAATGTTTAATACTGTGTTTAATAATGTGATGCTACTATAAAGAGATATTTTAAATAAAGTAAAATTATTTTTACCTTCATTAAGAAGTTAACATTTAGATATTAATTTTTGAAAGCCATTATCAAAAGATTGTTTGATAGTCTTACTTAGTTGAAGAGGTATTTAAAAAAAAAGAAGGCAATAATTCACCCTCTATGGTACGAATTCAAGATGGCGGAATAAAATAGGGACCTAATAAAATTAGAAAAAAATCTTATTGAAATGAGAAAAATCAAATGTGATATAAGGATCAACTGATATTGACTCTCCTAATATTTTGCTGGTTTTCCTATAAGTTATATTTTTAGCAGGTCGTGTTATTTTTTTTTGTTTCCTTTGGTTATATTGGTTTTTTTTTGCCAAATTAATATAATTAAATTAAATTATCGTCTTGGAGCACCTGCAACTAGAAGAACGTCAATTGTGATTCTGATTGTTTTTATCCATCTTTATAATCGTATAACCAGGGAAGGACGTAAAATGTTTGTAACTGATGGTTAAGAAAAGTTCTAGTTTTTGGGCTCAAGGCAAAAAAAATAGTTTAAATAAAGAACTACATATTATATTACTACCAATAAAACATGATTTTACCAACAGGATAAAATATTGAAGGGGATGCGTCCCACCCATTCCCTTCACGTGTCCGTCCCTGCGTGTAATGTTACTTACCCCATCGTTGCTAGTGAATGTTCCTAATGCAATTAAAGGTGCGGACATCTCGTAAAATTTCAGCCAATCGTTCACAGCGTCATTATCTATAAAGATATTAGATTTTTAGAGTGCTTTCCAATCTGTTTTCTGTAATTTTTAATTTAGACTTTTAATTGTCGATATAAACCAACCTGTTAAGGGTGTTTTTGAAAAGTCTCTCATCACGTGCTGTTTCGCCTTCCCTTCGGACATCAAGAACGTTCCACCAATTGCAACCAAATGATTTTTGCCGTATCTTTCCTCTATCGAATTTCTAAGGGTTGCTATAAAGTTCTTCTTTCCAATGCGTTTTTTAACGTGAACTTTTATAACCTAAAATATTAGTAAATTTGATTTTTTCTTATTAAACAATATATACAGTGTGTCCCAGATTCGCTTCTCTATACAGGGATCTCGGCTCCTAGTATACTTACAACAAAGGTTAAATGGGGAAAGTTTTAGAGGAAACTTATTCCATTTGATATCCTGCTTCAGATTTACGATCGATCAATTGTTTTTGGAAATATCGGGGAAAAACCGAAAATGGCGGATTTCGTTTTTGGCTAGTATATCCAGAACGGTAAATTTGACAGCTGCCAATATGTGACATTATTCGGACATATTTTTAAGACAAATAAGATGGCGTATACGACACGTCTTCATTGTTTTTTGTTAACCCGCAACCCGCCTCAACTTTCATTTTTGTTATGGCCGCCATATTGAATTTTTCGTTTCTTGGAAAGAGCCTAAAATTTCCAGTCTAGTAATATCTCACAAGTGCATTAAAGATTTTAGTATCATCGAAATATTACACTTCGTAAAGTTAGGTTTCAGTTTTTTCTAAGGAGGCCATGATTTAAAGTAATGTTAGCTCTCAATGATTTTCTAAGGAGGCCATGATTTATCTGTAACAAAATTGGATTTTGACTATGTACAATTAGTACAATTATTACAATTATATAAGACAGGATTATTAATTATAGGCCGATTTCTGTACTTTCTGTTTTTTCAAAAATATTTGAAAGGGCTATTAAATTTAGGATGGTTAAATTTTTAAATAAGTATAAAATACTTTCTGAAAACCAGTATGGTTTTAGAGAGGGAAAATCAACAAACGATGCCATACATATCCTAACATCTAACATCTATGACGCCCTTGACTCAACTGAGCCTTGTATGTGTATATTCGTAGACCTTTCAAAGGCGTTCGATACTGTATGTCATCAAAGGCTACTTAAAAAGTTGCAACGGTATGGACTGAGGGGAAAAGTTTTTAATTTGATTAAAAGTTACTTGGCCGACAGAAAACAATATGTGGACATAAATGGAATACAAAGTAATGAAAGAACTGTAGAATATGGAGTACCGCAAGGTACTGTTCTTGGTCCCATTCTATTCATACTATATATAAATGATATGCTTCAATTAAAAACAAAAAGTACTATAATCAGTTTTGCAGATGACACCGTATTGTTCTGTCGGGCAAATACCTGGCAGTCCCTAAAAAACATGGTAATTGATGACATCACAGCTTTAAAATTATGGTACCAACAAAACAAGTTAACCTTAAATTTGGAAAAAACAAAATACATACCATTTACATCGTATAAAAATTATCTCCCAAATTTAGGATCTTTAAAAGTTGACAATACAGATATCCCTCAAACCTCTTCCATCAAATATCTTGGGATAGAAATTGATTGTCATCTTAAGTGGGATTTGCAAATCAAAAATGTTGTTAATAAATTAAGGGGACTGCTGGGAAAATTTACTTACTTAAGAGACTTTCTTGATACGGGCCAATTAAAAATATTGTATATGTCCTTGGTTCAAACTCACCTTTCTTATGGCATAATAGGTTGGGGCGGAGTGTCAGAAAACCATCTTGAAAATTTGAATTCAATTCAAAAGTGGCTTATCAAGATTATCTATCGGAAACCCAAAACCTATTCAACAGATTTGCTATTTAGAGAGAGTAAACTTCTTGATGTTAGTCAGATATATTGTTTAAATATAATTAAAAGCATAAAAAAGGGCAATATTAAAATTATTAATTGGGATCACTCATATAATACTCGAAATAAGGCTGCATATTTAACATCTACCCTTAAAACACACGGACAAAGATTGTGTAAGTATTTTTCACCTCGACTGTACAACATGTTACCTGATAACATAAAATCGATAAAAAGTTTTAAAAAATTTAAGTGTTCGCTTCATAATTGGCTACTGGACAGTGACAGACTTACCTTTAATAACTTAATTAATTTCAAATATCTAGTTTAGGTATCATTATAAACAAAAATTCACTAAAATCGACATAAACTCTAATATAATAAATGATTATTACACTTGGCTAATCTCAATCCCCGAATTTGACTGCTTTCTCGATAGTGACACAAACTATTTCTCTCAATATAATACATATTCTCGATTTGGACTCAAACTATTTAAAATGTGTATTGAATTTACATTATTATTTGTTTATTTGTTTGTTTGTTTACTTTGGCTTTATTATTATAAGTATATTAAGTCCACCACTCACGAGCGTTCTTAAGACATGCTTCTGTGGTTTCACAACGTTTATTACTTTCCTTCTCAATTTTATTTGTCCTTATTATTTAATTTTACTGTTATATTTATATTAATCTGTGTGATATATTTCATGTATGTTTGTATGAATTTAATAAACGTTATTATTATTATTATTATATTAAATTATTAACAAAATTTGGAAACACGTTTTCTCGTTTCTTCTCGATGTGTATTACATTTTCTGACTCCACAGATCCTTCTTTTCTAACCAATGTTTCTGTCCCTGTTGAAGCACTGCAAGAGACTTCTGGCTGGGTCTTATTGTATACAATTTTATTCGCTACTGCCTTTTTATTATTGAGGCTCTCAGCTACGTAACTTTCCGCAATAGTAGCGGATTTCCATCCACCATGTCGCTTGATAGCCAATACATCAACTCCAGTATTTGCTAATAAAGTTGCCGACGTTCTTCTAAAAGAGTGTCCAGTATACATTTTAGATTCTCAAACTTTAGAAATTTCGCAATTTTATTTGGAAGTGACTAACCTGATTGTACGTCACTTTTTGTCACTGTAAATGTACGTGACCTTCCATTTTTGGAGTCAGGAATGGTCACAATTATGACTTCTTGACTTATTTTAACATTGCCCATTTTCAAAATACAAGAATTCTAACCACACTACACCACAACTTGTTACGTTCTAGACGCGCCTTTCGCTAACCAAGTTAGCATCATCAGCAGATGATATAAACTGCTTATATCATCTGCTGATGATGCTAACTTGGTTAGCGAAAGGCGCGCCTAGAACGTAACAAGTTGTGGTTAGGATTCTTGTATTTTGATCTATCTTCCACCACAGGTTTCAGTGTTAGGAATTGTCCATTTTCATTTCACAGAGTTCATTAGAACGGCACGCTCCAGCAACTCCCATTACCATTATGACCTTCATCAATAAGTATATATCATCGTGGGCTTCAAGCATGAACTTATCCACATCTTCCCTGTTAAACACATTCGATTTTTTGGGTCTATAACCATCATTTTTTCTTTTCAAAAATGCTCGAAGTTTTGGATACTTAGAAATATCTATATTTTCGTCTATAAAAAGAGTGGACTTCAACATCGAATACTCACACCATAAGCTTGATGGGGACTTCAATATTGCACTTTTTTCGTGGAAATACGCCAAAAACAAGATTTCTGAGACTGCAGTAGCCGCCTTGCTTTGGCACCAATTCTTAAAGGATTTATATGCTGCTTTATACCTTTTTTTCGACTTTTCTGGTAGTAGGGATAAACAAGCAATATTCGCTGATTCTTCTATGTCTGAAACATCCATTTTGTCCATACAGACAAACAATTCGACTTCTTCAAACTTTTCGCTATGAATTGTCAACTTGACGTTAATAAAATAAAATCTGCTTATGTTGCTCTGGCAACGGATCACGGCTGCCTTCATAATTTAATGAGAATGCTATCGAATGTAATGATAATGAAAATCCAAAAATATATCCAGCATTTTCTTGTAAACATACAATAGAGGGAGGGGGGAAAATGTTATATACTATATGGGATATAAGTACATTAACCAATCTTGAACTTTTTTATCAGCCCTAGCTACCGCTCGGGCGCAAAATCGTCCTCGGCTGGTAAGTGTTACTTACGTCTATTATAGTATAAATACCTATTTATGAACTCCTTCAGAACACATATAGTTCTATATCCTGAATGAACTCCGTATTATCAGTCTTTACTTACTCCGTTCTTCCGCAGATATTTTCCAGATATTATGTTTCTATGGTTTTCGTTAACGATCCTCTTGTCGTTATGTTAGAGTGGTGTAATATTTGGGGTCCAGTAAGAAAACAAAAAACTTTTTTAAATTGTTGCCGTTTAGCATTTTTATTGTTGCATCCTCAGGATATATATATATAGATTCTATATCCTGCATGAAACCCATATTATCAGTCTTTACCTACCCCGTTGGTTTTCATATATTGCCCAGTTATTAAGTTTCTAAATGGTTTTCGTAGACGATCTTTTTTTGTTAGAGTGGTGTAATATTTCGTGTTAGAAAATACCTGCAAACCAACGGAGTAGGTAAAGACTGATAATATGGGTTTCGTCAGGGGCGTGCATGTTAGCAAAGGAAGCAGTGCTTCCCCAAAAAAAATTACAAAACATCTTCTAAAATGTAATTTTTGAAATAGGAAACCATTAATTTAGTTTATATTAAAAATGCTAAAATTTTATATTAATTATCAAGCCCATAATAAATGCGGCCTCGACTCCGACCGAGCGACAATAGAAAATGGAATAGAACCTATGCGGGCGGCTAGCTTTTCTGCAGCCAAGCCCTGTGTGCTTGATTTCATGTGAACCGAGCCAGAGGTTATTGAACTTTCCACTAGCTGTTTGCAATTTTTGCATATCACTCACGTGCTTTAAGTGGGGGCGGAAGCTATCGTTGGAATAGGTTCTTTGTTTGAACGGCTATTCGTGTGTTGTGTGATACGTACGTCGCGTCGTGCATGGTGCGATATGGAAGACAATAATATGGACTTGGATATGTAAATACCGTCAACTTCGGCTGTCGGTAATAACGTTGAAAATGTTGGAGAATTTAGTAAGAAGAGTGTGTCTGAATGTGTGGTGTGTGTCTTAATAATAAAGGGATTTTCAACATTAAACTTTGCTGATAAGCTTCAAATAATTTCCAAAGGAAGGGCAAAACTGCCTATGAAAAATTGAACCACAAAAATGAAAAACTGTATTAGACATTTTTATCCGGAAAAACAATACGAACAATTTAAATGGTTAACAGGGTGTGAAAATATAAGTAAAATATTTTGTTGGCCATGTTTACTTTTTGAAAATGAAAAAGGTCTGGAATAAAACTGGGTTTTCCGATTTAAACAATTTCCATAAAGCTGTAAAAAGACACATTATATCCAAAGCGCATTTGCAGGCCGTCATAAAAGAAATAGTCTTCGGCAAAACCAGAATTAAACACGCCCTTAATAAACAGTCGGAGAGTATTCAAGAGCATTTTTAGGTTTTAAGAATGTGTCCGAAAATCGTACAGCAGATGCATTATATACCGTAGTTTATAACGTTAGTAAAGAAATTAATGGTGAGAAAAAATTAGTTGCTCAAACCTATGATGGAGCTGCAGTGATGGCAGGACAATTAGGGGGTCTTCAAGCTAAAGTTCGAGAAACTTTCTCAAGTGCTGTGTTTGTCCACTGTTTTGCTCATAAATGAAATTTAGTTTTATCTCAGTCCATCAATCACATTCAAGAATGTAAAGTATTTTTCGTTTCTTTAAGTGGCATGGCTGCTTTTTTTTCCAAGTCAATAAAACGTACCTGAGCTTTGGACTCACAAACGATTGCCCAAAGTAGCTCCTACTAGGTGGAACTATAATGGTGTGTTAAACAGTATCTGAAAATCGTGAATCACTGATTGAACTATTTGAGAATATAATAGAAAATAATGAAACGTGGGACTCAGAAGCAATAAATAGTTCGAGTGGGGTTTTTGGACTGATGAAACCAGATTTTAATTTTAATGATTTGTTGAATATATTTTCAGAAATATTTGCATTCTCGGACAATGTTTTTAATATATTACAAACTAAAACAAATGATATTGCTTTTTGCCTAAAAAAAGTAGATGATTTTAAGTGTATGTTAAGCCAAAAAATGACTGACCTATTTTGGGAGAAAACGATGACGTTAAATGTAGAGCCACAAGTCCGGCGTCTTCGAACAGACAAGGTGGGCGATATTCAAACATCATACAGACGCCTCTTTTATGAAATAATCGATCAAATTCAGCAACAAATAAACTATAGATTTAACGGTTTAAATGCTTTTAAATTCCTCGAGCTCTGCAATTTTGATGCATTTAAAGGAAAAACTTTTCCAGAAGATGCGTTTAAATCTCTTCTTCTTCAATATGGCCAGTTCTTCGACCGAGTGTTACTGCGATCTGAGCTAAAAGGGATTTACGAAACTGACGACATTAGCGCAAAGAATAACGCTAAGGAACTAATGCAATTTTTACAAGATAAGGAGCTGGAAGATGCCTACACCGAAGTGTCGAAATTGTGTGAATTGGTATGGACAATACCTGCCACAAGTTCATCAGTAGAACGCAATTTTTTTAACACTTAAACGTATACAAAATTTCGTGAGGAATTCAACGAGGCAGGAGAGACTTTCGCATAGATCGCTGTTGTCCATTGAAAATAAACTTCTCCAAAATATGTCGGAGCATGGAAGTTTTTATGATGACGTCATTGAAAAATTTGCAGTTGCAAGTTTCTAAAAATTGCTTCCCCTTCCTTAAATTTCACTGCACGCCCCTGGGTTTCATGTAGGATATAAAATCTGTGTCCTGAGGATTCAAAAGGCTTTTGTTTTTTTACTGGATTCTAACCTCAAATAATACACCACTCGAACATAACAAGAGGAACGATAGCGAAAACCAGTTAGAAACTTAATATCTAGGAATTATCTGCGGACCAGCGGAGTAGGTAAAGACTGATAATATGGGTTTCAATTTAAGACGGCGAAACAAAATGGCGGCCATATGAAATTTTTAAAAAGCAATGTTAAAAAATCTTGTTCAATTAATTTTGCAGAAAAAATAGATGAGAAAATGGCATAAACTGGTATAAATTCAGTATGACGTAGCAAAATGGCGATATGTGTCAATGTAAAAACTACTTATTAAATTTATTTTATTATTTGCAAAAGTGAAGTGTGGCATAGGTAGAAAGAAAATGGTAAAATATTGGTAGGAATCCAATATGATGGTACAAACAAAAATGAAAAGACAGTATGTGTAACACATATATAACGTATGTCCCGTAAGTTTTGGCACAAAATTGAGGGGCTTGAAAATAGGTTGTAAAGATAATATATCGAGATGGCTTTGGAAACAAAAAAATGTTTATTTGCTTGACATTAGTTTGACAAGTCATTTTTTAAAGTCAGTTGCATTAAAATGTCTTATAAATTAGAAATACGAAAAAGTATTTATAATTTGGTTGGGCAAATTCCTAAGGCTGAAATAGTTCGCATTTTTCAAAACCAAAATATTTCACGCAGAAGTATTTACCGTACTATAGCCGAATGTGAAGAAGGAATTCCTTGTTTAAATCTTCCAAAAAGTGGAAGACCAAGAAGTTTCACGCGAGAAAGGACGGAAAGATTGGTAAGAAGAGCAAAAGACAGAGTCGGAGTTTCTACAAGAAAATTAGCGCGTCAATTCCGATCTTCAAAGAGTACAGTATGGCGGGAATTGACAAGAAATGGTCAAAAATATCGAAAAAGACGAAAGTGTCCTAAATATACCGAAAATCAATTAGCACGGATAACAAGATGCTGTCGAAATCTTAGGCGGATACATTTTTCAAATGAGAAAGTCATTATTTTGGACGATGAAAAATACTTTACCCTTGCCAACTCGGAAATCAAAGGAAACGATGGTTTTTATACGGACAATATAGAAGAGTGCCCAAACAATGTTAAATATAAGGAAAAAGCAAAATTTGCTGATAAAGTTTTGGTGTGGTGTGCGATTTCGATTAGAGGGATATCCAGACCTTACGTGGGTCGAGTTAGGGGGGAAGCTTTGGATGCGGAAAGGTATATTGACAACTGTCTTAATAAATTAGTTCATTTTGTACACCAACATCACGTGGGAGATGATATAATGTTTTGGCCCGACTTAGCAAGCTGTCATTATGCAAGAGCAACTCAAAATTACCTTCGTCAAAATAACATACCTTTCGTACCAAGACAAGATAACCCCCCTAATTTACCTCAGGCCCGCCCGATTGAAGATTTTTGGGCATTGTTATCCCGCAAAGTGTATGATGGAGGGTGGCAAGCCGAAAATGAGGAACAATTACGGCGTAGAATTTTTAGAAAGATAGGCGAAATTGATGTTGAAGTGGTTCAGAACCTAATGCGAGATGTTCGCAGAAAATTGCGTCTAATTGAGCAGCACGGCCCCTTCAATTTAATTTAAATTATTAATTTTGTTAGTTACTAAGCCGTTAATTATAGTAAATAATAAAAGTTTAACCAAAGCTACATATTAAAAGAATATTTTGTTTTAAATTTTGTGCCAAAACTTACGGGACATACGTTACTATGACTACGTACTGAACTAAACTGGGTCACACTTCACTATTCCTAACAAATAGAAAAAATTATAACGAGGGAAGTTCGGGGTAAAGAAATTATAAAGTATAATATTTAATAGTGTAATGTATACGTTTTAAATCTGTTGAAGTTGTCATTAAGTTATTTTAAATATTACTTCTGCTTTTTGGACCTGTGTATATACTGCTGTATATTAGCACTAGTACATTTTTGATTTTGAAAAATGGCGACCTAAAATATGTTTAAATCTTCCGTAAAATTCTTGAAATAAAACTTTCTTTTTATGGAGGAAAAAATAAAAGACCAATTTATTTTTTTGTAGACTACGTAAATAATGAATGAATGAGAAATAAATAATAATAAATAAATGAAAAACTTGGAAAAATTGAAGTAAATTACAATTACAAAATATTCAGTAATTTTTTCAAATTACTTTAA
This sequence comes from Kuschelorhynchus macadamiae, assembly GCA_030620095.1. NCBI lineage: Eukaryota > Metazoa > Arthropoda > Insecta > Coleoptera > Curculionidae > Kuschelorhynchus > Kuschelorhynchus macadamiae. Next base: position 363,123 of record JAUTXW010005440.1, read on the forward strand.
CCCCCGGTTATTTATATAAGAGGTTTTTTGCTGAAAATAACCTATACATTCTCATGTTAAAATATTTGTAGTTATTTCACTTTCACCCCGTTTAAATATATATATATTGTATATTATTATTGTTACGGAATAAGACCCTATATTTTACCTTGCCGGGTTTTCCTTCTGATATAAACAGATTCCCGAGTAGTGCTATCCTGGTCTCGTTATTTGGCAACACTTGCACGATCATGTGTTCATCTGGACCATTCACGCTTGAAATTCTCGTTTGTTGATCGACAATCCCTTTTTCAATTTTCAGGTTGATAATGCCCTTAAAAATCCGTAAATAATTATATTTCAGGTTTAAACGTGTGATTACTACATTAATTATTTTTTTTAAACATTACCAAACAATATTTTTACCGTGGCGATCCAAAGCCTACTAGAATAAAATCGATTTTGAATTTTGAATATTTTGATGGTTGTTCTTTAGGAAATGTAAACTTTTTATACATCAATGAATAGGATTTTTCTTGCTTATTTTAAAGAGACAAAAATCCAATATGTCGTCTATAAGAAAAAATAAAGTTGGGGATGGTGAAGGATAACCGAAACGTCGTAATTAAAATCTAATGCAATAACCGTTTTCTACACAAAAAATGGCTTTAAAAAAGTGTTCATAGATTTTGAAACAAAACATAAATAAAGAAGTTATAAGGCTTTACAGAAAATGCCACTTTCTAGATTTTTCAAAATATCTCGAAAACCAAAGCACGCCGCTGACGTTTTTAAATTGCCAATAAAATTCTGAAAAACTCATTTAATCATTTTTGTATCTCTTATAGTTTACTTGATCCCAATACATGCATCACCAAATGGCCCACAATGTGTGTGTGTGTGTATGTGTATATATATATATATATATATATATATATATATATATATATATAATGTAGAATAGCAGAAATATAAAATTTCTGCAGGTGCAAAACGGTCTACAAAAAGAATTGCTTTCGATTATGTCCCAGGATACCCTCGTGCGATCATGATTTCGGGACCTCTACCCTCATCAGGCAGGCTTGTACCCAGGGAGATCTGAAATAACAGAATGCTCCATATGATAAAATCGAAAACGAAACGTCTGTCATACTGAAACAGTACTACATGCTAAGTGTAGCACTTAGCGCCACCTATTGGGACTCCGGTGGTTTCCCGCTGCAGACCCATAGGTAATTTAAAAGTATGCACTAGCACCATCATGCGGAGAGTAGATACTGCCCTTGTTAAAGTGAAAAAAGTCAATTTTTTAATAGAACACCCTATATTTTTTATTTATGCAAATGATTATAAAAATAACTACTATTATATATATATATATATATATATATATATATATATATATATATATATATATGTTGGTTTTTACTCCTTCACGGATGGAAAAATACAATGTGTTTTCATTCCGGGTGTACATCCGTTCACTACTGTCGTTCTGAAAAGAACAGTTTTGCTGACGTTTCGCCAAAATCACATTTGGCATTTTCGAAGCTTTCTTTCTCGCGTCCGAATAGAGACTGAAGTGTTGGTGACTGCGACGCTTCCTTTTATACCCCCACTCGGGGCCGAAGGTTATATCTGCGCAGGCGTTGGTCGTTATTTATGTTTTCCGGATGGTGCTGTTGTTGTTGCGCTAATTGCGCTTGAGTTTTTGCGATTTTAGATTTGTCGATTATTGTCTTCCATACTGTTGGTAGTTTTAATGATTCGTCCCTTTTATTCAAATCACCTTGTTTTTCAATTTCTATGGCTTCTCGGATTATTCTGGTCTTATAATGTTCTATATTGGCAATCTCCCTACACCCATCGAAATTTATTTTATGGCCGGTTTCCTGATGATGTAGGAATAAAGCTGAGGTTGTTTGTTTATTTCTGATGCTGAGTTTATGCTCTTCCACTCTTGCTGATATTCGCCTGTTAGTTTGCCCTACGTACAACTTTTCACATTCCTGGCACGGAATGCTGTGGTTTTCCAGTTTGATTTTATCTTTTGGGTTTCCGAGTAGTTTACCTATAGTTGTTTGTGGCTTGTGTATTGTTTGTATGTTGTGTTTCCTCAGAATTCTTCCGATTCTGTCTGTTGTGCCTTTTACATATGGTAAGACTACTCGTTGCTTTCCCGGCTCATATTTTTTGTTGTTCGTTGTTCGGGAAACCTGTGCATTAATAGCTTTCTCTATGGTGCGATTTGTGTAGCCATTTTTCTTTAAAGCACTAGATACTACCTTAAGTTCGTTTTGCCTCGTCTGTGTTTCAGTTAGTCGCACGGATCTAGATATTAGAGTATTTGCCACAGCTTGAATTTGTGCTGGGTGATGATGTGATTTTGCATTTAAATATCTGTCTGTATGTGTTGGTTTTCTATACAAGGTGTATTCGAAATATCCGTTATGTAGTTTTGTGACCAAAACATCTAAAAATGGTAGTTTGTTGTTTTCCTCTAGCTCTAGAGTAAATTGTATTCTGGGGTGGATTGAATTTACGTGAGTCAGAAATTTTTCGAGCTCTGCATGACCATGTTGCCATATAATAAATATGTCATCCACATAACGAATCCATAATTTGGGTTTTAAACTTGCTTTCTCAAGAGCTTCTTTCTCGAAGTATATCATAAATAAATTCGCGACTACTGGTGATAGCGAGGACCCCATTGGAGCACCATCCATTTGTTTATACATTTGCCCGTTGAAAGAAAAATAAGTATTTTTGAGGCAATGCTCCGAAAGTTCTATTATATGTGCCTGGAAATCCTCGTTCATAGCAATCTTGTCCAATGCTTCGTCGATTGGAATACTGGGATATAACGATTTGACATCTAGGCTTGCTATGTTTTTTTCAAGGACGATATCTCGTATAATTCGAGTGAAATGCTCCGAGTTTTTTACAAATGAATCAGCTTTTTCTACAGTTGGTTGCATAATTTCAGAAAGGTATTTCTCCAGTTTTTGTAGCGGCGAATTAACAGCACTAACAATTGGTCTGATAGGCGCCCCTGGTTTGTGTATTTTTGGTAAACCATAGAGTTTAGGACATCTGCTCGACTTTTCCCGTGGTATGATTTTTTGTTGAATTTCGGGGTTTATTGGTGAACTTTTTATTTTATTTTTAGTTGTTTTTTCTAGGTACGTTGTCGGGTCCCTTGGAACAGGCCTATAACAATTGTCTTGTAGGATATCCTGCATTTTTTGTACGTAATCTTGAGTATTCATAACCACATTTGCGTTTCCTTTATCTGCTGGAAGGATTGTGATGTCTTTATTTTTTCGAAGGTTGATTAGGGCCCTTTGTTCAGTGGCATTTAGGTTTTGTTTTGGTGTTTTGCTTGTTCTTAAAATTCTTGCCACTTCTTGTCGAATCTCCTCTGCTTTTGTTTCTTCAGAGGAGTCAAGGACAGCTTCCACTCCAGCTATTATTTCTTCTTTCGGGATTTCCTTAGGAGATATCGCAAAATTAAAACCCTTACTCAGTATGGTAGCTATTAATGCACAGGTTTCCCGAACAACGAACAACAAAAAATATGAGCCGGGAAAGCAACGAGTAGTCTTACCATATGTAAAAGGCACAACAGACAGAATCGGAAGAATTCTGAGGAAACACAACATACAAACAATACACAAGCCACAAACAACTATAGGTAAACTACTCGGAAACCCAAAAGATAAAATCAAACTGGAAAACCACGGAGTGTACAGCATTCCGTGCCAGGACTGTGAAAAGTTGTACGTAGGGCAAACTAACAGGCGAATATCAGCAAGAGTGGAAGAGCATAAACTCAGCATCAGAAATAAACAAACAACCTCAGCTTTATTCCTACATCATCAGGAAACCGGCCATAAAATAAATTTCGATGGGTGTAGGGAGATTGCCAATATAGAACATTATAAGACCAGAATAATCCGAGAAGCCATAGAAATTGAAAAACAAGGTGATTTGAATAAAAGGGACGAATCATTAAAACTACCAACAGTATGGAAGACAATAATCGACAAATCTAAAATCGCAAAAACTCAAGCGCAATTAGCGCAACAACAACAGCACCATCCGGAAAACATAAATAACGACCAACGCCTGCGCAGATATAACCTTCGGCCCCGAGTGGGGGTATAAAAGGAAGCGTCGCAGTCACCAACACTTCAGTCTCTATTCGGACGCGAGAAAGAAAGCTTCGAAAATGCCAAATGTGATTTTGGCGAAACGTCAGCAAAACTGTTCTTTTCAGAACGACAGTAGTGAACGGATGTACACCCGGAATGAAAACACATTATATATATATATATATATATATATATATATATATATATATATACAATGATGGCATAAAGTCTGGAAACCTTGAGATATGTCAAAAACTAAACAAGTTGGGTAAAAAAGTTTCATATAAAAGTAGTATAGTTCCTTACGATTTATGATTCAAAAATGTCTTGAAATATACGGGTTGTTTTAAAATCAAGTTACACGTCAAAACTTCAGAATCTCTAATAGAACACCCTGTATATTATTTCATTTTAAGAATCTACATGAAATTCTGATCATATTTTATTAAGCATACCCTATCCCTAAAGTCAACTGTTTTTGAGATAAAAAAAATGAGAAAACTGTTTTACAAAATTTTTTTAATAACGATTAACAACGATGGTCTAACATTCTAAATGATGCGTTTTAACGTAATAAATGCTGGAACTGTTGTCCGTTCACTTCCTGACAATATCCTAATCGATTGATGAACTCTTGTTGTAGATTTCGAATGAAAGTAGGTGGGATTTGCCGGATTTCATCTCTTATACGATTTTTCAGCGCATCGATATTAGGAGGTCTGTTCAAATAAACTTTGCTCTTAAATATCCCCACAGAAAATAATCTAGGGGAGTTGAGTCCGGGGACCTGGCCGGCCATTCGTAGGGACCACGACGTCCTATCCACCTGTTAGGAAATATTTCACTGAGATACTGCCGAACAGGTAGCGCGTAGTGAGCTGGTGCTCCATCTTATTGGAACCACATTGCTGCAGTAGGCATATCGGGCTCATTACCTGGATACAATTGAGCTAAGTCAGGAATCAACTCGAGTTGCAAAAAATCGAGATAAATTTCGCCGGTTAAATTTACGTCGAAAAAGTAGGGACCTATAATTCTATCTTGAAATATTCCAGCCCAAACATTGATTTTCTCGGGATATTGCGTATGAGCCACTTGAGCCCAATGGGGATTCTCGGTAGACCAATATCTACAGTTTTGTCGGTTGACAGTACCATTAAGAAAAAAGGTGGCTTCATCGGAAAATAAAATATTTCTACAAAAGAATGGATCCAGGTTGCACCGCTCTTGCATACTTTCGCAAAACTCAAGTCGGCGGTCAAAGTCGTCTTCATTTAATTCATGGATTGACCTTATTTTGTAGGGATGATATTTTGCCGTGTGCAGAATATTTTTTACCGATGATTGACTAAGGTTTAAATCTAATGCAACTTGACTTGTAGGTAAATGTGGATTTTCGTTATAATTGAGTAAAACATTCAATTTCATATCATCATCTAGTTTTGCCCCACCTGTCCTGGGAAGATTTTTTACACAACCATGATCACGAAATTTTTTGATAATTTTGATAACTGTGGATTTTGCAATTGCTTGTCCTCGCTCGGGATGCGTATTATTAAAAAGTTCACATACTTCGTCAAGATTTCTTTGGCGATCTCCCAATCCAAACATCATAAGAATCTCTATTCTTTCTCTTTCTGAAAGCATTTTTATCAGGAAAAAAGTAACTCTCCAACAATATGTTAAAAATTGACACAGTGTATTGTCAGTACATGACAGTTTCTATGGGAGTTCTAAAATAATCCACCGGGTTTCACTATGCATAGGGAAATGAGTTAATTTTGTTTAAAGCCAAATTTCCATTTTCTTATTTTTTTATCTCAAAAACAGTTGACTTTAGGGATAGGGTATGCTTAATAAAATATTATCAGAATTTCATGTAGATTCTTAAAATGAAATAATATACAAGGTGTTCCATTAGAGATTGTGAAGTTTTGGCGTGTAACTTGATTTTAAAACACCCTGTATATTTCAAGACATTTTTGAATCATTAATCGTAAGGAACCATACAACTTTTATATGAAACTTTTTTACCCCACTTGTATAGTTTTTGACATATCTCAAGGTTTCCAGACTTTATGTCCTCATTGTATATATATATATATATATATATATATATATATATATATATATATATATATATACAGGGTGTTAATTAATGTCGTGGACATATTTCAGGGGGTGATAGTACAAAAAGTACAAATAGACAAAATAGGAAAAAAATGCCAATATATACATGGTCAAAAACGGTATTGCTTGAGGACGTGCCAATTTTTCTTAGAAATCAAATGTGGTTCATGCACGATGGTGCACCAGCACATTTCAGCATAGAGGTGAGGGAGTTCCTAAATAATAATTTTAACAACCGTTAGATAGGGCGAGGTGGACCTCAGCCATGGCCCCCTAGATCTCCAGATCTGAATAGCCTGGATTTCTTGTTCTGGGGACACCTGAAAACATTGGTGTTAGAATAATGCAAAATACGAAAGAGCTAAAGAAATGAACAAAAAGTTTAAATTTTATATCAGAATTGATACAGGGTGCCCCAAAAAAAGTTCCGCAAGATAAACTTGTAAGTGGAGCAAAAAATGTAACACCCTGTATACTACCATCCACGATTTTGATATTTTATCGTAGAGGTTCTTAAAAGTAATTCATGTTCTAAATTTGAACTGATTGTCTCAGAAGGAACTTGAAAAAAACGCAAAAAACGAGAAAAAAACTTGAAACTTTGACACCTTGTATAACTAAAATGGTGCGTTTTTGACCATGGTTATATTGGCATTTTTTTCCTATTTTGTCGAGTAATATCACCCCCTGAAATATGTTCACGACATTTATTAACACCCTGTATATATATATATATATATATATATATATATATATATATATATATATATATATATATATATATATATATATATATATGTTATATCTATTCTCACCAGCTAGTTCATCATACAAGTTATGCCAACCTTGGTTCCCAGACTATCAGATATCACCCGCCAACGCAGTATTCAGAAGCCGAGCTTATCTCAATAACAAAAGTATCATATATCAGCAGGTGCCACTTGTTTACGAAAACAAGTCTATACCAAGAAAGCTTCATCAGCAGAACCCACGTCCTGACCCAAGTGTTCAAGAAAGAAGTAAACAGTTCCCACTGAGTCAGCATAACGAAACATATAAATAGTTATTTTCTTTGTATACAGTTAAGTTCAGTCTAGCTTCTCATTTGTTAAACGTCACGCTGTAATTTTGCAAGTTCAAATATATATATTTTAATTTGTATTTTTCAAGTAATAAAATAATTTTTTAAAAAGTAATTTCGCAAGAAAGTGATTTAACAAACTGGCGCAGTCGGTAGGATCTGAAAACGTCTAACAGAACACGAAGCCCTTGTGCACTCTCACTGTCGACGGAGGATCCCAATCCATTGTTCAGAAGAACCTGTGAAAACCAAGAAAAATACAAGAAGTACTGAAACTCAAGAAAAGCAGAGAAAATCACGACCCGACGTCACCAACTCGCAGTCAATCTACGGATTAGGAACACCTAGTGAAACCCCTGGTAGAATTTGCTGCAGAGAACACGACGAAGTCTGATGTTTCTACTAGTAACGTAAGACTGAACCATCTCGTTATTAATTTTCTTTATATTTTTCAATTTTCCAAAATATTGAATTTTTTATTCAAATTTAAGGAAATTGTTCGATTTTTCAATTTTGATATTTAGTTAACGAAAAACTGAATTCAAAAACAAGTTTCAAAAATACAAAAGAATATTTTAATTTCAAATTTTGATTATACAGTTAATCAAATTTCAGACAAACAAAACAAAACCACTTGAATTTTGTAGATTTTAGTATTGCTTTAATTTACGTTGATTTGTGTACTACTTTACGTACTGCCAATCAACCTAAATTCTTAATTTTAAGTTCGTATCCTTTATATAATATTGTGTGCCTATATTTGATAATATTGTGTGCCTATATTATTTTATTTTGATATATTGATATATTGAGCAACCATGACTGATAACGGAATACAAAATGTCCCTGAGACACCCGAAATTGAACCATATAAACTATCTGAAATATTTTCAATAATTCCTGAATACGATGGTGATCAAATTTTTCTCCAAACATTTCTCAATGCTTGTGATTGTGCTTACAATATGTCTACACGCCATCAAAAAGATTTATTAGTAATCCACATAAAAAATAAATTACGTGCAAGAGCAGCGCAGCTAATAAGCTCTCGCAACCCTATTTCTTATTTAGAAATAAAACAACTTTTAAAATCTCACTTTGGAGATACGCGAGACTTGTCTTCTTTAATACAAGACTTACAACGTATTACACAATTACCAAATGAAAGTCCTTTAACCTTTCTCAACCGACTTCAAGTGCTAAATGCAAAAATGCACGCCAATATACAAAAGTCTAATCTCACCCCACAACAAAAACAAGCTCAAATAACTCTAATCGAATCCATGTCTCTGAGTACCCTCTTAACTGGTCTTGAACCCCGTATTGGACACATAATTCGTGCCAGTAACCCAAGAGATCTTCTTGAAGCTCAAATACGTATTCGACGTGAACTTCAATTGTCTTATTTTGAATCTCAAAAAGTTTCAAAACCGAACCCACCAAAGCCATTCAACCAATCTTTGAAAAAAACAAACTTTCAAACACAAAAATGTTTTAAATGCGGACGTACTGGTCATTCAGCAAATCAATGCCATGCCAATAACGGACAACCACGTCCCAATTTTTCCCAAAGCTCAAATTTTCAGCGACCCCAGTTTGCCCCGCAAACAAATTCTCTTCAGTCACAAAGACCAAACATGCAACAACAAAGAAGCCCAAATACGCAAACCCCAAATATGACAAATAATCAATCAAATCAAAATAATTTCCAACGTCAACCGAATTCTAATTATTCTCGACCCTCAGTAATTCACAAAAATCCCAATTTTAAAGCTCACTTAGTTAGCACAGATAATAATCAAGAAAAATATTTTAATGACTATTATCAAGACTATCAACAAGATTATCAACAAGATTACCAAGATCCCTCATACTTTTCTTATGAAGACACCTCTACTTTATTCGAAAATGAATACGACAATTTTTATGAGAATCTAGATCCCAATTTAAACTTTAACGAATCAATCGAAAACGATCAAAATTTTCCAATCGAGGAAAATCAAAATTTTCTTTTATCCCCAGATCAAAACCATCCACCCAATCAAGAAATAGATCAAATACAAGCCCAAATAGAAACTCTCACGCTAGACGATATGAATCCCTCACTCAATTTCCCCGAACAACGATTTCTTTAAATCCTTTTCTTGCGATAAATCCTAAAAATCTTTACTATATCAAAGACGCAACAAATACTTTCAAACTACTCATAGATTCTGGTGCAGGTATTTCAATTTTCAAAGAAAATACAGTAAGGAACTTTCCAAATCGTTTCCCCGAAAATGCAACAATTCAAGGCATTACCGAACAAAAACTTTTAATAACTGAATCAACTTTGATAAATTTTAACAACGGTGACCCTCACAAAGTCTATATTTATAATTTAGACATTGATTTTGACGGAATTCTAGGTCTTGACTTCCTAGAACACTACGAATGTACAATCGATTTAAAAAATAAACAACTTATTACCAATTTTAAAACACTACCATTGTATAAAGTTGAAGACAATTATTCTTCAACAAAACTCGAAACATACGAGGCAAATAAAAATAAAATAACTATACAAGGTAGAATGGAACAAGTTTTTAAATTAAAATGTCATCTAATCAATACTGATGCTATTTTATACCGAAAAGAAATAGAAAAAGTACATATCCCTAATGCCCTTGTCCATGTCAATCAAAACGGTGAATTTTTGACAACAATTATCAATGCGAATGCAATTCCAAAAACAATTGATTTCTCAAATATCGAAATAGAACCATTTTCGATACACACACTTCTTAATTTCAATTTTCCCGAATCTTCCGAATTTCAAACTTTAACTTAGCTTAGACTTGACCATTTAAACGAAGAAGAAAAAGAATTAATCACAAATCTTTGTGTCAATTTTGAAGACATTTTTTATCTAGAAGGTGACAACCTTTCCTTCACAAGTGAAATTAAACATAAGATAGACACGAATAATACAAAACCCATTTTTACTAAATCTTATAGATATCCCCAAATACATAAACAAGAGGTTAAAACGCAAGTAAACAATATGTTACAACAAGGTATAATTAGACCATCAATTTCTCCCTGGTCATCTCCCGTTTGGGTTGTACCGAAAAAAATCGACTCTAGTAATAAACAAAAATGGAGAATCGTAATAGATTATAGAAAACTGAACGAATCCACTGTTAATGATAAATATCCACTTCCTAATATCTCAGATTTACTTGACCAACTTGGACAGTGTCAATATTTCACGACTCTTGATCTCGCTTCTGGTTTCCATCAGATAGAGATAGATCCCAAAGATATTTCAAAAACAGCGTTCTCAGTAGAAAACGGTCATTATGAATTTAAACGAATGCCCTTCGGACTAAAGAATGCCCCATCTACATTCCAACGTGTAATGGACAATATTCTTTTAGGAATCTTAAATGAACGATGTCTTGTCTATATGGACGATATTATAGTCTATTCCGCTACAATTGATGAACATATCCAACGATTACGCGAAGTTTTCAAAAGACTAAGAAAAGCTAATCTTAAAATACAACCAGACAAATGCGAATTTTTACGCAAAGAAGTAGCATACCTTGGACACGTAATAACTAAAGACGGTGTCAAAACGAATCCAACAAAAATTGAATGTATCCAAAATTTTCCCCAACCAAAAAATCCTAAGGATATAAAATCTTTCCTTGGCTTAGCAGGCTATTATCGACGATTCATTCCTAATTTTGCGAAAATTTCTAAACCACTTACTCGTCTACTCAAAAAAGAAATAAAATTTGACTTTGATTCTGATTGCAAAGAATCTTTTGATGAACTGAAAAAATTGCTAATTTCTGACCCAATTCTTATATACCCAAATTTTAACGAACCATTTCTTTTAACCACAGATGCTAGTGCTTTTGCAATAGGCGCTGTGTTATCACAAGGACCTGTAGGAAAAGATTTACCAATTGGCTATGCATCTAGAACCTTATGTAAAGCCGAAACAAATTATTCAACTATTGAACGTGAACTCCTTGCAATTGTATGGGCAGTAAAACATTTTCGCCCGTATCTTTTTGGCAGAAAATTTAAACTAATTACAGACCACCGCCCTCTTACTTGGCTTTTTTCAATTAAAGACCCAGGTAGTAGACTCGCACGCTGGAGACTTAAACTCGAAGAATATGAGTATGAAATAATTTACAAACCCGGTAAGATTAATAAAAACGCAGACGCATTATCAAGAATTAAAATTAATCATTTTAATCAATGCGCAAAATTCCAATCAAAACTTTCTATTTTTGCGACAAATCAAGACGATGACGAAAATTCTAATAACTCAAATTTAAATTTCGATGATGAAAAAATAACCGAAGATTACAACACATTTGCTAATATGTACGAAACAAAATCTTTAATTGATTATTCAAAAATTGAAACTTCAAATGAACAACTTCTAAATAAATCACATAAAAACATAATAACTTTTTTTCAACAAAAGAATTTAGGAGAATTACAACATGAAATATTAGAAGACATTTTTGAAGAAAATGCAGATTTTTCAATGCAAAGACTAAATATTTTCTCTAGTAAAACAGTTAAAAATCGGAAATATTACATAATTCCTTTGTTACTCGATCCAGAAAATGTAGTCCAACATCTTTTCTATATTATTTATACGGGACAAAACGAATTTGACCTTTTGTCAACGTATTTTCTCGAAAATAAAATAGACCTTCCTATTCTTGAAATATAAGATATGATGAAAAAGATATTAAAATATGTATTTGTCAAAATATTGTAACCATCCCAGATAAAGACCAAATACCAATTATATTGGAACAATACCATTTAGGCAAAAGTAATTTACACCGCGGAATTAATGAAACTTTAAGACGCATCAAAGAAAAATATAATTGGCCCAAAATGATTAAAGATGTAGAAAACTTTATAAAAAGTTGTGAAACATGTCAAAAAATTAAAATATGCCGAAAAAATTTAAGCAACCCTTTAGTGCTAACAGAAACACCGAAAACACCATTTGAACGAATAAATATTGATATATTTGAATATCCATCTAAAAACTATGCTTTGACAATACGAGACGAACTTACTAAATTTACCCAAGCTTATCCAATTGAAGATAAAACGGCAAAAACTATCGTTAATACTATTATTTTATTTTTCCAACATTATGGTACCCCACTACGAATCCATTGTGATTATGGCCGTGAATTTAATAATACATTAATGAAAGACCTATGTGAACTATACGACATAAAAATAACATTTTCAAGTGTAGGTCATCCCCAATCAAACGGCTCTTTAGAAAGATTTCACGCTACACTTAGCGAAATGATAAGAGCTAATCAAACCGAAAACCCACATGAACATCCGTTCAACGTACTTCCGTATGCTGTTATTTGTTACAATAACACGAAAAATAAAACCCACGGTTTTACGCCCTTTGAACTAATTTTCGGACATACTTCTTCTAGACCCCCTGAAACCCTATATAATGAAAAAAACCTCATATCAAAATACATACGTGATTTAAACAATCGTATGCAATTCCTTTATAAATCTGCTCGTAATAAAACGAAACAACAAAAAGAAAAAGCAAAAGAACGTTTCGATCAACATGTTGCCAAACATCCTTATGATTATAAAATAGGTGAAAAAGTATATGTACGTGAATCCCAAATTAAAGATAAGGCTCAAAACAAATTTAATGGCCCTTTCGAAATTCTCGAAATTTATCAAAACTCAGCCCTTTTATTAAATCCCAATTCTAAACAAAAATCTAAAATAAATTTTGATAGATTAAAACCATACTACGAGCAAATTTCTCTTCCAGGACCATCCTCGGACTGTCATCAGTCGTCCAGTCCCAATACTCCATAAGTCCAATTAACAACACGATAGGAGTCTTCTTTCATGAAGAAGCAAAAATAAGAATATCTAATGATAAATGGACATTACTTGTATATAAAGATTTAGAACCAATTAAGGATACAATTGTAAATAATGATAGAATTTTAGAAAACCTTATTAATAATATTAATGAAGACGTACCACGAATGAAAGCATTTAAATCTGAAGTACTAACACATATTAGTCTCCTTAGACAAATATCAGGAGCTGTAAATCAAAAATATACAGAAATAATGGCAGATACTAAAAAATATATTTTTAGAGAAAAACGTGGAATTTTTAATGGTATACATTTTGGAAAGCAATTACAGGAAACTTAGATGCTTCCGATGGCGAATATTTTAATGACTGTATAGAAAAAATAACACATGATGAATATCAAATCGAAAATCTTCTTAAAAATCAAATTTCAGTAACATCCTCAGTAATAAAAGAATTTAATTCAACTATTCAGAAACTTAAAATTGACGAAGAAACATTCAATAATGACATAATAGAAATACGAAAATCAATACTGGATATTTCTGACGATCTGAAATATTATTCCTCTCAAATAGAAATATTAAATATTTGCGAACTATTAATGGAAAGCTATTCATTTCTTGAAAATTCCTTGAATGATATTATAAATTCAATTGTTTTCGCCCGTTTACGAATTTTACACAGTTCGATTATTACACCTTTTGACCTAATAGAATCACTAAAGCACATATCTCAATCATTGCAGAGAAATAATTTACCTTTGCTAATTCACCCTTCAAGTGTGGCTCAATATCTCGAAATCATAGAACTAAAGGCATATCAATATGATTCAAAAGTAATTTTTGTTCTCGAAATCCCATTAGTAGATCCAGAAAAATATATTCTCTTTCACTTATATCCAATACCAATTTTGGATAATCGAACAGGCCTTCACCACATTCTTTCAATAACAAATAATTTAATTGCGCGAAACGATGATTCATTATTATACATCACAATTCGCAACTTGGAATCATGCAAATCTTTGAGCAGCCGAACACTAATATGTTCCAACATCCTGCCATATCCAATAGACAGTGATGCTGTTTGTGAAGCCCAGTTACTACGATTAATCAATCGCCTTCCAAGAACGTGCCAAGTTTCAGTTATCCTAGCCAAAGACTATCATGTGCAAGAACTTAACCAAAACTCCTGGTTAGTTGCCGTTGCAGACCCTTTACCTGTGACCATTAAATGTGGTTCCAGAGACGTTGTTACCCAAACAATCAGTACCAACGCCATAATCAAACTCCAACCAGAGTGTAGTGCATTTATTGGCAGCACCAAAGTTCTAGCGAAGAAATTTGTAAATACCTATGACAATGTTACCTACAGCAACGTTCCAATCCAAATTCCATTTGATTGCTGCAGTCATTACCCTGAAAAGATTCACATACCAGACTTGAAGCCTCTTCAGTTACACCACATTGATACAGAAAATTTAAATATAGCTCAACATAAATTAAATGAATATTCTGATCAGTTGGACAGACTAATCAATCAACCATTCGTAAAGAAACATATCGGTTGGTTTACGATCCTGACCATAACTCTGATCATCAGTCTAATTATCCTGTATATATTTTGTAAATGTTATAGAAGAAAACCTAAAAACCTCAGTATTGGAATTGTCAATGCCAATAGTGATGACTACCCACCTTCTCCACCAAGGTCCAGAACAAATTTCGTACAATGGAGAAGAATATTTCCAAAAAGGCGACCAAATATACGTGTTGGTGAACCAACAGAAGAATCTGAAGAAATAGAACTTAACCTGAACAAACATTCAGCTTGAAAGTTGCTTCCACGCATCAACTTTCATCTTGATGGGGGAGTTGTTATATCTATTCTCACCAGCTAGTTCATCATACAAGTTATGCCAACCTTGGTTCCCAGACTATCAGATATCACCCGCCAACGCAGTATTCAGAAGCCGAGCTTATCTCAATAACAAAAGTATCATATATCAGCAGGTGCCACTTGTTTACGAAAACAAGTCTATACCAAGAAAGCTTCATCAGCAGAACCCACGTCCTGACCCAAGTGTTCAAGAAAGAAGTAAACAGTTCCCACTGAGTCAGCATAACGAAACATATAAATAGTTATTTTCTTTGTATACAGTTAAGTTCAGTCTAGCTTCTCATTTGTTAAACGTCACGCTGTAATTTTGCAAGTTCAAATATATATATTTTAATTTGTATTTTTCAAGTAATAAAATAATTTTTTAAAAAGTAATTTCGCAAGAAAGTGATTTAACATATATATATATATATATATATATATATATATATATATATATATATATATATATATATATATATATATACAGGGTGGCCCATCGAAAACGTACCGCAAGGCATAACGGCCAGGGTAATTTTTTTTTCAAAAAATCCAAAAACACGTCAATTTTGTTTGTGAGGGGGACAATTTTTGCCGTTAAAATGATCGCAAAATTTTCGACCCTTTAAGCGGGGGTGTTATCCCCCAAACTTTTTCAAATGGGAAGAGGGGTCAAGTGGTACCGCAATGAAAAGGGCTTTCTATTCTCTATACATTCCCGCTTTGGTTTTGAAAATCGGTCAAGTCATTTAGAAAATATGAAGGATTGAAATTTAAAATGTTTATTTACAAATTATCAGAGTAAATGATAAGGATAAATTCCTTCGACCAATTCGCTATTTTTGTCCTGTTATTTTAGATGTTTACTGCTGATTTTAGTGATTTGACATGCCACAACGATCAGGTGCGGTAGTTGCTAGATAGCTGTTCTGTAACTTGTGCGTTTAAATTTCTCAATATCATTAAATTTTTTATCAATAATTATGGTGTACTCACTTGCAGAAAAAGTGGAAATAATCGAATTTTATTTTAAAAATAATGAATGTGGCAATCGGGTTGCGCAGATATTTAATGAACGACATCCTGAAAAACACCTTTCCGGCAAAATTGTTCGCGAGTTAGTAGCAAAATTTCGCGAAACTGGATCCCTTATGAATAAAAAGAGGCAGATGGAAAATCCTGTAGTAAATGAAGCTATGGAGGTCTTTGTATTGGGCCAAGTTGCCATGGATAGTACGCTGAGTACAAGAAAATTAGCCAATGAGACCGGCGTGAATCGTACAAGTGTCCAAAGAATATTGAAAAAACACCATTTCCACTCGTATAAAATTCAGTTGGTACAAGAACTCAACGAAGACGATTTTGATCACCGCTTGCAATTTTGTGAAACTATTAGTGAACGAGTGGCCAATAATAATAATTTTCTATTCAATGTGTGTTTTTCGGGTGAGTGCACTTTCTTTTTGAACGGTGTAGTTAATCGGCATAACTGTCGGTACTGGGCTGAGAACAACCCCAGGGTATTTCACGAGGTGCACACACAACATCCTCAGAAATTGAACGTGTGGGCTGGTATTTTTGGAAATTCTATTGTGGGTCCTTTTTTTCTTCCTGGAACTCTAACAGGTGATATGTACTTAGATTTACTGGCAAATACCATCGACCCAGCCCTAACTGACATCATCGAAAATAATCCTGGATACGTTGAAGCGGAACTAATATTTCAACAAGACGGTGCACCTCCACATTACTCTCAAAATGTGCGTAATTATTTAAACACTAACTTTCCCGGGCGGTGGATAGGACGAAGGGGTGCCATTGAGTGGCCTCCCCGGTCACCCGACTTGACTCCTTTAGACTTTTTTCTATGGGGACACATAAAAAGTAAAGTGTATAGCACTCCACTTGCCTCATTAGAAGATCTGCGAACACGAATTATTGACGTTTGTCGCGAAGTGACCCCTCAAGTTCTTCAGAATGTTCGAGAACGATTTGAAGCTAATTTGTATTACTGTATGGAGGTCGACGGGCAACATTTTCAGCATTTGCTTCATTAATACGGTAAGTTTTTTTTTATTTAATTCAATTTATGCGTTTTTTGAAAAATGTATTTTTCAAATTTCAATCCTTCATATTTTCTAAATGACTTGACCGATTTTCAAAACCATAGCGGGAATGTATAGAGAATAGAAAGCCCTTTTCATTGCGGTACCACTTGACCCCTCTTCCCATTTGAAAAAGTTTGGGGGATGACACCCCCGCTTAGAGGGTTGAAAATTTTGCGATCATTTTAAGGGCAAAAGTTGTCCCCCTCACAAACAAAATTGACGTGTTTTTGGATTTTTTGAAAAAAAAATTACCCTGGCCGTTATGCCTTGCGGTACGTTTTCGATGGGCCACCCTGTATATATATATATATATATATATATATATATATATATATATATATATATATATATATATAAGTTTGAATTCCGTATATGCATTGAGGTTTTATAAACTGGAAATTACCACCCAAACGCCCAATTTTAGATTTTTGCCTTTTTTTTATAGTGATTTGAAAAATAGTTCCAGTTTTCAAAAAATCATACATAACCTTAATTATCTCGGAAACTACGCAATAGTTCATTAATAACTTATGCTTATTTTTGACAAGGAATCAAATAATGGAAAAATACAGGGTGTCCCATTTAAATTTCTATTGTTGATGTCCCAGCAAAACTGGGACACCCTGTATACATGGACACATATTTTCAAAGAACTTCAACCTTACAGTAGATGTGCTGCTAACGTATAGTAACATTATATTATCAGGAGTATTTAATAAAGTCTTGTAGTAAAGAAGTGTTTAATATCAAGTGAACACATAAAAATAGGAACTAATAAGGTTGTTGGCATTTCTATTCCTAATACCTATCCATATTTTTACCTCGCAGTTAACACCAATGTGTGGGTACGGACCAGCTCCGGCGCCGATTAAAAAAGCTGGTTCCACAGCTGCTGACTCTGCTACATCTCTTAGATCATACAATTTTTCTCGGTTTACTAACGGAACCAAATATTGGGTCCCTCCTATTTCCAGAACTTTCGGATTCCCATTAAGACCTTAAAATTGGTTAGGCAAATTCAACATATTATCCTGAAGTTGATTTTAATACAAAAAGAAAAAGTTTAGCATGTACACGATGTCCCATTTTGTTTATAATGGTGGTTTTCAAACAAAACTTAACCCTCTTAGTTTCCGAAAAAAATATTGCATTCTCAGTTACCCCTTGTATCTGTCTGTCTAACAACTTGTCAAAATAAAGACGAATCCTTTTAGAACTTTTACATAGAATCCAGTGGCGTAGTCAGTTTTTTTTCTAAATGTTACTGTTTTTGTAATATTAACCAATGCTTAGTTTTTAAACGGGACACCCGGTATATTTGTCAAGAAATTAATATGTCTTTTTAAAAGCTTCTCAAAAATTTATAACAGTATGGGTCTATGTTTATTTTATTTATTTATTGTCATAAGCACTTACAGAGTATAAACTCCAAATTGTACATACAAAAAAAAGTCATCTAATCCTATCTGTTACAGAATAAAACTTAGTATCTAACCATTTAAACGCATCTTAATCAAATTCTTAACCGTATTTAAATTACATGCAAAAAGGTCAATATTTTCAAAGTTATGATTGTAGTTTTTCATAAGCCTATCTGAGAAACGCTGCGTACCATAATTTGTGCGATGGAATGTAAGCTAGAAAAGGTCTCTGCATCTTGTATTTCTTCGAGGTATGCGAAAATTGACTGTTGTCAACAACTGATTGCATTCTATTCTTCCAGTTACAAGTTTGTGTAAGAAAATTCCTAAAGCGGTGTGTCTTCGAAATTCCAAACTCTCGATACCGGCTAGGAAAACTTAATTTATGCAACATAAACTTAACAAACCTATTTTGAACAGCCTCAAGACGTTGAATATCACAATTGTAAAAAGGACAACAGAATTATATTCTAATATACTACGCACAAGACAAAAATATAAACATTTGATTGCTTTAACATCACATATATGAGAGCAGGTCCGCCGTAAAAAACCTAGCATTCTTGAGGCTTTCAGAACTATAATATCAACATGCTTGCTAAAACTTAGATTTTCGCTAAAGACAACACCAAAATCATTAAAACTATTTACAGAATCTAAAACAGTGTCTCCAATAGAGTATGGGTATGTTATAGGAGCCCTACTTTTCGAAAATCTCATTACTTTACATTTAGAGATGTTGATATTCAGGTTATTTAAATTACACCAGTTTTCAAAAATTTCTAGGTCCTCCTGAACACTCAAGCAGTCTTCAATGGAATTGACAGCATAAAACAGCCTGAGGTCGTCTGCATATAAAAGGCATTTGCATTTACGGAACACAGATGTAACGCTATTAATAAAGAGTAGGAAGAGAATGGGCCCCAAGTGTGACCCTTGCGGTACGCCTGACGTTACGATTATGTCTCGTGACACAACACCTCCAATCTTGACGGTTTGCTTTCGGTTGGTTAGATATGAACTGATCCAGTGAATGTATGGTCCACTCAGTCCCATTGCAGATAATTTTCTAATAAAAAGGTGATGATTAACTGTATCAAATGCCTTAGAGATATCTGTATACACTACGTCCACCTGACTGCCACTCTCCACGCCTTCTACTACATAGTTCTGAAATACTCCAAGGTTGGTTATGGTTGATCTCCCTTTAAAAAATCCATGTTGATCTCCTGATATATAATGCTTGAATGATTCGAAAAATTCATCAGTGATTATGGATTCGAACACCTTGGACATAATTGGCAGCAAAGACACACCAGGATAGTTATTAATGTCATTTTTGCGACCCGACTTGAATATTGGCATAAGCCATGAGTGTTTCCACATGCTTGGAAAGGTTCCTTGCTCAAATGACAATTGGAAAATGAGACTTAACGGGCCAGCGAGGGAGTTTGTTTAAGAAAGACGGAAGGTATCCCATCGGATCCCATACTTTTTCCCGTGTCCAAGTTTCTTAGCTTTTGAACCACTTCGTCATATGTTAAGCTATGTTTCCATTAACTGGGTATTTCCAACTGCTGGTAATATTTTATAACAATTTTCAAAATATGTAGCAAACGATTCAGCGATTTCCTGTGGCGTATCTGCCATAGTATTGTCGTACTTCATACTCCTTGGAATGCAGCGATTATTACTTTTAAGGGAATTCACATAAGACCAAAAATGTTTTATGTTGTTGGGAATCATTTGCTCGAGGTCTGAAACATACATCAAGTAACTATATTCAATTGAGTATTTTGGTTCCTTTCTCAACCTGGAGTAACGGAGATAATCTTCTTGTTTTTTAGAACGTTTGTATTGAAGGTATACTTTTTTTTTAGTTAAAAGTTTTTTTGTTTCTCCTGAATACCATCGAGGATATTTTTTACTCCTTTTATGTATCTTTGGGACATGTTTCTCAATCCCTTGAAATAAAGTTTTGTAAAAACTCTGTACCACATGGTCAATGTCCTTACTTTCCTCCAACCAATGCCAGTTAATATTTAAAATATAGTTATTTAATCCATTGTAGTCAGCCCTATAGAAGTTATATCCAAGGTCGTCTTCAAATTCCAAAGAGGGGTTAGTTAATAATGAAAAAACAATCTCCACAGGTGAGTGATGTTGAACGATATTACTAAGAGGCATCTGTGCAAACTCAACTTTAACGTCTGGAAGCTCCTCGCAGAAAATGAGATCTAAGTATTTCCCAAATTCATTTGGTACATGATTAATTTGTTGCAGTTCATTCAAAAACATTCCAGTAATTAATGGGTTTGTTGCTTCTGAGGAGAGGTCGGTAGGTATTAAAGAGTCATCCTCCTGTGGGTTTTAGATAAGTTAAAATCGCCAGTCACCAATAACTTCGCATGTTTGTATCTTTTCCTAATGCCCTCCAACTTTTCAATAAACGTTTGGTATGATGCAACCGGTGAGTTTGGAGGGAAATATACACATCCAAGAACCATTGTACTTCCATCGACCTTGACAAGGACCCATGCATCCTCAAAGTTAATAAACAACAACAGAACTCTTAATTTTCGTAATTCGCCTTCAAAATTTTGCAATACGCCATACAAAACAATGCTGCTTCTTATTTAAAGTCTAATGACTTTAAATTATCTATTATCTACATGCTAACAATAAATCAAGAAAATTATTTAATAACAGCTATTTATCAATATATCTAAAGATAATTTTGCAAGTGCTGCCTACCTAGATTTATCTAACAAATGGAAAAAACATTAATACAAAATTATTATCCAATAATCATATCAGTAAAAACCGACTTTGAACAAATCAAAAGAACTGTTTAACCTGATTTCCATTTTGTTGTATGCGATTTTTCGAACACAGGCCAGCTCATTATTTTCACAATGGAAATACCCTCCCAATAATAAAAAAAATATTCGAAAAGCCCTAATACGTACCATTTTTTAATAGCCTAATTAGAACCTTTTATATTGGCAGGTAAACAATTTTATTGAAAAAATTACCTAGACTGGGTTGTTTACAACATTAGACATAAAATAAACGTTAAACATCACTCACATTTAGAAAAAAATACTGTCTACGCCACTGGATTCTATGTAAAAAGTTCAAAAAGGATTCGTCTTTGTCTTTTTGAAAAGTTGGGACTTAACTGACATACGAGGGGCACCTGAAAATTTGATATTTTCCGATCCTGTAACTCGGAAATTAAGAGAGCTTTGACTATATTGTTTATGGCATCTTTCGTTGCACAAAAAAGTAGCTTAGGTTCTCGAAACCTGCAAGGGTCTATCTTTAAAAATAAGCGGGATACCCCGAAATTACAATCAAAATGAAACACCCTGTACATATATCAGGGTAATTTGTTATAAATACGCTAAGCTGGCAATCTTTATTTTTGGCTTTCTATTATTTATAATTTTCTCGTTTTTTATTTTGTGAAATACATTTTTAGAATGTGGAGAAGGGGAACAATTTTTATTTCAAAAAGAGGACTGTGAAATGTAGTTGGGCAAAAATTACTTCAAATTATTATAACAGGGTTATAGGTTAAAAATGCACCACCCCCTAAACTTTTACAAAATTTGTTTTAGAACAAATGTTTTATATAAAAGTTTTAATTAGCAGTGATTTTTTTTTTGGAAATTGGAAACTGTATACAGGGTGATACATAAGATAATAATGCAAAAATAGACCTACATTTGGCTGCCAAATAGAATGGTTTACCGGTAAGATCCGGCGACTCTACAACCTGCTTGTATCTGTCTGTCTAACAACTTTTCAAAATAAAGACGAATCCTTTTAGAACTTTTACATAGAATCCAGTGGCGTAGTCAGTTTTTTTTCTAAATGTTACTATTTTTGTAATATTGACCATCGCTTGGTTTTTTAAATAGGACACCCGGTATATTTGTCAAGAAATTAATTTGCCTTTTTTTTAAAAGCTTCTCAAAAATGTATAACAGTATGGGTCTATGTTAATAAACAACAACAAAACTCCTGATTTTCATAATTCGCCTTCAAAATTTTGCAATATGCCATACAAAACAATGCTGCTTCTTATTTAAAGTATAATGACTTTAAATTAGTATCTACATGCTAACAATAAATCAAGAAAATTATTTAATAACAGCTATTTATCAATATATCTTAAGATAATTTTGCAAGTGCTGTCTACCTAGATTTATCTAACAAATAGAAAAAACATTAATACAAAATTATTATCCAATAACCATATCAGTAAAAACCGACTTTGAACAAATCAAAAGAACTGTTTAAACTGATTTCCGTTTTGTTGTATGCGATTTTTCTAACACAGGCCAGCTCATTATTTTCACAATGGAAATACCCTCCCAATAATAAAAAAAATATTCGAAAAGCCCTAATACGTACCATTTTTTAATAGCCTAATTAGAACCTTTTATATTGGCAGGTAAACAATTTTATTGAAAAAATTACTAGACTGGGTTGTTTACAACATTAGACATAAAATAAACGTTAAACATCACTCTTCTGTTGAGTTTCGAATTGACTGCTTCTCTGTGTATCGATAAGCAAGTGTATGTCAAGACGAGAATGTCGAGTCAAACTCGCCGAAGTTGCAAAATTTCTCCTGACAAATTTTGTTATATTTGTGGAGAATTTCTGGTGAAATCACAAGCCAGGTCATTTTCCGAAAATGTAAAAAAGCCTACTTTAAATAATTTGATGTGTTAATTGGGGATGAAGATAAGCGGTGGGTTCCCCATGTGTGTTAGTTGTAGTGTATCATTGGTGCAGTGGATGAAGGGAAAGAGAAAAAGAACGCCTTTTGCAATTCCAATGGTATGGCGAGAACCCACCAATCATTCTGACGATTGTTATTCTTGCCTGACAAAGACTGAATGTTATTCCAAAAAGAGAAAGCACAATATAGAATATCCAAATTTGCAATCTGTCGTAGGACCTGTTCCTCATAATGCAAATTTACCAGTGCCGATTGCGCCTTTCAATTGGCAAGCTATTGATTTGAGAGATAATGGAGATAACGCATCATCAGGCAGCTCAGAAGAACAGTGCACCAATCCCACTTTTACCACAGGCCCCAGGTGTCCCATTAAAAAGAAGCATTGGTCAAAACAGTAATATTTAGAAAAAATACTGTCTACGCCACTGGATTCTATGTAAAAAGTTCCAAAAAGGATTCGTTTTTGTCTTTTTGAATAGGTGGCAGTTAACTGAGATACAAGGGGCATCTGAAAATGCAATATTTTCCGACCCTGTAACTCGTAAACTAAGAGAGCTTTGACTATATTGTTTATGGCATCTTTCGTTGCACAAAAAAGTAGCTTAGGTTCTCGAAACCTGCAAGGGTCTATCTTTAAAAATAAGCGGGATACCCCGAAATTACAATCAAAATGAAACACCCTGTACATATATCAGGGTAATTTGTTATAAATACGCTAAGCTAGCAATCATTATTTTTGGCTTTCTATTATTTATAATTTTCTTGTTTTTTATTTTGTGAAACATATTTTTAGAATGTGGAGAAGGGGAACAATCTTTATTTCAAAAAGAGGACTGTGGAATGTGGTTGGGCAAAAATTATTATTACAGGGTTATAGGTTAAAAATGTACCACCACCTAAACTTTTATAAAATTTGTTTTAGAACAAATGTTTTATATAAAAGTTTTAATTAGCAGTGATTTTTTTTTTAGAAAATGGAAACTGTATACAGGGTGATACATAAGATAATAATGCAAAAATAGACCTACCTTTGGCTGCCAAATAGAATGGTTTACTGGTAAGATCCGGCGACTCTACAACCTCCACATCAACTTCTTTAAAATTAGTGGGCAAATACGATCTGAAAACTTAAAAATTTTGAAAATAGAATTGCGGAAAAAAAGTTTAAAAAAGAAATATTGATTTATTGATGGATACTGTAATAAGGAGAGGATTTACATACTACTAAATTAAATTCGGCCCAAGTGTGTGCAAAACATTTCATATTAATATTTTTTTAAAACAGATTTTTTAAATAATGTTTACCTTTATGTAACTCTGTAATTATTTTTTTTTGTTTGGAAAAGCGAGGTAATTCTACTTAAAAGACTCATTACGAGTAATACATATTTTTTTACATTCTGCTTTAAACTTTTTTCACTGGGGGAAAGTCTTTAGAATTTGCAATATAAAATGATTTAATTCTTAATTATAAAAATATTTTGTTTGTACCGCTCGGCGACTTCGGCGTTCTCACTTCGAAGCTTCAAAAAGTATTCACTTGTCATAACTAAGTTTAAACACACAATAAATATATATAAAAATCCATGAAATTTGCTTTTAAATTATCACGGATCCGTATGGAAGAAAACAATGTTTGTCCTACGGCAGCCATATTGACGGTCTAAGCTAAGAATCCGATATTTTACAGAACAATTCTTTAAGTATTTCTAGGATAAAAAGTTTATATAAAGATGTGTCAAAAGTGATTCGTTTCCAAGATGCAGGATGTATTTACTTTTTTTTTATCAATCAATCAATTGTACGTTTCTAGGGATACATTATTTTAATTTGGCACACCATATAAGGAGACCAATGTCTACGAAATCAAATCAAATTTATTAGTGTCAATAACAAAGGAATTGTTTACACAAGTCAGCTTAATTTAAATATAAATGTTGTACAGTGACCAGACAGATACAAAACACATTAAAAAGTCATTAAAAAAGAGACATTTACATGTGAAACAGTTTAAGATAATTCAAAATATAGACATTACGTTTACACTAGTTAAAATTGGCAAAATTAAATCCTAGATACTTCTCTGTGCTATAAAATGCTTCTTTTAAAAGAAATTCTTTTACCCAATTTTTAAATTTTTTTGGAGTTTTTTATTGAGTTTGGTAGTTAATTAAAAAGTTTCACTCCTAAGTGTTCAGGCCTACTTTGACACTTTCCCAGCCTGCAATAAGCAGTGACAAGTTTTTTTTTGTTTCTTGTGTCGTGGTCATGAACATCTTCATGCGTTTGTAGGTCATCTCTTTCTTTTACTGCCAGAATATTCTGAAAGATGCATAAGGATGGGAAAATTAGTATATTTAGTTTAGAAAAGGCCTCTCTACAGTCTTGCCAGTATCCCAGATTTGCCATAACTCTAACAACTCGTCTCTGCCACCACACCATATGACATGACACTGTGAAAAAGTGCATAATATGCTGTCACCATTGTCCTCTCTGAGACGAATCCACTCAGATTTCGTATTACATAACGCTACTCGCTAGCCTCTTGCACACCCTCTCGACATGTACATCCCATTTTAGCTTGTTGTCAAGGTGGAAACCCAAAAATTTCACAGACGTGCTGTTTGTGTTACTATCTCTCAATGTGAACATCATATTTTGTGTTTTGTCAGAATTTAAGAGTAGTTTATTTGCCAGAAACCATTCTTGCACCTCCACCCTTGCCACGTTCAATTTCTGTTCA
Source organism: Kuschelorhynchus macadamiae (assembly GCA_030620095.1). Classification (NCBI taxonomy): domain Eukaryota; kingdom Metazoa; phylum Arthropoda; class Insecta; order Coleoptera; family Curculionidae; genus Kuschelorhynchus; species Kuschelorhynchus macadamiae. Next base: position 389,277 of record JAUTXW010005440.1, read on the forward strand.
GCCATACTCTCAGAGTCCGCCCTTGTAAAAACAATGGTATCATCAGCAAAAAGAACCAATGGTCCCATTTGCTGACCCATAGGAAGATCATTTATAAAGATCAAAAAAAGAACTGGGCCAAGAATTGATCCCTGAGGGACGCCTATATTCAATTGCGATGGCGATGACATGGCACCATTGGCTCTGACTATCTGGCATCGATCTTGGAGGTATGACTGAATTAGTTTTATACTTTCATTATTGAAGTTATAATATTTGAGTTTCTTTAAGAGAATATCATGTGACGAGCAGTCAATGCTTTGCTGAGGTCACAAAACAAAGCGGAAAGATCCGAATATGATCGATACGATCAGCTACGAATGATCTTCGTAGCTGTCCATTATATTACTTAAGAGATCCAGGGTCGCCTGTATTGTATTTTTATTTTGCCTAAAGCCATATTGGCAGTTTGAGAAAAAGGTTATTTGATTCGAAGAAATTCAGCAGTTGTTAACATTATTTAGATCACCCTTTTTAAAAATTGGAGAAATCAATGCTTTTTTTAAAAAATTTGGGAAAATGTTTTCCTTAATACATAGGTTGATAAGTTTTGTTAATGGGATAATAATAAGATTTTTTATAGATTTTATTATGGGAACAGTTAATCCAAAAATATCTGAGCTTTTTTTGTTTTTTAATTTATTTATAATGTCTCTAGTGTTAATATAAGTTATTTCTCTAAAACTAAATTCCTGACAATCTAGATCAGCCTGTCTTAGGTGAAAGCAGCAGTCTGTGTTAGATTCAGGCAAATCTTGTAGCAAGTTATTTGCGACATTTGAAAAGAAGTTATTAAACTCATCAGGAGTAGTATGAGATACATACTTTTTTGTTGTTTCTTTGCGCATTAATAATATTCCACATACATATGGTTGGGTTTTTTGAATTTTCTATAGCTCTATCATTTGCCATTCTTTTTGCTTCAACAATGGCCTTTTTGTACTGTTTTTTGTACCTTGCATACTCTAACTTTTGCGCACCTCATTTAGGAAATGTATTCTCTCTCTCATTCCTTTCAGATTATCATTAAACCAGCTTACCTTGTTTGAAGAATCGGACCGAATATTATAAGTCGTTTCTGGTAAGTATGCCTCATTCAGGAACATTATAAAAACATGAAATTTGACCTCTATATCCATTTCCTGACCGTCGACAAAATCCCAAGAACACGCTTCTACAGTACTAAAAAAGACGCTAAAGCCTGACTGTGATATGGGTCTAAAGATATGTCTAGTAATCTCAAGTTCCTCAGAGAAGATAGGAAACTCAACAAGTTGTCCTAAATGATCAGAGACATTATTGTCTACCATTTCTGCTGAAAAATGCTCAAAATTGAAATTTGTAAATATGTTGTCCAAGCAGGCTCCCCCACGTGTCGCCCCATATATCAGTCGACAGAACCCATATGTCTCCAAGAGGTCAAGGAAGCACACTAAGTCCTTGTCTCCCAAACCAAAGGCCACATTGAAATCACCCGCCAAGACCACCCTTTTAGAAGTACCCACAGAGGTTAAGACTCCCTCCATTGCATATAGCACAGATACACTTATCAACATTAAAAGTGTGAATGTTATTTTCAATATAAAAATCTAGCGATTCATTTAAGAGAATTACAGTGCCGCCGCCTCGTGATTGACCTCGGGTAGTGTAATCTGCTACTTTAAATCCATGTAGGCTCAGGACATCCATTTCCTCATCAGATAGCCAGTGTTCAGTTAAACAGAGTATATTGATATTAATGTCTGCAGTGGCTGCTTCGATTTGGTGTACTTTATTTCTGACGGATTTTTCAGTGGGACATTTTGTCCGCTCGCGGACACTAGTTTCCTCAAGTTTAAAAAGTTATTTATGTGAATACCTTTTGGCCAAAAATCTGCATTCAGAATTGTCGATTTCACCTTCACAAGCAGAAATAACATATTCATAAAAAATGGTATATTATTCTATATTTTAGTGCGCAAACTGTAACGCTTAAAAGGAAGTACTTACATTTTAATCATTTTAGATACCTACGTTGATTTATTGCATCACATTTTAATGCGCAAAATATTAATTTTGTTGCTCAAGGTATTTATAATAATGCGTCCTTAATTCACACTCAAAAGTTAGTGGTTTTTCTCTGAATCGCTTTAAACTTAACTTACCATCTGCTACTTCCTCAAGTGGTGGCGTATAAGTAACTTTCTTTTCAACTGGATAGTTTGGTGCCATAGTGCTAACCCTGTAAAAATATATATTCCATATTTCACAATCATAAAATTATTAACACTTCTCAATAGCAGAATAATTAAGCTTACTTTATTTTTTTTGGCTTGTCAACTTATTTTTTAATCGTCGAAGAGTGCGTGTTAAATTACATCTCAAGAAATAAGATCCTGAGTTCTGCCGTTATCAGTGGGCATTATAGACGTTCTCTGACCATCTGTTTACAACACGTTGCAGAGGTGGACTTGAGCATTTTATTTATTAATGCACATGATAAATAAAACTAATAAGTGTTTTAGCGATGTAGCGTAGATATAGCGTAGATCGCAGATTCTGGATAGTGTAGTATAGTTATAAGTGTATGCTTGGCTTTATTTCCTTAGAGGAGGGACAGTGAACGAAATATATATACTCTCCCTCTCTCTCTCTCTCTCTCTCTCTCTCTCTCTCTCTCTCTCTCTCTCTCTCTCTCTCTCTCTCTCTCTCTCTCTCTCTCTCTCTCTCTCTCTCTCTCTCTCTCTCTCTCTCTCTCTCTTCAATTGCTATTACAGTCCACTATACGTACGTACACGATGTTTAAGGTGTGTGTATAGTGCGGGATACGCAAGAAAACCGGGCGGAGTCAATCGGTTTAGGAAGGCCGGCCAAGAAATCTCTTTAAACCAGTGGTGTCCCGTCGTTCTTTAAATAATATGGCACTCCTTTTTGACTATACGCACTTCAGATAATCATAAAATGTATCTATGCTTAATGAACCTCTATCTATATTTGTCTGTTTTCTTTCGTGTGCCGCACTTCTATATCTCTTTTGTGTTGCAAAAAAGGCGAACTTTCGAATTTTAAAATGATTTAATTTTTATTTTTCTTGATCGATTTACCTATAAATATATTTTTTCTTGAATTCTGTCATTAACGGTTCCCGGGCTTCTGCCTACGTCCACTATTATTGAACCACCCAGTATAGTGATACGCGATTTACAAGTCCAGATTTTACAAGGGCAGCCAGCATCAGATCCAGTGAACGAGATTTACCAAAATTTTAATTTATGCAGTTCGACTTTGGGCTACTCGCGTATGCCAAAAGTGGCCGTCTATTTCCGTTTGTCATATTACTTTATACAGGAGCCGTCATTGTGAAGTACTATACAGGGCGTGCTGATGTTAAAGGGGGTGTTTTTATGTCCTAAAAGTCTTAACTTTTGGGATACAGGATGGCAAAGTTTAAAAAGAAAACATTTTTTTTCATCCCAATTCTGATGCTATTATAGATAACTGCATGAAATTTGATACACGTCTTCTATGCATTAAGGAGCATACCGATTTACCCAGTTTAATTACATATGCACGCCACTGGTAGAAATTTGAAAAATTGATTGTTAATAAAAAATGCTCTTTTATGCATAAAAGATGTGTATCAAATTTCACACAGTTATTTTCTATAATGGCATCAGAATTAGGATTTAAAAAAATGTTTTTTTAAAACCCTGTATCTCCAAAGTTAAGACTTTTAGGTTCATATTAAACTTTTTTCTTAAAAAGGTCCAAGAATCACCCCCCTTTAACATTAGCAGGCAATTAGGAAATGCCCTGTATAGTACTTCACAATGACGCCCCCCTGTACAAAGTAATATGACAGACGGAGACAAACGGTCACTTTTAGCATACCCGAATATCGCAAAGTCGAACTGCATAAGTTAAAACTTTGATAAGTCTTGTTCACTGGAATCAGTGCTGGCTCCCCTACTATAACTACATTGATGTGTTAATTTTGGAAAAATATGAGTTCTGTAGTTTTTCAAATATTAATTCCAATATTAGATATTTTTTGACACCCGGCATTGAACAGAAAATTAATTATTTTGAAGCGGTTTATTCACAGCTACTTTATGAACAATTTTACAAAATATATGAAAAAAAAACTAAGCCATTTTTGAGATTGACGGCTGTGATTCTAATGGTTCGATTCCTTCTAAATCGTTGTCTTTCTCGAAAAATGATGAGGTTTCGTCGTCACTACTTGAAGATCCCAGTGTGATAACTAAATCGTCAATAACCGTTTCAACTTTGCCATCTACTTTCCAGTATTTATCTCCAATAGAGCGAACAAGTTTAACACACGATTTCCAATTTTCAACCGATATTGAGTCACTCGCTTCTAATGTTATTTTATTTAAATCTTTAATTGAAAGTTCACCGGTGTTGCGCTTTCAAATATATTTTTTTTACTCCTGCCCATGCAAGTTCAATAGGTTTGAGGTCGCAAATGTGTGGAGGCAGCCTTAAAGGTGTATGACCGAGGTTCGTTAACGACCGTCAATTTTATACTTTTTTTCTCCAGGCTTGTTGGCTGGTATTACTTCATATAATTGATATTTTCTCCATGTTGGATCACATACAAGATTGTTCGATTTAATCCACGATATCAATTATGAGCTTTTGTAGAATATTTAGTTGGCACTTTATCTTCTATGTGAGAATGATAAGACGTATTATCCATTACCATGACTAATTTGGGAGGAATGTTAGGTAGCAGCTTTTAAGTTAAGTTAAATGATCATTTCTTAATAAAATAGTGCAACCCTCACCCCTCCATCTCATTTAGTTTTCGAGATATGAAGTTTTTTCCGACTCGATGTAAGCGGCGCGTCCGCCCTTTTAACAAAAACGCTAGGTAATTTTCGCGTCGCAAAAAATGTGCCAAAAAGCGATTTTCTCGCGAATATGCGTATATCGGATAGGGAATTTTCTGTAGATTCAGAATCTGCCTCGAGCGGTCTTCTAGAACTAACGGTTCGAGATATCGACGATATTCCGAAGGCGTGCATAAAGTTGCGATTTTCCCGATTTTCGGAGGGCTATAAAAATTCCACGGTTCGCCCTACGAACGAATGGACGCCTTTTTCGGTTTCTAAGGTATCGAATTAGTATAGAAGCGAAGTTTGAACCCAATCTGAGACCAAAAAAAATTTTCGCCAAATTTCCATGCATGTATATGCAAATTTTTTTACCGAAAAATTTTTTTTTTTAAAATGCTTGGAAAAAGTACATTTCTATATGTCTTTTGAGCTAATAAATGCATTCAAACCATCCGTTGCAACCTGGTATCAATATTTTCGGATATGCGACTAAATTTTCACTTTGAAAATTTTGTTTTACGATTTTTTGTTAAGTTAGCAAGACACCGGTTAAACATGTTTTAAAATGATCATTTCTTAATAAAACAGTGCAAACCTCACCCCTCTAACTCATTTAGTTTTCGAGATATTCATTTTTTTCCGAATCGATGTAAGCGGCGCGTCCGCCATTTTTGTCAAAAAACGCTAGGTAATTTTCGCGTCGCTAAAAATGTACTTAAAAAAGCGTATATCTGACAGAGAATTTTTCGCAGATTCAGAATCTGCCTCGAGCGGTTTTCTAGGACTAACGTTTCGCGAGATATCGACGCTTGCTTGAAAAAAGTACGTTTCAGAAGGGCCAAAAAAGGATACAAACGTGTTTATTTATACTGTCGTTCAAAAACCGGAGGAGGAAAATCACTTTTTGGGTTCCTAGAGGATCACTTAAGGTGAAAAAAATTATTAGCAAGTATTAGGTATATTATATTTGCCATATTATGTACTAGGTAGGAATAAGTTATTTTAAATAAAAATGAGATAAAGAAAAAGATGATTAGTAAGTATTAGGCATATTGTATTTGCCATAGTAATATTAATAAGTTATTTTAAATAAAAATTGATTGTTTTATTGTATTATTTCCACATCTATAAGAGATGGGAAAGTATAGTATCGACAAAAAAATTTGGTACACAAGGAGTGGTTCAACTTCCAGGGAGGTTGTTGTGACGTCGGGTGTTCCGCAGGGTTCACATATTGGACCAATTTTATTTTTTATGTTATTTATAAAAATATGATATATGTTTTTGTCTTGTTGAAAAAATAATATAAAATGTCTAAAAAATGTCTATTATATGTCAAAAAGATGACTCTCAGCAAAAATTCTTTTCACGTGAAAAAATTTAAATTTCAGTTGAAACATTTTAAATATAACCATGCAGTCTTACATTGAAATGACAAATTTTCAAATGGTGCCACACTAATTATCTGCATCTTAATATTTCTCTAAATGTAAAGAAAATGCGGTATATGCAAATTTTTTTACCATAAATGTCTTTTGTATTAATCCCATACATTTTCGGATATCACTAAATTTTCACTTTGAAAATTTTGACGATGTACAGGGTTAAACATGTTTAAAATTTTGGTTGTAAAAATGCAAACCTCATCTCCGCTATTTGCAAATATTTCGAGATATGATTTTTTTCGAATCGATGTAACGGCGCGTGCCATTTTTTGTCAAACTCTAAAAATGCTGCCGTAATCAGAATTTTTCCAGATTCAGTCCGTTTTCCTCGTTTTGGAGATACAGGGAAAAAAATTGAAAAAGATACAAATGTGTTTATTTATATTTTCAAAAACCGGAGGGGAAAACCACTTTTTGGGTTCCTAGAGGATCACTTAAGGTGAAAAAAATTATTAGCAAGTATTAGGTATATTATACATATTATGTACTATAGGAATAAGTTATTTTAAATAAAAATGAGATAAAGAAAAAGGTAAAAACATATTGGTAATATTAATAAGTTATTTTAAATAAAAATTGATTGTTTTATTGTATTATTTTTACATAAGAGATGGGAAAGAATCCAATGGTACACGTAGACAGAGGTTTTTACGTCGGGGCCGTCATATTGGACCAATTTTATTTTTGATACATTACTCAAAGATATAATGTTTTTTAAAATGGGACTATTACCCTGTATATTCTTTTACCGGTTTGTGACTCTAAACCACTGCAGTCTTACATTGAAAGGCTGGTCAAATGGTGCCACACTAATTATCTGCATCTTAATATTTCTAAATGTTATTTTAAAAAATAAGGCTGCAATTTAGGTTTGTAATAATATCTATATTTTTCATAGTAAGCCATGGACTGATTGTCAAAAATGGCTTTGTCACTGCTTTGTCATAAAGTAAATGAAGTTTTGATGTTAATACTAATAGACCTGTTAAATTAGTCGCTCTGATTATTACTTACTTTAACATATGGCTGCAAATCAATTATTTGAAAACTTTGAGCAATATGATATGCTGGCCTGTTTCATAGAGAGTCATGAAAATATAAACGCTGCTTCTGAGCAGTGGCGGCTCGTCAGGATAGGCCTCTGAGGCCGCGCCTCACCTCCAAAATAAAGGAAAAGAGAATTTTTTTATATAACTTTTCATCTATTACCAATTAGAAATATACTTTTTAACAGTTTTACAACATAATAACATTAAAAAAAAAAACAAAATATAATCCCATAATAAATATTTTAGAAAATAAATTCTGACCACATCAAAAAACCGACCGTGCAATCCGTGCAAACACATTCCTAAAGAAAGAGCTCTCGAATGAGGCGAAATAATTTTAGCTTGGAAAGTTTGGACCTCTGACCTATTTATCAACGGCCGGTGCCGAGGCCGGCGAGTCACCTGATTACGACAGAGCGGGATGGCGATTGCCGATGCACGCGTTTTCTATTGCATTCTTGAGGCGATAAATCTGTAGCTTGGATATGCTTTTATTGGTTATTTAAATCACATGACTAGCGAAATATTCCAACGGCTTCTTTTTACGTGGTGCGTGCGGCTGAGAAAGAAATAGGAAATAGATTGCGATAATCGCTGATTGAGGGCGTTCTGTCTTTTAAGGTGAATAAATACGCGTGAGTAAGTTTTTGTTTTGTTTTGATTTGGTAAGTTGGACCGTTCCATTTTTTGTATTTGCTTTTTGCTTTTGAAATGAATCCTATTCACGACATTATTGCTTCATTAATTGAAACGCCTTTTTTAAGAAGAAGCGAAACTGAAAAGAAACAGATATTAGGTAGCCGTCCGACGCCGAAAATTTTAGCAATATTTAACGATAAGAGGCAAGGTAAAAAATATTCAAGAACTTTTCAAATATCTTGGTACGAAACTTATAGGTGGCTATGCGGAAGTATTTATAAAGAAAGCTTATATTGTTGGCCTTGTATTTTATTAGGTTGCGTCAAAAATAATTGGAGTTCAGGGGGCGGATATTCGGATTTAAAAAATTTTTCATAAGCAGTAAAATCGCATGAAAGTTCAAGAGAGCATATTCAAAATTCGGTAGCACTTACAAGACTGGAGCAAAATAGGGCGACTATTGCGGATGCACTACAAGAAAATGCAAGTCTTAATAAAATTGTTTATAATGAAAATGTTCGAAAAAACCGTTTATTATTAAATTATTTAATTGATGTTACTATTACTTTGGGTAAACAGGACTTGGCATTTCGAGGTCATAATGAAACAACAGATTCTTTTAACCGTGGCAATTTTAAGGAAATATTTGCATGCTTAATAAAAAGAAATGCCGAACTTACTGAACATTGTGCTAAATTTAGTAATATTTTTACGGGACAATCTAAGACTATACAAAATGAACTAATTGGTTGCATACATGACTATATTCAAGAATATATAAAAAAAGAAATCAATGACACCGATTGTTGTTTTTTTGGCGTAATTTCGGATGACAGTACTGATATAACACAAAAATCACAGTGTTCGATAACAGTTAGGTATGTGACCAACGGATCTTTAAAAGAAAGATTTTTAGGATTTTTTGACGTTAGCGATAATAGAACAGCAGAGAGCCTTTTTCATTTAATACAAAACAGCTTAGAGCCTTATGACTTTAAAAATAAATTGGTCGCGCAGTGTTACGATGGGGCTAGTGTTATGGCAGGTGAAATAAATGGGCTTCAAACAAAAGTTAGATCTATTGGTCCTTTAGCTATGTTTACTCATTGTTGCGCCCACAGATTAAATCTAGTTTTATAACAGGGAACAAAACTGATTACCCAAAGTCGTATATATTTTGCCACTTTATTAGGAATACCAAATTATTTCCACCAATCACCAAAACGGTCTTTTGTGCTTAATCAGATAGTAGGTAAAAGAATTCCGCGAGCTGTAGAAACGCGATGGTATACACGGTCTAAAATTTTAAACTTAGTGGCTAATGAATGGGACAATTTAATTATAGTATTTGAAACTATTATTAATGACTTAAGTTCTGGAACAGAATCTATTAATGGTGCAAAAGGATTTCTAAAGCATTTTAATGATTTCGAATTTTGCCTTTTAACGCATATTTATAAACACATTTTTAGTTGCACTGATGTAATGTTTCAAATATTACAGTTAAAGCATTTAGATATAAATTACTGCATTTAGCAAATAAACCTTGCCAAGCAACGAATTATTGAATTTAGAAACGAGGACCCTTTCAAAGAACTTTTCAATATTGCTAAAAAAGCCACTATTCTGCCAACTAACACACGTCGAGGGCAATGTTCTAGCGACTTTGATATTTTTACTAAATATAAAATATTATATTTCGAAATAATAGATCGTATAATTCTTCAATTAGGGACGCGGTTTGAAAATTTAAATAATTTAAATTTCTTTGCTTTAGTCGATTGCACAAAATATTCGGAATATGTTAAATGCTTTCTAGACGACTTATTAAATAATTTATTAAAAAATTATCCAAACATTTTTGACAGAGATAGATTAAAGAATGAGCTTTCTGTATTGTATAGGGATGAACAATTTTCAAATTTAGATGTCGAAAAAAGTCTAGCTTTGTTATTTAAAGATTTTAAAGCAATTTTTGCGGAAGCATATAAGCTTTTTAATTTAGTTTTAACTATTCCCGCAACAAGTGTATCGGCCGAACGAAATTTTTCATGTCTTAAACGGATCAAAACCTACCTAAGAAACACAATGACACAAGAACGGCTTTCGGGTTTAGCAATGATGTCAATAGAGCAGGAATTACTGTCAGAACTTAGTGCAGACCAAAACTTTTACGACCAAATTATAGATAAATTTGCAACCTTAAAAGACAGACGTATAGATTTAATGTACAAAAAGTAGTTTTTTTATCTTATTTCATACAACTATTTATTTTAAGTTTTAATAAACTAAATTATGTTTTTATTATCGCAATCACCGCTATATTTTAGTGATAGGTGTACATATTTTACTTGTTTTGTTTACTTTTTATTTACTTTTTTTAGAGTTTATTTTTTTAGTTTTTAATGGTTTAGTAGGGCTATTGGCGATGACCTCCATTAAAAAAAAAAGGTCAACGCGTCGCAGAATAATACCTCATGGATGACGTGGAAATTTATTCACATTTAAACAAAATTAACCTCATGTAGCCTCACCCTTCAATATACTCACGAGCCGCCACTGCTTCTGAGCTTTATTTCATTAAGTAATGTTTTATTTCAAATTCATAATTATTATTGCAATCTTTTTTAAAACTTAAACTTCTATTATTTAAATATCCGGAAAGGAGGCAGCCAAATAAATTAATATTCTATAGGCTGAAATCCAATTTAATAAATTTTGGCTCTTTCAAAAAGCCCAGATCAAAGAAATATAACAAAGAGAATCGTGAGGCTGATGAAATTAACGTTTTAGCAAGTGTAAATGTAATGCCTGTAACGTCCTGTAGAAAAATAGAGAATGAAGTGGGTGTAATCAAGTCTCGGGTTCAAACGATTTTAAAGAAACATAAGTATAAACCTTATAAAGTCAGAGTTCTGTAAAATCTACATCCTGGAGATGCAGAACGACGTATTGATTTTTGCCAGTGCTATTTACAAAAAATTAATACGAACCAAAATTTTGGAAGGGCGGTTATATGGTCCGACGAATCGTATATAAGTAGTGCTGGAATACTTAATAGGCACAATACGAGACACTGGTCACCTGAAAATCAACATTTGATATTTCCACGCGAGCAACAAGGAAGATTTGGCTTTAATGTCGCTTGTTTCGTACTAGGAGCTCTCACTGCTAATCGCTACCTTGAAATATTGCATAATATATTGCCAGAAATCATAGAAGATGTCCCTTTAGCACATGTGAATCAAATATATTTCCAACAAGACGGAGCTCCAGCACATAACTCCCAAATTGTGAGGCGGTATTTAGAAGAGAACTTCCCCGAACACTGGATTGGAACGCACGGACCTGTCCGATGGCCTCCTAGGTCGCCTGACCTGTCCATATTGGACTTCTTTTTATGGGGTCACTGAGCAGGCATTTTTGCAAATACAAGCAGGCAATGTAGTCATTTCAAATGCACTGGGTAAAATTGCAAGAGTGTGTGAGAGATGTCTAAGAGAAAATGGAAATCAGTTTGAGCAGTTCTTTTGAACATGGCTAATTACGAAAAATAGATATACTTAATATATTCTTAAAAACTTAAACTGCAGCCTTATTTTTAAAATAAGTATAGATAACTATATATTTTTGAAAAGCTCATAATAAGACGAATAGAACTACATAAAAATATACAGGTTGTCCCATTTAAAAAAACGTAGCTTTGGGTCATGTATCAAAAACGACGGCCCCGAGTAAAAATCTGTCCACGCCACTGGATTCTGCGTAAAAAACTCTATAAGAGCCAGTTTTTACCTTTTCGATACGTTAAAAGATAACCGAGATACAAGGGGTGTTCCAAAATGCAATTTTTTCAATTTGGCCCTGTATCTCCGAGACGAGGCGGGCTATGGAAAATCTGATTACGGCAGCTTGAGTTTGACAAAAAAGTGGCACGGTGTCGCGAAAACCTCAACCCTGCACTACCGACATTTTATTTCATCTACATTCACAACTCAAACATAGACCACCTTGAAATTACTTATTTTTGCAAAATTAAGCACTTTTTAGTTGTTTATTTTTGGCACTAGTCACTACCAACATTTTATTTCCTGTATATTTCCAACTCACACATGGATCATAAAAATAAAAAAATATATATTACAAAAACAGTATATAAATCAATTTTCATCGGTTAAAAACGAAACAATATCGAGTTAGAATATCGACCGTGCGGTCTCTGAACAATTGAACTTTTGCATGCCGACGTGATGCCGCGACCGATCGATCGAATTATGAGAACAGACCGGCTGATGATCTAAATCGCGATTTCATGTTCCATTTGCTATCACGTTCGGCTGCCGTTCGGGAGCTGTGAAATCTTCGGGTACGTTCGTCAAGCATTAAGGTAATCAGGGCAATTCGGACTGCCCAGCCTAGCTTAGTATAGCGTATTTTATTATACCTAAGGAACGCGACAAGACCATTCGAAACGCCGCGCGCGGGTAATAGTGTAGCGTATTTAACTTATCCCCAGGGTCCGCGTTTTATGAATAATTTATTTTCTAAAGTATTTTTGAGGGGTCATTGACTATAAATGACCCTGTAGAAGGGCCTCCACTGGGTAGTAGTTGAAATACATGTGGTAGAAATCAATAAAAGGTGGTGGTAGTTGAATTATGTGTAGTAGTAATTAATGGAAGTTGGTAGTAGTTGACATACATGTGGTACTAATCAATAAAACGTGGTAGTAGTTATATTCTGTGCAGTCCTAATGAATGGATGTTGATAGCAGTTGAAATATGAATAGTAGTAGTCCCAAGAGTGTGAACATATGTAAATCTAATAAGTTTTGGAAAGTTATAAAAAAATAAAAAATTGGTCAAGAAATTAAATTTTCACCATAAAGTCGTATTTTACTTTGCTTCTGGAGAGAGGTTTTGAGGCGATGAAATTTAAAAAAAAAGGTCTTTATTTTTATGTAACTAAACACACTAACACTGTCTCGGGGGGGGCTGCCTCCCAATTTCGAAAAAAAGGTCCCTATTTGATACAATTTGTAACATTTAAGCTTAAATAATAGAGGCTCTGGGAGGGGGGGGTTAATCCCCAACCCCCCCTTAATACGCCACTGATTCTAATTTGGAGTTGGTTTTTATTCAAAAACTATTTGACAGAAATTTTGATTCTGCTAGCAGTAAATAATTTTAAGAATTCATGACTGATTCAAGGTTGCAGATCGGTAGCGCCCTGAAAATTAGCAATAAGAAATCACGATATTAATTAACTTGCCGCAAGTAACACCTACTATACTATTAAAAACATTTTTTGGGGATTGCAGCTCAAGTAATGTAGTTTATCTGCTAGGTAGCCAAAAAAAAATGTATATAATAATTACCGTTTAAATAAAATTAGACCATAAAACATAACAGGTAAAAGAAAACGTTTGGTTATCGAAAACTTAGCCATCATATTTTTATTGATGCATTAATACAACAAATTAAGATACAAATTACCTTGACCTATATTTCGTAAATAATTCAAATATAACATATGCTACTAATTTATTAAATAATATATTTAAATTATTTACCTAAGTTTTGTAAGACACCAGACAGCACTGTAAAATGTTTCTTACTTAAAACTACCTAATTATTATTTTTCTTGAACATCTTACGTAAATTATAATCTGTAGCAGGTCAAGATAATTTGCTATCTGCAAAAAGTAAACAATACAGTGATTAATTTATTCTTATTTAATAAAACTAATGTTGGCAACAATCCAAAAGCAAGGCAGAGGTCAGCATACTTTCTGAAATTGACCTTGAAAATATATGGAATACAACTTAAGTCGTGGAACTATGTGTAGAATGCAATTACCAGATTAACACTTAACTTTGAAAAATGAAGGTGTCGGTTTAAGGTGCGTACACACTTAGCGTACAAGAAAGTGCGAACAACACCGCACGCATACGGTGTAAACGTGCGTTCGTTTTTAATTCCTGTGAAACAATTGACTGTCGGTCCCCAAAAATAAGAAAATAAATTATTCGTTTGACCGTCCCTCGTAATAGTTGTAATAAAACGGCTTGGGAAAAGAACGTAAACAACAATACCATACGCAATACGTTTGGTCAGTGGCGGCTCTTCCATAGGGTCCCCAAAAATATTTCAGAAAATAAATTATTCGTTTGACCGTCCCTCCTAATAGCTGTAATAAAACGCGAACCTTGGGAAAAGTTAAATATCGTAAAGTTGCATAACTTTGAACCCTTTTGGAACACATTTTTGAATATCTTTGAAGGCATCACGTAAAGTTATTATCTAAATAGGGCAGGTTAGGGGCTTAGATTTACCTAATCTAATCATTAAGTCAAAAAAAAGCGGTTCGAATGGTCTGGTTGCGTTCCTTAGGCATAATAAAATACTCTAGACTAAGCTAGGCTGGGCAGTCCGAATTGCCCGGATTACCTTAAAGCTTGACGAAAGTACCCGAAGATTTCACAGCTAACGAGCGGTAGCCAAACGTGATAGCAAATGGAATATGAAATTAGCAATGTTAAGTATCGAGAAATCGTTTATAAAACGAATGTGCTTGCAATTTTAACGAACGTGTCATTCAGCATTTTTCCAATTCTAAAGAACGAAGAGTACAAAAGTTTCTCTCTTCTTCAAATTGTAAAATGTTTTTAGTGTAGTTGACAAAAATTCAGAGTCTTTAATTTTTCTGAAATTTGGTTTCTAAAATGTAAAACCCTGTATATTATATAAAATGGGTCGCATGCCGCTAATTACAAATATGCTAGGTGTGATTTTGAAAGACGCCATCTTTAAACATAAAGGTATAAAACCTGGTATAGTTATAATCAGCAGGAAGATATTTAGGGTCGAGTGGGGCAAAAGTAAACGATTTTGACAAAGTCAGTTCTTTCCTTTATTCAACTGATCTGAAAAATTGTTTTACCTCGTAATTTTAAATTACGATTGCGTCATAATCATTATTGGACCATATAGATTAGGATACAATGGATAGAAAATGTTTTAATGTAACCAAAGCTGTTTAAAAATTGTCCATGTTTACATTTACCCCAGTGTGTTCGGGGTAAATGTAAACGTCTATATCCAAAACCAGCCAGCCTAATGTGATAATTTAAGAGGCATTTGTGAACATTCAACATCCACACTTGTTTCCAATATTCATATGAAGTATAGATACATGTTTACATTTACCCCTTAAAGAAAAAAAAACAGTATTATTTCTAAAGCTTTTATTCGAATACTAGTTACAAAAACAGTCATTACTTCAGATTTGAGCCCATATATCAATATTATAATAATACCATATGATAGGAACCACAATGGTATATCGTCATTTCAAAATCATAATTCTTAAACTACAAGAAATCAAAATAAGACTTCTAATTTATAATTAGATTTCTTTGACAGGGACTCTTTTTTCAAAATGATAAAATATTCTTTCTCCTTTCATTTTAATTTCAGGGAATGGTAACATTCAACAAGTTCATTGTCATTGCAAACAAAATAAAAAACAGCAGCGTCTCTTTCTCTTTTCGTGAACGAAATTCAGCGAACGATAAATTTCGAACGAATTTTTTCAAAGGCGGGACAATTTATAACGAATCACAGCTAAAATCTAAAAAAGTTTCGCAAATATTATTTTTAAATAGTAACTTTTAAGTTCCTTATATATTTTTTTAGAATCTATTTACCAAATATCTAATTACGTTTAGTTTTATTTAGTTAGTTATATTTTGCTTATTGCTTGTTGTTTTGTTTATAGCAAATTGTTTACATATGTAGACTTTATTATAAGATTATGTCTTACTTTTCAGAATTTACAGTTTAATCTAATGAGTAAAATATAAAACTTGAGAAATCTATGGACAATTGTGTCTTATTTAAATTAAAACACACTCTCGTTCGCAAAAAATATATATGAACTAATGAACTAGTTTTTTGAACTATATTTTTTTACGAACGAGAACGAATGAACTAATTCACGTAAATGAACTAGAACTCCCATCTCTATTTGTTACTATTCCGCTTTTCCGCACAAGACCATAAAGCTGCATTTACATTCAATTTCAACTCGGATTTGTTATGAAATTGGCTTGCTTGGCAATAGTCCGTTGTCATTTACATTAGACAAAATTTGAAGTGCCGAAGTGCACTTTAATAGTCTCTCCTGTCTCCCGCATACCCTGCGCACTCCTAATTGGCGTTGGAGACCGTATTGTAATTACTTGCTATGAGATGGCGCAATGATCGAAGTTTTAAACTGTCAAATGTCGGTCGTCGCTGACAGCAAAGCGTCATCATCATCCTCCATTTCTTATCCGTTGTGTGTAAAGCTACATTTACATTCAATTTCAACTCGAATTTGTTATGAAATTGGCATGCTTGTCAAATGGCAATAGTATGGTGTCATTTACCTTAGGCAAAATTCGAAGTGCACTTCAAAGTTGACTTCAGATTGAAGCAAGGAGCTTGCCGATGGCAAGCAGAAATTCAATAAATGTCAAATTTTCAGGTTATAATTTTTATTTTAGTTAACAAAATTTTTAATACTTTTACACATCTAACTATTTAAAAATATAAATGTTTTTTACAGCTTTAATAAAAAAAAAACCTTTAATTGAATATTTTTGGGTTAATTCTGAAGGTATAGCCAAGACTAGAGTAGACATAAATGCCTAAAACCACAACCAAAGAGGGTAAAAAAGTTACTAAACCATATTCTTGCTCCAGTTTAGTGTATTTTATTTTAATATTTTGGGAAAATAATAAAATTAAATTACAAAATCTGATCAGCTGTTTATGAATATTAATTTCAATGTAAATGCACTTTTACGAAATGTCAATTTCAACTTAGATTTTGAAGTGAATGTAAATGTAGCTTTACGTTATACAGAAAGGTGCCAGAGGTCAGAGGCTTTCAAAAAATTGTACCAAATTCAAGTTTAAATTACACCAGATTTTAACCGATTAGACAGAAACAATATGTGTGTAAACTAACTGTTAATAAATCCGGCATATTATTTCTAAATAAAACAACATTATTTTTCTGTGTAGGTAGGGTTTCTAATAATTACTTATAAATGATATCCTTTTCCAATGAGGACTGAGAGGGTTTTCACACAAAACAAGAAGTCTCACCTAATAAATATTTCGCCATTAATAGTAGATTGTACGTTTCAGGCATTAGACTGTTTCTAGTTTTCAGTCTAATTAAATTTAATTAGTATTAATGATGATGTAAGTGAAGGATGACGAGTAGGGAGTAGGAAAACGTAACGATATTTTGTTACTGATATTCAGTGCTAACTGTTAAGTCAGCAGTGGCGGCTCGTGGATTTAAGAACGAGTGAAGTGCAACATAGCTAGATGCACAGCGGCGTAGGTAAAAATAGCGCTGCAGGTCAAAATTTTTCGGGCTGCCACGCCCAAACCGGCTGTTTGGAGCGTTTTTAATACTTGGGGGAAATAATATGAATTTATAAGAATTTAAAAATATTTTTTCTTCTTAAAAAACAGTTATGTACATATATCTTAAAGCTAATTTGATTCGATTCGACCGATGCAAAACTGCTTCCGCCTCCGATGATACGAACGAACTAATTTACATTAATTCTATAACAAACGAACAAGCGCCTTCAGCCTGCAGCAGCAATTTTATGCCGCTCCCATCTCTAATTGGCTTACAGATATTCACCATTGCGTTGCCATAGCGACTGCCGTAAATAAATCTTATGAAAAGGTTTTCAGCGCGTTACGTTTTTAAGTCATTATTATTTTTTAAGTATATAACGGACTAGTTTTGATAAAAAATAATGGTATTATTAAGTAAATAATGTGAATTTATATAAAACATACTACATTTTAATAATGAAAATGTACATATGAAATGGCTAATATTTTAAAAATATTTTTATATTTAAGTAAATTGATTGGAAAATGTAGGTGAAGCGGCGCTTCACCCGCGTCCCCTGGCGAGCCGCCACTGTAAGTCAGTTAAGTGCGTTTATTATTATTTTGTGTCTTCGTCCTGATCAACATTTTAAATAATGTACCATAAATATTAAAAATGTATTATTGTAGGAACAGTATTAAAATGTACCATATTTGTACTATTGTTATTGTTTATCTGGCAACGTTGTGTTTCATATCATCCGTGATAGAATTAAGCTACATCTACAATGAAATTGACATTTCGTAAAAGTTCATTTACATTGAAAATGATATTCCTAAACAGCTGATCAGATTTTGTAATTTAATTTTATTATTTCTCCAAAATATTAATGTAAAATACACTAAACTGGAGTAAGAAAATTGTTTAGTAACTTTTTTACATTCTTTGGTTGTGGTTTTAGGCGTTTATATCTACTTTAGTCTTGGCTATACCTTCAGGATTAACCCAAAAATATACGATTAAAAGTTTTTTTTTTCGTTAAAACGGTAAAAAACATTTATATTTTTAAATAATTAGATGTGTAAAAGTATTAAAAATTTTGTTAAAATTATAACCTAAAATTTTGACACTTATTGAATTTCTGCTTGCCATCGGCAAGCTCCTTGCTTCAATCTGAAGTCAACTTTGAAGTGCACTTCGAATTTTGTCTAATGTAAATGACACCATGCTATTGCCGTTTGACAAGCAAGCCAATTTTATGACAAATTCGAGTTGAAATTGAATGTAAATGTAGCGTTAAGGTATGTCAACGACAAACAGTAAATTGTAAAGCATGGAACACACGTAGTTTCGTCATCCGTTTCCGTCCATTTACGTCAAACTGAATTTTTCTTTATGTTCTTTTCGGTGTTTTGTTAAATACTTTTCTGAAATCTAGGTTATAAACGGTTATATTTAGTTCAAACATTAAAATTAGCATCCATTCTTGTACCACAAATGTGCACATTCTTTTTAAGTTCCGTTTTTTAAGTTATTTTTTACGTAAAACGAAACCGAAAACTTCATGTGTTCCGCGCGTTAAAACATCATTGTTGGGAGTCACTTACTAAAAGTGACCTTAAATGACCGGGTCACTTTCATAAATGACTTGTAATTTTTATAAGTGTCTGAAATCCGCTAATTTTTTCAAAAATACTTCATATATTACCTAATATAACCAGTCATAACCATTATAAGTAACCGATTTATAAATAGTTGTTGAATAACAAACTTTGATGTCAATTGAAAGCAATCTTTTAGGCATACTTTCGTACGTTTTTAAATGACCGTATAAATGAGCCGTCATTGAGCCAGAATTACCATAAGCGTTCAATTTATAAGAGATCAACCAATAGTGGATTCTGGTCAAACATTTACGTTCGGTTTATAGGTCATATTATTGGTTATTCGGTTCGTTGGACGGATGTTCCTTAAGGGTGAGCGAGAGAAAAACAGAAATAATTTGTGGTGGCTTGGCACTGCGCATTCCGCCTACTTAGTGCTTCTATTTTTCTGTTCTTTTTGAACGGGAGTGAGCTCAACGAGCGTTATCCGGTGCCGCCATTAAGCGTACGCATACGCCATTTATCGATTTTTGCCACCCCCGGTTTTCGTGGTTTCTGAGTCTGCCTTTCTCCATTAAATTAACAAAAATATATTTTCTAGCGGAAGGATGTTATAACTCCAGATTTCTAGTGGATACCTTTCAGTCGGTACAACTGCAACGCTCAGATACCTGTCTAGGTAAGTTTTTCTTTGTGTTTGTCTCGTCCGACCGATCTCATCACATAAACAACATGGGCGTTTTCTTCGTATGTTCCAAGTTTCAATCAATATTTGGAAATGTATAGATTTTATCCTTCTTTTAGAGTAAAATAAGCTGCCATGTCGCGTTACAACTCCGATTGCAAAGTTTATGTAGGAGATTTAGGAAATAGTGCTTCCAAGCAGGAAATTGAGGACGCCTTTAGATACTATGGACCCCTTAGGAATGTTTGGGTCGCTAGGAATCCTCCCGGATTTGCGTTTGTAGAATTTGAGGACTCCAGGGATGCAGAAGATGCAGTTAGGGGTCTAGGTAAGTCTTAATCTTTGAAAAACCTGGGTAGATAATTAGGGTGGAAATCAATTAAAATGTATTAATTTCATGAGTAGATGGCAGAACTATTTGTGGAAGACGTGCTAGAGTTGAAATGTCCAATGGCAAAGCTGGCAACAACCGCAGTCGAGGTCCTCCACCAAGATCCAGAGGGCGTCCTTTCCATCCTGATGATCGCTGCTATGAATGTGGTGATCGGGGTCATTATGCAAGAGACTGTGGCAAATATAGAAGAAGCCGCCGGGACAGGTAAGCTCTTTAAGCTATTGATGGTTATTTTTATTTTAGTTATTCATTTGAATCCTTTTTAATAGGAGGCTGATCAGTATGCTATGAAATTTGCAAATATAATGATTTTATCACTTTAATAAGGACTATTATAAATTCTATTTGTTCAAACTGGGTTTGAAAATATTTTTGTTTTCAAAATTAGCTTTAGATGATCTCTGTTAAAATTGTATTAAAAATTTTCTCTAACAAAGGAAGTGACTAAGACACAGTCTGATCTTGTGTTTGTAAATGATGTTGGTTTTTTGCTTTCACTTCCATTTTTATAATACGCACAAAAAGTAGTCATACAAAATAATAACTCATATTTATTAATTTTTTATTAAACTGAACTGAATCTAACTGAAAACATTAAAAACCTGATGAAGGGAGCAGACTGTGTCTTTCAAGAGTAGAAGACATATTGTACTTATACACACCATCATGTTATACATGTTCATATTTGATATTTTATCAAGAGAGATTTAAAAAATTTGAGGATGTTCAGGTTGTGCACTAGTTACTACCTTTAACAAGTTACTGTTACCTATAGTGACCCTCACATAACCAATGCCAGTAATGATTTTTGGAAGTAACTACTAAAATTAAACAAGTTTTATTATTTCAGGGAAAATATCACTTTAACATTTCTATTAAACTTTTCAAATATAGTTTCTGTATTGCCTTTTATTTGTGTACCATTTATATCAAGTTTATTCTCAGTTTTTAAAGATTTGAGCAAATTTTATTTTTAAAGTAGGAGCAACTATGTTTTAATTTAACTTCAATTAGACTAGTCAAAGTTTCTTAATACTGGATTCTTTCTATATCCAACTTACAACTGTAAACAATATTTGAGAAATTCATGAAGTTTATAAACAATTTGCTCTTATCTTGGTTATGTCACTGATCAGCCTCTATTTGAAAACTCTTTTATTTGCTGTACAACATTATTTTTATTGCACATTATTTTATGTATTTTGATTTTAATTGTTTCATTTTTTATTTCGAATATTTTTTGTGTTGTACAGCATATTAAAACCACCTAGAACTGAGTGTAATGAATCTTGTTTAAAAGAAAATTGGCTTGACAATACTGCCATGTTTATAGGTCGATAGCATGTGGCCGATGATTGTAAGGTAACGCATTGAGTATACTCGCTTCGACCTTCTCGTGTAAGCCTCTTCACTCAGACTGCGTAGAGCCACCACATCGTTCGCTTTGTTGAGTCACCTCGACAAGTCTGCTTATATCAAAAAGTACAAGACTGACCGCTACTAGTCTGCTACTACTAGCTACTGTGAGCCAGTGAGATTTTGTCCCCTAGTCTCCAATCATCCCTTCTACCTAGTCGAAATTCTACTATCGTCACACGATCAAGTCTCACAAGCTCACACTGCAAAATGGTAAAAATTTAACAATCTTTAGTTATTTTAATGAAACTGGTATTGAACAAAAGGTATACTAATCTATATATATTATAGTTGGGGACATTTGTTTCACTTCAATTAAAAGAAAAAGTGCACTTCCCTGTCTTATAGATTTTCAAGAAATCCATAATTATGATAAGTTCTGCGTTTGATGAATGGTTGTTTGCAAACATCAATTTTAGGTACTGGTCTTGGACCGAGATGTTTAGTATTATCAGACTAAACAAGGAAACTAGAATTATATGTGTAGCTATGATATTCGATGTTGGTACATGTTTATTTCTGAGAAATCAAATACTACACAAGTTTTGTGGGAAATATATAAAAGTTAGAAGCATAGCAGATTTGCACCTACTGCTTCACTTTTAATATTGATATTGCACCAAATTGAAAACATTCGTTTTAAGAGTAAAATGGCTGCCAATTTTTTTATTAGTTAACAAAATTATAGTTCTGAGCATAAAAAAATAAAATTTAGTTTTAAAAATATTTTTTTGAATCATATGAAAAATGCCAAAATAGCAGTATTTAAGGTACCAGTGAAATATATTAATGAAAATAGTAAAGAATTTTAAGGATTCTTAAAAAAGTGTTCTGTTAATACTTCATATATAAATGTAGCCTTTTACAAATTTAGAACAAAGCGAGATATAAGAAATCATCATTCTTGGAATTAGATCTTGTCAGACTGGAATAGCTTTTGGAAGTTCCACCTATGATTGCTTGAGGAACCTACAGGATTCTTTACTTCACAAGTTTGGAACACTGAATGTTGTGTTCCAATCACATGAAGATGCCTTGTGCAACTGAAGATGGAATGTCAGAAAGTGATTCCATTTTCTCATGATCTAGCCTCAAGAATGATGATTTCTTAATAAACCACAGCTCAAGCAGGAAATTTCCATTCTAAGATATCTCAAAATAATATCTCAAGTCTATAAGTGATACATGCATACCCAACCTTGCTCATTTCAAAAATTAGATTTTTTTGTTTCTATATGTTATCTAACCAACAATATGCCGGCAGTGAGAAGAAAAATTAGGGTGCATTTATAAAACATTTTAAAAAGGTATTTCAAACATTAATAAACACTATTTTCTATTAAAATTAAATGTTTTGCCCATTACAGTAATGTATGGATAATCCGAGGTTTCTGTAATCCGAGCTCTGTAATCCAAACACCCTAACGTAAAGTAAAACTCTCAGAAGTATTGATGTAGAAGAAAAGACTATTTTATTATTGGACAATGCATCTGCACTTCCATTACAGGGGAACTCGCTAGTGATAATTGCATTAGAGTAATATTTCTGCCATCAAATGGTACTAGGGGCTGTGAATTGAATGTACGGACCAGGAGGTGATACAGAATATCAGTCAGTTGTCAAAAATGGTTATTACAAGAGGTTGTGTTGAAAGAAGGTGAAGATATCAAAAAATGTTTGAAAAATGTTTTTCTTAAAAATGCTGTTTTTACCTTGGCCGAATTTTGAACCCAAGTGCTACTTACTTTGATCCAGAAATGATGGTGCCACCTTCTTACTAGTAATGAAAATGATGAGCAACAGACTGAACCAGATTTGGTACCTTTAGGTCACTTAATTAGCTAATGTTACTGTAGAAACACTGACCTCATATGAAAATAAACTCATATAGTATCACCTAAGGAAACTATTCATTCTTTTAAAGTTTGTTTATGTTGGGTCAGCGAAAATGGATTGCCATTACAGGGAATACTTCTTCTAAAATGACTTTAACAGGAAGCCATTAACCTTAAGTTTTTTTTTTTAATACAATAACTCCCAAGAAAACCACATTTTAAGTTTCAAACATTTTGCTTGGGTTAGTAACTTGGGGGATGTTAATGTGAATTTTGGAGATATGTGTACTTTTTATCAGTTTTCTTTCAATATGTTTTGTCTTGATACATGTTATTTTTCAAACTGTAGTGTGGTGTAATATTTTAACGTTGTCCATAATCTGAACTTGTGTTCACGTTATCCATACATTACTGTACTTACTTTGTTTATAAATATTTTTTTTTAAACAGCTGTAGCAATAAAAGTAAAATTTAATTGGGAATATATCTTGAAATAAACCTGTCCCCAGTTGATTATCATCTAGCAAGTTTGCCAATTTTTTTTAGTTCTCAGAGTTTTATCCCTTTAGCATCTGTGTTTCATAGTTTGATTTTTATAAAATTGACAATGTGGTGTACATAAACATGAAAATTATTTTCAGAATTGTACCTACTAGATAATTTTGAGAAGGTAATTATTTCTATACATGAAATTTAATCACGTTTTGAAAGTTAGAAATAACACATTGAGACTGCCGAGGGTCTAATAGCAATGATATAGCATTAAAGAAAACAACTAGATGTATCAGATTTCTTAGGATTTTAATATTGGAGCCGCTCTAATCTCTGTTGGGGTCATTCTTAATAATGACTCGAATTTTGTCGACCACTTTAAGAGTATATTTGTGTTATTTGGTTTTTGCATATCCGTGTTTTCAGAAACAGTTCTTTTTTTCCTTAAAAATCAATTTAATAAATCATTACTCACAAGTTAATTGTATTCCCCTGGTTAAAATAAATCAAAGTCATTAGAATATTGATTTATTTATTTGTGGGAGAAAATGGTATATCAAGCTGTTGATTGTATTTTTGATTTGTGATAAAAATTTGCATTCATATAAAGTTCACAAAGATATAAATTAAAATATTTATGATAATTTTTTTATAGGTATGTTCATGGACATATAGTTCATATCATATATTCAAATTTTAAATTTTTATAAATAAATGTATGGGGAAATGCTAAATTTACATCAATTGTTATAAAGTTATACAAAATTTCAGTGTTTAGAAGTTTTCAGTTACCAGTCTTTGTAAAAGCAAAAGGAAATCTGTGTTCAAATATATAATGAAACTTTTTCAAATCTTTACTAGTATTGGAATATTTTTAAAATAATAACTATTTTACCTCAAAAATCATCATTTAGAAATAACATTTTCATATGGGGTAAAAATAATTTAAATATAACCAGAAAAACCATACATTATTGGATCATTGTTTTTTCCATACAGAGATAAAATCTTGTTTGTAAAATGTGGGTCTTACTCAAAAAATGTAATAAAACTATACTACATAGAAAGAAAAATCAATAGTACTACAATATAAAATTGATTAAATTTACCTTTCATATTTCTGTCCACTGGGGGATTTTTGCAACGAAATAATTCCTTTAATATACCTCCTTAATATTTGAAAAATATGTAGTAAAAAATGTGCTAGGCCATACCCTTAATTTAATAATTTTTGGGTTACATCAGTTTTTACAAAAAAAACCTGTTTGTTTAATTTGACTCATAGTACATTGCTTAGATTCTTTAAAATTTAGCAAAATAATTAGTACAGTACATTCAGATATATAAGACCTCTGACTCTTACTAATATAATAATAGATCTCCTATTTAAATAATTATTTTGTGTGAAATAAAACCAGAATATAGTATTACTAATATATAAATAGTTTTACAGTTTTCTTATTACTCACTATTGAAATCACTATCACTATCGCTATTATTATCATGAACATTAATAATTAACTGTCCTATTTTATTACAAATATGATTATAAGACTTTCCTAATTTTTTAAAAGCACACTGGCCTTTAAAGTAGGTGAAATATTCTGACAAATTCCAGATTTTGCAATGTTATGGTGGAAATCTGTTGAATATATACTCTTTTCTTATATGAAAATACTTTAGTCATTATCAGACATATGGTCTTGAATTTTGGCTTTTGTTATTTAATTGCCTACTATTGTAAGTAGCGTTGTTCGTTACAATAACGATATTGGAAACCAACTTACTTTTGAATCAATCTTCAAATAATTCTGGCTTATCCTCGTTATAATCAACACTTTTTTTAAATGATATATCTTGTTTTTGAATTTTCTGAATATCTTTTATATACAGACAACTTAAAATTCTGTTCATCAGTCTCTTCAGACTCTAATCCTCTGCAGTCTGATATTGAAAGGCTTGTCAAATGATGCAGAACTAATTATCTCTCTCTTAACATCCCGAAACGTAAAGTGCTCTGTTTTCACAAACGTATTAATCCCATACCCTCCACCAACCTCATAGATAACATAAGTCTTCAAGTTATTAGTTCTTTCACAGACCTAGGCATTATTTTTGATGAAAATCTAACTTAATCTACATATTGATAACATTGTAAAAAAGCAATTGGCTGTCTCTATAACTCATTGGTTCGTAGCGTTCTAGAATATTGTTGTACAATATGGAGTCCATCATACGAGTGTGACATCGACTGAGAGAATTGAAAAGGTGCAGAATAGGTTTTCAAAATACCTCTTACATAAATTTCATTTCCCATATCAAGGTCTGTCATCTAATACTAGAGCTCTTCTTTGTGGCCTTCAAACTCTTGAATTTAGAAGAAAGAAGGCACTTCTGGTCTTTTTGCATAAATTGGTCAATGGGGGGATTGACTGTGAAGAGCTGCTGGGATCAGTCCTGTTTTTAGTTCCTATTAGGAGAACAAGACGATCACAGCTGTTTGTTGAAAGGTACCACCGAACCAATTATAGGTTTAGTGCATTTGTTAACCGACTATGTTACAATTACAATTGTCACTTCTCAGAGTATCACATTGTCAGACTAAGCACTTTGCAGCTAAAAAGGCAGTTAACCGGATTGGTTGCTTTTCTGATGTTTTTTGGCCCATATTGATGTTTTTTTGTTTATGTAGTTGTGTAGTTAATTATTATTCATGTATTATTTTACTTCAATTGAAAATCTTTCTGTTGGTAATTTTTGTTTGCTGATTTATTTATTTGACGTTAATTTCGTACCATTTGGAACATTTAGCATTCTGTAGTGTACATTTCTGAAGGGCCACTTATTTATTTTATTATCGCTGGAATCAATCCAACCTTTTGAAGGAGTCTGATATCATACCTCAGTCTCATTCAAATAAATAATTGACCTATTTTGATATTTGTACTCTTTAATTTTGATTAAGAATTCCAGACGCCATTCCTGAAGCCTCCTGGGTTTCATTATAATTTGTTTTTTATTGATTTTTTAAAATTTAAAATCAACTCTCTTAATACATTTTCACAGAGTAGTTCAACCACATTTAATTCCAGTTTCATCATTTTTGGATACATTTTGTTCTTTGTAAAGTTCTTAAATTTTAAAAGTTACCATTATTATTTCTTATGAAAAATAAACATTAGGATTCTTTACAATTTTTCAAATAGGTGATTTTGGTACTTTAGTTAAAATGGAGGTCTCTTCTAAAACTTTTTGTTTGTTAATATAATAACTCAGCGTTCGGTAAGGGTTAAATAAACGTTAATAATTTTTTTGGCATCCACCAATGTTTTCGATTTCTTCAAAGGGAAGAAACGTCGAGAGAACCTGACATATTTGCCATTCTAAAGTTTATATCATCCGCTGATTATGCTAACTTGGTTAGCAAAACGCGCGCCCAGAACGTAACAAGTTGTGGTGTAGTGTGGTTAGAACTCTTGTATTTTGATCTATCGTCCACCACAGGTTCCATTGTTAGAGCATTCTAAAGTTATTTTAAAACAAGTGATTCACACAAATGATTACAGATAACTAAAGCTTAATGTAGTTTAAGTATCTACCACAATATGTACTGGGTGAGTCAACGATTGAAAAAAGTAAATTTACGTCGAACAGGTAAAATCTGGAAACCAACTGTTTATGCTATGGAATACATATGTAAATCACGCTCATTCTAAAATTATTTTGAATTATACGGTATGCGTCAAAAAGTAGCGCTACTAAAAGTTGTATTTTTTTAAATGGGACACCCTATATTTGACTTGATTTTTAAATTATTCATAAAATTCTAACACTTTTTTGTATAACATGTTATATGGCTAAAATTCATACATTCTTAAATATTTGGCTTTGAACGAAAAAAAAATATATAAATTTGATGCACATCTATGATTAGCAATATAACGCCTAGTCGTGCCACTAAAAATAAAATATTTTGCTTCTGCACAAAATAGGCATGGAATAAAGGACTGCTTTCGTAATATTGAAGATATATTACATACAGGGTGTCCACATTTAAATGCCCAACTTTAACATATTTAAACCAATTTATTACAGTTTTTTAAATGGAACCCCCTGTATATTTTTATTTATTCTTTTTAAGCATAAAAAAATCTACAACTTTAATTACATATATATATATATATATATATATATATATATATATATATATATATATATATATATATATAGATATATAGATATATATAGATATATATAGATATATATAGATATATATATATATATATATATATATATATATATATATATATATATATATATATATATATATATATATATATATATATCTTCAATAGTTTTCGAATTATTTTAAAATTTGCGTAATCACGGTGGTGCTATAAGACAGTTGTGTCATCTGCAAACATTGTGAATGAACCTTAGATATCGATTAATGGCAGATCATTTACATATAACAGAAAAAGCACTGGGCCCAAAACCAACCCAACAAACACATATCGTGTATGTGTATGTAGGTACCTATCTACCTAGGTAGGGTGTACTGTAGCATATATAGATATTAGCTTTCTGCACAATATACATTATTTTAGTCAAGGTTTGGGTTAGGTTTAATTAGGTTCTTCTCTACAATATCAATGAAAAAACTCATAGTTATTCAAAATTGCGAGTTTATTGGTTGTTACAAGACAAAAGAGTTACATATGGTGTTAAACTAAGGATGACTTTGGATGTTGAACCGTGGCACTGCATGTCCTCGGCATACTTTTCATAAGATGGTACGTAACCACTGAGTGCTAATCGCAAGCATGATGACATATGATCGTCAGTCGATTGCGTTATTTTGACTTAATCATCTTCATTTCAGAAAATGCAGACTCGCGCAAGTAAGTTGACCCAAACATTGCTTGCTGTCAGTTGAAGAGCGATTTGCCTTAGATTCGGATATTTATCTTCAGATATAAAACACCAGAAATTTGTATCAGATGCTGTAGCTTTGAGATGTATATCTGATATAATCTGCACCAACTCATTTTCAACAGAACATGAGTTTAACTTGCAATTTCAGTAGCTAACTCCTCAATGTTTTTACATGAAAAAGGATAACTCATAAATGATGCTACATTTGCCAATTTACTACAATCATAAAAACTCATTGCGAATTGTCCCAAAATATTTGATAATTCAGCCTCATAGTATCATAATTCAACTGAGGAATCCTTGCTTTCAAAGACGGAAAATGTTTCAGATCCTTTCTTTTCAGTTGATCTATCATAAGTTGCAATTTACTTTTGAATGCGTTTACTGCGGTAATCATCTCAATAACAGTTTTTTTCTTTACCTTGAAGCTCCAAATTAATTGTGTTTAAGTGCATTGTGATGTCAGTCAAAAATGCCAAATCAGTCAGCCGATAATTTCCTCCGTGTTTAAAACTTTTGAACACAAAACTTGTTGATGTATATTACAATGGATTGAAAAAATGAAGGAAAATCTTTATTAGCTTGACACAATGCCACAAAACCGTTTTTGTTTCCAGTCATTGCTGGTGCTCCATCGGTTGTAAAGCACACTAATTTATATATTGGTAGCTTGTAGTTTTTTACAAAATTGAAGAAAACGTCATATATATCTTCGCCATGGGTCTTCCCCTTCAGAGGAATGATTGTCAAAAATTCTTCCTTAGCCAACATGTCATTGAATACCTCCCGAATAAAAATACACAGCTGGGCAGTGTCTGTCATATCGGTGGATTCGTCGAACTGTAAAGAAAAGTATGTACATTCCATGATATCATTTTATAGTTTATCTGCCATGTCCTGACTCATGACTTCAATACGCCTTGTGATAGTCGGACGAGATAACTGAAGTTCTCTAATAGCAGACATGATTTCTGTTTTATTTTTAAAATCTCCAAATAAAATCTCACCCGCTTCAATAAATGCTTCCTTCACAATCTTCGAATGGTTTCTTGTGTTTCGCCAATATATGATATTTTAAATGACGCGATCGTAGCAGCTTTTGATTTTTTGGCTGCTCTTGTGAACATGGTTTGTTCTTTTTTCAAACAAGATATCACGTACTTTTCGTTTTCTTAATTCACTCTGTGGCGGAAAATCCTTTTTATAGTTTTTATGAATCGTTTTATGATGCCTCTCTAAGTTACCACGCTTAGGTTTGCAACTGACGCACGACAAATAAGACAAATGCACTTATCTTTCACCATACAAAACAAAAATTCTTCCTCCCAATCGTTATTAAAATGATACGTTTTAGATTTCTTCGCTGCACTCATTTAGTACTATTTAATAATAAACTTTGTATCGACGTAGTATTGCCTTCAAGTTACAATTCAGAATGACTCCAATTCCTGCAGGCGCAACATTTATATCGGCGTGAACGAAAGTCTCGAATGTTCTCGTCAAACGCGCCGCCCGAAATTTCTAGAAAAGCGGCAAGAATAAAAAACGCGGCTTTTCTTTGACAAGTACCGCGCGTTCCTTTGATAAAGCCGCCTTTTGCCTGTAGCAGAGTGTTATTTTATTACGTAATAAATTTTTGTAGTTTAGTTAAGTACCTACTTATTAAAAAAATTTTTCTTCTCGAGATCTACTCAAAAAGCACTTGCGATCGACCGTTTGAGCACCCCTGCGGCATAGATAATGCCTCCCTGGCTGATGTTACGCCACCACTGCTTACCACTTGAGTATGGTTATTTAAATAAGATATAATTAGGACTTTTTGCCAAATCTATATAATGATATCTTCTCAATTGACAAGTCATGCGGGATGGAGTCAAATGCTTTGCCTAAGTTGCAGAACATTGTACTGACATACTTTTCACTTTGAAAGGCATCAGATATAACAGTAATCAGATTTATAGGTGTAAGAAAAATACTATACTTTGGTGAATGTTTGTACTTGCATTTTTAGAATCTTTTAATTTGCACTTAAATTAACCCATGAATTAATAAATCTCCCTATTTATGATTGTGTAATGTTAAGTTTAATTTTTTTTCTTCTCTGATAATTGGCTTATTTAATTACATCTAAAACCGACAGTGTAGGTTTAATTTTGAAGCTTTTCTCATTTTGAGAATAGGATGCAAGAAATGTACCATTTTGTCCCACATGGTAAAACAAAATTGTACATAAAACGCTTTTTATTTTAACAGGACTCGCAGTCGTTCCAGAAGCCGTTCTCGCGATCGCAGAACTCGATCAAGAAGCAATTCCCGGTCGCGCAGTCGTTCCAGATCTCGCAGATCCAGATCCGCCTCGAAGAAGAGCAGGAGCCGATCCCGTTCCAACAGGGACGAAAGGCGTTCGAGAACTCGTTCCCGTTCGCGCAGTCGTTCGGGGGCGAAAGAAAACGGAAACGATAGAGATTAAGATATGAGAACAAACAATGACAAACTCTGCAATTTGTTGCTGTTGCTATTTTAGTTAAGTACACATTGACATTATTTTAATAACAATAAAACTTTTGTAGAACAATGGCTCTTTTGACAAGACGTTAGTATTGCGGCCTATGTAGGTCCGATGAGAACCAAACAAGAAAAATTCAACACTAAGTTGATTTTTTTTAAATATTAGGTTTTGGTTTCTGTTATGTAACATTGCAATTGAATACTTTTGTAAATATAGAATGACATAATTACAAGATTATTGTGGTGGGTTCAAGATTTAAAACTAAATTTGAGTCGAGTTTTATACCACATCTAGATCAAAAAGAAACATTGTAACGTTTAGTACCTAAGTTGATGCTAGAGTTCTGGGTCCGAAACGGAGGTACCCGAGGACCGATTCCGAAAAATAATTTACTTAATTTTCCTGGTTGCTGAAAACGTGGTTAGATTTACACTTGAAACATCCAGAAAGTCAGTTTTTTTTCAGATTTGATCTTCTGGTACCTTCATTGCGGACCCAGAACTCAAGCATTACCTTGCAGCACTGTTTACCAATTTCAAAAAGTAATAACTTTAATCCAGCTGTGACACTGCATAATATATTAGTCAAGTTCCCTCGTCTATTTGTCTTTCAACATCATGTAGTCGTTGCCCCACTGCCAAGTGAAGTTTTTGTCGCGGCCAATACAATAACAGCTCGTAGCAAATACGTGGTAGGCGTTGTGATCTTGAAGTGACCGATAAACGACAAGGTTTATATCATATGCCGAGCGGCCAAGAAATTTACCGGCAGTTATCGTGTTAATCCGTTTGCGCTAATATTGATGAAAAAGGTCTCTCGAATAAAACTGATTTTTCCGATTTAAACAATTTCCATAAAGCTGTAAAAAGACACATTATGTCCAAAGCGCATTTGCAGGCCGTCATAAAAGAAAAAGTCTTCGGCAAAACCAGAATTGAACACGCCCTTAATAAACAGTTGGAAATTAGTCACCACCAACACAATGAACTAGTCGATAGAAATAGACAAATATTAAGAAGACTTATCGATGTTGTTTGTTTTCTTGGACAGCAGGCATTGGGTTTAGAGGTCATGACGAAACAAGGGTTTCTTCAAATAGAGGAGATTTTCAAGATTTACTTAGTTTAATGGCTAAATATGATGATTGCTTAAAAAATCATTTAGAGCAGTCTAGCGTTTTTCGCGGAACGTGGAATCGAATCCAGAATGATTTAATTTCCGCTGTTGCAACCATTATTCTAAAAAGAATTAAGCAGGAGATTGGCGAGGTGCCGTTCACTGCTATTGTTCTGGACGAAACAACTGATATCACTAATTTTAGCCAATTATCTATAGTAATACGCTACGTTAAAATAAACGGAAGTATTCAAGAGCGATTTTTAGGTTTTAAGAATGGGTCCGAAAATCGTACAGCAGATGAATTATATACTGTAGTTTATAACGTTACTAAAGAAATTAATGGAGAGAAAAAATTAGTTGTTCAAAGTCAAAATCACTTTAATCAGAAAATTACATAAATACAAACAAATGCAATACGTAATTGAATGATGTGGCGTCAATAAATAAAATATTTGCTTAAAAGAAAACACGCTAACTATCCAAAACATTAATTAATACAAAAATTAAATGCAAATTGCACATACATTTTTATTGTAGATTATAAACATTTACATATGCATACGTAGGTATGCCTATCCCAAAAAATCGTTCACTGATTAAGGCTCCATTTCTACAATCAGTTTAAAAATACAGTTTTCAAATGATCTAAAAATCAGTTTGTAACTAAATGTTATTTGGTAACCTATTAAAAAATTTTATGCATGCATATGCAGTACCTTTTTCAGTTGCACTGGGTCTGTGAATCGGGAAATTGAGACAGGTATTCCTAGTATTGAATTGAATATAAATATATATATATATATATATATATATATATATATATATATATATATATATATATATATATATATATATATATATATATATATATATATATATATATATATATATATTTTTATATTTCTCTTCTTGAACCTTACAATTTATAAATATCAAGTACTTTCTTGGGATTAGGTTCGTGGATTGAACAAAGAAACTTTAATTGACGTTTCGCCTGTCCATTTCAGGCTTTTTCAAAATATTTAATTCTGCACATCTAAAAATTAAATACAAAAAGTGTATATATGTAAGTTAATAAATAAAAACAATTAGGTATAACGGCACGCACTAAAATTATTAAAACATTTATTTAAAATAGTACAGTACATACCTTGAGAAAGATGTTCTTTTACCTTGCTTGGCAGTGTGGAGGTAAGTGATACACTGGTTAAAGAATTCTATTGTTTTTTTTTTATATATATATCCTTTAGTTTTTTTGATTATATTTACAATGTAGAACTATTTGTGGATACGGGTTGTTTTAAAAGTATTTGTGTGAGTCTGACAGTATACAGTATGTATTTATGATTGATGGAAAATAGTTTATAACAATTGAATTAAATTAGATTGTGATATATTTGGCTGAGATTGTCAATGTCTTTCCGATCTCGAAATCGAAGTTTCTTTGTTCAATCCACGAACCTCATCCCAAGAAAGTACTTGATATTTATATATATATATATATATATATATATATATATATATATATATATATATATATATATATATATATATATATATATATATATATATATATATATATATATATATCTGACATGGCTCAGTATGAACGGTCTTTTTATATCCCAGTTCTTGGACTCATCCCAATAATGGCTAAATATTTCTATTCGTTCATCTTCGCTTATTTTTTCTGGGCATTTTTTTTTACAGGGTTGGCAAGCTGATTTCATAAGCTTCTCTCTTATTAAGTTTCCGGTCTTAGAAGTATGTTCTTTTCCAGATAATGTTTTAATGGTTCTTTTTGTTGCTTTCCAGTTGTCGATATTTCTCACTTGTTTCCTTTTCTCTTTCGTTTTTTCCTTCTTTACAGCGTTTGTAACTTCTTCAGCATTCGATTCTTCCTCGCTTAATACGTAATCAGGATCTCCGTCGATGTCTTCGAACTGTTCATATTCCATTTCAGTTTGATCATCAATAGCTTCTGTAATATAATATTTTGCTTTAATTAAGGTACCAATAATTAGAGAAATATAAATGATAATTTTTATTTATTCTATTTAAATCTGTAATTTTACTGCTTACCTTTTTGTACTTCTGTGTATGTTGAAGTAGCCTGACAATTATTAAAAGGACCTTCGTTTTTGGTCCAGTATACAAGTGGCAAATTATCCTCAGGGTCATATTCGGATTCAGTGGTTTTTAAAGTTGCAGAGTTGGAGGCACAACTTTTGATTTTAAACCGTAAATTTTCTCCAAGATCGGATTTGGATCCAGTGGTTTCTAAAATTATAGGCTGTTCGGCTGCATTGTCTAAAATATAATGAATAATGCGACTTATCAGCCATCTGTATTGATTTTAATTAATATCGACATCCACTTACCAATTCTCACATTGCTAAGAATAATTATTTTTGATGTTGATGTGTTTTTTTTGACAGATGTAGGGCTCAGAGCTCGGCTCAGAGCGACGCTATTTCTTGTATCTTCTGAAAATAACAATTAAATAAGCTAAGGTAAACTTGTGTTCACCAAAGATATTTACCACAAATTACACTACTGAACTGTATACTTTCACTGACTTTTTTATGCTTTTTTTGCTTACCATATTTCTTATATTCCATCATTTTAGTTTCTCCATTATTGATATTATTTAAAACGTCATTTTTCCTAGGTCCATAGTCAATCGCTAAATTTTCTAAAATAAATTTTATTGGTAGAAGTAAACAGTCGTATCTCCAAAAAAAACCTTAATAATAATCATTATTATTATAATACAACCATTTTAATTATTATAAAATGAAAACGGTTTCGTGCTATGCGTTTGCTAAATGTGTTCTTAAAATTTGTTTCTAGTTTTACCTATTTTTATGTATTAAAATGTATTAATGTATTAACCTAACCTCCAATTTTTTGTTTATGTCTAAAACATACGTTAAAAACGGTTATTTCTTAGCCAATCTAATGTATAATACTCACCGTACGTGTTTTCACTTTGTTTTGTTGCTTGCAAAGCCATTTTTGCAATTTTCTGTCCTCTACTCATCATAAAAACTAATTTTTACACTCACAAAATAAGACGCAATTGGAGATACGGTTGTTTACCACTACGAAAATAAGACGCGGCGATTATGTGTACTATCGTGTAAGGAGATAATGTTATTTACCTCGTTGCTTTAGGAGATGCTACTGTTTCTAACGTAAATAAGTGGGAAATTATGACAGCTGGACATACTATCATTTAACACAGAAAATTTTAGAGTTTTTTGAGAGGTAAAATGATATAATCTAAAATTTGCTTAAATGTGGAGATACGATAGTTTACCTCTATGATATATATATATATATATATATATATATATATATATATATATATATATATATATATGCTTTTAAGTGTGTTTTGTATCGCCGCTTCGTCGGGGCTTAAAAAGATAAGTTTTCGCGAATTATTGATGGAAAACTCGAAATTAAACGAAATGCACTTCCAACACCTGAGTTAAAAGTAAAATGCTTTTCAAAGTCGGGGAAAAACATATACACAAATTGAAGGTAAACATTTATTCAAAAGTGCCATTGGGTTTGTGACTGTGAAATAAGAAATTATTTGTTATGTTTTCTTTGCCTACTTTTTGGGTGTGATTTAAACGGGACAAGTAGTGGTGTCAGTGATATAGTACGTTTGTAACTAATATCCAGGAACAACTGAATGGGGCATATTGACAGAACATCGCTAATCACAATGAGAAAGTGACCAAAACAGGTTCATGCTTTTAAGAATTACAGCTGCTATAACATTTTGTAGAAGCACTTGCGCTTAGAGGACACAATCAGACAGAAAACTGTAAATCTTAGAATTTTCCAAGACCTAATTAATTACACTGGTAAACTTGATAAGGCATTAAAAGATTATTTACAAACCGCAACTATCTTTCAAGGAACTTTTAAAGAAATTCAATTTCTAGACTGCATTTTTGAGGTGTACCAGGAAATTCTTTCTACAGAAATAAATAACAGTTATTTTTTTGGGACTTTAAGCAGATGAAAGTCCTCAACAAACAGCGAATGCTCTTAGATCTGTTATTCTAACAAAATACAAATAAATTAATTGATTAATGAGTGAAAGACAAGGAGGAGTTCAAGCTAAAATAAAGGAAGAAAAATATCTCTTGACGCATTGGATTGCTGTGTTCACAAATTGAATTTAATTATAGCCCAAGAAACTTTATAAAAAACGACGTTCTCCTCTTTTTTTCGTAATTTATCTGATTTAGTTTTTAAAAACAAGTTAAAGGCTATTAGCAGAAATAAAGGATGTGAATTACTGTAAAAAAATAATACATAAAATTAATAACACAAAAGTTTTTAAATCTAGAAACTAACGAAATTTACTTAAGATCTCCAAACTTAATGAAAAAGAAAACAAAAATCTTTAAATAAACCATAAATTTAACTGACACTATACAGTATGCGTAAAGACGCATAAGCCAGTACAAAAAACTAATCTGAAATCAACTGTAACAAATAGAACTTTGACACAGACTAACTCTTGTTTTAGAACTTAGAAAAAAGGTTGACACTTAATTTGATAAAAACTGCCTCTTATTGGCTAATATTAGATACCTTTACTTTAACGGCTTCTTTGAAATACTCATATTTAGCATTTGTCACTCTATTCCGTTAGAACTTTCTAAGGTTACGAACCACCATTGGTTAAGAGTTTTGATTTTGGTATGGTGTAAAACCCGACACACGTTTTAAATTATACAATGTATACAATGTAATGTCATTATTGTGAACTAGAAAATTAAATTTTGAATAAAATCTTTCTCACTCTCTAGTTATAGTAATATCGGCAAATTGCAAAGGTCTTAATATATCTTATATTTAGGAAAATGTTGTGTTTTTCCATTCATTTTTAGAATTAGAACTTTGTCTTAAGTGTACTAGCAATCAATTTGATGTGCTGAAAAGTGTTTAGCTCTTTTTATTGCAATGAGCATTAGTTACGTGTAATAATTTCAATAAATATTCTAAATCTATATGAAATTTTAATTATTTTCCTTCGTTTTTTGACAACTTTTATTATGTTCGATCTTTACGTTGTCAAATTCTAGACTGGAGAGCAGAGCTGTCGCAAGTACTAAGAAAAAGTATTTCAAGAACCTACTTCAACAGGTATATGATGTAAAAAAAAAATAATTGAACTGTAATTGTACTAAAAGGTACAATGTGTCAAACAAACGTCAAAAAAATATCGGTAAATTTGTTCGGAATAGTGAAGTGTAACCCGATTTAGTTACATAGACACAGTATATATGTGTTACATACATTTTGATTGGGCGCCATTTTGTTCCATCATATTGGATTCCTACCACGAGCCGCCTCAGGATTACACCATTTTCTAAATTGTCTTTCTACCTCGGCACACAATTTTGAAGCGCTTTTTTTGGAATCAATTGTAATTTCTCTTACAATCCATCTTTCCTCACGATCGTTAAATAATTTATTTGGAGCTAACTTTGACTTATTCTGGACTCTATCTTCATTTTGATAACGTTCAATGATATGTTGAACAGCTGATGAACATTTATTTGTCATTTTTGCTATATCCCTTTGGCTGTATCCGTTTCTGTAGTGACTTAAGATTAAATTGCTTTCATCAATTGTAGTTCGACGACCCATTTTTAAACACTTTCGTTTCACTGAGCGAAAAACTTTCTAAACGTGAAACTAAACAAAAAACAATTGCAATAAAATGTTAAAGTACTTAGTAACCTTCGAAATAATAAATTTTGACCCGTTTTGTTCACTATGCGTCATTTAAGCTGTGACATGAAAATCGCATATAATTTAATTAAATATTTATTGTTATCTAAATATAATATAATTAATGCAAGAAATTAATTTATATGATTTTAAAAGACTCATATTAAGGGGGAACTGCACGCAGTAATATGGATCATTTGCAAGCCTTCCGCCGCTGCAATATTATGTTAAAACTATAAGAGATATGTATTAGCTTCAATGTGATTTCAATAGGGAAATATGTATAGTTGGGCGCTAAAGACGAATTTTTATGAAAAAATCAAATCTAGAGTTATAACATAAAAGTAGATTTGTCCATTTTCGACCATTTTTTTTCCGCAAAATGATTCTTTACCGCCTTACATTGATCCTTTGTCTGCGTAACTGCAAAATTTGAAATGGTAAATCGTACTCATGTCTTTGTATTTCTGCAGCGCGTGAACCCTTTTGAAGCCATTTTTAACCGAAATGTAATTTAAATTACCAATACATAACACATTTTTTTGAGGTTGGACGTGCAGGAAGTTTTTTAAAGCGTAGGTACCTTTTCATCTTACTTTCAACTCGACTAGATCTTGTCGCTGGTTTTTCACTTTTTGCGTGCAGTTCTCCCTTAAATTAATTTCAGTATGTCCACACTGGTCGATTTGGCCATGGCAATTAATGCATAAAATTTATTTCTTTTAACATTAGCCAAAATGTCCTAAATTTAAGGTCAATAGTCCAAGCAACAAGTTGGCTGTGAAAAAAATATTTCTAGCATCTAACATTCAGTGACAGCCGACGTTAAAACAGAAATATTTGCACCTAATAAGTATTAAAAATCTAAGGTGAAAATAGTGCAGTTCATCGGATAAAGGAGGCTTTTATAAGCAAGTACGTTAAATGGTTGGACCTTACTATTAAGTTTCAAAAAAATATTACCAGACATAAAGGACGCTCTAAGATCAGTTTTCAGGATAGCAGTGAGCGAACAAAACGTTTAAAAACTGGCCACCTTCGCAGTGCAACCAGTACACAAGAACTTGCATATGCAACACAAATGAGTTTCCGTGCAGAGAGGAATGTTATGGCCTCCAAAATATTAAAAGATATAAGTAACGTGCCACAAAAATGTGAAGAATATTGCACTGCGTTAAATAATAATAAAAAATCACATTCTAAATTAACTAGTGATGAAGCTCTCTCTGATAATAGAAGCAAAGTTAAGCAAGAGCCAATATAATTCAATCAGAAATCAGATTAAGGAGAAAAACTGTGACGTGTTTCCTGCATATTCTGACACCGAAGCTGAAATTACGCTGCAATCTCTACTAAATCATACCAGTGAAAGACTGATTCAAGTTCAAGAATCAGTGGTTCAAGGTTTTGATAAAACGGATATTGATATGAGCTTAGTGTGCAAGTGGGGGTTCGATGGATCCTCTGGACAATCAGAATATAAACAAAGATTTGAGGGTGTAAATAAATTGGACAGTAGTGTATTTTTAACATCCTTAGTGCCTATTAAACTGGTATGCAACAAACCCAGACACTTTGAATCAATTATCTGGCAGAATCCAAGATCCTCATCCCCTCGGTTTTGTAGACCACTTAAGTTACAATTCGCTCGCGAGACAACAGAACTCACTATGCAGGAAAAG
The DNA here is from genome assembly GCA_030620095.1 of Kuschelorhynchus macadamiae. Taxonomy (NCBI): domain Eukaryota; kingdom Metazoa; phylum Arthropoda; class Insecta; order Coleoptera; family Curculionidae; genus Kuschelorhynchus; species Kuschelorhynchus macadamiae. The sequence continues at coordinate 429,137 of JAUTXW010005440.1, forward strand.
ACAAATATGGATAATCAAATTAAAAATCTTGTTCCCTTTAGGTATATTGTTAACAATAAAACAATAACAGTACATTTTGAACTACATCTCACAATGATTGACGGCAAAGTTTGTAATGCTCTAACATCAAATAATTCAACACAAAAATGTTATATTTGCGGGGCCACATCTAGAGACTTCAATAATATTGAGGCTGTAATTCAAAGATCGACTGATGACAATAATTTTAAATATGGACTTTCAACACTACACGCCTGGATACGTTTTTTTGAATGCCTTTTACATTTAGCTTATAAAATGAGCATTTCAAAGTGGCAAGCTAGAGGTGCGGAAGATAAGCTAAATGTTTTAGAGTCAAAAAAACGTATCCAGGAACAACTTCGTTCTCAGGTAGGGTTAATCGTCGACAAACCGAAGCCAGGTTTCGGAAGCTCTAATGATGGCAATACTGCGCCTAGATTTTTTGAGAATGCAGATATAGTATCAGAAATAACTAAAATTAATATTGATTTAATTAAAAAATTTCATGTGATTTTGCAAACTTTGTCGTCAGGATTTGATATTGACGTAAATAAATTTAAAACATATGCTTTAGAAACAGCCAAGCTTTTTGTGTCCTTATACCCCTGGTATGTAATGCCTGTTACAGTGCATAAGGTTCTACTTCACGGATCAGATATAATTAACTCCTACCTCATTCCAATAGGGCAACTATCCGAGGAGGCACAAGAAGCGCGGAATAAGGACATAAAAAAATATAGGGAGGATTTTTCCCGGAAAACTTCCAGAACGGATAATTTAAAAGATGTCATAAATCGCCTTCTTGTCTCCTCGGATCCGTACATCTCAAGTTTAAGAAAACTGCCACAAAAAAAAATCAAAACATTCCATCCTGAGGCACTAGAATTATTTAAGACTCCATTAGTTAATGATAGTAATGTTTAGGCTTTTAAATTTTAGGTCTGATTTCGCCAAATATCTAAACTGGGATTTTTCAGCTAATCTTAGAATTCTTAGATTAGAATCATATGTCAAAAATGTTGTCCATTATTTTAAAGGAATCTTGTATTTATTAATCTCGGTTTAAACCCGTGATTCCGCCAAAAAAATAGGTGACAAAGTTTTTGACATAATGTCATTCCAAAGATTAGATGGTAATTCCAAGTTTAGATATTTGGTGATCGTTTTAGTTTAATTTTTACTTAAGATAGTATTTCTAGACATAATACCTAAATAGTAAGCCTATTTGTAGATTTTTTATACTACATGCACAATGGTGACATAGTAAATTTAATTTACAGTTTTGTTTTATGCTGGATTTCACCAACTAACCCAAGTATAATAAATCCGAGATTCCATCAAAATATAATTGATATGACTAATTGACATATGTTGATCTAATCAAAGATTAGATGATAAATCCCAGTTTAGATATTTGGTGAAATCCGGCCTTAGAGATAAACATGACTAGACAGTAAACACAGAAAAGTATGTTTTATATATTTTTAATAATCATTGTTTTGTGACTACACCCTGTATATTAATGCGCTTCTTATCAATTTCATAAAATCCTACGTAATATACATAACCCTAAATGTCTATAGATATAGATGCAATTATTTGCTAATTAAAACTTAGAATAGGAATTAATTTCAAAATGTACTGTTTTTGGTCTTTTTCAAACCTAAAAGCACAATTTATATATAAAAAGTATTTAAAATTTAAGATTTACTATAGAACGTAAAATTATCAAATAATACCACTAGAATACGCATATTCTGACATATACTGGAACTTTTACTTTATATTTTAAAATTATTAAGACGTTCACTGTATTAAAATCAAACAAATACTATGTTGGTTATTATAATATATTATAATATATATATATATATATATATATATATATATATATATATATACAGGGTGATTCATGAGGAAATGTCAATACTTCAGGCACATATTCAGGACCAAAAAATAAACCTAAAAGTCTATATAAATAAGTGTCCTCAAGGCCTTAGTTCTGGAGATACAGGGTGTTAAAGTTTTTATTTAATTTTCCTATTTTTTAAATAAAATCTATGATAATGTAAATAATGGAGTGAAAATTTATATACGGGGGTTTTTTGGTATGACAAATTCGAATCTAATATTAGTATTGCTCTTACTTGTGGGGGCGCCACCTACATGTCTTTCTACTTCTTCGAACAATCACAACTTTTTGGTACAGTCTTGTATTACATTTTTGAGCAAAACAAATTATTCCCTTGCCATTTCTACGTCAAAAAGGTATACCTGTTAAAAGTGGATACGAGCAACCGTTTTCGAGATATTTGGATTTAAAACAGTTTCGGCGCATGTGATTTTTTTTCATCAAATTCACATAAAGTATTCATGTATTGTAAAAAAATAGAAGTGTACCTTGCCTGACAGAACAACTGCTGGTTGGTGTTCTCATCGTTTTTCCTGTTACTTAGCAATAGTAATGTTAATTTCTGTTCATAACTTTTATTATCTGACAATAATCATTTAAGAAACTTTAGATCTAAATACGTCATTATGTCTGTGATATTCTCGCATCGTGAATATGCAGATATGATATTCGTCTATGGCTTCTGCAATGGGGTCGCAATTCAAGCAGTCGCGGAGTACCAGCGTCGTTTTCCAGATAGAAGGGTGCCAGATAGAAGAGTTTTTCAACAAGTTTTCACTACTGCTGGAGAATCTGGGATGTTTCCAAGTGCGAAAATTTTATCTGAAAGGGAATCGGGACCCCACGTTGAAGTAGAAGAGGCTATATGCCGTCGAAAATGATCCGAGCATAAGCACTAGGCGGATTGCAGATACTTATCAAATTACACAATCGTCTGCTTGGAGAAATCTTCACATTAATTGTTTATACTCATTTCATTTACAACGGGTTCAACATTTGCAGGAGGGTGATTTTGACTTGAGAATGCAATTCTGTAACTCGATTTATGAAGATCAAGGGTTGTATAGGTATGTTTTGTTCACTGATGAAGCACAGTTCACGCGTGATGGTATAAATAATCTTCACGATGAATACCTGTGGTCCTATGAAAATCCTCACGCTACAGTAGAACATAATTTCCAACATAAATTTAGCATTAATGTGTGGTGTGGAATGTTAAATGGTCATTTAATTGGTCCATTTATAATCGACGGTAGTCTTACAGGAGAAAAATATTTAAACTTTCTTGAAAATCACTTGCGAAATCTATTAGAAGATGTTCCCCTGAATGTAAGACAAAACATGTATTTGCGGCATGATGGAGCCCCTGCACACTACAGTTTACTCGTAAGAGATTTTTTAAACCAAAACTTTCCAAACCGATGGATTGGTCGGGGAGGTCCGTTTAATTGGCCACCTAGATCGCCAGACCTTAATCCTTTGGATTATTGTCTTTGGGGATGGTTCAAATCACTGGTATATTTCACTAAAGTAAATACAAGAGAAGCATTATTGGATCGGATAACAAACGCAGCACAAACATTAAGAAATGCGCCCGAATGTATCCACAGAGCACCATACAGCTGACCTGTGCTTAGAAGCAAATGGTGGAATTTTTGAAAATTATAAAACGTAACCTAGATTTTATTAAAAACAACTTAATAATAACAATTTTAATAAAAATTAAATACCTTTTGTTTAGTTTATGTCTGAGGCACTGAATACACACCTCAAAAAATGTGTTAGTCTTTCATTTCAAAGCTTTTGTGCCAAGATGCGTTTAAATTTGGACAAAATAACAAACTTAAAATTTTGCGATAAAAAATTACATGCGCCGAAATTGTTTTAAATCCAAATATCTCGAAAACGGTTGCTCGTATCCACTTTTAACAGGTATACCTTTTTGACGTAGAAATGGCAAGAGAATAATTTGTTTTACCCAAAAATGTAATACAAGACTACCAAAAAGTTGTGATTGTTCGAAGGAGTAGAAAGACATGTAGGTGGCGCCCCCTACAAGTAAGAGCAATACTAATATTAGATTCGAATTTGCCATACCAAAAAACCCCTGTATATCAATTTTCACTCCATTATTTACATTATCATAGATTTTATTTAAAAAATAGGAAAATTAAATAAAAACTTTAACACCCTGTATCTCGAGAACTAAGGCCTTGCGGACACTTATTTATATAGACTTTTATGTTAATTTTTTGGTCCTGAATATGTACCTGAAGTATTGACATTTTCTTATGATATATATATATATATATATATATATATATATATATATATATATATATATATATATATATATATATATGTTATATCTATTCTCACCAGCTAGTTCATCATACAAGTTATGCCAACCTTGGTTCCCAGACTATCAGATATCACCCGCCAACGCAGTATTCAGAAGCCGAGCTTATCTCAATAACAAAAGTATCATATATCAGCAGGTGCCACTTGTTTACGAAAACAAGTCTATACCAAGAAAGCTTCATCAGCAGAACCCACGTCCTGACCCAAGTGTTCAAGAAAGAAGTAAACAGTTCCCACTGAGTCAGCATAACGAAACATATAAATAGTTATTTTCTTTGTATACAGTTCAGTTCAGTAAAGTTCAGTCTAGCTTCTCATTTGTTAAACGTCACGCTGTAATTTTGCAAGTTCAAATGTATATATTTTAATTTGTATTTTTCAAGTAATAAAATAATTTTTTAAAAAGTAATTTCGCAAGAAAGTGATTTAACAAACTGGCGCAGTCGGTAGGATCTGAAAACGTCTAACAGAACACGAAGCCCTTGTGCACTCTCACTGTCGACGGAGGATCCCAATCCATTGTTCAGAAGAACCTGTGAAAACCAAGAAAAATACAAGAAGTACTGAAACTCAAGAAAAGCAGAGAAAATCACGACCCGACGTCACCAACTCGCAGTCAATCTACGGATTAGGAACACCTAGTGAAACCCCTGGTAGAATTTGCTGCAGAGAACACGACGAAGTCTGATGTTTCTACTAGTAACGTAAGACTGAATCATCTCGTTATTAATTTTCTTTATATTTTTCAATTTTCCAAAATATTGAATTTTTTTTATTCAAATTTAAGGAAATTGTTCGATTTTTCAATTTTGATATTTAGTTAACGAAAAACTGAATTCAAAAACAAGTTTCAAAAATACAAAAGAATATTTTAATTTCAAATTTTGATTATACAGTTAATCAAATTTCAGACAAACAAAACAAAACCACTTGAATTTTGTAGATTTTAGTATTGCTTTAATTTACGTTGATTTGTGTACTACTTTACGTACTGCCAATCAACCTAAATTCTTAATTTTAAGTTCGTATCCTTTATATAATATTGTGTGCCTATATTTGATAATATTGTGTGCCTATATTATTTTATTTTGATATATTGATATATTGAGCAACCATGACTGATAACGGAATACAAAATGTCCCTGAGACACCCGAAATTGAACCATATAAACTATCTGAAATATTTTCAATAATTCCTGAATACGATGGTGATCAAATTTTTCTCCAAACATTTCTCAATGCTTGTGATTGTGCTTACAATATGTCTACACGCGATCAAAAAGATTTATTAGTAATCCACATAAAAAATAAATTACGTGCAAGAGCAGCGCAGCTAATAAGCTCTCGCAACCCTATTTCTTATTTAGAAATAAAACAACTTTTAAATTCTCACTTTGGAGATACGCGAGACTTGTCTTCTTTAATACAAGACTTACAACGTATTAAACAATTACCAAATGAAAGTCCTTTAACTTTTCTCAACCGACTTCAAGTGCTAAATGCAAAAATGCACGCTAACATACAAAAATCTAATCTCACCCCACAACAAAAACAAGCTCAAATAACTCTAATCGAATCCATGTCTCTGAGTACCCTCTTAACTGGTCTTGAACCCCGTATTGGACACATAATTCGTGCCAGTAACCCAAGAGATCTTCTTGAAGCTCAAATACGTATTCGACGTGAACTTCAATTGTCTTATTTTGAATCTCAAAAAGTTTCAAAACCGAACCCACCAAAGCCATTCAACCAATCTTTGAAAAAAACAAACTTTCAAACACAAAAATGTTTTAAATGCGGACGTACTGGTCATTCAGCAAATCAATGCCATGCCAATAACGGACAACCACGTCCCAATTTTTCCCAAAGCTCAAATTTTCAGCGACCCCAGTTTGCCCCGCAAACAAATTCTCTTCAGTCACAAAGACCAAACATGCAACAACAAAGAAGCCCAAATACGCAAACCCCAAATATGATAAATAATCAATCAAATCAAAATAATTTCCAACGTCAACCGAATTCTAATTATTCTCGACCCTCAGTAATTCACAAAAATCCCAATTTTAAAGCTCACTTAGTTAGCACAGATAATAATCAAGAAAAATATTTTAATGACTATTATCAAGACTATCAACAAGATTATCAACAAGATTACCAAGATCCCTCATACTTTTCTTATGAAGACACCTCTACTTTATTCGAAAATGAATACGACAATTTTTATGAGAATCCAGATCCCAATTTAAACTTTAACGAATCAATCGAAAACGATCAAAATTTTCCAATCGAGGAAAATCAAAATTTTCTTTTATCCCCAGATCAAAACCATCCACCCAATCAGGAAATAGATCAAATACAAGCCCAAATAGAAACTCTCACGCTAGACGATATGAATCCCTCACTCAATTTCCCCGAACAACGATTTCTTTAAATCCTTTTCTTGCGATAAATCCTAAAAATCTTTACTATATCAAAGACGCAACAAATACTTTCAAACTACTCATAGATTCTGGTGCAGGTATTTCAATTTTCAAAGAAAATACAGTAAAGAACTTTCCAAATCGTTTCCCCAAAAATGCAACAATTCAAGGCATTACCGAACAAAAACTTCTAATAACTGAATCAACTTTGATAAATTTTAACAACGGTGACCCTCACAAAGTCTATATTTATAATTTAGACATTGATTTTGACGGAATTCTAGGTCTTGACTTCCTAGAACACTACGAATGTACAATCGATTTAAAAAATAAACAACTTATTACCAATTTTAAAACACTACCATTGTATAAAGTTGAAGACAATTATTCTTCAACAAAACTCGAAACATACGAGGCAAATAAAAATAAAATAACTATACAAGGTAGAATGGAACAAGTTTTTAAATTAAAATGTCATCTAATTAATACTGATGCTATTTTATACCGAAAAGAAATAGAAAAAGTACATATCCCTAATGCCCTTGTCCATGTCAATCAAAACGGTGAATTTTTGACAACAATTATCAATGCGAATGCAATTCCAAAAACAATTGATTTCTCAAATATCGAAATAGAACCATTTTCGATACACACACTTCTTAATTTCAATTTTCCCGAATCTTCCGAATTTCAAACTTTAAATAGAATCCCGACTATTAGATCCCAGCTTAGACTTGACCATTTAAACGAAGAAGAAAAAGAATTAATCACAAATCTTTGTGTCAATTTTGAAGACATTTTTTATCTAGAAGGTGACAACCTTTCCTTCACAAGTGAAATTAAACATAAGATAGACACGAATAATACAAAACCCATTTTTACTAAATCTTATAGATATCCCCAAATACATAAACAAGAGGTTAAAACGCAAGTAAACAATATGTTACAACAAGGTATAATTAGACCATCAATTTCTCCCTGGTCATCTCCCGTTTGGGTTGTACCGAAAAAAATCGACTCTAGTAATAAACAAAAATGGAGAATCGTAATAGATTATAGAAAACTGAACGAATCCACTGTTAATGATAAATATCCACTTCCTAATATCTCAGATTTACTTGACCAACTTGGACAGTGTCAATATTTCACGACTCTTGATCTCGCTTCTGGTTTCCATCAGATAGAGATAGATCCCAAAGATATTTCAAAAACAGCGTTCTCAGTAGAAAACGGTCATTATGAATTTAAACGAATGCCCTTCGGACTAAAGAATGCCCCATCTACATTCCAACGTGTAATGGACAATATTCTTTTAGGAATCTTAAATGAACGATGTCTTGTCTATATGGACGATATTATAGTCTATTCCGCTACAATTGATGAACATATCCAACGATTACGCGAAGTTTTCAAAAGACTAAGAAAAGCTAATCTTAAAATACAACCAGACAAATGCGAATTTTTACGCAAAGAAGTAGCATATGTTGGACACGTAATAACTAAAGACGGTGTTAAAACGAATCCAACAAAAATTGAATGTATCCAAAATTTTCCCCAACAAAAAAATCCTAAGGATATAAAATCTTTCCTTGGCTTAGCAGGCTATTATCGACGATTCATTCCTAATTTTGCGAAAATTTCTAAACCACTTACTCGTCTACTCAAAAAAGAAATAAAATTTGACTTTGATTCTGATTGCAAAGAATCTTTTGATGAACTGAAAAAATTGCTAATTTCTGACCCAATTCTTATATACCCAAATTTTAACGAACCATTTCTTTTAACCACAGATGCTAGTGCTTTTGCAATAGGCGCTGTGTTATCACAAGGACCTGTAGGAAAAGATTTACCAATTGGCTATGCATCTAGAACCTTATGTAAAGCCGAAACAAATTATTCAACTATTGAACGTGAACTCCTTGCAATTGTATGGGCAGTAAAACATTTTCGCCCGTATCTTTTTGGCAGAAAATTTAAACTAATTACAGACCACCGCCCTCTTACTTGGCTTTTTTCAATTAAAGACCCAGGTAGTAGACTCGCACGCTGGAGACTTAAACTCGAAGAATATGAGTATGAAATAATTTACAAACCCGGTAAGATTAATAAAAACGCAGACGCATTATCAAGAATTAAAATTAATCATTTTAATCAATGCGCAAAATTCCAATCAAAACTTTCTATTTTTGCGACAAATCAAGACGATGACGAAAATTCTAATAACTCAAATTTAAATTTCGATGATGAAAAAATAACCGAAGATTACAACACATTTGCTAATATGTACGAAACAAAATCTTTAATTGATTATTCAAAAATTGAAACTTCAAATGAACAACTTCTAAATAAATCACATAAAAACATAATAACCTTTTTTCAACAAAAGAATTTAGGAGAATTACAACATGAAATATTAGAAGACATTTTTGAAGAAAATGCAGATTTTTCAATGCAAAGACTAAATATTTTCTCTAGTAAAACAGTCAAAAATCGGAAATATTACATAATTCCTTTGTTACTCGACCCAGAAAATATAGTCCAACATCTTTTCTATATTATTTATACAGGACAAAACGAATTTGACCTTTTGTCAACATATTTTCTCGAAAATAAAATAGACCTTCCTATTCTTGAAATATTTTCTTTTATCTTTGCAGACAAAGATATTAAAATATGTATTTGTCAAAATATTGTAACCATCCCAGATAAAGACCAAATACCAATTATATTGGAACAATACCATTTAGGCAAAAGTAATTTACACCGCGGAATTAATGAAACTTTAAGACGCATCAAAGAAAAATATAATTGGCCCAAAATGATTAAAGATGTAGAAAACTTTATAAAAAGTTGTGAAACATGTCAAAAAATTAAAATATGCCGAAAAAATTTAAGCAACCCTTTAGTGCTAACAGAAACACCGAAAACACCATTTGAACGAATAAATATTGATATATTTGAATATCCATCTAAAAACTATGCTTTGACAATACGAGACGAACTTACTAAATTTACCCAAGCTTATCCAATTGAAGATAAAACGGCAAAAACTATCGTTAATACTATTATTTTATTTTTCCAACATTATGGTACCCCACTACGAATCCATTGTGATTATGGCCGTGAATTTAATAATACATTAATGAAAGACCTATGTGAACTATACGACATAAAAATAACATTTTCAAGTGTAGGTCATCCCCAATCAAACGGCTCTTTAGAAAGATTTCACGCTACACTTAGCGAAATGATAAGAGCTAATCAAACCGAAAACCCACATGAACATCCGTTCAACGTACTTCCGTATGCTGTTATTTGTTACAATAACACGAAAAATAAAACCCACGGTTTTACGCCCTTTGAACTAATTTTCGGACATACTTCTTCTAGACCCCCTGAAACCCTATATAATGAGAAAAACCTCATATCAAAATACATACGTGATTTAAACAATCGTATGCAATTCCTTTATAAATCTGCTCGTAATAAAACGAAACAACAAAAAGAAAAAGCAAAAGAACGTTTCGATCAACATGTTGCCAAACATCCTTATGATTATAAAATAGGTGAAAAAGTATATGTACGTGAATCCCAAATTAAAGATAAGGCTCAAAACAAATTTAATGGCCCTTTCGAAATTCTCGAAATTTATCAAAACTCAGCCCTTTTATTAAATCCCAATTCTAAACAAAAATCTAAAATAAATTTTGATAGATTAAAACCATACTACGAGCAAATTTCTCTTCCAGGACCATCCTCGGACTGTCATCAGTCGTCCAGTCCCAATACTCCATAAGTCCAATTAACAACACGATAGGAGTCTTCTTTCATGAAGAAGCAAAAATAAGAATATCTAATGATAAATGGACATTACTTGTATATAAAGATTTAGAACCAATTAAGGATACAATTGTAAATAATGATAGAATTTTAGAAAACCTTATTAATAATATTAATGAAGACGTACCACGAATGAAAGCATTTAAATCTGAAGTACTAACACATATTAGTCTCCTTAGACAAATATCAGGAGCTGTAAATCAAAAATATACAGAAATAATGGCAGATACTAAAAAATATATTTTTAGAGAAAAACGTGGAATTTTTAATGGTATAGGAACATTTTGGAAAGCAATTACAGGAAACTTAGATGCTTCCGATGGCGAATATTTTAATGACTGTATAGAAAAAATAACACATGATGAATATCAAATCGAAAATCTTCTTAAAAATCAAATTTCAGTAACTACCTCAGTAATAAAAGAATTTAATTCAACTATTCAGAAACTTAAAATTGACGAAGAAACATTCAATAATGACATAATAGAAATACGAAAATCAATACTGGATATTTCTGACGATCTGAAATATTATTCCTCTCAAATAGAAATATTAAATATTTGCGAACTATTAATGGAAAGCTATTCATTTCTTGAAAATTCCTTGAATGATATTATAAATTCAATTGTTTTCGCCCGTTTACGAATTTTACACAGTTCGATTATTACACCTTTTGACCTAATAGAATCACTAAAGCACATATCTCAATCATTGCAGAGAAATAATTTACCTTTGCTAATTCACCCTTCAAGTGTGGCTCAATATCTCGAAATCATAGAACTAAAGGCATATCAATATGATTCAAAAGTAATTTTTGTTCTCGAAATCCCATTAGTAGATCCAGAAAAATATATTCTCTTTCACTTATATCCAATACCAATTTTGGATAATCGAACAGGCCTTCACCACATTCTTTCAATAACAAATAATTTAATTGCGCGAAACGATGATTCATTATTATACATCACAATTCGCAACTTGGAATCATGCAAATCTTTGAGCAGCCGAACACTAATATGTTCCAACATCCTGCCATATCCAATAGACAGTGATGCTGTTTGTGAAGCCCAGTTACTACGATTAATCAATCGCCTTCCAAGAACGTGCCAAGTTTCAGTTATCCTAGCCAAAGACTATCATGTGCAAGAACTTAACCAAAACTCCTGGTTAGTTGCCGTTGCAGACCCTTTACCTGTGACCATTAAATGTGGTTCCAGAGACGTTGTTACCCAAACAATCAGTACCAACGCCATAATCAAACTCCAACCAGAGTGCAGTGCATTTATTGGCAGCACCAAAGTTCTAGCGAAGAAATTTGTAAATACCTATGACAATGTTACCTACAGCAACGTTCCAATCCAAATTCCATTTGATTGCTGCAGTCATTACCCTGAAAAGATTCACATACCAGACTTGAAGCCTCTTCAGTTACACCACATTGATACAGAAAATTTAAATATAGCTCAACATAAATTAAATGAATATTCTGATCAGTTGGACAGACTAATCAATCAACCATTCGTAAAGAAACATATCGGTTGGTTTACGATTCTGACCATAACTCTGATCATCAGTCTAATTATCCTGTATATATTTTGTAAATGTTATAGAAGAAAACCTAAAAACCTCAGTATTGGAATTGTCAATGCCAATAGTGATGACTACCCACCTTCTCCACCAAGGTCCAGAACAAATTTCGTACAATGGAGAAGAATATTTCCAAAAAGGCGACCAAATATACGTGTTGGTGAACCAACAGAAGAATCTGAAGAAATAGAACTTAACCTGAACAAACATTCAGCTTGAAAGTTGCTTCCACGCATCAACTTTCATCTTGATGGGGGAGTTGTTATTTCCCAGACTATCAGATATCACCCGCCAACGCAGTATTCAGAAGCCGAGCTTATCTCAATAACAAAAGTATCATATATCAGCAGGTGCCACTTGTTTACGAAAACAAGTCTATACCAAGAAAGCTTCATCAGCAGAACCCACGTCCTGACCCAAGTGTTCAAGAAAGAAGTAAACAGTTCCCACTGAGTCAGCATAACGAAACATATAAATAGTTATTTTCTTTGTATACAGTTAAGTTCAGTCTAGCTTCTCATTTGTTAAACGTCACGCTGTAATTTTGCAAGTTCAAATGTATATATTTTAATTTGTATTTTTCAAGTAATAAAATAATTTTTTAAAAAGTAATTTCGCAAGAAAGTGATTTAACATATATATATATATATATATATATATATATATATATATATAAAAATATCTTTTTTATCGTTTATGGCATCCTTGTTTTTATGAATTTCAGCCATTTCAAAAAATTCCCACCCCGGTCCCCGGTTCGGTTTTTAATGTTTTAGCTTGTACATAGTTGAATGTATGATTTTTGGATATTTCGTGGTTTGTTAATGCAGTGGTGTTTTTTGTGTCGTATTTTTGACTTTTTAGTCTGGTTCCCAAATATTGGCTTGTTTGTCCAATATAAACACCGTTGCAATTGTTGCAATGAATCTGATAACCTATATTGCTTTTTTATTAATTGACGTTTTTGTTTTTAAGTTATTGAAATGTTTTGCCAGCAAGTTATATCATTTGTGGCTTATTGTCACGATGTTATATTTTATAAAAAGTTTTTGAAATTGTTGGGATAAACTATTCATGAAAGGCAAAGGAATGTATTTTGATTTCTTTGTCTTGGTGGTTTAAGTTTTTGACCAAAATTGGATAAGTAGTTTTTTAGCTATGCCGCGAACAGACAGACTGACAGTCAGAGAGACAGACAGACAAGCAAACAGAGAGACCGACGGAATTGACAAAACATGTTTTTCGGTTTCTAGGGACCCTGAAACTCGGAGAGTGAGTACAATACTTTTACGAGGGAAGTAAGGTCCTTCGACTTGTACTTCCCTATTGAGCTGTTATTCCTGTTTTAAAAATCAATGAGGGGCTAACGAGGGTATAGCTACGTCACTGATTTAATTCGGTCATGATGCAAATGTCTTCAATAAATATTTTTTATAATTTTAGTCTTATTTGCTATGCCTTGAAACGGCAAAACTGTGTAACTATTGGCGTTACACATTAACTTACACAAACCTGTATCCATGATTCTTACATTCCTCTACCAAAGCAAATTACTTCTTATGGCGTAATTGATGCATATTTGCCGAAAAGTAATATGTATTCGTAATATACATTACTTGCAATATCGAAAAGTTTTTGAACCATGAACCACCGAAGTATTTTACTTTTGATGACAACTTTGCATGAAATAGTGGTCATTGCTACAACTGAGTCCAGGTGACATCCAGTGACAGCTCGTGGTGAGTTATATTGGGAGGTCAATAACAAATTTAAAAATAGGCATACTTAAAATAAAAATAAATATCCTATCCTTAAATTGAGCTTTAAATTCTCTTGAAGTTCAGGTCTAGTCTTTGTTCTTTAGAATTGGAAAAATGCTGAATGACGCGTTCGTTAAAATTGCACGCACATTCCTTTTATAAACGACTTCTCGATACATAACATTGCTAAGGCGTACAGTCTATCTTGGCCCAACTCCTCAACAAAATTTATAAGCTCTCGAAAAAGACCTGGATTTTCAGACAAAGCAGTTTCATCATGGCCACGTAGTGCCAGCTCGAATGCCCCACAAAATTTTACACAATTTATAATTTTGTTTAAAATATAACGATTTTTGGATACATTTTCATTAAAATCTGTAAGGGATTTTCCATAAGCGAATATCAACACTTCAGACCTTAGCATAGTTGACCGAACATTTCATGTGATCTGCAGAAAACGCATGTTTTTTTATTTTTTCTTTTAAGTGCTTTAAGTCTTTAACACAGATTTTGCACCATAATGAGTCCCACGAGTCCTTAGAAAACAACGAACAAATATAACAGTAAAATGAGTTAGAGACTTCACAACCACATATCCAGTTAGCTAAATCGTACATACTTTTGCGAAAGTTTCGATGAACCTCTTTATTTTTGTCTTTACTAGTTTGTCGTATACTAACTTCTGGCAAATTGCAACTACTTACCTCGAATTCTGTTATTTTCTCAAAATTAAGTTCGTTAGCACTCTTTAGTTGTTAAATTTTTTGCACAACCGACATTTTATTTCATTTACATTCACAACTCAAACATAGACCACCTTGAAATTGGTTATTTTTAAAATTAAGTTCGTAAACACTTTTTAGTTGTTTATTTTTTTGCACTAGTCACTACCAACATTTTTATTTCCTGTATATTTCCAACTCACACATGTATTATAAAAATAAAAAAATATATATTACAAAAAACAGTATATAAACCAATTTTCGTTGATTAAAAACGTCCGAAACGATATCGAGTTAGAATTTCGACCACGCGACCTCTAAACAATTGAACTTCCGCATGCCGACGTGATGCCGCGACCGATCGATCGAATTATGAGAAAGAGACCGACTGATGAACCAAATCGCTACCTCATATTCCATTTGCGATCACGTTCAGTATAACATATTTTATTATGCCTAAGGAACGCAACTATTAGGAGGGACGGTCAAACGAACAATTTATTTTCTGAAATATTTTCGGGGGGTTCATTGACCAAATGACCCTATGGAAGTGCCGCCACTGGTGACATCTGATTAAGATTCTACTCATTGTATTACTAAGAGTGTCCCTTTTCTAGTATATGATTATGCATTAAAGTGTTACACAATAATTAAGGTCCTTTTACCACCTTATCCCCCGTTGTCAAGCAACAAAACTATCCCATCTCCAGTTTCTAGTTTACAAACACAACGTTCTTTAAATTATTTCTAGGGTTAATTATTCAATCTTCCAATTTTCTTATTTTTTTTTAAGGGCGGGTTATTTTCTTAAAAATGTAGATACATATTCATTGGATAGAGAATGCGATGTTGAACGCAAATTTAGTTCAACAAAAATTATATTTGTAGCCTGTATGTATACAGTGTTCTCAAAGATGAGTAATTTATTTTGACAGGTTGTAAAACTCCTAAAAAGAAGTTTTACAATCATTTTTACAAAAAAATCACATATAAAAATAATAAAGAAGTTACTTATAATTTTGAAAAATGTATCACAGGCCTAATGTTTGATACTCTCGACCACTGCGTTGTGTGTTGCAAATAAAGAAGTTGCTAAAATTTCAAATATTTAAAACTTTATAACAGACCTGACTTGATATTCGCGACCACTGCGTTGTGAACAGATAAGTTACCAGTTTTTGTTTATTACTGACACTAGGTAATTTTTTTTTATTGTATTCGATCTTCAATTCAGCCAGATTTCATTAAATAGAGAGTGGTACTTTTAGATTTGGGTTTGTACGATTGAAATGGCACACGTTTACGACAACAATGAACCAGTGGACATTATCCTAACTCAACCTGTGTACAAAATGCAGCTGCAGATTAAGAACCGATTCAGCCCCGCGGATGTTTGTAAATTTAGTTATAAGGCTTCGTGACACAGGGTACTCAAAGCACAATGGGGAGGTCATGCTGGAAGACCTCCTCCAGGCGAGATGGTAAATATTAAGGAAGATCTCTTAGATACTGTCGAAAACGACCCAAGAACGAGCACTAGGTCTATTGCAGCACAAGTTGGAATTGGTCATAGTAAAGTATGGAAGACTATACGACAAGAACAACTTTACACCTACCATTATCGACAGGTCCAACCCGAAGATCATCCTAGGAAAGTTGAATTTTGTCAGTGCCTTTTACATCAACACAACTTCAATGTAAATTTACTTTGGCTACCGATGAGGCTACATTTACAAGAAATGGAGTAAATAATTTTCACAATAGCCATGTTTGCGTCATAGAAAATCCGCGTGCTGTGAAGGGAACCCATTTTCAGCACAGATTTTCAGCAAATGTTTGGGCTGGCGTAGTGAGTGGCGTGCATATTGGGCCCTACTTTTTTCCAGATCGCCTGATAGGTAAAATTTATTTTTACTTTTTCCAAAACGATCTGCCCAATTTATTAGAAGATGTTAATAGCTTCTTTATTTTTCAACACACACCGCAGTGGTCGATAGTATCAAAAATCAGACCTGTGATAAATTTTTAAAAAAGTGTCTATAACTTCTTTATTTTGCAACTTTTATATATATGATTTTTTGTAAATTAACTTGTTTTTACGAGTTTTACAACCTGTCAAAATAAATGACTCAACATTGAGAACACCCTGTATAGATTTTAAAAGTTGGAATCTGAATTAATGTTACATTTTTTCTTGCCTCGTGTTGTTCCCAGTGAAATATATAATACGTAACTGGAACAGACCCTTTAGTAGAAAGAAGCCCGTTCTGGAGATATCTCGACTAGTGATGTAAACTACTGTTACCTTTCATTATCTGTTCCGAGTAGTTACTTTTAATGTAATTCGATTCTTCGATCGTTTTTTGCAAATTTGTCAAGGACGTCATCATAAAAACCTCGATGTTCCGACATATTTTGGAGACGTTTATTTTCAATGGACAACAGCGATGTATGCGAAAGTCTCTCCTGCCCCGTTGAATTTCTCACGAAATTTTTTATACGTTTAAGTGTTGAAAAATTGCGTTCCACTGATGAACTTGTCGCAGGTATTGTTAATACTAATTCATACAATTTCGACTTCGGTGTAGGCATCTTCCAGCTGGCAGTAGATACGGAAATATTGTAAATTCAAAAGTTGTCGGGTTTTTTATGAAGATTTAGAATATTATATCATTAGTGCGAAAATATTATTGGAAATGTTAAATTTTGACAGGTTGTCAGTTTTTTTTAATGAAACACCCTGTATATTAAATCATATTCTTGAAGATCTTTTTTTTTAATGTCAAATATATATACTTTTAATATATTCTCTCAATTAGTTAATTTAAAATTTAGTAAGGTAATTTGCGCTAAAACATAGTGGGCCATGGTCAAGACAATTGCCATGAACGACGCCTTTTTGACGTTTACCGGTCAGAAATATCTATTTACGAACGTTTTTAATATCTAATACGTTGGACGATGGGTTATTCGGAAGAAGAGAAACTCGACATGATACAATTATTTTATTTACATGGTAAAAATGCATCGATAGCTCGTAACGAATATCATAGACGGTTTCCAGATAGACGAACACCGACTAGTAGCATAATATTAAACATCGTTAAACAATCAACAATCAAAAACAATAAAAAATCAATAATATAAAGTAGGTAAATAAGAATATTAGCTTAAAGAACTATGTTTTGGTTTTCTATATAGCCTCCTTGGTTTATAACACCTGATGCTGATGTGCAATTATTCTGCCATAACCTTCTAAGTTTGCTCGAGTCCCTTCCTGTAAAAAGCAAATTAATCTTATGTGGCGATTTCAATATTGACTTTTCCAGTGTGTGTGCTGCTCAGGAATGTCTTCAGTCCATCTTTGAGTCATTAGGAATTGCCATGCACGTCAACTGACCAACCAGAATTACTAAGACAAGTGCCAGTACTATAGATTACGTTGTGTCTTCTTTCGATCCTAGCTCCGTCGAATGTAATGTCTTAAGTCCAGGTTTCTCCGATCATGAAGCAATTTTCACAAAATTTTCAATTACATCCAAAGCCAAAAATTCCTCTAGACAAGTAGGCCGTATTTTTTCGGTTAGAAATTTCATTAATTTCAAACACCTATGTCAAATAACTGACTGGGACTCTCACACTTATGATGTCGACACTGAATGTACTCGTTTTATAAAAACTCTAACTAATATAGCTTCTGAATCTTTACCTCTTAGGCCTATCAAAAATAAAAGAAGTAAACCCTGGCCCACTAAAGGTTTACGTATATCTTCTAAGAACATGCGGTCACTATCTCATTTAAAGAAATTTTCGGACAGTGTCTTTTTTCATAATTATGTAAAATCATACAGAAAAATTTATCATAAGACTATTAAAGCCGCCAAAGATATTTATTACAATAATAGACTTTCTAACGCCAAAAATGTAGCTAAAGAAACCTGGTCTATCGTAAATGATTTAAGAAACAAAACTCCTTTATCCAACACTATCCTTAGCTCTCCTGAGGACCTAAACAATTATTTTGTAAATGTAGCCAAAGATTTGACTAAATCCGTATCTCAATCTAATGACCCAATTTCATATCTCTCTAATCATAGGGTAAACCTGCACAGTTTCTTCTTTTCACCAGTAGTTTTATCAGAACTTCGTAGTACAATTAATGATATCAAAAATAAATCTTCCTCGGGAACTGATGGGCTTACTTTAAAAATGTATTCAAGTCTGCCGGAGTGCACACTAGAGCATCTGACTGCTTTGATAAATATGTCTTTCCAAAATGGTACTTTTCCAAGCTGCCTTAAAACTGCAATAATCATACCTCTTCACAAAGGAGGTGTTTCAGAAGAAGCTTCGAACTATCGCCCAATTGCACTTCTCCCTACGCTATCTAAGATCATCGAAAGACTGGTTAAAAAAAGGCTTTTATCATTTCTGTCTAGATATGAAATACTTACAAAACATCAATTTGGATTTTTAGATAACAAATGCACAAGCGATGCCATGTTTTCCCTTCTTAATAGAGTTTACTCCAGCCTAAACAACCATCACGCTACGGCAACAATTTTCTGTGATTTTTCCAAAGCTTTCGATTGTGTGAATCATAATATATTAACTAACAAGCTGCAGTACTATGGATTTAGAGGGGCTCCTCTCGATTGGTTTAAGTCATATCTTAGCAACAGAAATCAAGTTGTGAAAGTTGACAACAGGATGTCTTCTTGTAGGCCAATGGAATATGGAGTGCCTCAAGGCTCGGTACTAGGCCCTATCTTGTTTCTTCTGTTCATAAACGACATGGCTAATTTAAACATTAGTGGAAAAATATGTCTCTTTGCGGACGATACCAGCTTTACGTGGAGCCACCCAGATGTCACGGACCTACATAGGATTGTATCTAATGACCTAATCACCATTAAATCCTGGTGCGATTCTAATCTCCTATGTTTGAACATCTCTAAAACGAAAGTCTTGTCTTATAAAAACACGCTGCAACCTTTTGACCTTAATGGCACCACTATTGATGTCGTAAACTCTGTAAAATTTCTAGGGTTTCTTGTAGATGATTCTTTAAAATGGGATCCACAAATCGACTCTTTATCAAGGAAGTTGGGTTCTGCTTGCTTTGCGTTAAGATCTGTTTCCGAGGAGCTTAGCTTTTCTACCTCTAGAACTGTTTATTTTGCTCTTGTTGAGTCGCACCTCAGATATGCTATTCCATTCTGGGGTACATGTTGTGCGACTCAATTTGATCGAATTTTTATACTACAAAAAAGAGCTGTTCGTTACCTACTGAGACTTAACAGCAGAACTCACTGCCGAGATTTCTTTAAAAGATATAAAATACTAACCCTTCCTTGCTTATTCATTTTAGAATCGGTTTGCTTAATTCGTAAGCATGCACCTGCTCTATTAGAGAGACCTTCTCACAACTACCCTCTCAGAAATACTGAGCACGATCTCTATCTTCCAACCTCACACTCAGAGTTAATTAAAAGATCAGTAATCTACAATGCAAAAAAAATGCATAATCACCTGCCATTTAACATCAAATCCATAATATCTCTGACTTCATTTCGCAAGGCTTTGAAATCATTCTTACTGGAAAGTGCCTTCTACACCGTGAACGAGTTTTGCAACACATAATTTTTACCGAATTTTGTATATGTATTTTTTTAATTGTTTCGTACTTTTTTATCTTTTACTTTGCTTTTTTATTTTTTTACATTATATTTATGAAAATGTTTATAACATAGTACGACTGACAGAGTACATTTCTAATGTACTTCTTTTAGGATTCTATAATATTAATATTCTAAATTCTTGATTTAAATATTATTTTTCTATAATATTTATGATGTGTTTTTGTTTTGTTTTGTTTGCTAATTTTGATGTTTGTAAACTATTTTTTTTACAACAGCTTTGTCCACAAAATTGTAAAATTTTTTTTGACAATAAAGCATTTATTTATTTATTATATATTTATAATGCATTTCTGAAAATTTCTTCTAAATTTTCTGTGTATGGATGCGTAGATAAAATGAGGTAATTGGGTGTTTAAATCGTCGATTGTTTGGAGTATATTTTGCTCTAAAGCTTGGATGGTTCTTAGCCTATTGTAGTATGTCTTGTTTTTCAGATAACCCCACAAAAATATGTCCAATGGAGAGAGATCGGAACTGTTTGCTGGCCATCTTAATGGTCCATGTCTCCCAATCCAAAATGGATACCTGTCATATAAAAAATTGGTGACTGGCTGGACATTATGAGGAGGGGCACCATCTTGTTGCCAAATCAAATTAAGACATAAATTAATCGGTAGTTGTTCTAAATGCCCCTCGATTTTGTTTTCTAATAATTCCTGATACCGTTGTCCGGTTAAATTCCCATTTAAAAATATAGGTCCAATAACATGATTGTTAAGAAGGCCACACCAAACAGATCTTCTTCCCAGAATTTTGCCGTCTGAAGAGCTCGCTGGTTTTCTTTTGACCAAAAATGCTTATTTTTCCGGTTAAACATGCCTCCAGTGGTAAATGTTGCCTCGTCAGGGAAAATTATGTTTGACAGATTTAGTTGGTTCATCATAACACGTCTTTCTATTTCTTGGCAGAAGTGTAATCGGTCTATTTTATTTTGATCGGTTAATTCTTAAGGTAAAAACTTATATGGCTTATATGTATAATGTTTTAGAACTGAGTGGATTTTATGCCATGATTTGTTAAAAAAAGTGGCTGCATCGGGAATTGAGCGCTCAGGATTTTCTAAAACAAGAATAAATAAGATAAATAAATTATTTTAATACAAAAGTTTCAAAATTACCTTCAAAATATAATAAAATGTTCAAATCTTCTTCAGCGTTTCTTTCCACTATTTTAACTTTTCGCTTAAGTGTTTTTCTTTGATTCAATTGTTTAGCGATGTTTAATATTGTCCTACAAGTCTGTGTTGGTCTATCTGGAAACCGTCTATGATATTCGTTACGAGCTATCGATGCATTTTTACCATGTAAATAAAATAATTCTATCATGTCGACTATCTCTTCTTCCGAATAACCCTTCGCCCAACGTATTAGATATTAAAAATGCTCGTAAATAATTACTTTTGACCGGTAAACGTCAAAAAGGCGTCGTTCATTGCAATTGTCTTGACCATGGCTCACTATGTTTTAGTGCATATTATCTTACCATTTCTTTAATGTTTAAACGCTTATATATCCAAAACTAATTGACAGAGTATATTAGAAGTATCTTCATAAAAAAAACCCAACAACTTTTGTGTTTACGACATTTCCGTATCTATTCAAATAAACTCTCTAGTGCCTCTGAAAATTTCCTTTTTTAGCAACCGAAACAGAGGCATTACGTAACAAATATACATTTTTATTTTTAACTTCTGTAAAAAATACTCTTTTTCCCATTCCGAATGAAAATTGTATGTCTTTACTTTCTTATTACTGCTTGCCATAATCTTTTTCTTGCTGACTCTGTGTACTAACATGTCTAATGCTTTTCAAGTTTTAAAGGGAACACGTATTCCCGACATGTACATTTATGGCGTTCAAAGCAATCTAGATCGTTCTGATTCGTCAGATTTTCTATAAGGACATATTACTGCCATTTCCTAGGTAGGACAATATTAATTAACAGTTACATATGTATAATAATTACAATGATGAAAAATAAAGGGAGATGGCAAATCAATATTACAATCAAAATAAAACTGTTTATTTCTATAACTTGTAACCTAATTTATTTTTTTCCAATATTTATTTATATTTTTATTATAATTAGAGTTGGAGAGGGAAACAGTAATGATGTTGAAAAATAACAACCTAACAACTTATTTTATTTCTATAACTAATTAATCTTATAAAAATTAGTAATTATACCTTAAGTATGATAATATATATTAAGTATTTATTTACAATATATCAGAAACATAAAGAAAATAAGTAAGACAATAAACAAAATAAATATGTGAAACTAACATACTCGCTTCAAGTCTATAAATCATCATTATAACGTAAAAATATCAATATTTTCATGTTTTTTATGCTAATTATTTGTTGAATCTTTTGAAAGAAGTTTGTGGATAAGCATCAGAAAGTAATTATGCCTTTAACTGTGAAGTGTTAATAAAAAGCCGATGATTAAGTTGTTGTGTTTTTAAGATAGAGCTAACTTTCAGTTCCAGTCTTATGTTGTATGGTGTTGAAGTCGATGGTTTTTGATGAGGTACTTATCTATAAAATTATTTTTTTTTATATACTTTAAAGATAAAGGGTTTTTAGTTTTAGACGATTTCACCGGCACATCAAAATAATTCAGGAAACTAAATTTATAAATACTTCTTTATTCGCAATATCGGTTTATACTAAAATGTACAAAAATATTTAAAAGTTTATATTTGTTATATTACTAAACTGTACTAATTACATAACATCATATTTACAGAATGCTAAACCAATAATAATTACTTTAAATACACTTACATCTATATAAAATTGGCCAATAATGCTAACTATATAAACTATATTCACTGGACTGAATCCTACTACACTTGTGCCACCTGTCGTGGATCCTTCAAATTATAAAGATTAGAACTTGCGTCATAGTGGGCCTATTTAAGGATCAAGAGAGGGTCAATTTATATTTTGAGCTGAGCAATATTCAAAGATTTTTGTCCAACATGCTTGTCTTTTTTTTGATAAGAGTATACATTACTTGCTACAATAGAATCGAATGAAACTCGGGTCATTCTTGATACTAAAAGGGATTGTTTAATTAAAAATTAGATAATAACCCCCTTATTCACTAAGAAGGTTTAAGAGTTAAACCAGATCCAGTTGCCATGACAGTTAAAACTGTTAGTTCATCAGTTGTGTTTTGCTTATGTCACTATCACTTTGTAATTGTGACATTTACAAAAATTAATTGTTCAATCGTTACATTTGTCAGCTTAAACCTATGACTGTCAAGTTAGACCAGATCTAAATTTAAACCTCTTTAGTGAATACGGGTGTAAAAGTCTAGATGACAAAATTATGTAATATTAATTTAAAAATTGTTGAAATTGATCACGAGCAACATCCTGACAATATCCTAGGCGATCTTTTGAATTCGATTCATCAATATTGTTGTAATCCCACAGATAATAATCTAACGGGGTCAAATCAGGGGATCTGGCAGGCCATTCTATCGGACCTCTTCTACCAATCCACCTACCAGGGAAAATAGTACCTAATCGAATGTTTTAAATTCCGGTTAGACAAAATGTTCATCTGAAAACAAAATTCTTCTTGAAAATTGAGGGTCATTGACACATCTCTCCATCATTATGTCACAAAATTGTATTCTCCTATCCGGGTCGTCCTCATTAAGTTCGTGAACTATAAGGATGCCATTTATTTGTTTTTGTTTATTGTATGTAAATATTTCAGTACAGATCCTTTACTAATATTGTTTTCGGTAGCAATAGTAGCTTTATGGCTGTTCTCTTCAACTGATAGTAACACATTTGACTGCAGGTCTTCAGAGATATTGGGCCGGCCGTTTTTATAATTATCACAAATGCCCCATATTCTGGTAGATGGATTTGTAGTCGGGGTCCGGTAAAATGTCCTGCCAGATCCCCTGATTTGACACCGTTAGATTATTATTATTTGGTTAAAATCTAGAGTATATGTTAACAGACCCAACAATATTGATGACCTTAAAAGCCGAATAAAACAGGAAATTAGATTGATAGAAGCTCAAGTAGTGCACAATAGTTTGCAAGAATTTGAAGATCTAGGATATTGTAAAGATCTTTCTGGTGATTAATTTCAACAATTTTGAAATTAATATCACATAATATTGTTATATAGGCATTTATTATTTAAAGTTAAGCATTTTTTTAATAAAATTGATTTTTTTATGCAATTAATTTAGATATGTAGATTATGATAAATGTGATAAAAATTTTGCCTAGAATCCGAAAATAAAATAAAAATGGGACGCTCTATTTAAAAAAATTAAATTAATTATCATAACTTGCTTTTGGGTCACCCTGTATACATGAAATTATTATAAAAAAAAATTTTTAAATGAATTTATTCCAACCTTTTTCTCCTCACTGTATATATATATATATATATATATATATATATATATATATATATATATATATATATATAGGGTGTCCCGAATTGCAGTGTCCAAACTTTAACAGCGCATTCTGCATTCAAAATAAGCCCTAATTTTCTATATAAACATATATCGGCAAATGCTTCGTTTTCGAAATACAGGGTGTTCAAGTTTTAAGAAAAAATTGTTATTTAATCATAACTTTTTTAGTACTTGAGATATTGTTATTAAATTTGGTAAACAGCATTTGAGTAACAAAAGGCATTTTTTGATTTGAAATATTTTTTAATTCTTTATCAGTGGCGTCCGTACAGGATTTTTTATTGAATATTCTTGAAGAAAAAATGGTACGCTACTGCTTTTTCTGAAAACAAAAATCATTCCTAAAATCCCCACTCAGTTTGGAGCAAATTTGATCCCTTGCCTTTTTTTTCGTGCGATGCAAGGATTTCGAGTTAAAAACTAGAAACTATTTTTATGTATGGCGTAGTTAAAATTTCCATTATTGTTAATTATTTCAGTGGCAAAACCTTTAACATCTTGGTATGCCATGATTGCATTTTTGTGACAATTGAACAATTGCTACTTTCGTCTTTAAAGTGTGACATTTGAGTTTTTAGAGTAAATAAATGTCAGGTACATTACAGTTTATACAAAAAGGTAATTATAAGCCTAACTAGTGATTTCAAAATGGTGTTATTCAGTAACTTTGAGTATGCTGATGTTCATTTCGTTTATGGTTTCTGTAATGGAAATGCAAATGCAGCAGTACGGGAATACCAACGAAGATTTCCAAATAGAAGATTACCTTGCAAACAAGTTTTCATTAATACGCATTTAATGTTTAGGAATTTTGGACTCAAAAAGAATCCGAGAAACGAAGGTAGGAGAAATGAACAATATCGAAACGTAATTTTAAATAAGTTTGACAACGATAGGACATTAAGCCTACGAAGAGCAGCTCATAATTTACAAGGCAACACAGTTTTTGTTTCTAAAAATAAGGTTCATCGCGTTTTGAGGAAAGATCACAGGAAGCCATTTCAGATGCAGCCAGTTCAAAATTTACAACCTGGTGATGCCGAAAAACGTGTCAGTTTTTGCTATTGGTTTTTGCGCCAAATAGAGGAAGACGAGAACTTTTCAAAAAAAAATATATGGACTGATGAAGCCACATTTACCCGAAGCGGCTCAGTAAATTTTAATAATTTACGAATCTGGAGCCATGACAATCCACGTGTTGTACGAACTAGAGCATTTCAGCAAGAATTTTCTGTTAATGTTTGGTGTGGTGTAATAAATAAATTTTTTTGCGGGCCCCATATTCTACCACCACGCCTAGATGGACAGTTGTTTAATGATTTTCTGCAAAATGAGTTATTTCAATATCTAGAAAATATTCCTCTAAATCTTAGAAACGAATTCTGGATTCAAATGGACGGGGCTCCCGCGCATTTTGCACTTGTAAATCGCGAGTGGTTAAATAATAATTATCCAGAACGGTGGATTGGACGATTAGGAGCTACAGCCTGGCCACCACGTTCCCCTGACCTCACACCTGTCGACTTCTTTGTGTGGGGTTATTTGAAAAATTTAGTTTATTCTAGACCAGTTCATACAAAAGAAGAACTGATTCTAAGGATAGAGCAAGCCTGTGAAACTTTGCGAGCCAATACGAATTTTATACGCCATGCCACTGACACAGTTAAGAGCAGATGCCGAAAATGTGTCGAAGTTAGAGGAGCTCATTTTGAGCAATTATTGTGAATTCTAAGGCCCACATTAATCCTTAATGATATTTAAAGTGCTCTATAAATTTTTTTCACGATCTAAGTTAATAAAAGTTATGAATTCTAGTTTTTGTAAAATTAATTACGAACTTAGTTAATAAAGAGTAGTTTCTGTAAAATGAAGTATCATCTTCAAAATTGAATTAATTCTAATTACCGTTTTACAAAATGAATCGACGATTTTAAAATTATAAACTCATCTGTCATACTTTAAAGACGAACCTAGCAATTGTTCAATTATCACAAAAATGCAATCATGGCAAACCAAAAGTCGACAATGAAGGAATGATGGTAAGTACCAAGGACATTAGATTTTAATAGGTTGCCTGCTAACTTCTGCGATGTCACCCTGATAATCCAAACATAATGCAAATCTCCATTACAACGGGTCGATGACGTCATCTCCTCTTAGTTGTCAGACAAGCTTTTATTTTAGAAACCCTACATACGTTGTTCAGAAATTACGAACTCACCCGGAATGCATGAAATAAATATCGGAAACCAAATAATTTTAAAAACTTGCTGTTACAATCCCACCTTAAAGGTTTTGCTTCGAAATTAACAATAATGGAAATTTTAACTATGCCATACATAAAAATGGTTTTTAGTTTTTTACTCGAAATCCTTCCACCGCACGAAAAAAAAACAAGGGCTCAAATTTGCTCCAAACTGAGTGGGGATTTTAGGAATGATTTTTGTTTTCAGAAAAAGCAGTAGAGTACCATTTTTTCTTCAAGAATATTCAATAAAAAATCCAGTACGGACGCCACTGATGAAAAATTAAAAAATATTTCAAATCAAAAAATGCCTTTTGTTACTCCAAGGCTGTTTACCAAATATAATAACAATATCTCAAGTAATAAAAAAGTTATGACTAAAAAACAATTTTTTTCTTAAAACTTTAACACCCTGTATTTCGAAAACGAAGCATTTGCCGATAATTTTGAACGCAGAATGCGCTGTTAAAGTTTGGACACTGCAATTCGGGACACCCTGTATATATATATATATATATATATATATATATATATATATATATATATATATATATATATATGTATATATATATATGTTGATTTTTACTCTAGTCTCTATTCGGACGCGAGAAAAAAAGCTTCGAAAATGCCAAATGTGATTTTGGCGAAACGTCAGCAAAACTGTTCTTTTCAGAACGACAGTAGTGAACGGATGTACACCCGGAATGAAAACACATTATATATATATATATATATATATATATATATATATATATATATATATATATATATATATGTATGTATAGATATCTACAAAAGAATTCTTTAGGATGACCGAGAGAGTAAAACGGAATTTGACCATCCGTAGAGACGTGTTTTTAGTTGATGCTAACTAGTTTGTAAACAACTTTATGATTGTTTACTAAATCATGAGAGTTTACTCTTCATAATTCAATAAACCAACATTCTGACATCTAGACTCTTTTTATTCTATAATCCAAAAATATTTTTTTTAAGAAAAATGTATTTATTAATAAAAACCTTAATAATTATGATCCCAGCAATAATAAAGTCTCCTTTTAATAACTAAATATTAAAATAAATCCCGAGCTGACAACTAAACCAATAAAACTAAAACTTATCAAACGATCCGATCCGTTGGCAGTAGAATTGAAATGAGTGGTTTTATTAATATTTCTCATCTGCTGAGCAGTGTGTTCAGGTGTATGATGCGCTGCTCTTCGAATTCTTTTCAATTTCGTTGTGGAAGACGGAGGCGGTAGCGGCGTGTCCAAGTTTCTACTCAAAACACCCGAGTGTGAAGCAACATCGGAGGATTTCGAACCGAAAAGTATATTTGCGCCTAATGGTGGCAAATCACCTTTGAAAGGTACCGATTGCGGAAGACTTTTTATGTACTCTGCCGCTTTTGATCCCCGTTCTAAAACAACAGATTTTTCGAAAGGCTTGGCTGTAAGGCTGGCGCCAGAAACACTTTTGCCATCAAAAGTTACCACTACATCAGGGGGAGAACCTCTGATTTTACTGGAAGTTGGACTTTTATCGGCCGAAATAGAAGGAACTTCAAAATCGAGCTCTGAGGGCTGTTTGGCTTTTCCAACTTTGGGTTTATCAGTCTGTCCAGGTGGTGGCAAATAGTAGGACTCAACTCTATCAGAAGGGGCCATTTCTGGTTCAACGTCAGAATCGATGAGACTTCTAGGGCGAATGATGACTTTAACGATCTCTGCTTTTAAAGGTTTTTTGGACGCCTTTTTGTGCTTTGAAGTTTTACCTGTTAACAGCGTTGATGCCAACTTATTTGTAATATTCATAACTTCGAATTTGTTCTCATCTTTAATGTTTACCACCCCAATATCTCCTTCTGGATCTATTTCAGGTTCAATGTTATAATCTTCGCGATCTTCAAATTCTCTATTAATTATCGGTCTAAATCCTCCTTCTATAACAATACTTTCTGGTCTGAACCCGTTATTGTTTGCTGTTTGAAATCTGTTATTTTCACTGGAAGACGCGTGGATTGCTAATAAAGGACTAGCAGTCTGAATTTCCGGTTCTCGTTCTGTCGAAGCCTGTTCAGGAGATATCTCGACATCCTTTACAGAAGAAGTTGGTGGAGCAGCATCAGAAAGTAATTGTGTCTTTAACGGTGAAGTGTTAATGAAAAGCTGAGGACTAAGTTGTGGTGTTTTTAAGATGGAGCTAACTTTCAGTTCAGGTCTTATGTTGTATGGTATTGACGTCGATAATTTTTGATGAGGTACTTGTCTATAAAACGGTTTCTTATAATTCAGAGAAAAAGAGTTTTTAGTTTGAGGAGGCATGTAAAATAACTGCTTGTTTGGATAAATTGACTTGATTGGTTTAGAACTTAACTGAGGAACAATATCTAAAGGGACAGCCATATAACTAATATTAAACGGATTGTCTCTGTTAGCAACAGTCTGATGTATGTTTAAACGGATAGGTTTTCCTTGCGTCAACATTATCGGGGGTTGTTTTGTAGTCATTCTTTTTGAGGCAAAGGTTTGTTTGATAGGAAAGTTTTCAGTCGGGTCATGTGTCGGACTTGCTCGAAATTTCGACTCCCCTCTGTCGTAGTTAGAAACATGTCCAAAGGTGTGGTGTGCTGGTATCGAAAAGTGATTCATCTGACTGTACGGATCGATAAAATGATTCTGTGGTGACTGAAACAGTAGTGATGTGATCGGTATCTGGTCTGATTTTTGCAGGCTGGTTGGTGGTTGTGGTGGTGATTGGTCTAGTGTGCTGTGGTTTTCTGAAACTGTAGTTTGAGATAGGTTATCGGCTTTGATCTCGTCTATTAAAATATGATTTGGCATTACCATTGTTTCCTGACGCATTGACGGGTGGGCCTCTAATTCCAAATCTGATTGATCGGAAAATGATTCGAGGTTGTTGGGAGCTTCGACGATTGAAGGTTGGAGTTCGCTGCCGGCTGCTTGTTCGCACGTGTCGTGCACGTTAATCTTCCACCCGAGATATCGGTGCGTGAAACACTAAAAAAATAACTTAGAGTTAGTACTGGTATTTGACAAAATATCACAAGCGCCAAAAGTAACATTTTACAGGAATCGAGGATAATTTTGATTGTTCACTTGGGTGTTTCTTATCTTTAAATGTTGGGAATAGTGCTGGTCCTGATATGTTGCCAAATAAAATGTTAAGAGAGTGTGCTGTATCCCTTTGCAAGCCTTTTTCTTTTATTTTAAATAGGTCCCTATCTATAGTCGAATGCGGTATTATCGTGCGGGTTTAAAGGTCACCAACATTATGAATCAAATCAGAAAACACAGTGAATACCAAAATGTTGTGTGATTCTTTTATCGAGCTGTTAAATCTCGATGGGCTATTTACAAATATACAGGGAGAAAGAAAATAGTTTTTTTTGTTGTATTACGCAATAGTATTAAGATAGCCACTTAATAATATTTTATATATTAAATGCCGAGAGACTAAATACTTTATCAATCACCAGAAATTATGGCCCCGCTTGACCTAAAAATCTAACCACTTATACGGTGTCATTTATTTAAATGCGGGCCACCCCTGTGCAAAGAAAACGTTTCTTTTTGTATTGTGATAACAAAAAAAATTTATTTTGCGAAAATATTATACACTTTTGTTAAAAACACAAGATAATTGATAATTAGTCATTACTTCCCTCGTGAGCTTTTTTCAAATCTTTACGTTTAAGGGTTAAAAATTAATTATATATATATATATATATATATATATATATATATATATATAAATATATATATATATATAAAAAAAAATATATATATATATATATATATATATATATATATATATATATATATATATATATATATATATATATATATATATATATATATATATATATATATATATATATATATATATATATATATATATATATATATAAGATCAAGCAAAACACCAAAACAAAATCTAAATGCCACTGAACAAAGGGCCCTAATAAACCTTCGAAAAAATAAAAACATCACAGTCCTTCCAGCAGATAAAGGAAACGCAACTGTGGTTATGAATACTCGAGATTACGTACAAAAAATGCAGGATATCCTACAAGACAATTGTTATAGGCCTGTTCCAAGGGACCCGACAACGTACCTAGAAAAAACAACTAAAAATAAAATAAAAAGTTCACCAATAAACCCCGAAATTCAACAAAAAATCATACCACGGGAAAAGTCGAGCAGATGTCCTAAACTCTATAGTTTACCAAAAATACACAAACCTGGGGCGCCCATCAGACCTATTGTTAGTGCTGTTAATTCGCCGCTACAAAAACTGGAGAAATACCTCTCTGAAATTATGCAACCAACTGTAGAAAAAGCTGATTCATTCGTAAAAAACTCGGAGCATTTCACTCGAATTATACGAGATATCGTCCTTGAAAAAAGCGATATCATAGCAAGCCTAGATGTCAAATCGTTATAACCCAGTATTCCCATCGACGAAGCATTGGACAAGATTGCTATGAACGAGGATTTCCAGGCACATATAATACAACTCTCGGAGCATTGCCTCAAAAATACTTATTTTTCTTTCAACGGGCAAATGTATAAACAAATGGATGGGGCTCCAATGGGGTCCTCGCTATCACCAGTAGACGCGAATTTATTTGATATACTTCGAGAAAGAAGCTCTTGAGAAAGCAAGTTTAAAGCTCAAATTATGGATTCCTTAAGTGGATGACATATTTATTATATGGCAACATGTTCATGCAGAGCTCGAAAAATTTCTGACTCACGTAATTACAATACAATTTACTCTAGAGTTAGAGGAAAACAACAAACTACCATTTTTAGATGTTTTGATCACAAAACTGCGTAACGGACATATCGAATACACCGTGTATAGAGAACCAACACATACAGACAGATATTTAAATGCAAAATCACATCATCACCCAGCACAAATTCAAGCTGTGGCAAATACCCTAATATCCAGATTCGTGCGATTAACTGAAACACATGTGATAAATGTGTAAAAAATAACCGGAAACAAATGTGATAAATGTGTAAAAAATAACCGGAAACAAATGTGATAAATGTGTAAAAAATAACAGACCAGTTTGCATACCATCTGCAAACCCCAAGGTTATGGAAAGAATGGTTTTACCTTCATTGGAGGCTTTCAAGAATTATATTGTGGAGGAGCAACATGAGTTTGAGGGAGGTCATTCTATTGAGACCAACCTTTTTTTGTACACCAACTACATCAGTACAGACATGGATGAAGGCTATGAGGTGCATGCGATCTATACAGATTTTAGCAAAGCGTTGGATTTGTTGGTTTGCTTAATAAATTGAATTCACTTGGCGTTGGGGAATACTTTTACTCTTGGTTATCTTCATACTTGCAGGGAAGAATACCGCAAGTTAGAGTCACTGGATTTCTCCACCCAGGTTCAAATCAAATCAATCAAAATATGCTTTATTATCATGTAAAACTAAATAGTTATGTTGACAAATTTAATTTCATATACAAAAAAAAACGCAACAATGACATTTCTGGAGTGCCCCAGGGAAGTCACTTGGGTGCCAGACTGTTTCAGTTGCTTGTAAACGACATAGGGCAACTCTTTGTTTCAAAGTACCTTTTGTTCGCAGATATTTAGAGCAATAAAATCGATCGAAGGTTAAGGGTTGCTCCAAAAGGACTTGGATAGTTTGGCAGCCTGGTGCCTGCAGAATAATCTTGGACTGAATGTGGCTAAAGGCTCTTATATTATACCGCCTCTATACAAACTGAGGTAACACCTACGGATATTTCCAGTACTACTGAAGGCTCCAGCAAGCTGGCTTGTAATAATACACAACGGTCGCACTATGTAGTCGTAAGAAATCTTCCTGTAGGGTTTACGCCTAACAACATGATCCAATGTCTCCCCCAACAGTGAAGCTTACGCGAACCGAAAAAAGTTCTGATAATCGTTTCCTCATGTCTAGACTAAGAGAACCAGCCATTTTAAAGGCCTTCAAGTTATATCTCGCCTTCCTGCACGACCAACCTGCGCCAATTCACTTTAAAGGGTTTACAAATACAAGCACCAGGCTGTTTTTGGCTTCTGGAGGCATTCCTATAGATTATAGAACCCTACATAAGATATATTTCGATTTTCATGCTGCTTACGCATTTAAAGCAGCAGAAGTGGAAGCGGATCTTGCAGCCTATGGATCCTATATATCTTCGGAGAGAACGATCTATCTTCAGAGGACCAGAGAATGCCATAAAAACTATTTTACCAGCAATTCTCCCAAAAACACGACGTATCCTGAGGAACTAGGTTCCTCAAAACTTCCTGTTGTTACTAGTCTTAATATGGTTCTAATTAATATTGCTTCTCTAGGAAATAAAACTGACGAGTTGTACCTATTTCTGGAAGAATTGGAGTTCCCCCAACTTGTTGCAATTACTAAGCACTGGCTGAATCTAAACGAACCCTTTTATATTGAGAGGTATACCACAATAGCTAGATATGACAGAAAAAACTCAGCTCATGGGGGAACACTGATTCTATCCCTAAATGGAGATTTCATGTCGGTATCTAAGTATGATCATTTGTTAGCGGATAGCTCTTTTGAATTCTCTATGGTATATAATCAAAACCTTGATCTTTTTGTAATTTGTATTTATAGATCACCAAACTCTGATGTACAATCATTTTTAAATAGCCTGGTAAGTTTGCTAGACAGTCTACCGATTAAAGGTAAAAAAATTCTATGCGGGGACTTTAATATCGACTATGCTACTATTTGTTGCCATCCAAAAATAAATACTATGTGCCATCCAAAAATAAATACCTATTAGCCCCTTACCAACCCGCCATCGGGGAAGAATTTTCTCGGCCGCAAATTTCTCAGTATTTCATAATATTTGCTTTAACACCGATTGGAATTTTGAATCTGATAATGTCAACACAAACTTCAGAACTTTTTTAAGTAAAACTTTAAGTGCTTTTAACAAGGCCTTCCCGCTTAAGAATATCAAACCTAAGCGGCATAAACCGTGGACCACGAAAGGAATACGAATTTCTGCTAAAAATATGCGCCCGCTCTCATATATAAAAAAATTCACCGACTCCTTTCTTATTCTCGACTATATCTCTAATTATAGAAGGATCTACACTACTCTTATTAAGTCAGCAAAAAAATTACACTACCGAAAACGTCTAACAAACTCAAATAACGTTTCAAAAGAAACTTGGTCCATCATCAATAACCTCAGAAACAAATCAAACCCTGTGACTCAGATCTTGCCAGGGGCTAATGATCTAAATGATTATTTTATTAATGTAAGCAAAAATGTTACCTCTAGTATCTCGCCAAGTTTGGACCCTCTTTCGTTTCTCCCTCCTTCAAAAATAGCTGATAGCTTTTTCTTAAGTCCCGTTAGCAACACTGAACTATTGAAGGTAATAAATAATATCAAAAGTAAATCTTCGTGTAGCACTGATGGCCTATCAATTAGAATATTCCTGAACTTGCCACTCCCAGTCATAGAGGCCCTTACAACATTAATAAATGAGTCCTTTATAAAAGGTGTATTCCCTGATTGCCTTAAAACAGCTATAATTATTCCACTTCATAAAGGCGGCGAAAAAACTAACCCTTGCAATTATCGCCCAATTGCATTACTACCAGTGCTATCAAAAATCATCGAAAGGCTACTGAAGAATCGTCTTATGCCATTTCTCCTGAAACATCAGATAATATCCCCGGAGCAGTTCGGATTTCTACCCAACAAGTGCACCAGCGACGCCATGTTCATGTTGCTTAGAGGCGTCTACTTATCTCTCGATAACAACCACCAAACTGCCTCAGTTTTTTGTGACTATGCGAAAGCCTTTGATTGTGTTAGTCATGAAATTCTGATAAACAAACTAAATTTTTATGGAATTCGTGGTACTTCTTTAAATTGGTTCAAATCTTATCTTGGGAAAAGGCAACAACTTGTAAGGGCTAATGGTTCCGATTCTGATTGTAAGTTGATTACAAGTGGAGTCCCTCAAGGTTCAGTCTTGGGACCTATTCTTTTTTTGTTATACATTAATGATATCACGAACCTTAAAATTAATGGAAGAATTTCCCTTTTTTGCTGACGACACAAGCATAACTTGGAGTGATTTTGATACAACGTCTTTACACTTTAGTATCTCCAAAGACTTGGTTATAATTAAGGCTTGGTCCGATTCCAATATGCTTTGTTTTAATGTCGATAAAACGGTGGCGTTATCTTATAAGGGAACTTTGCAACCACTTCAGGTACATAACAGCAATATTGAATACGTAGAGTCGGTTAAATTCCTGGGTTTAAATATAAATAACAACCTAAAATGGTCTAATCATATTGACACCTTAACTAAAAAACTTTCTACCGCCTGCTTCGCCATTCGATCAGTTTCAAAAGAACTAGACGTTCCTTCTGCCAGACTTACTCATTTCTCTTTATTTGAATCCTCCGCTATGGCCTTCCCTTTTGGGGCTGCTGTATCACCGAGCAATTTCGTAGTATTTTTATGCTTCAAAAGAGAGCCATTCGTTATTTGTTTGGTCTAAATAATAGAGCTCACTGCCAATACTATTTCAAAAAACATGAAATATCAACACTTCCTGCATTATTTATTTTGGAAACGGTATGTTTGCTGAGAAAACATATAAACACCCTCCCAGAAATGCCACAACATGTATACCCTACCAGAAACTCTAGGCATGATATATATCTTCCCATTCCTTCCTCAGAATTAATAAAAAAAATCAATTATTTACAACGCCATAAAACTTTACAACAATCTGCCAGTACATTTACTGTACAGTACATAGAATTTTGAAAATCATCATATAGAGAAAAGAACTGTCGAACATTCACTTAAAACTTAATTATTTTTGTTAGGTATTGGATTAAAAACAAAATTTAATTCTTTTTTGTATACTACATTCTACACTAGTCACACTGTTTAACATCACAATTATTTGTGTAACTATAATAACATAGAGTTTAAGGTCGCATAGTTGCAATTTTGATTTCAATGTCATCGAAATTATTCACCTCGTACATGTGTGTTTGTTTACTTTTATAAGGTTATTAGGATTCATTAACTGTTTTACGGCAATGTTATGTTATATTCTAACGTGTGTTTTATGATTTGGTAAATTGATAATCTACATTTTTAAAAAGCATTGACCTATCGAAATTCTTTTCGATTAATGTTTTGATATGTCTTATTTTAGGTATATTTTGCTTTGTCCATAAAATTGTAAAATTTTTCTGCGGCAATAAAGCATACTTTTGTTTGTTTGTTTGTTTATTGTTTTTGGTCAGAATAGTACTATGGGGGAGAATTTGGGTACAATATAGGAGGAAATGAATTACAGAGAGTGAATGTAGTGAAAGATTTGGGAGTATTGCTGGACTCGTTACAAGAATATCTAAGGATTTTAATAATGGCTGTAGCTTTACTGCCTTGTTTGGATATTATGTCCGGTCTGTGATGGAATATTGCTGTTTAGTATAGAGTCCTTATTTTGCTTTTAAAGTATCTTATATTCAGAATGGCACAAATAGGTTTGCTGCTGAGTGTGGATGAGGTAATGTCATAGTTTGGCAAAGCTGGAGGGACGCAGAAGGTATTTTGAGCTTTTGTTTTTTATAAAGTAATAAATAACATAATAATAGGCCCCAGTATATTGGATAGCTTCAACTTTCACGTTCCACCCAGAGGTTTTACAAGATCGCCTCTGCTGTCTTCCAGACGTTGTAATACTTTTAAACTTTTTCAATATTTCAGTGAATGTATTTAGGAATAAATTAAGAAGTCTGATTTTCAATTCAATTTCAATTATACACCTACGACTTGTTTCTATCTGTGATATAACTATGCCATCTTTAATGTTGATATTTAAGTGTTAATTGTATAATCCTGTTACCGTTGAAACAAATAAATAACAATGAGAATATTTTAAATGTTTGTTTTAATATTTTTAACAGCAGGCGGGAAGTGAAACATTAAATAGATAAAATGGTCCCCGCTTTTTGATACTGTTTGAATATTGTTATTAAATTTTATTTATTTATTTTTAATATATTTTATCCATTACTACAGAATTTTTGGTATAAAAATAATCTCGTTGTCTTTTTTTTTGTACCTGATAATAGACAGTGTCTGGAGTATTGCTATCAGGAGTCCATTCTATTATTCCTGGTTCTCCGACGTCACATTTGAGTTGCAGCGTGCGTTGGTAAGCCCCAAATGATTCAAAGTCGTCGGCGTCGTTATCTCCTGTCTGAGTCCAGTGGCATAGCCTGCCAGTTCCTGTAGGATGCGCTTCACCGTTCTTGTCAAATCGGGCACCAGAGAAAATTGTGATATTCTGCAAGAAAATTTATTGGAGATGTTATTTAACCATTTGCTTAAATCACGTTTGATATAGAGTGAAATAGAAATCAAAACAAATTTTTAATAGGTAAAAGTACAGATAATTGAGAGCAAAAAAGACTTACGTAACCGAAGACCAACATTACAATACTTGCGTCATTTGCGGGGTTCAGTTCAGCGTTTTGGGGCATAGACAAAATATTTTTTTCTCTGTGGTTTTAATAGGCATAGACAAAAAACAAAATTTGCAATAAATTTACAAGAAAATGTCACTAGCTGCATTCAGATTGGCTTCCACTACTTTAACATCTTCACTCTTCTTATTGTCAAACGCAGCCTATCAGGGGCGTGCAGTCCATGGAAGCAAGGGAAGCAGTGCTTCCCCAAAAAAAAATTACAAAACATCTTCTAAAATGTAAACAGGAAACCATTATTTTAGTTTATATTAAAAATGCTAAAATATTATCTTAATTATCAAGTCCATAATAAATGCGGCCTTGACTCCGACCGAGCGACAATAGAAAATGGAATAGAACCTATGCGGGCCGCTAGCTTCTCTGCAGCCAAGTCCTGTATGTTTGATTTCATGTGAATCGAGCCAGAGGTTATTGAACTTTCCACCAGCTGTTTGCAATTTTTGCATTTCAGTCGTGTGCTTTAAGTGGGGGCGGAAGCTATCGTTGGAGTAGGTTCTTTCTTTGAACGGCTATCCGTGTGTTGTGTGATACGTACGTCGTGTCGTGCATGGTGCGATATGGAAGACAATAATACTGACGTGGATATGCAAATACCGTCAACTTCGACTGTGGGTAATAACGTTGAAAATGTTGGAGAATTTAGTAAGAAGAGTGTGTGTGAATGTGTGGTGTGTGTCTTAATAATAAAGGGCATTAAGCTTTGCTGATAAGCTTCCAATAATTTCCAAAGGAAGCACAAAACCGCCTATGAAAAATTTAACCACCAAAAATGAAAAACTGTATTAGACATTTTTGTCCGGAAAAACAATACGAACAATTTAAATGGCTAACAGGGTGTGAAAATATAAGTAAATTATTTTGTTGGCCATGTTTACTTTTTGAAAATGAAAAAGGCCTCAGGAATAAAACTGGTTTTTCCGATTTAAACAATTTCCATAAAGCTGTAAAAAGACACATTGTGTCCAAAGCGCATTTGCAGGCCGTCATAAAAGAAAAAGTCTTCGGCAAGACCAGAATTGAACACGCCCTTAATAAACAGTTGGAAATTAGTCACCGCCAACGCAATGAACTAGTCTATAAAAATAGGCAAATATTAAGAAGACTTATCGATGTTTGTTTTCTCGGACAGCACGAATTGGGTTTTAGAGGTCATGAAGAAACAAGGGTTTCTTCAAATAGAGGAAATTTTGAAGATTTACTTAATTTAATGGCTAAATATGATGATTGCTTAAAAATCATTTAGATATCACTAATTTTAGCCAATTATCTAAAGTAAAACGCTACGTTAAAACAGACGGAAGTATTGAAGAGCGATTTTTAGGTTTTAAGAATGTGTCCAAAAATCGTACAGCAGATGCATTATATACCGTAGTTTATAACGTTACTAAAGAAATTAATGGAGAGAAAAAATTAGTTGCTCAAAGCTATGATGGAGCTGCAGTGGTGGCAGGACAATTAGGGGGTCTGCAAGCTAAAGTTCTAGAATCTTTAACACATTAAAGAATGTAAAGTATTTTTCGTTACTTTGAGTAGCATGGCCGCTCTTTTTTCCAAGTCAACAAAACGTACACACGCTTTGGACTCAATTGTCCACAAACGATTGCCTAAAGTAGCTCCTACTAAGTGGAACTATAATGGAAGACTTGTGTCAGTATCTGAAAATCGTGAATCACTGATTGAACTATTTGAGAATATAATAGAAAATAATAAAACATGGGACTCACAAGCAATAAATAGTTCGAGGGGGTTTTTGGACTGTTTGAAACGAGATTTTAATTTTAATTATTTGTTGAACATATTTTCAGAAATATTTCCATTCTCGGACAATGTTTTTAATATATTACAAACCAAAACAAATGAAATTTCCTTGTCTAAGTCTCAACTGTTTAAACTTTAGCTACGATCTGGTTGGTCGCGAGGGAATCATTAAATATTTATTTGCCACACTGAAGGGTAGGCAACCAGTTAAACGTCAACATTACAGGGGTTATTTAATAAGTTCTTAACATAATAGACTACATCTTTACAAGTCTAACTTATTAGGTCTCTTAACAATACGACCTGATTTTGTTTGAAGAGGACTCAAAATATTTTGAAGTATCCCTATTTAAACCGATATCAGGCTTATTCGCCTGGAAGATCAAATTGATGTTGACATTTAGTACCGAACTAAATTCTAGATTCGTAACTGCTTATTTCGCTGGGGTAATATTTAAATATTTATGCTACACTAATATGCTATTTTTTTAATCACAATTACGATAATTAACAAAATTACCTTTCTTTCTTCAGGCGTCTTGTAGGCATATCCTCCAACCGGATCATCGGTAATATAGAAGGGATGATACTTCGCTGAAACTTCTGGATTATCACCGCCTTCTGTGATGAAATTGTACGTTTTTCCTCTGACAACATTTATTTCGGGAATTAGCAGGCCATTAATGTACCACGAAATTCCCCAACCGACATGACCTAAAATCGAGAAATTTTTAAAGTCCTCACAAATACAGTTAGCAACGCCCGACGTGGACGTTCAAGAATTGGAGCTAAATTCATTGGGCCATAACGCAGATGACAGAATCTTGGATACTAATTGTTTTAACAAGAATTTAATAATGTAATTAAAACACATTAAATTGTTTTGGATTTTCCCTTTTATTCACATTTCGCTAGCAAACTGTAGTTTCGTCGGCATACGGTATTTAAACTACTAAATTTTTTTTGCTAAACTAGCTTGATTTTTACAAAAATATATTTTTAGGTAAATACTTTTATGGCCTACGAGGGTCCTAAATAACATCCGGAAATTTTGAACAAAATAGGTTTAAAAGAAGTTAATTATTCATATCTAAATGGTCGTTTAAGACATACTGGGTGTTTACGTTTACTAATTTCCATTTAACTTTGGTTTATTGTATCTAATATTTCAAACTTTTCATGGAAAACATGGTTATTATCTAACAGATGTTCAGCATATGTTGAATCTGTTTTATTTTTAATTAAACATTTATGTTCTGCTAATCCCTGTTTAAAAGTTCTCCTAGTCTGGCCTATATACACTTTTTGGCATGATCCACAGTTTAATTTACAAACTTTGGATGTATTATTTTTATTTGTTTTTTCTTTGTTATTTTTTATAAATTTACTTAAATTATTATTTGTTTTAAATGTAATATTAATGTTTTTTTTTACACAGTATAGAAGCCACTTTTTCTGTAGGTTTACCGATGTAAGTATCTTATATTAATATAAGATACTTAATATAACAATTGTAGCTCAAAAATCATTCGTTAAAATTTGTAATTGATCCTCGACTGAATAGTTAATGCATACCATTTTTCAAACCTATCCAGACAAGGTTTCACGGCGCAAAAATTTAAGAGATGATATATACAGAACCAATAAAAAAGTTGAATTAAAAAAAAATGTAATAGTAAAAAAACAAATGCACAAGCTACAAAAATCTAAAAACTAGAGACCATGGGTATTAATGAATATTTTCCCATTCTTTTATTGCATTTATTTATGTGATTTATTTTTCTTTTGTTTAAATGCGGTTTTTAGCTTCCTCTAAAGTTTTCAATAATATTCGTAACCCTAGACCGTGTCAGAATATCCTACCGGTTTATTCCGTTATTTTGATAACATTTTTAGTAATTATGGCTACTCTATGAGGTATTGCAATACCAACAATCAGCAAAAAATCCTAGCTAAAATTCTGCGCAATAGGCACAACAATAGGTAAAATGCACTCCCTCTCAAATTCACCAGATCTGCCATGCGTAAAACTCCCTTATATAGCTACACCCCTGCGTCCAATCAAATTATTAATTATAATTTTTATTATAATAGTGTTATACAATGATGGATATATTTCAGGCGGTGATAGTACTTGACAGAATAGTAAAAAAAAAGCCAATTTATACATGGTCAGAAGTGCACCATTTTTGTTATAAGCTGTGACAAAGTTTCATTTTTTTCTCGTTTTTTGCGTTTTTCTCCAGTACATTCTGAGATAATTAGTTCCAATTTATTACATATATTAATTTTAAGAACCTCTACAATAAAATATCAAAATTGTCCGTCGCAGTATACAGGGTGTTAAATTTTTTGTATCACCTATAAATTTATCTTTCGAAAGTTTTTTTTGAGCTCCCTGTACGAATTTTTGATGTAAGATTTAAACTCTCTGTTCATTTCTTTAGTTTTTTAGTCCTTCGCATTATTCTCGTATCTGACACAGCTTTTCGATTTGCAAAAATTGCCACCGATGCAAATTAAACGTAGGCGAAATAGTGAAACTGGTTTTTTGCGTTTTTCTCTAGTAAATCTTGAGATAATTAGTTCAAATTTGGTACATGTAATATTTTTAGGAACCTGTACAATAAAATATCCAAATTGTCTGTCGCAGTATACAGGGTGTTACATTTTTTGCATCACCCACAAGTTTATCTTTCGGAACTTTTTTTTTGAGCACCCTGTATGAATTCTGATCTAAAATCTAAACTCTCTGTTCATTTCTTTAGCTCTTTAGTTTTTCGCATTATTTCGTATCTATCAGAGTTTTCGAGTTATTTGCAAAAATTGCCATACCTAGATGCAAATTAAATGTAGGAGAAATAATGAAACTGGAAAAAGAACTTCTAGGCTGAGGCAGGTCATTTATTAATTCTGTTTTCTGATCTGAGATTTTCTAAGAGATTTTTTTTTTGTTTGACGTTTCCGTAGTTGTTGATGATGATGGTTGAATTCACAAATCAAGAATATGCAGAAATGCCTTTCTTTTATGGACTTCCTAATGGCGATTGTTATGAAGCCAGACGACTCTATGAACAGAGATATCCAAATCGAAGGGTGCCCAATCGACAAACATTTGCAAAGGTACATAATCGGCTATGTAAAAATGGATCATTCAAGAAATCCACTCATTCCTCAGGAGCAAATAGAACGGTTATAACTCCTGAAGTCGAGGAAGCAGTTATGAATGCAGTAGAAAATGATTCTACAACCAGAACGGCACCATTTAACCTTTCATTTGTACGGAATAATTTAGTAGACAATTTAATGTATCCTTACGTAAAGGCTCTTCTTCTACGTGATTTCCCATTGCATAGTCTACCGTCTGAATTGATTGTGACTAGACGTTGTGTACGACAGAACGCAGTACCACGCCAGACCATAACCCGCTGTTGTTAAGCGGTAAAACTGAAATCCCAAAGGTTCATCCAGTGTGGGTGATGGCAAAACATCAACTCACCAGTTAAATGATTCAATAGGATTTTTTTTATTTTCTTTACACTTGTAACAATCATTTTGAAAATGATTATTACAACGGTCAAGTTCTTAATTATCACCTATTTATTCACAAAATATCTGATATTTTGTTTCTTTTAAGACAGTCAAATATATAAAATACAAACCAATAATTATCGTAAATAATAAAGCAACGACGCGACAAGTCCCTAATGTTAATAAAATCCGAGATCGTTGTTTGGCGACACCTTACTGCAGGCAACCCGTTATACCCTATGCTTTATTTCCAAATTATGTCA
This sequence comes from Kuschelorhynchus macadamiae, assembly GCA_030620095.1. Taxonomy (NCBI): domain Eukaryota; kingdom Metazoa; phylum Arthropoda; class Insecta; order Coleoptera; family Curculionidae; genus Kuschelorhynchus; species Kuschelorhynchus macadamiae. Next base: position 472,328 of record JAUTXW010005440.1, read on the forward strand.
GGGGTTTCAAAGTCTGAGGTTATATCAGCTGATTTTGTTTCGTTAGTGTTGATCGGTGGTGGTGTTCCGTAGCAAAGGGAGATGTTTTGAGACTTTTCGGGATGATAAAGTGATTTTTTTAATGTCTGTCGAGGGGTTCTGTCATCGAGAGTACTAGGTTGGTACCATGTACCGGAACAGGATACATCATTTTTTTTGCTATGTTAGGACTGTAAAACCTTTGGACCGAACAAGGAGATCCTCTCTTACTACCTCTCTGCAGAATAATAATGAAGTGTTAGTTCTCATAGTTTTTTTTGTGCCGCCATTTTACACGACGTGTAAGAAGTTCTACTGATCGGCGAATTCTATGAAGCCTTAATTGGGATTGGAAAGCACTTCAAGACTACTCAAAGCCATAACATCAGGTAATTAGTCATTCAAAATTATTAGAAAATCTTGCTAGGGAGATGGTTCATGGAATAGTGGCCACGTGGGTTGGTACTCAGCACATTTCTCTATCTTTTCAGGCTTTTAACGTACTGCAAGAAGCTTTTATCCTACTACAAGGACCTTTTACCCTACAGCAGGAGCATATTTTAATTAATACCGCAATCACAATAAAATCAACATCACTCTTTTATTGTGGGAAGAATAGTGGCTTAGGCAGGTCAACTTAGGGACATCAGGCAGGAAGTTGGAAACTTAGATTCTGGTTGGACTACCGTCGCGTAGATGGAACGGGGCATTTGAGGTTTTCCTTGTTGGCTTGTGCTGTTTTGGGGCCTCCGTTGCAGTCTGCTCGTCTAGAGGACCACCTCCTTTTGGTTGAGCTTATAGGCTAACCGCTGCTGTGAAACGTTGAGGAAAGTCTTCATTTAGGGAACCAACCCAACACCGAGTTTAAAGATAAGTACCTTTCCTTGTTTTAGCTTATAAAAGGTAGCTTTACTACTGGTGTTCTACTTACCCTGAGCGTACATTAGAAATTTGATCTTTCGTTGCTAATTTTTCAATTATTCAGCCTTCTCGCACTATAACTACCTTTATAAAGTCACTTTAAGTCATTAAGCAATTTAATTTTAAATAGTTTCTCATGAATTCATTTGAAAATCAGTAACTATAAACTTTTACTCTAATTTCGGTACCTATAACTCTCTAAAGTATTACTTTGTTGTATTTTATTTAATTAGTTGATTTTGAGTAAAGAATTCATTGCATCTTCTGGCTTATTTTATTAAATTTGAGTTTTGTAAAACACTCTTATTGTTTTTTTTTTTAAATAATTGCTTTGTAAGTGCTCATAGCTTATAGGTAGTAAGAGACTTTATGTTTTTGTAGTATAAGTTATATTAGTTATGTTGAGTGTATATTGGGTACCCATGTCTTAGTGTCATAAGTGTTAAGTTTTTTGTAATGGGCAGTACTTCCTAAAATTACCTGTGATTTTCAGCCACCTGTTATAGTTTTATGATTGTTTGAATATATTTTGCATTACAGCCCATCTTCATATTATCGGTGATTTTCAGCCAATATCGGTATATGATACTAATATTTGCATCTCTCATATGAGGTTTTTATAAAATAATATTCATTAAATCTGGTTTTTGCAACATTCATGCTATGCTCTTTCAACAATATTTGGTAACAAATAGGAAAACTTAATTAAGAAAATAAAATTTAATTCAAGGTTGTATCCTTGCCCTCTCTCTTTCTTTTCAATTATCCATCTATTCATTTTACTTAATTTAAAATTTTAATAGTTTAAATATTCACTCCAATCTTTCCACCTAATCAGTTTTGCATAATTTAAATTTTAATAATCAAAAATATTTAATTACTGGTAGTTCATTTAACTTTTATGGTAAATTTATGTATCAAAATTTTTCAGTACTTTCAAGATATTAAACTTAAAGATATAAATATTATTTTATTTGGCACATTTAATTTCATGAATAGTGTAGTTATTGTTTTACCTCATATGTGGTGATTTGATTGTTACTGTTGATTGTGTTGAACAACATTTAATACCACTGTGATATTTATACTTATATTTTATATACAATTTACAATAAATTTCCTTGCATTAGTATTTCATTCTTTTATTTATAATCTGTCCATTGCAGGAATTAGAAGGTTTTGGGAAGCTACATTACAAGTTAACTTAAGTATTGTGTCTTAGCGTACATTAGTATCTATCTTGTTTTTTTCTTTTCTGCTCAACCATCTTTGGCCACTCTAGGCCTGGCGCCCACAATATTGTTTAAATTATTTGAACTCACGCCCTAACGCCTCCGAAATAAAAGAATCTGAGCACAGAGTAAAACAACGTAAAATTAAAAAAAAAAAAAATAAAAAAGAAGGTTGTACACTTCCAAGAAGGGAGGCAGAAACAACCGCCCGCGAAGACTGAGGTTCGATCCTTTTCATCGCTCCGATGTCTCGAGCTATGTCTCGTAAGTCTGAGCGACTCGAAGGATGGTACTGTCGGAGAAATGAAAACGATCGGATCTCAGCCTTTGTTCCACACGGAAAAATTGGTGAACTCACTCTTACCAACGGTGCATGTCCGGCTATCTTCAATTATAGATGTACATATGAGATATACAAATTAATACATCTTCGACTTAAAAATATTATTATTTCTTTTTTCAGTGTGGTTAAAATGTCCTTATTCTTGTATTAAATCTTTAATTTGTAATTCGTTCTTTCCAATAAGTTGGATATATGTGCCTCAAATCTGAGAAACGTTCCGAGATTATTTTCACAGTCGGAAAGCCGTAAAGCTGATTCATCAACCCTAAATTTAACATCACGGGGCAAAGGTTGACCAAATGTGAGCGTTGCTTACTTTATTATAAACAACAAACCATATTTCGTTGAAAAATATTGGCGTTTTTCTCTAACCTGTTATGGCCGGATATCCTCTTTTCCCTCCAGTGGGTCCCATTTGGGCATAGAAGACTCCATCCTCCGGTTCGTAGCATTCGATTGGTGGTATATACCATGCATCACTCGCTTTCACAGGAGCTGGTGGTGCTACACTTTGAGAATGAGTTCCTCTTTGATTGACTCTGTTTGATCCTCTCGTTCGTGTAGATTCACGCCTTGAAGCTTGACCTATCGGAAAGGACAATTTAAATAAAAGAAAGCATGTTATACCACATCTCGGTCTTACCTTTACCCTTATTAGAGTGCAATAGTAATTAATAAGTATGTTTTTTATACAGGGTGTATAAGAAAGAGATTTTTGGATATATCTTTCTTAACTATCTACATTTCCCTAAAAATGTGCAATTTTACAGAAATTCTTTTTAAAGATTTGTTCATATTTAGCGTGAGTCACTAATTTTTCTTAAAACATATACTGCTAGAATTATTTTTTCAAAATTATTTGTTTTTTTCCAACTAAAGCCTTTTTGGTACACTTAGAAAATTCGACCAATACAACTATTTTGTTAACTCGAGTTTATATATGGTAATGCTATTTTGTCTACCCCTTAATAAAAAGAAACCTATGACCAAAAACCGATTGTATTCCGGCAAATGAACTGGTTTGATTAAGACAAATTATATATCCGTTATACATTTGTTTCCTAGGATTATACCAATTAATTTCGATAGATAATTGTTCATTTATCGTAATAAAACAAATTGTATAACCTATTATTTTGAAGTCTTCGTTAAAAAGTTATTTTATTATTACGAATTGACTTTCCCATTAGTTAAAATAAATATCAGCAATAAAAATAAACATTAAAAAGTAGCTTTATCTCCGAAGCTAAGTCGCTAAAAGATAAAATTACTTTGAATACTGATTTATCAAAAAGATATATGAGATATTAGCAAACAAGTTAAACGTATTTAGATAGAGTAATTCGAAACTCAACCAACAAATCAAAAGCCATGTGGCAAATTATAAAAACATTACAACATAAAAATCATTCCACTGGCCGACAAGATTTTTCTAACACAGGCCACTTCATTATTCTCACAATGGAAATACCCTCCCAATAATAAAAAAAATATTCGGTAAGACCTAATACGTACCATTTTTTAATAGCCTAATTAGAACCTTTTATATTGGCAGGTAAACAATTTTATTTTGGGGCGGCTAAGATTTTACAAACGGAAAAATTACCTAGACTGGATTGTTTACAACATTAGACATAAAATAAACGCTAAACATCAGTTTTCTGTTGAGTTTCGAATTGAGTGGTTCTCTGTGTATCGATAAGCAAGTGTATGTGAAGACGAGAATGTCGAGTCAAACGCGCCGAAGGGAAAGAGAAAAAGTATGCCTTTTGCAGTTCCAATGGTATGGCGAGAACCCATCGATCATTCTGACGATTGTTATTTTTGCCTGGTAAAGACTGAAGGTTATTTCAAAAAGGGAAAGCACAATATAGAATATTCAAATTTGCAAACTGCCATATGAGTTGTTCCTCATAATGCAAATTTGCCAGTGCCGATTGCGCCTTTAAATTGGCAAGCTATTGATTTGGGAGATAATGGAGATAACGCATGATCAGGCAGCTCAGAAGAACAGTGCACCGATCCCACTTTTACCACAGGTCCCAGTTCCAGCGAGCCACATTTGATTGATCAAAGTGACTAAAATGATTTAGTAGGTGATTTGGGGTTATCCAAGCAACAGTCAGAACTTCTGGGTTCCCGTCTTAGAGAATGGAACCTATTAGCTAAAGAAACAAAAATTACGAATTTAAGAAAAAGAAATGCTATGTTTTCTGAATTCTACAGTATCGAAAATTCGTTGTGCGCGTGTACTGATATAGACAGTTTAATGCATTCATCTAAATATAGCTTAAAAGCTGTGTTATTGCATAATGGAAATTTAAAACCCTATATACCAGTTGCTCATTCGGTTACAATGAAAGAAAATTATGAAAATATGCGCACGATTTTGGATAAAATAAACTACAATAGGTATAAATGGCAGATATGTGGGGACTTAACCCTTTCGACACGGCACGTTGGTTGTAATGCCTTAGCGCTCAGACGGCTGCCTTCGAAGTGATTCAGTGACGACCGTCGGATATTTCCGACATATAAAAAGTTACAAAATTCCTTAGCAAAATGGTCTAAAAACAACACAACAAGGGTTATTTATCTTTTTATTAAGAAGTAAACTAAACTGCAAACAATGTTAAACGTATTAAATTAACATTTATTAAAATTAATAATTTTTAACGGTGTGGTATCTCTCGAAACAGGGAACAACTCATAAACCAACATTACAGTCTTTACACATGTAACGAGACTCCCTTCTTTTCTTTGTTCCGGCCTTAGTGTTTGAACAAACAATACAACGCCGCATAGCTCTCTTTGATTTGTCTGTATCGGGTACCAGAGATGGAAAATGTCGCTCTGTCAACCTGCCTATTTGATCACGAATAATTTGAGGTGGCTTGCTTTGAACAGGATATCTAAAAACCGAGTTAAAAACTTAATCTAGCAAAGATTTAAAAAAAAATCTTAACCCTCCAACAATTGGCAAATCACGTTCAGGTGAAATGTTGCTAATGGAATTTTCTTTTCATGTTGTGTCAAGAATAAGGCATGTGCGTTCAATATGCAAAGGTCCAATATGTGAAAGAATAATTTCTTGTACCATTTAATATTTTTTCTCATAGAATCTATGCTACTCACTAGCATATCTGAACGGTCGACTGCTCCCATTTTTGAATTGTAGTCTACCACACAAGATGGTTTCCTAATATTTTCTTGGGTTGTTCGGTCTAATTTTGGCAGTGTTACCATTTTATTTTCGTGCATTGTAGATATCATTGTAACATCTCTACGGTCTTTCCATTTTAGTATTAGTAATTTATCAGAACTTTTCCAAACAGTTTCTCCCTTATTCAGCTTTGCTCTTAGTTTCGACAGGCCTCTTCGATTCTGACGCACTCTGCCGCAAGAATTAGTTTTGTTGTCAAATAGGAACAAGGACAAAGAAGGGCTGCTGTAAAAGTTATCAGTATAAAGAGAGTGTCCCCTGTTCAAATATGGTGTCAGCAATTTAGTTACAACAGCACCTGTAATTCCCAAACGAGGATCTTCAGCCACAATATTTGAATCTTTACCGACGTATACATTGAAGTCCAAAATATAGCCTGTATCGCAATCACATAGTACATAGAGCTTTATACCAAAACGGTGTCTCGTTGTTTTGATGTATTGTTTAAATACTAGGCGCCCTTTAAACAAAACTAGGCGCTCATCAATAACTAGGCATTCAAATGGGTACATTGCATTCTTGAAGTTATCCTTAATTAACTGCAACACATTTCTAATTTTAAACAAGCGGTCATCAGGCGGGGTTTCATCATTGTTGCACAAATGCAAAAATCTGTATATTTCACTAAATCTATCTCTCGACATACATTGTCCAAAAAAAGGAGCACTCAATAAGGGGTCCGTAGACCAATGCTCATGTACACATAGTTTTTTGTTTCTTGCCATCAGCATATTCAGTGATAAAAAACCATAAAATTCCGACCTATCAAGTTCTTTCCAATCGTTCGTTTTTTCTCTAGCATATCGGTTGGTTTCATTTACTATTAAATCTGCAATATTTTCTAAGAAGAGGCTTAAAAAAAAAGTCAATTTCGTTTGACTCACAATTTAAGTTCAAATCCGGGTTTAGTCCGCTCTGCTCGTCATTAAATGCATGCTTTTGGGGTTTAAATTCCTTATCTGTCCAATCTATGTTTATATCTTCTGCCGGATGTGTGTTCTCTTCAACTTCTAAATTTTCCTCTGTGATTTGCGCTCCACTAGTACTTTCCATGCATTCTTCATCGCTTTCCAAGTACTCACTGTCGCTTGATGTTTCTGGTTTGTATTCACTTCCACTGTCACTGAACGGTTCGTTTTCGCTTAAATAACAATCTTCATAATCTCCCACATTTCCCAGAATATGTTTCACTTCATTTGCATCTAGACCACAGAAGTTTGTTACCGATGCGTCTTGTTTAGCCCTTTTTGGTCGTGATGGACCGGCACCCGCACTTGACGACGTTCTGAACAATACTGTAACTTTGTTCGGCGATCGTCGAGTATATCCGACGGCAACGGAATACTCCGACACTCGGCTACAAGCCAAAGTTAAGCATCACGGAATAACTCGACGCTAGTACCACAACCATTGCAAATTTTAAATTGGGTCGGATATAAACGACAGTCGTTAGAGAAGCACAAAAAAGCTTGAACGTATATATCCGACACCCGTCTGAGAGGCAAATGAGACCAAAACGGATATATCCGTCATTCGTAACGAAAGGGTTAAAAGTTATAGCGATTTTAGTGTGACTTCAGGGGGGATTTACAAAATGTTGCTGTCTTCTTTGTTTATGGGACAAGGGTGCAATAAATCAGCATTATGTAACAAAAATTTGGCGAGAAAGAAGCGAATTTCCACCGGGATCTCAAAATGTTAAATTTATACCTCCTGTTGATCCCAAAAATGTCCTTTTGCCTCCTCTTCACATTAAACTTGGGCTGATGTGAAGGCTTTGAATAAAGATGGTGATGGATTTAAATACCTAAGACAAGTCTTTCCCCAGTTAAGTGATGCCAAATTAAAAGAAGACATTTTTATTGGGCCACAAATCAGAAAATTGCTGGACAATGTCAATTTTACGGAAAAGCTTACCAGGCAGGAACTCAGAGCATGGAATTCATTTGTTAATGCAGTAAGAGGATTTTCAGGCAACAATATGGATGAAAATTACGAAGAATTAGTTAATGAACTCTTAGATGCCTATAAAGCGCTTGGTGCCAGAATGTCATTAAAAATTCACTTCCTCCATTCTCATCTATCATTTTTTCCTAAAAATTTAGGCGCTGTTAGTGACGAGCAGGTGAAAGGTTTCACCAAGATATCAGAACAATGGAAATTCGGTACCAAGGACGATAGGATCCAGCCATGATGGGTGATTACCATTGGTTTTTGAAGAGAGAAGATAGAACACCTCATAAACAAAAAGAATAAAGTTTAATTAGTGTTTTAAGTTAATATTTTTCTCGTTTGCTTTTCTCTTAGATGTATGGTATGTTTAATAGGCGCAAACTGTAAACATAGTCAATAAATAGAGTTAATAATTTTCTGAAATCATTTTTTCTATAGATATTAAGTATCGTAACATTCGATATGGTTTTACAACTCTAACAAGAAAACCCTGCTTGCTACAACTTTCTATTTGTCATTTTCGTATTTGGATAGGTTCATTCTATTAGATTATGCTATTCTGATTTGTGTTACAACAAAAAAAAATTTTTTTGTCGGCCTGTGTTCTTATAAGGAACTGAAAACGATTGAAGACGGCGAAGCAGTTCCAGATAAAGAAATTTTAATAATCATTTTACTCATGTATCCCATATTAATAATATTAACAAGGCATTTGTTTATAACTGTGTGTTACCTTGTAAACTATATGTAAACAAGATGTTTTAATCTTTATTAAATACCTAAAGAACTCAGATGCCACGGGACATGACGGCATATTAAATAATTTGTTGAAAAGTTTTACCATATATGGTGAATTTAACCGTTCAATATGCGATATTCCCTGAATAATTAAAATGGGCAACTGTGATGCCACTATATGAAAAGGGAGGTTCTAATAATAAACAACTTCATGTATTGGGTTTATTTGTGAAGTTCTCCCGAGCATTCGATATGGTCAACTATGAGCTACTGTTGTTAAAGGCTGCATCGTTATGGTATTAGAGGACAGGCATGGAAGCTCATGGAGTCTTATTTGAGTGGGCGACAACAGTCTGTTCTTGGACCGTTGCTAAATCTTGTTTATTCTAATGACCTCATTTCCTACATAAAAAATATCTCGACCGGTATTTCTTTCATATTATATGTAGATGATACAAACGTTGTGGTCGTAGAAAAAAGTGTAGTATCTTTTAAATGAACAGCAGATGTGGTTTATAATGGTATATTGTTATGGTCTAAAAATAATTGTTTGATTATAAATTAATGTAAAACCAATTTTGTTGTATTTTCAAATAAAAAACAAAATAATGACAACTTTTTATTGCACGAATTTGAAAGTGGTCCTATTACACCTTCCATTTTTTCAATAGTGTTAGGTTTAGAAATTGATGAGAAATTATGATGGGGAAATCATATACAAAATCTATGTAGAAAGTTAAGAAAAAATTGTTATGGTTTAAAGTCATTATCAAATTACTATAATCAAAATGCTATGTCGCCAGTATATTATTCTAATATACACTTTCACTTTTGGTACGCTATTATAAATTGGGGTTTAAACTAGGATGTGTTTTTGCTTCAAAAGTGTGTAATCCGCATTATGTGTTGTCTTTCATGTACAGAGTCGTGTAAAAACTATTTCAGACAATTCAAAATATTGACCTTGGCGGGAATTTACATATTTAAAGTTTGCGTTTTCGCCTATCCAAATCATAAAAAAACTTCAAGAGAATCGCGCTTCATAAAGCTACAATACTAAAAACAAAACTTTACTGTTACTTAGTACACATAAATCCACTTTAAAAAAAAAGTAATGTATAATGCGTGTAGATTTTATTAAATAAATTGAGTAATGGCATTAAAAATGCTGATAACCTTAGATTTATTATAAACACACTAAAAAATATCTCGTAGGGGGTAACTTTTTCTGTTTAAAAGTTCCTAAGTTAGTTTTTTTCTTTTTGAAAGTACCTAATTCCTAAAATACCTATTCAAATTTCATGTACCTATACCTATAACTTTTTTAACGATATATTTTTATCATTAGGTATATTTAGCTTAATCTTGACGTTTTCTCCGATTACCGATGGTATATTTTTATGTACATCTGTTTTATTAATACTTAAAAACCACATCGCCAAAATTACTCTCTGATTTATACAGGGCTAGACATTTAGAAATAAAAATTGCAATTTTGTTCTCATATATTTCCTACGGTTTTACGTTTGACCCACTAGAATATGAAGGCGCATGAAATAAATACTTAAAGAAACGTCTTTATTTCTTTGGAGACTGGTGTGAAAATCAGCTGGATCAGTGTGAGTGGTGAATTTTGAGAAATTTTTAAATTGTAGCGTGCACGAATCCTGTTTGCCATTCTTTGCATCTTCGTAAAGTTTAGTCTAAAGGGGTATATAATGTAAAAAGTTCATATTTGAGAACGCACAAACCGATAATAGTCAAATTCAATGAATAAATTAAATGGAATTAAACTTCATGTGATACCTCATTTTAATGGTCATCAAATTCTCTTTTCAACAGATCCAACATAAAATAATGAAATGTTTTTTACAATTCTCATTTAGCACTCAAAATAGTTAATCTAAATTCCAATTTTATCGTTTGAATAAGAAGTAGTAAGTACTAGTTTTTTTGCAATTAGTCAAATATTAATAATACATATTTTGTGCTATGGAATTCTATGTTTGTGTAAAAAAATTAATTGACGGGAATTTAATGACCTTTGAAATGAGGTATGAAAAATGACGTTTATTGCAGCTTACCCCTACGGGAGGTTAAAGTGACAAATTTGAAAATAAGCGAAAAAAACTTTTTTCTCGATACAAGCAATTCACCAAGCAATTATTTTCTTCTTATTATTGCTCTACCCTTATTTTTTGAAAAACGGCTGTTAAATTGGTATTTATGAATACTGAATACGACATGGCAGTGGTTTAATCTGGGATAAAAATATTTGGATTCTGATAATTTGTTAATATTTACAAAAAGTATACAGAAGTTCACTAAATCTATATAAAAGTCGACAGATAGATTTGCCAGGATTTTTATGCAGGAAAGGAACGAGTTTTATTCATGTGCATTTTTTTTGATGGGAATTAAGGATGATAACAAAACTAGTAATGATGTAAATGAAAATGATTTATTTACAACAGTGTGACTCTAACAGGGTGCTAGAAGGTATACAGAAATATTATATACATTACCAAATGGTGTTGTTTACTCTTTTATCCTAATTACCTTCTTCGGCATTTTCTTTATTTGCTGTTGGCTGTCTAGTAGATATTCTGGTGCCGCCTCTTCGTCTATGCCCTAATCAAGCAAAATATATTTAAATACTGTCAAATTACGAGTACAATTAAATTTTGAAATGTCTAGCCTTATCCGAAATAAAAACCATCAAAATCTGCTTTTTGAAAATTCTTGTTGATTATGGTTAAGTAATGAGTTTGAATAACAGTAATATGGACCAGTTCGAAGAGAGTAAGTAACCCGCAAAACATGTACAGGGTGTCCAAAATAAGAATGTATATCTCCTTATCTCGAGAACCATAACAGATAGAAGGCAAGTTCATATACAAAAGTTTCTTAGCTTCTTTTGAATTTCTATTTTATTATATTCTTATTTATACAGGGTGTTGCGTTTGGCCTGAGCTGACATGCACTTTCTTATTTTATTTGGGACACCCTATATATTATTAACAGTATAGGCCTATAGTGCAACGTTTCGGATTTATTGACATTTTTCTTCAGTTTTCTACCTATTTTCAAATTAACAGAAGTAAAGTACTTTTATAAATTTTAAAATTTTTGTTAGAGCCTTAAAAAATTAAAACCTCGTTCTACTCACAGTCTTATATTCGAGTTTTAAAGCTTCAAAAAAGTTACAATGTTGCCATGCTTTGCGTATCGTAATTTTTTTTTAAAAATTTAAATGCAACACCGTGTATATTATAATAAATTCGGATAGAGAATTGAAGTAAGATTTCAACGACCCATAATAATATGGGTCTCCGACTTATAGTTTTAGACTTATTGACGATCATCTTCAGCATGCAACTAATTTTTTTAAGACACATAGAGTGCCATGGAAATAGAGTTTGAAAGGACGCCAAGGTAAACGTCGCAAGAAATGTCAACATAATTTCATGCTAGTGCTATTGATATCTTTTAACATTATAAAAATGTATTCAAATCAAGAAAAGTTGATTCTTTACCAGTGCTATTTGGAAAATAATCGTAGTGCTGCTTTGGCTCTTAGGGCATACCAACGAAAATATCCCGAAAACCGAATCCCAGATCGAAGAATTTTTCAGAAAATTGAAAGAGATCTCGAGGGGCACAGCGTTTTAAAATACGATAAAAGAATAACACCAAGATCTGTTTTAACCGAAGAAGAACAACTAAATATTTCCTTGTATTTTGAAGAGAATTCCGAAAATTCTATTCGTGATGCAGAGCGCTATTTAGGCGTTGCTAAATCTACTATTCATTTTTCGCTTAAACTTAATAAGTACAGGCCATGGAAGTTTGCGAAATTACATCATTTAGAGCCAAATGACTCCGTTACTAGATTTGAATATAGCAATTTAATTATGGATCGTCAATTCCAGGAATCTATATTAAATAAAATATGTTGGACAGATGAAGCAACCTTTAGTACCTGTGGAGTTTTCAACAGAAAAAATAGCCATTTCTGGGCACAAAAGAACCCGAAAAAATTTAAAACTATACAACATCAAGGACGACGAAGCATTAACGTGTGGTGCGAAATCTACAGAGGTACAATTATAGGCCCCGTATTTATTGATCAGCATTTAACTGGCCCTAGATATTTACAGTTACTTAGAGACACAATTAAGCCCTTGCTAGACATACGAGGAAATACCAACAAAATAATATATCAAATGGACGGCGCTCCATGCCATAACACGCTAGATGTAAAGAACTTTCTTTCCAACAATTTTATGGAATGGATAGGTCCAAATGGGGATATTCTGTGGCCTCCTAGAAGCCCAGACTTATCTCCATTGGACTATTTCTTATGGGGAACATTAAAGGATAAGGTTTACCAAAACCGCTGCGAAAATATTGAGGATTTAAGAAACAAAATTATTATGGAAGTTGCGTATTTAAATGAAAGTGGAGCAGTTCGAAAAGCGACCAATAAATTAGAAATGATTCTTACAACTTGCATTGCCGAAAACGGTGGACTCATTGGTCATTTAATAAAATAATTTTTTGTATAAGTTTTTTGTAGAATTTTTTCCAAATAAATTTAGTTATTATATAAATAAAAACAATTAAGCAATCTAATATATAAAGCATAAAATCTGTAAATCTAATTAAAGCGTTTTCAAATTATAATTTGTTTTTATTAATATTATTTCTTTACCAACCAATAACGCTGTTTTTTATTTAGAAATATACAAAAATATGGAAAATTATAAAATAATTAACAAGTATCACATTTTTCGTTTATACCGGCTGAAATACAGGCGATACGCTTACAAAGTATGTTTTGAATTAAATAACTATCTAAAAAAAGCAAAATATACACGGTTTAGATTTTATTGAATAACTGAGTTTCTTGTTATTTTTTTGTTGTTTTCCCAATATCTTAATATTTAAGCAAAAAATAGGTGAACATTAATTAAATTTAAAAAATTAGCCCCCGTATTCGCTAAAAAGGTTAGACCAGTTCTAGTTACCATGACATTTAAAACTGTTAGTTCGCCAGTTGCGTTTTGTATATGTCACTGTCATTTGGTAATTGTGACTACAATAATTTATTTGCTCTATCGTTGCATTTCTCATTTTAAACCTATAGCTGTTAAGTTAGACATGGTCTAAATTTAAACCTCTTTAGTGAATACGGTTCTAAGGGTTTTATAATTAACGACACTTTTATATTAAGATAATAATAAAGGGTAAATAAAGATTATCGGTACCTAAGTAATAACTCTTAATGCATACATTATAATACACCCACGAATTTTTTGAAATTAAACAAATTGAAAACTTTGTCTTAAAAAAATTAACTGAAGATTGTCAATAAGTCTAAAAAAATGAGACCCATATTATTATAGGTCGTTGAAATCTTACTTCAATTTTCTATCCGAATTTATTGTAATGTACAGGGTGTTGCATTTAAATTTAAAAAAAAAATTACGATATGCGAAGCATGGCAACACAACCTGTATAAGAAATAAGTTTTAATAAGGCTTTAACAAAAATTTAAAAAATTATAAAAGTACTTTATTCTGTTAATTTGAAAATAGGTAGAAAACTGAAGAAAAATGTCAATAAAGAAACGTTGCACTATAGGCCCATACTGTTATATATTGGTGAATGAATCTGCAATAATATATAGGGTGTCCCATTTAAAATAAGAAAGTTCTAGTCCAGACCAAACGCAACACCCTGTATAAATAAGAATATCAAAATAAAAATTCAAACGAAGCTAAGAAACTTTTGTATATGAACTTGCCTTCTATCTGTTATGGTTCTCGAGATACATTCTTATTTTGGACACCCTGTACAGGGTTTTCCCGTATATTTCAGCACCTACTTAGAGAGTTTATTTAAAAAAAAAATTCGTAAATGCAAAAGTTGCAAGTTTTTTTTATGAATGTAAAAAATTTGTCGTCATAAATGCGAAAATATTTTTGGAAATGTCAAATTTTGACAAGTTGACAGTCTTTTTAATATATATATTATCTCGAATTCTTAAAGCTCCTTTATTTCTGATTATATATATATATATATATATATATATATATATATATACAGGGTGACAATTTAAAAACTTGAAATGACCATATCTTAGGAAGGAAAAACTTAATCAAAAAACGCTTAAAACACTTTCTATAAAATGCAGAGGGAACAAATAAAAGCATATTATTCGACCCTTATCTGTAACCCCTTGGGCAGGGTGAGATACAACCCTAAACTCTTAAATAGAAAGGGGGGTGGAGTGAAACATCATCTTAAAGCTCTTGAAAAATGCTTTTCAATGATACTATAGAAAGCAACTTTTCGTGAAATTCTTCTGTATTTATTAAAGGAAACAATAAATAAAAACACAGTTTTGAACATTTTTATTTTTATTTAAGTAAATGTTCAAAATGATTGGTACCGATATCCTAGCATGTCTCTTAAGAATTCTAAACATTTTAAGCCTGGTATTTTATTTGTTTATGAATATTCGCATTTTATTATCACAATATTTACTTTAAAAGCAACTATTAGTATTGATATTTTAACAGTTGACTTTTGGTTCAGTTTAAACGAAAAACAGCACTTATCTTAAATAATGGGACACAACGCAGCTGAACGTGTAGAAATGATTTTCATTTATGGTTCTCAGGATCAATGTTTTCTAAGGACATCCCAAAGATTTAATGAAAGGCATCCAGGTCAAAATGTAAGTCCGGAGTATGTTCGCCAACTAGTAGCCAAATTTGAAGAAACTGGCTTTGTCGTGAATAAAAAGAGAAATCAACCGAGACTAGTTGACGAAGCAGCGCATATTGAAGTTCTGGGACAGTTTGTAATTAATTCAACTTTATCAACTCGTCAAGCAGCTGTAGCAACTGGCTTATATCGTGAAACAGTAAGAAAGGTACTTACATTTCATAAGTTTCATCCCTGTAAACTGCGCATACTGCAAGAACTTGGTGACGACGACCTGGATAGAAGAATCCAGTTTTGTGAAATAATGACAGATAGAATTACGACAGAACCTCTATTAGTAAAAAATATTTGTTTCAGTGATGAATGTACCTTTTATTTGAATGGACATGTTAATAAGCAAAACTGTCGTTACTGGAATGACAAGAACCCACACGTATTTAGAGAAGGGCATACCCAGTACCCCCAGAAAATTAATGTTTGGGCTGGTATATTGGGAGACGTAATTATCCGCCCAATATTAGAAGGGAATTTAAATGGCGACATGTATGCTGAAATGCTACAGAGGTCTATTGAACCCCTAATAGTGTGGGAATTAAAAAATCAGAGGGACATACAAGGAAATTTAGCATTAGAAGAACGCTTACTACATTTTCAACAGGATAAGGCACCTCCTCATTATGTAGTTCCCGTCAGGCAATGGTTGAATGATAATTATCCTAACCAGTGGATTGGAAGAAGAGGTCCTGTTAAATGACCACCTAGATCTCCGGACATAACATCTCTTGACTTCTTTTTGTGGGGTCACCTTAAAACTGTGGTGTTTAAAACGCAACCTGAGTCAATAGAGCAACTCAAGGACAGGATAGTTCAGGAATGCAGTGCTATATCCAGAGAAACATTTGCAAATGTACGCGAAAAATTTGAACAAAGGTTTTATTATTGTCTTCAAAAAACAGGAACCATTTGAACATTTAATTAAATAATTATAAAACATTTCACAATTGTGTTTTAATTTCTTGTTTCCTTTAATAAACACAGAAGAATTTCACGAAAAACAGCTTTCTATGGTACCATTGGAAAGCATTTTTTAAGAGCTTTAAGATGATTCACTCGACTCCCTTTCTATTTAAGATTTTAGGGGTGTATCTCACCCTGTCCAAGGGGTTACAGATAAGGGTCGAATAATACGCTTTTATTTGTTCCCTCTTTATTTTATAGAAAGTGTTTTGAGCGTTTTTTGATTAAGTTTTTCCTTCCTAAGATATGGCCATTTCAAGTTTTTAAATTGTCACTCTATATATATATATATATATATATATATATATATATATATATATATATATGTTTCGGATTGGCCGGTACACAAACACGATTTCTGAATGCACTCCTTTTATTCAGAACACAGCTTACAGGCAGCAAAGGTAAACACTGAATATACCTAACAATTATAACTGAGATAACTTTAAATTTGTTACTGCCAGCTTGTTTACACTTCGAAATCTCGATTACAACTGAATCAAAATGTTGGCTTGCAGCGCGCTTATATAGTCATTAGAAAAGAATGGAATGATCTAGAAAATTCTAGAATAATTTAAATACTACAGGGTGAAAAGCTAATAGAACATTCGAAAAGGATTACTATCATAGTGGTTACATGGATAAAATGAAAGGTAAGTCTACTTCATTAAAATAACAAATAATAAATACATTCGACTAGACTAAATTCGTAACAATATCAAGTATCAGCATTTTTGGTCATATGTCAACTCTTTACGTAAGAATAATGGTATTCCAAAAGTTCTCTAGTACAATGGCACATCAGTGGAAACTCCTAGGGATATTGATAATGCTTCTGCGGACCATTTTGAATTTTGTTTTTCATATTATGACTCTTTTCATCAATTTGAAGACGTTTCTGAGGTTCTGGACAAGAGAGAACAGAGAAGTTGGAAATAAAATAGACATACATAAAACTGCTGAACCCGATAATATATCTTCAATATTCTATAAGAAGTGCTCCAATATTTTATGTGGTCCTTTGTGTCAAATATTTCAACAGTCCTTTAATTCAAGGAAATTTCCGACTTTTTGGAAATGATCAACATTATTTCCTGTTCTGAGGTTCAAGAGATGATATCAAAAACTATAGGGGGATATCTTTGATATCGATTGTTGCAAAAATGTTTAAATCAATAATAGCGGATGAATTGTTTCAAACTTACAGAAATTACATTGTATCAGAGCAATATGGTTTTTTTTTCCAAGATGGTTGTAGTGCACAGATGACCTTAAATTCTTTAATGTTGTCAACAATTACGAAGACTACGTTTCCGTTCAATCGGATCTAGATAATTTAGTTCACTGGTGTCCGGAAACTTACTATTACCAAATGTAAAATCATGGGCTTTTATAGATGTAGGGATCCAACTATATTCGACTATTGTATTGGAAATGATATTTTGGAGTCAGTGGACACAATAAATGATTTGGGTGTAGTTTTTGACAAGGAGATACATTTTAATAAACATATTGACAGCATTGCCTTAAAACCGTACAGAATTTTAGGATTTTTGAAGCGGAACTCTAGGCATATATGCGATATCAAAGCTATTATGTCCACATATAATTCCACATAGGAATACTGTTGACTATTGTAATACAATTTGGTCTCCGTTGTATGTATGCCATATTAATAGAATTGAATCTGTTCAGAACAAATTCTGAAAGTGCTAGTTCACCAGGAAAAATAAACAAGCAAACATGTAACTATATTTATTATATATCTCTTAAAATTTAAGTTTCTACATTCATTTATTCACCTAAGTGGCAAAAAATAAACTGTACATCTCGAATAAATATTTTACTTGACCGTTGGCGGCATGTCTTTTTAAAACTTTCAATCGAACTTTATTATAACAACTATAACAGTGGCGCAAACCGCTTCGACTTTGCTGGAGGTGCTATGTTTTGTTTACGATTTTCCTACTACGTTGCCATGAACACGAGTTCGCGATGACGTCGAGCGCATGGAAGAATAATGTTAACCTGCGCCATACAACGCTCTCGGTGAATTGCTAACGCAGTACACTACACCCACGTGTCGTTCAGTTTGGGGAGGTTGTTTACTTTTTTTTTCGCGGATTTCGCTGCAACCGGTTAGTTCCTTTGCAGTTTACTTGACTGTTTTGTGTTATATTTATTTATGGTGTTGTTACAACTTTATTTGATGTCGGGTTTATTAATTTACATTATTAAGGAATCCGATCACGGATGTGGTTTGCATTTTGTTGGAAACTCCTTTTAATCGATGGAAGCAACAAGATCAGAGTTTTAATCGTCATCCTGGTTTTCAGCGTACAAATGGTTATGTAGAAGTCAAAAATTACAAAAATTGTTTTGCCGGCCTTGTTTACTAGTTTCCAATAAATATTCAGTATGGAATAAGGAAGGATTTGCAGGTATGTTAAATATATGAAATACGAATTAATGCCAAAAACATTTGTAAAAAATCAAAGTACTATAGCCGACACTTCAAAAGAAAATGCTAAACTATATAAAATACATTTTAACGAAAACGTCCGATTAAATAGACTATTTATGTGCTTGGTAATTGACGCAATTTTGTACCTTGCAAAACAAGAGTTAGTCTTTCGCGGCCATGATGAGAGCAGCGAGTAAATAAAAGATCGTCACAAAAAAATTAAAAATGTTTTTACTGGTGACTAGAAAACTATTCGAAACGAAATAATTAATTATTAATCGAATTTAATTGAACGCATTTCTGATTACTTAAATGATCATGTAAAAAATGAAATAATGAACACACAGTTTTTTTCTGTGCAAGTGGATGACACCACTGATATTACGCAAACCTCCCAGTGATCCATAATTTTAAGATACGTTAATTCAGAGGGTTCAGTAGTCGAGAGATTCTTAGGATTTTATAATGTCAGCTCCGATAGAACGTCGGAGAATTTATATTCTCTATTGGATCAAATTTTGGACCAATTTGACTACAAACATACATTAATAGGGCAATGTTACGATGGCGCAAGTGTGATGTCTGGTCATTTAAATGGCCTTCAAAAAAAAAAGAAAGAGCACCGCAGGCTGTATTTGTCCTGATGCAGCAAAGTTTAAAAATATTTCTAAATGTCGAATTTTTTTGCAAGCCTTTGTGGTATTCCCCCATTTTTTCATCACTCAGCCAAACGTACTTATGCTCTTACATCTGCATCTACGAGGCGTATACTAACAATTACAGAAACTCGTTGGTTTGACATTCATTTTTGCATATTCAATATAAAACGCTGTTGTGAGGCGCTCTGTAAAAAAAGAAATACCATGTTTGATAAAGCGATTCTTCCAATTTCGATGTAGTTTTTCTGAATAGTTCGTAAGGGTGTGTGGTAAACTTTAGGAATCTAACCAGTGCTGTTATTTTTATTAAAACAAGTAAGTTTTACCTTATTTATATCTCTATTGCAAACATCAAATCCAAATACATCGGAATGTTAAACATGTGATTTTAAAAAATAACTGGCGGTTTCCTAAATTGAACCACCACAGTGTTGCCTAAATTGTACTCGTCCAATTTAGGAAACTCGAATTATCTCTTCAGTTTATGTATTTAAGTGTGGGAATTCGTGTCAATATGTAGTGTTTCTATTTCTCGTAATGAAAAATACATTTTTAACATTATACAGTTAGTTACTAATGAGTGGTCCAATATAGGCAACCTTTGTTACAGAATGCCTTGCAATAATAATGGAAAAGGCACAAAATATGGTAAATGGAGTGAAGAGGATATGGCTAAAGCCTTAGAGGCTTACAGAGGCAAAAAGTATGGCCTAAATGAAATATGCCGCGTGTACAGTGTCCCAAAAGCGACGTTCAAACGGCATTTGGACTCAAAAAATAAAATTGCTAACCAAGGGCGTAAAATCTTTGGAAGAACCACCGTTTTTACACCGGATTTTGAGGAGAGGTTGGCGGAACATATCCTTAACCTGGAGAAGAAGTTTTATGGGGTCACCATAAAAGATGTCCGTAATGCAGCTTATGAACTGGCAGAGCAAAAAAATATCAAACACAATTTTAATAGAGAAAAAAAGCAGGCTGGTAAAAAGTGGTTTTCCGCATTTATGCGAAGGCATCCCAATATTTCATTGAGGCAACCGGAATCCACTTCCATAGCTCCGTGCAAGGGATTTAATAGAGAACATGTAGCCTAGTTCTTCGACCTTCTTGAAAAAATTGTCGATAAATGCCAGCTTAATGCAACAAGAATATTCAATGTAGACGAGTCTGGCTTTTCAACTGTTACCAAGAAGTGTCAGAAAATTTTAGCCCTGAAGGGCAAGCGCCAAGTAGGTTCGGTTGCTAGCGGCGAACGTGGGGTGAATACCACGATGGTTGTATATGCCAGTGCAGCCGGTCAATTTATTGCACCGATGATAATATTCAAGTGAAAAAGGGCTAATGCAGATCTTAAAGTTGGAGCACCTCCTGACTGCCTGGTAGAGATATCTGACACCGGATACATCAATAAAGAATTGTTTGTTACCTGGCTCCAATCTTTCATTGATGCCGTGAAACCAACAATTGTTTTAGACGGCCACAGTACGCACTCTAAAAATCTTGAGGCAATAGAGTTGGCAAGAAATAATGGAGTAATAATATTACAGCTTCCGGGGCATACCACCCATCGGCTTCAACCCCTTGACGTGGCCGTATTTAAGCCATTGGAGCTCTACTACACCGAAGCAAATGAGAAATGACTAAGAACTAATCCGGGATTGACAGTTTCTCAATACCAAGTTGCTCAACTTCTTGGAGAAGCTTATGGAAGGGCTGCTGTATTGGCAAATGCTATGAAGGATTCAAGAAAACAGGCATTTGGCTGGTAGACCGTAATGTTTTCAGCGATGTTGATTTCGCACCTTCCGATGTACTTATCCCGAAAACAAGTGTAGACATAGCTAAACATGATAACAGTGGAAGTAGTTCTGACTCCAGTGATGAACATGTGCCCTTGATTCGTTACAGTAAAGGACCAGCTGCGACAAAAAAAATTAACCTCCTTGATCAAGGAGCTTCAACATCAACCTCAATATCAGCTAAGGAACTAATAGCAACTACATCAGCTGAAGTTAATTCATCCACAGCTAATGAAGTAGATTCTATCGAACAAATATTAAGAAGTCCCCTTGTTGAAGGTGAAACCATCTGGAAGTATTCAAAAAGCCCAAATCATCACATCCACACCCTATAAATATGACCTTTAGGTTAAACAGACACCGTCAAATATGACAAAAAACAAATATGTCAAGCGCAAAGTTAAGTTTGAATCGGGTACTTCTACTTCTAAGAAAAAAAATATTAAAGACAAAGAATGGTACTGCAAACTCTGCACTGAAAGCATGTTGAAGACATGATTCAGTGCCTAAAATGCAGAGATTGGGTACACGAACCATGTGCAAACGTATTGTCAAGAGAGAAATTTTCTAAGGAAAAATTGTTTCTATTTTAGTTTTACTATGTCAGTTGTGTTATAGTTCTTGCTTACTAGCATTGGTTAAGGTACAAAATAATATAATCACTGTCACTAGCATCTAAAAATACCAGTTTTTTTTGAAAGATTTTACGTTTAGTTGTTCTTTGCTGTTGTTCTTTACTTTTGTTCTTCATTTTATTCTTTTATTGTGATATTTTTATTTGTTTGGATGTAGGATTTGGATATTATTTCAATATATTTTCGTTTTTTTGAAATTTGGTTTTCAAATAAAGTTTATTTTCTCTTGTTCAACTAAAATTGTATTTCATTTAACGTAACTGAAATAGATAGTCCAATATAGGAAGCCACTGGTTCAATTTAGGAAACCAGTTTCCTATAATGGACCAGTTGCAAGGGTTTCGGATTATATTTTTCTACCAAAAACTGTTGCATATAAACAGCATATAAAGTGTTTTCCCTTATTTTGACAATACCGTTGACAAGTGCTTCAGTGGAAAGAAGTTTTTCTTGCCTCAAACGTGTAAAAACTTATTTAAGAAATACAATATCTCAAAAAAGACTTACTTCTCTAGGCAATATTTTAATTCAAAAGGAATGTCTGGAGGAGATTAGGGCAATTCATCAATTTTATGAGGACTCAATGGTCTCAAAAAACGTAGATACATTACAATGTCTCTTTTTCTGTATAAACTTTTGAATGGTTTTATAGATTGTATTGACTTACGGCTAATATTTTATTTTGAGTTCCTCCAAGGCCGACTCGTTTAGTGGTTCTATTCCAGGAAAATTAACACCGCACAAATTATTGTAATAATTCTTTCGAGAGAATAGTGAAAAGTTACAATAATAAAGTTTTAAATCATGATGTGTTTTGTAATAATTTTAGAAGTCTCAAATTTCTAATTTTAAATTGTGTGTGATGTTTTAAAATTAGTATCTGCAATATTTACAACTGTTATGTGGGGATGTTTGTTATTATGCTGTAAGTTTTATATTAGAGTAAGTTCGGGTAATATGGAATACCATTTATTTTTTTTCACATAACTGAAAAAATAATACAGTTTTTATTCTCAAACTATGAAAATAACATCTTTGGGGTATTTCTTATAAGTACTTTATAACCATTTTTGAATAGAAAAAAACATTCTGATTAAGGAAGGAAAATTAAGAATTAGTCATTTCTATCGGTCAAATAAAAGTGGAGGGTAATATGGGATTAGCATATGGGGTAATATGGGATAGGGTAAATATTAAAGAAAACTAAACGAACATGATTTTAATTCTTAAACGTATACATTTTTATAAAAAAACAACTAATCATATAATTAATTATTTGCAAAAGTCGCATACAAACACATCAGCTTCCATAAGTGAGCACGCTTCATGCGCCCAGCCGTTGCAAATTGCACATTGCACCCATATCTCTCTGCTCTTGCTAGTTGCGAACTGTTCTTGACAAAAAATACACTCTGTGTCATCACCGGCCGACTTTTTTCTGACAAAAGATGATAGTGGTATATCATTATCAGAGGAGGTTTCCAAATCAACCTCTTTCTGGCTAACTAGGGATGATAAGAGTAAATTATCATCAGATGATGCGGGTGATAAAGTTGATGGTAAATCCTGCTTCTTTCTGACAGAACGGGAACTTGGACCAGTTTTCTTGATTATTTTTCGGTTTTCCTTGATAGAATAGGAACTAGGACCAGCTTTATCAACAATATTTCTTTTAACTTTATCACGCGATGTGCTGCTCTAATTCGTCCTTATTGGGTGTTAGGTAATTTGCCCGAGCAGGTTTTCTTCCCCTAGTGCCAATTTTCTTTTTAAGTTCTGGTATGGGCTCGATATCCTTGGGAAGAAATATATACAGACGAATCTCCTGTTACATGATGTGCGCCATGGTGTTTTTGGGCTTCGTGAAGAAATTCTTCGTCAGAAAAAAATCCCGGCGAATCGGATATATCCCAGTTGTGCTAAATCCTTTTATTGATCTTTCTGCAGTCTGGATTTTTAAAAAGGCCCTTCCAAATAGCTCGCTCATATCATAATGTGTCACGGCTCTATTATGGTCACGCATAAAGATTCTGATCATTGTAAAACGTTTTTAGGGCACCCATAACGGTTTTATCGAGTGCTGCATTTTGTGGGAAGTAGTGGCAAGCATAAAATCGTTATAAAACTCTCTCGAGCTTTTATAACCACATCCAAATTTCTCGTATGAGTGTGATGGCCATCTAATATAAGAAGAACTGGAACCTTCGCTGGGTTTTACTTTTTCCAAGAAATGTTGGAACCACTTAGTAAATAAGTCGGTTTGTATCCATCCTGAAGGGTGAAAGGCAAATAGCGTTCCTGGAGGAGCTCCCTTCTTCAGCTGCTCACTTGCATTTTTACGAGGGAAAATAATCATGGGTGGCACGAACCCACCTGCAGCATTCATACATAAAACTGCTGTCACTAAAGAGCCTCGCTCAGCCGATATTAGTGCACCCACTTGTCGTTTGCCCTTCTTTGAAATAACCACGGGACATTTTGATTGTACAATGCATATTCCCGTTACATCAACGTTGTAAATTCTATCAGCGGGAAAATTATTTTCTTCCAAACTTGCTCAAGAAGGTCAAAAAAGTCGTTGACACTTTCCTTGTTGAAACCAAGAGCTCTATTCAAAGAAGTTCCAGTTGGTTTTCGAAAACTTAATTTATTTTTATGTCTCTTTTTCATAAAAGAGTATAGCCAATCTTTTCCGGCGGACTCGCGTAATAATGAAAACGGATGTGCCAGATTGTAATGAAAAGCCATAGTTCTTAAATCGTTTCGAGTTAAACCAAAATACTTCTGATCCATAAGCAACAAATATTCTACAAGTTCTCTTTCCAATTCCGGTGGCAACACTGGTTTCCTGCCCAAAGTAGTTTTACAAACTGTGTCAGGAGAACCTTCCTTCTTACACAAACGGTGAAGTGTAGCACGAGGGCCATTATAACGTTTTGCAGCAGACAAATAGCCTAAACTGTTGCTCTTAACCGCTTCTATGGCTTTTTGCATATTGTCAGAATCCCATTGTTTTCTTTTTTTTGCAGACATAGTGCCTACAAAAAAAAATTACACTTTAGAACTTTAACTAAAACCATCGGGTAATATGGGATACCCCAATATGAGGATAATATGGAATATTCCATAATACCCGAAACACCTGTTACAAAAAAAAAATACACGCTAACCATTTGTTTTGAAAAATAATTTTCTCACAACCCTATCAAAAATTAGCTTTAACATTAGGATAGATTTAAATAAACAATAATTTTGAAAAATTAACAGTGCAGAAACTTGAAGTCTATTTACAAAATTTTGCATAAACGATTAATAAAGTATGGCGTTTTGCATGCACCAGAACGGCAACTGTTGAAACCTGTTGACGTTATTTTTCGTTTAGGGTTATATTGAAATTAGTGTTCTAAAAAATGTAGATGTAGCCACCTACAAGAAATTAAAGAGCTATTCCATATTAGCCATACTATTCCATATTACCCGAAATTACTCTAGTATATCTTTATAAACCTATTTGTTTTAATTTGTTAATCTGTTTTGTTTGACTTTAACTTTGGACTATAAACACCATTTTCTATATTAAGGGAACGTTTGAAAAAATTCGGAGAAGAGCCAGGGATTTTACCATCAAAACTGCCTTTAAATAGAAGTTTTTTGACAAAAACTAAGCTAAAGAACATCGATTAGAAACAATATTACATTTACCAATGGTGACTCGTACATTGGAGAGAAAAAACGTCCTGTTAGTATAAGAGGCAAGGAGCATTTTACTGTTTACAATACTCAAAAGGGAGAGACGTCAAAATTGGGCATAGCGGAACACGTCTGGTCATACCAAGACCGGATGTAGTAGTCGGACGATAACATTTGGCGAAAACGAAAGTTTATAGAAGCAGCTTTTATAGAAAGGAATTAAGGCATATTCAGTAAACCTAGCGTCGATATTCCAAATATATGGGAGCCGCTTCTAACTCAAACTGACCTCCTAAAACTTCACGGTTCAGGTGACCGGGACGCGAAGACTTTACTCATCACCGCACACGACTAGTATATAAATCCCTAGCTTTAGATTTAGCATTTAGTTTACACTTGAAAACGGTTGGAGATAGTTATCAATCGAAACGTTGTCAAAACAAAATATTAAAAATAATGCAATTCCGACAGAATGGATTTAGTGAACATTCTAGATTGTGTACCACCTTCCAACAAACAAACGTAATAACAATATTGAACAGTAGAATTACCTCCTTCTCGTCTTGGAGCTGCCGTTGTGGATGGTTCCACGGGCTCATCTGCCTCTGCTGGCTCCGCTGGTCTAGATGGTACCAACGGTTCAGCAACTTCTTCACTGTCTACGTGGTCTTGCTGTCTATGTTGAATTGGAGAATTTTGTGGTCCTGGAGTAGTTTCGCCTTCAGGTAGAGGGCAGTTCCACTTCGCTGGTCGCGCGAAGTCAATAAAACTGTCTCCTAAAGTAAACACACAACTGTTGGTTTTAAACATCTACTGATAGTAAAAAATATTCATAAATTGAGCACTAGCTCTAGTAGAGATGGTACAGATTAAAGTAAGAGTTTTTTTGACCTCTGAATATATGCTCTAAAAAACAACTCTTCCAAATTAAAGCTGTTTACAGTTTTACAAAAATCACTTTTATTACTACTCGTCAAGGATAAGTCAGAATTAAACCACAATCTGTAGGCTTATATTTTTTGATATGTTGTATTTACCTATAAACCAGAAAAAGTCTTAGCTTTACAGGGGTTGAGGTTTTCATACTACCTTTTACTGTCTAAGGAAAAATTTTATGGAATTCAGGAATGTATGAATTTTTTAGGAAAGTGGCATAGCGCTTTTGTGATGAATCATTCCCTGATTGCCGGCGACCAGTAAGCAAGACGTTTACCGCATTCTTCTTGAAGTGGTGTACTCATATTATGAAGCCTTGAACTTTATTTTACATTAAGATGTATTTATTTCTTAGTTGTATGTACTACACCAGATTATTATACTAGGCAACGTGTTTTGCGTTCTGGTTTCCCATTACCCTCTATGTAGTTGTGTTGAGTAGTGTAGGTGTTTAGTAAGAACCTTTGTTAATTCTCGCAGTCGATTGGAAGTCTACCAACAGTCGTTATTTTATTATGATAACGACTAAACGCACCTCTGGAAGTTACCGAACCAAGCATACCGAATACTAGAAAAGTGCCCGCTAAATCAAGTCGTGAACCCATGCCTATTAATTGAAAAGCAAACTTTCTTACTACTGAGCTACCGAGGCGTACATTGTGGGGTGGTACCTTAATAGAGCATTTTTTTTCTGCTTCCCACATTAAATGAACAACATGATCTTAATTTTTAGAAATGATAGTAGATACTTAACTAAGAACATTTTTAGACCATAAAGTAGATGCTTAACTAAGGCAACAACTTTAAATAACGTTCCTGCTTGAGAGTATACTTTCAACGATTTTCTTTGCAAAATATATTCCTATAATTTAATTAAACGTGACAGCTAAATATAGTTATATATCAGCAAACCTCTGTATATCCGAAACACACATAAAAAAGATAGTGTTGATTCGAAAATGTATCATTCTTCCTTATGATTTTGAACCAGGGGTGCTCAAACGGTCGATCGCGAGTGTTTTTGAGTAGATCTCGAGAAGAAAATTTTTTTTAATAAATAGGTACTTAACTAAACTACAAAAATTTATTACGTAATAAAATAACACTTTGTTAGTGGCAAAAGGCGGGTTTATCAAAGGAACGCGCGGTACTTGTCAAAGAAAAGCCGAGTTTTTTATTCTTGCCGCTTTTCTAGCAATTTCGGGCGGCGCGTTTGACGGGAACATTCGAGACTTTCGTTCACGCCGATATAAACGTTGCGCCTGCAGGAATTGGAGTCATTCTGAATTGCAACTTGAAGGCAATACTACGTCGATCCAAAGTTTGTTATTAAATAGTACAAAATGATAGCAGCGAAGAAATCTAAAACGAAACATTTTAATAACGATTGGGAGGAAGAATTTTTGTTTTATATGGTGAAGGATAAGTGCATTTGTCTTATTTGTCGTGCGTCAGTTGCAATACCTAAGGGTGGTAACTTAGACAGGCATCATAAAACGGTTCATAAAAACTATGAAAAGGATTTTCCGCCACAGAGCGAATTAAAAAAACGAAAAGTACGTGATTTGATATCTTGTTTGAAAAAAGAATAAACCATGTTCACAAGACCAAAAGCTGCTACGATCGCGTCATTTAAAATATCTCATATATTGGTGAAACACAAGAAACCATTCGAAGATGGATCGGTTGTGAAGGAAGCATTTATTGAAGCGGGTGAGACTTTATTTGGAGATTTTAAAAATAAAACAGAAATCATGTCTGCTATTAGAGAACTTCAGTTATCTCGTCCGACTGTCACAAGGCGTATTGAAGTCATGAGTCAGGACATGGCAGATAAACTAAAAAATGATATCATGGAATGTACATACTTTTCTTTACAGTTCGACGAATCCACCGATATGACAGACACTGCCCAGCTATGTATTTTTATTCGGATGGTATTCAATGACATGTTGGCTAAGGAAGAATTTTTGACAATCATTCCTCTAAAGGGGAAGACCCGTGGCGAAGATATATATGACCTTTTCTTCAATTTTGTAAAAAACTACAAGCTACCAATATATAAATTAGTGTGCATTACAACCGATGGAGCACCAGCAATGACTGAAAACAAAAATGGTTTTGTGGCATTGTGTCGAGCTAATGAAGATTTCCCTTCATTTTTTCCAATCCATTGCATTATACATCAACAAGTTTTGTGTTCAAAAGTTTTAAACGTGGAGGAAATTATGGGCATTGCAACAAAAATTATGAATTCCATCCGTGCACGTAGCTTGCAACGGCGGCTCTTTAAGTTGCAGGTTAAAGATAGGGAGTCAGCTGAACACACTGATTTAGTTCGTCACACGGACGTCAGGTGGTTGAGTCGCGGAAAATTCCTAGAAAGGTTTCAAGAATTATTGCCCGAAATAACAGCTTTTCTAAACGAAAGAGGTGATGACACTCAGATGTTGAAAACGAAAAATGGCTGACTGATTTGGCATTTTTGACTGACATCACAATGCACTTAAACACCATTAACTTGGAGCTTCAAGGTAAAGGAAAAACTGTTATTGAGATGATTAGCGCAGTAAACACATTCAAAAGTAAATTGCAACTTATGATAGATCAACTGAAAAGAAAGGATCTGAAACATTTTCCGTCTTTGAAAGCAAGGATTCCTCAGTTGAATTATGACACGTATGTGGCTGAATTATCAACTAACTGATGATCATATGTCATCACGCTTGCGATTAGCACTTAGTGGTTACGTACCATCTTACGAGAAGGATGCTGAGGACATGCAGTGCCACGCTTCAACATCCAAAGTCACTCCTTAGTTAAGTTTAACACCATATGTAACTCTTTTGTTTTATAACAACCAATAAACTCGCAATTTTGAATAACTATAGTTTTTTCATTAATATTGTAGAGAAGAACCTAACTGAACCTAACCCAAACCTTGACTAAAATAATGTATAGTGTGCGGAGAGCTAATATCTATATATGCTACGGTACACCCTACCTAAGTAGGTAGGTAGGTAGGTAGGTAGGGTGTATGTATCGTGTATGTATGACAACCCTGTATCACACATACTTGCAGCCTCTCAGAGTCGATCGTAAGTAGTCTAAAAATATTGAAGCAGATCGCCAGCAGTTCAGGTTTGAGCACTCCTGTGAACCATATAAGTCACTTTTAACCTGTAAGCAAACCACACCAGTATTTCTTGTCCATTCTGTTCTAAATATGTACATTCAACACAAATTTTATTATTAAATTCGTATCATTCAGGGCTGTTTTGCACTATCTATATTGTCCTGACATTTGTTATTTCAGTTTATTTACTGTTTTCTTAGGTTACCTAGAAGTTTTCTGTCATTAATGCATATTTGTAATTAAGATGTAATATGTATTTACCTAGATAAATTCACTAGCCTGTTCTCGACTCGATTGTTCGATTAGGCCTTGGTATTTTTTATTAATTTATCGTATCTTGAACTCACAATAATGTTGGTCTCAAAGAATAGGTTTCATAATATTTTATGTCAAGTTTTAGGGAAATAATTAATTATTTACTTTATCGTTGTGCCTCATTATATGGTTGACATTTATAATTTTGGGTTATGTGGAGTATCATTTATTATTATCCCAACCAATGGACAGCCATAATTTATTAGATAGTTTTCGGCGTATTCTTGAGACGTTCTATTCATGGTAAAGTTGCCATCAGCTGGAAAGTACTTCTTGGTACAGGCACCTGATAATCAATACCTTCTTTCATGACCAGTTACACCTAATGTGCCCTATAGTTGTGGTGACATTTACTATTATGATCTTAATCTTAGTTGGACTTAAACTAACCTAACCTAATCCTAAACTAATTTTTTTAGTCACTATATTCTTCTTTTACATTTTTGTTGTTTTATTTAGCTAACAACTTATTTTTTTACAATTATTTGATTTAGTACCGGGAAACAAGCAAATGCCTACAAGATCTAAGGGCCTTCTAATTGTGGCGCTCACCTTCGTACATTTTTTCAAGTCAATCAAAAAATAATTCTAACTAATAGCTTAACAATATTTAAAACATAAGCATACAAAATCATTAACGAGTAATTAATAAAATTGATTTTTTCCCAACAACTTTAAAGAGCTAAAATTTGAAGAGGCGCATTTAGGACATATGCCCGTTGGATAAAAAAAAAAAAATTAACTAGTAGAATTTACCATTAGTTCTGGGGCTCCTTGCATAAAAAAATAAAATAAGAAATAGTGTTTATATTGCACAAGTTGCGCTAAGTTTATGTGATGATTCCAAATTTTTTTTGGTCTTATGTAAAGAACCAGAGGGATGATGTCGATATTCCGATAGAGATTAATTACAACAATGTGTGCTACTCAGGCACAAACAATATTGTTAATGTCTTTGCTTTATATTTCACTTCTGTTTTTACATCGAGGAAACCAATGGCGGATCAGACTGTAGTGACCAGAGATTATTTTTCTGAGTATCTTTTTACTGATCTTGAGATACTAGCAGCTCTAAAAAAGTTGAAGGGCAACAGAGCTATTGGATCAGATGGGTTGCCAGGCTATATAGTCAAGGGTTGTGGGGAATTCTTAGTACAGTCGTTGCTGCACATATTTAACCTTAGTTTCTGTACAGCAACCTATCCTACGGACTGGTGTATTAGCAAAGTAGTGCTCGTTTTTAAAGGTGGCATAGTAGGGGAGTGTAAGGCAAAATGACATATGTTTTGTTTCTGACATGATATATTAGTTTCAAGGAAAGTTGAAACATTTTCTTTCGTACCGGAAATGTCTTTAGTCCCTTAGAGTTTGTTCAAAATAGTTTAGAGCTCAAAATTTACATTTATACTAAAAATTAAAATGATTGAAAGTTTTTCCCACCGGAGTGTAGGCAAAACGACATACACGTGTAGGCAAAATGACATACACTCTAAAAATTACATTCATTGGTAAAAATAACAACACAATATATTTGTTACAAAAATGTATTGTATACATGTAAAGCCGGAAATGTCTTTAGTCCCTTAGAGTTTGTTCAAAATAGTTTAGAGCTCAAAATTTACATTTATACTAAAAATTGAGCATTGGAATGATAAGCCTGAAAGTGTCGTTTTTCCCATCGGAGTGTAGGCAAAACGACATACACGTGTAGGCAAAATGACATACACTCTAAAAATTACATTTATTGGTAAAAATAACAACACAATATATTTGTTACAAAAATGTATTGTATACATGTAAAGTTTAACAAACATTTAACTAACCAAAAAAGTTTATTTAGGTAAAAATAATAAAAAACAACAAATAAACTCACAAAGGACAAAATGATTTTGGTAAAATTCTTTGGACAAAGTTATAAATAATTATTAGTTGGTTTAGTTTAAGATTTAATAATCTTAAAAAAAATAGACAAAAACAAAATAAACTCACAAAAATACATACACAATAAAACACAAGTGCGTTTAATAAGAGTAAGAAAATTTTGCTTCCTCTAGTCTTTGCATGCATCACAAATAAACTGCTTCACCTTTCTAGATACATCGGCACAATCAGTATGTGCCACATTTTACAAGTTTGGCACTGTATCCATTGTTCCTTGGACCTGGATCTACTGTAAAGCTCGTTACAATAGAGGCACGCTGCATCATCGTCGTCGCCAGATCCACTTACGAAAGGTTCAGGCTCGTCATCTGGATAATCAAACATTACCTTGGTACTCGCGCTCTGTTACTTTTTCTAGCTTCTTTCTCCCTCTTTTAATCTCAGCTTCCTTTAATTCGTTTACAAAAGACGAAATAGTTAAAACAGTTGTAGGGTTCTCCTTGAATTTTTGACAGCTTTCTTGGAACAGGTTTGGGGTGAATCTCTTCTAAAATATCATTTATCGATGTATTTCTTACTTCGGGATCATTGTCAATACCAGGTTTGCTGGGAGAGTCAGTATCCTTCGAGCACCCCGGTTGAGTATTTCTAATGTTGCTATCATTCTCATCGCCGTTTATTTCTTCGACTGATGTAACCAAACTAGGTGCGAAGAGGTGGTCAGGAAAAATGTTTGGATTTAGCAGACAAATACCTGTAGCTCTAAATCCACTAACGGTGTTCCCAACAGTGGCTGCTTTAGTGTAAGCCTTTTCAAACAATGAAGAAATGTGGAACATTGAAACAGTTCTTCCCAGATTAGCCTTCAACCAACTGGTTACTTCTTGATCATAGTAGGTACCCAGTGGACCAAAAAATGACACATCTAACGGTTGTAGTCTGTGGGTGCAATGTAATGGCAAACAAAAAACCACTACATTGTTGTCTTTTGCAAACTGTAAGGCACTGTAATCTTCGTGGCTTGCATGTCCATCCAAAATCAGGAGGGCTTTGTTGTCGGCAAAGTTGTGTTTTTTGGACATTGGTTATACCCGTCTCATCCATTTTGTATATCATAGTCGAGTTAATATTTTCTTTCTAAATTGTTTGTTCCAACTTATTAAAAAAATTTGCTACATTTTCTTTGTTGAATGCTCGGGCTCGCGCTGATGACGTTGCCTCTGGTACTCGTAGGGATACAGTTGAGTTTCTTGATATAAAGGCGCGGAACCATCCTCTGCTAGCCATTTTTTTGTCTTTATTGAATTGGTGCGGCGTACCATTGCGTTCAGCAAGCCCGTATGCAACAGTGCGAAGTTCGATTTGCGTCAAACCAAAGAATTTTGACTCTAAGTCAAGGATGTGTTCTAATAAAGCTTTTTCCATTTCATTGCTCAAGGACCCCTTAAATCTTCCTAACTTCTTTTTGCCTTCTCGAGCGTGAATATTCTTATTCTGATAATGTCTTCTCAAGGTTGCTTGAGGAACATTGAAAACCTTGGAGGCTCTTAACCACCCCATTCTGTTTTCTCTGATCGCCTCAATCGCTGTTTGCATATCGGCTGTTGACCACGATTGGCGATCGGTCTTTCTGTTGTAGTTAGATACCATCCTAAAATAATAAATAAAAACATAATCCTCAGACACAACAGTATAGTGATTATAATACCACCTTTAAACGAAATGATTTAAAAATATATTTGACAAAAAAACACACATAAGGAAAAACATACCTTAATCTAATATCGACAGTTTTAGAAATAAACACACAGCGTTGTCAAATTTATTCGGATTCGCCGTGAACTTCGGTCGTATGTCATTTTGCCTGCCATGTCTTGCCTGCCTTTTTCTGAGTATCTGAGTATATAGTAATTTCTTTTTAATCGAATATATGGCTTGGTTAAACAAAGCTTCTCTCAATTTCAACATGTTTTCTTTTGCCGAATAGATCAACATTTACTAATTTGTTTACCTTTTCACAATTTATCCATAATTCTTTAAATAATAAAACACAAGTTGATGTAATTTATACTGATATGGAAAAGGCACATACGGCCGGTTTCAGAAAGCTCAATTAAAGTTTAGGATGTTTACCGGAATGTCAAATCTGACAGCGAGTTCCTAGATTTCTATAAGCAGCTTGTCAAATCCGAAAACTCATGTAACTGTAAAAATGAATGTAACACCAAATTTAGTGGATTTAATCCAGTCATATTTAAGTAACAGAGAACGCCAAATCTGACATATATTAGTACTTCCGGGGTTCCCCAAGGATCTAACCTAGGACCTCTATTATTGCCAATGGCAATTCATGATTTATGCCGAGTTGTTAAACATTCTACTAAATTACTGTTTGCTGATGACTTTAAGCTCTTTATAGAGGTGATAAATGAGCATGACTGTGATTGTTTACAGGAGGATGTAAGTAGTGTGGTTAACTGGTGCAAGGCCAATATTTCTAACCATAATGTAAGAAAATGCTCAGCAATGTCTCTTGCACTTAAAAAGAATATTGTGAGCAAAGAGTATTTTACTGGTGAGGTGGCCCTTGAACAACCCTCTACTCAAAAAGATTTGGGAGTGTTGTTCGACACTAATTTAAACTTTTCAGAATACATCATGAATAAAATTAATGAATCCCATCGAATCATAGGTTTTATCATCAGATCTACGAAAGTTTTAAGGTTCACGTTTGTTTAAGGTTGTTTGATTGTGTTGTGTTACCTGGACTAGAATATGCAATTTTGATTTGGTCACCACAGTATGATGTGTGGAGTAAAAGTACTGAGAGAGTACAGAGAAAATTTTTAAAATATATGTTTTTTAAAACATTTGGTTACTATCCGAAACAAGGTTATAACCACTTTAATCTGTTAAATATCTTTGGAAGGCTATCGCTCGAAAATAGACGAATAAAACATGCATCTTGTATGTGTTCAAGATCTTAACTAATAGGATAGACTCTCTCAGCTGCCATGTTTGATAAACAGATCTAGCAGAAGACAGACAAAGACATTTTATGTGGACTTTCCTAGAATAAATGTTTATACAAATTCACCAGTATATAGAATGTGCAACTATTTTAATATTTATGCTAATGATATAGATATAGACAACATTGGTGTTAGTAGAGTTATTGACCTTATAAATAAAAAATTGTTTGCTTCTCAGGCTCAGGATTGAACTTTTTAGTATAGTTAGGGTACTATTTAGTTTAGAATATTACAACCGAGGTATCTGTAACTGGCTTAAATGCTGTTGATGCTTTATTCAATAAATAAATAAATAAATAGATAAATTAATAAATAAACAATTTTAGTTACGTTTTCTAAGCGGGTCTACTACAATTTTGTTACGGTTAAGTATACACGCAACAATAAACATATCAATGAAAAATAGTGAGTTATCCATAATTATAGTTGATATACATCGTACTTACTTTTGAGATAACTACTGTGGAAAGACACTTCATCCCTCTGGTTCAAGGGTCCTATGGCCCAAATGATGGCTTGAGATTGATTAGTGTAAATCGGAAGATCGTATTGGTCCGAAGCCTTGATTGGTCTTTGGTAGGTAACAATGGAATAACCGTTTACCATTGCTGCGTTAAGAAGTCGAATGTTGTCTGTCCCTTCCTAAATATACATTTTAGAGCCTTAACAATATCATTAAAAATATGCAAGTATATGCTATTATTTCTACATCAGGATAATTAGTAAGTTTAGTACTACAGGTAAGAGAACTTGCCAATTTTAAATGGAACACCTTTATTATTGCATATCTGAATTGTACCTAAAACTCCACTAATTTTCTTCTGGCAATTGAAATCTGAAAATTTAACACTTGCTCTACTACTAAGATGAATCACGAACTTCTCTTCCAAAACCTGCCCTCGGACACACTAACAGCGAAAGGTCAGTAAGAAGAATGTCAAATTGCTCCAGGAACTCAGAAGATGATCCAGAAAGACGATTGCAATTCTGTCTAGAAATGATGAATTTCATCGATATTCAAACTGACTTTTTCCGACGAGTCCACGTTAACTCTTAATGGCTTTGTAAACAGACATAACTGCAGGTATTGGTCCGATCACAATTCTCACTGAATGATGGAATACCATACACAACATCCTCAAAAATTAAATATATGGGCAGGAATAATTGAAAACAATATAATTGGACCTTTTTTTTCACGAAAATTTTACTGCAACTTCCTACTTAGATTTACTTAACACCAGAATTATACCCGCTTTAGTTAAATTATTTCGCGATCCAGAAAATAACCAGCTCTTACAGAACATCATATGGTATCAAGAAGAGGAAGATAAAGGGGCACCCGCACATTTTGGCTTCGTGTTAGAAATTATTTAGATAGAAATTTTCCTGGAAGATGGATAGGTTGGCGAGGGCGCATAGAATAGCCCCCTAGACCACCTGATCTGACCCCCCCGTAGATTTTTACCCTTGGGGCATATGAAAACCGCTGTCCACGGTACAAAACCGGAAACTCTAGAAGAACTAGAAAATTGAAATTTATATGCAGTACATAATATTACCCATCAAGACTTGCAGAATATTGGGCATTGCCAAGTCTCTGAAGGAAAGCAGTTCGAACATTTAATCAAATAGTTTTTTACTTTTATTGTTGTTTATTATGTTAATATTATTATTTATTACTTCCTTTGTTTAATTAGAATCCCTCTTCAATCTACGATTCGTCTGAGTTTTTAATTTGCTAATAAAGAGTTTATATTAGAATTTTTTTTATCAAATGAAAAGTGTCAATGTCAATTTCAAAGCTAGTGTCATTAAATAGAGCATCCAAAACTAAGATAGTATAAAACTAATTTCATCCGTTAAGATTTAACAGCCCTCCAAAGTATTAAATTTTCAGATTTCAACTCCCATGATTTCGAAAACAATTGAAGATACGTCAAAACTTTAAATACAAAAAATACATAGAATTTTACGCACAATTTAGATATGCAATATTCAAGGTTTTCCATTTAAAATTAAAAAGTTGACATTTAATGTAAAAAAGACGGTGTTTTAGGCAAACTAAAAAAAGTGTTTGATCAGGGGCGTGCAGTCCATGGAAGCAAAGGAAGCAGTGCTTCCCCAAAAAAAAAATTACAAAACATCTTCTAAAATATAATTTTTGAAATAGGAAACCATTAAGTTAGTTTATATTAAAAATGCTAAAATATTATCTTAATTATCAAGCCCATAATAAATGCGGCCTTGACTCCGACCCAGCCACAATAGAATATCGAATAGAACCTATGCGGGCCCCTAGCTTCTTTGCAGCCAAGTCCTGTATGCTTGATTTCCTGTGAATTGAGCCAGAGGTTATTGAACTTTCCACCGGCTATTTGCAATTTTTGCATTTCAGTAACGTGCTTTAAGTGATGGCAGAAGATATCGTTTGTTTGAATGGCTATCCGTGTGTTGTGTGATACGTACGTCGCGTCGTGCGTGGTGCGATAAGGAAGAATAATACGGACGTGGATATGCAAATACCATCAACTTCGGCTGTCGGTAATAACATTGAAAATGTTGGAGAATTTAGTAAGTGAGTCTGTGTGAATGTGTGGTGTGTGTCTTAATAATAAAGGGATTTTCGACATTAAACTCCGCTTTCCAAAGGAAGGACAAAACCGCCTATGAAAAATTTAACCACAAAAATGAAAAACTGTATTAGACATGAACTAGTCGATAAAAATAGGCAAATATTAAGAAGACTTATGGATGTTGTTTGTTTTCTCGGACAGCACGAATTGGGATTTAGAGGTCATGACGAAACAAGGGTTTCTTCAAATAGAGGAAATTTTCAAGATTTACTTAGTTTAATGGCTAAATATGATGATTGCTTAAAAAATCATTTAGAGCAGTCTAGCGTTTTTCACGGAACGTCGAATCGAATCCAGAATGATTTAATTTCCGCTGTTGCAACCATTATTCTAAAAAGAATTAAACAGGAGATTGGCGAGGCGCGGGTCACTGCTATTGTTCTGGACGAAACAACTGATATCACTAATTTTATCCAATCTATAGTAATACGCTACGTTAAAACAGACGGAAGTATTCAAGAGCGATTTTTAGGTTTTAAGAATGTGTCCGAAAATCGTACAGCAGATGCATTATATACCGTAGTTTATAACGTTACTAAAGAAATTAATGGACAGAAAAAATTAGTTGCTTAAAGCAATGATGGAGCTGCAATGATGGCAGGACAATTAGGGGGTCTGCAAGCTAAATTTCGAGAAACTTTCCCAAGTGCTGTGTTTGTCCATTGTTTTGCTTATAAATTAAATTTAGTTTTATCCCAGTCCATCAATCACATTAAAGAGTGTAAAGTATTTTTCGTTACTTTAAGTGGCATGGCTTCTTTTTTTTCTAAGTCAACAAAACGTACACAAGCTTTGACTCCATTGTCCACAAACGATTGCTCACAGTAGCTCCTACTAGGTGGAACTATAATGGAAGATTTGTGTTAACAGTATCTGAAAATCGTGAATCACTGATTAAACTATTTGAGAATATAATAGAAAATAATGAAACGTAGGACTCAGAAGCAATAAATAGTTCGAGGGGGTTTTTGGACTGTTTGAAATGAGATTTTAATTTTAATTATTTGTTGAACATATTTTCAGAAATATTTCCATTCTCGGACAATGTTTTTAATATATTACAAACTAAAACAAATGAAATTGCTATTTGCCTAAAAAAAGTGGATGATTTTAAGTCCATGTTAAGCCAAAAAAGAGATGACTGACCTATTTTGGGAGAAAACGATGACGTTAAATGTAGAGCCACAAGCCAAGCTTCTTCGAACAGACAAGGTAGGAGATGTTCAAACATCATACAGGCGCTTTTTTTATGAAATAATCGATCAAATTCAGCAACAAATAAACTATAGATTTAACGGTTTAAATGATTTTAAATTTCTCGAGCTCTGCAATTTAGATGCATTTACAGGAAAAACTTTTCCAGAAGATGCGTTTAAATCTCTTCTTCTTCATTATGGCCAGTTCTTCGACCGAGTGTTACTGCGATCTGAACTAAAAGTGATTTACGAAACTGATGACTCTAGCGCAAAAAATAACGCTAAGGAACTAATGCAATTTTTAAAAGACAAGGAGCTGGAAGATGCCTACACCGAAGTGTCGAAATGGGGTGAAATAGTATTAACAATACCTGCCACAAGTTCATCAGTAGAACGCAATTTTTCAACACTTAAACGTATAAAAAATTTCGTGAGAAATTCAGCGGGGCAGGAGAGACTTTCGCATACATCGCTGTTGTCCATTGAAAATAAACTTCTCCAAAATATGTCGGAGCATCGACGTTTTTATGATGACGTCATTGACGAATTTGCAAAAAATGATCGAAGAATCGAATTACATTACAAATAGGTAAGTTTCTAAAAATTGCTTCCCTTTCTTAAAATTTCACCGCACGCCCCTGTGTTTGATATTTTACTCTAATCTAATTCTGACAACTACTAATATACAACTATAAAGAACACTGATTACCTTCATTACTCAATATATATATATATATATATATATATATATATATATATATATATATATATATATATATATATAAAATAATCAAATTTGAAAATTTATCAAGAGTAATTTTAAAACGACAAAAAAAAATGTTTGCATGATTTTTTGAATATGAGTGAAAATAACTGATAATATAATTATTTCTGGACATCTATGTTAATACGATATTTAGATAGTCTAATTAAAAGCCTTGCTTAAAATTAAAGAAAAACATAATCCTTTCTTACCTCAAGTCTGGTATCGGGGCAAGATCCAGTGGGACCAGAGCATTGAGCTTTATCTGCCAAGTAATAATCATGGGAGTAACCTTTTAATGTGTCCTTGTCTACCCAGGCAACAGCGACGTCACCACCAATCATTACACTCTTCGAATCATCTCCGGAGAGTCCGAATGACATATATTCTCTATCTCCTGAAAAACAACATTACAATAACATTAACAATTGTTAATTTAAACATTAACAACTATTACAATTTTTATAATATATAAAGCTTCAGTTGCATTATGAAGTAGAGCCTAGATAGAAGGGGAGGGGGGCGAATGGAAATAATTTTCTTTACATGTTAAAACAGTAGAAATTTGTCGATAAAAATAAATTAATTTTTTTTATTACTGCCTAGATTTTTTATTATCGAAGTATGAACGTAATTGCTTTCTTTTACTCTAGTCAACAAAAGGAAAGAAGGGAATTTCAGGTTAAGTTCTTTTACAGGTTGGTTTCACCTAGTTACCCTGAAGTTCTTTTATAAGGGATTCCTTTTTTTCCTGTATGTTTGTTAGTATATATGTTTTGGGTCAAATATTGCAAGTCACTTTTAAAGCAGGTCCCGTTATAGGAATTCATTGAGATTTCGTATAAATACGTAAACCCGATGACAATACAAAGAGTAC
Organism: Kuschelorhynchus macadamiae; assembly: GCA_030620095.1. Classification (NCBI taxonomy): domain Eukaryota; kingdom Metazoa; phylum Arthropoda; class Insecta; order Coleoptera; family Curculionidae; genus Kuschelorhynchus; species Kuschelorhynchus macadamiae. Next base: position 512,527 of record JAUTXW010005440.1, read on the forward strand.
AAAATACAAAAAAATTTAAAAAAGCTTTTATAAATTATTGAACTGAAAAGAAAACAAATAATTAAACTTACATAAATACAGAACTTTTAAAACTTTTAAATATTTTCGTAAAAGCTAGACTTGAAATAAAGTACCAAGCTCTTAGGAAAATATTAAAATTTTTAAAAGTTCTCTATTTATGTAGGTTTAATTATTTTTCACTTATCAGTTTAATAGCCTTTAATATTAAATATATTTTTACATTTATTGTCTATAAATGTCAAAAATGATACAATTTATATGTGCAGCTATTAAATTATTATTATATATCGAAACTAAATAGGATCATACTTTACTATTCTTAATAAGCAAGGGAAGTTCCAGATAAAATGTTTCAAAAGTTTTAATAGGCCGCTATTTTTGATCCAGTATATTGGATTCGTTCCAAAATTTTGTCAGTTTTTCCTTATACCACCTAATTTTGTGCAAAATTCGAAATCAATTAAATAATGCTTTTTACGCCGATAATTTAAACACTCTATTTGACCGCTATTTTGTCCCGCCACACAGTGTGACGTGTTATATGAGTTAAGGACAAAATTCGATATCTCAAAAAGCACTCCACCAATATCGATTCTGTAAACGGTGTTTGATTACTTATAGTAAGCTCTAAAGAATGTAAAAAAATAGTGAGTATACAATGAGGAAAAAAATATATTTTAATCTTACATTTTTAGGTAACTTAATTATTTATTTAATTCTTCTATGTTTGTGTTAGGGCTAATTAATTTTACTTTTCCTCATAAGTACCTAATGTGTACAAAAATAAAGAACAGTTTTAACAAAAAATAAAAGAACTAACAACCGTAACATAATACAACAATTTAAATATATACAAAAATAATATAACAACAATTTAATCAGAATTTGAAGATTCGTTATCACTATCAAAATTAATGAATTCCTCTAAATCTAAATCTAAACCATGATTTAGATTTTCGTCTTTCTTCAGATACTTATTCACTTCTTCATCTGACCTTACACATTTTTTGGTGGTTATGTTTCTTTTTGATGAAATAAAAGTGTCTGAGGTAAGAAGAAGGATGTGGAGTAAGTCTTTATTGGAAGCTATCCTAGAGCACTTCCGGGTATGCGATAATCGATGCTTTCTTACCTCTTTGTGCCTAGCCTCAAGGGCATCTTCAGAAAGTTCTCCGATTGGTAAAGAAAATGCTTCGATTATCTCACATCCATGAACAAGCACTTTATGGATGGTGTTGGGCATATTATACCATTTGTATAGCGTTATATACAAATTTCTAGTCTCCTCCAGCAATAATCTAAACTTATATAGATCAATTATGCCTCCACTAGCTAACACTCCTAAAATAATTGAGAACTTTTTAATTAAATTCTCATCAACCCCTGTGATTTCTGAGCTTATGTGAGGATTCTGGAAAAATTTTCTGGCAGTGTTTCCATCATTTGAAGAGCCATACCCTGGCTTTGGCTTATCCACTGTTAGAGCCATTTTGGCTTTAAATTCTGCTTGGATACGTTTTTTGTTGCCTTCTACGATGGATTTATTTTCAGGCCCTCGAACTTGCCACGATTTTATCGGAAGCCGATATCCGATATGCAAAAGGCACTCGAAAAAACGTATCCAGCAATGCAATGTGGACAAACCAAAGCGGTAATTATCCGGGTTGGAAGGACGACTACTTATGTTTAAAGTATTCATATCTTTAGGTGTGGCTCCGCAAATGATACATTTCATAGTTGAATTTGTTTCCGAAAGTATATTGGTTACACTGCCATCCATCATTGTTAACCACAAATCCGCTCTGATCTCACATTTTCGACCTTCTGTAGTTTCAATTTCGATGGGTTTTAAATTTTTAATTTTTTCATTAATATCTTTTTCAGCACTAAGCACGAGATTTGAATTTTCTTTTTGAAATAAAAACTTGATTGGCCTACAATATAGAGTTGACGAGGTCCTAAGATTTCTCCTCATCTCTTTTCCTCTTTCCTCATCAACTAACCTTAGAGGTATCATTGCTATTAAAAATAAAAACTCATCCGTGCCTTCCATGTTAGTAAACTCCTGCTTGTATTGGCTATGCCCAGAACTGCCATCCATGCCCCACTTGCATATAAGTTTTAGCCGTTTTTGATTATTTACCTCAGTTAACTTCTATGGTTTATTGCAAAAGCTCTTGTAGATCTACTTCTGCAGATATATCAGTTAAAATTATTTTGGAAGGTAAAACAGCATTTTTGGCTATTTTGATCTGAAAATAACTTGGAAGGCAGTTCTGGGCTTTTGTATTGATTACAGACCTAAGAAGAATATATTTTCTTATAGATATATCTAAGTCTATCATAAGTGCTAAAGCTTCAATCGCACTAAAACTGTTGGTTACTGGACCACGGACAGTTTCTGACATAGCTTCTGCAGCTAATCGTAGCTCCTCTGGAGTTCTGTCGGCTAACTCTGCCATACGCCTTCTTTTTGTTTTAGACGATGCTTCCTCAAATGGAACTCGGGGTCTTCCTATTTTACGGCTGCTGGTAGATTTAAGTTGAACACTATGCGGAGATAGTGGTTCTTGTTGATTAATGCAATTATGCACATATATGACCTGTTCTAGCCAACCCATCTCGCCATTCAAAAGTTGGTTACGGGAGCAACCTACTTTCTGCCATTTTACCGCCATTTTTAAACCAAAAAACTTACTGCATTTAAGAATTTGATCTTGCAACTGTTTGGAAGGTTCATCTACATTAATGAGGTCCAGTATTTTTTCGTATACAAGTTGCTTTCGATTTCCTTTTGGACTTCTCAGCCAAACATCTATCAGGTCGATATTTTTTATTATAACACCTCTGTCTAAAAAAAAACATAACTCCGTTAATGGTAACCCATGGTGATTAAAACTTTTTCTAGGAAAACACTATTAGTTTATGAACAATTGATAAAAAAATATTGAAGGTGATCATAAGTGATTTTTTTAAAACTCTAGTCAAATTCCAAAATGTCGAAATTTACAAAAAATTTTAACTGGAAACTTTAAACCATTATAAATTCTTAATTAAACTTCGTACAAAATGTAAATTATTCAGCATTATGAAGTACTTACCCTCACAAATAGAATCCATTTTAATATTTTGAAAAAACCAAAATATTTAATTATATACACAATAAATTTCACACCCGTAATTAATTGCTTTTATAACCTTAAATTTTGACGAGTCTTGACAGGTCAAAGTTGCTAAGCGCCGATAAACAAAAGCATGGCCTACTGCGAGTTGATACTATACCTACGTAATACAGTGACCAATATCTTATCTAAATATGTAAAAAAATGTTAGAATTGTATGGTTCAAAATTTCGTTTATTTTTAATTGTGTCCATGGCACGCTACACTGTGCGCCATCTTGAATTAGTATTAAAATTTTACAATCATATCTATATCATACTTAATACTTGCGCAAAAGTTGAAATCAATCGAATAAATGGTTTTTCATACTGATTTTTTAAAAAAATTCGCCACAATTTAATTTCGACATGTTGGATTCGTTCCAAAACAGTTCTTTCCCTTATTACACGTGATTTTTTTTCAAAATTTGAGGTAATTTAAATATTATAATAATTATTTTAGTAATATTTTTTTTACCAAAATATTAAGGTGTCATTCCCATATGACCAAAATTTGAAATCAAACCGGTGATTCTTATCTTTTTAAATTACGCCGCGAATATACAGACCGACGGAATTAAGAAATCCTGTTTTTTGATATCCAGGGACTGTAATACCAAAGTTTACAGAATTATATATAAGTTAGGTCACACCTCTCGACTCCCCGTCTTCCCGCTAGACTGATGCCAGTGCCAGTATAAATTCTTTGCTCTACGTGTACTCAGTGTCCCTGATTCTAGTTTAAATTCGTTTACAGTCCAACGTATAGGGTAAGTTATGAAAAATTGTGATTTGGTTATGAAAAATTGTGATATGCGTCTTGTGTAAATTAATAAACTGTCTAGTTCAAATTTTTGTTCAGTGAATGATTGTGAAAATCTAATAACAGACAATATATCGTTTTTTAGATGTCCAATGTATGTATTCAATTATTTCAAATTTTAAGTCAATTTAGAGAATACCTGTTATAAAAATTTGCAATGTAATATTTATATTGTAAGATATTAATAATGATTTTTAGTAAGTAAGGTGTCAAGCTTGGAAAAGGGTGTAAGGATTTATAGAATCCCATAAATATCCATATAAATAATGTATATATATATATCCTGAATAACTAATTCAAAGAAACAACGCTAAATATTATTTTAATCAAAAAGAAGTTTTAAAACTATTAACTTATACAGAAAGAGGAACATATTTTACTTTTTGAGATAGTTGTATGTACGGGGTGAGTTATTATATTATGATACCCACCTACAGGGTTATTTATAAACAAAGATAGAGAAAAAGTATTAATACAAAATGTGTAGGGTAAGAAATACGTTTTTTTTTAATGAAATACCCTATATATTGTTTATTTTTATGAAATGTCATTCTCTAGTGATTTCAAAATTGTATAATTTGATGATTATATTGGTGCAAAGCGTTTATTAATTATTTAAATTTAACTGCAACATTACTTGCCATATAAGTCTAAGGTAATAATATAATATAATGCAAAACTTGTTATAGTTAACCACACATTGTGAAACTGGGCCTTAGTGTTGGACTACATCATATATAAATATCATAGATAGAGACTCGTAACAGCTAAAAGCAATTTTAACTAAAAGGCAACTTTTTATATCTACTTTTATTTAAAAACGACATTTTTGTTTGAAGTACCGAAAAATAATGAATCCATGTGAGATTCTTTTATTTACCATACTATCAATAATGTCACTACCAATAAACCCTAAGAACTTTTATATCTATAGGTATAGCTTAAAAACCATTGAGATTATTATGATTGGCAAATTGAAATTCCTACACATCAAGCATAAAACCGCACAGAAACCCAGCAAGATATTAAATAAAATACCTAAATTTAAAAAAATATAGTTAAAATATAACTTTTAATAAATCAGTAAATTTCCTTTATCCAGAACTTACCTCGTTATAAATCTTTCCTTTCATTAGGAATAGTAAATTAAGTAATTTAGTGCTGCACATAGTCATTTATAGTACATAGTGTCTTTTCATATACATACATACATATTTATTGGACGCTATTTTGTTCTAACATATAGGAATCGTACCAATATTTCCCAGTTTCCACCTATGCCACACTTATTTTTTGGGCATGATTTAAAATAAATTGAATAAGTAGTTTTTACACTGCTTTTTTAAGATCGCTTTTTTCTATCGTCAGTTTGAATTCGTACCAGTTAATCCCTGTATAACATTCAATTTTCCTTCAAGATATTAGATCAATTAAATAAGAAGATATTTACATGATTTAATATAGATTAACCCTCTATTGCATGACACCATATACCTTCCTCAATTATCGGTATGGGACGGCCAATGACCAATATTGTCACATTGTATTATGTTTGTTGGACGCGGTTCTAGACATCTTCTTTTTGGGGTAAAATGTATGGGTGAATTAGAGGGGGTACTAGAACTGGGACGCCCTTTTCTTCTATCTGTCGTTTTCCCTGCCAAGCATACATTTTGGGCCAATGCTGTTTTGAATTCCAATAGAGACACATTTTCATTTCTTTTTAGCTGCTTATTGATCCGTCGTGAAAGAAGCCAAGCATTGACAGTAACAACATCGATCATATGACAAAATATGCGCATATACCATTTTTTACTCTTCAATTTGATAGGATACAGCCCCAACAGAGAATCCTGCAAATCCACTCCTCCCATATGCATGTTATAGACCGATACTATATCTGGTCGCTCGATATCTTTTCTACAATTTTCCGATTTGAAAAATCGTTGTACTTTGGTCACTGGTTCTGACCCGGAAAACGTAAATATTAGGGAAACTATAGGATTATCGTACAGCTTGAACATTCACACCATCCACATAAGCAGTTTTTTCGGTATATGTGCCTCGCCCTTTCTTTTTCAGGTATAGTTTTCAACCCTTTTAGGCGATTTGACCTTACTATCGCAACACTTTTTATTCCTAATTTTTCTAAATAAGACAGCAGATACAGGCCTGAGAAATAATTGTCATAGTATACTTGATTCACATTTCTGGGAATAGGTCTACATAAACGAACTATGATGTTACTTGCTGCTCCAAGATCCGGTTCCTCGGGCATTATATTTATTTTAGCTTTACTGCTGTAAAGTTCGAAATTTGAACTGAAACCACTTACGCCAGACAAAACATACATTTTATATCCCCATTTATGGGGCTTTTTTGGATTATAGGGTTTTAGAGAAGTTCTTCCTTTAAAGGGAATAATTTGCTCATAATAAGAGAGGTTCTCCTCAAACGGTATTTTTTGGCACGCAGTCTTTATCTGATTTAGAACCGGCAAAATTTTATCTGTATTTTTGGTAGACACACTGTTGTGTGTGTTGGATGGAGGAAACGTTTTAGTTCTTCAAACCTATTTAGGGGCATTATATCTGCGATTTGAGAAGTGCGAGTGTTAGTAGCTCAGTACCTGCGAGTAGAATGTTGTCTTATCAAAGACATCCATATCATTATTCCTAAGAATTGCTCTATTTCTTTGCAGTGTGTTACTAAAGGCTTATTTGGCCTCTTCTGTACACTATACAAACATGTCTCATGTACAATTTCAGAGATAAAATCATCTGTGATGAAAAATTTGAATAAATTGTATGCACCATCCAACTGTAAAATGTCTTCTGGTAGATCACAGAGGAATATCATCTTCCGAATCGTCATTGTTCTGCAGGTCCAGCACTTCAATATCATTTTGGCGAACTTGTATTTCCACTGTAAACAAAAAAATTTCATGTATATTTACTCAAATAACATAGTATAATAATTCACTTCCATCCTCATCATCTGATAGTTCGGAATCTTCACTATCTAAAGGAATATCGCGTACAATATCAAGGCTTTTTCTTCCATAAAACGTAAGTGGCCTTATCTCCGAAAAATCCATTGCAGCTCTGCAACATTGGACTCCTTGTGTTCCTATAAAAAACACAAAACTTCATAATTTTTCGTCATGAACTTTGTAAGCACAATGTTCCCGGAGTCCCCTCCATATAGGTTATGACACGTGGACCCAACAAAAAATAAATAAATCATTAAAATTGCCACTAATCTACTCCTAACGATAAAAGCTAAGTTTTAAAAAATAATCACCTACCTGAAATATGAATAAAACACTATTACAAACACTAAAAGTACTCCTGAAAAGATAACCGACGGTCTACTGATCAATTAAGCTGTTAAATGAGCATAAAATACTGCGAGAGACATCTAGCGACAAACACATTATAAAAAGTAGAGCACTTTTGTCTTAAATATAAATATGCTTTAGTGGTTTCACACGAAAATATAATATGGAGACATTTTTCGTAGTTTATTTGTTCTGTTCCCATTTGGGAACGCTATGCAATAGAGGGTTAAACTGATTTCTTTAAATAATTTAGTAGGCCGCCATTTTGTTTTGATAGCTTGGGTCCATAATTTCACATCTTATTCCGTCATGTTCGATTTTTACCAAAATATTACCAGATCATCCTTACATAACCTTTCATTTTTGAGGTCAATTTGGTAAGCAGTTTTTAAGCTATGCCGCGAACTGACAGACAGACAGACAGACCGAGAGTAGGACCGCCGAAATTGATAAAACATATTTTTTGGCATTTAGGGACGCTAAAACATGAAGATATGTAAATCCTGAGAAGGTGATTTTTTCCATTGTTACAAACATTTTGTTTCGCCATCTTGAATTAGTAACACAGTTTTAATAGTTGATCTCTATACCACAATTCGGTATAGCACACAATTTGAAATCAGTCCATAAAGTAGTTTTTTGAGGCTGAATTTTTAAATATTTTATTATGCGGCCATTTTGTTCCGCCATCTTGGATTCGTACCAAAATTTTACCAGTTGTTTCCAACTTGTGTGTGCAAAATTTGAGATTAATTGGATAATTAGTTTTTTAACAATAATTTTTTTAACATTTCACTAGGCCGCCATTTTGTTTCTCCATACTGGATTTATACCAAAATATTACCAGATTATTCCCACGTGATGCTTAATTTTTTATCAAAATTTGAAGTCTAGCGGGTAAGTAGTTTTTAAGCTATGCTGCGAACTGACAGACGGACAAACGGACCGACGAATTTGATAAGACATATTTTTTGGCATCTAGGGACGCTAAAAGGTGCAGATATGGAAAACCTCAGGAGGTAATTTTTTAACGATTGTAAACATTTTATTTGCTCGCCATTTTGTTCGGGTATTTTGAATGAGTACCACAATTTTACTAGTTGATCCCTATACCACAATTAGTGGCACACAATTTGAAATCAATACATCAAGCAGTTCTTTCAGGCTTATTTTTTAAATATTTTACTACCCAGCCATTTTGGATTCGTACCAAAGTATTACAAGTTGATTCTTACATAATACTTAATTTTTGTGCAAAATTTGAGATACATTGGAGTTTTTTAATAATTTTTTTAACATTTCACTAGACTGCCATTTTGTTTCTGCATACCAGATTTTTACCAAATTGTTACCAGGTCATCTCCATATTCATTTTTTACCAAAATTTGAAGTCAAGCGGGTAAGTAGTTTTTAAGCTATGCCGAGAACTGACAGACAGACGGACCGACGGAATTAGGAAAATATGTTTTTCGTCATCTAGATTACTTCCCTTTTACGAAGGAAACAAAAGTTTCGAAAAAGAAGCTCTTTATTTTCCATTTATTTTTCAGTCCCTTTGGAGATTCAATTAAATCTGCCAACAGCTTAAGCGTTTAGTTTATTTTGGAAGTAGGTAGAACAGTCACTCACTTAAACGACATTAAGCTCTAAGTGAAAAGAAAAACTTCGAGGAAACGTCTCTATTTGAGTTTGACGAGAACATTTTTATTCGCTTTAGTAAAATAAAGGTAGGTGCACTTTTGTTGAAGATTTCATTTACATACATTTTTAAATTGGAAAATTGAGAGAATTGACCTCGGGTGAATAATGATGAAATTTTGGCGACCATCTTAGTTTGTGTTCCAAAGAAAGTTTATATATTTAAATCTTCATTTATTAAATTGAACGCATCTTCGTAATCAGAATGTTTAAAATGAAAATGTATATCTTGGGCGTAGGATAGAACCTTACAGTGTTTTAATGAATTCACAATATCAGCTGTACAGATAATAAAAAAACGGGGGGGGGGGGCCAAGAAAAGAGTTTTCAGGTACACCGTATCAAAAGCTTTTGAAAAATCTAGGAGCATCAATGTAGGATGCAGTTTTTTACTAATAACGCAAATTGTATCTGTCTTACTGACTTTCTGGTATGATATTATTAATAATACAATAGTGAAATAATTGTTTAATATTTTTTTTTCGAAAATCAATCGAATTATTGTTAAGAATCCTTATAATTTGTGGAATTCTTAATCTTAAATAACAGTTTTCCAATGGAAATTTTCTATAGATCCGGAAAATAATTATATACAGCAGTTAATAATGTGTGCTACATATTTATTTATAAATGGAGTGCAGGATTTTAACATTTTGATAATTATATGATCCTCGCCTAATGCATTCGTACGTATATCCGGAATTATTTTGTGAACTTATGATATTCCTGTCATTTGACAGCACAATTGAACATTATTGTTTAAATAAGTATTATTTTCATAAAACTATTTTCTTGTGGTACATTTAGAGACATCTTGAAGGACTTACCAAAATATGCGCTGTTTTCGTTTGGATTCGACAAATTTATGGAAATATTAGATTGCTTCTCAGAGCATAAATTGAATGATTTTAAAGATTTCCAAATTGGAAGGTTTTTTCTGCACAAATAGAATTTAAATATAAAGGTAATATTCGTAGATTATTGAGAATAAACAATCAAACAACCATTTCCTGTATAAATCGAGGATGAAGTGTTAAATATCCATCTCTAAATAAGGCCACAAAGGAATTGTGGCAATGGTGTGAAGAGAGAGGGACAGTCATCCACTCTACAAGGAGATTCCCCTGGAGTTAGGGAAATTATTCGGTGGTCGCTGTTAAGAAAAGATGTGCCAGACACTGCAATCAATGTAATAATATCTTCCTTAGAAGAAGGAACCCTGAAAATGCATTCGGCTTGCCTTAAAACAATTCTGGGATTGTGTATGTCAGCAAGTAAATCCTTATGAATACAATTTGCAAACATACCTTATTTTTCTATTGGAAATTTTAAACAATGGAAATTCCTTCTCAATATTAAATTCCTACAGATCATCTTTGAATTTATTATTTACTTCTATAGACCCTAGTGACGTTATAAATATTAAATATAAAAACGTATTTGTCCGGTTTTTAAGAAGGGCGAGCGCAGCGATGTAGATAATTATAGACCAGTGGCTATTGTGTGCAATTTCAGCAAGCTATTCGAGATCGTGTTGCATAAATATATTGCTGTGCACACTTCGGGGATGATATCTGATGAACAGCATGGTTTTATGCCCGGTAAATCAACACTTACTAACCTTGTGTGTGCTACTTAATACGTCTCTGAGAAGCTTGACAAACAAAGTCAGGTAGATGTGATCTACACAGATTTTTCTTTGACAGGCTTGTTTATGGAACTTTACTAAGAAACTCTTAGCATTTAGTATTTCAGATCCGTTGGTTCAAATAGGTATCAATATGTACAGTTCCGTGAATACAGATCTGAGAGATTTGTACAGTCATCGGGGGTACAGCAAGGGTCAGTGCTGGACCACTTTTCTTTAATATGTTCAGTAATGACATTGTCTCTCGATTGGAGGTCGAATGTTAGCTGTATGCGGACGACCTTAAAATATTTTGTGAGATTCGCTCTCCTGACGATGCTGATAGACTACAAAACTGTTTAGACTTGGTTGGTAGGTGGTGTACTGAAAATAAACTTATGTTAAATCCTTTAAAGTGTAACGTCATGTCTTTTTCGAGAAAATCACAACCAATTGAGTATAATTATGCCATAGATAATGTTGTGCTAGCAAGATGTACTGGACCTTGGAGTAATTTTAGATTCGAAATCTACATTTGGTACATAAGCTAATTTCAATTTTTCTAGACTAGAAAGAACTACATTTACAACTTTGAACAACTTTACCAACGCACAGGCAGAAAAAATCCATCAAGAAGTTACACTTAAGCAACAAAAGAAGTTTGAAGCCCTCCTGAATAGAAAAAATCCAGTGAAACTTCCGAGAATACAGTTATCAACCTGTCATCGAAGCCGTTATCCGAAGCAGAACTTTCCGTCCTTTCCAAGGGCCAAAACTTCGCAATAGCACCGAGTAGCATTCCCGTAGAAGACATAGTATCTTCTGTTGAAGCAGCAATCAGAAGATTACCAGTGGAACAAGCCGATGAAGTCAGATATGAGACAGCGAAGATCATTCAAAACCAAAAACCTCTCGAAAAAACAGCAATGAAGACCTTAAACGTAGACGCAAACATTCTGGTACTTCCAGCACATAAAGGCAACGCCACAATCGTCATGGATAGAACAGAATATGTGGAAAAGGTTACTCAACTTTTGGACAACAACACCTATAAGGCTATGCAGGCAGACCCCACAAGTAGAATAGAAAGACGCATTACCAATTTGATCAATACATCCAGTCTACCACCAAAGGAGAAAAAATCATTAAAACCAAGCAGCTCCAAGATTCCCAGGTTCTACGGTCTTCCGAAGATACACAAGGACAACGTACCACTTCGACCGATCATCAGTGCAATAGACTCGCCCTCATACAAACTAGGTTAGGTTAGGTTAGGTTAGGTTAGGTTAGGTTATCTTTCAAATTTTCTTAATCCATTTACTGGAAAAACAGATTCTTTTATTAAAAACTCTGCACATTTCGTAGAAAAACTTAAGACAATCCAGTTGGATCCCGAAGATATTTTGGTCAGTTTCGATGTAGAATCACTTTACACAAATGTTCCTGTCAACGACTCCATTTCATTATATCAGACATACTGGATAATAATAATCTTGATAAGAACTTAATAGACCTAGTGGAAGCTTGTCTTATATCTACTTATTTCATTTTCAAGGAACTTTTTATGAGCCAACTTCAGGGGCAGCTATAGTATCTCCTTTATCACCTGTGGTACCGAATATCTTTATGGAAGCCTTTGAGGATATTGCTCTAACATCCGCTCCACTAAAACCGAAGCACTGGTTTAGATATGTAGATGATACTTTTGTTGTTTGGCCTTATGGACAGGATAATCTCCTCATATTTCTGGACCACCTTAATCAGCAACATCATAATATCAAGTTCACGATGGAAATTGAATCTAATGGAATAATTCCTTTTCTAGATGTATGTGTTCAAAGGAAGGAAAATGGTACCTTAGGACATTCTGTGTATAGAATATAAATAGAAGATACTTAAATGCAAATTCTCATCACCATCCAGCACAAAAGAAATCGGTTATTAACTCACTAGTATTCAGAGCTATTTCGATTTCTGATCAAGATTCTTTAACATCGGAAACATCGAAACTGACCGAAGCTCTCAGAGGGAATGGCTACTGCACTGAAGATTACGCGTTCAGTTAAAAGATATAGTAAACCAACTCCGCCAAAGGAGAATGATTAAGAGCCACCATTAGGTAGTGTTGTTCTTCCCTACATACATGGCACTACAGACAAAATAGGACGATTACTTCGGCGGTCCAACATACGTACAATCTTCAATACACATAAGAAGATTGGACAATGCTTGCGATCCCCGAAAGATCTTGTACCTTTCCAAAGAGAAGGAGTATATAAAATTCCTTGCTCCTGTGGAGAAGTGTATGTGGGAGAAACAGGACGCTCAGTATCAACTAGACTTAAGGAACATGAACGATGTGTTAAAAAGAAATAAATTGTTCAATCTGCTGTAGCTGAACACCAGCACAACACTCGCCATTTCATAAATGTAAAAGAAACCAAGGTTCTAGCTTCGGTTCCAGGTTTTTATAAACGAAAAGTTAGAGAATCTATTGGAATATTTAAATATACAAACAATTTTAATAGAGACACGGGTCACGACTTGGCGAGCACAAGTCGGGTATAAAAGCCTGCCTGAATCTCTTCGAGCTCATTCAGTGTTCAGATCTCGTGGATTAAAGATCCCTGAAGATGCGTCGTGCAATCGAAGGCGAAATGTCGGATAGTAATTCCAATTTGACATAGTCTAATTCCCAAAACCTTGATTTCTTAATTGACCAAAGCCGTGAAAGCTTCCGTTCTATGATACCAGACTCATATTTCTAGCCTTTAAAGAATTCAGCTTAAATTCCTTAAAACTGCATGCTTTATATTGGACGGTGTGTGGCCGGCTGTTGGATGTCCCCATGAAGAATTACTTGCTAGGTTCGGCCTTACTGAGTTAGCCGCTAGACGATCACGTAACTCAGTTATATTTTTGTATACATTATTAAACAATAAAATTAATTGTATCCGTCTGCTCGATTGTATTAGATTTAGAGTGCCTAGATTGGAAGCAAGACGCTTGAGGTTTCGTTAAACCCTACGAGCAAACATCCTTATATCTTCTCCAGTATACCAGATTTTAAAAAATTACAGTAAAATTCAAAATAGTATTGACGTTTTACACTGCAGCATTCAACGGATTAGAAGGATGTTTGCTTAACTTCATTTTTAATTTTCATTGTTCAACCCCTTTTTTTATTTATATTCTAATTTTAACCATTACTTTTTCTTGCCCAAAAAGTGTAAATTTTGTCATTATGTGTGGTACTGTTATTGTTATATATTTTATATTGCATGTTATGTTTAGTATGTATATCTTTTTCCTTATCCCGTAATTGGCTAGCCTGTTGGATATTGTGTTTAAAAGAAACAAATAAAATGCAAATAAACTGCGCCATGCGTCAACTTCTGCAGCTTACAGAGCATGTGTAAGTGTAGAACAAATAAAGAATACAGCAGGTTGGACACTCACCTTTAATACATGTTTTAACTTTTACAATAGACCCGTAAAAGATCCAAACGGCATATTTGCTAGCACTATTCTAAGTTTCATGAGACGTACAACTATAACTTTAGGCTAATTAAATCAACTTATAACTAAAACATATAGTTAAGTATAATTATATTATACAGTGTGTCCCAGATTCGCTTCTCTATATAGGGATTCTCTATTATACAGCAAAGGTTAAATGAGGATTTTCGTTTTTCGACTTCAGATTTACGATCGATCAATAAGTTTGGGAAATATGAAAAACCATTTCGTTTTTCGCCGGTATATCCAGGATGGTAAATTTGACAGCTGTCAAAATGTGACATTTTTAAGACAAATACGATGGCGTATACGACACGTCTTCATTGTTTTTTTGTTAACCCGCAACCCGCCTCAACTTTAATTTTTCTTATGACCGCCATATTGGGTTTTTCGATTTTTGGAAAGAGCCTAAAATTTCCAGTCTAGTGATATCTCACAGGTGCATTAAAGATTTTAGTGTCATCAAAATATTACACTTCGTAAATTAGGTTTCAAGGTTTTTAAAGGCGGCCATGATTTATTTGTCACAAAATTACATTAATAAGTAATGTATTGAACGCATTGAATTTTCAATACAACATGAACGTAAATAACGACTTAAAAAAATCTAAATGAGCTTTAACTACTTTGTAAGTAGTTAACATTAATTTACAAATCTGCAAAATGACGCCCATTTGCATCGAGACATTTTTGACAATTGGTAACTGATTTTCGTACAACCCTGGTAAGTGTATTTCGGTTAATATTTCTAAATGTGTCCAGAACTCTTTGTGTCAGGATTTCTATGGTCACAGGGGGATCAAATTCATAGATTTCATTCTTCGTGTGACCCCAGAAGTAGAAATCCAAGGGCGACAGGTCAGGGGATCTAGGAGGCCAAGATAAGTTCCTGACTTGAATGGTATTGTGAGCCGGACATCAGTCTTGTTGAAACCAAGTTCTTCTTAATTCATCTTCCGTTAGAATAGCTCATAAGGCTGGTACAACCTGGTTTCGCAAAAGCTCTAGGTACCTCTGCCCGTTAAGGTTGTAGTCAAACAAAAATGGTCCAATAAGTCGATTTCCCGAAATGATTAATAATTTATAAATAGGTGCCCAACAGTCAAGGCCGGCAGGGTCTGCCGGGTGGTAATAGAAACTATAAATTATAAAGGGAAAATTATCTTTATTAAAAAGTAGATATTTTCTTTTCAAAAATAATTATCGAAACATCCCGTAATGAATGAACTTGTATACAGTTGAAACCTATTCAGCTTTATTATGAAAAAGAAATACATATTTGGTTAGCGGGAAGTAATAGCCGTAATAAATAATTTTGTTGGTATTGCATATTAATTTTGGAAATACTAAATCAATTTAGTTCAGTGATATAATAATCTTAAAGAAGTACAACGTGCCGTAATAAAACATAAAATATCAAAAGAACAAACCCCTTGCGCTTTAAAATTTAAATTATTCGGAAATACAGCTGAACGCCTTTCTATAAATCATCATGAAAATCGAAAAATAATTCGACATTTGATTAATATGGTATTTTTTTCATAACGCAAGAACTAGGCTTCCCGGGTAATAATAAATCATTAAATTCAGACAATCAAAATAATTAAAATAATAAAATTTAGATAAAGTGTTAATAAAATTTATAGAACCCAATTCTATTTTTATAGGTTCTTCGAAACTACAATACAAAATGATTGCATAAAAATGTAATACAATATCAAAAAAGTAAGTTGACTGACTAGAGTAGAACGTTTTACTTTTTTTTATTAGATTATACTCTTTTAGTATCATTAAAGAACTAAACGAAAAAAAAAAGATTATTATTTGACCATCATATGGTGCCTATTTAAAAAAGATTGGTTAGATTAACTTACCAATAATCCCACACCAAACGCTACTTCCAAATCTGATCTGTAGATGTCTCCTATTAAAGACTCCACAATTCGTGAACCTGCTGTCATCAGACCACAAGACATGATTTACAAAACAGGATTTTCATTACATCTCCTGGTATACCACTCACAGAACTGTAGTCGTCTTGGAAAATCAGTTTCCTTAAGTCCTTGTACTATTATGGGTTTGTATGGATGGTACTTATTCTTTTTCAAAACTCTCCGTACTGTTGATTTTGGCACATTAGTTTCCTGTTCTACAGTTCTTACCGATTCACTAGGGTTTTCGTTGATAGTTGAAAAAAAAATGGTTGCTATCTTCAACAATGCATTTCCTGTTACAAAATTGAAGAACAAAAGACCTAAAAAGCTATGGTTTACTGCTGGATTAAAAACATCTTCCAAGAATCTCAGATCTCTACATCTAATCAGGAAGTTTACTAATTGTCCATTACTTCACCAATATTTTACTATCGAGCACACTATCGTAATTGGTTGCTGTGGCTAAGGCAAGTTTTTATTCAGATCGCTTGAACAAGTCAGTAAACAGGCAACGAGAAAGCTGGTCAATTGTCAACGAAATTTGGCGTAGTAATGGACATCACATTATAGTCGAACCTGACCTGCCTCCTGATGACATGAATAATTACTTCTGTTCTATAGCAGATACCCTCACTAGGAACCTTAATTCAGTGGTCGAGCCAATTACTTACTTGTCAGGTGTAACTATACAGAATTCTTTTTACTTTTTACTAACCGATTTATATGAACTAAAAAAAATAATAACCTCTATAAAGAATAAAAGGTCTTCTGGGGATGATTAGCTGTCTGTTAGAATATTCATGAACCTTCCTGATGCAGTTCTGGAGGGCCTGGTTTGTGCTATTAATATGTCGTGGGAGAGGGGGTTTTTCTCTTCATGTCTGACCTCTGCTAAAGTGGATCCTCTTCATAAGGGTGACGATTTGAATGATCCATCCAATTTCCGTCCAATCTCACTTTTGTCTACCTTTTTTAAAATCATCGAAAAGCTGGTTAAAAGTCGAATGGTCTCATACTTGGAGCACAACGCCATACTTTCCAAGGTACAGTTTGGATTTCAAAAGAATAGTGGTACAAATGATGCCATGTTTAGCCTACTTAAAGAATTGTATTCTCACATCAATGAGGGCAAGTATTCTGTAGCTGTCTTCTGTGACTTATCTAAAGCCTTTGACTGCGTGAGTCACAGAATTCTGCTGCAGAAACTCCATCACTATGGTTTCCGTACTGTGGCCCATTCTTGGTTCGAGTCGTATCTGACAGGGCGTCAGCAGCGTGTGGTTTTGAGTGGCAATTGTTCTTCGTCAAGATCCTTGAACTGGGGAGTTCCGCAGGAGTAAGTTCTGGGCTCTTTTCTCTTTCTATTGTACATAAATGACCTTGCCAGATTGGATGTCCGGGGTAAATTCACAATGTTTGCGGATGACACTACCATTCTCTGGCACGATGCAGACATTAACTCCCTGTCTGCTTCAGTCTCATCTGACTTGAGAAGGGTGAAGGAGTGGTGTGACTCTAATCTGTTGTCGCTGAATGTTAACAAAACTAGCATGATCTGCTTTAAATGTGATCTAGAAAACATAACAATTGGTAGTGCATCTCTTGTCAGGCAGCAGAACTCCAAATTCTTGGGCCTCATTATTGATAGCGGTCTAAAGTTTGATAGCCACATAGTCACACTTTGCGGAAAATTGTCGTGCGGCTGCTTTGCAGTAAAAGTCGTAGTCCAGGAGTTGGGTTCTGATTTGGCTAAAACTGTTTATTTTGCACTGATTGAATTGCGGCTTCGATATGGCATTGCTTTTTGGGGCTTGGCAACTAAACATCTGCTTGACATGTTGTTCGTGATTCAAAAGAGAGCAATTCGATATCTATCTCATGCTCGGCCACGCGACACATGTAGGCCCCTGTTTGTTCGTCTGCGGATTCTTACTTTTCTATGTTTGTATATTCTGGAAACTGTATGTCTTATATATATTAATAGAGATCAGTACATTGTTGCGAACCAGAGGTACGTGACCCGTCGGCAAATGAATTTACGTCCACCTATCCCATCATCCAACTTAATAAAAAAATCGGTAATATATGAAGGTATAAGGGTTTATAATCACCTGCCAGATGTTGTAAAAGGTTCGCCTACACTTAAAGTGTTTAAAAAACGTGTTTGTCTATTGCTAATTGACAAAACTTATTACCAATTGGATGAATATTATGGAGATGAGTTATAGTTTGCTGATGGTTTATGTTACATTCTTGGTTGACTATTTTGTTGACTTAATACTGTTTATTTCATTTTTGTGTTTTATTTTTTTTTACTATTCAACTAAATGATACTTTTTTAGGTAATTTCATGTATGTATGTGTATGTGCATGTGTATGTTCATATGTATATGTATGTATGTATGTATATATTTATTTACGGTATTTTTTTTATTATTTATTATTGCTAGTGCTATATATATATATATATATATATATATATATATATATATATATATATATATATCTAGTGTCTGAGTGTTATTACATCTTATACATACTTCTCTCTGTATGTAAATTGACCTTTTTATACTTTTTTGTCTTTTTTTTTAACTTTGTATAAATTTCTTTCCTTTGTTTTTATATTCTCTTTTTTGTAAGGTACACCGGGGTAAGTGGAACCGCATATTTAAATAGTTCATATTTATGATAATTTATTTTGGACATTATAGCACGAATCATATTCATTTTTTTTTTGTAACTAGACAGAGGTATTAGGTATTAAAATATGTTATGGTTATTTCAGAACATTTACAAAAATTTGGTATAATGGACTCAAAAAAAAAAATTCGAATGTGGTTCCACTTTCCCACTGTTGTGGGGTAAGTGTAAACTATCTCAATTTTATATATTAGATGCCAAAGAAAAACGAGTGGGCAAGTGGAAATAAAAAGCAAATCTTTATTTGTCAAAAAAAAAATACAGCTGAAATTAAAATTTTTTTCTAACAAATATTTAAACCATCGAAAGAAATGTCAAACCTAAATTTTCCCCTTTTTTCAAGTGTAGGATTGGGCAAATACATGTGAATTTCATGTGGATTAATTACTGACTGGTCGTCTTCATCAGGCCAATGAAACGTTGATGTTAAACGTATGTTTCTGGCAAATTTTACTTCGAGACATGGTTCTTTTGAGATAATTTGAGCAACATAAAATTTATAAGATTTTTTAGTAGGCAATTTCAGTATTATCCAGTTACCAACTTCGGCTGTTGTTATGTCTTTAGTAACATTATGCATAAAACATGTCTCCTTTTCAATTTCTCTGAATTCCTCTTCTAAATCAAAATCTTCAGATGAATCACTTTTAAAAGATTCATTCTCACTATCGACGTCATTTATGTCACTATTCTTTTCTTTTTGCGAATCGTTTCCTTTTTCTAGTTTTTTAGGTCTTACAGATTTCTTACTTTTGTTCTTTTCTATTTCTTTTAGTTTCTGAATAGCCTCAGAAGATGTAATAACTTCTGCTCCACTGCATATTTTTTTTCTTCCGGTTTTGGATTGGGGTGCCTGTTTTACGTGTTCTAGAAGCAACGACTCAAATGATCTTTTTTGTGTAATCGGCATAGACGGAGTGATTATATCAGCTGCTGTGTTAGGTTGAGAAATTGATACATTATCAACTTCTACAAGGGAAGCAATCCTACTCTCATTTAATGATTTTGAAGAGTATTCTGAAATATTTTGACCATATAATACTGATTTGGATGTAGATGCAACTGGTTCGATATTGCTAACGTGAAGATTTTCATTTGTTGGCAGAATAGAATCGGGCATTGGCTCAGGGGTGGCAGTATTTTGCAGAAGACCCCATCGTCGAAATGCATCTGGTTCATATTTTTCTTCTGGGATAATGTTATTATTATATGGATATATGCCATCTTTTGCAAATCCATTAATTATAATCTTTGTGTCTAATCGCTGCCAGATTTTTGAAATGATTGCACAAAACATACTTTTTGGCAATTTTTTGCCATAGTTTTTTCTTTGCCATTTAATTAAGTCCTCATCCCATAATAATTTTAGCGGCCTAAATACACTTAAGTCCATGGGTTGTAAGACGTGACTTGAATGAGGAGGTAACTTGATAATAACCACGCCATTTTCTTTTGCTTTTTCTACAACTGTAATCGAAACATGTGAACTGTGTCCATCGTAAATTAGAACAATTGGTCTCTCGAGGCCTACGCTTTTTAAAAAATTGTTTTCAAAGTAATGTTCAAAAGTACCCGCCTCCATCCAGCCATTTTTTGTAGTAGAATATGTCATGCCAGGAAATTCTTCATCTTTATTTGGAATCCAAGAGTCCCACAAATTTTTGCCCTTAAATACAACATGAGGCGGCAACTTTTCTCCTACTGCATTTGCTCCCATTAGGACTGTTATATTTTCTCGCCCGGGTCCACTAGTAGTTCTATGAGCAGCAGTGCCTTTTTCTCCAACAACTTTAATCCGGGAGGGGTCGAGACAGAAACTGGTCTCGTCGATATTAAATATCTGAGATGGTAATAAATCTTTAATTTCTTTTTTTTAAATTTTAAAATACTCAGAAATTATAAAAGGATCCAAGCTTCTCTTCCTTGCAACTTCCACGCTTTGTGGTTTTTTTTGGCTCAAATTAAAATCTCTTTTAAATCTTCTGAAGTAATCGTCTCCGGGTACACCATTTTTGAATGTGGTGCGTATATTATTTTCCCTGACATATTGTCCGATTAGTTCCAGTACTTCTTTTTTGGATAGGCCAAACCCCCATTTTTCCATGGTTTTTATGTTGCTAGCAATATTGTTTTCTACTTCAAAGGGCAGAGCTGGTGGCCTACCCATTGTTTTACTTTTTACTCCACGTTGTCCAGCTTTATGTTTGAATATAGTGGCTTTCGGAATATTATATAATTTAGATGCTCTACACAATGATAAACTACCACTTTTAACGGCATCTACTGCGGCTTTAAGAGCTTCTTTTGTATATGATGGCAAAGGTTTCGTACGGTTGTAATTTCGGACCATTTTCTACAATTAAAAAGAAAAATAGCATTAATGGGGTAAGTGGAATCTAGCGGGGCAAGTGGAACCATTCAGGTTCCACTTGCCCCTGTCTGGTAATTTCCACTTGCCCCACACGTTATAATATGGGGGTAAGTGTAAACAAGACGGTTTGTCTTAACCTTAACTAACTAACACATACACAGTATTAAAATATGTTAAAGTCAACTAGAAAGTATCCTTACCTCGTTAAAGCAAAGACAGTTCTTCAAACATCCATTGAACACACTAACCAAAACAACCCATGCACAAATTTAACATACGATTAAACTTGACGCCTGACAGCAGTAATGACACACACAAGTGAAAACGCCGGCGGGCGGCGAGAAACGATTTCGTACAGTTCCAGACTTTAGTAGGTGCTAGTCTTAATAGGTGGCGGCACCAATACTACAGACGGAGTGCATTTAATAACGAGTGGTTCCACTTTCCCCATATTTCCACTTACCCCGGTGTACCTTATATATTTTTGTTTTTGTGTTTTTTTTTAGCTTTGTAAATAGAAACGTCATTCTTTATACAATAAAGCTTAATGACTATGACTATGACTATGACTAGCTTGTAAAATGTTTCTGTCTCGATTTTCATTGTTATTATTGTATCCGCTTCTAGGTTGTTCGAAGGCAACTGGTTAATTAAATTAACTACAATTTTCCTGAATTGGGTTTTATGAGGCTGCCGTCGTTCGGGGTACATCTCCAAATACCTTGCTGAGGTAACGGGGTACATCTCCAAATACCTTGCTGAGGTAACGTCGGGGTTTCTGTATGATTGAAAGTACAGAGCTAACATGTTAACCTTTTCTTCATTTGAATACGGAATGCCGGCCATTTTCTACAGGTTTTGACAATTTACGTGTCAGATTTATGATTTTATTGGGATAAAATCGTACCTATTACTTATTAAAACACAGCTTTGATACTTTCAACTATTTAACTTAACGTCAAAGTCAAAATCCAATTTTGTTACAGATAAATCATGGCCTCCTTAGAAAAGCATTGAGAGCTTACATTACTTTAAATCATGGCCTCCTTAGAAAAAACTGAAACCTAACTTTACGAAGTGTAATATTTCGATGATACTAAAATCTTTAATGCACTTGTGAGATATCACTAGACTGGAAATTTTAGGCTCATTCCAAAAATCGAAAAATACAATATGGCGGCCATAAGAAAAATGAAAGTTGAGGCGGGTAGCGGGTTAACATAAAACAATGAAGACGTGTCGTATACGCCATCCTATTTGTCTTAAAAATGTGTCCGAATAATGTCAGGTTTTGGCAGCTGTCAAATTTACCGTTCTGGATGTACTGGCCAAAAACCAAATCCGCCATTTTCTGTTTTTCCCCTTATATTTCCAAAAACAATTGATCGATCGTAAATCTGAAACCGGATATCGAATGCAATAAGTTTCCTCTAAAACTTTCCCCACTTAACCTTTGCTGTAGGTATAATAGGAGCCGAGATTCCTGTATAGAGAAGCGAATCTGGGAGACACTGTATAATAGATTTTTTTTCAGTATTTGGATGTTAATTAGGTCCTGTAACTACATAAGCCACTTGTCTGAGTTCCTTGATTATATTAACAGAGAAGTTATTAGGAAAATCGCTTTTTTACTCTGAACATCTACACTGTATTAATTATATCAAGGACAAGCGACGGGAAATTTAAAGATTAATCGACTTACCTGTAAGGATGATTAATGGTAATTATTTTCATAAAATATTTCACCCCACTGTATCAGATAGAGGTATAGTAAGAATAAATTAATATTAAAATTTGTAAATATTAAAATTTTTGGCTCCGAATGAGACTTTTTGATCTTTAAACCACAATAAACCAAGCAGTGTCTGACACTTCCCCCACAGATACAACTTCAGACTTCGTAACCATAAACTCATTAATTTTGAAAATATGATTTAGTGGAGAAACAGATGTTCTGGATAGGATAGTAAGAGAATTATCTAGATTTAACAAATTAATATTAAAATGCATACAATTATTTGGCAATAACTTTATATGCATCCTAGAAACTGTAATAAAGCGGATTTTAAGGATGTTAAAAATTACTGACCGAAACCTTACCGCTGTCCGTACATTTGTGATGGCAGAAGTTCAATACTAATAATACATAATTTTCAAATAATTCTCTGCCATTTGGCGTAATGAACATTTCAAAAAGTGCATGGAATTCACACAGTTTGCAATCATAGGCTAATTTGTCGATCTTATCGCCGATTGCAAAAAGTGCTGTTTATCAAGAAGATGCGATTAATAACACAGAGAAAATGAATACAGGGAGATTGTACATCATTTGTTTTACCGACGCTTCGGTCTGATAAGTGTAATGAAACATGATATCTACATTCACTGACCCTGAGGAATCTATAATTTTGATGTCAATTACCTGAAGAACTAAATTTGCAAAGTTCAAGGAATTTTCCAATTTAATATAGGCTTTGAATACAATACCGGGTGTCCCAAACTTGAGTAAATGCATAGGAAGAAACCGTAAGAGATACGAAGTTTGTTAAATTTGCTCTTACACCTTAAAAAAAAATCTAACACACAATATACGTTGCTGACATTTCGATGCTGAAATTATAATATCAGTACAGCATTTTTTTCTTCAATATAGCCCTGTTCTTTTTCGAAAAATAATTAAACAATATTATAAAGACAAAATAAACAAGAAATCAGGATTGTACTTCCCTCGTAAAGGGAAGTATTGTAATACTGAAAAAATCACCCTCCGTGATTTTTCAGATTTTTACGTTTCAGGGTTCCTAATGCCCAAAAACTACTTACCCGTTTGACTTCAAATTAATTTTGGTAAAAAATTAAGAGTCATATATGACCTGGTAACAATTTGGTAGAAATCCAACAGGGTGAAACTAAATGGCGGCCCAGTGAATTGTTAAAAAAATGATTACTAAAAATTTTTTTATCTAATTTATCTCAAAATTTGCACCCAAATCAACTAATAAAATTTTGGTATGAATCCAAGATAGCGGAACAAATAAATTAATAAAACATATAAAAACTCAGCCTGAAGAAACTACTTTATGGACTGATTTCAAATAATGAACCATGATTAACTGTGGTCTAGAGATGAACTAGTACAATTGTGGTAAATAAAATGTTTATAATCGTGAAAAAATCACCCTCTCAGGTTTTATATATCTTCACGTTTTAGCGCCGTTTTATCTGTCAGTTCGTGGCATAGCTTAAAAACTACTTATAACATTCGCTTCAAGTTAAACTAATTATCCAATTTGCCTCAAATTTTGCACACAAATTAAGTGTTACGTAGGAATAAACTGGCAACATTTTGGTATGAATATGAGATAACAAAACAAAATGACGACCAAATAAAGTATTTAAAAAATCAGCCTGAAAAGAATACTTATTATATTAATTAAATTCAAGATGGTGGAACAAAATGGCAGCCAAATAACTTTTTTAGAAAATCAGCATAAAAAATCTTATTCAATTGACTTGAAGTCTTGCAGAAAAATTAAATGTGATATAGAAATAAACTGTTACGAATTCAAAATGACTTGAAAAAATGACGGTGTGTGTTAATGTAAAAACCACTTACGAAAATAGACAGTTTAACCCAGGAAAAGGAGGGACTAGCGTCCGAAATTTTGGTATGCAAGGAAAATGAGTGGACCTATATCTCCAACATGGAGAAATGGAAAGAAGAAAGAAACAAATTGGAGGAAAACTTAAATTTAATTACATCAATCAGCACACTAGAATCTGAAAATAACACCTATTCTATAGAGCTTAAGAAACTGCGCCAAACCGTATCCAATCTACAGGATGGAATTCATTCAAAATCAGGAAGTCCCAGGTCGGAGACTGACGACTCCGGGAATGCTCGGCCGATACAAATGCTAATTCAAGTCCAATCATAAACCATAATATACTTAACTTAGGGGGAGACAACGTCAGAGGAGCAGTTTCGCATTTTAAGGATGGCACCAACCGGATGTATGACATAAACTGCCAAAGAAAACGACAATTTCTCCTAGAAGAAATGATTAACGACTGTAAACAAATGTCCAGGAATTTTGATAAAAATGACTTCGTTATAGTATTTCTTACAAATCATAATGCTGTAACTGGAAAATATTTGACTTCAATACAGATGGAAGCTTTGCTGTTAAGTACTTCCCACACTAACGTGATCGCTGTTGGTTGCAGTTTCCAGCATAATAGGCCAGTGTTAAATAACTTTATACACCTTCAAAATTCACTGATAGAGGCTACTTTTAGGAACACAGATGCAATTTTGGTCCTGTTTTGGGAACATTTGAGGGGCTTCTGCCCTGGGAAAGTAGAGCGGAACTTTTCACTCATCTTATCCGCAACCATATTGTGAAGCAGCCCAAAGGAAATTTTTGGACACATCGAGGGAACAGAGCGTACAGATAAGCAAATCACGGTCGCCTCGAATTCCATCTATGACTAATAGGACATCTCACATCGACCATGCGGTACTGAATAACAGGTGAGAAGAACTTTCACTTTTACTGTTAAATGTTCAGTCAATACGAAACAAAACAGCTGAGCTTACGGTATACTTGCAGGAATGTAATAACCCTAATATTGTACTACTTACGGAGCATTGACTGAAATGGGATGAACTTATCCATCTTCCAAATTATGTAGTCATATCCAAATTCTGTAGAACACAAATGTCTCATGGGGGCAGCATGATTTTGTTATACGAAACGTTTTTGGAACAGAATTCTCTTCAGAGAGTAGATAAACTTAATTACCTTCTTAACGAGGTCGCGTTTGAATTCTCTGTCATTTACTCCAAGCTCAAGAACTTCGGTTTGGAGAGCCTACTGACTGAGGTACCCTGCTCTGCACGTATTATACTAACGGGAGACTTTAATATTAATTATGATGAACAAAACTCCGTTTCTGCTCTTCGCTTGTGTAATTTGTTTAGATCCTTTAATTTGTCGATGCATGTGGATTCGCCAACACGCATTACTCAATATTCATCTAATACTATTGATTATATTTGTTCTAACCTCCCTACCAATATGATAAATTGTACTGTTGAGAATGCTGCTTTGTCAGACCACGAGGCCATTATTTGTAAGATTTTAGAAAATAAGGAGCGTATTAAGTCTGCGCCACGTTTTGGACGAATATTTAGTGGCAGAAATTTTAATAGGTTTCGTGACCTGTATGATTCGACTAATTGGGGGGATCTGCCTAAATTGCCAGATTCGCTGTCACCCCGTATGACAAAGTGATGCACCTATTTAATGTTGCTTTTCCAATAGTTAAATTGAGATCAAGGACTGTGCCGAAGCGTTCTTGACTCACAAAGGGTCTTAAAACCTCATCCAAAAATCTACGTTCACTCCATACAATAAGAAAGTATACGGACTGTCCATGGTTTCACCAATATTTTAGCACCTACCGCTCTTTGTATCGACATTTGATCAGATTGTCAAAGAGGACATTTTATTCAGATCGCATTAACAACTCTTCTAATAGGCAGTGAGTGTTGGAGAATAGTGAATGATATCCGCCTTAACTATTATATTAACTTATTTGAATACTTTTTTTTGTAATGTGGCCGGGAATCTTCAGAAAAATTTAAATCCATCGAGAGATCCAATTCAGTACATGACACACATTTCCATCCAAAACTCGTTCTTCTTTCTACCAACGAATCTAGATGAGCTTAAAAAAACTTTACACTCCATTGAAAATAAAAAATCATCAGGCGAGGATGGGCTGTCTGTTAGGATTTTCCTCAACTTGCCAGATGCAGCCTTGCTGGTAATGGTTGAAGCAATCAACGTCTCATGGTCATTGGGTATATTTCCAGCCTGCCTAAAATCTGCAAAAGTAATCCCCATTCATAAAAAAAGGAGTACTGATGAACCTGCAAACTTTAGACCTATTTCTATTATATCAACCTTGTCGAAAATAATCGAGAAGCTGGTTAAGCATCGGATGTTGTTTTTTCTTAGCTTAAATAATAATAAAGTAAGTCCCAGTTTGGCTTTCAAGAGGGAATGAGTACTAATGATGCCATGTATAATTTTCTTTGTGACCTGTATTGCCAAATTAATGATGGTGGAGTTTCTGCGGCGGTCTTTTGCGATCTGTCGAAGGCATTTGACTGTGTTAGCCATGAGATTCTGCTGCGGAAGCTTGAAATTTATGGTTTCAGGGGCGTGACTTTGTCTTGGTTTTCCTCTTAGTTGGGTGATCGTCGTCAACGTGTGTGCATGGGTTCTGCGTCTTCTGAGTGGGGTTCAGCGGCCTGGGGTGTACCCCAGGGGTCTGTTTTGGGTCCGATACTATTTCTCCTGTATGTCAATGATCTGACGGACCTTGATATTCGGGGGAAATTTACCCTGTTCGCTGATGATACATCAATCCTGTGGCATGGTACGAGTGGCGGACCCCTACACTCCACCCTGTCAACAGACCTCCAGGCTTTAAAGATCTGGTTTGACTCAAATTTACTGTCATTGAATCCCAATAAGACTAAAGTATTATGCTTTAGGGACGACCTGGAGGACATTTTAATCGGGGGCGTTCCAGTTACACAGTGCACGCATAACCAATTTCTTGGCTTGATCATGGACAATGGACTCAAGTTTGAACAGCACATCATCAGTCTTGCTGGGAAGATATCTGGGGTTGTTTTGCCATAAGGGTCACAACTCAGGAGCTTGGTCCAGCGGTTGGTAGATCTGTGTACTTTGCTCTAATTGAATCACGACTCTGGTATGGAATCTGTTTCTGGGGATCGGCTAGCAATTATCTCATCCAATCCCTCTTCGTATTACAAAAGCGTGCTCTTCGGTATATATGCAAAGCAAAGCCTAGGGATTCATGTAGACCTTTGTTTATTCGAGATTCATTCGAGAGCATTCTCACAGTCACGTGTATCTATATATTGGAGGTCGCTAGCCTTTTATTCAAAAATCGTCATAAATTTACAATAAAAAACTCCAGGTATGTTACGCGGCAGATAAATACTTTACACCTGCCTATTCCCACATCAGCATTGACACGGAAATCTATTTTCTATGAGGGCAAAAAAATATTCAATCACCTCCCACGCGACATTAAGGAGGCCGCATCGCTGATTATTTTCAGACGTCACCTGAAAATGATCTTGGTAGGAAAGGCATATTATAGTATTTTAGAATTTTATAATGACATATTTTAGCTGTGTCAGTCTCCTGCTTTGGTTGTATACGTTGGTTTTTAAATACTTGTTAACACTGTAAATTTTAAATTTTAATTCTATGTTACTTTTTATGTTTTAGACTGTAATGTTTTTGATTTAGATTTAGGGGAGTGTTTCAGTTGTACAGCTTTGTTAACTAATTTGTATTGTTATAACAATAAAGCATATTTTGACTTTGACTTTGCCCAAAAATCAAGTGTGACATAGATAGAAACTGATAAAATATTGATAAGAATACAATATGATGCAACAAAATGGCACCCAATAAAACTGTTTGAAAATACCTATATATAACACATATATACTGTGACTATCTTCTGATGGGTCACATTTTACTATTCCTAACAAACGGAAAACATTATAACAAGGGAAGTTCCGGGTAAAGGAAATTTACCGATTTTAATTTTGTTGGCAGCCCGGCGCACAGTGTCATTTTAGCGGAAAAAAATCCAAATTTTAACTTTAAAATTAAAAAGTATTTATATTCGCAAATGATCAAAAACAGATTATAAAAGTATATCATGCCCAATGTATTTAAGGTAAGTTGCTAAAAACTTTGCAGTAAGCCATGGAAAATGGGAAACAGCTGAAGGTTACTCGAAGCTGTCAATACAAGTTAAGTCTGACGCATCAGTTTCTTTTGGTATAAGCGTACGTTTAAGTAAAAAATTGTGATTATAAATTATGGAAGAAATAAGCAGAGGTACGTAGTTAATGATTTAAGCTAATAAGAAAGAAATTTAAGCATGTATTAACGCAAAGTTTGTCGAATTTCCAAATCTTTATTTTTTTTTGAATTTTCAATTTTAATCGAGATTTAAAAAAATACACCAAAAACCATATTTCCAGTTTTTGCATTATTCAATACTTCAATATGTCTAGTTTATAACTGTTATAATTTTTTTTGCGACTTTTTGCGATTCTAGCCAATATGATATTTTTTAGAAAGTCCAGTAACCATAAAAAATGGGGATCTTTCAGAGGTTTGGTTACGAGCTCGGAATGGCGATAAAGAAAAAGCAGTTGTCGAAAAAGTAAACGTGTATTTTGGTGATAATAAAGAAAATACACCATCTAGAGATGCATTGGAACAAATGACAAAATATTTTTGTTTAAAAATGAAGACTTTTTTCAAAAACTGCCATCGAAATATTAAATACTTTAAAAAGACACATGAGAATTGGTTAAATAAGGCAATTATTTTTCCAGTTAGTAAAAATGCTGAAAAAAAACTGGTAAGTTTCTTAAAATAAAATGTGCCTTCAAAAATAATGTCACTTTTTTATTTTTTTTAAGAATCAATATCAATGTTATTACGCAACGTTGTACTCTACAAACTAAAAGATAGGAATAATGGCATAAATGTGGTCTTTATCATTGAGCTAGAAGTCAAGTTGGAAAAGAGGGAGGCGACATTATTTCTGGAGGCTACTGTAATTTGTATATACCGGGTTATTTTGAATTTTATTTCTTATTTTGTCAATACGTCAAAAAACCTAAATTTTTTAAACCTAAATTTTTTGAAGATTTTTTTTTTGGTTTTTGTAGGGTCTTAAAAGAGGCAGACCTAGGAAACGTTTTGAGGATTTGGGCCCAAAAGCCAAAAAAAATAGAATAAAGGAAAAAGTCACTGGTATGTCAAATGAAGAACTTCTTCATGTAGTAAGTGAGTCCGAGAAATTTTTACCAAGCCAAGAACCAAGGATTATGTCCCCAGAAAAGGCTCTTGCGCTCTCTTTGGATTTAGATTTATCAGTCAGAAAATATAGAATTTTGAGATCTTCAATTAATGCAGTTCATAAGGGCTGTGTGCCGAGCGAAACCGTCATAAATAATTTAAAAAACACATATTTGCCAAAAAATATAAAAGTGACCGAAGTTTCTGCAGAAGTAGATCTACAAGAAATTCTAGACAAAACAGTAAAAAGTCTATTAAACATTATAAACCTTTCGGAAATAAGTAATGATGACAAATTTAATTTAAAATTAGTGTGCAAGTGGGGGTTTGACGGCAGCTCGGGGCACAGCCCTTTCAAACAGAAATTTTCTGAACAAAGTTCCACAACTTATGAATCTATTTTTTTTATTGCATTTTCACCAATTAGAGTCCTTTAGAATGGCAAACCGATTTGGAGAAATCCACGTCCTTCCTCCACAAGGTTCTGCAGACCTATCAAATTTGTATTTACGAAAGAAACTGCAGAACTTGTACGGAAGGAAGAGCGTAAAATGAAAGAACTCATATCTAATCTTAATCCTTATAAATATTTTACACACAGAAAAGTTACCACTAATAATCGTGGTAACATTGATGACGATATAAAGAAATTTTTAATAGTTGAATAAACTATCTATTTTAAAAGGTATTTAAATTAGGTACCTAGTCATTTTAAAGGTCTCTAAGTTGCCTCATTTCTATTGTAAAACATATGTAAGTTTCTTGTTATTGTTCTAATAATTATAAAATATTCTTTAGAGTTATTACTATTTATATATATATATTTCATATTAATATGTTTAATCTATATTATACATTCTTGTTAATCAATTGTTAATTTTTCGTTTCGGATATGCAAATAAAATATTTACCTGATTTGAGCTATTCCTATGTTACCTAATTAATTTATAGTTGTTAACCACCCTGTACAAACATTAAATTTATCCAAAAAATAATAAATTTAAAATAGTTAATAAATATATAAAGAACAATACATTTAAAAAAGTACTTTTAATGATTCTTAGGTTTTTGAAACATTTAAAAGCACAATTAATGCATTACTTTCATAGACATAGGCACAAATAAGCAAAATAAAACTTTTATTGATTTAGTAGCTTCACTTATGATCAATAATATTTTTATTCAAAATAATAAATTTTGAAAAAAGTAACCATATTGATTTTTTCAAATTTGATTTTAGCCCCAGCCTCCCCTATCGGCATAGGGGATTTTTTAAAATTGGATTAACAATGTTATTTATGTCCTAAATAAATGTGCATGAGTAAGAAATATTAATTTTAAATATTTTGTAAAAATATGATTTTTTTCCAAAAATGGCCCTATTTTTGACACTGTGCGGCGCCATGGTTTTGCTAGAATAATAAGGTCTCAAAGTTGTATTACCTTATTTACTAGACACGTAAAAAGATATTTTTACTTCACGCTTATGCTGACGGTTTATGCAAAATATACATTCAAGTTTTCGTTTGCGACATCCAATGTACAATTACATAATATTATTACATAAAAACTGAGTCTCGTCAATAATTTTATAATAAACATAGTTATATTCCGATCGTCGCTGCGTAAATAGATATACTAACTTGTTGTTGTAGAGCTAATTCATAGTCGTGTCGTAGTAAAAAATTTTACACAAAAAAAAGCAAAGTTAATTTATTACTTTCATCGTAAAAGGCAAGTATTATAATCGTGAAAAAATCACTCTCTGAGATTTTTTCGGATCTTCACGTTTCAGGGTCCCTAGATGATAAAAAACATGTTTTCTCAATTTTGTCGGTCTGTTTGTTTGTCTGTTCGCGGCGTAGCTAAAAAGCTACTTATCTTATTGACTTCAAATTTTGGTCAAAAATTAAGAGTCATATGAGGATGACCTGGTAACATTTTGGTAAAAACCCGAAACAAAATGGCGGCCTAGTGAAGTGTTAAAAAATTATTATTAAAAAACTATTCATCCAATTTATCTCAAATTGAAGTATTATGTCGAAATCAAGTGGTAAAATTTTGGTACGAATCCAAGATATAAAATATTTAAAAATTTAACCTGAAAAACTGCTTAATGGTTTGATTTCAAATTGTGTGTCATAACTAATTGTAGTACAGGGATCAACTAGTAAAATTCTGGGACTAATTCAAGGTGGCCGAACAAAATGGCGGCCAAATAAAAAGTATGTAATCGTAAAAAAATCACCCTTTCAGGTTTTACACGTCTTTACATTTTAGCGTCCCTAGATGCCAACACAGTCTTCCGGTTCGTCTCGTCGAAGGTAGACCTCTGTGTTATTAACATAAGTGGTTTCACGTGTTCGGTTTTGCTGCTTTATTTCGGGGGGAAACGAGAGACTCAATCGCTCAGAGTGGAAACTAACGACCCCGCAAGAAAGGGAGCAGACGCTGTGAACGTCTGAGGCCTAGTTTTTCCTGCATTCTATCCCGTTTGTCTGCCGCAGTTCTACATAGAATATTAGCGTAATGGACGCTATGTGGGGGAGTGGGAGGGGTAAGGGGATAGCTTGGAAGAAAAGGTCATCTCGTGATATCAGTAGTACTCTCAAGGGGCATCTAGTGAAAGCCAAGACGCATTTCAAAAATTAAAAAGTTATTTGAAAGATTCTGGGTGTTCGGGAGCTAACCTATTGGGCTGGAGAATGGCGCTGAAAGCAAAAAAGTGACAGCCGACTCCATTTTGAGAAAGAAAGAAAAAAGAAGAAGTAGATGCCAAAAAAATATGTTTTATCAATTCCGTCGGTCCGTCTGTCGGTATGTCTGCCTGTCTATCTGCCAGTTCGCTGCATAGCAAGACTACTTTCCCGATTGACTTCAAATTTGTATCAAACATTAGGAGTCATATGGGATGACCTGGTAATATTTTGGTAAAAATCTAAAGTGGCGAAACAAAATTTTGGTACGAATCCAAGATGGCGGAACGAAATGGCGGTATCTTAAAATATTTAAAAATTCAGAATGAAAAAACTACTTAATGGATTGATTTCGAATTGTGTGCAATAATTAATTGTGGTATTGGGCTCAACTACTAAAACTGTCTTACCAATTCAAGATTTAGCGTTTCTAGATGCCAAAAAGCATGTTTTATCAATTGCGTCGGTTCGTCTATCGGTCTGTTTATCAGTTGCATCCTCAGGATACATATATAGATCTTATATCCTGCATGAAACCCATATTATCAGTGATTTTATTCCCTTGTTCCATATATATTACTCAGATATTAAGTTTCTAAATGGTTTTCGTTAACAATTCTTTTCTTGTTATGTTAGAGTGGTGTATTATTTGGGGATAGGATCCAGTAAAAAAAACAAAAGACTATTTTTAAATAGTTGACGTTTCGTAATTTTATTGTTGCATCTTCAGGACACATATGTAGATTCTATATTCAGCATGAAATCCATTTTATCAGTTTTTACATATTCCGTTTGTCCGCAGATATTTATTAGATATTAAGTTTCTAAATGGTTTTCGTTAACGATCCTCTTGTTTTTATGTTAGAGTGGTGTATTACGAACCCAGTCGCATATGTATTGAACCAAAGGAAATCGTAAGAGATATTTATTTTTGTTACGTAGTATTTATTGTTCATAACATAAATTCAACAAATACAACTACATTTATTTGATAGTATGTGGAATTAACAATTTTCCTTATCTATATCACTAACAATAGTAATGATGATAAAAAAACATTTTTGTTAGGCTTGTCGCATATTAATTGGACCATAAAAATTTGAATAATTTGCCAGAGTTGCCACTGAGTATAGGCACCTTTTTGTTTTATAACTGTTCAAGTCTTGCTTGCATGGTGTCTACTAATGTTTTACAATATTTTGGTTGGAAGTTATTCCAGATTTCCTGAATTTTGTCCTTTAATTCGGAAATGGTGCGGACGGGACTGTTCGTAGAGTTTTTTTATTTGATGCCATAGTGTTTCGATAGGCAGAATGTTATGGTTTGGCGGTATGGCATGCTGCGCGCCATCTTGGAATATGAATCCTCCCCTCTAGCAATTGAATCTCATCAATAGAAGGAATTAGTTCTTGTAAAATTGACTTATACTTTACAGCACTGACTGTACCATTAATAAAAAGAAAATGACCAAGCCCTTGCGAAGACATACATCCCCATACCATGATGGAGGCTGGGAATTTAACTTTTCTCTTGAGGCAGTCTTTATGATATTCCTCCCCTTGAATTCGTGAATCACAACACATACTTCAAATTTAGACTCGTCGCTCCATATAACGGAATCCCACTGACGTTGTGACCAGCTTTTATGCTCCTTTGCTCACAAAAGTCGATTTCTTTTTTGTTCTTGCGACAAAAGCGGCTTTTCCTTGGCCTACATTGAAAACATTTAAATTTGTTTTTTGTTGTATTTTGCTATAAACTTACTTTGTAGAAGCGATATCCCATTTTCTTAATATTTCTCAACCAGATGTCTTTTGAAATGCGTTTACCAATTGCATCTACCCATTTTACAGCTAACTTCCGTTATGAAGCTCGATGATCTTGTTTAATTAGTGTACGATGAGCCCGCTTATCTCTTTCTGTAATTTTCGAAAAACAGCCAGACTTCGCTTTTGGCCGAACATTTCCGCTTTTTTTTTGAATTAGAATATAGTAAATACTAGGTGACAAAAATAAAATTATTTTAAATATGCCCTTGGTCCAATACATATGCGACTGGGCTCGTATTTGGGGTTAGGATCCAGTAGAAAAAAAACGTTTTTTTTTTGTCTACGTTCCGCAACTTTATTGTTGCATCCTCAGGACACATAAATTTTATATTCTGCACGATACCCATATTATCAGTCGTTACCTACTCCGTTGGTTGGCAAGTATTTCCCAGATATTAAATTTTTAAATGGTTTTCGTTAACGATCTTCTTGTTGTTATGTTAGAGGGGTGTATTATTTGAAGTTACGAAATATCTGAGGACCCAAGGAGTAGGTAAAGACTAATATGGGTTTCATACAGCATATAAAATCTATGTGTCCTGAGGATGCGACAGTAAATTAGCGAAACGTCGGCAATTTAAAAAGGGTCTTTGTTTTTTTACTGGATCCTAACCCGATCTAATACACCACTCTAACATAAAAAAATCTTGTCAATTGATTTTAAATTTTGCAGAAAAATTAAATGTGAATATGGGATACTTATTGAATTTATTTTAAATTATGTCCAAAAGTCAGGTGTGGCGTAGGTGGAAAGGAAATGGTAAACATATTGGTAGGAATCCAATATGATGAAACAAAATGGCGCCCAATAAAAATGAAGAGACAATATATGTAACACATATACTGTGACTAACTTGAACCACACTTCACTCTTCCCAATAAAAATAATCATTCATTACGAGGGAAGTTCCGGGTAAAGAATTTACCGATTTTTTTTTAATGAGGACGTTCGGAAATAAAATAGATTTATATACAGGGTGGCCAGCTATATTCTGACCCATTTTGGACTTGCGGTTTTCCCTGAATTTTTTCAATTGGCTGAAAGTTTTGTTTGAGTCATATTGTCATTTTATTTTTACAACCGGAATTACCGAAAACAAAATAGCTGACTTTCAGTTATAGGGCAACTTTGTTATTTTAAATGTAATACCCTGTATATATATATATATTCAAAATCGTAAAGTTTAGTCTTTTCCCTTTTCAAAAATGTAATACAAGCTATACTTACGTTACAGATGGTTTGGTTATATGTCTATATGGATTTAACGGATAGCGTTTTCGGGGTATAGGGGTCCGAAAACGCAAAAATCTAAAAAAATCGTGGAGGGGGATTTTTTCACGATTATAAACTAATAATATAAAAAAAAACAAAAATGTTTATTTCAAAAATTGTTGAAATCGCTTTTTGCACATTAATGTAGCAAAGAAACAATAAAAATTGTTTTTGTAAATTAAAAAAGCTCTGGTTATCCGTTTCATCTGTCTAGCTTTTTTGTTTTGAATAAAATTGTAGTTTTTTGAGTTCTTCAATCGTTTTTCCGAAAAAAAAAACAATTTTCTATGTAATTTTAAAAATTACAAGTTTGTTGAACAAAATTCTCCTTAAAAAAATTATACTATGCGAGTTAATTGCATTTCACCCCCTTTCACTTCAAGTCAAAATAAAGGTCTCCATAATAATTCCTTTGTGGAAGTTTTTCCCCAATTTCGTTGGACTATAATAGAATGTTAATAACAGCTGACAACTACACAAAAGCTTCTAAACCGCAAAATTATTACAATTGTCTTATGTTCAATAATATTTCTGGCAATTTTCCAAAATATTTCCATTGCTTTTACTGAATTAAATTCAAGTTTGTGATCTGGCATATGTGGAACGAGAGGATAAAAAATGAATGGACCATTTAAAATGCGACAGAGCAGAGAAATTTTGCCTAGAAGAATATATTTTTGACAACAGTAATAAGGCAGATATTTCTGATATTAACCCAGATATGCCTGAATTATTTTTTATTTCTTTTTTCTTTAAAAACCGTGAAAACTTGCTAAAAACTTCTTAACTAAATTTAAAAAAATAAGTTTTATGGATCTTTGTTAAATTAAAGTGTTTTTTGAGGGCGTCCTTAAAAAAGGACAATAGGAAAATACGCATAAAAACCAAATATACAATAACTTTACATACAGTTTTATTCAAAAAATATACAAGAGATTAAAACTATTTTAACATTATCAGCAACATAAAATTTCAATAAATTCATTTGTGGTAGATAGAAAAACACTCCAGATGAAGCGCAACATTACATTTCACACATTTTTTCTGGACTTTTTTGTGACAAACTCTACACCGAGTTTGTTTCTCCTGTCTGACGATAAAGTGTTCTCTATTGTCAAAACGTGACTCAACATTTTCTAGAGATGAAGGACGGCCTCTCTTTCTAGATGTCCTGTTGGTTTCTAGAAGAGTTAACGCCACTTGTCTTCGAAATGATAAATGGTCAAGCTTTCCATTTTGAAAGCGATGTAGCTGCCACGCATTTTGTTCAGCAAGATCTAGGCAGTAAGCAATCAAGCAAAAGTACCATTTCTTCCCTCTGATTGAGGTCCTATATAGGCTAATGTTCTGATCGCAGCGATCAACTCCTCCCATGAAACTGTTATATACAAAGATACTGTGAGGCTGATTAACTGTAATCCGCTTTTTTTCTTTTTGTGAATACCTGGATACTTGATGTAAGGGTTCAATTGTCAAATTATTGGAAGCAACGTTCACTCTATTATTGTCATGCCATTTAACCAGCATCACTTTATTATCACAAGATCGAAAATCATAAGTTCCCCTTGTTTCCTTTTTCATATCATTTTTTGAAAGAACGGGACATTTTGACATCCTGTTTTCCCTGATAGTACCTGTCGCGCGAATCTGTCTATTGTGAAGTTCTTGCAAAAGTGGCACTGTGGTGAAAAAATTGTCAAAGAAGACATGGTATGGAAGAGATCCAAGTGTAGACAAAACATCTGAGTATTGCAAAATAATGGATGGTCCAAGTCCAAAAGTTTTGTAACTTATATTTAGCTTTGTGTTGGCACCTTGATATGGTTCCAGCCAAACACAATATCCGTAACTGGTGGCACCCATCCACATTTTGTAGCCATAGCGAATTGGTTTTCCCTTGATGAACTGTTTGCACCCGTGCTTACCAAAGTACGGCACCATAGACTCATCGACGCTGTGAGTTTCACAAGTTTTGGAAATTTTTGTTGATTTTCTCAAAAAGTGGTCGTACCTTGGCGAACTTATCCCCTTTATCAAGCAAGTCATTATCGCAGCAATGTAAATTTGACAATATAAATTCGAATCTGTCACGAGACAAACTGCTAGCTACAAGCTCGTTTCGTGTATCGCTTGAATTTTCCCAAAACATACGTCTTCGAGGCAAAGGCACGTATCCGCTCAAAACTAGAATCCCAAAAAATGAGGTCATTTCTGCATAAGTAATATTACCAACCTTATTTTTCTTCAAAGCATACTGATTACTGTATACAACAAACATGTCAATAATCTCGCTATCAAACATTTGCAAAAATAATTCAGTCGGCAGAAAATTGGGTTTGACATCATGAAATGTAGGCCAGGATATTGGATTTGGTTCTAGATCTTTGGAAACCCATTTGTAGTTTTTTTGTAAGGACGTTTTTAGTAAACTCAGAGGAATATCGTCTTCATCCAAAGATTGATCTTCATTCCGAGTCATAATTTCAGCATTTGCCCTGAGCTGGGTACCGGGTAAATTATTGAGAGTCATTATTTCCTCATCTCCCGAATCCTCGTCAGTTAAATCTTGACATGCATTTGTAGGGGGCATAAGGGCTATATTAATTTCGTTCGAATCTGGCACAAGATCATCTTCTTCTAAGCTATGAAGAAGCTCATCTAAGGTTAAACCACTGAAAGAAAAAAAAATATTTACAATGACCCCTACCTTTATGCCTAATGTCCTAAAATAAGGACAACGGTTTTTTATGCATCCATCAAAACCAACCGCGTAAACAATGTAAATTTGTTGATTTGTATTGATAACAAGCATATGTTAGGTTTTTGTTTTTGATGGTAAAGTAAAAAATAACAAATAAACAAATTTGCAATACTCACCCAACTAGTCTAAGGTCAATGGGACATGCCATTTTTTAAAATAACACAAAGTAATAGCACAATAACTAACGAAGAACGTTTCAAAACAGTGCAACTGCGATGAACGCGTGTTAAAGCATATTTGGAGGTCACTGTCTGTAGGCCCATCTCTGTAAAACTTAATGTAGTACATATTATATCAAAGTAAAGAAACCTGGAACAAATGTCCTTTTTTAAGGACGCTAGGCATATCTGGGTTAACGGGGCTAAACCCAAAACAAAAACATACATAATACGATTCAACTGTACTCACATTAAAAGAAGGAACGTGAGCTTGCCTGATAGAGTTCAGAGTATCTGTAAGATATGGTTATTTTATTGTGAAATTTAATTGAGCTTTTAAGTTTAATGTGTAATATTTTACGATATTCGCAAGCGCTCAGGAAACCGGAATGTTTCCAAAGAGACAAGTTGTTTGTGAAAGAGATTTATCTAAATCAGGAAGAAAATGTCCTAAATGCTGCTAAAGAAACCCCGAGGTAGGAAAAGGGTTATCCGACGAGGATTAGACAAGCCGGTTTCCCTTGCCGTGGGTGTCTTGATGTGGAAAACCAAACTAGCAATTTATTATATTTTACTTCCCTCCAGTGGCGGCGCCAGCTATTTTTATTAGGTTGGGCGATGCCCGGCAGAACTGTTTGGTGACTGGGCAAACCCAAACTAACCCAAACAACCAAAGAGTAGATATTGCATTATTTAATGAACATTATTTATATGTAGGTACTTACCTTATCTTATTACTTTAAAATAAAAAAAGGTACAGGTAAATAAAATTTAAACCAAATTTAAATCAGTTATTATTTATAAGTTTACTGAACAAAAACATGCAACAACAAAATTAAAATAAAAGGAAAAGGTTAATAGTACTAAAAAAGAACTATTTTTCTATTATTGTGTTTCTTAGAAAAGGAATCTACAACTAAATCTAAATCCATCGATTTAATAATGGTTTTTTCAATATATAAGATACCCAAATCAGAGAGTCTTTCGTGACTCATTGTGGTTCTTAGATAATTTTTTATACGTTTTAAACCACTAAATGATCTTTCACAAGCAGCACTCGATGAGGGTACCGTTATGGCAATGGTGCATAATTTATTGATTTCGTGGAAAACGATGTCAAATTCTTGAAGAAGAATGGCTAAATCTGATAGGTTATTAATTTTTTTATTGTGATTTTCTTCATACCTTTCAATCGTTTTCGGTAGTAATTTGACTTCGTTTTCTACCGACGCTATATCACACCCATAATGACAAGCTAAAGGAAGTATTTCTTCTAAATTTAAAAATGCCGTATTTGAAGGGTTTAATGAACTAAATCCCTTCAGAACGTTGATATTTTCGTCAAAACTTCGACAAAGTTCTGAAGAGATTCGGTCAATTATTGGATAATATAAATTGTATTGAAACTCACTTTTTTTGGTTACGCATCTCTCCTCTTCAAGAGAAGTAATTTTTTCTATAATAACGGCATTTTTAAATTTAGAAGGTAATTTTCTTTTTCTTTTACTATTTACATCGTCTAAATCAATATTATTAGACAGTGCATTTTCTACAGTTATAGTCCATAGCTTTTCAAATTCAGAATCATCCCTATTAGATTTGAATAACTCTTTTAATGATTCAACTAATGTTATGCTTTTTAAAATATCACTGTCTTTGCTTTGTAAATAGTCCGATACATTTTTTAAATTCAACAAAAATTTGCAAAACAGTTCTAAGTTAAAAATAAAAGTAAAATTAATATTTTTTAACAGTCCGTTTGCCTCTGGGGAGCGAGCGTTATTTTCTATTGCATACTGGTTTAATAAAACTAGTATAGCTGGCAGTGTTTTTTTTTATAGCTAAACAGCTTGAAATATGAGAAGTCCACCTCGTTTCACAGAGTCGTTTCAGTTCTATGGGTTTCTGTTCTGGATCTAGCTCTTTTTGAATCATTACAAAATTATTGTGCACTGCAGATCCACTCATGAAAACATACAGATTTTCCAGAACAGAAAAAAAAATATTGCAGTCCTTTAAATTTTTACAAATATCTACTATTATCAAATTTAAACTGTGGTTGAAACAGTGCACATAAATCGCCTGAGGAACTTCTTTTCTCAAGAGGGTTTGTACACCAGCAACTTTACCACTCATAACGTTCGCTCCGTCATAAGTTTGTGCCACGCAATTGTTTCATCAATCAGTCTCACATTCTCTTAATCGTTTTTTTATAAACTGAAGCAAAGAAGCAACATCTAATTTATTTGCTGCCTCAAAGCCCAAAATCCTCTCATAAATAACACCATTTAAATAATATCTTACAATTATTGACAATTGCTCAGTTTTACTTAAATCTTTTGTCTCGTCCACCATAAGGGCAAAGTAGCAGGCCTGTTTAACTTCTTTGCTGATATTTTTAATTGATAGTTCAGCCATACAATGTATTAGCTCGTTTTGAATGGAATGATGTGTGTACTTGGCATTTTTTGGGCCCTCAAATAACCTTTTTGCAATTATGGTATTATCACGAGACATCAGATCTAATAATTCTAAAAAATTACCCTTATTTTGACTTGTTTTTGATTCGTCGTGACCCCTTAAAGCAATTCCCTGCGTAGATAAATAAATTAAACATCTAATAATAGATTTAATATAATCCCGATTTTGTTGAATTAATTCGGAATGTGCAGTACTTATTTGAGCTGCTACTGACTGATTTTTTTCCGTTTTTTTGTATGATTGCCACGCTACCATCGAACTTTTATGTTGAAAACTATTGTCGTGATTTTTAAATCCAGCTTTTGTTTCTGAAGCCCTTTTCCAATTTTTGTAACCGTCAGAAATAAAAGTTTTTGAGGTCCCTGCGCTTTGCATCGAAAAAAATCTGCAGGGATAACAAAATACAGCATCTTCTAAAATACTGTATTCAATCCACGGGTATAGCTTATAAAAATCTGATTTAAAAGATCGAAGATCAGAACCAAATTTTGTCAGGGAATGGGGGTTTCTTCAGCGTCGCTGGTGTACATTCTCATTCTACCAAATAATATTTAGGTTTTAGCAATATGTACAGGGTAAATGGTTATATTTTACTAGCTATCTTATTATGTATTGCTTGTAGAAAAAAGTTTAAGTAAACAAAGTAAGTAAATTTAGTGCTAATTAAGAATCTGCAATTAAAAATAAGAAAAAAACAAACTTTTTTAAATGGGACAAACTGTAGATATATTTTTATCTAAAACAAAAGATCTTTTTTTTTTTAGTATTTTAAAAAAGACAAAGGCAAACATACAAGAAAACGAAGATGTTTACTTTTCACCGGCCCACCGGCGCGGCGTGCGGAAAAGACCCATAAGTTATTTTTTTCGCACTGTGCGGGAAAATCGATTTTCCGCACTAAAAACAGGGTGGAAGATGCGATTTTCCGCACGGTTGTAGAAAAAAATATTAAAATGTAGGTATGTGGTCTATTTATTTGCATGTAAAAACTTACGATTCCGATTCAAACATGTCACTTTCAAATTCATCCAAAGTAGAATATATTATCTTGGTCTATGTCCTCTTTTCCATCCCCATCTTTCTGTTCGAATTCTTGCATTTTTCTTTTTTTATTATAACTGCAGCTAGGTTCATCATCACCAGGTTTACCTATATTGCTAGTCTCGCTTTTATTTGCTACGGGTGCATTGCCATCGCCAACAGGCGTTTTTCCTTGTTTAATTATTTCGGGTGAAATACTGGAATCACTTGGCTTTGGTTTAAAAAAGTCACTGATGGTGCGATTTTTATTAAAATTCATTTTAAACCACTATTCAACAATACTAATTAATCAAATAATACGTGCATAAGTTTCGTAACACTGTGATTTTTAAAAATTATAAAATACAACTTAACTTACTTTACACAAAACACG
Source organism: Kuschelorhynchus macadamiae (assembly GCA_030620095.1). NCBI lineage: Eukaryota > Metazoa > Arthropoda > Insecta > Coleoptera > Curculionidae > Kuschelorhynchus > Kuschelorhynchus macadamiae. Next base: position 555,271 of record JAUTXW010005440.1, read on the forward strand.
AAAAATAAATACCTACTTTAAATAAGTATAAGTTTATTTGCAGGTTATGTTAAAAAATTCGCCTGGCCGGCCAGTGAATCACAAGAATCAACAAGTTGATACTGTTGACAGATATAGAGAGGTAACGCGGCGTCGATGTCGGAAGATAAAACACGGTCGATATCGCATATTCGCATAGTAAATGTAGTGATACTTATCGCTGCAGTTTTTCTTATAAATTTTATTGAATATTTTTATAGATATAGGATAGGTACCTACAACCTACATAGGATAATCAAAACTTTTTTTGTACCCATTTTATTGGTGTACCTATTATATTTTTAATTGCTTAATTTAGCAGGTTGGGCGAGAACAAATTTGGGTTGGGCGCTGCCCAACCGCGCCCACCCTTGGCGCCGCCACTGCTTCCCTCTTAAAGAGGAAGTATTGCAATCATGAAAAAATTAACCTCCAAGATTTTTCAGATCTTTATGTTTTAGGCTCTTTAGATGCCGAAAAACACGTTTTTCTCAATTCTATCGGTCTGTCTGTCTCTCTATCGGCCTGTCTGTCCACGGTGTAGCTAAAAAACTAATTACCCGATTGATTTCAAATTTTGGTCAAAAATTAAAGATCGTACGGGGATGACATGATAATGTTTTGGTAAAAATCCAATAGGGTTAAACAAAATGGCGACCTAGAGAAATGTTAAAAAAAATTATTTATAAAAACTACAGATCCATTTTATCTAAAAATTTGCACAAAAATCGAGTATTATGTAGGAATCAACCGGTAGAATATTTTGGTACGAATCCAAGATGGCTGAACAAAATGCCGGCCTAATAAAATATTTGAAAATTTAGCCTGCCAAAACTACTTAATGGACTGATTTCCAAGTTGTGTGCCATGAGTAATTGCCGAATAGAGATGAACCAGTAAAACTGTGGTACTAATTCAACATGGCGCAACAAAATGGCGGCCAAATAAAATATTGGTAATTGTAAAAAGATCACCCTTTGAGATTTTACGTATTTTTAGGTTTTAGCGTCCCTAGATGCCAAAAAATATGTTTTAGCGATTCCGTCGGTACATCTGTCGGCTCGTCTGTCTGTCTGTCTGTTCGGCATAGTTTAAAAACTACTCATTGGATTGACTTTAAATTGTAGTAAAAAAAATGAGGGCATATGGAGATGACCTGGTAATATTTTGGTGAAAATCCAATATGCCTGAACAAGATGGCGGCCTAGAGAAACGTTAAATAAATAATTATTAAAAAAACTTATTATCCAATTTCCTCTAACTTTGCAGAAAAATCAAGTGTTACATAGGCATGAACTGATAAAATTTTGGTATGAATATAAGATAGCAAAGCTAAATGGTGGACTAATAAAATATTTAAAAAATTAGCGTGAAAAAACTATGAACTAGATTAATTTCAATATTTATGCCAGCATTAAGTGTGATATAGAGATAAACTTGTAAAGTTGTAGTATGAATTCAAGAGGGCGGAAGAAAAAGGCGGCGAAATAATTTTTACTTCCCTCGTAAAAGGGAAGCATTGTAATAGTGAAAAAAATCACCCTACGAGATTTTTTTGGATCCTTCATTTTAGGGTCTCTAGATGCCAAAAAACATGTTTTCTCAATTCCGTCGGTTTGTCTGTCGGTCCGTCTGTTCGTGTTATAGCTAAAAAACTACTTACCCGATTGACTTCCAATTTTGGTCAATAAGGGTCATATAGGGATGACCTGGTAATATTTTGGTAAAAATGTAATATGGCAAAACAAAATGGCGGTTTTCTGATATGTTAAAAAATGATACTAAAAAACTACTTATCCAATTTATTTTAAATTTTGCACAAAAATTAAGTAACATGTAGGAATCAACTGGTAAAATTTTGGTACGAAATCCAAAAATTCAGCCTGAAAAAATCATCAAGTGTGTGCCATAACTAATTATGGTATAGAGAAGCTCAAGTAAAACTATGGTACTTATTCAAGATGGCGGAACAAAATGTTGCCCAAATAAAATATTTGTATTGATAAAAAACCCTCTCAGGTTTTACATATTTTCAGGTTTTAGCGACGCTAGATGGCACCTCGTGTTAACTCTGAACATCAAATAAAACTTTCGCGGCTCATTTTGATAGTTTTTCAAATATAATATTATATTTTTTATGTGATTTTCCGATTGCTGATATATTTTTTGGTTTTAAGTGATATATTTTATTTTAAGTTAAGTCGTTTTTGCGAACTTCTATTGAGAAAATGTGATAATATTTCCCATTAACACCTGCAATTAACAATAGTATTGATAGTCCAGCAATCAGTGGGCTTGGGACGTGCAAAATACTAAAGTTAACCAGTTTTTTTTGCAAATGGTACCTCTTGAGGTCTTTGTTTTCGAAATGCTCTTTTTCGTTTCGTTGGAATAGCAAACGTGGTCCTCCATACCGTCCACCAAGATCGCCAGACCTAAACCCACTAGACCAGTGGTGCTCAAACGGTCGATCGCGAGTGCTTTTTGAGTAGATCTCGAGAAGAAAATTTGTTTTAATAAGTAGGTACTTAACTAAACTACAAAAATTTATTAGATAATAAAATAACACTCTGCTAGCGGCAAAAGGCGGCTTTATCAAAGGAACGCGCGGTACTTGTCAAAAAAAAGCCGCGTTTTTTATTATTGCCGCTTATCTAGAAATTTCGGGCGGCGCGTTTGACGGAAACATTCGAGACTTTCGTTCACGCCGATATAAATGTTGCGCCTGCAGGAATTGGAGTCATTCTGAATTGCAACTTAAAGGCAATACTACGTCGATACAAAGTTTATTATTAAATAGTACAAAATGCAGCGAAGAAATCTAAAACGTATCATTTTAATAACGATTGGGAGGAAGAATTCTTGTTTTGTATGATGAAGGATAAGTGCATTTGTCTTATTTGTCGTGCGTCAGTTGCAATACCTAAGCGTGGTAACTTAGAGAGGCATCATAAAAAGATTTTCCGCCACAGAGTGAATCAAGAAAACGAAAAGTACGTGATTTGATATCTTGTTTGAAAAAAGAACAAACCATGTTCACAAGACCAGCCAAACAATCAAAAGCTGTTACGATCGCGTCGTTTAAAATATCTCATATATTGGCGAAACACAAGAAACCATTCGAAGATGGATCGGTTGTGAAGGAAGCATTTATTAAAGCGGGTGAGACTTTATTTGGAGATTTTAAAAATAAAACAGAAATCATGTCTGCTATTAGAGAACTTCAGTTATCTCGTCCGACTGTCAGAAGGCGTATTGAAGTCATGAGTCAGGACATGGCAGATAAACTAAAAAATGATATCATGGAATGTACATACGGGAAGACCCGTGGCGAAGATATATATGACGTTTTCTTCAATTTTGTAAAAAACTACAAGCTACCCATATATAAATTAGTGTGCATTACAACCGGTGGAGCACCAGCAATGAAACGGTTTTGTGGCATTGTGTCGAGCCGATGAAGATTTCCCTTCATTTTTGCAATCCGTTACATTATACATCAACAAGTTTTGTGTTCAAAAGTTTTAAACACGGAGGAAATTATGGGCATTGCAACAAAAATTGTGAATTCCATCCGTGCACGTAGCTTGCAACGGCGGCTCTTTAAGTTGCAGTTGGAAGATAGGGAGTCAGCTGAACACACTGATTTAGTTCTTCACACGGACGTCAGGTGGTTGGTCGCGGAAAATTCATAGAAACGTTTCAAGAATTATTGCCCGAAATAACAGCTTTTCTAGACGAAAGAGGTGAAGACACTCAGATGTTGAAAAACGAAAAATGGCTGACTGATTTGGCATTTTTGACTGACATCACAATGCACTTAAACACCATTAACTTGGAGCTTCAAGGTAAAGGAAAAACTGTTATTGAGATGATTAGCGCAGTAAACGCATTCAAAAGTAAATTGCAACTTATGATAGATCAACTGAAAAGAAAGGATCTGAAACATTTTCCGTCTTTGAAAGCAAGGATTCCTCAGTTGAATTATGATACGTATGAGGCTGAATTATCAAATATTTGGGACAATTCGAAATGCGTTTTTATGATTGTAGTAAATTGGCAAATGTAGCATCATTTATGAGTTATCCTTTTTCATGTAAAAACATTGAGGAACTAGCTACTGAAATAGCAAGTCAGTTTAATACGAACTCATGTTCTGTTGAAAATGAGTTGGTGCAGATTATATCAGATATACATCTCAAAGCTACAGCATCTGATATAAATTTCTGGAGTTTTACATCTGAAGATAAATATCCGAATCTAAGGCAAATCGCTCTTCAACTGACAGCAATGTATGGGTCAACTTACTTGTGGGAGTCTGCATTTTCTGAAATGAAGATAATTAAGTCAAAATATCGCAATCGACTAACTGACGATCATATGTCATCATGCTACGATTAGCACTCAGTGGTTACGTACCATCTTATGAAAAGTATGCTGAGGACATGCAGTGCTACGCTTCAACATCCAAAGTCACTCCTTAGTTAAGTTTAACACCATATGTAACTCTTTTGTTTTGTAACAACCAATAAACTCGCAATTTTGAATAACTATGAGTTTTTTCGTTGATATTGAAGAGAAGAACCTAACTAAACCTAACCCAAACCTTGACTAAAATAATGTATATTGTGCGGAAAGCTGATATCTATATATGCTACGGTACACCCTACCTAGGTAGGTAGGTGGGTAGGTAGGGTGTATGTATCGAGTATGTACGACAACCCTGCATCACACATACTTGCAGCCTCTCAGAGTCGATCGTAAGTAGTCTAAAAATATTCAGGTAGATCGCCAGCAGTTCCAGTTTGAGCACCTCTGCACTAGACTATTACCTTTGGGGATGGATGAAATTATTAGTTTATGCAACAATACTCTAAACAAGGGAAAAGGGAAGCACTTTTCGATAGTTGTGTCTATACTGCAGTGATTATTAGAATCCATCATCATTCAATTCCACATGTGTAGGAGCAATTACCAAATAGGCGAGGATATGCATTAAAAGTAGCGGTAATATTTGTGAAAACATTCTTTTGATTAAGCTCCGTTTAGTATGCTTCAGAGACAATTGCATGTAATTAATTTTTTGTCGAAATAAACATTAATTTAGAAACAGCACGTTTATTTATTTTGGAAACGGTTATGAATCGGACTTAAGCATACTAGCTTATTCGTTTTATTTTGAACTCATTCTCAAAACACCAATATTTCTTCCCGAAAGACCCCTTGTATTATAAGTGAGTGACTTACCTAATTTGGCAACAAGTTGCAATACAATACTTTCACCTGCCACTGCCCATCGCACTTCGAATGCTAATTCGTCGTTTAGAACCTCACAATTAAGTTTTGACTGAAAAAAAAATATTATTAATGTTAATTATTACAAATATAACACAAAATAATTTAAAACAATAACAAAGTCAGAATCACTGAAATATTTATATAATATATATATATATATATATATATATATATATATATATATATATATATATATATATATATTAAGTGTGCAACATATGGGATTTTTTTTATTAGCTACACAATCAAAATAAAAGTATAGCCAAAAGTTGGTGCATCATCGATAATCATATAAAGTGTACTTAGAATGGTTGCAAGTCAAACAGCATACAGGGTGGGTCAAAAATATTAAAATCATGCAAGAGTAAAGTACCCTTATTTCGAAAGATTCACCAAAATGTTATTAAGAAAAGTTGTTTGGCATCAAAAATTATGCCTGGATACAAAAATATAGCCTTCTGAGAAAAAATTTTTTTGGAAAAAATCAAAAAAGTTTTTGAAAAATTGTTTTTTTTTGATAATTATCATAAACACTTTCATAGTTTAATCAAAATCGGATCAGATTCGCATAACTCCGTTCAAATTTAAGTATACTTGTGAAATTAACTTGGATTTTTAATTTTTTAGGGAATCACAAGCTTCAGGTTTGTTGCAACAATATTAAACACAACTTGGAAATTTCGCCAATATTATTTTTACCAAGATTTCTAAAGAAAATATGCCCATTAAAAAACTTTGATTTGAAGTGCAAAATTTTCATTTCAAATATTTATTAAAGAACTGTACATATAATTGACAAACTGGAAATCCTTGAAAAAAACAAATAAGTGAATTAATGTGAATTAATATTAACAAAAAATCAAACGCACCGAGATCTAATTAAATGTGATACCACTAGTTTTACCAAAAATGTTTTTTATAACTTAACAATTAACAAATCAGCATGAAGCAAAAAAACATTCATGGAAGTACATAAAAAAATGAAAATTATCTAAGCGTTTCTGTGTTCCCACCTTCTCGTTCGATGCATCTAATTGTCCGATTATAAAATTCACTAAAAGTAGATCGCAAGATATTTGCTGGAATATTTCTGCAATTGAAACGAATCGAATTTTCAAGTTCCTCAACATTATTAAATGGTCGATCCTTATAAACTTTTTGCTTTAAGTATACCCAAAAAAAATCTAATGGGGTAATATCTGGGGAACGAGGAGGCTACCGTGGATCGGTATTTCGTCCTAACCATTTAGTACCTAATTTCTCGTTTTTAACCATTTAAAAACATTCCTAGTAGAATGAGCCGGACATCCCTCTTGTACAAACCATAATTTATACCGTTTTTGTAAACTTATATTGTCCAAAAAATCCTATATTTCGTTTTCCAGAAACTGTAAATAGGTATCACCAGTTAGGTTTCGGCGAAAAAAAACGAACCCAATAATTTTTCGTTGATAATACCGCACCACACGTTTGTTTTTTGGTAATATTGGTTTCTATTGTCAATAACAAAATTTGGATTTGCGTCCGACCACCACCTACAATTTTGGGAAGATACAGTGCCATTTGTTGTGAACGTGGATTCATCTCCAAAGAGAATGTGTCTATGAAAATCACGCTGATCTTCTCTCGGTCCTTGAATCCATATGCAAAAATCATAGCGGATGTCATAGTCTCGTTCTTGAAACGTGCAAATAAACATTGGCCTATAAGCATGAAACTTGTTTTTCTTGAGAATGCTCTTAACAGAGTTTTTTTAATACTACCGCTAAATGATTTTCTTCCGTACACACAGTTTTGCACGTTCATTTTTTTATTTATAGTCTAAAGATCCTGTCTGTTTGAAGTTTATTAAAATTCTACTTACAGTTGAGTAGTGAACTTGTTTGTCTGGATGTCGTTCATTGAAAATATCTGCTGCGTCACGCACTGTTTTATAATTATCCCCACATATCAAAACTAATTCTGCCTTCTCGACTTGCGGTTATTGTCTTGGAGGAGGGAGGCATTTTAAATCAAATAAAGTTAATATGTAATAATATAATTGTTCTTCTAGAATGAAATATTAACGCCACCGAACTGTCATAATTTTTACTTCTAACCCTTTGTTTTTTTCAAGGGTATCTGCGATTATCTTAGTATAGGATTTTAGGTTTGTGAATTAATATGTACAGTTATTTAGTAACAATTTTATAATTTTGAGCATATTTTCTTCACAAATGTTTCATCTTGTTAAAAAGAATATTGGCCAAATTTTCAAGTTGTGTTTAATATCGTTGCAACAAACCTGAAGTTTGTGATTCCCTAAAAAATTAAAAATTCAAGTTAATTTCACAAGTATACTTAAATTTGAACGGAGTTATGCGCATCTGATCTGATTTTGATTAAACTATGAAAGTGTTTATGAGAATTATCAAAAAAATCAAATTTTCAAAAACTTTTTTGATTTTTTCCAAAAAAACTTTTGATGCTAATAACATTTTGCTAAATATTTCGAAATAAGGGTACTTTACTCTTGCCTGATTTTAATGTTTTTTGACCTACCCTGTATTCTGTTTGACTTGCAACCATTCTAAGTACACTTTATACGATTATCGAGGATGCATGATATATATATATATATATATATATATATATATATATATATATATATATATATATATATATATATATATATATATATATATATATATATATATATATATATATATATATATATATATATATGGTCCTTCAGCTCACCCTTATAATTTTTGGTTTTTTGAAATTTGGTATGTGTGAGACACAAATTTGAATGTCTTGATATATTCATTTGTTTGAGCCATTTCTGAGTATAATGACACCCTTTTTGCCAGATCGAATAATTTCTATTATTATTTTTGTTTTTCAGTCTAAAATATTTTTTTACATTTATTTTATTTTGTACTTTTTAGCAATATTTTCTACGCACCCTGTATAAGACATGCACGATTAGACAGCATAATATTGTATTGTCATCGGGTTTATGTACGTATTCGAAAACTCAGCCAATTCCGATAAGGGGAACTGCTTTAAAAGTTACTTGTAGGATTTCACCCAAACATACATACTAACCAACAAACAAGTAAAGGTAAATAAAAGCTTTTAAAAATATATAATATCGTTATTGAATATAAATTTACCTGAACGTTCGATCCTGTAAACTCATCAATCTTAGAGACAATTGATGTATCGTTACATGTATTATCTTTTAACGGGTGAAATTAAGGGGCAATAGATCATAGCTGTAACAAGCAAGGTGTAGATAGATCTGATATACGACATTACTATCGTAGATTTCTAGGACGATTACATTGCACGTCAGGATTTATGACCCAATAGCATCCGTCCTATAAAGTGATTTATCATGTCTAGATGTGACGGTTCGAAAGTTTACTCGAATCAGTAATTGGGTACAATATCGTGCCTTTTTTAAGCCATTCATAATATGCCCTTTGCTGGGGCGAAGTTTAAAAATCGGTAAATTGACCTTTATCCGGAACTTTTCTCATAACGAATTCCTCTACACATAGATAATACATTTTGTATACAAGGTTATTCACGGTGAATGGCCTATTAGACGTTTATGGAGAACCGATTTATAGATCGTTTTAAAATTTTGGTTACAAATGTAACCAGCTATGATCTATCTTTATAAAATATTTTCAGTTTCGCGGTATTTCCGCTTCTACCCGAAGCCTTATCCTTATTTTAAATGGAACACCCTGTATATTTTTTAATTTTCAGAATTTACGTTTATTTCTGACTAACTTTCATTGCATTTTCTATTACCTGTGACGAAAGTACGGATGTGTGTGGTGTGGCGCAACTCGTTGTTTTTCTTCGTGCGGTTAATACAGATATCAATGTGTATGAAGAATTACTGGAATTAGTATCATTGCATGATACAACAACTGAGAAGGATGCTGTTTATGGACTTCTGCAAAGGTACAATTTATATTTGTCAAAACTGTGTTTCGTTACAACAGACCGAGCTCCTTCAACGACTGGAGTAAAAAATGGCTTCGTTAAAATATTACAAAGATCAGAGAAACAAGCAGTGACAAACCAGATTTTTATTATATTCATTGTATAATCCACCAAGAAGTTTTATGCTCAAAAGTGATCAAGTCGGAAAGTGTTTTAAAGTCAGTGAAAAAAATTATAAACTTCATAAGGTCACGAGGCCTTAATCAGCGACAGTTTTCTGCATTTTTACGTGATTTAGAAAGTGAGTACACTGGTTTACCATATTATGCAGAGGTGCGATGGCTTTCGTGTTCTATGGTACTTGACCGGTTTTGGAAACTCAAAGAAGAAATACGCGTTTTCATAGAAACAAAAGGAGAAGATGTCAGCTTATTATGCGATGTACCTTTTTACAAGATCTTTCATTTATGGTAGATATCACAAAACACTTGTCTGACTTAATACCAAATTGCAAGGACCACGTCAAGTTATTACAGATATGCATGATCATGTGAAAGCTTTCAAGTGTAAGATGGTGTTGTGGGAAAAACAGTTAGCAGAGGATAATCTGTCACATTTTCTGACTTGTAAGGCATATCAGGAAAATACAAGTGTCCCAATATCATACAAAATATATTCAGAGAAAATGAGAAGCCTTCTGGCAGAATTTGGGAAGCGTTTTCAGGATTTTAAGACCCAAGAAAACAATTTTTGAAGAAATGAGAAAATTTGCTTGTAAAATCCTGTCAATGTTTGGAAGTACCTATAAGTGTGAACAACTATTTTCTTTGATGAAAGGAAACAAATCTCCCGCAAGATCGCGATTGACGGACGCACACTTGGACGCAGTTTTAAGAGTTATTTCCGCCGATAAATTCGCGCCACAAATAGACAATTTAATTAAAGACAAAAAATGTCAACTATCTGGCAAAAGAATTTAATACTTGTAGTTTTTTGTAATGTCCTTTCTATTGGAAATACAATAAACAGACTGGCCCTATAATAGTATTTTTTCTGAAGATTTTCAGTAGTTTGTCATCATGTTTTTGGCCCACCAGTGACTTTGAGTTTGACATGGCTGCTATACATAGTTAAAGAGCTACATTTATCGGCATTTCAAATCAGTTACCATATACAGGGTGTCCCGTCTAAAAAATTTCATATGAAGCCACTTTTATAAGTTACTAACAAACTTATACTTCTGGACCACTTTTTACGCTCTGATTTTAATATGGCAAAAAATGTAAATATTTACGGGCATTGCCTAATCGTAACCAGAATTTCAGCTTCAGATTGTTTTAGGGCATGGAAATTTTCAGGCTTTTTGAAAGCCCTGTTTCCGCTAAAAAAAATTAAATTAATTAATATCTCAAGAACTGCTACAGATAGGTATCGTAAGATATTTACGAAAGTTAGTCAGAAATGAACGTAGATTCTGAAAATTGAAAAATATACGGGGTGTTCCATTTAAAATAACGATGTTGCCACCCGTTTCTGGTAGAAGCGGCAACACCGCGGAACTGAACATATTTTAGAAAGATAGATCATAGCTGGTTACGTTTGCAACAAAAAAATTAAGACAATTCGTAAATCGGTTCTCCATAAACGTCTAATAGGCCAATCACCGTGAGCTATTTAGTAATAACTATATGCATAATATACAGGGTGAAAAGGAAATATTTTAACAGGTGTACAGGGTGTCCGGATTTGGTTGCAAAAGCAGGGTATCTCGCTTATTTTTAAAGACAGAACCTTGCGGTTTTCACAAACCTGAGCTAATTTTTTGTGAAACTCATGAAGCCGTAAACAAAATTTTCATAGCCTTCTTCGTTTATGAGATACAAGGCGAAATAGAAAATTTTGCATTTTGGGACCCCCCTCGTATCTCGGTTATCCTTTAACTTAACGCAAAGGGAAAAATTGCTGGTTATGCAGTTTTTTACGCTGGATCCAGTGACGTAGTCATATTTTTCATTTGAGTTGTTATTTCTTAGATATGACCCAAAGTTGGTGTTTTTTTAAATGGGACACCCTGTATATTTGTCCAGAAATTGATTTGTCCTTTTAAAAGCTTCTCAAAAATATATAATAGTATGGGTCTATTTTAATAAACAATAACAAAAATCCTAATTTTTATAATTATCATCCCAAATTTTGCACTACGCCATGCAAAACGATGCCGTTTTCTTGGAAGCAAATGACATTTCCCAACTTTGTACGCGTATATAAAATATAGCGCTAGTTTTTTGTATTTATTTATTGTGTAAAAATATATTTGTATTATTATGGAAGAAAACCAAAATTTCGAACATTATGAAAAGTACGATATGTTAGCTTGTTTTATATTAAGTAATGAAAATGTTGAAGCGGCTTCTGAGATGTATTTTAACAGGTAAATAGTTAATTTTTAGGTATGTTGAAATATTATTGCTTAATTTTTATTTAGATATCCAGAAAGGAGGCAACCTAATATATCCTCTTTTTATCGGATAAAAAAGAATTTACTTAATCACGGATCATTTATCAAACCTCGTACGAAAACATATAATAAAGAAAATCGGGAGGCTGAGGAAATTACGGTTTTGGCTAATGCAGAAGCTTACCCTACAAACTCTTGTAGGGCCAGTGAAAAGAGCATAGGGATTCTAAAAACTAGAGTTCAAGAAATTCTAAAAAAGCACAAATACCACCCATACAAATTTAGGCTCGTGCAGCACCTACAGCCAGGGGATGCAGAGCGTCGCGCGTCGGGTAGTCTTCTGCAATTCGTTTCTAGAAAGATGCGATATGGTTAGAGATTTTGAAAGGAAGGTTATATGGTCAGACGAAGCACATTTCAGTAATTCTGGTATACTGAATAGGCATAATAGTAGATTCTGGTCCCAGGAAAATCAACACCAAATATTTCCCAGAAGACAGCAGGGCAGGCTTGGTCTAAATGTGTCCTGCTTCATATTAGGAACACATATAAAATTTTATATATTTGAGGGAAATCTAACAGCCAATCGCTATATAGAAATTTTAGATGCAGCTATACCTGAATTACTTGACTATGTTCCTCTAGCGCAAATTAACGAAATTTATTTTCAACAGGACGGTGCTCCTGCACACAATTCTGGAATGACGAGATTATTTCTGGACAATGATTTTACCAATCAATGGATCGGAACAAATGGACCTATAAGATGGCCCCCTAGGTCCCCAGATTTGTCGATTTTAGATTTCTTTCTATGGGGATATCTGGAAAATAGAATTTACAAATACCACTATGATAATGTCCAAGATTTTGGAAATGCAATAAGAGAAAATTTTCGCTATTTACAAAATCATCCCGCTATTTTGCTTAATTCCCTAAAACGAATACGAAAATTGTGCGAAGCATGTATAGAACAAAATGGAAATCAGTTTGAACAGTTCTTTTGATTTCCTTGGTTACTGTAGTTCTTATACGACAGTTGATTTTTGCTGAAATGCTTGTTACATAATAATTTATTACTGTTTTGTTCTTGTTTTACATAAATCTAGGTAGGTGGTTCTTTTTTGGTGCGAAACTATCAATACATATTTTGATAAATAGATTTAATTACATATTTATTTTGATTTATTGTTAGGATGTAGATATTGTTAACGACTTTAAATAAAAGGCAGCATTGTTTTGCATAGCCTACTGCAAAATTTGGGATAATAATTATAAAAATTAGGATTTTTGTTGTTGTTTATTAAAATAGACCCATACTATTATATATTTTTGAGAAGCTTTTAGAAGGACAAATCACTTTCTGGACAAATATACTGGGTGTCCCATTTAAAAAACACAACTTTGGGTCATATCTAAAAAATAACAACTCAAATGAAAAATATGACTACGCCACTGGATCCAGCGTAAAAAACTGCATAAGCAGCAATTTTTCCCTTTGCGTTAAGTTAAAGGATAACAGAGATACGAGGGGGGTCCCAAAATGCAAAATTTTCTATTTCGCCCTGTATCTCATAAACGAAGAAGGCTATGAAAATTTTGTTTACGGCTTCATGAGTTTCACAAAAAATTAGCTCAGGTTCGTGAAAACCGCAAGTTTCTATCTTTAAAAATAAGCGAGATACCCTGCTTTTGCAACCAAATCCGAACACCCTGTATAGTATAAGTAATATAGAGCAAAAAAACTTAATAAAACAGGAGACCAGCGATCAAGAGCAGCTCTGGCGCACATAAGCATAAAAAAATTCGGAGATTGGCTGTTTTTAAAAAGTGCCAAATTTAAACTTTTTCTACACAATTGTATTAAAGACATTCTGCTGTTTTGTAAAACATATACAGTATGTCTATTAGTAATTTACTTATTAAGCACGCGAGCATCGTTTGAAGCAAATTGAAGAATCGTTCAAATTAGTAAACAAAGTGTCTTACCTTCGATTGCAATTTTAGAATGGATGTAAAAGATATTCAATTGCTATATACAGTGTGTCCCAGATTCGCTTCTCTATGTAGGGATCTCGGCTTCTATTGTACCTCTAGCAAAGGTTAAATGGGGAAAGTTTTAGAGGTAACTTAGCGCATTCAATATCCGGCTTCAGATTTGCGAAGAGCCGAAAATAGCGGATTTCGTTTTTGGCCAGAAAAATCCAAAACGGTAAATTTGACAGCTGTCAAAATGTGACATTATTCGGACACTTTTTAAAACGAATAAGATGGCGTGTACCCATCGTCTTTTGTTATTCCGCAACCTGCCTCAACTTTCATTATTCTTATGGCCGGAATATTGGATTTTTCGATTTTTGGAAAGAGCGTAAAATTTCCAGCCTAGTGATGTATCACAAGTGCATAAAAGATTTGAGTATCATCGTAATATCACACTTCGTAAAGTTAGGTCTCAATTTTTTCTGAGGAGGCCACGATTTATTTGAAACAAAAGAGAGCTTTGACTTTGACATTAAATAATTCAAAGTATCAAAGTTGTGTTTTAATAAGCTACAGTAAGCTTTACTCTCAATAAAATCATAAATCTGACACACAAATTGTCAAGACCTGTAGAAAATGGCCGGTATTCCCTATTCAAATGAAGACAAGTTTGACGTGTTAGCGCTGTACTTGCAGTCACACAGAAACTCAGACATTACCTCAGCAAGTTATTTGGAGACTGCAGCAGCCTCATAAAACCCAATTCAGAAAAAGATCAATTTAATTAACCATGGGGCCTTTGAACAAATTAGAATCGGATGCAATATTGACAATAAAAATCGCGACAGAAACATTTTACAAGCTATTAACGAAAACCCTAGTGTATCGGTAGGAACTGTAGAAGAGGAAATTTATATGTTAAAATCAACGGTACAGTGTAAAAACGAATAAGTAATAGAGATGTGTAACTCAGGAGTGAGCTGCCTCAAAGAATCAGCTCAGTTAAGTGAGTCACTAAAGCAGCTCCGTGGTAAAGATCTTTTTCGATTCTAACTCGCCTTTCACTTACAGCGTAACGGAGCAGGAACGACTTGCGACGATGAAGAACCGAAGAGTCACCGACCTCCGAAAGAGTCGAATTGCATTGCAATATGTGATGCTTGTTACATTCTCGATGCGGCGCGACTTAGCGGTCTTAATTCTTTAGATTTTATCTTTTTATTTCGGCTCTTTAGATGTAAAATAAATACAAATATAGTTATTAGATATGGTTTGAACTTCCTATTGGTAAATACGCATACAAAATAAGGCTATTTACTATTAAAGAAAATATTGTAGGTTGGAAAATGCAGTAAAGTTAAATATTAGTTATTCTAATATTATGGAGAAAACATATTTAATATTAATTATACAAATATCTAAGTTTAATACCTATCTTCTAACGAAATAAATAAGAACGTAATTCATTTCATAAATATCCAACAGAAATTCCGCATAATCAGATTGTATAACGTTAAAAATTAAAACAGTAAAATTGACCAATTCGTCGCGGTGATTCCTCGCCATACTAGCCGAGCACGATATCCCATCTTCTGTCCTTTACAACTACGAGCCGCCAGGGTGGCAAAACCGTGGCACGGGAGTCAATTCATGAGTTAGGAGCCTCGTCAAAAGACGTTAGGAGTGTATTTCGCTACTTCGTTTCGCAGCTCCATTGAGTCGACTCAGCGAACTGACATAATAGTTCAAGGATTAAGGAAACTGATATTCCAAGAGGACTACGCTTGTGTGAGTGGTATACCAGGAAGTGTAATGAAAATTCCGATTTTGTAAATCAAGTCTTGTGGTCCGATGAGAGTAGGTTTATGAATTGTGGAGTTTTTAATAGGCATCATTGGGCTGTGGAAAACCATCACGAAGTGGAAGAGAGACGTCTACAGATTAGATTTGGAAGTAACTTTTGGTGTGAGGTCATTGGTAATTTCATCTAACTTACCTTTCTTAATTTATAAATTATTAATCAGTTCAGGAAATCGACTTATAGGACCTTTTTTGTTTGACTACAACTTAAATCGACAGAGATACCTAGAGATTGTGCGAAACCAGGTTGTGCCAGCCTTACGAGCTATTCTAACGGCAGATGAGTTTTGAAGAACCTGGTTTTAACAGGGTCCATTCCCTTAATCCTTTTCCTTAATTATTTATATTTATATTATCTTGGCCTCCTGGATCCCCTGACCTTTCGCCCTTGGATTTGGGATGAAAATACGCTAAAATGTTAATTTTATTTTCTTCGTTTTCAACAAGAGGGTGAAATTGAATTCTCGGCGAAATTTAAAATGGCGCCCTCAATTTTGAAAAATTTCCTTAGGTTAATTGGCGGCAAATTTAGAAAAAGAGCATTACATTTTCTATGGGTTCTTGCAACAATTTTTTGACACTCGCCGTAAATATAAAACAATTTTAAAATATCCGCATTTGAATAACTATTATTCTCCATTTTCGCTAACTTAATCTGACATAAACTAAAAATTAAGAGACATATCAAGCCACTTGTCACCATCGTTGCGTATTGCAGTTGTTACATCATAGCACGCTTGGCGTTTTAGATCTTTAATGTTTTGTCGAATATTAATAGTAATTATTCATAAAATCGCTTATAAATCGAAAGCAGTTCAAAACAGGAACACCTTATAAGAAAAAAAAACAATTTGTCCACTCTATTTACCGCTTTAATAATATACAGAGTGTTCCATTAAAAAAATATTTTTGATCAAATTTAAAACATCTGAATTGTAGTTAATTTTTGGGACACATGGTAAAAAATTCGGCGATATTATTTTGCTAAAATTAAAGTACAACATGCTAACTAAATAATATTAAAATTTTACATTGATTTGACATCCAGAAACGAATATATTGAAGTTTTAATTCACATAGTTTTGGTTAAAAAAACACAAAATAATTAATTTTTAAGAAACAGTATCAGATACTGTAATATATAATTTACTAGCCGCAAATCAGTATAGGGTAAGTATTAGACAGTATGAAATAAAAGTAACTTTTGATCTATATTTTTTATAGAAGAACGATAGATCGCCAGACCAACAAACCGACAGAAATACTAGTCCATGTTTTATACCCTAAAAAAAGACCTGGAAAAAATCTCGGAGGAGGGAATTAAAAAGTAAGCACTCACTAATATAAAGCTTTTATTAAGAAAATAAAATAATAAAAGTGTGTATACAAAAGTAAAAAATGATATAAAATAGTTATAAGTAATTAAAAAGACTGGCCGTAAGTACACTGACTTAGGATAAAAAATTACAAAGAGATCACAGATTTTAGTTACACATAGCCTCGAAGGTATTTAAAACTAAATATATTTTTACAAATAAAAAAGGAGAGAGCATTAAAGCAAAAGCATTAATCTAAATAAACTCTGTAAAACAATAACAAACTGAAGCAGAATATAAGCAGACACATAGTGAATAAAATATTTTATATTATAAGCTAGAGAAAATAAGAGAATATTTGTAAAAATAAAAAACTTAAACTTGTTGTTGCCGCTAATAAATATTTTGAGATTTTATGGAACTATGAATTATGACATGAAACGATTGTTAGAAAGTGTCAAATATTTTAAACTTATGCAACTTTGTTGGAAAAAAATATTTCAAATTAATATAAGTACTGCCATCTATGTTGAATAACATGATTTAACTATTTGCGCCCTCTGTATGTTTTTTGAATAATGTTTTTGCAACACTGTATTTTCTGCTCTATGAATAAATTAAGTCTTTTTGCAAGTTTCCAATGGACGCATGTCGTTTTTTTTCATCCCGCATATATCCACGAAATCCCACAGAATATTCAACAGGTTATGGGCCCAGGCCATACAGTTGTGTGCGAGAACTATTGTGTTTGAAATATTGCTAGTTGATTGTGCGGTTTAAAAGGCTCGTCGGCTCTATTTTTCATGGACAGTACAGTCGTGTGCGTGTGAGTATAAAATGGCCGTTAGTTACCTGTCGAGTGTGCCCAAGTTGCAAGGTCGAGAAAACTACGAAGAGTGGTCGTATGCAATGGAAAATTTTCTCATCTTGGAGGGACTGCAAAAATGTATCGATGATTCCGAAACTGATACAACGTTAGTTTCAAAAGCAAAAGCGAAAATTGTGTTATCCCTCGATCCTTCTTTATACGTGCATGTTAGGGAAGCAGGCACAGCACAAGAAGTCTGGAAAAAATTAAAGGAGCTGTATGAAAACAAAGGAGTCATCAGAAAAATTGCTCTATTGAAAACGCTCATTAATTTGAGGTTAGAAAACTGTTCGTCAATGGAAAATTATGTGAATCAGGTTATTGAGACTTCACAAAAACTTTCCAGGGCTGGTCTCAAACTTGATACCACGTTTCTCGGTAGTTTGCTTTTAGCGGGATTGCCGGATCGATTTACACCTATGGTAATGGCAGTTGAACACAGTGGGATCGATATTACCACTGATGCCATTAAGTCGAAACTTCTAGATATGCAAGAAGATGGCAGCACCCATACTTCGTCAGCTGGCGCGTTTGTAGGAAAGTCAACGTCAAATCCAAAACGACAGAATCAGCTGAGTGGACGTCGGAATTTCGACGGCAAATCAAAACACGAAAAAAATAACAAGAGAGAAATTATTTGTTACAAATGTCAGCAGCGGGGGCATTATATGTCAAAATGTTCTAAATGGAATGCTAGTAAAACAGATGAACAAAAAAGTGCCTTTACAGCAATTTTTCTTAGTAAAAAGTTCAATCATGATGAATGGTACCTTGATTCTGGGGCAAGTGTCCACTTGATTTGCAGGCAGGACTGGATTAACAACAAAAGGGAACCAATCCTTAAACAAATCATGGTGGCTGACAGCACTCAAGTTCCAGTGGAAAGCTGTGGGGATATTGAGATTTTCACAAAAGTGGGCAACAACTTTCATAATGTTGAAATACAAAATGCTTATTTTGTCCCTAGTTTAACAACAAATTTGTTGTCTGTAAGTGAGCTTATGAGAAAAGGGAACCTTGTTAAGTTTGAGATAAACTGTTGTAAGATATACAACAAATACGGAGTTTTGGTAGCTATGGCTTTCCTGAGTGATGGTGTCTACAAAATAGAACCATCTCAGAAGTGCTTGTTTGCTGGGCAAATAGTAGTCAGTGGAGAAATTTGGCACAAGAGATTAGGACACATTAACTCTCGATCTTTAAACAAAATGAGAGATGGTTTGGTAGGAGGTGTTGAATATTCGGGGCAGATACAAATAAAACAAAAAAACTGTGAAGTTTGTTGTGAAGCAAAGCAAACCCGCGAATCTTTTAAACACCAAGGTTGTAGGGCAACAGAATTACTACAGTTGGTACACACAGATGTTGCAGGACCCATGGAAACAACCTCCATAGGTGGATCTAAATATTTTGTTCAGTTCCAAGATGCCTTTAGTCGAATGTGCTTCACATACTTTATGAAAACAAAGGATGAGGTCTTCAAGATGTTCAAAGAGTTTCAAAGTTTGGTTGAGAAGCAAGTGAATAAAAAAATTAAAGTTTTGCGCTTCAGACAATGATGGTGAATATGTAAGTAAGGAATTTGAAAGTTATTTAAAAGGTCAGGGTATAATCCATCAAACTACAAATCCTTATACACCCGAGCAGAATGGGGTTTCTGAAAGGATGAATCGTTCTTTAGTAGAGAAAGCTAAGTGTTTACTTTTTCAAGCAGGTTTGGACAAACGTTTTTGGGCCGAAGCCATAAATACAGCATGTTACTTAAGAAATAGGTCAGCTGTATCAAATTTAGCTAAAACACCATATGAGATCTTTTTTAAACCAGAATTAGGACATGTAAGAATATTTGGCAGTCCGGCCATGACTCATATACCCAAAGAAAAAAGAAGAAAATGGAAACTTTTAGATCACAGGCCAAGAAAATCATGTTTCTTCAGAAAACAAACTAACATCAGGGGCCATGGAATGAACATTTTACTGGAGGGTGAATACACATTTTATTTATAGGGATTGAAATGATAAATCAGAGAAAGAAAAGAATATATGCTCTAAAACCCCAACACAACTGAATTTCTAATTGAAACAAATGTGAACGCACAAAATTGCAACAAAAAACAAACAACATTGAAATTGAAAAGTGGTTTCGGTGAGTTTTCATATAATGTACCTTATGATTTCTAGTTTTATTTTCCGAGAAAATTTAGGATGGTGTTGGGGTATTTTTCGAGTTACGAGGACTCACACACTTGTCAAAAATCCATTAATATAATCTGTAATTTATATTATTTTTTAGATAAGCTATGTTGTAAATTAGAATTGAAATAGTCTTTTTAGCTTAATTAGGTATGTGAGGTAGGTAGTGTGCAATTTTTAGTTATCCTACGAAGGGAAATTTTTCTAATGTGGCTTATACAGGTGGCCAGTCATATAACAAAATGGCTGACTTTCAGGTATAGGGCAACTTTGTTATTTTAAATGGAGCACCTTGTACACCTCTTCAAAATCAAAAAGGTTAGCAGCATTGTTTTGCATGGCCTACTGCAACATTTTGAATGCGAATTATGAAAAGTAGGATTTTTGTTGTTGTTTATTAAAATAGACCCATAATGTTATATATTTCTAAGAAACTTGGAAAAAAGAAATTAATTTCCTGACCAATATGCAGGGTGTCTCATTAAAAAAAAAAAGAAGTATTGGTCAATATTTTAAAAAGAGTAGTATTCAAAAAAACTGACTACGCCATTGGATTCTTCGTAAAAAGTTTTAAAAGGAATCGTTTTTATCTTTTTGATAAGTTGTCAGACAACTGAGATTCAAGGGGAATCTGAAAATGCAATATTTTCAATATCGTCCTGTAGCTCGGAAACTAAGCAGGCTTTGACTATTTTGTCTGCGGCATCTTTCGTTATGACATAAAGTTTTTGTTTTTTTCAATGGGACACCCTGTATATTTTTTCTTAGTCGATTGCAAATTAAATTACCTTTCCGACGGTACCAAATACTTAGTGTTTTAGTTTTTGCAAAATAACAATGTTTTCATTATATTTTCCATGTGACTGCGGTAAACAAACTGAGCTTTTTATTTATATCTTTGGAGGCGATTGATTAAACTTCATATTTGATAACTACAAGAACCATTTGATAATATGTCTGAAGATATTACACATAATTTTAGCAATACTTTTGATGAAATAATTGAATAAATCGAAAAAAAAACATACTCCACCCAATTTTTGGGATTTTTAATTATTATGTTTATTTCATTTTCCCCAGAACTTATTTAAATTAATTTGGATAATAAGTGACATTCCTGCAACAAAATGGTACTTTTAAAAGCATAAAATGTTATACAAACATGTTCAAAGCCTGCTTAGAATCCAATTGACTATGAAGCTCACGCAGAGACGTCATCTTTCCAATATTATGAGAGTTAAAAGTTTAAGTTACACATATTCCGATAAAATAGGCAAACATATAAGCAAAAATTCAATACGATAGAGTGTTACATTGAGATCGGTAAAGACGGAACTATATTTTAAAAAGTACCCAGAAAGACAGAAGCCCCATGTCGATATCGGCTTTCATATAGAAAGGAAAATAATAAAATAGCAGAAATCAACACAATGGCATATGTTGATCGAATCCACCTTCAACTTCAACGAGGCAGATTAGCGTCAAAAGAAAAAAAATTAAAGAAGATATTGAACAAGCACAAATTTGGTCAGTCTATACGAAGATTCAAATTTTACATCCATGGGACGCAAAACGTAGACGGGAATTTTGTTTATAGTATTTGGACAATCGCCAGAGGGACAATAATTTCTTCAGAATGGTAATATAGACAGATAAAGTAAGTATTAGTAAAAATTGTATTGGGCTAATGAAAATTCATACATTATCGTGGATCGAAAATCATAACAAAAGTTTAAAAGATGAGAGCTATATTGAAATTCTGAAGGAAAATCACATACCGAATATCCAAGTCATAAATAGCAGTTACCTTCAGCAAAATAGTGCACCAAGTCATAATGCCCGAAGAGTAGCTGAGTTTCTAGATCAACATTTCCCCAATAAGTGGTGGGATACGAATACGCTGGTAAGGTGGCCACCTAGGTCTCCTGACCTTACCCCATTGGATTTTTTGTAGAGTTTTTTAAACAAATTACAAAATTTACAAAAATAAGAGCAATACTATTCAACAATTAAAAACCCATTTCTGACATGGTAAAAGTGACGTGATTACATATATTCAACGCTCTTAGGGATGTTGAGAAGCGCTGCGGAGAGTGTTTGGCGAATAACGGTCTCCAATTCGAAAATAGAAGATAAGTTGATACGTTAACTTTTTTGTTTGATACCAGAAATATTATTGCTTTTGTATTTTAGGATTAATGGTTTAGAAGTTTGTTGGTTTTATTGTTTATTGTTATTTATGTTTATTATGTGTTGTGCGTAATGTTATGTTGTTATTTAGTTATGTTTATGTTTAGTTTTGTGTAAATATTTCAATAGAGAATGACTTCCAAAGCGTTAAACAAATTTACTTAGTTGTTTTTTTTAAAACGCACTTATCGAAAATTTAAAAAATAATTACAGTAAAAAATGAGTATTTTGCAAAAATTCAGACACTAAGTGTCCGATATCGTTGAAAAGGTAATTTAAATTCTACGCGATTAAGAAAAAAATATACAGAGTGTGCCATTAAAAAAACATAACTTTATATCTCAAAAACTGAAATAGATAAAAAAAGGAAGAGCGCCACTGAATTCTCTGTAAAAAACTACAGAAAGAACCACTTTACTTGTTTATTCTGTCACCAATAATAAGCAAGATACAGGGTCCTATCAAAATACTAATTTTCGTAGCTCAATAACGAATCAAGTTAGCCATGATCAGTAAGCTTGCTCAAAGTTCATTTGTAAATCGAACTAGAAAATGTTCAATCAGTTTTTATGTAGCACCTACAGTTTTGCCAGAAAATTTCAAAATTACGGTAAGATACCATTTTGAAGTTAAAAACTGGGTCGAGTAGCGTATATTTTCCAAAGATCTTATCAACCTTGATATTAAAATTGCCCAGTTCAAAATGTGTTTGAACCTAAATACAGGGTCAAGTCTTAGTATGGGTTAATATCTCGTGTACTGGTAAAACATTTTAAAACTTGACAAACTAACAAATTAACTTTTTGGGCGTTTACGCTTTTTTCGACCGTAAGATAACTTGTTGTTGATTATAATTTTCCTAAAAAATTCTCTGTTATCGCCTATTTTCACTAGCTTATAAATTATGTACAGATATCTGAAGTAAAATAAATATTAAAACTAAAAACATCTCCATCTGCTGCTGCGGGACTAGCCAAAAGGGACGTAGCTTTGGTGAGTTGGGGCATGTTGTAGATCGAACCTGTTCCTGGGTTTGGTAAACTGGGCAGCGTATTGTCGCTGATACTCTTCCTGCTGTCGCTTATATTCGATTTGATCCTGATACTGTCCTTGATTTTGATTCAGCGGTTGATAAGCGACAGGTTGGACGTTGGATGGCTGATACTGACCAACAAACTGTTGAAGGAATAGCGATGGTTGATTACGAACCACTTGCTGTTGTATAGGAATAAGTTGCCGGGCCTGGTGCACGAATTGGGGCTGTTGATACTGTTGCTGAGCTACGTAGGTCTGTTGCTGATACGGCTGTTGCTGTTGGAAAGGTATATATCCCTGCTGCTGAATAAGGTTTTGCTGAGGTTGAGCGTCGTACGTGTTTTCCAATCGTCTTTGGAAGTTCGCGTGGGGGGGACGGAACGTAGTGGGCTGCAAGTGTCCCCCAATTTGAGGTCTTCGCACCGTTACCTCTCTCGAGTTGTCGGCAACCAATAACTGATTTCGTTTCTGGAACAACAGAGAGAGGGATTATTAGGCACAGTTTACCCTCAAAAATGGTCGGCAAAAACCCCAAAATTGGGAGACACTTACTGATAGTATGTAAAAATTGAAAAATATATGTGTTACAGAATAATTTCATTCTGTTTATTATACGATTGAGGCGCCTCATTGTTTAAAGACCGAGTAAAAACATACTTATTTGTCGTTTTAAATCAAATAATAATTCTTAGCGTCTAATAAATATTAAATAAATTATTCTGCCAGCAGAACTGATTTTAAAACTTAAAAAGTTGAATTCTATAGCTAAAAATAAGAGTTTTTTTTCCATGAGAACATGTCCTTAATCTCCAACTTACATCACTTTAAAGTTTTGGAAAAAAATTATTTATTACTCTTTAATGATACTCAGAAATAAACAGTTTTTTAGGGTTATGTTTCTACGTTCTCGATTCAATTCCGAGACAGAAAAAAATCTAAAAAAATCAAGGGGTTTGTTTGTTGCAAGTGGATAAATAAAATAGTAAATCAAGGGTACACGAGGCTACTAATTTTTAATTTCTTTAAGCTGTGAAAGGGAAAACGAATTAGGACATAACAAGATTAGAATATGAAAGGGTGGCTAAAAAAAATGTTCATAAAAAATAGAACCGATTTCAAAAAAAGCAATAAAAAGAGAAAAATAATATTTTATTATACATTAAAAATTTGATTTAGTTCTACTTATACAAAGTGTTAATTTTAGAGCCTATACTTAAGCTAAAATTTTGGAGGTACCTACTAAAATAAATAAGTAGCTACTGGGTCTATTTTGTATAAAATGTAGCTAGATTCACCGTATTAATATTACAAACATTATCAAAATTAAAAAAGATGAGTAAAATTGAATTTCGTGCCATCAAAATTCACGAATACCAAATGAAATATAATATTAACATGTATACTTTTTTTCCTGATGATATGGTGAACGCAGTATATACTGGTTCCGGCGCCCGTTTAAATAACTCAAAATAGCGGCATTTTAATTTTTTTTAAATATGCCTGCTATGGGACCACTCTGGTAATATCCTAAGTAATCCCTGAAATTTTTATCCTAATTGGTCAAACCATCGCGAAGTACGATGTACATACAGGTTAATCATTTATATTTCGCTACCCATTTTCAGTTCACTTGAGTGTGGCTAGGGTTTCTTTTATTGACATAATATAAGGGTATTATACTTAATTTGTCTTCAATGGAATAGCCTATTTTGTCGGGCAAAACTAACACAGACAAGTTAAATGATAATGACAATCGGGCAATGCCAGTACCAGCAAGACGCATTAGACAAGATTTCTCGTAAATTAACTATAATAGGGGGGATGTTAAAGCCGAATATTTCAAAAACTACCGATCCAAGTATCACAAATCACAATTTTTTGAAAAGGGAATAATAAGAAGAATCTAGAAAATCAAAAATTTCACTTAAAAAAACCAAAATTTGGTACGCTACTAATTTCTGATTCACCCTATATATTCAAAGTCATTTTTTTCTAGGAAGTTCCCTGAAATCCATACGACTTTTGTATTAACTACTTTTTTTTATTTACAAAAATAAACGCTGAAAATGCGTGGTGAAATATAAATGTTGACCCTGTACATTCATAAAAAAAATACATAGGGCCAGTTCCTCATGATATTTTAATTAAAAAAAGTTCATACAAACGTATGTACAGATACGCTTAAATTCTGAGATACGGAGTGTCGAAAATGTTAAAAATTTAATATTATTTCAATTAAGTATGAACGGTTAAAGCTGAATTCTTGAAACTTTGCAGCTGATGTACGTTAGTCAAGAGCTACATGTTTAATATGAATTCATTTTTTCCAGTGGCGTAGTTAGACAGAAACCAGTGTAAATATTTTAGGAATCTCCAAAAATAATAGTCTATAGGATTCATGTCGGGACTGCGAGCTGGCCAAGCTTCGCGTCCAATCCACCTATTAGTGTATTAGTACCTCGATAACACTTTTCCTAATCGCTGGATTAAACGCGCAGATCTCCAAAGTTGGTCAGCTCGCATGCCCAACATGAATCTTCTAGACTATTATTTATGGTGTTACCTAAAGTCTTTTATATACAAGACGTCTCTGCTAGATGAAAACAACTTAAGAAAACAAATTATTGAAAGTTGCAATGCGATACAAAATAGTGCAGGCATTTTTGAAAGTGTCAAAAGTGTCATAATTGTATTATTCGGTTATTTTCTTAGCATAAGGTTAGTATTTGGTAAAAAAATCAAGAGTTTGTTAATGTAATTTTCAATATAATCGACTATGAAAATTCCAGCCTTTGACAGTTCAGCTACATTCCTGGCTCCGGGCTCTTAGACTATAGTAAGTAATTATTAAAATTAGTTTTTCATATTCAAAAACTTTAAAAGGTCGTGAGTTTGAAAAGGGTATATATAGGACATTGGCCCATATTACAAAAAAATCTTATTTAACCCTCTTGAATCCCTCGTTTAATTTTTTATGAACAGTCTTGGGACATCTTGTTTATCTGAGTTTGTCCATTAGAATTAATTAGCTTACCTGTGGGCTAACTCCAAGCATCTTTAAAGATGGTGGGACATTTAGGCCTTGTGGAATTTGAATGTGACCAAAATCGACGGTAAACGCTTCACACCAAATTCCAAAGTGTCCTATGTCGAACACAGTCAGATCGCCGGGAAGAGTTAGAACTACAGTTTTCCCATCGTATCTGCGCAGGGGTACTTCTTTTCCGTTCTCGTCTGGAACCCTGATCCCTTGTGGAGATGGCTTCGCTCCTCTACCCACCCAGAATTTTGCATCTGAAACAATATTAAAATTATTAAAATTAATTGATAAAACAATTTTTTATCAGGCGATGACCATTTAGTTACATCGACTAGATATGAGGGAAAATTATAGCCCAACTGACCACAAAGCTAAAAGAGTACCTGGTTTTAAATGTCCTTCTTGGGCATATTTTGTTATAAAAATATATAAAAGTTTCACACATTTACTCAGTAATTGTCTCACGTCAATAATTTACCTACCTACCTAATTAATATTATATATACAATATCCTCATTTTTCTATTTTAGATTCTCTTTTGACGCTACATTTTTAAATCTATAGCGTATTAAAACTATTGCATTTAACGTAGGTTTGTGATTCCATTTTGTGCCTTTGTTTTAAACGGGTCTCGCTAATTTATGGCGGCCTGATGAGCTCTAAAAAAGCGAGATCACCATCATCGTTTGTTTTTTTCATATGTTTTTTTTTTTTAAATTAATGTAAGAACGTAGCTGATGCAAGCATCGGACAAGTGGCCCTTCAGAAACGTACACTACAGAATGCTACACATTCCAAATGGTACGCATTCGCAAATAACGTCAAATAAATAAATAATGAAGTCAGTAACTCTAAGAAAAAATATGTCAGATAAGCAAACAAAAATTACCAATGAGAAAGATTTTCAATTGAATTAAAATAATACATGAATAATGATAAGACCACACAACTACAAAAACAAAAACTAACAACAAATGCGCTAAACCCATAATTTGTACGGTGGTACCTTTCAACAAACAGCTGTGATTGTCTTGTTCTAATAGGCATTAAAAAGGGGACTGATCCAAGCAGCACTTCACAGTCAATCCCCCCATTCACCAATTTATGCAAAAAGACCAGAAGTGCCTTCTTTCTTCTAAATTCAAGAGTTTGAAGGCCGCAAAGAAGAGCTCTAGTATTAGATAACAGACCTTGATATGGGAAATGCAACTTATGTAAGAGGTATTTTGAAAACCTATTTTATACCTTTCCAATTCTGTCGATGTGACACTGGTATGATGGAATCCATATTGTACAACAATATTCTAAAACGCTACGAACCAATGAGTTATAGAGACACCCAATTGCTTTGGTATCAGTAACGTGTTTCGTATGTCGCTTTATAAAACCCAGAAGTCTAAAACCCTTAAGTACAATGTTATCAAAAATAACACCTAGGTCCGTGAAAGAACTAACAACTTCAAAGTTTATATTATTAAAAGTAGGTGGAGGGTTAATTTTCATCAAAAATAACACATTTCGAGAGAGAGAGAGATAATTAATTCTGCACCATTTGACGAGCCTTTCCATATCAGACTGCAGAGCATTGGAGTCTGAGGAGACTTGTGAGAAGAATTTTAAGTCGTCTGCATATAAAAGACATTCGGAAAATTTGAAACACGATATTATATCATTCATAAAGAGCAGAAAGAGAACTGGACTCACATGCGAAGCCTGCGGGACATCCGATGTCACAAGAATCTCCCTGGAGACTGATCCAGACAAGATATTTTCCACAAAAACCAATTTGCTGTAATTTCCATAACAGAAGCTGATGGCAAACACTGTCAAAAGCCTTAGATATGTCAGTGTAAATAACATTGATCTGCTTGCCAGCCTCCACCGATGTCACTAAGTAGTTTTGAAATATTGCAAGATTGGTAGTTGTTGAACGACCACAATAAAAACTAGGTTGCATACTCGTAATATAGTTTTTTAAAGACTCAAATATATGATCGGTGATAATTGCCTCAAAGAGCTTTGGTATATGTAAAAGTAAAGAAATACCTCTGTAGTTTTTTACATCACTTTTATCACCAGATTTGAAAATGGACAGAATGGTAGAAAACTTCCAAAATTCGAAAAGGAGCCCAGATTAATGGATCTTTGAAAAATTATACATAGAGGCTGAGACAATAACTCACAGCATTGTTGCAATAGAATAGTAGGAATTCCATCAGGGCCAGCCTTCTTCGAAGGATCAAGGTTCTTTAATTTATTAAAGATTTCTGCCTCTGTAAAACAATATGTTGATAGTATCTTTCCTGAATAACTTATTGGATCAATTTTACTAAAGTCTAAATTATGGTGGTAAGTATAGCAAGACTGTTTCTGCAAGAAGTTTCGTATGTTCTTATGTTCCAAACAGAGATCAAAGTGATTGTTATGTATTATACATCGAGCATGAAACGATTCACAACGTTTTATTACTTTCCTCGTAAAAAGGAAGCCTTGTAATCGTGAAAAAAATCACTCTTCGAGATTTTTTCAGATCTTCCCATTTCTGGGTCCCTAGATGACGAAAAACATGTTTTCTCAATTCCGTCGGTCTGCCTGTCTGTCTGTCTGCGGCGTAGCTAAAAAACTACTTACCTGATTGACTTCAAATTTGGGTCAAAACTTAAGTCCTAACACTGAAACCTGTGGTGGAAGATAGATCAAGATACAAGAGTTCTAACCACATACACAACAACTGGTTACGTTCTGGACGCGCGTTTCGCTAACCAAGTTAGCATCATCAGCAGATGATATAAACTAAAGTAACTTATCCTAACCGAGACTATTTATAGGTAAATGTGGTCACCCTTGGTTGCACCCGACTGCACCGTTGCCAAGTAAACAATAGAGGGGACTATAGAGAATAGGCCCTCTGTCTTTATTTAGTGCTTTCTTACCACATTTAACTATTTCTATAATCTCAAATGCATCCAATAATCTATTATTAGATACATTTTTAATCAACTTAAGATTATTTATTCCTATTCGTTGAATGTTTTCCAAAGCATGTTGGGCAACGCTTGACTTTTCTGTTCTTCCGTATCTTAAATGTGCCATGTGTTCTTTAAAACGAATGTTTATGGAGCGTTTAGTTTGCCCAACATATTTTAGATCGCAGTCATTACAGCTAATTTCATAGATGCCACTCCTCTCCCTCAAGTCGACTTTGTCTTTGGGGTTTCCAAGGAGATTTTTCAAACTATTCTCCGTTTTGTAGGCTACTCTAAAACCTACGTTTTTAAATACTTTTTCTAGACCTCTCGTATATCTGGGATCATATGGGATTACTATGAATTTATTGGAAGCCTCAGGTATTTGAAGAGTAGTGGCATCTTTTAACATTTTCTTATGCTTATGTGTATTTACTAGTTTATGTACAAAATTATCATTATATCCATTACTTTTAGCTATATTTTTAATCCGATTCATTTCATTGTTAAAACGTTCTTTACTTAGTAGAAAATTGACTAACCTGTGAGTTAAGAAATGGAATGCTGCCATTTTGTGTTGACGGCAATGAAATGAGTCGGATGTTATATATCTATCAGTATTAGTAAATTTCCTATAAATATCAAATTCTAATTTATCGTTATTTCTAATAACTAACGTGTCGAGAAAAGGTAATTGCCCATTGTTCTCCTTTTCGTACGTAAAATTAATGGAAGGATATTTATTGTTTAATGTTTCTAAGAAAGTGTCCAAATTTTCTGTTTTAGTATCAAAAATAGCAAATATATCATCTACGTATCTATACCACACCCTTGGAAAATACTTGAGTTCTTTTTTGAATTGGGTTTCTAATCTGTTCATAAACAAATTTGCAAGGAACGGAGATAAGCAATTGCCCATCGCAGTTCCCTCTAGTTGTTTATAATATTTATTGTTGTACTGAAAGAAATTTTGATTCATACATAATTTTGTGAGAAGTAAATACTCATCAATAATTTCTTTCTTCAAATTATTGATTTCAAGTAGTTCCTTTAGGTACTCTAACAAAAACTCAAGTATTATGTTGGAATCAACTGATAATATCTTTGTACGAATCCAAGATGGCAGAACAAACACCTCCTCCAACTACTACAACTTCCAAGCTCCCCAGGTTCTACGGTCTTCCCAAGACACACAAGAACAATGTACCACTTCGACCGATCGTCAGTGCAGTAGACTTGCCTACATACAAATTATGTAAATATCTCTCAAATTTTCTTAATCCATTTATATTTTTATGGAGGCCTTTGAGGATATTGTTTTAACATCCGCTCCACTTAAACCAAAACACTGATTCAGATATCTAGATGATAATTTCTGTTTATAAAATGATTATGCAAAACAATGAATGACTTTTTTTTAAATCATAAATTCTCCTGTTCTTTATTTTATGTACGTGCTTTTAAAGGGGCTTTGCCGAAACCTGCAGGGGGGCCAAAAATTTGTAGTTACGCCACTGAGCCTATCAATATTATCCACTATTAAGTCAACCAATATTATAATTAACTGATATTTATGAATGGGTTTTGTTTGAGTTTTTTGTGGTCTCATTAATTGTTGACAGGATATGTATAAAATATTATCTGATATACTGAAACCTTTCATAATAAAAAGGATCAGTGAAAGCCGCAGAACTTAAAAATACGGAAAGAGAGCGATAATTTCACTTATAAGTTATGTCAACTTGAAACCGAACCGGATTCAAATTAGAATAAAATATTTGACTGGTTTAATAAATGTATATTGGTAATTAAATTTGTATAGTATATTCAGAGTATGAATTAATTATCGGTCAAAAATCTGGGAGATGAATTATTTCTGTTTTCGGTTATGGTGGGCTCCAGGCCCTTACTCAATCTGAGGCTCCCTTAGGAAGTGTTTTTGAGCAAATTTTCCGGCTTTTGTAAACTGTACGACTAAAAAAAAGTCAACATTTTGCATTATTTCTATAGGCTTTTATTACCGTAAACTACCTAAATGTAAGGGTGAAAAAAAAGGCCCACATCTTTTCTCTCAGGCATAGTGAGGCCGAGCGTGGGGCCCCACTTTACTATGGGGTCCCAGACGCAGGCCTATTGGAGAAATAGGCCTCGCAAAAAATCGCTAAATTTTATTTACCAAAACTTCTTTCGTTATGAATCTTTACTTTCATTAGGAATAGTGAAATATGACTTAATTTAGTCCTATCTTTTAAAACGATTTTACTGGACGCCATTTTGTTCTACCATGTTGGATACGTATCAATATTTTACCAATTTCTGCATATGCGCCACAGTAGATTTTTGGAAATAATTTAAAATAAATTGAATAAGTAGATTTTTGCACTGAATAAAAAGGTTATTTTACATTTATTTTTTTAAACATTTTATTTGGCCGTCATTTTGCTACACCATCTTAAATTCGTACTATAATTTTACCAGTTAATCTCTTTTTCAAGCCTACACAAAATTTGAAATCAATCTAGTAAGTAGTTTTTCATCTTGATTTTTTCAGTATTTTATTAATCTGCCAATTTGTTTTGCACATTGGATTTGTACGTTGTAAGTTGTACTTCGTCTTCCTTTATTTACCTGAATTACCTTTCGCATTTGACAGTTATAACAGCACGACATGATTAATTATTGAGGTTTATTGATTATTGATGTCAGTCTTGCTTTGTCGAGGGTAAAATAATAGCAGAAAATATGCCACGTTTAAGTATTGCTACAAAAATAATTACACTAATAGAATAAGGATGGTGTCCAATTATTTTGGTATAGCTAAGATCACTGTTCAGGGAATCATACGAATCGTAAAGGAAGTGACGTGAGGAACATGCCTTGGAAATATCGGCGAAAGACTAAATCCATTTGAAACGGCAGGGCCCAGTTTTTTTCCCAAAAGTTGAAATTGTATGCTAAATTTGCAGTGGCGGCGCCAAGGGTGGGCGCGGTTGGGCAGCGCCCAACCCAAATTTGTTCTCGCCCAACCGCTCTCCCAACCTGCTAAATTAAGCAATTAAAAATATAATAGGTACACCAATAAAATGGGTACAAAAAAAGTTTTGATTATCCTATGTAGGTTGTAGGTACCTATCCTATATCTATAAAAATATTCAATAAAATTTATAAGAAAAACTGCAGCGATAAGTATCACTACATTTACTATGCGAATATGCGATATCGACCGTGTTTTATCTTTCGACATCGACGCCGCGTTACCTCTCTATATCTGTCAACAGTATCAACTTGTTGATTCTTGTGATTCACTGGCCGGCCAGGCGAATTTTTTAACATAACCTGCAAATAAACTTATACTTATTTAAAGTAGGTATTTATTTTTCGTGTTTTGTGTAAAGTAAGTTAAGTTGTATTTTATAATTTTTAAAAATCACAGTGTTACGAAACTTATGCACGTATTATTTGATTAATTAGTATTGTTGTATAGTGGTTTAAAATGAGTTTTAATAAAAATCGCACCATCAGTGACTTTTTTAAACCAAAGCCAAGTGATTCCAGTATTTCACCCGAAATAATTAAACAAGGAAAAATACCTGTTGGCGATGGCAATGCACCCGTAGCAAATAAAAGCGAGACTAGCAATATAGGTAAACCTGGTGATGATGAACCTAGCTGCAGTTATAATAAAAAAAGAAAAATGCAAGAATTCGAACAGAAAGATGGGGATGGAAAAGAGGACATAGATCAAGATAATATATCTACTTTGGATGAATTTGAAAGTGACATGTTTGAATCGGAATCGTAAGTTTTTACATGCAAATAAATAGACCACATACCTACATTTTAATATTTTTTTCTACAACCGTGCGGAAAATCGCATCTTCCGCCCTGTTTTTAGTGCGGAAAATCGATTTTCCCGCACAGTGCGAACAAAATAACTTATGGGTCTTTTCCGCACGCCGCGCCGCGCCGCCGGTGGGCCGGTGAAAAGTAAACATCTTCGTTTTCTTGTATGTTTGCCTTTGTCTTTTTTAAAATACTAAAAAAAAAGATCTTTTGTTTTAGATAAAAATATATCTACAGTTTGTCCCATTTAAAAAAGTTTGTTTTTTTCTTATTTTTAATTGCAGATTCTTAATTAGCACTAAATTTACTTACTTTGCTACAAGCAATACATAATAAGATAGCTAGTAAAATATAACCATTTACCCTGTACATATTGCTAAAACCTAACTATTATTTGGTAGAATGAGAATGTACACCAGCGACGCTGAAGAAACCCCCATTTCCCTGCATGATTTGGCTCAGTCTTTACATGAACCTCCAAGGCAACCAAGTTTGGTTCGATTCCCAAAGACAAAATTTGGTTCTGATCTTCGATCTTTTAAATCAGATTTTTATAAGCTATACCCGTGGATTGAATACAGTATTTTAGAAGATGCTGTATTTTGTTATCCCTGCAGATTTTTTTCGATGCAAGGCGCAGGGACCTCAAAAACTTTTATTTCTGACGGTTACAAAAATTGGAAAAGGGCTTCAGAAACAAAAGCTGGATTTAAAAATCACGACAATAGTTTTCAACATAAAAGTTCGATGGTAGCGTGGCAATCATACAAAAAAACGGAAAAAAATCAGTCAGTAGCAGCTCAAATAAGTACTGCACATTCCGAATTAATTCAACAAAATCGGGATTATATTAAATCTATTATTAGATGTTTAATTTATTTATCTACGCAGGGAATTGCTTTAAGGGGTCACGACGAATCAAAACCAAGTCAAAATAAGGGTAATTTTTTAGAATTATTAGATCTGATGTCTCGTGATAATACCATAATTGCAAAAAGGTTATTTGAGGGCCCAAAAAATGCCAAGTACACACATCATTCCATTCAAAACGAGCTAATACATTGTATGGCTGAACTATCAATTAAAAATATCAGCAAAGAAGTTAAGCAGGCCTGCTACTTTGCCCTTATGGTGGACGAGACAAAAGATTTAAGTAAAACTGAGCAATTATCAATAATTGTAAGATATTATTTAAATGGTGTTATTTATGAGAGGTTTTTGGGCTTTGAGGCAGCAAATAAATTAGATGCTGCTTCTTTGCTTCAGTTTATAAAAAAACGATTAAGAGAATGTGAGACTGATTGATGAAACAATTGCGTGGCACAAACTTATGACGGAGCGAACGTTATGAGTGGTAAAGTTGCTGGTGTACAAACCCTCTTGAGAAAAGAAGTTCCTCAGGCGATTTATGTGCACTGTTTCAACCACAGTTTAAATTTGATAATAGTAGATATTTGAAAAAATTTAAAGGACTGCAATATTTTTTTTTCTGTTCTGGAAAATCTGTATGTTTTCATGAGTGGATTTGCAGTGCACAATAATTTTGTAATGATTCAAAAAGAGCTAGATCCAGAACAGAAACCCATAGAACTGAAACGACTCTGTGAAACGAGGTGGACTTCTCATATTTCAAGCTGTTTAGCTATAAAAAAAACACTGCCAGCTATACTAGTTTTATTAAACCAGTATGCAATAGAAAATAATGCTCGCTCCCCAGAGGCAAACGGACTGTTAAAAAATATTAATTTTACTTTTATTTTTAACTTAGAACTGTTTTGCAAATTTTTGTTGAATTTAAAAAATGTATCGGACTATTTACAAAGCAAAGACAGTGATATTTTAAAAAGCATAACATTAGTTGAATCATTAAAAGAGTTATTCAAATCTAATAGGGATGATTCTGAATTTGAAAAGCTATGGACTATAACTGTAGAAAATGCACTGTCTAATAATATTGATTTAGACGATGTAAATAGTAAAAGAAAAAGAAAATTACCTTCTAAATTAAAAATGCCGTTATTATAGAAAAAATTACTTCTCTTGAAGAGGAGAGATGCGTAACCAAAAAAAGTGAGTTTCAATACAATTTATATTATCCAATAATTGACCGAATCTCTTCAGAACTTTGTCGAAGATTTGACGAAAATATCAACGTTCTGAAGGGATTTAGTTCATTAAACCCTTCAAATACGGCATTTTTAAATTTAGAAGAAATACTTCCTTTAGCTTGTCATTATGGGTGTGATATAGCGTCGGTAGAAAACGAAGTCAAATTACTACCGAAAACGATTGAAAGGTATGAAGAAAATCACAATAAAAAAATTAATAACCTATCAGATTTAGCCATTCTTCTTCAAGAATTTGACATCGTTTTCCACGAAATCAATAAATTATGCACCATTGCCATAACGGTACCATCATCGAGTGCTGCTTGTGAAAGATCATTTAGTGGTTTAAAACGTATAAAAAATTATCTAAGAACCACAATGAGTCACGAAAGACTCTCTGATTTGGGTATCTTATATATTGAAAAAACCATTATTAAATAGATGGATTTAGATTTAGTTGTAGATTCCTTTTCTAAGAAACACAATAATAGAAAAATAGCTCTTTTTTAATACTATTAACCTTTTCCTTTTATTTTAATTTTGTTGTTGCATGTTTTTGTTCAGTAAACTTATAAATAATAACTGATTTAAATTTGGTTTAAATTTTATTTACCTGCACATTTTTTTATTTTGAAGTAATAAGATAAGGTAAGTACCTACATATAAATAATGTTCATCAAATAATGCAATATCTACTCTTTGGTTGTTTGGGTTAGTTTGGGTTTGCCCAGTCACCAAACAGTTCTGCCGGGCATCGCCCAACCTAATAAAAATAGCTGGCGCCGCCACTGTAAATTTGGTATTAGTGAATATAATATATGTCTTTGAATGTAACCTAATATAGAACAAATCCTTCAGTTACGTAAAAAACCTTAATATACATCTAAAACCACTCAATCCGTATGGTTGTAACCTAGGTAACAGGTAAAAATAAAAGTAAATATTACCAAAATATCATAAAATGTATACAGGGTGTTTCACAACTTATCCACGAAATTTTAACCACATATGCACTGTTACGAAAGAAGTTGATTTCTAAAAAAAAAAATGTAATAAAAGTCCTAGAGAAATTAAGTTATAATTCTGAGTGTCAATAACAAAATGAACAATAAATATCTGTATTTTGTGCTCATCGTTGCGATATCACAACACTCATTAATAATTTCTTGTAGCAAATGTTGTACCAATCCACTAAAGAAAACAAAATACTAGGAATTTTTTGTTTTTTCATATTGATAAGAACATGTAAATAATGTTTAATCTGTATCGTGAGTGATCTGAATGAACAACGGTCGATTTTTGTGAATTTAAAAAAAGTATTTTGCGAGTTTATGTTTTTCGATATTTATTAAAAATGGCACATGTGTACAGTAATGAGGAGTTAGTGGATATTGTTTTAGCGTACGGAGAAGCAGGGCAAAATTCGCTAGCGGCTTCTCGTTTGTATGCAAACCGATCTCCGAATAGGCACATGCCACATCCACAAACATTTACTTCAATTGTTTTACGTGCACGTGCTAGTGGAGATTTGCGCCCCAGACGTGGGGTGGATGGGGGTCGGGTTCGCCCACAACGTGTTTTAAACGCCGAAGAAGAAATTTTGTATATTGTGGAAGAAAATCCAGGAATAAGCACAAGGAGGTTAACCCAACAGGTACCAGAAGTCTCATATGCGACAGCGTGGCGTATATTACATGAAGCCCTACTGTATCGTTATCACGTCCAGACAATCCAGGCGTTGCTATCCACAGATTACCCCCTCAGAATAAGATTTTGTGAGTGATTGTTGCAAAAAAATGCTCGAAATGCCCGTTTTACAGCTGATATTTTCGCCACCGATGAATCAATTTGTACTCGTAATGGTCTAACCAATCTTCACAATACACACGTTTGGTCCTGTGGGCAGGTATTTGCCGGTCCTTCTTGAAGATGTGCCATTGGCGGTCCGAGCAAGGATGTGGTTTCTGCACGATGGGGCACCTTCGAATTTTCGTTTAGAAGTTCGTAATTTTTTGAATGAGGTACAGCAGATACGCTGGATCGGTAGGGGTGGACCAATTGCATGGCCTCCACGGTCTCCCGATCTAAATCCTCTGGACTCCTTTTTATGGGGATACTTGAAAAACGAGGTATACCGTACTCCAGTTCAGAATATTGAAGATCTGCGTGACCAAATCACAGTGGCTGCCGATAATTTGAGACTTCAAGCACAGCAGGAAGGAGGTGTATTTCAGTTAGTGCGCCGAAATTGAATTAGACGCGCCCAAGCTTGCATTGAAGCCAATGGAAACAATTTTGAACAGCTTTTATAAGTAAGTGAACTGGTAAACTGTATTATTTTATTATCTCGATTTCTGTACATTTTTTTTGAGAAACCAACTTCTTTCGTAACAGTGCATATGTGGTTAAAATTTCGTGGATAAGTTGTGAAACAGCCTGTATAGGGTCAAATTAATAACATCCTCTTTTTTTGAAGTTGGATAAAAATGTAGTTTAAGTACTTTAAATGGTTTGGCACATCCTTATTATAATTTTTACTTACTTAAGTATTAGTTATTATTCGATTTGTACCTGCAACGAAATGCACGGGTTGAACTAGTATTATCATAATGCCCTGTTTAACGAATTGACATAAAATCCCTCTACTAATTATTACAAAGCCGATAAGTGAACCATAGATATTTTCCGTCTACTTTAATTGCATTAATACAATTAATACTTTCTTTAAGTAAATCCTGTCTCGGGCGAGTCCATGTCAATGAAGCAATAAAGTTCCATTTTCTAATCTTCTTATTTCCGAACGCAAGTTTATAGTAAGCGGATTAGTTTCCGCAGACCGTCTGCTGCTGCTGCTGCGGACTCCTGTTTCGAGAATTCTAAGATTAATTAAAATAAATAATGCGATTAGGGCGTAGCCGACGACGTAATATGTCTTGGAAAATGTTGCTCGGAGTTATACCATCGTTTTTCTAACTTACTGATTAGTAATGTCGGTTCTGCCCACTCGTGCAAGCAGTGTTCAAATCAGGGAGCATTTTTCAGGGCGAGGGGCAGGGGGACATTTTTCTTTGTGGGTAAAGTTCATTTATAAATAAATACGGTTTTTACTTCTAACAATCATAGACTACAAAAAAAAAATACAAATTTTTTGAAAAAAAAACAATGCTAGAAAATGCCGAGGGGCAGCTGGACAGCCTTCTGTTCTTTACCCTTAGCATTCGAAAAGGAAAGCGAGAAAAACAGTAAGTAATAAGTAACAAATAAGTAATAAAAAAATTATAATAATAGAGTTACGATCGCTGGGGCACACTGCCGAAAAACCCGTCTGTTATTCAAGAATAAAATTAAAAATTTGTTGCCTCTTATTGCTGGTCAAGCAAGAAGCTTTTGTAGGCCAATTTAAAAGGAATAGCACCTTTACATCTTATAAAATCCAGGATAGCATTATAAATGATGATGATTTTTTAAAGGAAGGCTTTCCGCGTACACACGACTTGCTGTGACTGCATTTTATTTACATCTGTCTACTAGCTCATTGTTATCATAAACGTGGCCATTTTTATCTTACAAGCCCCCAAATCAAAAATATCTCGCACTCTTTAACGAAATATTACAACTGGTCAAATTAAAAATCGCACTCAAAACCGTATAACCATACAAACAAAAATTGTACTATATATTTACAACGCAGTGGTCGAGAATATCAAAAAGTCAGGTCAGTAATAAAGTTTTTAAATTTCAAATCGTTAATAAGTTCTTTATTTTGCAACTTTTATATTAACAATTTTTGGTAAATTAGTTTCTTTTTTCGAGTTCTCCAACCTGTCAAAGTAAATGGCTCAACTTTGAGAACACCCTATATATATATATATATATATATATATATATATATATATATATATATATATATATATTAATTGGACTTCTTTCTTGGGTATAGGTTTATTTGCAAAATCAAACAATGAGATTAACTTGACGTTTCGCCTATCATAGTAGGCTTTCTCAAAAATCGCTCTTCCCTTTTTTTTTGGTATATAAGGCTTTCTTTTCCTATCTACATATAATTTAAAAAACATTTAGTGGTCTAATTATAAAAAGACATATACAATTTTTCTAAAACTAATCTAAGACCACTAAATGTTTTTTAAATTAATTGTAGCTAGGAAAGGAAAGCCTTATATACCAAAAAAAAAGGAATGCGCTATTTTTGGGAAAGCCTACTATGATAGGCGAAACGTCAAGTTAATCCATTGTTTGATTTTGCAAATAAACCTATACCCAAGAAAGAAGCCCAATTAATATATATCGGGTTTAAGAAACAAATTGAATAATTATATATATATATATATATATATATATATATATATATATATATATATATATATATATATATATATACAGGGTGTTCTCAAAGAATTATATATATATATATATATATATATATGAATTATTTATATTAGATAGGTTGATAGAACTCGAAAAAAGAAGTTAATTTTCCAAAAATCGTCTATATAAAAGTTACAAAATAAAGAACTTATTAACGTTTTAAAATTGTATAATTTAAAAACTTTATTACAGATCTGACTTTTTGATATTCTCGACGACTGCGTTGAAAATACATAGTACAATTTTTGTTTGTATTGTTGTACGGTTGTGAGTGCGATTTTTAATTTGACCAGTTGTAATATTTCGTTAAAGAGTGCGAGATATTTTTGATTTGTGGGTTTGTAAGATAAAAATGTTTATAGAGTAAAGAACAGAGAGCTGGTGTATTCTGGAATACACATGTCTAACTGCCCCTCGGCATTTTCTAGCATTGTTTTTTTCACAAAATTTGTATTTTTTTTTTGTAGTCTATGATTGTTAGAAATAAAGACTCCCTCTCCCTGCCCTTGGCCCTGAAAAATGTTCCCTGATTTGACCCCGGCAGAAGCGACATTACTAACCAGTAGATTATAAAAACGATGGTATAACTTCGAGCAACATTTACCAAGACATATTACGTCGTCGGCTACGCCCTAATCGCATTATTTATTTTAATTAATCTTAGAATTCTCGAAACAGGAGTCCGCAGCAGCAGTAGCAGCAGACGGTCTGCGGAAACTAATCCGTTTACTATAAACTTGCGTTCGGATATAAGAAGATTAGAAAATGGAACTTTATTGCTTCATTGACATGGACTCGCCCTAGACAGGATTTACTTAAAGAAAGTATTAATTGTATTAATGCAATTAAAGTAGACGGAAAATATCCATGGTTCACTTATGGGCTTTGTAATAATTACTAGAGGGATTTTCTGTCAATTCGTTAAACAGGGCATTATGAAAATACTAGTTCAACCCGTTATTTTTTATTTTTGTTATTTATTTATTATTTTTGTCGCAATACTTAAACGTGGCATATTTTGTGCTATTATTTTACCCTCGACAAAGCAAGACTGACATCAATAATCAATAAACGTCAATAATTAATCATGTCGTGCTGTTATAACTGTCAAATGCGAAAGGTAATTCAGGTAAATAAAGGAAGACGAAGTACAACTTACAATAGAGCATTCAATGCCGTATATATATATATATATATATATATATATATATATATATATATATATATATATATATATATATACAGGGTCCTGCAGCTCACCTCCCGTCTTTTATTATACCTTAACCATTTATTTTAGAAAAAATATTTAAAAGCCACTATATGCTATTGATTAGAGAGCACATTTTAAAAATATTCTTGATTATACAGGGTGTTACAAAAAATAGTGGCGCATAAGAGTTGTATTTTTTTAAATGGAACACCCTATATTTTTTTACATTTTTGAAACACTCTTTACCTAGTCTACAGACTCCTAGAATAGTATCTCTCTTTTTTTAATAGTTTCGGAGAAAAAAGGTAAAATCGAAGAAAAAAAAAATTATAGTCTACATTTAAAATATTTATAAAAATTAGATAAAACATCTTAAAAGCTAAGGTAACCTAGTAGCTTACTGCAAAAGGTTTATAGTTATTCTGCTATGAGTATTATAAGTCTTACTTATACAGGGTGACCCAAATTCCATGTCAAACGTTGCAAAATAAAAAATAATTTTTCTCCATTTTTTCAAATGGAACACCCTATATATTTTTTTTCTGTCCGGTACAGAATTAACAGATCAACATTTTTCATTATTACACTTATCTCAAAATTCCTGAAGGTTTTTGAAATATTCTTAAAAAACTAATGTTGTACTTTGTTTTTCAGTACGATAATTGAATAAACTCAATAGTAATGTGGAAAAATGGAACACCCTATATATATTTTTTTTCTGTCCGATACAGAATTAACAGATCAACATTTTTTATTATTACACTTATCTCAAAATTCCTGAAATATTCTTAAAAAACTAATGTTGTACTTTGTTTTTCAGTACGGTAATTGAATAACCTCACTAGTAATGTTCATAAGTAAGCACCTTCGCGATTTTGAATAATAAATAGGTCAGCGTAGTTATAGCTATGGGAAAAAACCTAAGATCCCAACATTTTTTGTAATTACGTTTACCGCATAAAATTTGAATTACTGCCAAGAGTTAAGCCGTAAAGACGTTTTACATGCTGCAGGTCTTCCTACAAGTTGCAAGAGACTTGCACAAAGGCATACGCTGACACTTGCAATTGAAATACAACTGCCGCTTTACAGTCTGCAAGACAAATTGCGCGCAATATCTTGCAGGTGCAACCCCTTGCTGCAAGAAACTTGCAGCATGTAAAACGGCCTTAACCTTTATTTAATATTATTGACAAGTGTTGCCCAAATTATTAACTAGAATTTAAGTAGGCCATGAAAAACAAATTGTCTAGAAACTGTCAAACAACTAAAACATATCGGCAATTTACTTATTCGTTTTTTAAGTTTTACAAATTGAAATAATTATCGGATTTTTCATATAGTGGTCTTTACCTTCTACGTAGTTCATTTTTCGTTTGTTTGCGTCACTGTTTAGAAGTTTTATTTGAACGTTCTATCGTCATGGAGTACACCCGCGAAGAACTGGTTGATATGGTTTTTGTGTTAGGAGCATCGCATAGAAATGCCTTTTTGGCCAGTAGGATTTATGCGCAAAATTATCCAGAACGAAGGCACCCAGACAGAAGGAGCATGACGAACTTATTAGAGAGATTTATGGCAACGGTAAATGTAAATTATACAAGACCAGTTAGAAATAGGCCCGTTCGAACGGAAGAAAATGAATTAGCTGTGCTATTAGCTGTCACGGAAAATCCTTCTGTTAGCCAAAAAGCAGTCGGGGATGCCGTAGGAGTAAGCGAAAGAACTGTTCAGCGAATTTTAAAGAGCCATAAATTTCATGCATATCATATTCAGTTGCATCAAGAACTCCTTCCAGCAGATTTTGAGAAACGTGTTGAGTTTTGTAATTGGGCACAAGCTAAAATTAGGTTAAGCTTTGATTTTTTTGATAGAGTTTTATTCTCTGATGAGGCCATGAGGCATAAGAATGGATTTGTAAATCGTCATAACTACCATTACTACGCCGACCATAATCCAAGAATTTTTAGGCAGCTTGATCTACAACACAGATGGTCAGTTAATGTGTGGGGGGGAATTATTGGTGAACATGTTATTGGTCCCCATTTTTTTAATGGACATTTAACTGGAGCCATGTATCTCGACTTCCTAGAAAATCACTTGCCAAATTTGTGCGAAAATTTGCCGGTTAATCTGAGAAATACAATGTAGTTGCAACAAGATGGTGCTCCAGCACATTTTTCGTTACCAGTTAGGGATCATTTAAATAATAATTTTCCAGATCGATGGATTGGAAGACAGGGAGCAAGTGCGTGGCCGCCCCGGTCGCCTGATCTAACGAAATTAGATTTTTTTCTATGGGGCTACGTTAAGGAAATTGTTTACAACAAACCTCCAACAACTCCCGAAAATATGCAGCAACGGATTAGAACCGCATTTCAAAGTATTACGCCCGAAGTATTAAGAATAGTAGGAAGATCTTTTCATACCCGTCTTCGTTTATGCCTCGAAGAGAATGGAAGACATATCGAACATATGTTCTAAGTAAAAATTAATTTTATCAATAATTAGATATTTGCTAATAATGTTAAATAAAGCTGTTACACCTTAAGTCGAGCCTTAACTCTTGGCAGTAATTTAAATTTTATGCAGCAAACGTAATTAGAAAAAATGTTAGGATTTTAGGTTTTTCCCCATAGCTAGAACTACGCTGACCTATCTAATATTTAAAATCGCGAAGGTATGAACATTACTAGTGAGGTTATTCAATTATCGTACTAAAAAACAAAGTACAACATTAGTTTTTTAAGAATATTTCAAAAACCTTCAGGAATTTTGAGATAAGTAATAATAATAAATGTTGATCTGTTAATTCTGTATCGGACAGAAAAAAAAAATATATATAGGGTGTTCCATTTTTCCACATTACTAGTGAGTTTATTCAATTATCGTACTGAAAAACAAAGTACAACATTAGTTTTTTAAGAATATTTCAAAAACCTTCAGGAATTTTGAGATAAGTGTAATAATAAAAAATGTTGATCTGTTAATTCTGTACCTGACAGAAAAAAAATATATAGGGTGTTCCATTTGAAAAAATGGAGAAAAATAATTTTTTATTTTGCAACGTTTGACATGGAATTTGGGTCACCCTGTATAAGTAAGACTTATAATACTCGTAGCAGAATAACTATAAACCTTTTGCAGTAAGCTACTAGGTTACCTTAGCTTTTAAGATGTTTTATCTAATTTTTATAAATATTTTAAATGTAGACTATAATTTTTTTTTTTCGATTTTACCTTTTTTCTCCGAAACTATTAAAAAAAGAGAGATAATATTCTAGGAGTCTGTAGACTAGGCAAAGAGTGTTCCAAAAATGTAAAAAAATATAGGGTGTTCCATTTTAAAAAATTCAACTTTTATGCGCCACTATTTTTTGAAACACCCTGTATAATCAAGAATATTTTTAAAATGTGCTCTCTAATCAACATCATATAGTGGCTTTTAAATATTTTTTCTAAAATAAATGGTTTAGGTATAATAAAAGACGGGAGGTGAGCTGCAGGACCCTGTATATATATATATATACATCATATATCGAATTTTGGATCCTCTCAAAAATTCTAAACATATTTCACGTAGCGTGCCCTATGCACAGTTCAATTAAACACATCTTAAGTTGGATGGACATGTGAACATTTAATTAACGATTTAACAAACAAAGAAAAAAAATCTCGACCGGTGAAATATCCATGAAATTCTAAAATAATTTAAAGTTGAGATTAATTCAGAATAAAGTTACACGACGCTCTCGGACAACTTTCGAACTGTATAATTTACATTTCGCTGAACCAGGAATATTAAACTTTTAGAAAACTGCAAACATTTTGGGTCTAGGAATCTGGCTAGTATATGACACTGACATGGGCTAAGTCAAAGTTTGCAGATATGAGAAACATATACTCATAATGTATAGAACTCAGCCAGTGACAGAGCATTCACACATTCTTGGAGACAGGTTGGATTTTTTAATCATTCCTGTTGTGAAAAGGGTTGAGAACACAATAATTTCAGGATGGGAGTTTACAAACTTGCGATAAGATATTTTAAAAAAGTTCTCAAAGACACACAATTAGAAATAAAGAGATTGATGGAAAAATGAACTCATTTAGATGTAAATTAGGAGA
Organism: Kuschelorhynchus macadamiae; assembly: GCA_030620095.1. NCBI lineage: Eukaryota > Metazoa > Arthropoda > Insecta > Coleoptera > Curculionidae > Kuschelorhynchus > Kuschelorhynchus macadamiae. Next base: position 600,110 of record JAUTXW010005440.1, read on the forward strand.
ATATAAAAATGTTCGGACGAATTCAGAGAGGAAGACTATTAAATTAAGCTAGAAAATTTTTCATTTTTTGTACTCTATATCTAAAGCCATGTAAAAATTCGATAAAATTATACAGCACCTTTCTTTCTCTCCTTAACAGAAAAAAAATGGCCCGTCATAAAACTCAATGAAATAGACGACTTAAATTTGGTGAAGAATATAGAAAAATTGGCGATGTTTTTATAGATTCTAATGAAAATATACAAAATATTAGAAGTGAGGTCGAGAATTTGATGCCCTACAATTCCAAACGATCTAAGGCTAGTGTTTGGAGGCAATTTTTGGAATTTTGTAAAGAAAAATCATACAACGTTATAGATGAAACAATACCTCTACAAAAAGTAGCTTACATTGAAAGACTATGCGTTTAATATGAAAAGAAAGGACTCCGAAGAATTCAAGAAAACGGTGGTAAATGTCATGTAGAACTCGACATCGAAACAAATACAAGAAATATTATTTAATAAATTCATAATTAAAGTTGATCCTTTCTATGAACCCCAGTTTGCAGCGGCTAGAGCTGCCCGTGACACTAAACGTCGGCAGTTTCAGAAAAACCGATCCAAAAGAAAATCCAGCTGAGCTGCTTTAAGTAAAGAAGAGTATAATAAGATCCTAGAACATTTTAATGACACACCTGATGGTTTACTACGAAAATTTTTTCGTGACGCATTATTCGAATTAGCTTGGAGAGGCGGGGAGGGGACAACGGCCTGTGAAAAAAATTGACAATCAAAGCAACATTAAGAGCAGGATTGAGTATAATCCAATTTTTCCTAAGACTTCACAAGGAAGGTCAAGAACTATCAGAGAGTAAGTGGCTTATTAAAAATGTAACAGATCTTCAAGCATGTCCTGTAAGAATGTTTGAAAATCTTATGGAGAAAATTGGCAAAAACACCATTGCTTCTTGGTTCAAAGAGGCGGCTTTAACATAGTTCAAGATGGCGTCCAGAGAATTTGACACTGAAAATAGCTCAGTAAAAGTTTGCGAAAAACGTAGCGCAAAATGTAAAATCGTGTGTATACACTGTAACAAAAGTCCCTCAACAGCGCTGCAGTGTGGAAAATGCTTTTAAATTTTCCACTCATCGTTTCTGATCCCAGCAGCGACGCAAAAATCGGCTCCCTGCTGTCATGTGCCGGCTTACGCCTGCGATGAGTTTTGGGAAAGTGAAAAGACCCTCTACCAGATGATAGAATTTTGGAAGAAAAAAAACAGTTACTGTACGAAAACAACCTGTTGTTAAAGGAAAATCAAAAAAACCTTCAAGAAAAATTGGAATTTGCTCAAAGGGAGGTTAGTCTTATAAATACCCCACCACAAAATGATTTATCATTATCCAAAATAATATCAGAAGTTAGCAGCAATAAGGACGACAGTTCTCATTTGCCAGCTCCCAGTCAAGCTAATAATGAAGTTAGAGACAATAAAAACGACATTTCTACTACTAGACATGTTCAAAACAACGACGATCAACTAGAAAATGTTGTCCATGGCTATTCCAAGCCTTTAAGTGAAAAAAGAAGAGATGTCAATCATCCTACAACCAATGAAATTTCCGACATTTCAAACTCGAAAGATAATGAACTCAAGGTAGCTTCATACAAGAAGTCCAAGGATAACAGACCTGCTCCCAGAAAGGGTACCAACAATGATAATTTGCCGAAAGTTGCAAAAAATGCCAGTGGATCTTGGGTTTTTATCTCGGGTCTTGCCCCTGACACAAAGGTAGAAGATTTATTAAGTTTTCTCAAAAAGTACACTCTTGATGAAGGATTTTTCTGTGAAAAGATGGTTACCAGGAAGGACAGCAAATTCGTTCATTTCATTTAAACTGTGTGTTCCACCACAAAATAAGGACATGATTATGGCTGCTGATCTTTGGCCTTTCGGTACGACCATAAACCATTTTCTCCATCTCCAATGCCCGATTCCCTCAATCAGGAACCTGAAGGGGACCCCAGAGGCTCAATAGACTCTTGTAATTTAAATAAATCAATTTTTAAAATTGTTCCTTCAAATGTGCAATCGTTTCGTAAGTTTTTAGATTTTGAAATACTCATCAATGACCTTTTTGTAGATTGTTTTTGCTTAAATTAGCATTGGTTATTACCTAATGAATTTGACAAGATTATCTTTGAAAATTACACGGTGGTTTCTGGCTTTTACAGGTCTGTTAGGAGTCACGGTGGTGTAAGTATATATGTTAAAAACAACTTAATCTCAGGTTCCTTGAATCTTGAGAGCATGTCTAAGGAACTAAATTGTGAAATCGCTGGTGTAATAATAAGAAAGTTTGACATGCAGGTCGATACAGTGTATCGTTCACCTGATGGAAACTTTAAGGTATTTTTGGACATACTTTCAAGTGCTTTGAACAGATTGAACACTTCTAAACCTATTCTGGTTACAGGTGACTTTAACGTTCACTTTAATGAAAGGGATAATCAAGCTTTAGAGTTGTGCAATTTCTTTAGAACATTTAACTTAAAAAAAAATGATCAGGTAATAACAAATGCCTTGACAATATATTTGCTAATATTGATACGTCTCTTATCTGCTTTGAACCAATTGATCAAATGTGAAATGTTGGGAAGAAGTATCCAGTCAAGAATAACCTTTAGACCAATAACAAACGAAGGTCTTTTCACCCTTTATAATAAAATTGAGTTAACTAATGGTGGCTATTAAAATAACATTGATATAAACACAAAATTTAAAATGTTCATTGATACTTTTCCGATGCAATGTAAATCTCTTTTCCACTAAATCTAAACTTACTAATAGAAATCAAACTAAACAGGTAAATTGGTTTAATGATAACTTGAAGGATATGCGTGAGAGGTTTAAATTTTTAGTTTCTTTAAACAAAATAAATTCTGTAGCTGTAACGAAGAAAACGATAAATAATTATAGGAAAGAATATCGTAAAGCTATAAAAGTAGCTAAAATAAATGCAAATGATAATATTATAAGACATTCAAACAATCGTCAACAGGCAACGTGGAATTTAATAAAAAACAATAGTCCAAATGAACCAAGGCAAACCACATCGTTAGATGCAAATAACTTCAATTCTTTCTTTTGCTCTATTGCTGAAAATGTAATAAAAAATCTTCCTGGTTCTCACACTCGACTTGATGAGTACCTTAGCGAACTATCTGATATGGAAATTCCCCAATTTAAGTTTAAATCCACAAGTTTCATAGAAGTTAGAGATACTATTACAGCATTAAAAAACTCTAATACTAAGGATCCTTACCATATTAACACCAAAATAATCAAAACACTAAAAAATCTTATCGTTTCACCTCTAACTAAGTTAATTAATGAGTCAATAGCTTGTAGTGTGTGCACTAGATCATCTTACTAGTAAAGTCTTGGAGGGTTTTGAAAACTTTCTCGACACTTACGCATCCTTCTTAGATCTAACTAACGCTTTCGACTGTGTTACACATGATATACTTTACAAAAAATTAGCTTTATATAACTTTCATAATAATGCAGTTTCATTAATTAAATCTTACCTCTCAGATCGGATACAATATGTTCACTTTAATCTAAGAATATCAACTAATCAGTTGCTTAAATATGGAGTTCCACAGGGGTCAGTATTGGGACCCATATTATTTCTTATTTACATCAATGATCTATCTTGTTCATTCCCAAAAAACAGCAAAAACAGTATTATTTGCAGATGACACTACTTTTTATCAAAGCTACCATCCATCAAAGATATGTGATATGGATTTGCTGACACAGAAGCAAATTTACAAGAGTGGTTCCTAGCCAATAGTTATCCCTCAATAATTCTAAATATCCAGGCTTGACCTGGGAAAATCACATTATATATCTGTCTAAGAAATTGTCCAAATATCTGTTTTTGATTAGAAACCTAGCCCAAATTTCCTCTCTGCAAACCGTCTTAACCGCATATCATGGTTACTTTCATTCTAATCTATCATATGCCATAATATCCTGGGGTCATTCCACTCACATCGGTAAGGTTTTTGGGCAACAACGCAAGTCTGTCCGTATTATAAGCGGTTTGGGTTATAGATACCTTTTGTAGACTTGGGACTTCTAAACATGCCAAGCATATATATACTGCAATGTTTACTGTATGTTAAGCAACATTTGCACATCTTAACATGATCATAACTACCTTACTAGAAATAATGAAAATCTTGTCCATGACTTTGGCAGACTTGAGAGAGCCAGAAATAGCACTAGGTATTTTGCTATAAAGTTCTTTAACAATCTACCAGCAAATGTCAAAAATCTAGATTTTTCACAGTTTAAAGAAAAAATTAAAAGGTTTTTGATTTCAAATGCTTTTTTCAGCTATGATGAATTCTTCATGTCTAATTTTAATGTTTGATCTGTTTCTTAAAAAAAAATTGAATTGTAAATGTGTATCTTTTAAATAATCTTGTTTTAAGTCTATAATTATTTACATTTATATTAAATTTTATTTAATTTTATTTATAACTATTTTTGACGTGTAAAAATGCAAAAAACTTTGTATACATAAACTGAAACTGAAACTAACAAATGGCATTGATATAAAAAGGATTAAAGTAACGAATCATTCTGGTAGGGCGACAGTTGTATCAAATTTGGCAAAAGGAGGAGTCAGTGAACAACAACTAATAAAAATTACAGGACATAATAACTGTAATGTAATAAAAACATATCTTCAAATGGATATCGACCAACACAAAAGGTAATCCAAGCCATGAGTGGGGACACCTATATCTCCGGTTCCATAAGCACTACAATCACGGCATCGACTATGGCAAATGCTGAGCCAACCATTGTTTATAATAACTGTAAGTTTAACATAAATAATAATTATAGACACAAATTAAAATGTGGTTGCTTAAAGTTTGTTGATAAATTATTGTTTTATTTAAAAATATGGTGACTTTATGACTTAATTGCATTTATTGTTTATAGCTATTACTCAATTTTCATCCATTGTAACTTAGGTAATACAAATGAACTGCACAAACACTAATTTAGTGGTTTACTTAGTAATTAATGAATGACCCACTTTGTTAGTAAAACTGAAACAACATAACTTTCTAAAACTTTAGAAACTTAATTTATTAATATAATACTAATATATATATATATATATATATATATATATATATATATATATATATATATATATTAATGTAAACTTATTTAATTAAATTTAAATATTAACTAAGAAGTAAGGCAAGAATTTAAGAAATATTTTGATACCTTAGCTGTTAGATTAGAATAATTCGTTGTTTATCTAAAGTAAATATGTAATATATGTTATTGACCATATAAAGTTGGTTTATTATTGACTGTCCAAACATTGGAATAAAATATCTAAACAATAATGCAATAATGTAAATTTTCTGATAATGGCTGTAAAGTACACGTGGAAAATTTTCTATAAAAGACTTACTGTAATATATTTTCATGTGTATTTTTGCAAATAAAACTTTAGAATATCTTAATTTATTTTCTTGGTTTGAACTTATATTTAAACATTATATAAAAACGTTGGAATAAAATAAAAATAACTGCTTTATTCTATAACTCAATAAATATACATTAATGAGGACGTGTATATTATTTATATTATTTGTAGTTTTTAATAATGTGCACTAGTAAGCAGACATTTTCAGTAGTCTTTACATACATTCCCTTGTCATTCCTAGTAATGCCTAGGGTTTGCATATCATAATGCCTCAGCGGTTTCCACCTCGAGTGATACTCATTAATTTAAGTCCACCGAGGAATTTTTTTAACAGCATTAGTTCTAGGGTTTGGGACAACGGGATGATAATTCCCATCACCCTTCTTTGGATCCGAGTAGGGGTTCGCGAGACCACGAGACTAGTCTCGGTCTCGGTCTCGTTTCCGAGACTTGACAAAGTATTTCGAGACCGAGATCGAGACTTGGTGTTCGAGACCTAGACCGATACCGGGACTTACCTATCGAGACTCTCGGTCTCGATCTCAAAGTGAAGTACCAAAATAACTAATCTTCGTAAATTATTTGTTTTGACAAAATAATTCAGAAAATATATGTTTGGGGGCAAATTAATTGATGCAAAAAACAATTTTTCTATATATATATATATATATATATATATATATATATATATATATATGTATATGTTCTTATAACAATGATACTAGTGAAATAGTCATTTAAAAAAACGATATAAATAACCATAAAAAGAGAATTTTCCAAATTTAGAAACTCTAGTAGCGAAATTCCACTTCACATGTCGAAAACCGTAAATTGCTACCCTGTTCTAAAAAAGAGACACTTTATCACAACTATACTATATAGGATTTTGATATTGTGATATTTATAAATTTATAATCGGTTTTTATGTTTAATTATTGAAAGTAACTAAAATCCAAAAATTTTTAGTTTTTTGCTTAAATAATTAATAACTAATAGACTGTAACAACTATAAACATCGCAATATCATATTCTTATATAGTATAGATACGGAAAAGTCTCCAACAGACGAAGTAATTGTGGTGATTTTTGTTTAAAAAATATCCGACTTAAAATAAACAAAAAATTGTTAAAAAAAATCAGTGAAAATTTTTCTTAAAATTTTCTTATGTATGTGTTTTATAGAACAATATTTGTGTATTGATTTTATTTGTATTTGAAAATTGAAAATAATGGACGATATAAAATGTTTAACGGACAATATTTTCAACAAACAAAACACAAAGTAGAATTTGGCTTAGGATTTTAAATAGATGATCAATAAAGCTAATTCAACTATTACGCTTAAAAAATAACGAACTGTTCTAATTTTGGAGAGCCCTTTAATTGCAAATATTCTATTATTTCTTTTCTCCAATTTTCGGAATCACTTTTTTTTCAAATAGTGATGTATAATCGATGTCATAGTTATCATCGCTTGAGGAACTTGATATTATTGGTGATTCAGCAGGCACAATATAATATTTATCCCTGTACATTTTCTCAAAAAAGGTTATAGATTGATCTTTCAGGCGAAAAATTGAACAAGTAGATATTCGTTTAATAAATAAATTTTCTTTTAAAATTTATAGTTAATTTACCAAAGAACAAAAATAGTTGGTTCACAAGTAGTATTATGAACCATAGCTGCCTTTGTACAAGCACAACGTGCAGACCCCTAAGAACGGTCTTGGTTAAGAAAGTAAATACTCATCAAAGTAATAAAAGTTTGGTTCAAAATAGCAAAGTTTACAGAATACCTAAGGGTGCTTTACTTGGCCATCGATCGTTTTCTGCCTATTGAATTAAAACGTCTGTCCCTAGAATGCCCAGCACGTTGCATGAGCTCGGCAGCATTATACAGTGTGTCCTTATTTTGTGTTTAATATATCTTATTTCATTTGTATATCTTTCGAAATGTCAAATAATTATTCTTCTGTGGATGGTTGTTTAAGTCACTTTAGTGATGTGTGGCCTTTTGATGTCCAAAGAACAAGGGATATGTGATATTTATTTTGATACACTTACTATTGTCCGTATATCTTCATTTACTGATTCCATCTGTTGGCAACATCATTTAGAATTATAGATTTTTGGAATAATTTTTTATATAAATATACCTACATTTTTTCTACTTTACTGAAATGTTCAATCATTGGGTTTTTTTACATTAAATTTTTAAGATTGGAAAAACTCTGGGTTTCGAACGTAGGCTTCCATGTACTTTTGTCTAAATAACATCTCGGCGAACAATTATTATTTTTAAAATTTTATCTTCGAGACCACCGAGACTTTCGAGACCGATACCGAGACTAAGTATGTCTAGGTCTCGGTCTCAAAGCATCGAGACCGATATCGAGACCGAGACCGATTCAGTCTCGGTCTCGGTCTCGCGAACCCCTAGATCCGAGAATATTCACTTAAAATGTTAAGTTAAAAAAAACACTGTATAGCTGAGACTAAAACTTGAATTTGATTCATTCGTTGCCTAATATTATTTAACTACGCTGCTGTTGCTTACCTGGAGCTTCGCCGTCGTAATGTAAGTTAGGAATTAGCAAAGTTTGAGCGTCGACGATGACGATGTTGTCGGAAGAGATTGCGTGAACTCCTTTGAGGGCGTCAATTTTCTGAGGCCTGGGGAAGTCGAAACTTCGGGGTATCTTTATGTCTCCGAAGTTCACCTGTAACGAAATGCCAAATATTAAAAATTATCTTAGAAGTGTCGTGTTCGTGTTAGTTGTTGCATATCTCGATGTAGACAGATATTGAATTTTAAAACTTATAAAATAATATGTTAATAATACAGGGTGTTTCTTAATTGAGTGTCAATATTTAAGGAGGTGATTTTTGGGTTCATTTTAAGAAGAAAACTTCATATAAACATATGTTCTAAACGGTGTAAATTTTGAGATACAGGATGTTAAACTTTCAATAAGTTCATAATTTTTCGATAATATTTCGAATACCACTATAGATATTGAAATGAAATTTGGTATAGAGGTACTATGCTTCTAGTGGAATTTTTTAATGTAGAACATCTTTTTTTATTTCCACCAGTGGCGTCCGTATGGATCCGACCTGCATATTTTCCCGGACATTGATGGTACGCCACTGATTTTTTTTTAAATAAAAATTATTTTTGAAATTCCCATTCACTTTTGAGCAAGTTTGATCTCTTGGTAATTTTGAGTTGAACGCACGGTTTTCGTTTTAAAAAATAAAAACCGATTCTCTGCAGAGTTTTAACAATATCGCTAATATGACAACACCAATCGCCATGGCATGCAAGGAATTTTTTTTTGACTGAAATTCAAGAAATCAAATTTGCTTATGAATAACTAATACCTAAAGATTTCAAAAAAAATTATTATTTGAGCCTATAATTTTTTAACACGAAACTATAAAATACTATTAGTTTATCAATAAAGAAAGATTACTAATAATAATTATTATTGTAGTAGACTTTGGCTGTCAGAATTAATACTTCTCTTGTAACTTAATTTGACAGTTCTGCTTTCAGATTCAGTCGGGTTTAATTAATTTTGTGTTTTAAATATCTGATATATCTGAAAAAAGAAATGATTGAGTTTACCAATGAAGAGTTGGCAGACATGCATTACATGTATGGTTTGGCTGATGGCAGTTTACCGGAAGCTAGGCGATTATATCAAAAGCGCTTTCCTGGTAGAGTCATACCATACAAGACTAAATGGCCATAATTATCGCCGGTTTCTTGAGAACGATTTGCCGATATTGTTAGAAGATATACTAATTCTGATTAGAAACAGAATGTGGTTCATGCACGATGGTGTGCCCGCTCACTTTAGCATTGAAGCCAGAGAATATTTGAACCGCACATTTAACAACAGATGGGTAGGTCGTGGCGGACCCCAACCATGGCCCTCTAGGCCCCAGACCTAAATAGTTTGGATTTTTTTCTATGGGGACATCTTAAATCTTTAGTTTACCGCACCCCAGTAAACACTGTAGAGGAGCTGAAGGATCGTATAAGAGATTCTTGCGATATTATCAGAAACACCGAGGGTATCCTTCAAAGAGTTCGCGACAACATGAGGAAAAGGGCTGAAGCGTGTATTCTTCAAGGTGGTGGGCATCTTCAACAACTTATCTAATTTTTTTCTTCTATTTTGTTTCACAAAGTGTGCTGTCAATTTGTTAAAACCTAATTATTTTTGTTGAAATTATTAATTATGTACCTAGTTGTATAGTTCTGTAAATAACTTGTCAAGAATGTCATATTATTTTAATAAAATTTATAAAAAGTATTTATGAAGGAACAGACTTCTGAAAAACATTGACGTGGTGGTCCTAGATTGGTGGCAGAAGACTACATACTATTATCTACAAATATCTCTCACTAAGATAAAGCGATTTCTGATTTTAATAAGAATGGACATAGTAATTACTTTCACGCCATGATTTTTCTAAAATAAAGCATTTTTATTGATTCATTTGTTTGTTTTTGAAAACTTTTAGTATTTATTTTTGACAAGATTTGATTTCTCGAGTTTAATACAATAATATTCCTCTGCATGCATGGTGATATCCGTCTTATGACCAGGATTGTTTGGACCATGCAGAGAAACGGTTTTTATTTTTTAAAACGAAAACCGTGCGTTCACCTCAAAATTACCAAGAAATCAAACTTGCTCAAAAATGAATGGGAATTTCAAAAATAATTTTTATTTAAAAAAAATCAGTGGCGTACCATCAATGTCTGGGAAAATATGCAGGTCGGATTCCGTACGGACGCCACTGGTAGAAATTAAAAAAAATGTTCTACATCAAAAAATTCCACTAGATGCATAGTACCTCTATACCAAATTTCATTACAATATCTAGAGTGGTATTCGAGATATTATCGAAAAACTATGAAATTATTGAAAGTTTAACACCCTGTATCTCAAAATTTACACCGTTTAGGACATATGTTTATATGAAGTTTTCTTCTTAAAATGAACCCAAAATCACCTTCTTAAATATTGACACTCAATTAAGAAACAACCCGTATAAATCGGTAAATTTGCCTTTACTCACAACTTTCTTTATACAGAATTCCCCTATACCTACACAAATTCAGATTCAAATTCAAATTAAAAATTATTGTTTAAAGAAAGATCCTCGTTAACAAAAGTGTAAAAAAGAAAACAAATGTGTTGGAATTAGCCCAACACCAAAATAAAATATTATAAATATTACATTATATATTATACCGGGTGTTCAGTTAAGGGCGTACACTATCTATATCTCAAGAACCCTTGACTGCAGCCAATTGGAAAAAAAAAATTCATGACTAAAATGGCAACGAGGAATCGTCCAAAAATATTTTTAACTTTGCAAATTGGCCGTAAGGGGGCGCAACTGTCAAAATGAAAATACAAATTTAAAATTTGAGCAAAATTACTAAATTAAGATATAAGTTTTATAACGTCATTGGAAAGCTGAGTCAATTTCCTATGAATTCGCTTTAAGCCAAATTTTCATTGGGTTAATAATAAGGGTGGGGGAAACAAATGTGTGTTGTCATATTTAAATCGCTATATCTTGTACACTTCTTAACCAATTTTAATGAACAAGGTGTCATATGAAAGATAATTTTTACATCTCTTAATGGACTTCTGCAGTGATATAAATTAGTTTTAAAAAAAGAAGTCAGATGGCGCTATCCAATGTGGTTAGAGTTTTCTTGAAATTTTTCTAAAATTTCAAATGGATCGGTATGCTTTACCTTATAAATTATAAAAGTGAATTATAAAATCTACATTTTGGCGAAAACCGCATATCGAAATCTTTATTCGTTTCGGAGTTGTTGCTAAATAACTGGTGATAAAAGAAGCAAAAACAAAAAAATCGAGTTTTATGAAGTTAGTATCTGACAAATAAATGATATTATGGAATTAATTAAAGCATGTTAAAGGTTTACTTAATAACCAGATTAAAAAATCTTAATTGAACTAATTGTAAGCAATGTCATACCATGAGGTATTGCGTTCTTATTTCTTATTTGCCTCCTTGTACTGTCACAGTAAGCCGTGAAAAACAACAGACACATTGCGCCTCGTTGTCATGGCAATAAAAGCAGTAACTGTCATTTTGGTTTGTTTATTGTCTTGTGAAAGAAAGTTTACTTCTTGTTTCCGTTACTAAAGTAAAAATGCCGTTTACAAATGAAGAGGCATTTGATATGTTAGGTGTGTATTTTGAGTGCTTTCGAAATGCAGCCAGAGCTTCAAGGGAGTATGCTTTGCAGTACCCTAATCGGACGCATCATTCCAGGCACGTGTTTACTCGTTTGGCAAGACGACTCAGAGAAACTGGCAGAGTTCAACCAACTTCGACTCAAATAAGGCATCGCAGAGTCAGAAATGAGACGAATATCATAAACGTTTTAGCTTATATCAATGTTGATCCACATGCTAGTATTCGCGAAATTTCTAGGGACTTGGGACTTTTAGTTGACTCCATTCATAAAATTTTGATGGATTTTAACATGCATCCATATCATATTGTTTTGCACCAGGCTTTACTAGACTTGGATTTCGACAATCGCTTAAATTATTGTCATTGGCTTCTCAACATGATAAGGGAAGATCGCCGTTTTTTGGATAAAGTACTATGGACAGATGAAGCCTCATTTACCAGCAATGGTAGAGTAAACTTGCACAACATGCATTACTGGTGTGATAATAATCCTCATTGGATGCGTGAAGTCGACCATCAACATCGTTGGACAGTGAATGTATGGTGCGGAATTGTTGAAGGAAAGATTATCGGGCCTTTTATCTTTGATAGGACTCTAAATGGTGAATTATACCTTCAATTTTTAATTAATGAGCTGCCACAGTTATTAGAAAACGTGACCCTCGCGACAAGAAGAAATTTGTGGTTTCAACACGATGGATGTCCTGCCCATTTTTCAAACCAAGTGCGTCACTACCTTGACCAGCAGTTCCCTTTCCGGTGGATTGGAAGAGGAAGTTTATTTCTTTGGCCAGCCAGGTCACCGGACTTAACTTGTCTCGATTTTTATTTATGGGGAAGAATAAAAGATCTCGTTTACAAAACTCGACCAACAACGCGAGAAAATATGATCGAGAGAATTAGAACGGCTATAAACAGCATATCCGTGGCGGAAATTAAAACTGCTGTCTCGTCAACACAACAAAGGCTGTACCGCTGTATTCAGAATGATGGAAAACATTTTGAACATATCCCATAAATGCCTAATTTTTCTGAAAATTTTGTTCTTGTTCTTGTTACTCGTTACCTGTTTCTTCGTATTTTTGCCACGAAGGTTTTTCATACGTTACTCGTTATGTTATTCTGCTTTGTTATGGCCCGTTGGCCTTTAAACACGCTCCAAATTTTAATAGTCTGCTAAAGTTTGGACCAGTCCAAAGCCTGGATAAAGTGTGATGGAAGGCAAATAAAAATATTACTACTTACAATTAGTTCAATTAAGATTTTTTAATCTGGTTATTAAGTAAACCTTTAACATGCTTTAATTAATTCCATAATATCATTTATTTGTCAGATACTAACTTCATAAAACTCGATTTTTTTGTTTTTGCTTCTTTTATCACCAGTTATTTAGCAACAACTCCGAAACGAATAAAGATTTCGATATGCGGTTTTCGCCAAAATGTAGATTTTATAATTCACTTTTATAATTTATAAGGTAAAGCATACCGATCATTTGAAATTTTAGAAAAATTTCAAGAAAACTCTAACCACATTGGATAGCGCCATCTGACTTCTTTTTTTAAAACTAATTTATATCACTGCAGAAGTCCATTAAGAGATGTAAAAATTATCTTTCATATGACACCTTGTTCATTAAAATTGGTTAAGAAGTGTACAAGATATAGCGATTTAAATATGACAACACACATTTGTTTCCCCCACCCTTATTATTAACCCAATGAAAATTTGGCTTAAAGCGAATTCATAGAAAATTGACTCAGCTTTCCAATGACGTTATAAAACTTATATCTTAATTTAGTAATTTTGCTCAAATTTTAAATTTGTATTTTCATTTTGACAGTTGCGCCCCCTTACGGCCAATTTGCAAAGTTAAAAATATTTTTGGACGATTCCTCGTTGCCATTTTAGTCATGAATTTTTTTTTTCCAATTGGCTGCAGTCAATATACTGAACACCCAGTATATACTACAAAATGATAAAATTAAATCTAATAATAGGCTGCGATAAAGTTATTGATTAAAATAGGTCAACGATATAAAGACAATCGACACATTCACAGTTGATTAACATAACAAAGAATATAAATTTAAAAGGTTGAGAAAAATTATGAAGAGAAAGAAAAAAAATAGATAAATAAACAAATAAAAAGAATCAACTTAAGTCTCGAAAAAATTCGTCCAAAACATAAAATGGTCGCGTAATAAGAAGTGAGTTCTGTTTCTTTTACTTTTATAAATGATTGTTTTTAGGGCTTGTGCAGACTGTTAGTTAAAATTCTAAATTCTCTATTTCATATCCAGTTTGTAACAGAATATAAATTAAAAAAAACCTTCTCCTGTAAAATTTATCTTTTGTCGGTTACGATAAACAAGCAGGAAGGGCTCGATATTTTACCCTTTAGCATATGATAACACAAAATTTAACCAAACTATAATAGCCTGCAAGTAAAGGGGAAACAACAACTTACGTCAAACTCCTCGCACCATACGTAGAAGATCTTGATATTATTTAAGGTTTTCCCCTCGGGTAATGTGAGAGTGACACCCTCTTTCCTGTATCGCCTGATAACATCTCCGTTGTTGTTCTCGTCCCTTAATCTGAATCCGCGACTGTCGGGTGTTTTATAGGTGCTGGCGTAGAAGTAGGCCGCTAAAAAAAAATTAGTAATTTAAATGCAAGCGCTTCTCACGGACACGGGAAACTGATGAGTAAAGAATGTAGATATTATCTTTTTATTCAGGATTTTTGGTTACAAATTACGTTTCATGTTTTTATAAATACAAAAAAAATTAAATAAACTGCCTTTCATAATTATTTACTTATGCCGTTCTACTATTACTTAATATAAAAATTTAAAAAAAAATGAAACTGATAAACAAAAGCACTAAAAAACGAAAAATAATAATATAATTATAATATTTTAAACTTTCTAATGAACTGATTTCAAATTGTGTGCCATAACTAATAGTAGAATAGAGATGAACTAGTTAAATTGTGGTATTAATTAAAGATGGCGGAACAAAATGGCGGTCAAATAAAATTTTTGTAACCCGAAAAAATCACAATCTCAGGTTTTAGCGTCCTGGTGCGAATTCAAAATGACGTAACAAAATCGCGGTGTGTGTGTCAATGTAAAAACCACTTATTGAATTCATTTTAAATTATGCCCAAAATTAAGTGTGGCATAGGTAGAAACTGGTAAAATTTTGGTAGGGATCCAATATATTGGAACAAAATGGCGTTTAATAAAAATGTTTAAAAAGACAGCATATACAGTGTGTCCCAGATTCGCTTCTCTATACAGGCTCCTATTATACCTACAGCAAAGGTTAAATGGGGAAAGTTTTAGAGGAAACTTATTGCATTCGATATCCGGCTTCGGATTTACGATCGATCAATTGTTTTTGGAAATATCGGGGAAAAACCGAAAATGGCGGATTTCGTTTTTGGCCAGTATATCCAGAACGGTAAATTTGACAGCTGCTAAAATGTGACATTATTCGGACACATTTTTAAGACAAATAAGATGGCGTATACGACACGTCTTCATTGTTTTTTGTTAACCCGCAACCCGCCTCAACTTTTATTTTTCTTATGGCCGCCATATTGGATTTTTCGATTTTTGGAAAGAGCTTAAAATTTCCAGTCTTGTGACATTTCACAAGTGCATTAAAGATTTTAGTATCATCGAAATATTACACTTCGTAAAGTTAGGTTTCAGTTTTTTCTAAGGAGCCCATGATTTGAAATAATATTAGCTCTCAATGCTTTTCTAAGGAGGCCATGATTTATCTGTAACAAAATTGGATTTTGACTTTGACGTTAAGTTAAATAGTTGAAAGTATCAAAGCTGTGTTTTAATAAGAAGTAGATACGCTTTTATCCCAATAAAATCTTAAATCTGACACATAAATTGTCAAAACCTATAGAAAATGACCGGCGTTCCGTATTCAAATGAAGAAAAGGTTAACATGTTAGCTCTGTACTTTCAATCATACAGAAACGTCGACGTTACCTCAGTAAGGTATTTGGAGATGTACCCCGAACGACGGCAGCCTCAAACAGCCAATTCAGAAAAATCGTAGTTAATTTAATTAACCATGGTGCCTTCGAACCTAGAGGCAGATACAATAATAAGAATGAAAATCGAGACAGAAACATTTTACAAGCTATCAACGAAAACCCTAGTGCATCGGTAAGAACTGTAGAACAGTAAATTAATGTGCCAAAATCAACAGTACAGAGAGTTTTAAAAAAGAATAAGTACCATCCATACAAATCCATAATAGCACAAGGACTTAAAATAAATAAATAAATAAATAAATGCTTTATTGTCAAAAAAATTTTACAATTTTGTGGACAAAGCTGTTGTAAAAAAAAATAGTTTACAAACATCAAAATTAGCAAACAAAACAAAACAAAACAAAAACACATCATAAATATTATAGAAAAATAATATTTAAATCAAGAATTTAGAATATTAATATAATAGAATCCTAAAAGAAGTACATTAGAAATGTACTTTGTCAGTCGTACTATGTTATAAACATTTTCATAAATATAATGTAAAAAAAATAAAAAAGCAAATTAAAAAATAAAAAATAAAAAAGTACGAAACAATTAAAAAAATACATATACAAAACTAGGTAAAAATTGTTGTTAATGGAAACTATCACACTAGGGGTTCATAAGGATAAATTTATGTGTTGTAAAACTCGTTCACGGTGTAGAAGGCGCTTTCCAGTAAGAATGATTTCAAAGCCTTGCGAAATGAAGTCAGAGATATTATGGATTTGATGTTAAATGGCAGGTGATTATGCATTTTTTTTGCATTGTAGATTACTGATCTTTTAATTAACTCTGAGTGTGGGGTTGGAAGATAGAGATCGTGCTCAGTGTTTCTGAGAGGGTAGTTGTGAGAAGGTCTCTCTAATAGAGCAGGTGCATGCTTACGAATTAAGCAAACCGATTCCAAAAATGAATAAGCAAGGAAGGGTTAGTATTTTATATATTTTAAAGAACTCTCGGCAGTGAGTTCTACTGTTAAGTCTCAGTAGGTAACGAACAGCTCTTTTTTGTAGTATAAAAATTCGATCAAATTGAGTCGCACAACATGTACCCCAGAATGGAATAGCATATCTGAGGTGCGACTCAACAAGAGCAAAATAAACAGTTCTAGAGGTAGAAAAGCTAAGCTCCTCGGAAACAGATCTTAACGCAAAGCAAGCAGAACCCAACTTCCTTGTTAAAGCGTCGATATGTGGATCCCAATTTAAAGAATCATCTACAAGAAGCCCTAGAAATTTTACAGAGTTTACGACATCAATAGTGGTGCCATTAAGGTCAAAAGGTTGCAGCGTGTTTTTATAAGACAAGACTTTCGTTTTAGAGATGTTCAAACATAGGAGATTAGAATCGCACCAGGATTTAATGGTGATTAGGTCATTAGATACAATCCTATGTAGGTCCGTGACATCTGGGTGGCTCCACGTAAAGCTGGTATCGTCCGCAAAGAGACATATTTTTCCACTAATGTTTAAATTAGCCATGTCGTTTATGAACAGAAGAAACAAGATAGGGCCTAGTACCGAGCCTTGAGGCACTCCATATTCCATTGGCCTACAAGAAGACATCCTGTTGTCAACTTTCACAACTTGATTTCTGTTGCTGAAATATGACTTAAACCAATCGAGAGGAGCCCCTCTAAATCCATAGTACTGCAGCTTGTTAGTTAATATATTATGATTCACACAATCGAAAGCTTTGGAAAAATCACAGAAAATTGTTGCCGTAGCGTGATGGTTGTTTAGGCTGGAGTAAACACTATTAAGAAGGGAAAACATGGCATCGCTTGTGCATTTGTTACTTAAAAATCCAAATTGATGTTTTGTAAGTATTTCATATCTAGACAGAAATGATAAAAGCCTTTTTTTAACCAGTCTTTCGATGATCTTAGATAGCGTAGAGAGAAGTGCAATTGGGCGATAGTTCGAAGCTTCTTCTGAAACACCTGCTTTGTGAAGAGGTATGATTATTGCAGTTTTAAGGCAGCTTGGAAAAGTACCATTTTGGAAAGACATATTTATCAAAGCAGTCAGATGCTCTAGAGTGCACTCCGGCAGACTTGAATACATTTTTAAAGTAAGCCCATCAATTCCCGAGGAAGATTTATTTTTGATATCATTAATTGTACTGCGAAGTTCTGATAAAACTACTGGTGAAAAGAAGAAACTGTGCAGGTTTACCCTATGATTAGAGAGATATGAAATTGGGTCATTAGATTGAGATACGGATTTAGTCAAATCTTTGGCTACATTTACAAAATAATTGTTTAGGTCCTCAGGAGAGGTAAGGATAGTGTTGGATAAAGGAGTTTTGTTTCTTAAATCATTTACGATAGACCAGGTTTCTTTAGCTACATTTTTGGCGTTAGAAAGTCTATTATTGTAATAAATATCTTTGGCGGCTTTAATAGTCTTATGATAAATTTTTCTGTATGATTTTACATAATTATGAAAAAAGACACTGTCCGAAAATTTCTTTAAATGAGATAGTGACCGCATGTTCTTAGAAGATATACGTAAACCTTTAGTAAACCAGGGTTTACTTCTTTTATTTTTGATAGGCCTAAGAGGAAAAGATTCAGAAGCTATATTAGTTAAAGTTTTTATAAAACGAGAAAATTCAGTGTCGACATCATAAGTGTGAGAGTCCCAGTCAGTTATTTGACATAGGTGTTTGAAATTAATGAAATTTCTAACCGAAAAAATACGGTCTACTTGTCTAGAGGAGTTTTTCGCTTTGGATGTAATTGAAAATTTTGTGAAAATTGCTTCATGATCGGAGAAACCTGGACTTAAGACATTACATTCGACGGAGCTAGGATCGAAAGAAGACACAACGTAATCTATAGTACTGGCACTTGTCTTAGTAATTCTGGTTGGTGAGTTGACGTGCATGGCAATTCCTAATGACTCAAAGATGGACTGAAGACATTCCTGAGCAGCACACACACTGGAAAAGTCAATATTGAAATCGCCACATAAGATTAATTTGCTTTTTACAGGAAGGGACTCGAGCAAACTTAGAAGGTTATGGCAGAATAATTGCACATCAGCATCAGGTGTTCTATAAATACAAATAATATAAAGGTCATAAGTATTGTGATAAACGATAGAAAGGAAAACTTAAGGAAACTGATTTTCCAAGACGACTACAGTTCTGTGAGTGGTATACTAGGAGATGTAATGAAAATCCTGATTTTGTAAATCATCTCTTGTGGTCCGATGAGAGCAGGTTCACGAATTGTGGAGTCTTTAATAGGCACAACTGTCACCATTGAGCTGTGCAAAATCCTCACGAAGTGGCAGAGAGACGTCTACAGATTAGATTTGGAAGTAACGTTTGGTGTGGGATCATTGGTAAGTTAATCTAACCAATCTTTTTTAAATAGGTACCAAATGATGGTCAAATAATAATCTTTTTTTTTCGTTTAGTTCTTTAATGATACTAAAAGAGTATAATCTAATAAAAAAAAGTAAAACGTTCTACTCTAGTCAGTCAACTTACTTTTTTGATATTGTATTACATTTTTATTTAATCATTTTGTATTGTACTTTCGAAGAACCTATAAAAATAGACTTGGGTTCTATACATTTATTAACACTTTATATAAATTTTCTGCAGATTTAGCTAATTCTCTAAAATTATTTTGATTGTCTGAATTTAATGATTTATTATTACCCGGGAAGCCTGGTTCTTGTGTTATGAAAAAATACCATATTAATCAAATGTCGAATTATTTTTCGATTTTCATTATGATTTATAAAAAGGCGTTCAGCTGTATTTTCGAATAATTTAAATTTTAAAGCGCAAGGGGTTTGTTGTTTTGATATTTTATGTTTTATTAAGGCACGGTGTACTTCTTTAAGATTATTATATCACTGAAATAAATTGATTTAGTATTTCCGAAATTAATATGCAATACCAACAAAATAATTTATGACGGCTTATACTTCCCGCTAACCAAATATGTTTTTCTTTTTCATAATAAAGCTGAATAGGTTTCAACTGTATACAAGCTCATTCATTACGGGATGTTTCAAAAATTATTTTTGGAAAGAAAATATCTACTTTTTAATAAAGATAATTTTCCCTTTATAGTTTATAGCTTCTAGTACCACCCGGCCGACCTTGCCGCCCTTGACTGCTGGGCACCTATTTATAAATTACAATCATTTCAGGAAATCGACTTATTGGACCATTTTTGTTTGACTACAACCTAAACGGGCAGAGGTACCTAGAGCTTTTGCGAAACCAGGTTGTAGCAGTCTTACGAGTTATTCTAACGGAAGATGAATTAAGAAGACCTTGGTTTCAACAAGACGGATGTCCAGCTCACAATACCATTTTCAAGTCAGAAACTTCTCAAGAGAGCAGTTTGCCGAAAGAATAATTTCTTTAAATGGTCCAATATCTTGGCCTCCTAGATCCCCTGACCTGTCGCCCTTGGATTTCTACCTCTGGGGTCACACGAAGAATGAAATCTATGAATTTGATCCCCCCGTGACCATAGAAATTCTGAGACAAAGAGTTCTGGACACATTTAGAAATATTAACCGAAATACACTTACCAGGGTTGTACGAAAAACAGTCACCAATTGTCAAAAATGTCTCGATGCAATTTGTAAATCAATGTTACCCACTTACAAAGTAATTAAAGCTCATTTAGTTTTTTTAAGTCGATATTTACGTTCATGTTGTATTGAAAATTCAATGCGTTCAATACATTACTTACTTATTAACGTAATCTTGTGACAAATAAATCATGACCTCCTTTAAAAACATTGAAACCTAATTTACGAAGTGTGATATTTTGATGACACTAAAATCATGCACTTGTGAGATATCACTAGACTGGAAAGTTTAGGCTCTTTCCAGTGTGTCCGAATAATGTCACATTTTGACAGGTGTCAAATTTACCGTTTCAGATATACTGGCGAAAAACGAAATCCGCCGTTTTCGGTTTTTCGCCGAGATTTCCCAAACTTATTGATCGATCGTAGATCTGAAACCAGATATCGAATGCAATAAGTTTCCTCTAAAACTTTCCCCATTTAACCTTTGCTGTAGGTATAATAGGAGCCGAAATCCCTATATAGAAAAGCGAATCTGGGACACACTGTATGTGTTCCTAAATCACTATATACTGAACTAAATTGGGTCATACTTCACTATTCCTAATCAAAGGAAATATTCATAATGGGGATGTTCCGGGTAAAGGAAATTTACCGTTTTTTTCGAAAAACCGCTGCATCAAATTAAAAAAAAAGATGCGTCGAGACGATAATTTGATTGCCTTTAAAATAAGGTATCACTCGACCCCTATTCCCATTTAAGATTTTAGGGTTGGAGCTCACCCCCCCGAGGGGGTGGAAGGGACAAGGTTCAAAAGGAAAGGACAACCACAAAAAAAACACCCTGTGTCTGTAAACTGCACTAGAGAAAGTTACTATAATTTAAAGAAACTTTCGTATTTAACTTTTTTTGGTATCTAGAAAAATATGAAGGTTAATTTATAATAAGCTAGTATAAATAATCTTGTTGCTACTCAAACCCAGTAAATCTCACATCAAATCAGTTTTAAATTATCTCGGTGTATAATCAATCAACTTTTCAATTACCCGTGAGGCACATTTTAATTTTAAACTATTGAATTTTAATGCTAAAAATCCGCTTACACCGTTTAAGGATGTTCCTTACAGCCTGCATGATGAATGGTTCATTACGTATTCGGCTTTGATAAAATCTGTTACTCTATCATAATGGAGATTTAAAGACCCACATTGCACCAACTGAATATTAAACAGACATTTATATCATTTCGTAGCGTGTCGTGGATCTAATCTTTTAAGGGAAATTATTTTGTAAAATCTTTTAGAAAACAATAGAACGCAGTAAGATTTAAATCGGCAAACAAGTATTCTCGTGTTTTTTTTATTATTATTCATATCACTGAAGACTAAAAAATCGGTGAATTGTCTTTCTATACGACCGTGCCTAAATAGACACTTTTCCTCACGTATTTTGTTTAGGAATATTACGTTTTCCCGCACTAGTGGGGAAAGTGAAACGTGTACACTTACGCAAACTTTTAATAGGTGAATGAAGAGTTTTATAGTTGGCGCATTACCTTTCTGGAATGACGTCACGCTGGTTTCAAATAACGTATTTCTTATATTATTTATATTTCAGCGATGATTCCTAACCTAAACGTATGCAGTGATGTAGATAGGAGGGGTGCGTTCAGCACTGGCTAAAGCGAATTTAAAATTGGCATTTTCTGTACAGAAAGCGCTGCAACTTGTCGAAAATGGCTGGCAAAAAATTAACACTCTCATTGCCATAAAAAACCCTCATTTTGCACACTTAATACAAAAATAACTATTATAACTTCAAAAACTAAAATTATTTTGCAAATAAGACTTTACTAATATAAATTCTTTCATCTTAGTCTTATTCTTTGTTTGCAATGTAATAAATTGACGCCAGTTACCCATTTTCATCAAAATTATTTTAATTCTCAATTACAGACAATACTGAAAAAATATTAAGAAAAGGGGAATAACGAACGATGAATCCTTTACCTCCAGAATGTTTCAAAAACAAAAAGAGGTAAAAACAAAAATCACAGATTACTTAAAGAACAAAATAAGAGATATGACCTATTGGGTGTATGCTAAAAATGAATATGTTACAATGCAGACTTTGCTTTAAAAACTAAAAGAGAGAAATTAATTTATAACTAACTAACTTTAAAAATAAAAACTACTCCCCTTCACTGTCTTCAGAATCAGAACTAAATTCTTCATCGTCACTGCTGTCTTCGTCGGTACTAATTACAAGTGGCGCAATGTCTGAAGCATCACATATCTGTATTGTCTTCCAAGCTTCTTGGATTACCCTTTCTGTGTGGCTGACATAATTTTTCCAATGCTCTGAAGATACTTCATTTATCGCTTTTTCCCACATGGCCAAAACTTCCGATGGTGTCCCCTTCAGACTAGCAATGTATTGGTCGTATTTCCTCTTACACTCAGACCATACCATTTCAATAGCATTAAATTGACAATGGTATGGAGGAAGTCTTAGTATTTTGTGGCCCAAAGGTTTCACATATTCGTCAAGGTAGAATGTTTTTTCAATGTTACAATTTTTTGCTACAATGCTCCATATTTCATCCTTCATGGCCCTCTCTGGGAAGTCAATGTTCTTTTCTTTTAACCATCCAATCAATCTCTGCTTTGTCCATGATTTTCTTGGAATATCCTCTCAAAGGCCGGAATGATAGCTTGCGTTGTCCATCACTATCAAACTTTTTGGAGGAAGATTTGGTACCAGCTGATTTTTAAACCAATTTTCAAAATTTTGCTTGTTCATATTGTCATGATAATCTCCGCTTTTTAGTCCACTTTTAAATATTAAACTGGCCCCCTTAATAAATCCTTCCTTTGATCCAGCGTGAACTACAATATATCGATGACCTTCACTAGCTTTTTTAGAACTTGTAGACATAGTGTTATCCTGCCAGCTGTTTCTAAACGAACCTTTACTAAAAATCCAAGTCTCATCAATAAATACGGTGGTATAAGCATCTTGTCCTAGATTTTGATTTTTGACATATTCCCTCAAGAAATTGATTCTCTTGTGGACGATGTGGGGCAAATCCATCAAGTATTTTCTATTATTTGATTTCTTCCACTTAAAACCAATAATTTTTACGTACTTTCTTAGCGAGGTGATGGAAAAATTAAAATATTCATTTATCTCTTTTAGTTTTTTAAGCAAAGTCTGCATTGTAACATATTCATTTTTCGCATACATGCAGTAGATCGTATCTCTTATTTTGTTCTTTAAGTAATCTGTAATTTTTGTTTTTACCTCTTTTTGCTTTTGAGACATTCTGGAGGTAAAGGATTCATCGCTCGTTATTCCTCTTTTCTTAATATTTATGATTGTTGTATGGCTAAGTTTTGTTGCATTTGAAGCTCGTTCAATTATATTATCAGTTTGCGGAAGGATTCCATTTTTAGCTTGCTCTTTTTCCAATTGAAAAAAAGCCAAGATATTCAAAACTATTAGCTGTGATTGCTGATTATATCTTCGCGGCATTTTGCAAAAGTTTAAAAAGAATCACAACAAATCAATGTCAATTTTGACGAATATATTCTGAAAGACACATAACCAAAACCGGCATTGATGACTGTTGTAAAGAAACGACAATGAGTTTTTTCAAAATGTTTTTGTCATTGTCAGTTAACATAAATCAAACAAAAATAACCAAAAATGACGTCATTCCAGAAAGGTAATGCGCCAACTATATGTATAGCAAAAATAATAATTTTCTATCCCGGATGTATGTAAATTTATTTAAATTAACCGAAATGTTTATTTACAAACTTTTTTAAACGTCACCGTATCATTTCAAAAAATAATATCAAACAACCAGCAGATGTCAGAACTAAATTAAGCGTGTTTCCATATCAACCAAAATACAAATTTGTCGAACATAGATGAAGTATTGCGATACCCTCATGAGAAAACCTCGTAACTCCAAAACCCCAAATCGAACAGGAGACACAAAAAACCTAATAATTTTAAAAGTTAACTTATTTAAAATTTTCTTTTTTGCTATAATGTTTTAGTTTGTTATAGAAACCTGACTGTAAATTACATATTAATAAATATCATTTTCATAATTTTTAAATATTTTAATTTGGAGTAACATGTTTTTCTCAGTATGTAAGTTTTCTAGCTAAATTCTTTTGTGGGTTAACTTGTAGGCAATAAATATAAAAAACATAAAAGTAAAGAATTCATTCAAAAAAATGAAGAAAGAATGAAATCTTAATTACTAATATACTTAAGTTAAATTTAACACAGATTAACAAAATGAAAACACAAATTTGATCATCTGATTTTAGATGTTTTTAATGTGCTGATTCCAAAAATGCCACCAGATTTATTCTATCAGCTCTAGTTTTTGAGATACAGGTTACAGGTTAATTGATATACAAATAAAGAGATAAATATGTACTTAATCGTCAAAATAGGAATTTCCCAGAATCTAATTAACCAAATGGATACCTGGAATTGTCCCTGACCCAATGTTCTTATGCTAGGAACTACTCAATACACTGCTCTTAATTACTTTTATACCTGTAATTGTCTATGACCCGATCCTTCTATACCTGCTTGGTTGTACTCGATTTAGTATATTACTGAGTTTTCCCAAGTAAAGTTGTGCTATCATTTTGTGTAAATTTTGGTCGTTTTGTATTATCAAGACACTAAACTGAAACAATGGCATCCACAAGCTGACGTACCTGTGTAAATCATGTTTTTTGTTATGTGTGTGGTGAATACACTTTTCGAAAGAGAGCAGAAAAACGATTTCTGACTTTGTGAAAAGAGCTTATCTTGCCTATTTTGGCGCTCTTTTAGGAGATCAAGATAAATCTTGGGTCCACATTTCATATGTAAAACATGTGTTGAACATTTGCGACATTGGACAACTGGAAAGAGGAAGTGCCTAAAGTTTGGTGTACCAATGGTTTGGAGAGAACCGCGAAACCATCATGACGACTGCTATTTTTGTCTCGTTAATATTAAAGGCATAAATAGAAACAATAGACACAAATGAACACATCCTGATCTAGATTTTGCAAGAAGGCCTGTAGCGCATTCGGAAGAAATACCCGTTCCATTATTCAGCAGTCTACCCGAACTGACAGAAGATGATACAGAAACATCAACGTCTGACGAAGTTCAAAGAATTCAATCAGAAAACGACAGAGAATTTGAAGCAGATTTAGCATCTCCGCAGTGTTTCAATCAAGAAGAACTAAACGATCTTCTGTCCTGAATCCAGTTTAAAAGAAAAAAATCTACTTTGTCCAGGTACTAATATTACATTTTATCGTAAAAGAGATAAGGATCTGCTGCCTTTTTTCGCTCAGAAAAATGACTTGGTATTCTGTAACAATATAAAAGGGCTCTTAGAGAAAATGAGTTTGCTTGAATACACTCCAGATGATTGGCGCCTTTTTATTGACAGTTCAAAACGTAGTTTAAAATGTGTTTTTTTACATAACGGTAACAAATATGGCTCAATTCCTATTGGTCATTCTACTACCATGAAAGAAGAATATGAAACAATTGCATTAGTTTTGAGAAAAATTAAATACGAAGAACATCAGTGGGCAATTTGTGTTGATTTAAAAATGGTTAACTTCCTCCTTTGACAGCAGAGTGGTTATACAAAATATCCTTGTTTTTTATGCCTTTGGGACAGCAGATCTAAAAATGAGCACTGGGTTAACAAAAATTGGCCTTCAAGAGATGTCATGATTCAAGGAAAACAAAACGTGATCAACGAACCTTTCGTTTCAAGAGAAAAAATCTTACTTCCGCCCTTGCATATCAAGCTAGGCCTTATGAAGCAATTTGTGAAGGCTTTAAATCGAGATGGAAATTGTTTTGGGTATTTGTCACGTAAATTTCCTGGTATTTACACGGAAAAACTAAAAGCTGGTATATTTGATGGTCCTCAAATAAGGCAACTTGTTAAAGATCTACAATTCACCACATCAATGAACGAGACTGAATCTTACGCTTGGTGTTCATTTGTTTAAGTAGTACAAAATTTCCTTGGCAATCATAAAACAAAGAATTACGTAGAATGAGTGGAAACTATGCTTTCAAATTTTAATATTCTCGGCTGTAACATAAGTATAAAAGTTCACTACCTCCACAGCCACCTAGATCGTTTTCCAGAAAACTTAGGTGATTGTAGTGAAGAACAAGGGGAAAGATTCCATCAGGATATTAAAACTATGGAAGATCGTTATCGAGGACGATGGGATAGCCACATGATGGCGGACTACTGCTGCAGCCTTCAGCGAGACTGCCCTAGTAAACTCCATTCTAGAAAGTCGTATAAAAGAAAATTTTTATGTGATTAGTGACTAATGTAATTATGTAAATTAAGTTTTTGCAATAAATACTTAAATCCATGTGTCTTTGTTTTTTTAACTGGCAATAGTAATATTATATATTATAACAGTTATAACGTAAAATATATACACAATTTTTTTTTAAACAAACTAGATCTGAGAACTTTTTTACATTCTGCATCCAAAAATTACCCAGGAACAGTTAAAAAATCGCAGGCACCAAAATGTGTGTTGGTCTGCGTAATCAAACAAACAAAAAATATAAGCGTATTTAGTCATGAGGCAGGGCATCGTAATATGAATGATAATTCTTATCTAAGGATTTTTTAATTTCTTGAAGATGATCATATTTCTTTTTTTTTATTTTTAGTCTTTCACTATAAAGTTTTGAAATCTCTGTATTAACAGATATATTAATTCTCACTGGCAACATCTTCCATTCACCAGGATGTCTTAACTTGTAATCTATAAATCCACTTGGATTGTAACGGAGGGCTCGAATGTCTTGTACAATTGGGTCACCTACTTTTTTTCCGGGTCTTATTGTATTCACATACCGCAGATTTGAAAAGTCATTAAAAATCATGAGTTAAATATTTTACCAAATATGGTTTGGGATTTTGTCTAGTACCAAGACACACATAATCAGCTGGCACATTTACTTTTCTAGTTTTCAATTTCTTTTCAATCGTGGCATGCATAGAATCGGCCTCTATTTGCGTATGCCCTTTTTCTAGAAATTTCTGACAAATTGTAACTTTCTTCTCTATTGCTAACTTTAGCAAGGCATTCGAAAGGGAGGTATTTCTATTTTGATCGCAGTATCCATCGCAATAGAAAATCAACTGTTCATTTAAACGGATATCTTTAATTTCTTCGGTAATATTCCAGATGAGACAATAGCCATCCTTCGTTTCTACATTAAATATAGTGAAATTGTGTACAACCAATTTCATTTTGTAATAGAGAAGTGAAACTGTTGATTTCGGACATAGTAGGACAGACTGCAAGTCCATTGTGTAATTTTTTTTGCATATACGGTGTTTTGTCTTTAGTTTTTGTCAATAATTGACCAATTTTTAATGTATTATATTTAGCCACTTTTATATTGGCACATGAACTAAAATGCTTAATTACGCTGTCAGTAAGTCCAACAACATAAGGTAGCTTTTTATATTTAAAATTTGTTTGTATATAATCCTCCGTTGGTCCGTCAAATATGTTGGAGTTATAAATTAGCTTTAACGTTACATCTCTCGGGTACCCGTTATTTAAAAACAAGTTTAAAAGGATCCTTAAATTTTTCTTTAAAAATTGTGGGTCTGATATATGAGTGATTCTGTTTTTCATGGCTATCAATGTGTTTCACTTTTATTTGTTTGGGTGATTCGAAAAATAGTTTATATACCTTATAGAATAACAGCATCATTACGATCTGATCTGATTACCAACGTGTCCAGAAAAGGAACACTATTATTTTTTTTACTTTCCAAAGTAAATTGTATGTGTTTATTATAACAATTAAATATTTCCAGAATATTATCAAGTTGATCAGATAGAATTGAACGGATAATGTCTTCAACAAACTTGT
The DNA here is from genome assembly GCA_030620095.1 of Kuschelorhynchus macadamiae. NCBI lineage: Eukaryota > Metazoa > Arthropoda > Insecta > Coleoptera > Curculionidae > Kuschelorhynchus > Kuschelorhynchus macadamiae. The sequence continues at coordinate 628,483 of JAUTXW010005440.1, forward strand.
ACAAAAATGGAAGCCTAAACGGAAGTTTTTCTATTATTTTATCCAAAATGAAGTCCATGACAATTTGTGCCAAAATGGGGCTGATGGGAGAACCCATACGGGTACCAAAGATTTGTTGATACGAGTTGTTATCAAAAGAAAAATAGCAGTTATTACATAAAAAGTTCAAAACTCTAAAAAAGTTGTCCTTTGATAAGGTCATGTTATTTTCAATTTTTTGCCATTGGACTTGCAAAATTTCGTTAACCAGTTGAAATGGCATGTTTGTAAATAACGAAACGACATCTAATAAAATCAAAACATAGCCGTGGGGCAAACTCACACCATTAACAGCATTTACAAAAACAAAAGTATTACTAACGTTATAATCTGTTCTATTCGCTAGTGAAGTGGTTAAGATGTTTGTCAGCCACTTTGATAAGTTGTAAGTAGCCGAGCCTATGAAGCTCAATATAGGTCTTAAAGGAACATTTGGCTCGTGAATCTTAGGTAAGCAATATAGTTAGCCAGGGGACCTTCAACACGCGTGTTTTTTTTTACTAATATTTTTCAACTAAAATTTGTTTAACGTTCTGTATGGTAACTCTGAACGTAAGTTTGTTTTGTTTTGGATTGTACTGTTAATTCATTAGTGTTGTATTTTAGCTATTTACGTCCTGAGTAAGCTATTAACAATGGCGAAATATATGTTTTTGTTTGACACACACCACAGACCGCTTACCCGAGAATTCAAACTAGCTGATTTAGCGTACAATCGAAATATTCTTTTGTTTATATATATATATATATATATATATTATATATATATATATATATATATATATATATATATATATTTGTTTCAGGGCCAAGGACCCATTCTGCTATCTGCCCCGGCAAGCCTCATCCCCCATATTAGAATTTTACTAAAGTGTTACCAGCACATCCCCCATATGACCTTTAATTTTTTTACCCAAATTCGAAGACGATCGGATAAGTAGTTTTTTAGCTAAAGTTGTTTCAGCTTTATTCCTACATCATCAGGAAACCGGCCATAAAATAAATTTCGAGGGGTGTAGGGAGACTGCCAATATAGAACATCATAAAACCAGAATAATCCGAGAAACCCTAGAAATTCAAAAACAAGGTGATTTGAATAAAAGGGACGAATCATTAAAACTACCAACAGTATGGAAGACAATAACCGACAAATCCAAAATCGTAAAAACTCAAGCGCAATTAGCGCAACAACAACAGCACCATCCGGAAAACATAAATATATATATAAGCGTCGCAGTCACCAACACTTCAGTCTCTATTCGGACGCGAAAAAGAAAGCTTCGAAAATGCCAAATGTGATTTTGGCGAAACGTCAGCAAAACTGTTCTTTTCAGAACGACGGTAGTGTACGGATAGTGGACGAATGTACACCTGGAATGAAAACACATTGTATTTTATATATATATATATATATATATATATATATATATATATATTTATATATATAGAATATAATTATTCTTCTTCTTTCTTCCACAGTGGCATAAATAGTAATGGAGATTTTAGAAGAGTTCTCGAAAAATTGAATTTTAATATTACTTTTTTTAAAAGGTACGTTGACGATTGTTTGGGTTTAATTCCAGAAAATAAAATCGATAATGTATTACCCGCTTTTAATGGTTTCTCGCTTTTTTTTTGGTTTTCTTTCTCTTCTTTAACTTCTACTTTCTGCTTTTGGGGTAGGTGGCACTCAGCTTCATCAAAATTACCAACTTTGTGAGCCACACAAACAGAGCACTCATATTAAATTAATTAAACTCTAGATAGAAGAAGGTTGGTCTATTAGTGCCCTAGCAGAGCGAGAGGGGAAAAGTAAAAACCATGGGAGTTAGAAGGAACATTAGAAAGAAAAGTAGGTTCAGGATATAACAAAGAAACAAACGTTTCTAACGCAGAACAGGATGAGGCTCTCATAGGTCACCTGAAACAAAATCCTTTTGGCACTCTCTAGGGATGCTTTGACTGCCACAGGATTTCCTGGATTGCAGCCCACGGCCAATAGGATGATTAGCAATTAAGAATTATAAAACTGAATGGCTGCAAAGAAAATGTTGCTGACGGAAGAGCGAAAACACGGAAGGCTAATCTTTGCCTTGAACTGTGTACAGCCACAATTTTGGAACAGGATTGTGTTCACCGATGAAAAGACTTTTCAATCCACCTATAATAGGCCGATTCGTATATACCGGTCAGACAACAGAAGATTTCAAGAAAAATATACGTGCGGTTTAGCTTTCAAAACTGTACAATTTTCTGTTAATGTTTGGGGTTGGATGAGTGTTCATGGATTAGAAATATGTTATCGCATTGATGGCAGGTTTAGAGCAGAATATTATGAACACATTTTGAAATACATAATGCTCCATTATATTTAAATAACTCCTTTATTTACCGACATAATAATTGCCCTGTCCATGCTGCTAATAATATAAAATACCGGTTTCAGAATAATAATGCCTTGACCTTCTTTCAGTCCGGATAGGAATCCGATAGAGAACATTTGGAGATTGATAATACAAAAAATATATAGACGTAACTTTAGGCCTCAATATTCTGAAGAACTGTAGGAAACAATCCATCAGTGCTGGGAAGACCTTGATCCCAATATTGTGGTAAATATAATTAACACAATACCCAACAGACTGAATCAACTAATTTGTCCTTGTTTATATATATATATATATATATATATATATATATATATATATATATATATATATATCTTCTTATAAGTGTATATATATATATTCTTCGGGCGGCCAAAGTAGGATAAAATTGTGATTCATTATATTTGTGAATTAAATATTTATGTCTTCGGTTAAATTAACAATACATTTTAAAAGTGGTTTGTTTTTTAAAAGTAAGTTTATTTATTAGACCAAAAGTTATTTTCTTAATTTCTGATTCCAGAAAAAAAATTAGATTGTTATTCTTCTAGAATCAAAATTAAAAAATATGTATTGATTGATTTATCTATACCTACATAATACATAAAAAAAGTCTATTTCAGAAATCGTTTTCATTTGGCATCGACGGTTTTTTTGTGATATAGGTGAAAGATATAATAACATATAATTATAAAAAAACTAACTCTTGTAATTATCGCCGACATGATAATTGCCCTGTCCATGCTGCCAATAATATAAAATACCGGTTTCAGAATAATAACACTGGGGAACAAAAAAAAAACTTTTTTCTGCGGCATTAGTTTTTGTAGTAAATTTAGTGACATTAAACACAATAAGTCCTAACTACATATTTTGTTTGTTTAAATTGACTCTACTTTCGTTTACAGTTAGCGATAACGCCTTTTATTCTATGCAACAAAAAGTGTTTATTTGTTGCCTTCGCGGCGACTTTACTTATCGCATCTAAGCGGGCCATGAAATAAAATCGAGTGCACAAATCTTTTTTGACAGTGACATTTCAGTCAGTTTAAAATTATTTTATTAGATATCAAGTGCTTTTTTGTCACTGTCTGAATTTTTTAAAAGAACGTATTTTTAATTGCTACTATATCAGTTTGTTCATTAAGTCGTTTAAGTTGGTGTTAAATTTAAAAATAACAATGAATTCTTCACGCAAGAGTTGTGTGAACCATCCCGACAAATTTTGCTACATATGTGGAAAATTCTGTCAAGAAAAACAGCAAAGAAACATTATCGGTTTTGTAAAACAAGCATACCAAGCATATTTTGGCAAGTATCTTGGACAGCAGGATAAATGGTGGGTGCCTCATAAAGTTTATAAATCTTGTGTAGAGTCACTTCGCTACTGGACCCAAGGGGAACGCAAAGGACTTCCATTTGGGGTGCCGATGACGTGGTGTGAGCCATCAAATCATGTTGATGATTGTTACTTTTGTGCCGTCAATATAAAAGGTATGAATAAATATAAAAAGCGTACTTGGGTTTTTCCAAATATACAGTCGGCTAAATCACCAGTGTTGCATAGTGACTCATTGCCAGTGCCGATATTTAGTACCTTGTCAAACGTTACTTGTGATGATGTCGAAATGATGGACATTCAAAGTGCCAGCGACAGTGAAAGTGAATTCGAATATTATAGTGCAACTGCAACGGTGAGGGGTTTTTCACAAGGATAGTTAAATGACTTGATTCGAGATTTAAATTTGTCTAAGAAATCAGCAGAGCTTCTTGCATCAAGACTTAAAGAAAAACAGTGCCTACAGCCTGAGGTAAACATAACATCTTATCGAACGAGAGAGAAAAACATTCTTCCGTATTTTACCGAGGAAAATAGTTTAGTATATTGTAACGATGTTTCCGGACTTCTACATTTAATGGATCTTTCCGAATACCGACCAGAAGATTGGCGGCTTTTTATAGACAGTTCTAAAAGAAGTCTAAAATGTGTTTTACTGCACAATGGAAATAGATTAGCTTCAATCCCGATAGGTCACTCTACCAAACTTAAAGAGGAATACTACCAAAACATTAAACTGGTTTTAGAGAAAATTTTGTTTGTACAACATCAGTGGTCTGTATGTGTGGATTTAAAAATGGTGAACTTTTTATTAGGTCAACAAGGTGGGTATACTAAATACCCCTGTTTTCTCTGTTTATGGGATAGTCGGGCAAAGCAAGAGCACTGGACTAGAAAGGACTGGCCGTCGAGAGAAAATATGACTGTTGGGAATGCCAATATTATTCACGAACCCCTAATTAGCCGGGAAAAAATCATTCTTCCGCCACTTCATATTAAACTTGGGCTCATGAAACAATTCGTTAAAGCTCTGGATAAACATGGTGATTGTTTTAAATATATTTGTCAAACATTTCCAAGCCTTAGCATGGAGAAATTAAAAGCAGGTATCTTTGATGGTCCCCAAATCCGCAATCTTATAAAAGACAAGAACTTTTTAAATCACATGAATGAGGTCGAAGCAGAAGCATGGAAAAGCTTTGTATCTGTTGTGAAAAACTTTTTGGGTAATCACAAGGCAGCAGAATATTGCGAAATTGTCACACAGATGTTAAAAACTTTTGAAAAACTAGGAGCTAACATGAGTATAAAAATTCATTTCTTGCATAGCAATTTGGATCGATTCCCGGATAACTTCTTGGGCGATTACAGCGAAGAACAAGGAGAGCGGTTCCATCAGGATATAAAAATAATGGAATAAAGATACCAAGGCCGGTGGGATCGTCATATGATGGCGGATTACTGCTGGACGTTACAAAGGGATTGCCCAGAACAAAGATACAAGAGACGGTCATATACCAAACGTTTCAACTAACTTTTTTTAGTATTTCAGTTTTATTGGCTTAGTTTTAATTTAATATAACATAATAAAATAGCTGGTGGCATTCAAAATATAGATATTCAATATAAATAATTTTATTTTTTTTTGTTTTAATTTATATGACACTTTTTTTTATCTCAGAAACTAGAGTCAATTAAGATTTTTTCCCATACTCCTCGTATTTGGGGCAACACAATTACTCAAAATCGACTTTCAGAACCCGCGCCGCAGAATCACTGTTCCCCTGTGTAATGCCTTGACCTTCTTTCAGTTCGGATAGGAATCCAATAGAGAACATTTGGAGATTGATAATACAAAAAATATATAGACGTAACTTTAGGCCTCAATATTCTGAAGAACTGTAGGAAACAATCCATCAGTGCTGGGAAGACCTTGATCCCAATATTGTGGTAAATATAATTAACACAATATCCAACAGACTGAATCAACTAATTTGTCCTTGTTTATATTATATATATATATATATATATATATATATATATATATATATATATATATATATATATCTTCTTATAGGTGTGCACAAAGGCAAACGATTCTTCGGGCGGCCAAAGTAGGATAAAATTGTGATTCATTATATTTGTGAATTAAATATTTATGTCTTCTGTTAAATTAACAATACATTTTAAAAGTGGTTTGTTTTTTAAAAGTAAGTTTATTTATTAGACCAAAAGTTATTGTCTTAATTTCTGATTCCAGAAAAAAAATTAGATTGTTATTCTTCTAGAATCAAAATTAAAAAATATGTATTGATTGATTTATCTATACCTACATAATACATAAAAAAAGTCTATTTCAGAAATCGTTTTCATTTGGCATCGACGGTTTTTTTGTGATATAGGTGAAAGATATAATAACATATAATTATAAAAAAACTAACTCTTGCAATTATCGCCGACATGATAATTGCCCTGTCCATGCTGCCAATAATATAAAATACCGGTTTCAGAATAATAATGCCTTGACCTTCTTTCAGTCCGGATAGGAATCCGATAGAGAACATTTGGAGATTGATAATACAAAAAAATATATAGACGTAACTTTAGGCCTCAATATTCTGAAGAACTGTAGGAAGCAATCCATCAGTGCTGGGAAGACCTTGATCCCAATATTGTGGTAAATATAATTAACACAATGCCCAGCAGACTGAATCAACTAATTTGTCCTTGTTTATATTATATATATATATATATATATATATATATATATATATATATATATATATCTTCTTATAGGTGTGCACAAGGCGATTCTTGGGGCGGCCAAAGTAGGATAAAATTGTGATTCATTATATTTGTGAATTAAATATTTATGTCTTCGGTTAAATTAACAATACATTTTAAAAGTGGTTTGTTTTTTAAAAGTAAGTTTATTTATTAGAACAAAAGATATTTTCTTATTTCTGATTCCAGAAAAAAAATTGGATTGTTATTCTTCTAGAATCAAAATTAAAAAATATGTATTGATTGATTTATCTATACCTACATAATACATAAAAAAAGTCTATTTCAGAAATCGTTTTCATTTGGCATCGACGGTTTTTTTGTGATATAGGTGAAAGATATAATAACATATAATTATAAAAAAACTAACTCTTGCAATTATCGCCGACATGATAATTGCCCTGTCCATGCTGCCAATAATATAAAATACCGGTTTCAGAATAATAACGCCTTGACCTTCTTTCAGTTCGGATAGGAATCCAATAGAGAACATTTGGAGATTGATAATACAAAAAATATATAGACGTAACTTTAGGCCTCAATATTCTGAAGATCTGTAGGAAACAATCCATCAGTGCTGGGAAGACCTTGATCCCAATATTGTGGTAAATATAATTAACACAATACCCAACAGACTGAATCAACTAATTTGTCCTTGTTATATATATATATATATATATATATATATATATATATATATATATATATATATATATATATATTAATAATCGTTTACATTTGGCATCGACGGTTTCTTTGTGATATAGGTGAAAGATATAATAATATATAATAATAAAAAAACTAACTCTTGCAATTATCGCCGAATTGCTCTACTACCAGTGCTATCAAAAATCATTGAAAGGTTACTGACGAATCCAGGGTTGTGCAGTCCATGGAGGCAATGGAAACAGTGCTTCCCCAAAAAAATTTCAAAACATCTTCTAAAATGTAATTTTTGAAATAGGAAACCATTAATTTAGTTTATATTAAAAATGCTAAAATATTATCTTAATTATCAAGCCCATAATAAATGCGGCCTTGACTCTGACCGAGCGACAATAGAAAATGTAATAGAACCTATGCGGACCGCTAGCTTCTCTGCAGCCAAGTCCTGTATGCTTGATTTCCTGTGAATCGAGCCAGAGGTTATTGAACTTTCTACCGGCTGTTTGTAATTTTTGCATTTCAGTCGCGTGCTTTAAGTGGGGGCGGAAGCTATCGTTGGAGTAGGTTCTTTGTTTGAACGGCTATCCGTGTGTTGTGTGATAAATTAATATTTTTATAATACTGCTAACAGTATGGCATAACAGCAAATACTAACAGAAGTATTTATAATCTGTGTTTTATTATCTGCCTCCATTAAGTATTAGCCTATTATGTGTGCATAGAATAATAATGTAATCTATAAGTAATAAAACCCCATTAGGGATACAAAAGAACAGGGCAAAGGACAAAGTTTTAAAAGAATCTTTATTATTATTTCTTTAAAACAAAGTTTACCTACGCCTATGGACGACCCCGAAATTCAGTCAAACTGGACAGAATTCCTAATTTTATTACCCTATTAATTTCTGAAACGGACTATAATTAGGAAAATAAGTATTTTTAATTGTATATATATTTCCCACAATCGTCACCTTTTATTTACAACCTTGTCATTCTTTTTTATTTTGCTCTTAAGGGTTTTATTTAATTTTTGTTGGATTGTATATGTACGGCTACCTACCTTGGTGTTTCCTAACACAAATTTATTCATTTGTTTCCAAGTTAAGGCGCGCCTTTAACCCAAATGTAAATCTTGAATTTTATTACGAAAAATTGTAACATGACGGGAAACGGAAACGAATTGGACACGCAATTTCATACCCGCATGTATAAAAGCGAGATTAATGCCGTAATATTTATTTCCCGAAAGAAAAATGGCCAATAAGCCGAGGAGCAGTTGTTTGTCTGACAACAAAGAAAATAGACCCAGTACATTTTCGTTAATATCGTCGATTTTTTTCTATAGTACTTATGAAAGTGATTCCGCCTAAAGTATATTCAAAGTGGCGGATGTAAACTGGGGACTAAAGTACCTGCCTTTAAAGATCCACAGGTAATTTGGGCACCACTCGATAGAAGATTCTGAAAAGGTATAGGTAAACTGGGGACTAAACCATAAGGGTATTAAATCAAATCTGTATGTTTGTGGCGGATTCATGTTTCAGAAAATAATATGTGTGGGTATATTTCGCCACTTAATAATTGAATGATATAGTTTGTGTTTTTTTCACTAAGAAATATAAAATAAAACCCCAAAATACAAAAATGTTACCATTTAATTATTAATCGGCGAAATACCTGCACACATGTTTTTTCTCTAAAACATAAGAGTATTAATTGTTTAAGAAAATCGTATTTTTATTAAAAAATGTATTTTACAAACTTTTATACATTTTGAGTCTTACATATTATTTATACAGTTAAGGTTTACATGTTATTTGGGAAGTGAATAATAAGATACACATTTTACAAAATCGAATCTTGTTATTAATGTAAGGACATAGCTGATGCAAGCATCGAACAAGTGGCCCTTCTGAAACATACACTACAGAATGCTAAACATTCTAAATAAGTACGAATTCGTACAAAAAAGGTAAACATAAGAGTAAAATAAAACTAAGAAAAAAATGTATGTCAAAAAATAAAATAAAAAAGAGACAATATGACAACATATTACACCACAATACGATTTAATGAGTAAACAAATATCAGACAAAACATATACGAACAAAAGATAATCACATAACCAATCCTTTTAATTGCCTTTTTAATTGTAAATTGGTGAGTTTGAAAAGGTCATACTCGGGAAAGTATCGATTGAAATTGTATGCTAGTCGATCAACAAATGCACTAAACCCATAATTTGTACGGTGATATCTTTCAAAAAACAGCTGTGAGTGTCTTATTCTCCGAATAGGAATTAAAAATGAGACTGATTGCAGCAATATTTCACACTTAATCGACCCATTTAATAACTTGTGCAAGAAAACTAGAAGTGCCATTTTTCTCCGAAACTCAAGGGTTTGTAGGACACAAAGAAGAACTCTTTCATTATATGACAGACCTTGGTACGGGAAATTAAATTCAAATAAAAGATATTTTGCAAATTTATTTTAAACTTTTTCATTTGTCAATGTAACACTGATCTGAAGGACTCCATATAGTAGAACAGAACACCAGAACACTCCGAACCAGGGAGTTATAGAGACAAACAGCAGCTTTAGTATCAGTGACATGCTTAGTATATCGTTTAATAAAACCTAGCAATCTGAAACCCTTTAAGTGCTATGTTATCAATGTGCAAATTAAAAGTCAATTTTTCGTCAAAAATAACACCCAAATCATTAAAAGAAGTAACAACTTCTAGACTTACATCATTTATAAAGTAAGTGGAATCAATGAAATTATTGCACCTATAAAATCGGAGCACTTTACATTTAGTTATGTTAAGAAGCAGGCAATTGGTGCTGCACCATTCAATAAGTCTCTCAATGTCAGAGTGCAGTTGATTGGAGTCGGAGCAAACTGCTGAAAATAATTTGAAGTCGTCTGCATATAAAAGACATTTAGATATTTTAAAACAAGGTACTATGTCGCTTATAAAAAGTAAAAATAGAATTGGACCGATATGCAAACCCTGAGGGACACCCCACGTTACAACAACCTGATTGGAAACTGAACCACATACGTCGGTTAAATAAATATGTCAGACAAAGTTTTTAATTTTGCCTGACTTGCCCTGTCCTTTATCTTAGCCGAGATATGAGAGCTTTGAATTTTTACGTAAGTGTCTATTTGAAATTCTTTAAGTATTTCGACAAAAATATAAATGGAAGGATGTGTAGAATAGAAAGAATCATTGAATCGCGAATAAAAGTATTCACATGCATTTGTGGTTCGAATTAATGATGGATTTCAGTTGGCACAAATGTCTGGAGGAAAATGAGTGGTTTTTCAGAAAATAAATCGTATGCAATTTTTTTTCCTGACTGGTGCCCAAATAGTAATTTTAAACGCTAGTTAGATTAGGTCATGGCATTGTATTAGATCTTAAATTTTTGCAGCCGTATTATCTATTTTTTTAATTAGAAATGCAATGCGGGTCATTCCATATCTACATTTACGTAATTATTGGAATTGAGTAATTAATTATTAGTATTATTTATCTATTGCATAGTGATTACAACAGAAACAAATTCAGTTCCTATTAAAACACGGCGCCGCGGCGCCCCCATTATCATTTATTTTCCCATTTGTCAATGCAAAATTACAGAATTTTTTAATTTTACTGAATATTTAACGGATATTTTCGATTAAACCCATCTATTAAATTTGAAATATTTTTTTCATGTGTCTATTATGGCTAGTAAGATAATTCATTCATTTTTTGTTAATGAAACTCTTACTGGAACTTTATATTTGTAATTGTTGGACCAAACTATTGCCCCTACAATTGTAGTAAATATTGAAGATGACGATGTCGCACTCCCGCACTTTTATTTACCGGTCAGAGAGTATCTCCATAATGAATATTCTGGGCCTTGGATTGAATGTCGCAGAGCAACTGAATGGCCAGCACGGCAGCCGGACCTTGCTCCAATTGATTTGGGAGTAACTTAAAAGAGTGTTTCTTACAAACTACAACAATTTAAAAGAACTACAACCAAAAATCATGTTTGCTTTAATGTGTCACCTGAAATACTTCAAAATGTAAATGCTCTAGTGGTAAGTAATGTGTGCACGGTGGAGAAAAATTGGTCAGAAAAAGAAAAACCATCCTCTAAATGTAATTTTGTATATCCTCTTCTGTTCCAGTGTGGACTACAGAAACTTTAATTAATAAATTTAATAATGAATGTATTTTAAACCATACATTATCTAAGCAAATAGCATCCGATTCTGTTATTTTTTCCCATCAAAACATTCCTTGTTTATCTAACAAGGTACTCCCACTTATTGCCAGCATACAGAGTGCGAATTGTGACTTTTTGTTTCTCACGGAGCACTGGCAAAGTGATGAACAATTAAGTCAAATTATTTTAAGTAATCATAGTTTATGTTTGTGTTTCTCCTTTCTGGAGGTGTAGCTATTTTTAAAAATAATTGTTACATGTACAATGATACAGTTTGTAATGTTGCGGACTTTTGTGTTGAAGGTGTATTTGAGCGTGCTTCTCTAAATGTTAGTTGTTGTGTATAGACCCCCCTAAAAGGGATTTTAATATGTTTTTAAGATGCTTAAATGAACTTATCGAAAATCAGTTTGATCCATTCCTTTGATCAATCTTTGTTATTCGAGATGATTTTAATTTAAACTTTTTAGAGCATAGTACACAACTCTCGATTTTCCTAGATTTAATAGCTACCTTTAATCTTGTACATACTATTAAGGAATCCACGAGAATTCAAGCACATGCACTGAGAATTTCTTCTCTCAAGCACATACTTTTCCACATCCGTTGTAAATCTGGGCTTGTCAGATCGTTTCTCTCAGTTTCTGAAAGTAGAAACAATCAGAGCTGTTAAAAAAGACAGCACTTCTATCTATATTATGCGACGTGACTTTTAATATAACAATATTAAACGATTTCTAGATTTTTTAAAAAGAGGAGAATGGAATGACGTTTATTCTCGTGTGTGCGTCACAACAGTGCTTTTGAAATCTTCGCTAAACAATTATTTTATTACTAGAAATTGACTTTTCCATTAGTTAAAATAAATATCAGCAAAATAAACATAAAAAAGTAGCTTTATTGCCGGAGCTAAGACGCCTAAAAGATACGATTACTTTGTACACTGACTTATCAAAAGAATATTAGCAGACAAGTTAGCAGTATTTACAGAGGAAAACTTAAACATTTTTTACACAACAAAACGATAGAATAATTCAAAACTCAAACAACAAATAAAAATCATTCTTATAAAGAACTGAAAATGATAGAAGATGACGAAGTGGTTCCAGATAAAGTAGTTGCAAGTAATTTTGATCATCATTTTACTCGTGTACCCCATATTAATAATATTGACAAGGCATTTATTTATAACTCTGTTCCTCCTTGTATAAATAGATTTTTTCTGTCACCTATATGTAAACAAGATGTTTTATGTTGGTTCAGAAGTTAAAAAGGGAGATTCCAATGATTATTCAAATTATAGAGGCATAAGTTTGTTAACAAGTATTTGAAACATTTTTGACTTGAATTTGAAACATCATTTACTTCACTTTTTTAATAAAAATAATATTATTAGTGTTTCTCAACATTGGTTTACAGACTCCTACAGTACTGATAGTGCCCTTTGTGAATTCTAGACCACAGTTGTCAATGCAATTGATAAACAACTTCATGTATTGGGTTTATTTGTGGATTTCTCGTGAGCATTCGATATGGTCAACCATGAGCTACTGTTGTTAAAGCTGCATCATAAAAGTGTAGTATCTCTTAAAAGAACAGCAAAAACCCAATAATGACAACATTTTACTTCACGAAATCGAAACTGGTGCTACTACAACTTCTACTTCCTCAATAATGTTAAGTTTAGAAATTGATGAGATCTTCCTTTGGGGAAATCATATTGAAAATCTATGCAGAAAGTTATAAAAAAATTGTTATGGTTTAAAGTTATTATCAAATTAAATGTAGATTTTTTAATAAATTGGGTAATGACGTTAAAAATGCTGATAACCTCGTATCTGTTAGAGAAAAATTAAAAAAAATATCTTGTAGAAGGTTATTTTTATTCTGTTTAAGAGTTCTTTAGTCAATTTTTTTTCTTTTTGAAAGCACGCAGTATAGTTAATTTTCGCATTTTTTCTTTTCTAGTCCAATTTCATGTTCCTATAACTTTTTTTGAATGTATGGTCTATTTTGTAGGTACATCTGTTTTAATGGTAAAATAAAAGTATTACTATTATTATTTTTTTTTGTCTCGCAGTATTCCTGTGGTTGTATTTTATACAGACGGGTTTATACCAAGTCAGTACAAAAAAAAAGGGAAAGAAAAAAAAACAAGTATTTAAGAAATGATCTAACTATGCTACATGTTTTCAAAATGACCGATTTCTGGATTTTGGTGTGAATGTTTGTATTAAGTCCTAATTGAGCCAAATGCGGTGTAAAAGTTGTTGGGGTTAGACCTGTTGCTGATATGACTAGAGGAACAATGATTACTCTTTCCGGTTTTCACAGCCTTTTTACTTCCATTGCCAAGTCGGGTATTTGGCGATCTTCTCACTATATTTCGCTTGGATGTTCTCGTCGTTGGGGACAGCCATGCCAATTAGATAAGTGATTTTTTTTTCGATTGAAAGGTGATATCGGATCTATTTGCGGGGATTGTTTTATTTGTGTGGATGTCAATGTCTCAGTAAAGCTTGTAGTCTTCCGTCTTCAAGTATGGATGTTGGTGTAAAATGGTAGTAAGGGTCTGTCTTCTCTGTTAGTTTATATGTTGTGGCTAATGCTTGATGAACGACCTTCGCTGATGAGTTGTGTCTCGTGGTGTGTTCAGTTCCGGGCATTATTCTACATCCACTCCTTATGTGATCGATCGCTTTTCTCTGCTGGTGACATCTCCTGCATCTGCTGTCTTCAATGGTTGTGTCCTTGATGATGTGCTTTTGGTAGTTTTTGGAAGCCTTCTGTTTCGGGGAACAGCTGCCCTTCTTGTAACCACGTATATGAAAGCTTTTTATGTATGTGGTCTTGCTTTATGTGGTATCTGTGTCTTCCGTGAAGTGTTTTTTCAGACCAGGTGTTCATCTTTTCTAGCCGTGATTGGCTATAATTCCTAATCTTCCATTTTTTCTCTCGATGGAGACCTGGCTCGTTTGAGACAGGTCGAGCTTTGAGTTCGTAAATTAGATTTTTATTAAGAGATTGTATATCTATAATTCCCCATCTTCCATTTTTTCTCTCGATGGAGAGTCTTTCCTTGCATGCGTTGGGATGTAACTTCCTGTGTTTAGCGAGTAAGAGAGAGTGAATGTTTTCTATATCTGTGTGTGACCATTTAATGATACCAAACGAATACGTAAGAATAGGTATAGCTTTCGTTAGATTTCTGCAGTTCAGCTTTGTTTTTAGTAGTTTTGTTAGTATGGTTTTAAATTCCGTCTTGATGAAAGCCTAGGCATCTGTATGTTTCTTCTTTGAGCATGTTATTTATGGTTTCATTGTTGATTGTTTTTATCTAATGTCACTGTCCCTTGATGGATATGAACGTGTAACCGCATTATGCTCTTTTTGACTTATACCAGCTTTGTGCCTTCTAGTTTAGTATACTTTTATGTCATCCATAAACAAGAGATGGTTTATTTTGTGTAGGTTATTTTTTTGGTGTTTAATTTGGAATCCGAAGTTTGTGTTATTCAGTGTGTTTGAGAGTGGATTGAGACAGAGGCAGAACCACAATGTGCTGAGTGAATCTTCCTAAAATATGCCTCGTTTGCTGTAGATCTCTTCTGTTTCGATGTGTTCTTTTTGTGTTCTCAGGTTGATTTTAGTTTTCCACGTACTCATGATTTGCGTAAGAAATTGCCTGAAGTTTGTATCGACTTTGTATAATTCTAGCATTCTGATTAGCCAACTGTAGGGCATCGAATCAAAGGCTTTTTTATAGTCTATGTAACCGGTGTGAAGGTTTCTACAATTTTTCCTGGTTTGTTCCATGATTACGCTATCTATAATTAGCTGCTCCTTGCATCCTCGGCTGTTTTTCCTGCACCCTTTTTGCTCTTCCATTAGAATGTATTTGTGTACTAGATGTTGTTCGATTATCCTGGTAATTGTGGCTGTGATGATCTTATATAGGATTGGAAAGCACGTAATAGGTTGGGAATTTAACGGGTCCTTCTTGTCTGAATTTTTGGGTTTAAGGTATGTTATTCCTTGAGTGAGGAAACTGGGGAGTGTGCTAGTTTTTAAAATAGTTTAATTAATTTGGCTAGTGAGAGCTTCATGTGTGGAGGTCAACTGTTTGTACCAGAAGTTATGAATATTATCCATTCCAGGACATCTCCAGTTATGCGTGTATTTGATTGTTTCTGTAACTTCAAGTGTTGTCATTGTAAAATCCTCTTGTTCCTCCAAGCACTTGTGTCTGTCTTCTTCCGCTTTAATTCATAAAGCGTTATTATTGTGTAATTTCGGTTCTGACCAAATGCCTCCTCATTGCTCATGATTTTTTGGTAGAACTGTTTTTCGTTTCTTCGAAACAGGTTGTTAGCGTCCTTTCTTTCATTTGACTCTTTGTATCTTCGGAGTCTGGCGGCATACACGGATAATTTTTGCTTCAGAATGTCAAAGATTTCTGTAAGCGTGTGATCCGGAGATGTAGATTTGATTTTCTCCACACTTTGTGTGATAAGTTTTGACTTGTTGCCGTTAATGAATTGGGTAAGGTGTCCCAATTCTTTTTTAATTGTGTTAATTTTGTTTTCGATCCTTATCTGCTATTTGAATTTTGGTATGCTGTTGGTGTTTCTGTGTCGTGGCAGGAGTTTCTGATTGTTCTATGTTATCGTCGTTATAGCTGCTGCATAGATCACTGTAGGAATGTCTTCAATTGTGCTTGCATTCATTATGTACTCGGGAATTATGTGTTCGTTGACGATCTTTAGGATTTTATGTGTGTTCTGTTTGAAGATTACACGAGGAATAGAATCTCTTGTTGTAAGATCGAAGTCTGACCATTTGTTTAGATGTATATTATTACTATTATTATTATTTATATTTCAGTACCATTCGAAAATGGATTGAGATAGCGACTTGAGGTTTAAGCATACATTTTTATTTTCTAGCTGCCTCTAAAATAAGGTAAAATTCGATATAAGGTTAGATTTAAAATTCAAATGTTGAGTTCTCAGAAAAGTTTTAATTTTTTAATTTTTACTACACCAGATATTATATTTACTTCAAATTTAAATATTCTTAATATTTTTACAAACCAAACTTTATTAAAATTTCCTTTCCATAAAAATGCTTTCAATTATATTCATTTTGTTTCATTTTAGCCTAGAGACGTCCTTTTAATTCATGAGCACTTTCGGGCAATTTGCAAATTCTTTTCCTACATCAAACCAGGCGAGTCTTAAAAAAGTATGGCCTTAAGCCGCTTAAAAACTTTTCTAAATTGATTCTTGTTTCTTTTATGCCATCAATTACTCAGGCTTCTAATGAATCTTAATGAGCTCCGAGAGTTCCCGATTGATTTTGTTTGATGGTGGGACGAGTTTACATGGAAAGTTTGTCTTGGGATGAATTTTAAATTTATTAAATATCTGTCGAGGGATCTCTTACAGGAGCAACGTAAGTTTTTGAAGTTTGTTATTTAGATTAATGAATATTTTATATCTATTGAAATGTCGTTTTTTTTAATGGGAAAACTCGGGTTTTAATTATTTATTAATGCAAAATTAATCTATATTTAATGACATATTTGTTTGAATGTGCTAATAATAATACTTTTATTTTTTGTTGCAGTGATAAACGTTCGATTTAGATTTTCTTTGTCTTCTTTCCAAACCTTCGGTTTCCCCTAATAAAAATAAATTAATTTAATTAAATATTAAATTATAAAATTACTTCTCTCTACACTGCGGATTATTTATTTGTAATAAAATATGAGCTATCACATGCTTAAAAAGGAAAAAATTGTCTTTTCTAAGCGGTCATAGAATATTTATAGGCGTTTACGCAGCTGAGGGGAAATTGGGCAATAAACGGTGCACCAGAGACACATTATTATATATCATTGAATTTGCCTTAAAAATGACCTTATTTAAATATGCAATTATATATAGGGTGTTCTATTTAAAATAAGAAACACCCTGAATATATAAAAATAAAATATTTTAAGTCCTAACATTGGAACCTGTGGTGGAAGACAGATCAAAATACAAGAGTTCTAACAACACTACACCACAACTTGTTACGTTCTGGACGCGCGTTTCGCTAACCCAGTTAGCATCATCAGCAGATAATATAAACTAAAGTAACTTATCCTAACCGAGACTATTTATATTTAAATGTGGTAACACTTGGTTACAGCCGACTGCACCGTTTTCAAATAAGTAATAGACGAGACTATAGGGAATAGGTCCTCTGTCTTTATTTAGTGCTTTCTTACCACATTTAACTATTCCTATACTCTCAAATGCTTCCAATTTTCTATTATTAGATACATTTTTATTTAACTTAAGATTATTTATTCCTATTTGGTGATTGTTTTCCAAAGCATGTTGGGCAACGCTTGACTTTTCTGTTCTTTCGTATCTTAAATGTGACATGTGTTCTTTGAAACGAATGTTTATGAAGCGTCTAGTTTACCCAACATATTTTAGATCGCAGTCATTACAGCTAACTACACACTAACACATAGTAACCCACAGTTATCTAAACTGTATTGCCTTCCCAAAATCCATAAATTCCAGATCAAAAATTCCAAAAAATCGAAATTGACTCAAGAGAAAAGTACCTTTAATTTTTATTTTATAGTAAAATGTAATACAAAATCTTACTCAAAATAAAAAAACATATCTAGCACTAGATTCGTTGCTTTCTATCTGAAATCACTTCTTAAGGAATGTAAAACTTTGGCTTCTTACTGGCAAGTCCAGTTTCTTACTTTTGTTCCTACCTACATACCAGCAAAATTTCCTTATTTATCGATTGTTGATAATGCCATTTTCACTGCCATTGTCAACCACAATGTTGTATTATTTATGGAAACATCACTTTGAATATTATAGTAAAAAGAATATTATAGTAAAAGGAAATGTAGAAAATAACTTTAACAAGAAACGGAGGTCAAGGGTTGCGAATGAAATATTGAAAGAAAACAGTTTTCGACCTTACAAACCAAAATTTATACATACATTGAGACCAGGAGACTTTGAGCGACGATTCGAGTATTGCTGTCTGATACAAGGGGAGCTAGAAGATGCTCCTTTTATGGCAAAACGCATTATTCTTACCGATGAAGCAACGTTTACTTCCAATGGGACTGTAAGTTCGCAAAACTGTCGTTGGTGGAGTGACGTTAATCCTAACTTTGTTATACAAACTCGTGATCAGTATTCATTCAAAACAAATGTGTGGTGCGGAAATTATAAAGATAGAGTAATTGGACCAGTTTTTTTTCGACATAATTTAAATAGTCAACGCTACTTGGATTTTCTAAATACTTACTTGTACGATTTTATTGATTAAGTACCCATAAGTGAGAGGTTCCAAATATGCTTAAATTTTATCTTTAATGGACGAGTAATCGACAGGTATTCTGATATTTTCTGGCCAGCTAGATCTCCGGACTTGAACCCTCTTGATTATTTCTTTTGGGGCTACTTAAAAGAGAAAGTGTATCTAAAGACGTCATTTCAGAATGTTGATGATTTGGAGAGGGTAATTAGGGAAGAGATACAGGCTATAACGCCTGCCATGATTAGAAACGTTTTAAGAGAATTTTCTGTAAGAACGGTTACCTGTATGGAAAGAGATGGTGGATATGTTGAGGCAAATGTGTAGTGACGGAACAGTTAGTTTTTATTGTTAATTAAGTTATTTATACGTAATGTTTATTAGAATTAAAATTAGTGAAATTATTTTCCACATTTTCCAAAGTCTTGAATTTAGTTAGAATATTCCCCACTGTTGTGAAATGTATAATTTTATCGAGGTGTCTGTTGTTAAAAATGTCTGCAGCTTCCCGAAATGTTTTATAATTTTCTCCGACAACTAAAATTATTTCAATTTTATCTTCTTTGCTTAATTTCAGCGGCATTTCTTTTTAATATAATATTCAAACTGATGTTTCAATAAAGTAATACAATATTGTGGTTGACAATGGCAGTGACAATGGCATTATCAACAATCGGTAAAAAAGGGAAATTTTGCGGGTATGTAGGTAGGAACAAAAGTAAGAAACTGGACTTGCCAGTAAGAAGTCAAAGTTTTACATTCCTTGAGAAGTGATTTCAGATAGGAAGCAACGAATCTAGTGCTAGATATGTTTTTTTATTCTAAATAAGATTTTGTATTACATTTTGCTATAAAATAAAAATTAAAGGTACTTTTCTCTTGAGTCAATTTCGATTTTTTGGAATATTTCAAAATGGTTATTAGAAGAATTCAGCAAATTAAATATCTCGTATGATAACTTTGAGGTTACTATCTCGTTAGAATTCTTAGATAAAATTAAGAATTTTCACTTAAAACAAAGTGAATTTTTAATATCTTTTGATGTAAGTTCATTGTTTCCTTTATTTGGAAAATAATTTTCTTGGAAAATGGGACCAATGCCCCTGTAAGATAGCCGCCGAGATTGCCAGATCTCCCGGTTTTGGATAACTTCCTGTGGGGTACTTTAGAAAACAAAATATATAAGACAAGACATTATACCTTAGCCGATTTAATAAACGCTACAAGAAGGGCATTCAATGAAATGCAACAACGACCGGTTAGTTTTTTCAATGCCTTAAGAAGAATACAGAAATTAAGTAGGCTTTGTATAAGGCAAAATGGACATCATTTCGAGCAATATCTTTAGGGTATAGATTTAGTTTTCTGTTTAGAGGTATTAGAGGTAGAATTATTAACATGTTCATTTTATTCAATCAATAATACTTTTCAAGATTGATGGATTCACAGGTTTAGCAACGAGAAACAGGTTAATAATAATTCTTTTTATTATAAAACCGAGTTTTCGGTTCGATTTTGAACCTTCTTCAAGGCAACAGGCTAAAATTATAATAATGTAAGACAAATAATGCTATGATAGTTACTGCTTACATTTTACATTATAATTATTGAATTATTAAATTGCTAAAATTTGAACATTTCTTGTAAAACAGTATAAAACAGGAATATACAAGGTAATAATTTATTTGTAGAATTTAAAAAAAAATTCTTGTTACTATAAATAAAATATACCTGAAAAATTCATTTGTTTTGTAAGCCATCCCAGCCTACTACCACTGTATATCTCTAAAAAATGCAAATTACTGGGCTATTGGAATAGAAAGGAATATACTATTATATATTTTAGAAGCTTGTAAACTGAATAATATAAAATATAAAATAAAAATATACGGTGTCCCATTTAAAAAATTATAAGTTTGTGCTATAAATCAAAAACGACAGCTCACATAAAAAATCTGACTACGCCACTGGATTTTACGTGAAAAACTGTATCAGACCTAGTTTTTACCTTTTCGGTAAGTTAAACAACAACCGAAATACGAGGGGGGCCCAAAAATGCGATATTTTCAATTTGTAATGTATCTTAAAAACGAAGGGGCCTATGAAAATTTTGTTCACAAAAGAGTAGCATCACGTCGTGAA
This sequence comes from Kuschelorhynchus macadamiae, assembly GCA_030620095.1. Lineage (NCBI taxonomy): Eukaryota > Metazoa > Arthropoda > Insecta > Coleoptera > Curculionidae > Kuschelorhynchus > Kuschelorhynchus macadamiae. The sequence continues at coordinate 649,416 of JAUTXW010005440.1, forward strand.
AACCGCAACTCAATTTTGGTTGTAAATGCAAGGTATCTCCGTTACTTGCAAATATTTAGGGTTGAGGTTTTCGCGACACCGTGGCACTTTTTTGTCAAACTCAAGCTGCCGTAATCAGATTTTCCATAGCCCGCCTCGTTTGAAAAGATACAGGGCCAAATTGAAAAAGTTGCATTTTGGGACACCCCTCGTATCTCGGTTTACCTTTTAATGGATCGAAAAGGTAAAAACTGGCTCTTGTAGAGTTTTTTACGTATAATCCAGTGGCATAGACAGGTTTTTACTCGGGGCCGTCTTTTTTGATACATGACCCAAAGTCACGTTTTTTTAAATGGAACACCCTGTATATGTTTACGGAGTCCTATTCGTCTTATTATGAGCTTTTCAAAAATATATGGTTATCTATACTTATTTTAAAAAATGCAGCTGCAATTTAGTTTTATAATAATATCTATCTATATTTTTCATAGTAAGCCATGGACTGATTGTCAAAAATGGCTTTGTTAATACTAATAGACGTGTTAAGTTAGTCGCTCTGATTATTACTTTTTAACAAATGGCTGCAAATTAATTATTTGAAAACTTTGAGCAATATGATATGCTGGCCTGCTTCATAGAGAGTCAAGAAAATATAAACGCTGCTTCTGAGCTTTATTTCATTAGGTAATGTTTTATTTTCATAATTATTATTGCAATCTTTTTTCAAACTCAAACTTTTATTATATAGATATCCGGAAAGGAGGCAGCCAAATAAATTAATATTCTATAGGCTCAAATCGAATTTAATAAATTTTGGTTCTTTCAAAAAGCCCAGATCAAAGAAATATAACAAAGAGAATCGTGAGGCTGATGAAATTAACGTCTTAGCAAGTGTAAATGTAACAATGAAGTGCGTGTAATCAAGTCAAGAGTTCAAACGATTTTAAAGAAATATAAGTATAAACCTTATAAAGTCAGAGTTGTGCAAAATCTACATCCTGGAGATGCAGAACGACGTATTGATTTTTGCCAGTGGTATTTACAAAAAATTAATACTAACCAAAATTTTGGAAGGGCAGTTATATGGACCGACGAATCGTATATAAGTAGTGCTGGAATATTTAATAGGCACAATACGAGACACTGGTCACCTGAAATCAACATTTGATATTTCCACGCGAGCAACAAGGAAGATTTGGCTTTAATGTCGCTTGTTTTTAGGAACCAAAATAAAATTTCATATTTTTGAAGGAAATCTCACTGCTAATCGCTACCTTGAAATATTGCAAAATATATTGCCAGAATTCATAGAAGATGTCCCTTTAGCACATGTGAATCAAATATATTTCCAGCAAGACGGAGCTCCAGCACATAACTCCCAAATTGTGAGGCGGTATTTAGAAGAGAACTTCCCCGAACGCCGGATTGGAACGCACGGACCTGTCCGATGGCTTCCTAGGTCGCCTGACCTGTCCATATTGGACTTCTTTTTATGGGGTCACCTAAAAAATTTAATTTTTCGTACCCGACATAACACAGTTCAAGACCTGCGTAACACCACTGAGCAGGCATTTTTGCAAATACAAGCACGCAATGTAGTCATTTTAAATGCACTGGGTAAATAAAACTGCAAGAGTGTGTGAGAGATGTCTAAGAGAAAATGGAAATCAGTTTGAGCAGTTCTTTTGAACATGGCTAATTACGAAAAATAGATATACTTAATATATTCTTAAAAACTTAAACTGTAGCCTTATTTTTAAAATAAGTATAGATAACTATATATTTTTGAAAGGCTCATAATAAGACGAATAGGACTACGTACAAATATACAGGGTGTCCCATTTAAAAAAAAAACGTTACTTTGGGTCATGTATAAAAAACGACGGCCCCGAGTAAAAATCTGTCCACGCCACTGGATTCTACGTAAAAAACTCTATAAGAACCAGTTTTTACCTTTTCGATACGTTAAAAGATAACCGAGATACGAGGGGTGTCCCAAAATGCATTTTTTCAATTTGGCCCTGTATCTCCGAAACGAGGCGGGCTGTGGAAAATCTGATTACGGCAACTTGAGTTTGACAAAAAAGTGGCTCGGTGTCGCGAAAACCTCAACCCTAAATATTTGCAAATAACGGAGATACCTTGCATTTAGAACCAAAATTGGACACCCTGTACAGGGTCAACATTTATATTTCGCCACCCTTCTTCAGGGTGTATTTTTGTAGACATGGAAAAACAATAAATACAAAAGTTGTATGGATTTCAGGGAACTTCCTAGAAAAAAAATTTGAATATACAGAGTCAATCAGAAACTAGTACCATACCAAATTTTTTTTTAATGAAATACCCTGTATATTTTTGATTATTCAGATTCTCCTTATTATTCCCTTTCCAAAAATATGTGATATGTGTATACTTGGATCGGCAGTTTTTAAGCTATTCAACTTCAAAATTCCCCCTTAACTGAAATTCAACATACCTATAATATCCTAGTTAATTTAAATGAAATCATATCTAAGGTCTCTTGATGATAATGTAATGATTATTATGATTTTAAATTAAAGAAATATTTTATTATGAATAATAAGTATACTAAATGTCCTCCTTGGTTTTCGAAGCACCTCTCAATATTTTATAACAATTTGCCACTAATGTAGTTAAAAATAAAATCAGAGTGATTTTTCGTTTAAATTTCCAATTTCATCCCTAATTCTCTGTTTTAATACAGTTATATTTTCGGGACTATTATAGCTTTTAGATAACCCTATAGAAATACGTCAAGCGGCGTCAAGTTATTTTTTCTAGGAAATTCTTTGAAATCCATACTTTTGTATTTGTTATTTTTTTCTATCTACAAAAATAAACCCTGAAAATGGGTGGCGAAATATAAATGATGACCCTGTACATATAATAAGATTTAATACTCAAAGTATTTTAGGGTGTTTGGGAGCAAGTGTTCTAAACATTTGTACAGGGTGTCCGGATTTGGTTGCAAAAGCAGGGTCTCTCGCCTATTTTTAAAGACAGAACCTTGCGGTTTTCACGAACCTGAGCTAATTTTTTGTGAAACTCATGAAGCCGTAAACAAAATTTTCATAGCCTTCTTCGTTTATGAGATACAGGGCGAAATAGAAAATTTTGCATTTTGGGACCTACCTCGTATCTCGGTTATCCTTTAACTTAACGCAAAGGGAAAAATTGCTGCTTATGCAGTTTTTTACGCTGGATCCAGTGGCGTAGTCATATTTTTCATTTGAGTTGTTATTTTTTAGATATGACCCAAAGTTGTGTTTTTTTAAATGGGACACCCTGTATATTTGTCTAGAAATTGATTTGTCCTTTTAAAAGCTTCTCAAAAATATATAATAGTATGGGTCTATTTTAATAAAAAACAACAAAAATCCTAATTTTTATAATTATCATCCCAAATTTTGCAGTAGGCCATGCAAAACGATGCCGTTTTCTTTTGTTTTCTTGGAAGCAAATGACATTTCCCAATTTTGTACGCGTATATAAAATATAGCGCTAGTTTTTTGTATTTATTTATTGTGTAAAAATATATTTGTATTATTATGGAAGAAAACCAAACTTTCGAACATTATGAAAAGTACGATATGTTAGCTTGTTTTATATTAAGTAATGAAAATGTTGAAGCGGCTTCTGAGATGTATTTTAACAGATAAATAGTTAATTTTTAGGTATGTTGAAATACTATTGCTTAATTTTTATTAAGATATCCAGAAAGGACGCAACCTAATATATCAACTTTTTATCGGATAAAAAAGAATTTACTTAATCACGGATCATTTATCAAACCTCGTACGAAAACATATAATAAAGAAAATCGGGAGGCTGAGGAAATTACGGTTTTGGCTAATGCAAAAATTGCTTATCCTACAAACTCTTGTAGGGCCAGTGAAAAGAGCATAGGGATTCCAAAAACTAGAGTTCAAGAAATTCTAAAAAAGCACAAATACCACCCATACAAATTTAGGCTCGTGCAGCACTTACAGCCAGGGGATGCAGAGAGTCGGGTAGTCTTCTGCAATTGGTTTCGAGAAAGATGCGATATGGTTAGAGATTTTGAAAGGAAGGTTATATGGTCAGACGAAGCACATTTCAGTAATTCTGGTATACTCAATAGGCACAATAGTAGATTCTGGTCCCAGGAAAATCAACACCAAATATTTCCCAGAAGACAGCAGGGCAAGTTTGGTCTAAATGTGTCCTGCTTCATATTAAGAACACATATAAAATTTTATATATTTGAGGGAAATCTAACAGCCAATCGCTATATAGAAATTTTAGAGGCAGCTATACCTGAATTACTTGACGATGTTCCTCTAGCGCAAATTAACGAAATTTATTTTCAACAGGACGGTGCTCCTGCACACAATTCTGGAATGACAAGATTATTTCTGGACAATAATTTTATCAATCAATGGATCGGAACAAATGGACCTATAAGATGGCCCCCTAGGTCCCCAGATTTGTCGATTTTAGATTTCTTTCTATGGGGATATCTGGAAAATAGAATTTACAAAGACCACTATGATAATGTCCAAGATTTAGGAAATGCAATGAGAGAAAATTTTCGCTATTTACAAAATCATCCCGTTATTTTGTTTAATTCCCTAAAACGAATACGAAAATTATGCGAAGCATGCATAGAACAAAATGGAAATCAGTTTGAACAGTTCTTTTGATTTCCTTGGTTACTGTGGTTCTTATACGACAGTTGATTTTTGCTGAAAGGCTTGTTACATAATAATTTATTACTGTTTTGTTCTTGTGTTACATAAATCTAGGTAGGTGGTACTTTTTTGGTGCAAAATTATCAATACATATTTTGATAAATAGATTTAATTACATATTTATATTGATTTATTGTTAGGATGTAGATATTGTTAACGACTTTAAATAAAAGGCAGCATTGTTGCCTACTGCAAAATTTGGGATGTTAATTATAAAAATTAGGATTTTTGTTGTTGTTTATTAAAATAGACCCATACTATTATATATTTTTGAGAAGCTTTTAAAAGGACAAATCAATTTCTGGACAAATATACAGGGTGTCCCATTTAAAAAAACAAAACTTTGGGTAGTATCTAAAAAATAACAACTCAAATGAAAAACATGACTACGCCACTGGATCCAGCGTAAAAAACTGCATAAGCAGCAATTTTTCCCTTAGCGTTAAGTTAAAGGATAACCGAGATACGAGGGGGGTCCTAAAATGCAAAATTTTCTATTTCGCCCTGTATCTCATAAACGAAGAAGGCTATGAAAAATTTGTTTACGGCTTCATGAGTTTCACAAAAAATTAGCTCAGGTTCGTGAAAACCGCAAGGTTCTATCTTTAAAAATAAGCGAGATACCCGGCTTTTGCAACCAAATCCGGACACCCTGTACACACATGGGTATCGTTTTATTGTTTGCCTCATTCAATTTTCTCCAGCAATAGTAGATATCTCGAATATCGAATTTTGACCGAAAAACCACTTAAGCAGATAATTATGGACGGCAGTTTCTTGTTTTTTAATTCTCGAAACATAATTTATTCAATACATATATGGATACATGTGATTATTTATATTCCTTAAAAAATTAAAAACTTACCTGGCCCTTGACCGTCGTAGGTATAGTCCTTAATATGCAAAGTTCTTCCGTCGACCGCATACACTTCTCCAGAAACGCCGTGATGTAACTCGGAAAGTTTACCTAAGAATTTTCCTAAGTATTCACTGTTTACGCGACCTGCAAACAAACAACGTAATATTAGAGGGTCGTAAGTTTTAAAATAATATGATTAAGTGCTTTATATACAGGTTGTCCCCGATTCCATGTGACAGCTAATATCTTCGTTATTATGGGAAATATAAAATTTTGTTTACGGATTAAAACTATACAAATTTTAAATAGTTATATTACACATTTAACATTTTTTCTACAAGGTGCGTCGAAAATTCAAGAAAATATTTTTTAATGGCATACTCCGCATATTTGCACATTTTTGAACAGTGAATTTAAGATATATTTTTTGTACAATAAACTAGACTTATACTCTGTTTCAGAAAAGCAAAAGGTCTACAGGGTGACACACTAATAATTTATGCCACTTCCATAGTTTGTCATTGATCTTACTGCGAAATTCTTTCTTTTCATCAAGTGCAGGTAGTACCACCCGTATTTTTATCCGTTCATAAACATTGAAAATAATAGTACGCCAAAGGCGTACGGTTGGATACTACTAGATACTAGAAAAAATTTAAATTTAAGGAAACTTTAACATAATATATATAGACAAATCTATTATTATTATTATACAACAATTAAATTATAATATGTTATATTCTTCGTCATCTGACATTGTAATTATAAGGTCGACCGTCTGATCGAACAGGTAGTCAAGATACATTTTCTCTTTCTGTTTAATCACACGCTTGACTACTTTTCGCCAGTTCTTTGGTGTCACTTCCTAATGGTTTCATCAAACAGTAGCTTAACATATTTAATTTTAAATGTCGTGTTCTGTCTTCCTAAAAATCCTTTCACTTGCGCCCATATAAGTACTATAGGATTTAGTTCTCAATGATATGACGGTAAGCCTAGCAAAGTTACATTATATTTTTAAGCTATGTCTTCCATGGAATATTCCATAAAACGATTTTTCTGAAAATTTGCTATAGCTAGTAGTTATTTCTTTATCAAATTGGGTTCAAACTCAATACCTTTGGTCGTAAGCCAGTCGATAATTTCTTGTTTTCTCCAAGATGAAGTGGGTGGCTTTTCTATGCGCCGTGAATGATAGCTTGCGTTAACCATAACCACTACCGAATCAGCCGGAACGTATTTCATCATTTCACCAAAATAGTCTTCGAAAACAGCATGTCCTCATGGTAATCTTCAGTCCGGCACGACTGAAACGTTAGCAAACCTTTTTTAAATCATCCCTCTATACTTCCAAGGTGCGCAATTATTAGTGTCTTCCTTTTTTCTGAAGGCACTTTACTACCCGTTGATAGGCCTTGGATTAAAACTTGACAGGCACTGGTTATATTTTTGTACTATAAAACCTTCATTTATCCACGTCTTATCAAGATAAAAAAAATGTTTTGCTCTCTGCGGTACTGCTTTTTATCCTTCTCAGGTATTTTCGTCACCAGCAAACAATTTCATTGCTGTCCAGTAAAAGTGCTTTTCGGTTATACTTTTCTCAGGCAATATCCATATTTTTTAAAGTTGTCCATAAGAGTTTTCTAGTTATCAAAGGAATACTGTCATTTGGTGTCTTCATCAAGGACTGTTGCTCCCGCAATAATTTGAAAACGGTGGACTTTCCAATTCTTGTTATTGGGGAACATCGTTCAATAATTTCTTGTGCAGTAAAACTAGGGTAATCGTGCTACATGTTTAAAACATAATTAAGAAGTATTTATAATCTGTCTTTTATTACCTGCCTTCATTAAATACTAGCCTATTATGTATGCTTTGAGTAATAAATGGAACCTATAGGTACGCAAAAGCACAGGGCAAAATGACAGGGTTTTAAAAGGATCTTTATAATTACTTCTATAAACAAAGTTTACCCACTCCGATGGACAATGGTTGTCAAGTCTCGGGCTTGTTTCATTAGAACCTACCATCCTAAACAAGTTTTATTACTTCAAACAAACATTGGAAAACAAAACAGAAATTCACAAGATCCGAAGAATACATATAATTTAAGGTTTATTGGTACCAATGCAAGCATTAAAATGCCCAATAAGTTCTCTGGAACAAGCTGCTCTAATCATGTCAGAAGTGATATTGTTAGATGCTTATCTAATCTTGTTAAGTCGCTCAGTTCTTCGGTTCCTGGACCGAAAATGTTTAGAAATTCGTATTTTTTGACAATCGGCTCGCTCTAGCTCGGTAATGGTACGTCTGGGAAGAAGTGAGCCTGAAGGCCAATCGGTGGACTTTATATTATCTTAGCAGTGGCGTCTGATAGGTGCTTTTTTTGATATCCCGATGAATCAAAATGCAGGTTGCTATGGTTAATTTTTCGAGGTGGGACATTTTTTTTCGGATTTCCCGCCCAAAAATCTCGGGTAAATTCGTTACCGGGCGACGTCGCAGTACGGGATGTCGCTTAAAAAAAAATAAAAATGGGGTAACTTTGTAGGCATTTTACGGAGCTGAAATCCGACCACTTTGAACACGCTGGGACGGGAGTTCGATGGGGATTACAAAGAAGATTCAAAATCGAAATAGGACAATTATACCCCAAACGCGGGGAAAGTGGTCGAAAAAACTAAAAAAATAAAACTGTTTTGAGTCTTAAAATGTTCTAAGGTTTTACTAATTTCTTTGCAGAAAGAGTAAGTAAAAAGTTCCCCCAAGGGACTGAAACAATTTAGAAATAAGTCTGTAAGGCTTCTTATATGTTTGACTGGTGTTTTACGTTTGGCACTGTAGCATCTGAACGGTTGACTCTAGGTGAATCAAGTAGATATAAGCTTTCGTAACGATGTATTGGTATCTCCTGGGACAAAAACTACTAAACAGAGCAAGAACTCGATCTTTTTTAGCAAAACACATAATAACCTGTTTTTTTGTCGGAGGTACAGAAATTGGGTAAGCTCGGGTTTCATCAAAAAACGCAGTTTTTAGCCGTTTTTAAAGTCAATAGCCTTCTTTTAAGGTAGGCGGTGATGGGTAGATTTGATTGTTAAACGTCAGAATAAACAGTGTAAGTTTTAAATCTTCTCAATTGCAAGTAGTTTCAGTAAATCCACTGAAGCTTCAGAAGACGACGCGGCGTTTTGAGTAAAAGTTTAAGTTTGACCTGTTTACAGAAGCAGAGTGGTTCAGAAAAGACAAAAGAATTCAAAAGTTTTCATGTAGTTTTACTTTTAGCATTATTTCTCTAGTCCAGTGTAAATATACTGCTGTCATTTTGAGATAATATTCAAATTTGAACGTTAATATTAGTAATAAAAATATATAAGTGGCTGGCTTCCTTCAAACAATGTTTGTCTTTAAAATATGAAAAAGATTTTTTAGAAAAACAATGATGTGTGTGTGTGCGTGTCTGTATCTAGATAAAATTTGCTACAATAACATCAGAACGGCCAAACCGATTATTTTCAAATTTGTAGTCAAAATACTTTAAGTCACTATCTCACGAATATTAGATTTTGCGTGTCACGGGCGTAGATCTTCGATATTTTTAATAATTAGGTATAGAAACAGCAAGAAATAGCACAAATATACTGATATCGGAAAGTTATGGAAGTCAATGCCGTAGCAACTTAATTTTTTTATTATGTATTTAAAATAAAAGCAATATTTCGAAAAATAGCAAAACACGTCGAACTTAATTTATTTTTGTAGTATACATATATACGTTTTTAAGTATTATATATGTATTTGTTACTGCGAATAACACTTTATAGTAATTTTCAACGTAAAGTAATTATATAATAACTACTCAGATAGAACATTAAAAAATAAGATGACAAGTTCCCATAAATTTTTTTCCTAGCGGCCCTCCCTACGGAGATACGGCCTCCTAAAGGACCCCACTGGAAATCGGTTTTTCTAGAATAACTTTTAAACGACTCAATATAATTTAACGAAAATTTATATGATAAAAGTTAGGACCTCTCAAAATGCTTTTAAAACATAATTAGCTTGTTTAGTTTAAATCACAACTTTTAAGCATCAAATTTTTAACACCCTGTATGATAAGGAGTTAAAAAAAATAAATTTGGATACCTTGAACATTAAGCTAAAGAAAAGGTGCTCTTGTTCATTGTCGATAAAATGAACCGTTTTCGAGAAAAAAAAAAATAAAAGAATACAACGTATTATTAAATATGTTTTGATCCTGAACAACCTAATACGCTAAATAGAAAAAAGTCAATTAAAAACTTCATATGGGTTCAACATGTTCCGTGATTTGTGATAAACTGCACGACTATTTTCGCCACAACAACCCAGCATTGTTCTTCATATCGCAATGAAACGTGATTCTCTGTAAAATTTTTCACGGAGAGGGATTAAATAAAGGTAGAAATCCATTGGCGTTATGAAGTGACGAATGGGACCTCCTCTTGCCTATCCAACGGTTTCCATAGACGTTATTTAGGTGGTCCCGTACAGCAACGCTAAAATGGGGTGGAACATAAAATGCACTTTGGCGGGTTTCAAGTGGCAAATGCCTATTGAATCTAGAAAAGCGTAATAAAGTTCACCATTCAAAATACGCATGGTCCAATGAAAAAACGATTATTCAAACATTAATGGATTGAAATGATGTGATGATGATGAACGACAGTGGCATGAGGGTTTTCATCAGCCCATACATCGAGTTATGTAAATTTACAATACCATCTTTGGTAAATCCTGCTTCATCGGTAAAAAGAATAATGCTAATGAAGTTTGGGTTTGTTCGTTGTTGATCTAACAACCAGTTTGCGAACTGGATTCTTCGAGGAAAATCTTCAGGAAGTAGTTGATGCACTTTTTGCAGATGATAAATAACAACTGTTCTTTAAGTACTTCAGCAACTGTACTTTTTGACACACAAGCTGCGCGGCTAATATTCGAGTGCTTATTGAGGAGTATCAGCTACAGTATCCAAAATATCTTCCTCCAATTGCAATAATTCACACACATATATTGGAACTTCCTAAAAATAATTAATGAACGTCAATAAACCTTATTAATTGAGAAGCCCACCAGTTTCTCTTAGACGTTGGTCAATTCGCTGAAATGTTTTCTCATTTGGGATATTGCGATTAGGATATCTTTCTCCATACAACCTTCTTGCTTCATAAGCATTGCAAGATGCAAGTCCGTACATAAGATACTAAATGTGTATCCCATTATCGAATTAAATTTACCAAGGTATTCAAAATTTAATAAATTAATATCGAAGTAGGTACAAAAAGATAACGTGTCAAGAAGATTTCAAATGCACACGTCAATGCGAGATTATTTATTTCGTACCATAGTAACGTTTGTAAAAAAGTGCATTCTTTAATTGATAAATAAACAATAATAAAACATTAATACTTTTATTATCGAAAACGGTTCACTGGCAATTTAGCTTAATGTTCAAGGTATCCAAATTTATTTTTTTTAACTCCTTATCATACAGGGTGTTAAAAATTTGAGCGTTAAAATGTACAATCTAGTCCGTCCCTGGTAAACTAAACAAGCTAATTATGTTTTAAGGGAGTAAATTTACACGAAAATTTTCGTTAAATTATATGAGTCGTTTAAAAGTTGTCGAAAAACCGAAAGATATAGCAGAAAAAAAATATGTCATCTTATTTTTTAATGTAACGGTGATTACTTTCAAACGGTATAATAACTACTACAAAGCAACTATTTAAGGAATTAACTCTAAGGTCTTCATTTCTTTTCCGTGACATAATAGTAATTATTCAAAGTTACTGTTTCTAATCTGTTTAATAAATCACAACTTTTAAGCATCAGTACCTTCTTGAACCTTGCAAAGACTACTCCATTACGTTCAAATGTGTCATAACGTATTACTATAAAGTAAAAAAGAGTAGAAAAAGTTATCGCCTGTTACTTTAAATGGCTATTTTCAATTCTTCTGTTGAAACAGTCAAACACGTATTAAATAAAGATAGAAATAATGAAGTGACGAATAGGGTGAATTGTTACTATTCGGCTACTTAAATGTATGCATGTAGGACACCAAAATTAACGTTAACATCAGATATTGCTCCATCCATATAAACGCTCTGCGTACTCTGTGATAGGTAGGATCTAAACCAGTTTAGAGATACATCTCTAAAACCATAAACTTCGAGTTTCCTCAACAGCATTCCATGACTGATGTAGTCAAATAACTTTTGACACAAAATACTGTCTCATTAAAACCATTTTGTTGAACTAAGGTTAAATACCTAATTGGGGCTACATTTACTCTATGGGATTCAAAATACAATAGTAGGGTGGAAGCAGTAGCACTGTCTGTCACATTTCCTTTGCCAATACGTCACAAATATACCCTCCAATTTCGTATTATCTGAGCTTGGAGCCTTATGTAATTAGCGACTGTTTCTGTTAATTGTGCGATATGGAAAACTCTTCACAGGTTAGTGATGCTACTGCTTATTTGGGTTGATTGATGATTAGAAAGCCGTTGCTTTTTGAGTTTCTAATGTAGATACCTAGCTCTTCATAGATGATGTATACTTTCCGCTTTATCAAGTCCCTATCGCCTTCGTCGAAACATTTGATGGAAAAGCCATCATTACGCTTCTCTTTTGATGTGATGGGATTGGACACGATTCTTTTCCCTAGAGTCAGATGTATTTTAGTCAAATTACATGTTTCACTAACAGCAGCAGTAGAATTAAGTCCTCTGTTCTTACAGTTTCACTAGTATCGACATACATGACTTATTAATCCGTTTAATGTTTGCCTTTTTTTTAATGAACCACAATTTCAATACACTCTTCGAACGTTGTCAGCTTCTGTTTCATTTTCAATGTTTCTGGCAGTAATAAAATAATATGTCACTAATCTATTCCCTAGTGTTCCTGTTAAAGATACCATTAAACTTGTTGAAGGTCTTTTAAACAAAAATTCAGTTAATGTTGTTAAAAAACAAGATATATTGCACCTACTTACAGAATGTTTAGAACAACACTATTTCAAATTTAATAATAAACTTTACACCAGCAAAGAAGGTTTAATTATGGGAAACCCATTAAGGCCCTTGCTGGCAGAGATATTTTTGGATACCTTGGAAAACAAGATTAACAAGCACCTCCTTTTCAAACATTTTATATACTGGCATAGATATGTTGATGTTTTAACATGTTTTACGGGAACTAAACGTCAATTAAATATTTTTCTTGATTATATCAATCGCCTTCATCCTAACATAAAATTCACAATTGAACTAGAAGCAAATAACAGCATAAACTTTCTAGATTTAACTATTAAAAAAATAAACAATAAACTTGATTTTTCTGTATATCATAAACCAACACATACAGATACTACTATACACAATTCCTCATGTCACCCAATTTAACATAAATTAGCGGCTTTCCAGAGTATGATTCACAGACTTATCTCATTACCTTTAAATAAAACTAATTATCAGACCGAGTTAAACATCATTAAGCAGATAGCAGTTAACAATGGATATTCATTAAACATTATTGATAAAATATTACAAAAAAAATTATATAAAAAAGCTATATCTATAATATATCCTAATATTAATGAAAAAACTACTCCGTACAAAGTTATATCCTATATAGGTAATTCTAGTTCTAAAATAGGTGCAATTTTAAGTAGTTTAGATATTAGAATAGCGTATAAAACAAATAATTCTTTAAGTAGATATATCAAAAATAATAAAACTAAGTCTGATAAACTAGAAAAATCAGGTGTATACCAATTAAACTGTGAAGATTGTGACAAAACATATATAGGTCAAACAGGCAGACATTTCGGTAAAAGAATACAGGAGCATTATAAATGTTTTATTAAATGGAAAACCGAATCTAATTATTCAAACCATTTAATTGAGAGCGGTCATACTTTTAATTGAATATACTCGAGTCTCTGGAAATAAATAAACTCAAACATTCAAATTGCTTGCTAAACGATCAGGTAGATCTCAATAATTCACCCTGGTTAAATATGTTCTAATAATTTTAGGTAATTTCTTTTTATTTTATTGCTAGTACGTAAAAATTCCCAGACCTTTTTTAAGGCATTAAAATTTCCAAATGGTTGCATTATACTTAGTTATATAAATATCACCTTAACTTGTAAGCTTGTGCATTCGAGATGTAACTAACGTCCGAAGAAGCTACTGTGTAGTGAAACATGTCACGTTGTTAAATTAAATATAGTGGAAGTGTTTGTAAAAAATAGTGTTTGTTTTTTACATTTTACATCATATTAATATTAAAACATGCCTACAATTTGAAAACCAGAGTTATATATGTAGTATTTGACTGCAAATATAGAATTTCCCGTAGAGCTCACATATTTACAAATATACGTGATGTGTCAGATAAAAACATTTCTTTCTAGATGTAAATTATAGCTCATTGAGTTGTCTATAACTTTTATTTAATAAAAAACTTTGCATTTCCTATAATAACAAAAATATTAGTCACATTGAATCGGGGACACCCCGCATGTTAGAGGGGCCATTGCGTTTGTCTAAAAACGTGTATAATTTTTAGGTCTATCCTATATAGGTAATTCTAGTTCTAAAATAGGTGCATTTTTAAATAGTTTAGATATTAGAATAGCGTATAAAACAAATAATTCTTTAAGTAGATATATCAAAAATAATAAAACTAAGTCTGATAAACTAGAAAAATCAGGTCTATACCAATTAAACTGTGGAGATTGTGACAAAACATATATAGGTCAAACAGGCAGACATTTCGGTAAAAGAATAGAGGAGCATTATAAATGTTTTATTAAAGGGAAAACCGAATCTAATTATTCAAACCATTTAATTGAGAGCGGTCATACTTTTAATAAAAATTTTAAAATTTTACACCTAGAAAATAAGGGTCATAAATTGAATATACTCGAGTCTCTGGAAATAAATAAACTCAAACATTCAAATTGCTTGCTAAACGATCAGGTAGATCTCAATAATTCACCCTTGTTAAATATGTTCTAATAATTTTAGGTAATTTCTTTTTATTTTATTGCTAGTACGTAAAAATTCCCAGACCTTTTTTAAGGCATTAAAATTTCCAAATGGTTGCATTATACTTAGCTATATAAATATCACCTTAACTTGTAAGCTTGTGCATTCGAGATGTAACTAACGTCCGAAGAAGCTACTGTGTAGTGAAACATGTCACGTTGTTAAATTAAATATAGTGGAAGTGTTTGTAAAAAATAGTGTTTGTTTTTTACATTTTACATCATATTAATATTAAAACATGCCTACAATTTGAAAACCAGAGTTATATATGTAGTATTTGACTGCAAATATAGAATTTCCCGTAGAGCTCACATATTTACAAATATACGTGATGTGTCAGATAAAAACATTTCTTTCTAAATGTAAACTATAGCTCATTGAGTTGTCTATAACTTTTATTTAAAAAAAAAACTTTGCATTTCCTATAATAACAAAAATATTAGTCACATTGAATCGGGGACACCCCGCATGTTAGAGGGGCCATTGCGTTTGTCTAAAAACGTGTATAATTTTTAGGTCTATCCTATATAGGTAATTCTAGTTCTAAAATAGGTGCATTTTTAAATAGTTTAGATATTAGAATAGCGTATAAAACAAATAATTCTTTAAGTAGATATATCAAAAATAATAAAACTAAGTCTGATAAACTAGAAAAATCAGGTGTATACCAATTAAACTGTGGAGATTGTGACAAAACATATATAGGTCAAACAGGCAGACATTTCGGTAAAAGAATAGAGGAGCATTATAAATGTTTTATTAAAGGGAAAACCGAATCTAATTATTCAAACCATTTAATTGAGAGCGGTCATACTTTTAATAAAAATTTTAAAATTTTACATCTAGAAAATAAGGGTCATAAATTGAATATACTCGAGTCTCTGGAAATAAATAAACTCAAACATTCAAATTGCTTGCTAAACGATCAGGTAGATCTCAATAATTCAGCCTGGCTAAATATGTTCTAATAATTTTAGGTAATTTCTTTTTATTTTATTGCTAGTACGTAAAAATTCCCAGACCTTTTTTAAGGCATTAAAATTTCCAAATGGTTGCATTATATTTAGTTATATAAATATCACCTTAACTTGTAAGCTTGTGCATTCGAGATGTAACTAACGTCCGAAGAAGCTACTGTGTAGTTAAACATGTCACGTTGTTAAATTAAATATAGTGCAAGTGTTTGTAAAAAATAGTGTTTGTTTTTTACATTTTACATCATATTAATATTAAAACATCCCTACGATTTGAAAACCAGAGTTATATATGTAGTATTTGACTGCAAATATAGAATTTCCCGTAGAGCTCATATATTTACAAATATACGTGATGTGTCAGATAAAAACATTTCTTTCTAAATGTAAATTATAGCTCATTGAGTCTATAACTTTTATTTAATAAAAAACTTTGCATTTCCTATAATAACAAAAATATTAGTCACATTGAATCGGGGACACCCCGCATGTTAGAGGGGCCATTGCGTTTGTCTAAAAACGTGTATAATTTTTAGGTCTATCCTATATAGGTAATTCTAGTTCTAAAATAGGTGCATTTTTAAATAGTTTAGATATTAGAATAGCGTATAAAACAAATAATTCTTTAAGTAGATATATCAAAAATAATAAAACTAAGTCTGATAAACTAGAAAAATCAGGTGTATACCAATTAAACTGTGGAGATTGTGACAAAACATATATAGGTCAAACAGGCAGACATTTCGGTAAAAGAATAGAGGAGCATTATAAATGTTTTATTAAAGGGAAAACCGAATCTAATTATTCAAACCATTTAATTGAGAGTGGTCATACTTTTAATAAAAATTTTAAAATTTTACACCTAGAAAATAAGGGTCATAAATTGAATATACTCGAGTCTCTAGAAATAAATAAACTCAAACATTCAAATTGCTTGCTAAACGATCAGGTAGATCTCAATAATTCACCCTTGTTAAATATGTTCTAATAATTTTAGGTAATTTCTTTTTATTTTATTGCTAGTACGTAAAAATTCCCAGACCTTTTTTAAGGCATTAAAATTTCCAAATGGTTGCATTATACTTAGCTATATAAATATCACCTTAACTTGTAAGCTTGTGCATTCGAGATGTAACTAACGTCCGAAGAAGCTACTGTGTAGTGAAACATGTCACGTTGTTAAATTAAATATAGTGGAAGTGTTTGTAAAAAATAGTGTTTGTTTTTAACATTTTACATCATATTAATATTAAAACATGCCTACGATTTGAAAACCAGAGTTATATATGTAGTATTTGACTGCAAATATAGAATTTCCCGTAGAGCTCACATATTTACAAATATACGTGATGTGTCAGATAAAAACATTTCTTTCTAAATGTAAATTATAGCTCATTTAGTTGTCTATAACTTTTATTTAAAAAAAAAACTTTGCATTTCCTATAATAACAAAAATATTAGTCACATTGAATCGGGGACACCCCGCATGTTAGAGGGGCCATTGCGTTTGTCTAAAAACGTGTATAATTTTTAGGTCTAAAGGTAATTAATTCAAATGAAATGTTAACATGAGTTCGGATCCAGTGATGCAAGTCTATTAGTTTATCACGTATGTATTGTATCCGAGACTAACCCCGAAATTAGCAGTAATTAACAACTCAGTACATGTTGGCTGACTGCAATATTGAGTTTACATCGTACACCAATATGCAAGTAAACAGTGTTATACGATAATATAATAATCTAGTTGCTAAATAAAATAATACCCAACGAAAGCTGTTCTGGACAAATGCAATAGTTGAACTATTGCTTAATGTAAAACAGAATTCTCGTTTCTCAAGGGAGAAAAAAACTAGCTAGATGTAATTTTTCTTCTTTTTAACCCACTGAAAAAGGTGCAGGTTCTCCATTCGACCCATATGTTTGGTTTTGATATCCGTTCATCCGTTTCTTTGTAATAATAATATTAAAAAAAAACACTGATATTAGGACGATAAAGAAAGCCAGTTTGATAGCTAAATTTAAATTTTTTTTAAACACCCTTTTCAAACTAAAACATTGTGGTGTGTAGCAAACATACAACCCCATAAATTTACAATATCTATTTTATATATTTAAAAATCGATAAACCCCTTTCCCCCAACTTTCCTCGATATGAATCTTTTCTTTTATTAGGATTTGTGAACTGTGACTTAATTTAGTAACCTATACTGTCTTTTCAAAATTTTTATTGGGTGCCATTTTGCTCCACCACATTTGCTCTGTACCAATATTTTACCAGTTTTTTTCCTATGCCACACTTGGTTGTAACCCTGGATTTTCTCAAAACCAAAGTACAAGATTGCTACGCTCTTATTTAATAATAATAATTATTACTGTTTTATTTTAAATTATTCCGATCACAAAAAGGTATCAAGATTACAGCTCGTGGTCAACAGAGCGTGCAATGTAGATGCCCTAGCTCAATTAACCCGGAGAGTAGGGCGTGGGAAAACGTAAGAAGTCTTAAAGAAAGAAAAAGAGAGGAAAAAAAAATGAGCGCCACCAATTTATAACGACTTAAATTGGAAAGCCCCTTGATCTTCGCGGCACTTGCTTCCTCTTGATACTTTAAAAGAAAAAGAGTGAGCTAAATAAAGCACACAAATGAAGTTAAGAAAAAAAATCTATTCATCCGTTACTGTATAAAAAAAAATATAAACAATAAGTATTTTATCAGTTACGGTATAAAGAAAAAAAGTAAACAATAAGGGTCACCAAATCCAGCAGCACCTGGAAGTTCTGAAGCGCTCCTAACTTCAAACTAGGCCCCTGACATGGGATTAGTCCCGAGTCTTGAAGTTAAGTCCGTGACTTGAAATTGTCTGTGACTTGCAGTTGCAATTAGCCCCTGATTGAAATTAGGACTGTGACTTACAGTTGACCCCTGACTTGAATTAGGACTGTGACTTACAGTTGGCCCCTGACTTGAACCCTATCCAATAGGGTCATTCAGTTCTAGTCAAAAAGTGGTTTCACGTGCCAAGTACAAGGGCATGGAAAATGGCGGTCTGGTCCAATCTTCAGGTAAAATCCTCTCTTAGAGAGATTTTCTAGCACGAAAAATAACACTCACAGTGCAAACTATAATGTGCCCGAAAAACTATTGCGGTGTTGAGGAAAAATCCCGCTAACGGATTTCCAAGATTTTCCTGGATTATTTCCTCAGACTCGCGCTGAAGACCTGTGGGTTATCTGCAGGTGACCAGAAAAGTGAAAAATGTGTTCCCCCAGCTTCTTTTCCATCTAGAACTTTCTAGAATATGTCAGGTGCTAACAACCTTGCCAAAAGAGCACATAGACGGAATAAAACAAGGATATGATTAACATGTTAGACAAGAAAAACGACTCTCCATTGGTTGAGAAAGATACAGGAAATAATGCAGGAATACACTTGGCAACAGCGAAAAAGATGTCTGCGCTCCTGATATGAGGAAGTACCGAACGGAGGGTTTCGAGAATAAGTTAATATGGAAGTCTTAGCCGAATAGATTCGAAAAGTTCCGAGACGACGCAATAATAACATTGACAGAAACAACTAACCTGAAATTTAAAAGCAACGTCAAGGCGAAATGGAAATGTAAATAAACAAATAATATTTAATTAATTACTCTAGTACTAATGGAAAAAGACCACTCAGAAAAGTCAAATATTAGTCCGGAGTAGAGTACCAAAGAGTCAAAAAAATGATGTGCTAATGCAGGAGTAGTTAAATGCCATAAAAATGAAACGTAAGTTGAGTTTAATTTAATAGAATTTTCCCAACTGTATAAACTCATTATTTAATCATAAAACAGGAATTTATTCACACAATTATTAACTATTTATTTTAGGAAATGCATCAGACGCAGACGTAACGAAATTTCAGTTTATAATAGGCTCCAAGTAATTATGCAACTATGGACAAAAGTCGATCTGAATTTCGGAATATCAAACATTGATAGAAATTATAAGAAGGCTGTAGTTTATATAGACTCAGAAAAAAAAAAGTAAGAATATTAATATTGAATCGAGGAATACCTTTGGGTTATTTATGTCTAACTTAAATGAAAATACCTTTATATGTTACATATTCACAGCAAAAGGGCACACGAATAATAAAATGCAGATTTAAGAGAAAGTATGATGTGGTGTGTATATATAGTATCTATAGTCTAAAAATAATAATAAGTTATATCTGAAAAGAAATATTTATCAAGGCAACCTTTTTTTTAGTACAAGTATTTACAGTTCAATATTAATACATAATATGGACTTTATATCAAAGAATTTATTGGGGTACTAATGATTTGGTTTTTTTTTTACAGCGACAGAAGAGTTATTCAAAATATACGCTCGAATCTAAAAATGCATAAATAGTTTGTCTAAAGTGCTATTTGAAGTTTTTCTTATACAGTATATAATTATTAAATTCGGCAAAATTAAATAAATCCAACAATTATATTTGAACTGATTTTTTTGGCGACATCTATGAACGAACGCTAAACTTATACCATTTACTGAAAATTATTCCTTTATATCTTGAGTTCAGATATAGGTACAAAATTAACTACTTATCGAGAGGTGACACTGTGTGTACCGAAATTTGCTGCAAAAGGTGTTGAATTTATATTTCGCTTAAATATGAACAATGTAACCGCTTCTAATAACACAACTACTAAAATCTAAGTAAATCAAACCAATAAGGCGTACATATTAATCACTAAACTTAATACTAAAGTAGTAGATTATAATATTAAATTAATCATACAATGACATGCACTTATAACAAAATTAAACTGTTACATGGTTTTTGAATATAATGTAAAATAAATTAAATAGGCAAATTTTCACTCGGATTTTTTAAAAGATTCATTAAACCACCATTTTGTTCCGTCATGTTGAATTCATTCTAAAATTGTATCGGTGCACCAATATATCATCAGGTATAAAAAAGAACTGGATTTTTAGCTCAGAAATTAAGAAAGTTTCCACAACTCTACAACTATAGTTAAAGAAATTTAGAAGCTTCTTACATTTTTATACTGATTTACATGTTTAATTGTTCACTGTTTCATAGTATATTTACGTTATGTAATATTAGTGTTATATATATACTTCAAAATACAAGAGTTCTAACCACACTACACCACAACTCATTCTCACATTCTGGACGCCCGTTTCGCTAACCAAGTTTGCATCATCAGCAGATGATATAAACTAAATTTATAGATAAATGTACTCACACTTGGTTGCCCTCGACTGCACCGTTGTCAAGTAAACAATAGTGGGGACTATAGGGAGTAGGCCCTCTGTCTTTATTTAGTGCTTTCTTACCACATTTAACTATTTCTATACTCTCAAATGCATCCAATAATCTATTATTAGATACATTTTTAATCAATTTAAGATTATTTATTCCTATTAGGTGATTGTTTTGTAAAGCATGTTGGGCAACGCTTGACTTTTCTGTTCTTCCGTATCTTAAATGTGCCATGTGTTCTTTAAAACGAATGTTTGTGGAGCGTTTAGTTTGCCCAACATATTTTAGATCGCAGTCATTACAGCTAATTTCATAGATGCCACTCCTCTCCTTCAAATCGACTTTGTCTTCAGGGTTTCCAAGGAGATTTTTCAAACTGTTCTCCGTTTTGTAGGCTACTCTAAAACCTACGTTTTTAAATACTTTTTCTAGACCTCTAGTATATCTGGGATCATATGGGATTACTATGAACTTATTGGGAGCCCCAGGTGCTTGAAGAGTAGTGGCATCTTTTAACATTTTCATATGCTTATGTCTATTTACTAATTTATGTACAAAATTACCATTATATCCATTACTTTTAGCTATATTTTTAATCCGATTCATTTCATTGTTAAAACGTTCTTTACTTAATGGAAAATTGACTAATCTGTGAGTTAAGAAATGAAATGCTGCCATTTTGTGTTGACGGCAATGAAATGAGTCGGATGTTATATATCTATCAGTATTAGTAAATTTCCTATAAATATCAAATTTTAATTTATCGTTATTTCTAGTAACTAACGTGTCGAGAAAATGTAATTGCCCATTGTTCTCCTTTTCGTAAGTAAAATTAATAGAAGGATATTTATTGTTTAATGTTTCTAAGAAAGTGTCCAAATTTTCTGTTTTAGTATCAAAAACAGCAAATATATCGTCTACGTATCTATACCACACCCTTAGGAAATACTTGCTTTCTTTTTTAAACTGGGTTTCTAATCTACCCATAAACAAATTTGCAAGGAACGGAGATAAGCAATTGCCCATCGCAGTTCTCTCAAGTTGTTTATAATATTTATTGTTGAACTGAAAAAAATTTTGATTCATACATAATTGTGTAAGAAGTAAATATTCATCAATAATTTCCTTCTTCAAATTATTGATTTCAAGTAGTTCCTTTAGGTACTCCAAAGCTAGTGGTATGGGTACACTAGGAAACAATGAGCTTACATCAAAAGATATTAAAATTTCACCTTCTTTTAAGTGAACATTCTTAATTTTATCTAAGAATTTTAACGAGTTAGTAACCTCAAAGTTATCGTACGAGATATTTAATCTGCTGAATTTTTCTACTAACCATTTTAAAATATTGTACGTTGGTGATCCATCAGCTGAAACAATAGGTCTCATGGACTTCCCAGGTTTATGGATTTTGGGAAGGCAACACAATTTAGATAACTGTGGGTTACAATGTATTATTTTAAATTTTAGTTTATCGGACACAAGGTTTTTACACTGTTTTAAGGTATTTTTTACTTCTGTTATCATTTTTGATAACAGGTTCTTCTCAATTAAATCGTAGGGACCAGTTTGAATCAAATGGTCTACTCCTTCAAGATCATCTGTTTTGTCTAGTATAACAACCTTATTTCCTTTGTCAGCTTTTAAATAAAAACATTCTTTTTTCTTCAGTCTCTGGAGAACTTCAGTATTTTTACGAGAAACATATTTTGACTTCATTTCTACAAGCCTCTTTAATGAATCTCTTAGTTGACTCTGGCACGTATTGAATAGAACTTTCGATATTCGCTATAATAGTTGGTAGACTATTTTTTTCTGGAGGCTCTGCAAAATTCAAACCTTTATTCAAAAAGGCGATTCCTCTATTATCAAAGGACTGAGAAGAAAGGTTTTCCACAATGTTCTCGACTTTCGAAGAAATTTGTTTTTGTGGTTTCAACTTTCTCAGTTTGGTTTTAAGTGAACACATTTTCTTTAAAAATTTGGCATCAGTAACTACGAACATTTTTCTTTGGAAATCTAATCATTGTTCAAATTCTAAATTACTAAGTTTATAAGTGAGTTTTTTAAATAATCCCTAAAGACAAAGTGGTTTTGAAGGAGAGGAGTGGTATCTATGAAATTAGCTGTAATGACTGCGATCTAAAATATGTTGGGCAAACTAAACGCTCCGTAAATATTCGTTTTAAAGAACACATGGCACATTTAAGATACGGAAGAATAGAAAAGTCAAGCGTTGCCCAACATGCTTTAGAAAACGATCACCAAATAGGAATAAATAATCTTAAGTTGATTAAAAATGTGTCTAATAGATTATTGGATGCATTTGAGAGTATAGAAATAGTTAAATGTGGTAAGAAAGCACTAAATAAAGACAGAGGGCCTATTCCCTTTAGTCCCCTCTATTGTTTACTTGACAACGGTGCAGTCGGGCGCAACCAAGTGTGACCACATTTACCTATAAATAGTCTCGGTTAGGAGAAGTTACTTTAGTTTATATCATCTGCTGATGATGCTAACTTGGTTAGCGAAACACGCATCCAGAACGTAACAAGTTGTGGTGTAGTGTGGTTAGAACTCTTGTATTTCTCTCCCGGTGGCTTGTTAAGATAAATATATATAGCAGCAGATATTTGGTTTCTAAAAGCGTGCAAGTCTTTTTCAGTTTTCCCTAAATTCATTTCAGTCAAGATCCCTAAACAATCACCCGTTACTGGGAAGGTTGAATCTTTTGCCAAACAAAAGTGGCTGGATTTAGAAATTAAAAATCTGTATAGCAAACGAAGAATGCTTAAAATTGAAGCATACGGATTTTTTAAAAAACTCACTTATAAACTTAGTAATTTAGAATTTAAACAATGGTTAGATTTCCAAAGAAAAATGTTCGTAGTTATTGATGCCAAATTTTTAAAGAAAATGTGTTCACTTAAAACCGAAATGAGAAAGTTGAAACCACAAAAACAACCTTTCTTCTCAGTCCTTTGATAATAGAGAAATCGCCTTGAATAAAGGTTTGAGTTTTGCAGAGCCTGCAGTAAAAAATAATTTACCAACTATTATAGCGAATATCAAAAGTTCTATTCAATACGTGCCAGAGACAACTAAGGGATTCATAAGAGAGACTTGCAGAAATCAAATCTCAAAAAACGTTGTTAGCAACAAGTCAAAAGTTATCCAGGGACTGAAGAAAAAAGAATGTTTTTATTTAAACGCTGACAAAGGAAATAAGGTTGTTATACTAGACAAAACAAATTATCTTGAAAGAGTAGACCATTTGATTCAAACTGGTCTCTACGATTTAATTGAGAAGAACTGGTTATCAAAAATGATAACTGAAGTAAAAAATACCTTAAAACAGTGTAAAAACCTTGTGTCCGATAAACTAAAATTTAAACTAACACATAGTAACCCACAGTTATCTAAACTGTATTGCCTTTCCAGAATCCATAAACCTGGCAAGTCCATGAGACCTATTGTTTCAGCTGTTGGATCACCAACGTACAATATTTCAAAATGGTTAGTAGAAGAATTCAGCAGATTAAATATCTCGTACGATAACTTTGAGGTTACTAACTCGTTAGAATTCTTAGATAAAATTAAGAATGTTCACTTAAAAGAAGGTGAAATTTTAATATCTTTTGATGTAAGCTCATTGTTTCCTAGTGTACCCATACCACTAGCTTTGGAGTACCTAAAGGAACTACTTGAAATCAATAATTTGGAGAAAGAAATTATTGATGAATATTTACTTCTTACACAATTATGTATGAATCAAAATTTTTTTCAGTTCAACAATAAATATTATAAACAACTTGAGGGAACTGCGATGGGCAATTGCTTATCCCGTTCCTAGCAAATTTGTTTATGGGTAGATTAGAAACCCAGTTTAAAAAAGAACTCAACTATTTCCCAAGGGTGTGGTATAGATACGTAGACGATATATTTGCTATTTTTGATACTAAAACAGAAAATTTGGACACTTTCTTAAAAACATTAAACAATAAACATCCTTCTATTAATTTTATGTACGAAAAGGAGAACAATGGGCAATTACCTTTTCTCGACACGTTAGTTGTTAGAAATAACGACAAATTAGAATTTGATATTTATAGGAAATTTACTAATACTGATAGGCATATAACATCCTACTCATTTCATTGCCGTCAACACAAAATGGCAGCATTTCATTTCTTAACTCACAGATTTGTCAATTTTCCATTAAGTAAAGAACGTTTTAACAATGAAATGAATCGGATTAAAAATATAGCTAAAAGTAATGGATATAATGGTAATTTTGTACATAAATTAGTAAATAAACATAAGCATATGAAAATGTTAAAAGATACCACTACTCTTCAAGCACCTGAGGCTCCCAATAAGTTCATAGTAATCCCATATGATCCCAGATATACGAGAGGTCTAAAAAAAGTATTTAAAAACGTAGGTTTTAGAGTAACCTACAAAACGGAGAACAATTTGAAAAATCTCCTTGGAAACCCTAAAGACAAAGTCGACTTGAAGGAGAGGAGTGGCATCTATGAAATTAGCTGTAATGACTGCGATCTAAAATATGTTGGACAAACTAAACGCTCCATTAGCATTCGTTTTAAAGAACACATGGCACATTTAAGATACGGAAGAACAGAAAAGTCAAGGTTTCCCAACATGCTTTAGAAAACAATCACCAAATAGGAATAAATAATCTTAAGTTGATTAAAAATGTATCTAATAATAGATTATTGGATGCATTTGAGAGTATAGAAATAGTTAAATGTGGTAAGAAAGCACTAAATAAAGATGGAGGGCCTATTCCCTATAGTCTCCTCTATTGTTTACTTGACAACGGGGCAGTCGGGTGTGACCACATTTACCTATAAATACTCTCGGTAAGGATAAGTTACATTAGTTTATATCATCTGCTGATGATGCTAACTTAGTTAGCGAAACGCGCGTATAGAACGTAACAAGTTGTGGTGTAGTGTGGTTAGAATTCTTGTATTTTGAAAGAACATTTTGAAAAATCTGCTTGGAAGCCCTAAAGACAAAGTCGACTTGAAAGAGAGGAGTGGCATCTATGAAATTAGCTGGTAAGAAATCACTAAATAAAGACGGAGGGCCTATTCCCTATAGTCTCCTCTATTGTTTACTTGACAACGGGGCAGTCGGGTGTAACCAAGTGTGACCACATTTACCTATAAATATTCTCGGTAAGGATAAGTTACTTTAGTTTATATCATCTGCTGATGATGCTAACTTGGTTAGCGAAACACGCGTCCAGAACGTAACAAGTTGTGGTGTAGTATACTTAGAACTCTTGTATTTGGATCTATATTCCACCACAGGTTCTAGTGTTAGGCCTTATAAGGTCACTTAATAGACTTATTTTGTAAGACTTTTTACTGGGAAGTTCAGAGACAAAATCGGAGTCTAGCGAGGTTGATGAACCGTGATTTTTTTCGGTATACTACGTTTTGAATCCGTTTCATCCTCATTAGAATCAAGGTTATATTCGTGAGATGGATTAGGTACAGGCAGTTCGTCACTATGCACCTTTTTTTCTCTGAAAAGCCTTTTTTGATTGCAGGTGTCAAGCAAAAGTAACAGTTAGTAACGTGGTCTTTTGGTTCTCGCCAGATAATAGGAACAGTGATACCCTTCACTGTTCCTATTATCTTATCTTACGCTTTTTTCAATTTAGCCAGCCGCGAATGTTGGACTCACATTTGTTGCAGCAGTTATGGAGAGCCCAATTTTTATCCTAGTCTCCAACATTGCAGCCAAAATACAAGTGGTGAACCTTTTTTATTAAAAGGCTAAGCCCGGTTTTGTTTCACAAATGCCACTTCACTACATATATAACAAAAATGATCCAGCTTATTTACATAAACCTGCTCAAAACTCTCTAATTTCTCAAATACGAACAGCCCTCGATCAACTAGTGGTTGAAATGCAGCTAACTAATAATTTAGGATTTGTTACATGTATTTAAACCCCTTATAAAGTATAATACCTGGTATTATAAATCCAGATATTCCTCATTTAACAGTTGAACTTTCCCATAAATTTAAGCATGGAGCCAACTCAAATGTTTGCATGACAGATTGTTAATAAATATAATAAAATAAATAAGATTTTGTTATTTTGGTCTCGGAAACATTTTTTCTGTTCCTCAGTGTTATCTATCATTTCCGTCGCAAAATCTCAGTGCGCGACTGAACATGTCAAAGAAAGGCTTGATCAAGTCTACTAGTTTATCACGTAATGAAAGCTAGGCAAAAACTGGATTGTAATTCAGATTGACACAATTTAAAAAAGTTTCTATCGATTCGTAACCGTCGGGGCATTCGTAAATCGCAAATTACCGGTGGACAAAGCCAAGTCAGATTATGTGGAAACTTATAATTACCCCGTCAGGATGGATGCAGTCGCACTCGATGCTTAATTTTGAACTCTGACTTTTATACTTGCAGTGGTTTAATAAAAGGTTCGACTCAATATTCGAAGTCCGGAAAAATCCTAAATTCCAGACCGTAAGAGAATCTCAAGGTTTAGCAGGAATTTTATTGAGAGAATATTTTCGTAGTCTTATCATAATTTCAATTCTCTCTTAATATATTTTTTTCAGATCTCTACGGGCCCTAGATGCCAAAAACATATTTTCTCAATTGCGTAGGTCTGTCTGCCTATCTGTCTGTGTCTTTTTTAAAAACTTGAACACTGATACTAAAACTGGAATTTTTAACAATAAGAGATAATAATTTAGAGCTATTTCGATTTCTGATCAAGATTATCTAACATCGAAACTGACCGAAGCTCTGAGAGGGAATGGCTATTGCCCTGAAAATATTAAGCGTTCAATTAAATGATATAGTAATCCAACTCCGCGAAAGGATAATCATAAAAATGCACCGTTAGGTAGTGTTGTTCTTCCTTACATATATGGCGCTACAGACAAAATAGGATGATTACTTCGACGGTCCAACATACGTACAATCTTCAATACAGATAGGAAGATTGGACAATGCTTGCAATCTTCGAAAGATATTGCAAGTTTTTAAACAGAAGGAGTATATAAAATTCCTTGCTCCTGTGGAGAAGTGTATGTAGGAGAAACAGGACGCTCAATATCATTAGACTTAAGGAACATGAACGATGTATTAAAAAGGAACAAATTGTTCAATCTGCTATAGCTAAACACTAGCATAACACTGGCCATTTCATAATGTAAAGGAAACCAAGGTTCTAGCATCGGTTCCAGGTTTTTATAAACGAAAAATTAGGGAATCTATTGAAATTTTTAAACATATTTTCAATAGAGATACAAGTTGCGGTCTACATCACAAGTGGAAACCGATCTTAACATAGGGTCACAGTTCGGCGAGCAAAAGTCGTGTATAAAAGCCCGCCTGAATCTCTCCGAGCTCATTCAGTGTTCAGATCTCGTAAAGTAAAAATCCCTGAAGATGCCGCCTGCAATCGAAGGTGAAACGTCGGATAGTAATTCCAATTTGACACGGTCAACGTTTGAACCATGATTTTTTAATAATGCGTCCTAGTTTTTTATAATACAATAAGTCGTTTTCCAGAAAAAAAAAAACGAATTCTATTTTGATGCACGTTTCTGACATGTTGCTCAAAACAAAAAATTGATTCCGTTTCATTCATTCATGTCATTTTATGACAAAATATTTTAAGAAGAATAATTTATATTTAATAAATACAAGTCTGTAAATGCCCTATATTTGAGATACGGAATGTTAAAGTTAAAAAAAATAAATTTTACAACCATGTATCTTAAAAATAAGGCATTTACGGACATATATTTTTTAGAACTTATTTTCCTATAATGATCCAAGGAATCAGGTTTGTGCATGTCTGACTCCAACTAAAACTGGACCAAAGGTGCCAGAGGGGTGCATCAAAGAGGATTTGTTTTTTGTTCGAAAAAATGTATCATAAAATACTAAAAGGCATTTTTTGTAAAATAATACGATAAATCACCACCTTTAATATTTACTCGACATTTAGGCACACCCTGTATATAGCGGATTTACCAACTAATAGTAAACTCAACCACAACTGCCCAAGATATTGGCGCGGTGTTGTCATATCTTGAAAAAAAAAAGTAAAATGAAAATTTGATATTTTGTGACTATTGTAAAGTTGGCAAGATCAGAAGTAATGAAAATGAGTAGTATGGGGTAAAATGAAGTTCACTTGTTTCATGCGAAACCGGTAAATGTGAGATCATTATCAGTTAATCCTGCCAGATTTAGTGTACCAAAGTAATTTTGGTGGGTCGACATCAATTAT
This sequence comes from Kuschelorhynchus macadamiae, assembly GCA_030620095.1. NCBI lineage: Eukaryota > Metazoa > Arthropoda > Insecta > Coleoptera > Curculionidae > Kuschelorhynchus > Kuschelorhynchus macadamiae. Next base: position 678,685 of record JAUTXW010005440.1, read on the forward strand.
AAAATTTTAAATGGGACGCAGAATTTGTTACTGCTGATTGTGATTCCTCAATGGGTCGCTCTTATGAAAAAGTGTTCAGCGTGCTACGTTTTAAGGCCATTATTATTTTTTGAGTATACAACGTACTAGTTTTTATATAAAATAATCGTATAATATATATAATGTGAATTTATATAAAATATACTACATTTTTATAATAAAAATGTAGGTTATAAAATGCTTAAAATTTTAAAAATATTTTTATGTGTGCCAGTGTCCTCTGGCGAACCGCCACTGGTCTAAAGTTACTCGTAATTAATTCAAATGAAATGTTAACATGCATTCAAATCCATTGATGCAACTCTATTTGAGTTTACCACGTAATGAAACCTCATCTGCCTCCAGGAGAGAAGCGGATTTTAACTCAGATTATTTGACACAATTTAAAAACGTTTCTATCAATTCATAATCATTGGGGCGTTGACAAAGCCAAGTTAGATTATGTGAAAACTTATAATTACCTCGTCAGGATGGGTATATTCGCATTAGAAGCTTAATTTTGCTCGCTGTGGTTTAATAAAAGCCTCGACTCGATATTCGATAATTATTATCGAAACTCGTTCATCTAATAAATACAAGGTCTCTTGAAATGTTAATGCACTATAAGATTCGGCCAAAAATGGCAATTTACGATATTTTAATTTATAATTTTATTTTGAAGTACATTTTCATGTAATTATTATATTTGTTAAGCATAATGTATAATAGATATTTACGATACAAGTGAGTCAACAGCATCATTAAGTTGACTCACATGTATTGTACAGGGTGAGTCAACGATTAGAAAAAGTAAGTTTACGTCCAACAAGTAAAATCTGGAAACAAACTCTTTATGCTATGGGATATATATGTAAGTCGTGTTCATTTTAAAAATATTTTAAATTATACGGGGTGCGTCAAAAAAGTAAGGCAACTAAAACTTGTATTTTTTTAAATGAGACACCCTATATTTGACTTGATTTTTAAATTCTACATAAAATTCTAACACTTTTTTGTATTACCTGTTATATGGCTAAAGTTGATACTTTGTAAAATATTTAACTTTAAACAGAAAAAAATTAAATTTGATGCACATCTATAATTAGCAATACAACGCCTAGTTGTGCCACTAAAAATAAAATATTAAAAGACTGCTTTCGTAATATTGAAGATATCACATACAGGGTGTCCAAATTTAAATGCCCAACTTTAACATCTTCATACCAATTTATTTCAGTTTTTTAAATGGAACCCCCTGTATGTTTTTATTTAGTCTTGTTAAGAATAAAAAAATCTACAACTTTTATTGAACATATTATATAGCTATCTTCAATAGTTTTCGAAATATTTTCAAATTTCCTTTTTTTGCATAATTTAGAAAATCAACAACTCGATCAATCAAAGTAGCCATGGAAAAAACAGTCTATAGCAGGGGTGCTCAAACTGTCGATCGCGACCGACCAGTCGATCGCGTGTGCTTTTTGAGTAGATCTCGAGAAAATTTTTTTTTTAATAAGTAGGTACTTAACTAAACTACAAAAATTTATTACGTAATAAAATAACACTCTGCTAGCGGCTTTATCAAAGGAACGCGCGGTACTTGTCAAAGAAAAGCCGCGTTTTTTATTCTTGCCGCTTTTCTAGAAATTTCGGGCGGCGCGTTTGTCGGGAAAATTCGAGACTTTCGTTCACGCCGATATAAATGTTGCGCCTGCAGGAATTGGAGGCATTCTGAATTACAACTTGAAGGCAATACTACGTCGATACAAAGTTTATTATTAAATAGTACAAAATGAGTGCAGCGAAGAAATCTAAAACGTATCATTTTAATAACGATTGGGAGGAAGAATTTTTGTTTTGTATGGTGAAGGATAAGTGCATTTATCTTATTTGTCGTGCGTCAGTTGCAATACCTAAGCGTGGTAACTTAGAGAGGCATCATAAAACGGTTCATAAAAACTATGAAAAGGATTTTCCGCGACAGAGTGAATTAAGAAAACGAAAAGTACATGATTTGATATCTTGTTTGAAAAAAGAACAAACCATGTTCACAAGACCAGCCAAACAATCAAAAGCTGCTACGATCGCGTCATTGAAAATATCTCATATATTGGCGAAACACAAGAAACCATTCGAAGATGGATCGGTTGTGAAGGAAGCATTTATTAAAGCAGGTGAGACTTTATTTGGAGATTTTAAAAATAAAACAGAAATCATGTCTGCTATTAGAGAACTTCAGTTATCTCGTCCGACTGTCAGAAGGCGTATTGAAGTCATGAGTCAGGACATGGCAGATAAACTAAAAAATGATATCATGGAATGTACATACTTTTCTTTACAGTTCGACGAATCCACCGATATGACAGACACTGCCCAGCTGTGTATTTTTATTCAGATGGTATTCAATGACATGTTGGCTAAGGAAGAATCTTTGACAATCATTCCTCTGAAGGGGAAGACCCGTGGCGAAGATATATATGACGTTTTCTTCAATTTTGTAAAAAAACTACAAGCTACCAATATATAAATTAGTGTGCATTACAACCGATGGAGCACCAGCAATGACTGCAAATAAAAACGGTTTTGTGGCATTGTGTCGAGCTAATGAAGATTTCCCTTCATTTTTTTCAATCCATTGCATTATACATAAACAAGTTTTGTGTTGAAAAGTTTTAAACAGCAACAAAAATTTTGAATTCAATCCGTGTACGTAGCTTGCAACGGCGGCTCTTTAAGTTGCAGTTGGAAGATAGGGTGTCAGCTGAACATACTGATTTAGTTCTTCACACGGACGTCAGGTGGTTGAGTCGCGGAAAATTCCTAGAAAGGTTTCAAGAATTATTGCCCGAAATAACAGCTTTTCTAGACGAAAGAGGTGATGACACTCAGATGTTGAAAAACGAAAAATGGCTGACTGATTTGGCATTTTTGACTGACATCACAATGCACTTAAACACCATTAACTTGGAGCTTCAAGGTAGCAAGTCAGTTTAATATGAACTCATGTTCTGTTGAAAATGAGTTGGTGCAGATTATATCAGATATACATCTCAAAGCTACAGCATCTGATACAAATTTCTGGTGTTTTATATCTGAAGATAAATATCCGAATCTAAGGCAAATCGCCCTTCAACTGACAGCAATGTTTGGGTCAACTTACTTGTGCGAGTCTGCATTTTCTGAAATAAAGATAATTAAGTCAAAATATCGCAATCGACTAACTGACGATCATATCATATCATGCTTGCGATTAGCACTCAGCGGTTACGTACCATCTTATGAAAAGTATGCTGAGGACATGCAGTGCCACGCTTCAACATCCAAAGTCACTCCTTAGTTAAGTTTAACACGATATGTAACTCTTTTGTTTTGTAACAACCAATAAACTCACAATTTTGAATAACTATGACTTTTTTCATTGATATTGTAGAGAAGAACCTAACTAAACCTAACCCAAACCCTGACTAAAATAATGCATATTGTACGGAAAGCTAATATCTATATATGCTACGGTACACCCTACCTAGGTAGGTAGGTAGGTAGGTAGGTAGGGTGTATGTATCGTGTATGTACGACAACCCTGCATCACACTTGCAGTCTCTCAGAGTCGATCGTAAGTAGTCTAAAAATATTGAGGTAGATCGCCAGCAGTTCAAGTTTGAGCACCCCTGGTCTATAGCAACTGGCGACTAAATGTATGAATGTCAAAAACGTGTTGTTGTGCATTCTATTTCGTCTTTTGTATTCTCGTCTAATTTAAAATAAATTTTTCACAAAATGACCGCTTTACGTTTACCATTTGTACTTATAAAGTTCAGGTAACATTTTCTTATCTTTTCTCTTCTAAATGAGTTATTTCGATCGGCCTAAAAATATTGGAACGATTTTTCTCGGAAACCGTTAACTTTTCGACCATTTACCGAAAGCACCTTTTTTATGCGAAAGATAGTAGAAAATCCTAATATTCCATTAAAGTGTCAAAAAATTACAGGGTTAAAAAAATAATGACTAACTAAAATCAGCACACTCCGTGCCGGCACGCCCCTGGTTGAGAAATTTAAAATTTGCTAGCTGCTAAAAATAGCTTTCATTAGTGACTATTCTTGCACCAAAATGCATAACTAGTACAAAAGCAGTTCGAAAGTAATAAAATAAAAAGCACGTTTTGGGCGACATCTTCAATGGGTCCTAGCGCCCTTATGAAGCGTTTGTGAACCCAGGTGCATATGAATCACCCTCTGAAATTTGGCGACGCAATTTCCGGACACCCTGTATGTTTTACTATCCTAAATAACATAATGTAAAAGTTTTAAACAATTTCTATATTTCCAAAGCCTACTTTTTTGTTAAAAGTAAATTAATTAATAAACACATATTTTGAGTTTTAAATGCGTAAATTTCAAAAACTACTAAAGGTAAACGTAATAAATGGGATATTTTTAAAAAGCTCTTTTAATGATCTTTCCAACACCAGTAAAAATACAGGGTATCCCATTTAATAAAAGTATACTTTTCGCTCCATTCTGTATTTTATTTTTTTTAAATACCAGTGCTGATTCGAAATCTACGGGAAATTTTGTATAAGGTAGTAATTTTGTTTCTTATTTGCGATAAATAGTAAAAAAGTTAAGGGGGTGTAAGGTTGAATTTACACATTTTTTTTTATCTCTTTTATATCTTTTTCTATATAAATCACGTTATTATTGATGTATAATTGTTATTCATTACCTTACTCATTTAGTTCTTTTTTTTTGTATTTATACCTCAGATCTAGTTAGATTTAAGAGCAAAATGTTTTCTTTGAAATGCCAGTGTATATTTTCTGGATTAATAAACGTATTATTATTATTATTATTATCAGAAATGGAGCTAAAATTTTGCGCAAGAGTTTATTAATAATAATGTTCCATTATAATTTTCCTCACACAAAGAACAAAATGTATAGATAAATATCACCAGAAGCCTTGTTTCTGACAGCTTATTACTCAAAAGGAAAGTAGGGCGCGATGTTATTTATACGCCTGTATTCGAAGTACAATTATTAAGAATCAAGGCCCTCAAAGGGTTCCCGAAATATCTTAAAGGATTAACTGTCACAAGCGCGGTATGGAAAGGGTCCTTAGCTGAATTTAATTAGATTGTTTTCATATCTGGAAATGAGATGTGAGTAATTTGGATACAAGAACGCCTGAGAATTTTATCCCATCAAATTGTGAATTAAGGGAAGGGTTCTGTGAAATTTCGCATATGCTGCTCGTAAGGCACAGAGAGACGAACAATATATTTAAAATTATTATTACAATGTTTTTTTTCACGTTACCCTACAGCGCATACAAAGGAGGATTATGCATTGGCAACGCGGTGTGTTTACACTCTCTTACGTAATGAAAATAGTGATAATTTAATGAAATAATAACAAAAAACGTGAACGTGACGTGAAACCTTGTCTAATGTGTAAATTGAAGTGTGGTCAACATTTGCAAATGAAAAAGTGAAGAAAGTGTCCATATTATCTCAAAGAGACCTGGTAATGAACAAATTAAAAAATATATACACAAAGTCTAGGTCTCAGTCGGAAATAAGTTTATATATTAAGAATAGGTTAAATGTTTCGCCCTAACGGGCATCATCAGACCTAAAATAAATATAAACTACAACGGAAAATACAAATAATAATAATATATACCATAAACAAAACACATTTTGCAAAGTACATAAAACAAACATAACCAAACAAAGAAACAATGAAATACGAAACAAGGCCACGCTTGATCGACGTCTCTGATTAGTCATTCAAGCGTGGCCTTGTTTCGTATTTCATTGTTTCTGTGTTTGGTTATGTTTGTTTTAAGTACTTTGTAAAATGTGTTTTGTTTATGGTGAAGTTATATATTATTTATTTGTATTTTCCGTTGTAATGTATATTCATTTTAGGTCTGATGATGCCCGTTAGGGCGAAACATGTAACCTATTCTTAATTTATAAACTTATTTCCGACTGAGACCCAGACTTTTTGTATATATTTTTTAATTTGCAAATGAAGACAGCTGCCAAATATCTCGGATTCAATACGCTGGTAGCGAAAATTTTGTTATGTAAAAAAACAATGCTGTTAAATTAGGTGTACAAGGATGGTTGTTGGACGTTGGTACACCACGTGGCGTCGATTGGCAGCGAATTCAAGCCAGCGGGCTGGGTTATCGTGGGTTTCTCATTCCTTTTAATTTAGTTTTATACTTTGCGTCGGTGGAATTATATGTTTTTACTTCCCCCGTAAAAGGGAAGTATTATAATCGTGATTACCCTTCGAGATTTTTTCAGATCTTCACGTTTTAGGGTCTCTAGATGCCGAAAAACATGTTCTTTTCAAATCCGTCGATCTGTCTGTGGATCTGTTTGTTCGCGCAAAGTATTTACCCGATTGACTTCAAATTTTGATCAAAAATTAAGAGTCATATGGAGATGACCTGCTAATATTTTGATAAAAATCCAATATGGGGAAACAAAATGATGCAGGTAATACATCTTCATTTTGCGAATCCAAAAGAGACGTTGAGGAAGCTCTAAATATGTTTAGGATTTAGGTATATGAATTTTGATATATCTTAATATATCTTAATATCTCTAAGAACGTTCTTAAAAAAATACTTAGAAACAAATTGTCAATTTTTCAGGTGGAAGAAACTAAAGACAAAAAATCTGCTCTAATAGAAGAACACGACATTCGATTAAAATGAATTCAGTTTCTTAAAAAAAAATAGAAGAAAGAAGAAATATTATCTATACAAATGAAACCTACATTCTTAGAAGTCACACACAATCTTATCGTTGGTCGGATGAGAGGAACATATGATTAAAGAAACTCATCTCTAAAGATAGAAGACTTGTAATCGTCGATGACGGGGAGAAATGGATTTTGTACCAAATGGCTTAATTATATTTAGGTCAGGTAAAGTAAAACTTAACATTTTTTTTTGTTTGTCTGAAAATGTCCCCAATTTGGATGACCCACTTTTAATACACTTCTCTGGGATACATTCATTATTTGAATTTCCACCAATATGACCCGCATGGTTATTAATGGGTCAGGTCAGGGGCCATAAATTCAGATACCATAATATTCTCTAGCTGTAATGCACCATACCCAGTGCACTAGCCTGTCCTCTGAGAGCTTCGGTCAGTTTCGATGTTAGAGAATCTCGATCAGAAATCGAAAGAGCTCTGAATACCAATAAGTTAATAACCAATTTCTATTGTGCTGGATGGTGTTGGGAATTTGCATTTAAGTATCTATTTGTATGCGTCGGTTTTCTATTCACAGAATGCCCTTTTCCTTACTTTGAATACATACATCTAGAAAGGGAATAATTTCATTAGATTCAATTTCTATTGCAAACTTGATATTATGATTTTGTTGATTAAGATGGTCCAGAAAAAAGAGGAGATTATCCTGTCCATGAGGCCAAACAATAAAAGTATCATCCACATATCTGAACCAGTATTTTGGGTTTAGTGGAGCGGATGTTAGAACAATATCCCCAATGGCTGCTTCCATAAACATATGCGCTACCACAGGTGATAGAGGAGATTTCATGGCTGCCCCTGAACGTTGGTCACAAAAAGTAACTTGAAAAATGAAATAAGTAGACAGCTTCCACTAGGTCTATTAAGTTCTTATCAAAATTATTATGATCCAATATGTCTGATATGATGGAAATTCAGTTGCTTGCAGGAACATATCTTCGAGATCCAACTCAATTGCTTTAAGTTTTTCTACGAAATCTGCAGAGTTTTTTTTACAAAAGAATACGTACAATCTTCAACACACATAAGAAGATTGGACCATGCTTGTGATCCTCGAAAGATATTGAGCCTTTTCAAATAGAAGGAGTATATTAACGTCCTTGCACCTGTGGGGAGTGTATGTGGGAGAAATAGGACACTCGATATCAACTAGACTTAAGGAACATGAACGAGGTATTAAAAATAAATAAATTGTTCAATCTGCTGTAGCTGAACACCAGCATACCGCTGGCCATATTATGAATGTAAAAGAAATCAAGGGTTTAACATCGGTTTCAGCATTTTATAAACAAAAAATTAAAGAATCTATACCCATGTTTAAGTTAAGGAGGGACCCTAAAACGCAAAGATCTTTAAAAATCTCGGAGGGTGATTTTTTTACTATTACAAAAGAGGGAAGTAAAAATTGTACAAATTGAAAAAAAAATCTATTTAACTTTTTTTGATATCTATGAAAATACCAACGTTGATGAGGGGCTCATTTATACAGGGTGTCCCGAATTGCAGTGTCCAAACTTTAACAGCGCATTCTGCATTCAAAATAAGCCCTAATTTTTTATATAAATATATATCGGCATATGCTTCGTTTTCGAAATACAGGGTGTTAAAGTTTTAAGAAAAAAATTGTTATTCAGCCATAACTTTTTTAGTACTTGAGATATTGTTATTAAATTTGGTAAACAGCATTTGAGTAACAAAAGGCATTTTTTGATTTTAAATATTTTTTAATTCTTTATCAGAGGCGTCCGTACAGGATTTTTTATTGAATATTCTTGAAGAAAAAATGGTAAGCTACTGCTTTTTCTGAAAACAAAAATCATTCCTAAAATCCCCACTCAGTTTGGAGCAAATTTGATCCCTTGCCTTTTTTTCGTGCGATGTAAGGATTTCGAGTTAAAAACTAAAAACTATTTTTATGTATGGCGTAGTTAAAATTTCCATTATTGTTAACTATTTCAGTGGCAAAACCTTTAACATCCTGGTATGATTGCATTTTTGTGACAATTGAATAATTGCTAGTTTCGTCTTTAAAGTGTGACATTTGAGTTTTTAGAGTAAATAAATGTCAGATACATTACAGTTTATACAAAAAGGTAATTATCAGTCTAACTAGTGATTTCAAAATGGTGTTATTCAGTAACTTTGAGTATGCTGATATTCATTTCGTTTATGGTTTCTGTAATGGAAATGCAAATGCAGCAGTACGGGAATACCAACGAAGATTTCCAAATAGAAGATTACCTTGCAAACAAGTTTTCGTTAAAACGCATTTAATGTTTAGGAATTTTGGACTCAAAAAGAATCCGAAAAACGAAGGTAGGAGAAATGAACAATATCGAAACGTAATTTTAAATAAGTTTGACAACGATAGGACATTAAGCCTACGAAGAGCAGCTATAATTTACGAGGCAACGCAGTTTTTGTTTCTAAAAATAAGGTTCATCGCGTTTTGAGGAAAGATCACAGGAAGCCATTTCAGATGCAGCCAGTTCAAAACTTACAACCTGGTGATGCCGAAAAACGTGTCAGTTTTTGCAATTGGTTTTTGCGCCAAATAGAGGAAGATGAGAACTTCTCAAAAAAAATTGTATGGACTGATGAAGCCACATTTACCCGAAGCGGCTCAGTAAATTTCCATAATTTACGAATCTGGAGCCATGACAATCCACGTGTTGTACGAACTCATTTACGCATTTCAGCGAGAATTTTCTGTTAATGTTTGGTGTGGTGTAATAAATGAAATTTTTTGCGGGCCCCATATTCTACCACCACGCCTAGATGGACAGTTATTTAATAATTTTCTGCAAAATGAGTTATTTCAATATCTAGAAAATATTCCTCTAAATCTTAGAAATGAATCCTGGATTCAAATGGACGGGTCTCCCGCGCATTTTGCACTTGTAAATCGCGAGTGGTTAAATAATAATTATCCAGAACGGTGAATTGGACGATTAGGAGCTACAGCCTGGTCACCACGTTCCCCTGACCTCACACCTGTCGACTTCTTTGTGTGGGGTTATTTGAAAAATTTAGTTTATTCCAAACCAGTTCATACAAGAGAAGAACTGATTCTAAGGATAGAGCAAGCCTGTGAAACTTTGCGAGCCAATACGAATTTTATACGCCATGCCACTGACACAGTTAAGAGCAGATGCCGAAAATGTGTCGAAGTTAGAGGAGCTCATTTTGAGCAATTATTGTGAATTTTAAGGCCCACATTAATCCTTAATGATATTTAAAGTGCTCTATAAATTTTTTTCAAGATCTAAGTTAATAAAAGTTATGAATTCTAGTTTTTGTAAAATTAATTACGAACTTAGTTAATAAAGAGTAGTTTTCAGACAAGCTTTTATTTTAGAAACCCTACATACGTTGTTCAGAAATTATGAACTCACCCGGAATGCATGAAATAAATATCGGAAACCAAATAATTTTAAAAACTTAACGGTTTTGCTACTGAAATTAACAATAATGGAAATTTTAACTATGCCATTCATAAAAATGGTTTTTAGTTTTTTACTCGAAATCCTTACACCGCACGAAAAAAAGACAAGGAATCAAATTTGCTCCAAACTGAGTGGGGATTTTAGGAATGATTTTTGTTTTCAGAAAAAGCAGTAGCGTACCATTTTTTCATCAAGAATATTCAATAAAAAATCCTGTACGGACGCCACTGATAAAGAATTAAAAAAATATTTCAAATCAAAAAATGCCTTTTGTTACTCCAAGGCTGTTTACCAAATTTAATAACAATATCTCAAGTACTAAAAAAGTTATGACTAAAAAACAATTTTTTTCTTAAAACTTTAACACCCTGTATTTCGAAAACGAAGCATTTGCCGATATATGTTTATATAGAAAATTAGGGCTTATTTTGAATGCAGAATGCGCTGTTAAAGTTTGGACACTGCAATTCGGGACACCCTGTATTAAAAAAACCGTACAATAGCGAATGGTTGGTTAATCCAGTTTATTGTTTTTAAAGTCTATGTTTTTTTTCTATATATCTTAGTTAGTTCTAGTGATGAGCAAAACACCTTCTTTATTATTTTTCTGTCAACTTTTCAAAATTGGGAACAGGACTTTGAGCGATTTGCTACTGTTTCCTATTTCTTATGGTTAAATTAAGAAAATACTAGTTGCTTCTTTTGAATTGTTTTGCCTTGGTTGAGATAATTTATTATTTATTCGGCCGTAGAAATATAATCAGCACGTTTTTTATAAGTGTAATATCTGTAATGAAACTTCCGTAATGTACAAATACAAATTTGCTAAGATGTAAATGAGTTCTGGACATTTAATTTTGTTCTTGTCCCCTTGAATTGTTCACGCTGCAATGATTTAATAATAGTAAACCATCGTTCACAGTTAACGGTTTTATGATTATGGAATTTGTAATCACATAAGAAATTCGACGTTCTCGATATTTTCTTAGCTTTAAACTTTTAAAGAAATATAACTAATAGGCTTTATTACATTTTTTAGAGTTCTGACATGTCAAATGTTTTTGGTTCAAGAGGATATTGGATCACATGATATCTACAGGTTGATGTGGGTTATTGACAGAAACCTCATTAGTTTAGTCGATAAACCGGATGTTTAGTCAAATAAAAAATACGGCGCTTGACCTTGAAAAACGCGCCGTCGTTTAGCAAAAAAAATACGTGTTTCTTTTTATAGAATTCATTTTAATTTTAACTCCTCGACAACTTTTTGTGGGGACATCTTAAAAATGTAGTGTACCTATAAAACTAAGCCCAATGACCTCCAGGATTTAAAAGAGCGAATAAAAATCGAATGTAGACGAATCGAGGAGGCTGGCATTCTTTTTAATGTGTTAAATGTTTTCTCACAGTATTTGGCCTACTGTCGGGAAGTAAATGGACAACACTTTACGGATTATCCATATTTCAAGTTTCACAAAATTTGAAATTAACCTAATAAATATTTTTTTCCTGCTGATTCTTTAAGTATATTATTAGGCCGCCTTCTTGGATTCATATCATAATAATACCAGTTTATTTCTATATAACATTCGATGTTTGTGCCAAATTTGAGGTAATTTGGATAACAGGTATGTTTTATTGAGGTAATTAAAAAAACTGACATGTCAAAAAAATTATTTTTCCCATAACTTCTGAACTGCTTAAAATTTTTAGATACAGGTTTCACAGTTTCTTGTAATTTTTAATGTCGTAATTTATTTTAGAAAAATAAATTTTTTATACATTTCATCAGGCCGCCATTTTGGTTCTGCAATATTGGATATCCACAAAACCTTAATTTTTTAAGAAAATTTAAAATTAATCGGGTAAGAAGTTTTTAGCTAGGCTCCAAATTGACAGATAATATGTACAGGGTGTCCAATTTTGGTTGTAAGTGCAATCAGTGCAATAAATGTATCTCCGTTATTTGCAAATATTTAGGGTTGAGGTTTTCGCGACACCTTGCCACTTTTTTGTCAAACTCAAGCTGCCGTAATCAGATTTTCCATAGCCCGCCTCGTTTCGGAGATACAGGGCCAAATTGGGGGCATTTTGGGACACCCCTCGTATCTCGGTTATCCTTTAACGTATCGAAAAGGTAAAAACTGGCTCTTATAGAGTTTTTTACTTAGAATCCAATGGCGGACAGATTTTTACTCGGGGCCGTCGTTTTTGATACATGACCCAAAGTTACGTTTTTTTTTAAATGGGACACCCTGTATATTTTTACGTAGTTCTATTCGTCTTATTATGAGCTTTTCAAAAATATATAGTTATCTATACTTATTTTAAAAATAAGGCTACAGTTTAAGTTTTTAAGAATATATTAAGTATATCTATTTTTCGTAATTAGCCATGTTCAAAAGAACTGCTCAAACTGATTTCCATTTTCTCTTAGACATCTCTCACACACTCTTGCAATTTTACCCAGTGCATTTCAAATGACTACATTGAGTGCTTGTATTTGCAAAAATGCCTGCTCAGTGGTGTTACGCAGGTCTCGAACTGTGTTATGTCGGGTACGAAAATTTAAATTTTTTAGGTGACCCCATAAAATGAAGTCCAATATGGACAGGTCAGGCGACCTAGGAGGCCATCGGACAGGTCCGTGCGCTCCAATCCAGCGTTCGGGGAAGTTCACTTCTAAATACCGCCTCACAATTTGGGAGTTATGTGCTGGAGCTCCGTCTTGTTAGAAATATATTTGATTCACATGTGCTAAAGGGACATCTTCTATGATTTCTGGCAATATATTTTGCAATATTTCAAGGTAGCGATTAGCAGTGAGACCTCCTTCAAAAATATGAAATTTTATTTTGGTTCCTAGTACGAAACAAGCGACATTAAAGCCAAATCTTCCTTGTTGCTCGCGTGGAAATATCAAATGTTGATTTTCAAGTGACCAGTGTCTCGTATTGTGCCTATTAAATATTCCAGCACTACTTATATACGATTCGTCGGACCATATAACCGCCCTTCCAAAATTTTGGTTAGTATTAATTTTTTGTAAATACCACTGGCAAAAATCAATACGTCGTTCTGCATCTCCAGGATGTAGATTTTGCACAACTCTGACTTATAAGGTTTATACTTATGTTTCTTTAAAATCGTTTAAACCCGAGACTTGATTACACCCCCTTCATGCTCTATTCTTCTACAGGACGTTACAGGCGCTATATTTACACTTACTAAGACGTTAATTTCATCAGCCTCACGATTCTCTTTGTTATATTTCTTTGATCTGGGCTTTTTGAAAGAGCCAAAATTTATTAAATTCGATTTCAGCCTATAGAATATTAATTTATTTGGCTGCCTCCTTTCCTGATATCTATATAATAAAAGTTTAAGTTTTAAAAAAGATTGCAATAATAATTATGAAAATAAAAAATTACCTACTGAAATAAAGCTCAGAAGCACCGTTTATATTTTAATGACTCTCTATGAAACAGGTCAGCATATCATATTGCTCAATGTTTTCAAATTATTGATTTGCAGCCATTTGTTAAAAAGTAATAATCAGAGCGACTAATTTAACACGTCTATTAGTATTAACATCAAAACTTCATTTACTTTATGATAAAGCAGTGACAAAGCCATTTTTGACAATCAGTCCATGGCTTAATATGAAAAATATAGATAGATATTACAAACCTAATTTGCAGCCTTATTTTTTAAAATAAGTATAGATAACCGTATATTTTTAAAAAGCTCATAATAAGACGAATAGGACTCCCTAAAAATATACAGGGAGTCCCATTTAAAAAAACTTGACTTTGGGTCATGTATCAAAAACGACGGCCCCGAGTAAAAATTTCTCTACGCCACTGGATTCTAAGTAAAAAACTCTATAAGAGCCAGTTTTTACCTTTTCCATATATTAAAAGATAACCGAGATACGAGGGGTGTCCCAAAATGCAACTTTTTCAATTTGGCCCTGTATCTCCGAAACGAGGAGGGCTATGGAAAATCTGATTACGGCAGCTTGAGTTTGACAAAAAAGTGGCACGGTGTCGCGAAAACCTCAACCCTAAATATTTGCAAATAACGGAGATACCTTGCATTTACAACCAAAATTGGACACCCTGTACTTGATTTTTGCGCAGAATTTCAGGTCAATTAGATAAGTATCATTTCACAAGGCCTCCGTTATGTTTCGCCATTTTAGATTCATACCAAAATTTTACCAGATGATTTGTATGCAATGCTTGATTTTTTAACATTTCACTTATAATCTATGATGCCTATACATTTATAAACGCAAAAATATCCACTACTGTACCATATTACAGTATACCCAATGATATTTACTACGGTTGATTCCTAGAATTGATGTGTCAATATTTTACATAATTATTTCTATTATCCATGATTAATTTATTCGCCGAATTGAAATAGAAAGGCGATAATTGTTTTCTATAAGCCGTGAAGTAATTTTCAGCTCATCTAGTTTGGTAATGCTTATCGACTTTCGTTCGTCAACATTAAAATTTCATTTGCCGACGAGTCAAATTATCTAGCGTGCATTAAAACATCCACATACAGGCATGTTTACCTACTTTAAAAGTTCAGATCAGAAGCTGAAATTGTTACTAAGGTATACTTTCACTTGTTTGGCAAACAAGAAACCCAAAAGTTTTTAGGGGAACGAGGGGTAAACATCAGTGCAAATGTTGGAATAATAAAATATGAATGAAGTAAATGTAAAAAATGTAACTTATGCGGTAAAGAAATCCCTATGTCTTTTTTTTGATGGATTGAATAATATATAGGATTTGAAGACGTAGTTACAAAGTCCCCTATTCGGTCGACCCATCGTAGGACTGAACGTTTATATCGTTCGCGGCCTAGGGTTTTCAGTTTTCTCCCTTCTCTTTTCCAGCAAAAAGGATCTCACTAGTCTACATGCCAGGTTTTGAATCTATCCTCAATTTATAACTCTCTCTGACCCTTTAAGAACTCCGATCGTGGAGAGATATTCTTTATTTAGTATATTACTTCCCTCGTAAAAATGAAGTACAGTAGAACTTCGCTAGTTCGGACACGCGCCATATCGGACACTCCAGTATTTCGGCGCCTCTTATCAACCGGACAATTTGATATTTTTACCTCTTTATTCCGGACACCAATTAAGTGCAAATGCTAATAAATTCCGCATTTTTCTGAATAAAACTAGTTAAAACCAGTCGCGTTTGGCGACAACTCAAAGACTCTGCGCGGTCGATTAGATTTAGTCTTTCTTTGTAATTGTACGGGGGTGTCGTGAATTACTAAAAAAATGGCGCCAAACAAACGGCCTCATAAAACGTTGACTCTTGCTGAAAAATGCAAGATACTGGATGTTATTGACAAGGGGGGAAGCATACGTAACATTTCTGATACATATGGTGTTCCAAAATCCACTATCTCGGATATTAAAAAGAACAAACTTAAAATAAGGAGTTTTGTGGCCAAATCATACCAAGGACCAGGTACGTAGACATGAAACTAACAACATAATGCCATTGTGTTGTAACTGATGTTGGTTTTATCTTTAATGTTTACAATGTGACTGATACTCACTTATCCTTTTTCAGGAAAGAGAAAGGTTATGAAGAAAGCAGAAAATCCTGAAGTTGAGATTGCCTTATATAATTGGTTTTTACAACAACGCAATGCTCATGTGCCAGTTTCCTCAGGAATACTACAAGCTAAGGCAAAATATTTTTATGAAAAAATCACTGGGAAAAAAGATTTTTTGGCGAGTGCTGGTTGGCTTGACAAATTTAAGAACAGACATGGAATACGATTTTTAAAGGTTAGTGGTGAAAAACTTTCTAGTGATGTAAGTGCAGTATCACCATTCCAAGAAAAATTTCGATGTCTAGTACAGGAGATGGGGTTAAGTAGAGATAAGGTTTATAATGCTGATGAATCAGCGGCCTTTCGGAGAGCTTTACCTGATAGCACCTGGGTTTACAGACAGGAAAAATCGGCGCCAGGTCGAAAAATATCCAAGGAGGGTGTAACATTTATGCCTTGTTCCAATGGTTCGGGGAAACATAAGCTACCACTCTTAATTCTTGGAAAAGCTGTACATCCAAGAGCATTAAAAAACTGCATATTGCCAGTGCTTTACAAGGCAACCACCAAAGGATGGATGACAAAAAGTTAAAACGTTTTTAACTGAAAATAACAGACCTCATAAGGCCTTGTTATTGGTAGACAAGGCTCCCTCTCATCCACTTGAGGAAGATATAAATTTTGATCCTGACTTCAGAGTTATGTTTTTACCACCCAATTGTACTGCTATTTTGCAACCAATGGATCAAAATTTAATTCAAAACATAAAAGTCGCATACAGAAAACGCTTGCTAGATCATTTAACCTCCATGGAAGACGGAGATGTAACAAAAGTTTTAAAGCAATACAATTTAAAAGATGCGCTTTGTAATTTAGATATAGCCTGGAAAGGCATCTCTGAAAAAAACATCAGAAAAAGTTGGACAGGTTTGTGGCCAAGCAAGGAAGAGGTTATTAATGCAGAGGAACTTGAAGAAGAAAGCATTTCGCTCGCAGAACTTCGAAAAAGGCTTTGCCTGTTAAGCATTGCAGATATCGCTAGTATTTCAGACTCCTTGCAGATTATAGGCCCAGAAAATAAATTAAGTGAGGAAGAAATTGTCAGTTGGGCGGCAGGAGAAAAAGAATTTGTCTCAGGCTTAACTGAAGAGGAACTTATCAATGAAGCATTGGAAAGCAAAGAAACAAGTCACAGCGAATTAAGTGAAACAGAGGATGACAATGTTGTGTTGAAAATGAAGCATAGCGATGCTGTAAAAGCCTTATCACATAGTATTCAGTGGGCCGAGGAAAACGATGTTCCTACCCAAGATATTTTGCTTTTAAAAGGATTAAAAGAGAAGGCTGTTATGGCAGCAAAATCCAAAAGTGTGCAGACAAAAATCCATTCATTTTTTAAAAAACCTTCCAATTAAATATTTATTAATATTCTTTGCTTTTTTATGTAAATATTTAATGCATATTAAGGTACATGTTGACATAATACATATATATATATGCACATTTTGTTACATATTTTCAGAGTTTGTGTTATTTTAAGTTATTTTATGCATACATATACATATATGTAGGTACAATTATCAGTTTTTCTTTAATGTTTTGTAAAGGGTTTGTTTTTTTTAAATAAACATGTCTTTATATTTTGAGTTTAGATTGGAAATCATAAAAACAAGAAACAATAACGCAATCAAAAAAAAACTCCAGTAATCCGGATACCGCACTAATTCGGCGGTAGCTGTTCCGATATGTGTCCGGATTGTCGAAGTTCTACTGTACTATAATCGTGAAAAAATCTCCCTTTTCAGATCTATACGTTTCAGATTCCCCATATTCCGAAAAAAATGATTTCTCAATTTCTTCGGTCTGTCTGTCTGTCTGTTGGTCTGTCTGTTCGCGGCGTAGCTAAAAAACTCCTTACTCGATTAACTCTTGGTCAAAAATAGGCATCATATGGGGATGACGTGGTAACATTTTGGTAAAAATCCAATATGGCAAAACAAAATGACGACGTAGTGAAATGTTAAAAAAATTATTACCAAAAAAGTGCACATCTAATTTATCTTAAATTTTGCACAAAAATTAAGTATTAGGTAAGAAACAACTGGTAAAATTCTGGTACGAATCCGAGATGGCGGAAAAAAATGGCGGCTTCGTACAATATATAAAAATTCAGCCTGAAAAAACTACTTAAAGAACTGATTTCAAAATGTGTGCCATGATTAATTCTAATATAGAGATGAACTAGTAAAACTGTGGTAGTAATTCAAGATGGTGGGATAAAAACATTTTAACGATGTAATAACCACATCACGTTGTCTAAACCGCAGAATCATTTTGTAAAACAAGACCACCAAGTTGAAGGTTATTTAATGACGTACCAAAATCAGATTTGGGAGAGCCATCCAACGTCACTCTCAATTTAGTAGTTTGACTCTTTTCATTAATTATCCTATGATGATGAAAATAATATGAACTTCTAAAGGATTCCGGATTTTTTAGTTCACGCATATGGGAGAAATACTCATTGCATGAATTTTGTTTATTTGGTTTTTTCTTTGAAGTTCTGACTCAAGGGTTTAGAATTTCCTCAAGGCAATTTTTCTTGAATTTCCAAGACATTCAGGGGATTTTTTGAGTGGAATCAACATATTTCCTCACAAAGCCTTTCATTCTCAGAGAAAACAGGTTTAAAAGAAGAAACCTAGATCTCCCCAAACTTTGATAGTTGCTCCTGAATGTCCAGATTTGTTGTAAAGTTACAATGGGAAATTTGTACAGGAAAACTAAGTTGACACTCATCCCCCAAGACTCACCCTAACTCTATTTTCTGTAATGTGGTGAGACTTTCTCCTAAATGAATTTGTCCTATACATAAAAGATTGAGGCAGATACTTTTCTCTATGAGAGTATCAATTTATCCAAGCTTATTGAAACTTGGGTCTGCTAAATATACATGATTCGGAATTTAAGAAGAAGGAAGAGATTAAAGATTTAAATTACACTTACATTTTAAATGCGACATTTTTTGACCCACCTCTGTAATACTCACTGGTAGGTTACTAGATGCACTACTCTCAAAGTTCTCTCTCCTCAACAACTCCACTATAGCACTGGAGCTCTCCAAGGACCTATTTTTTGGTTTTTCATAGTGTAACATGGTATGATGATTTAAATTACATTCTTTGCATAGAGATGACAAGCATGATCTACTACTAGGCCCTTCTCGTAGGCAATTAAAACACAAACACAACTCTTGCATCTTTTTCACTCTCTTATAAAGTAAAATTTTTGTAATCTGAAAAACTCACCCTCTCAGGTTTCATATTCACGTTTTAGCGACCCTAGATACCAAAAAATATGTTTTATCAATTCCGCCAGCCCGTCTCTCGGTTTGTATGTTTGTCTGTCAGTTCATAAAATGTTAGTCAAAAATTAAGGGTCATATCCCCATGTCCAATATGTTGGAACAAAATTGAGTTCAATAAAAATGTTTGGTTAGTGAGAAGTCACGTCCAGCAATTTTTAAATATAAGAAGAAAATTCACAAGCTTCTAGGACTATTTTTTATTGCTAATTGTTTCTGTTTTTTTTTAAATAAAAAAAATATAAACAAAACCTATATAATTGATTATTTTTTACAACACTTACTTTGTAGTTAATCAGATTGCAGCCTAAAAAAGGAGAAAATAAAATCAACCAAAATGATACTTGATTTTTTTTGTCCTTTTTCAGGCTGTAATCGTTAACTACAGAATACGTGTTGTAAAAAATGTTCAATTTTATAAGTTTTGTTTATATTTTCTTATTTTATTAAAAAACAAAACAAAATGTTAGTGTCTAATTTTGTATGTTTCATCTATATGTGTTTATTTAATGAGTCCTTTATAAAAGGTGTATTCCCTGATTGCCTTAAAACAGCTATAATTATTCCACTTCATAAAGGCGGCGAAAAAACTAACTCTTGCAATTATCGCCCAATTGCACTACTACCAGTGCTATCAAAAATCATCGAAAGGCTACTGAAGAACCGTCTTATGCCATTTCTCCTGAAACATCAGATAATATCCCCGGAGCAGTTCGGATTTCTACCCAACAAGTGCACCAGTGACGCCATGTTCACGTTGCTTAGAGGCGTCTACTCATCTCTCAATAACAACCACCCAACTGCCTCAGTTTTTTGTGACTATGCGAAAGCCTTTGATTGTGTTAGTCATGAAATTCTGATAAACAAACTACATTTTTATGGAATTCGTGGTACTTCTTTAAATTGGTTCAAATCTTATCTTGGAAAAAGGCAACAACTTGTAAGGGCTAATGGTTCCGATTCTGATTGTAAGTTGATTACAAGTGGAGTTCCTCAAGGTTCAGTCTTGGGACCTATTCTTTTTTTGTTATACATTAATGATATCACGAACCTTAAAATTAATGGAAGAATCTCCCTTTTTGCTGATGACACAAGCATAACATGGAGTGATTTTGATACAACGTCTTTACACTCTAGTATCTCCAAAGACTTGGTTATAATTAAGGCTTGGTCCGATTCCAATATGCTTTGTTTTAACGTCGATAAAACGGTGGCGTTATCTTATAAGGGAACTTTACAACCACTTCAGGTACATAACAGCAATATTGAATACGTAGAGTCGGTTAAATTCCTGGGTTTAAATATAAATAGCAACCTAAAATGGTCTAATCATATTGACACCTTAACTAAAAAACTTTCTACCGCCTGCTTCGCCATTCGATCAGTTTCAAAAGAACTAGACGTTCCTTCTGCCAGACTTACTTATTTCTCTTTATTTGAATCCCACCTCCGCTATGGCCTTCCCTTTTGGGGCTGCTGTACCACCGAGCAATTTCGTAGTATTTTTATGCTTCAAAAGAGAGCCATTCGTTATTTGTTTGGTCTAAATAATAGAGCTCACTGCCAATACTATTTCAAAAAACATGAAATATTAACACTTCCTGCATTATTTATTTTGGAAACGGTATGTTTGCTGAGAAAACATATAAACACCCTCCCAGAAAGGCCACAACATGTATACCCTACCAGAAACTCTAGGCATGATATTTATCTTCCCATTCCTTCCACAGAATTAATAAAAAAATCAATTATTTACAACGCCATAAAACTTTACAACAATCTGCCAGTACATTTAAAATCTATCCCTATGCTTGCACAATTTCGAAAAAACACCAAAGCATACCTCATTGAGAGACCACTTTACAGCGTTAATGATTTTTTTTTCAGTGAGTAAGTCTCTTTAAATTGTCACTAAACTCGCTTGTTTACTTAAATCTTTTGTGAGTCATGTCCTAACTCATAGCATAGAATTTTGTAAATCATTATATAGGGAAAAGAACTGTCGAACATTCACTTAAAACTTAATTATTTTTGTTAGGTATTGGATTAAAAACAATTTAATTCTTTTTGTATACTACATTCTGCACTAGTTCAATATACCTTCTGTTTAACATCACAATTATTTGTATAACTATAATAACATAGAGTTTAAGGTCGCATAGTTGCAATTTTGATTTCAATGTCATCGAAATTATTCACCTCGTACATGTGTGTTTGTTTACTTTTATAAGGTTATCATGATTCATTTACTGTTTGCAATGTTATGCTATATTCTAACGTGTGTTTTACGATTTGGTAAATTAATAATTTACATTTTAAAAAAAAAAAGCACTGACCTGTCGAAATTATTTTCGATTAATGTTTTGATATGTCTTATTTTTAGGTATATTTTGCTTTGTCCATAAAATTGTAGAATTTTTCTGCGGCAATAAAGCATACTTTTGTTTGTTTGTTTGTTTGTTTGTTATTTAAACAAAATGTATTTATTGTATTTCCTTAGACTCTAAAGGTGTCAATTTTTTACTTTTGTTTATTAGACACTCCAAAGATCTGTCACTATCATGTCATTTTTGGGGATGTTGTAGGACAAACAAACTGATTTAGCCAATGAGGCTTAAATATAAAACAAGCAGCTGTTTTTTTGGACTGCCTAATTGGAAATTACATTTAAGACAAAAGTTTACTATTTTATCATTGGTCAAGTTGCGTAATTAGGTGTAATTTTTAAACAAACCCTAGGTTGTCAACTGATGCTGTCGTAGGACATTGCAGATTGTTGGACTGCTCTATTGTATGTAATACTTCAAACTTGTCATCTAAAGCATGGTTATTATCTAACAAACGTTTGGCGAATGTTGAACCTGCTTTATTTTTATAAAAATTTCTTTTATGCTCTAATCCCTGTTTAAAAGTTTGGAACAAAAAATTAAAATGAAACCTTTGTTTAAAAAATGTCTCTATTGGTATAGATAAGTGGGCGATATATTGGTCTGTTTTACTGGCACGATGAGGCAGCTTAACATATTTTTAAAAGATTTAAATACCAGACACAAAAATATAGAATTTACTGTTGAAATAGAAACTAATAATTCTATAAACTTCTTAGATTTGAACATAACAAAGGTAGCAAATATACTCGAATTTTTAATTTTTTAGATCAATGCAACCATTAACACAAAAATTAGGAGGATTTTATAGCATGATACACAGATTAAGTATATAACCTTTAAACAAAGATAATTTTCAAAAAGAATTAAACCTAATTAAACAAATAGCAATTAACAATGGATATGATGCTAAAATAATTGACAATATTCTTTCCGTCCAGATGTTACTTAGGACTGCCGTAGGCCATAAAAGTCTTTACCTAGAAATATGTTTTATAAAAATCAAGTTCATTTTGCAAATTGTTAGTTTAAATACCGTTGACAGAGTTAGCGAAACATATGTCACAAGTTGTGAATAAAAGTGAAAATCCAAAAGAGTTTAAAGGGTTTCATTTACATTGTATCTTCTGACGCTTGTTACTAGAGCGATATCCCATTTTAAAGATTTTAAAGATATTACAGATTTAAGGAAAATAAGTGCTTTTATCATTCGATTATACAGTTTTGAAGCCCGGTAAAAAAAACCGAAAGTCTCAATAAAATGAATATTTTGCCATAAATATGTATCCTCATATATATTCCAAAGAATCACACAGTTACTCTGAAATACCCGTGCTATTTTTCAAAAGAAAAAATCACTCTGATATCAAGGAAGAATAGAGCATTTGTCAAATACAGAAGATGCAAGTTGCCGTCTGATTTATCTGCTTATAAACAGCTAAGAAGAGAAGACTTCCATAAGCGTGGACTATAATAGTCAATTTAAACAATATTAAATCATTGTAGACCTACATTAGATCCAAACGAGGTGCTGCGGGTTTTCAAAGTTCTCCCAATCTGATGATGTTCCTATAAATTTACATTTACCAATGTCTAATCACACCAATCTGAGCCGAGTCTATGTGGATAGTGATATCGTATTCAAAAACTGATTGAATTGGACACGAAGAAGACCTGATTCCTACGATGTTTTTCTACAATTGCAGTCCTACACTGGCTATTCCACTGAGTTATCTCTACTCGTGGTCTCTTGATTGCGGGATTTTTCCTGTAGCAAGGAAATTGGCTAACATTACCCCTCTGTTTGAGAATAGGAATAAAAATGCGAAAGAAAACTAACAGCTAATTTCTGGACTTGTGTGGCAAAGATCCTAGAAAAAATTATGTTTACCATTTTTTCTGATCAACCTCTGTGTGTTTTCCAACACCATCGCGACTGCGGTGGATACAGGTCTCCAGGTGAATGCTGTTTACTTTGATTTCCGCAAGGCATTTGATAGGGTAAACCATTCCATCTTGACCGAAAAATTGGAAGAGTATAAAGTTGGTGATCCACTTCTGAAATGGTTTAAAAACAACCCTCAAAATCGGTCTCAAGTGGTTAAGATTGGCAAGGATAAGTCACAATCAATTAAGGTACAGTCTGGTGTATCACAGAGTTCCCACCTAGGCCCAATCTTATTCTTATTATTTACTAATACACATTGATAAATCAATGTGATTTTCTCCACTAATCAGTTGGATTGTGCAGATATGCTGTTGTTGCATATCTGTATCTGTTGAATTTTAGAATTCCATCAAGACAAGCAGAGACTTTTTTTACCAAACTATAACAGAACAGATGTTGGCATGAATACAGTTATAATTCTGTACAATAAACACATTACCTATGCACCACATTAGCATTTAAGAAAAAAACTAAAATTATTTTATAAGGTATAGACAATTTTTTTTAGTCTGTTGTGTTCCTTGTGTTTGATATGCCGATTTGTTTCGTCATGAGACACCGAGTTGTAATGATTCTACTTTTACTATTTTTTTGTTTTTATCTGGATATTACGTAACCTTAATTGTACTTAGTTTTAGTTTGAAATAAATAAATAAATAAATATTTTTATACACTCTCTTTAGCATCACAGATAACTAAGTAATTAATGTTTATAATAATTCTCTCCATCGAATTTTAATATTTAAGTAAAAATGCGAGTAACAGTGCTCCGCGTTCCCCTATTGGATGAAATAGACGTTCATGGCATTAAAGGATATTAATAAATGAATTTTAATCGTTAGTTCATTATGCAATAATAGGTTCATGAGTTATATTACATTAAAATTGGTTATCAATTATATTAAAGCGTGGGAAAATTAACTGGATAATTTAAATTGCAAATGACAGCTTTAATTACCACATTATTTTAGAATTATTGATTGGCAATTTGAAAATTTAAAATAAATTTGCGACACGAAAAGCTTCATTTCAAGCTAATAAACAAATAAAAGAATAGTTTCAATAATAAGGCAAATGCCAAGACTTCATTTAAGGCAGCACGCCGACGTATTTTTTTTTATAATGTTTGGTCCGCAACATCATCTTACTTAACATGCACTTAAAAAAATCGGTTAATTCCCTTTTACCCACAATGTCCCATGCACAGAATACATAACACAGTTTATATATTCATATAATTATTTGGTAATAGCTGCATTGAAATCACATAACCTGTAATCTAAACTGCTGGCCACTTAAAACAGTTCACCTGCATTTTTTGGTAAAATTTAATTTTTAAAACGAGACGAGATACTGTTAGGCGTAAAACTTACCTAAGCTAAAAATTTATTTATACAGGGATTTAAACAAGACTCTGCAAATGTTTCAATTTTTATTTGTTCTAAAAATCTACAAAAACAATATCTTAGTTCTAATTGTTAAATTAAAGTAATCCCTGGTGAAATTGTAACAACAATTTCAAACTTTTTTTAAAATTTTTGAGATATGATTTTTTTTGTCAAAAAATTTAATTTTTCTACATAATAAGTTGTAACGTTTTATTAGCTATTTGATGTAAAGTTTTCTTGCTAGAGGGCCCTTAAGTCATATTTTTTTATAATGTGCACGTGCAATATGCAGAACAAATACAGGGTGTGAAAAAATGTGGCAACGTTAAAAAAATTCCAACACCCTGTAGCATAAAAAAGCATTCAGATTTAAAAGTTTTTACTTAAGTTTTCAGAGGTAGTGAATATTTTCTCCAAGCGGTTTTTTAATTTTCTCTCTAACTTTATGAATTTAACAAATACAGGTGTTGATTTTACAGCCAAAACATCGGGTATTTAAAATTAATTAATTTACTTCCACTATCTGAAAAACAATGTTGCATTTTCAAAAAAAGCCGACATTTTGAAAACAACACTTACCTTGTGAAATATCGTTGATAAGTTAATTTTGAGCTGAAGACGATAATTAATAAAAAGGTACAGGGTTCTATTTAAAATAAAAAAGTAGGGCTCACTTCCGGTAAAACCGGGAAAAAAAAAACAAAAGTAATTTTTAATTACTTTTGTATAGAAAACTTACCTCTTCTCGAATTATAGAAACGTCTTAACTTTAGATTTTTTTGATATTTTTAAAACTAAAAAGATGGCAGCCTGTTACATGTCTCTTATGTTACCCGATGTTGGTAATTTTGACTGTAAAATCAACACCTGTTTTTTTAAAAATAATAAAGTTAGAGAAAAAATTAAAAAACCGTTTGGAGAAAATACTCGGTACTTCTTAAAACTTAAGTAAAAACTTTTAAATTTAAATTCTTTTTTATGCTACAGGTTGTTGAAATATACATACATGATTTTTAGGATTGCTAGGTTTTTAATTAACCTTGTCACATTTTTTTCACACCCTGTATATTTTCTGGGTAGTGCAGATCGTGCACATAATACATAAAAGACTTAGTTGCCTGACTCACTATTACCCACTCACGCTACTCGCTACGCTCATCATGCTCCAGCTCAAACCGCTTGAGCTAAAATGCTGAAGTTTGGTATACAGGTTGATTTTAGGGTGTCGAGGTTCGATAAGAAGGGATTTTTGAAAACTCAAATTCCAAGGGGGTGAAACCACCCCTTATATATCACAATATTATTTATTTGAAAATCGGTCAGTTCTTTTTAATTTATTTTTTTACATGTTTTAGGGTTTTTTAAAAATTTATACAGAGTGTTCAAAGGGGTGAAACCATCACTTAAATAATACAATGTTTTTTTATTTAAAAACCGGTTAGTTTTTCGAAAAAACGCTTGAACACGTGTTTTTAATATATTTTTTACATATTTTAGGATTTAAAAAAAATCATACAATGTGTCAAAAGGGGTAAAACCATCCCTTAAATATTATAATATATTTTATTTAAAAAACTGTTAGTTATTCGGAACTTAATATGCTTTATATCTTATTTTTTTACATACTTTAAAAATATTTATAAACCGTGACAGGGTGTGCAAGGGGCTGAAACCACCCCTTTAATATTATATTATTTATTTAAAAAACAATTTGTTATTCGGAAAAACACTTGAACATGTGCTTTTTATTTTATTTTATTACATATTTTAAGATTTTTTATAAATTCATACAGGATTTTTGAAAAAATCGGGTCATTGATTAATTTTTGCGATCTTTCTCAAACCGTTTGCCGTAGAAAGCTAAGCTTGTGCAAACAGCTTGATTTTAGAGTGCAGAGGTTCGATAAGAAGGGATTCTTCGAAACTCAGTTTCCAAGGGGGTGAAACTACCCCTTAAATGTTTATAGTGGACTCAAAGTTGTCAAAATAAAACCGCTTCTTGGTTTAAAGAACAAGCTATATTAACTCACAGCAGATAAAATAAATCTAGCTTTATTGGAAAACATTTCTGCTCCTCAATTAACATACTGCTCAATAGATGTAGTTACAGACCAAGAAAATACGGTTAATTATCCTGTCTAGTTCCTACACTCTCTCAACCCTTCAGCAATCCCTCCTCATGAGTTAACTTTAAAAGTGGGGGCACCAGTGATGCTTATTTGAAATTTAAAATTACAAAACAATGTAATGTAAGTAGAGTAGACTTGCGCTACGATTGTTTTTCCCATGATCAACTCTATGTCGCATGCTCTAGAGTAAGTTCGCATAGTAGCTCGGCTATTTTACAATCAGAGAATGCAATAACAAACGTGCTTTATTATAGTCATATACGCGAACGAAGTCGCGGGTACCCGCAAGTTTATTATAAAATCTAATTTTAATAGTGTCATTTATTTTTCTATCCGCTACTTTTTGTAACATGTTTTATACAATTTTATTGTAAACAGTATTACAAATTATATTATTCTTAAAAATGTAATTTGCAAAAAATCACCAAAAAGTGAGAAATAAATATTATTAAAAAAAGAATAGAAGCATATATATATATATATATATATATATATATATATATATATATATATATATATTACAATAGCAATTAGCTGCTAACAACTTTTCAGGTTGTATAGATAGATCGTGTGAACATAAATTCTTTTTTAATATAACTTTTTCTCCACCTATTTACTTTTGTAGTACATCCTAGACGTTCTTTGGTTTTGAAATAGATTCATGAAATATACATACACGTATTACCTATACCTTAGAGCAGGGTTGCTCAAACGGTCGATCGCGAGTGCTTTTTGAGTAGATCTTGAGAAGAAAAAAATTTTTAGTAAGTAGGCACTTAACTAAACTACAAAAATTTATTACGTAATAAAATAACACTCTGCTAGCTGCAAAAGGCGGCTTTATCAAAGGAACGCGCGGTACTTGTCAAAGAAAAGCCGCGTTTTTTATTCTTGCCGCTTTTCTAGAAATTTGGGGCGGCGCGTTTGACGGGAACATTCGAGACTTTCGTTCACGCCGATATAATTGTTGCGCCTGCAGGAATTGGAGTCATTCTGAATTGCAACTTAAAGGCAATACTACGTCGATATAAAGTTTATTATTAAATAGTACAAAATGAGTGCAGCGAAGAAATCTAAAACGTATAATTTTAATAACGATTGAAAGGAATAATTTTTGTTTTGTATGGTGAAGGATAAGTGCATTTGTCTTATTTGTCGTGCGTCACCTAAGCGTGGTAACTTAGAGAGGCATCATAAAAACGGTTCATAAAAACTATGAAAAGAATTTTCCGCCACAGAGTGAATTAAGAAAACGAAAAGTACGTGATGTGATATCTTGTTTAAAAAAAGAACAAACTATGTCCACAAGACCAGCCAAACAATCAAAAGCTGCTACGATCGCGTCATTTAAAATATCTCATATATTGGCGAAACACAAGAAACCATTCGAAGATGGATCGGTTGTGAAGGAAGCATTTATTGAAGCGGATGAGACTTTATTTGAAGATTTTAAAAATAAAACAGAAATCATGTCTGCTATTAGAGAAGTTCAGTTATCTCGTCCGACTGTCACAAGGCGTATTGAAGTCATGATATCAATGATATCATGGAATGTACATATTTTTCTTTACAGTTCGACGAATCCACCGATATGACAGACACTGCCCAGCTGTGTATTTTTATTCGGATGGTATTCAATGACATGTTGGCTAAGGAAGAATTTTTGACAATCATTCCTCTGAAGGGGAAGACCCGTGGCGAAGATATATATGACGTTTTCTTCAATTTTGTAAAAACTACTACAGTTCTTCACACGGACGTCAGGTGGTTGAGTCGCGGAAAATTCCTAGAATGGTTTCAAGAATTATTGCCCGAAATAACAGCTTTTGTAGATGAAAGAGGTGATGATACTCAGATGTTGAAAAACAAAAGATGGCTGACTGATTTGGCATTTTTGACTGACATCACAATGCACTTAAACACCATTAACTTGGAGCTTCAAGGTAAAGGAAAAACTGTTATTGAGATGATTAGCGCAGTAAACGCATTCAAAAGTAAATTGCAACTTATGATAGATCAACTGAAATGAAAGGGTCTGAGATATTTTCCGTCTTTGAAAGCAAGGATTCCTCAATTGAATTATGATACGTGTGAGGCTGAATTATCAAATATTTTGGGACAATTCGAAATGCGTTTTTATGATTGTAGTAAATTGACAAATGTAGCATCATTTATGAGTTATCCTTTTTCATGTAAAAACATTGAGGAATTAGCTACTGAAATAGCTAGTCTGTTTGATATGAACTCATGTTCTGTTGAAAATGAGTTGGTGCAGATTATATTAGCCATACATCTCAAAGCTACAGTTTTATATTTGAGGATAAATATCCGAATCTAAGGCAAATCGCCGTTCAACTGACAGCAATATTTGTGTCAACTTACTTGGTGCATTTTCTGAAATGAAGATAATTAAGTCAAAATATCGCAATCGACTAACTGACGATCATATGTCATCATGATTGCGATTAGCACTCTGTGGTTACGTACCATCTTATGAAAAGTATGCTGAGGACATGCAGTGCCACGCTTCAACATCCAAAGTCACTCCTTAGTTAAGTTTAACATCATATGTAACTCTTTTGTTTTGTAACAACCAATAAACTCGCAATTTTGAATAACTATGAGTTTTTTCATTGATATTGTAGAGAAGAACCTAACTAAACCTAACCCAAACCTTGACTAAAATAATGTATACTGTGCGGAAAGATAATATCTATATATGCTACGTTACACCCTACCTAGGTAGGTAGGTAGGTAGGGTATATGTATCGTGTATGTACGACAACCCCGCATCACACATACTTGCAGCCTCTCAGAGTCGATCGTAAGTAGTCTAAAAATATTGAGGTAGATCGCCAGCAGTTCAAGTTTGAGGTTTGAGCACCCCTGCCTTAGAGTAAGATTAAAAATAGAGTTCTTTATTTACATATTTAGCCACAGCCAAGATTACCTCACAGTATAAGGTCGATCGTACGACGATGCCAAGCCTAGCCAGGAACATGTATATACCAATTTATATTACGGTGAATATGTTTAAACATGAAGCAATAAAATTTTCGTACAAAGAATAGTAATGCTTTTCCAGTATTAGTTTCTAAGTAGTATAAAGAAATTAATTTTATTGCAAAATAGTAAAAGGCAGCTAAAATACCCAAAGCCTCAGATCAGATTACACCAGCAACAAGAGTTTTAGTTAGATATGGCAACCCCGATCGACAACTCCACGTATTAGACCATCCCACTGTCGTATTAGACCATCCCACTTTCATTGACGCGGAATCCTTATAGTAAAAAAGAATAATAGTCTACAGTACAGATTGCCACAGGGTCACGTCACCGGCGTGGCTTAAAAGCCAATAGCGGGTCGTGAACTACAATAAACTTTAACATTAAAGAAATTAATTTACTAAAAATATTTTATTAGATACCAAGCTTCTCTTAGCGTCACTACTGCATGTGTTTTAATGTATTATTATGTAATTGTTGATATGGTTCAAATCTTCTAATTATATGTTACCTTACTTCAAGAAGCAACGTTCTAAAGGTGCGGTGACTTTAGAAGAACTGATTTTTTAAATATTTAATAAATAAGTTTTATTTACTTTATCTTGGACATTGCGAAACTAGCAGCTTTAGTTGACTAAACTATGGTGCGGCAATGTTTATAAAGAAATGGCCGTTTAAGTTTGGAATTGTCTTTTAATCGCTGAGTAAACAGCTAGATTTCCTTTTCCAGGGGACTTGTTATGTCTAATGGAAGATACCGTAATTATTTATTTTGGGTCACATGACGTATTGACCAATCCGGTTCAGTATAATAAAACGTTTATTTCGTAGGGGGTCATGTGAGAATACTCAGAAGCAAAATGATACAAGGAAGACTCTGTGGTAATTTTTTGACGATTATAATAATTTTTCTATCAGAGAATTAAAATAATTATAGAATATGTCTATACAGGGTGTCCGGGAAAATGTGGGAGATCTCTCGGACTCAGATAGAACATTAAAAAATAAGATGACAAGTTCCCATAAATTTTTTTCCTAGCGGCCCTCCCTACGGAGATACGGCCCCCTAAAGGACCCCACTGGAAATCGGTTTTTCTAGAATAACTTTTAAACGACTCAATATAATTTAACGAAAATTTAATATGATAAACAGTAGTAAGGACCTCTCAAAATGCTTCCCTTAAAACATAATTAGCTTGTTTAGTTTACCAGGGACGGACTAGATTGTACATTTTAACGCTCAAATTTTTAACACCCTGTATGATAAGGAGTTAAAAAAAATAAATTTGGATACCTTGAACATTAAGCTAAAGAAAAGGTGCTCTTGTTCATTGTCGATAAAATGAACCGTTTTCGAGAAAATAATAAAAGAATACAACTTTGGGAGTATTAAATATGTTTTGATCCTGAACAACCTAATACGCTAAATAGAAAAAAGTCAATTAAAAACTTCATAAGTGGGTTCAACATGTGCTCCGTGATTTGTGATGCACTCGCGGGCACGACGAATAGAGGACTGCTGTACTCGCCACAACAACCCAGCATTGTTCCTTATCATATCGCAATGAAACGTGATTCTCTGTAAAAGTTCCTCCCTAGTAGCAACCGGAGAGGAATACACCAAGGTTTTGAGATGACCACACAGGTAGAAATCCATTGGCGTTAGGTCGGGAGACCGTGGAGGCCAGGCAATGGGACCTCCTCTGCCTATCCAACGGTTTCCATAGACGTTATTTAGGTGGTCCCGTACAGCAACGCTAAAATGGGGTGGGGCTCCATCATGCATAAAATGCATCCTTTGGCGGGTTTCAAGTGGCAAATGCTCTATTGAATCTAGAAAAGCGTTCTGAAGGAACTCTAAATAAAGTTCACCATTCAATCGTGCCGGTTTACGCATGGTCCAATTTGCCGATTATTCTGCCCAAACATTAATGGATTGAAACTGATGTTGATGATGATGAACGACAGTGGCATGAGGGTTTTCATCAGCCCATACATGCGAGTTATGTAAATTTACAATACCATCTTTGGTAAATCCTGCTTCATCGGTAAAAAGAATAATGCTAATGAAGTTTGGGTTTGTTCGTTGTTGATCTAACAACCAGTTTGCGAACTGGATTCTTCGAGGAAAATCTTCAGGAAGTAGTTGATGCACTTTTTGCAGATGATAAGGGTATAACAACTGTTCTTTAAGTACTTCAGCAACTGTACTTTTTGACACATGAATAATATTCGAGTGCTTATTGAGGGAGTATCAGCTACAGTATCCAAAATATCTTCCTCCAATTGCACCGTACGTACTGTTCTCCTCACACCAGCATCAGTACTCCTTTTACCAAAACTTCCTAAAAATAATTAATGAACGTCAATAATGTTACCTTATTAATTGAGAATTGCCCACCAGTTTCTCTTAGACGTTGGTCAATTCGCTGAAAATTTGGAATATTGCGATTAGGATATCTTTCTCCATACAACCTTCTTGCATCATAAGCATTGCAAGATGCAAGTCCGTACATAAGATGCATATCTGCATACTCACTAAATGTGTATCCCATTATCGAATTAAATTTACCAAGGTATTCAAAATTTAATAAATTAATATCGAAGTAGGTACAAAAAGATCAACGTGTCAAGAAGATTTCAAATGCACGCGTCAATGCGAGATTATTTATTTCGTACCATAGTAACGTTTGTAAAAAAGTGCATTCTTTAATACTGATAAATAAACAATAATAAAACATTAATACTTTTATTATTTTTTTTCTCGAAAACGGTTCATTTTATCGACAATGAACAAGCTAATTATGTTTTAAGGGAGTATTTTGAGAGGTCCTTACTACTGTCTATCATATTAAATTTTCGTTAAATTATATTGAGTCGTTTAAAAGTTATTCTAGAAAAACCGATTTCCAGTGGGGTTCTTTAGGGGGCCGTATCTCCCTAGGGAGGGTCGCTAGGAAAAAAATTTATGGGAACTTGTCATCTTATTTTTTAATGTTCTATCTGAGTCCGAGAGATCTCCCACATTTTCCCGGACACCCTGTATTATATCAGAATAGTCAAAGGGCGTCTGACGCTCAAAAAAACGTACTGCGATTTCGAAAATCACTAGATTTTGGATGAAATCTGCTGAAATAATAAAGTTTCGGATGATTTCGCGCCTTGTTTTAATTTTCACTTGAGTTGGGCCAATTTTTTATATAGGTGTTGTCAGGTAAAGGAATTTAAGTAGTGATTTTTTTGGTATTAAAGGTAAAAATGTGTTCGTAAACATGTTCTAAACTGGTTAGAATTTAAGATTTAAGACATTGAAAGTTAAAAAAAAATTTTTTATTTTAATTTAGTTATAAACATGGATGATTTTATCTTATAATGCTCGGTTTTTTTTACTTTCTAGTAGCAAAAAAACACATTTTCTCAGTTCCGTCAGCTCAAGAACTGCTTGTCCTATTTACTTCAAGTTTTGGTTAAAAATTAAAGGTCATATGATGATGACGTGGTAACATTTTGGTAAAAATCTAATATGGTAGAACAAAATGGCGGCTTACTGAAATGTTAAAAAATTATTACTAAAAATCTGCTTATCCATTTTATCCAAATGTTGCAGAAAAATTAGGTGTGACATGACCATCAACTGATACTTTTACTACATATCCAAAATGGCGGCATAATAAAATGTTATAAGCCATTGCAGAAAACTACTGCATCGATTATGTTCAAATTTTGCTTAAAAATCAAATATTATATAGGGATGAACTAGTAAAAATGTTGAGATAAATTTAAAATGGGGGAACAAAATGGTGGCCTAATTAAATGTTTAAAAATATCTGAAAAAAGTACTTATCGGATTGATTGATTGCCGACATCCCCATTTTGAATATTTATTACTAAAATATCGATTTTTAATCAAATCTGTATAAATGTTAAAATTCGCTCGCAATCTAGGCATTCCTACATTTTTTAAATATTTACTAAACATGTATGATATGTATTTTCAAATACCCCCAGATGCCTACTTTCTTTCAGCCAAATCTAAACAAATGTTAAAATTCCGCCACCATGTTGGCAATACAATCTTGAATTTTTAAAATGTTGACAAAAATTCATAATGTGCAGTCTTAAATACCCCTAAATACCGAATTTTAATCAAATCTGCAAACATTTTCAAATTAGTCTGCTATTTTGGTGCCGCCATTTTTAATTCTCAAATATTGACTAAAATTTCCTGACTTTCATTCTTAAATACTGATATTTTAGCCGAATTTGTACAAATGACAAAATTCGTTCGCTACATTGGCGCCACCATTTTGATTTTTGTTGTGTATTTTCAATTAATCCCCACAAATGTTAAAATCATCCGTCCGACCTGGTGACATTGTCATTTTTACACCGTTATTTTGAACTTTTAAATGCTGACACTCTTAAATTTTCCTAGGCATCGATTTTCAATTTAATCTACACAAGCAACAAAATTCGTCGGCCGTATTGGCGCCGCCATTTTGGATTCCTAAACGTTGACTAAAAAAATTCGGATTTTTTATATCCGAAAGTGTATGCATGTCAAATTTGAAAATAGTCGGTAATGGAAGTGGTGAAAAATCCATTACAAGATTTGAACCAGACATACAAACATACAAGCAGACGAGTAGGAAGCCAATAAAAGCGCGTTAAAAGCATTGATTTTAGTTTAAAACTAACACCCTAAAGAGGTTTAAATTTAGATAAGGTCTAACTTGACAGTTACAGGTTTAAGATGACATTTTTATCAACTGAACAAAAATTTTTTCTTAATGTCACAATTACATTGACATAAGGCAACCATAACTAAAAACTAAATATAATATATAATATTATATATAATATATAAATAACTAATTTCCTTTTAAACTTACCTAACTTAATGATTTGATTGTACAGGGTGTTCCAGCGAGGACTGAACAGGGACCTATTTTCGACCTTCTTTGTATTTTGGAAAAATTCAAAATAGCCAATCGATGTATTTTTTCTTGTAGAATCCAAAAATGTCATCGAAAAAATATTTGAACCAGAAACAAAAGAGTTACGCTATGCATCAGGTGTTTTTTAAATGGAATGTATCGTTTTTTATACGATTTTTGGAAAGAGTGATTTTTTTTATGTCCGTTCTGATTAAAAGATTTGATTTTGCGATAGCTGTTTATATTACATTTTAATGTTTTACAAATTAAAATTTTAGCTTCACCTGTTTAAAATATACGATAGGTTGGTTTAGGTGATCAAGGTAAAATGACGTTTGAATGCTTTGTCAATAAAAATTGACATTATTTTAATTATTGTCGAAGTCTTCACCTAAAAAATATATATTTGACTCTGATCGAAATGAAATACTCTTTGGACGAGAGATTACAGATTGTTATGCTATTTTACAAGTGCCAAGAAAATGCAAGAGAAGCAAGAAGAAGATTTATTGCAAATTTTCATAGAAATATATCCATCAATACAATTCTAAGGATAAAAAACCTATTTGAGGAAAATAAAACTTTACATGATAGAAAAAGAAATTCAATAAAAATAATTATTAAATAATAAAATAAAACTACTAATAACATAAGTTTTCAATGTGACCGCCGTTTTTCTCGAAACAACATCGATAACCCCTTTGTAGCCTTTCTAAACTTGCTGTTATAATATGATTTTCCTGGTTAAGGCGGTTTATTTCATCGACAATTTTTCCCATGATCTCTTGAATATTTTCGTTTCGTTGTCTGTATACGACGTTCTACAAATGGCCCCAAAGAAATGTATCCAAAACTGAGAGGTCGGGGCTATTGGGCGGCCAAGCATATGTTCCATTTCGCCCTATCCATTCGTTATGGCGCCGATTTAAAAATTGAACCACATCATGCACGGCATGAGGAGGCGCCCCATCATGTTGCCAAATTAAATTCTGATATTCTGCCAATGGTAAGTCTTCCAAAAAATTTTCAATTTCGTTTTCTAAAAACTCATAATATCTGTGCCCATTTAAAGTCCCGTTAAAAAATATTGGTCCCAAAATTTTATTGTTTTTTATCCCACACCAAACATGAATAGAATTCCTCCCTTGAAATTTAATAGTCTGGAACTTTTTTAGATTTTCAACGGCCCAGTGGTGACTATTATGTCTATTGAATACTCCCGATGTTGTGAAAGTAGCTTCGTCGGTCCACACAATATTTTTGAATAAATCAGGGTCTTCGTTTTCTTGCCGAATTACCATTTGAGAAACAACTTAGAAGCGAAGTTCTTTTTGTGCCGGTGTTAGGTGCTGAAGTGGAAGGATACGAAAAGGCCTACTTTTATGAATTTTCAGAGTCCTGTGAACAGTCCCTCGGGTAACTCTTCTGCGCCTTACACCGCCACCGTACTGAACTTCCCGAACTGCATCCGAAATAGATTTGGTTGGATTAACTTGAAAATAATTTATAATGGCCTGGTCTCGATTTCTTCTTCTTTGTATATTTCTTTTTCTATCATGTAAAGTTTTATTTTCCTCAAATAGGTTTTTTATCCTTAGAATTGTATTGATGGATATATTTCTATGAAAATTTGCAATAAATCTTCTTCTTGCTTCTCTTGCATTTTCTTGGCACTTGTAAAATAGCATAACAATCTGTAGTCTCTCGTCCCAAGAGTATTTCATTTCGATCAGAGTCAAATATATATTTTTTAGGTGAAGACTTCGACAATAATTAAAATAATGTCAATTTTTATTGACAAAGCATTCAAACGTCATTTTACCTTGATCACCTATACCAACCTATCGTATATTTTAAACAGGTGAAGCTAAAATTTTAGTTTGTAAAACATTAAAATGTAATATAAACAGCTATCGCAAAATCAAATCTTTTAATCAGAACGGACATAAAAAAAATCACTCTTTCCAAAAATCGTATAAAAAACGATACATTCTATTTAAAAAACACCTGATGCATAGCGTAACTCTTTTGTTTCTGGTTCAAATATTTTTTCGATGACATTTTTGGATTCTACAAGAAAAAATACATCGATTGGCTATTTTGAATTTTTCCAAAATACAAGGAAGGTCGAAAATAGGTCCCTGTTCAGTCCTCGCTGGAACACCCTGTAGATAGTGAAGTAGGGAACGATTATTTCTTCGAAATTTGTAAAAATGCCTATTTGCCTCATTAAGGAATAGGTAAGAATGCTTCTTTTTGTCAACGATAATGAAGCACGGCGCATTTCTTCATTTTCGTACATCAAATATTTTAACAGGTCGTCATTTTGTTTCGCCATATTGAATTCATTGACCAGTTTTTTTTGTATCACACGTAATTTTTATGAAAAATTAAATAAAATTAAAGTTAATCGAATAAGTGGATTTTTTAGAAGAAGAAAAGTAGTTTATTCATTATCAATATCACAATCACAAACGGATATACACTTAATAAATTGTCAAAAATAATACAGTTAAAAGCCTGTGATATATAAATAATACAATATAAAAAAAAACAAAAAAAAAATCACTTACATTAGTGTATAATAAATACATAACAATTACAATATATAATCTATTCAAGAACTCAGCTGTGGAGTAATATGTTCTGTCAATAAGAAACTTTTTTAGCTTTTCTTTAAAAACCTTTACTGAAGAATAAGATTTAAGCTCTTTGGGGAGCTTATTGTAAATTTTAACACCCATGTAATAAGGACTGGTTTGTGATATTGAAAGCCTCTTATAATCAATCACAAGATCACAGCTGGTTCGCGTCCCATAACTGTGATTGTCCATGTTACTGCTGAAATGTGATTTGTGTTGAACAACAAATAAAGCAAGTTGGTAGATGTAAAGGCTCGGCAAAGTCATTAGATTTAGCTTTTTAAAGCTCTCTCTGCAAGAATCACGGAATGATAAGCCATCCATTATTCTAACTATTTTCTTTTGGACTCTAAAAACGTTTTCAAATCCACTTGAACTGCCCCAGTACAGTAAGCCATATGAAAGCAGCGACTGAACCAACCCAAAATATGTCAACCTCAAAACATCTGCCGTGACAGTACTCCTTATCTGCCGAACTACAAAGCATGCAGAACTAATTTTACCTACAAGATAATCTATATGTTCATTCCATTTTAATTTGTTGTCAATGTATAAACCTAAAAATTTAGTAGAATCAACCTGTTGAATTGATTTGCCCTCTAATTTTAAGAGCCTACTACTCTCAACTGAAGTGTTCTTTGTACAGAACTCTATAAAATTTGTTTTCGTAGTGTTCAACTTTAATCCATTTCTAGAACACCAATCAGCGATCTCGCCTATGGCAGCCTGCCCCTGTTGTAGAAGGTTTTCCATATTTTTATTTCTGACAAAGAAAGAAGAGTCATCAGCAAAAATAGTTATCTGAGAAGCCGATTTACAATAGTCAGGCAGATCATTTATATACACTAAGAAGAGAAGGGGTCCCAGTACGGAGCCCTGTGGCACGCCCACTCCACACAGCCTTTCTCCAGACTTACTTGTCCCGATCATAACCCGCTGACTACGATCACATAGGTAGGACTCCACCCAACTCTCGGTCCTACCTCTAACTCCATAGCTCCTCAGTTTCCCCAGCAAGACTTGATGATCTACCAGATCAAAAGCCTTGCTGAGATCAAAGAACAGCCCCAGATTGTGTTCCTTGTTCTCCAACGATCCAAGAATAGATTCTATAGCCGCATCTATTGCCGTTAATGTTGACTTGTTTTTTTGCTAAGCGTGTTGATTGTGTTTTATTATGTTATACTTTTTAAAAAAGCTATACAATCTCTTATGGAAACAATACTCAAAGACCTTTAGCTATACCGGAACAGACCGAGCGACCGACAGTAATGGAAAAACATGAGGATCTGTAAAACCCCGGAACGATGATTTTTTCACGATTAATG
The DNA here is from genome assembly GCA_030620095.1 of Kuschelorhynchus macadamiae. NCBI lineage: Eukaryota > Metazoa > Arthropoda > Insecta > Coleoptera > Curculionidae > Kuschelorhynchus > Kuschelorhynchus macadamiae. The sequence goes on from JAUTXW010005440.1 coordinate 717,680, forward strand.
ATATTTTCTTTATGTGGGAAGTGAAAACTCACGCCGCCATTGGTATTCGTCAACAAATGGCAACGGTTTGGACTTGGGCCATCCTCACTTCTTGTTTTATCGTAAACATTGGTCGATAGAATGTAAAAAATAGTGTGTGATCTCTACTTTAATTCTTACTCTAAGGCCTATTCTCACTAGTAACCTTAAATTTACTAACCTAATGAAACACGCCGTGGTATTAGCCTCGGCTGATGCCCCATCTGATAATATTCGCGGTTAGCTAATTATAACTATTTCGATTCATAAATAATAACAGCATTACATTTAGTCTAGTGTAAAACAGTGGCGTGCGGTCTATGGAAGCAATGGAAACTAACTCTAACTCTTATAACATACAAAATAAAAGACCACAAATTCGCCTCCTATTTCCAAACGCAAAACCTGTATCCTTGTTTATAGATATAATTGTGTTTAGATCTGACTTCATGACTCTCCACCTGAACGAGTTTAATCATCCGCTCCGGCATCAGATCTGGAGATCCAATAGGGCCAATAGAATAGAATAGAATAGAATTTTCGCCTGTAGATATGCGAAGGATATCGGCCCTTTTTCTCGGCTGTTGCTACGGTGGCTTTTAAATTTTATTTTTAGATAGGTTGCGTCACGGAGGAATTGCTATTGCACATTTTTGCCGGTTGAAAAGCGCTAAGTTCGGTCGCTTTTTCCATATTCAGTTGTGTGTTATCGGTATAGATGAATGAAACAGATACACCATCAACCTCCAGGGTTTAAGAGAGCAGACAATCTCGTTGCATATGTGAAGTGTGTAAAATACTGGAAAATGGATGTTATGCGTGTGATTGGCTAACTGGTTGCAAAACATTAGTTAAATTATTTTGTTGGTCTTGTTTTTTTTATATTTTGCCGACCACCTTAACTTTCTTATTGTTTAAACTAGGACGATTATTTTTTAAACAATTTGTAGAATTTTCTTTTTTTTTGCAGTTAGGGCAATCATTTTTTTGCCAGCATGTAATAACGAAACTTACTTAAAACCCTACAAATTAGCACAACAAAATATTATCTTAACTGTAAAAATAAAAAATTCAGCGGTTGTCAAAACATATTCTTAATTTTAAATGTGTTTTTTTTTTAAGTTAAATATTTAAATCTGTAAAGTAAATGTAGTAATATACAGGGTTATTCACGCAACCCGTTCATTAAAAGTTTTTGATGATGCCATTTAGATAAAAATTTCAAATTTTGGGATTAAGGTAAGGTCAAGGGGTACTTCTTTTCTGAAATATTTTCAACTTCCTGTCACTTCCGGTTTAACCGGAAGTTGGTATCAACTTGCTTATTTTAAATAGAACACCCTGTATTTTATGATATTTTTGAATTCTACGGAGAATTGAATGCTATTTTATGTAGCATGTCCTATACCTAGGTTCAAGCGTTCTGAACATACTTGACCTTGAACCAAAAACTCATATTTTTGTAAGTTTTGAAGATATAATCTTCATATTTTGCAGACGATCGGTAAATAATCTTAGGTTTCTATTTTTTTAATTGAATTTGTCTATTTTTATACAGGGTGTCTTATGTTCAGCGGCAAACATTCACATTTTCAAAGCCGCTAAAGTTCTTTTTTTTTAAATGGGACATCCTATAACTTTATGCAATATCAAATATAGATTTTAATTTTCTATCGAACTGTATCAAGGTTTCCTATACGTATTCGTAACCATTTTCGAAATAATCAGGTTTTTATTAAACTATCATATGTATTTGCTAAATGCTTACACCTTCCCGTAGTAAGCCATGGAAAAACAATTGTTGTGCTTTTCTATTCAACATGACAGCTGATTTAAAACTTTTAAATTAAAATAAAATAACACTCAAAAGCTTCAATTTATTTCATATTCGCGGAGAATGTTACAAAATATTGGAGAGAACGTGCCATGTTTTTAATGAAAAACATCCTCATTTATCGCCAATGAACAAGAGAAAATTGAAGAGGATTGAAACGAAATTTTTTCGTTTCGGAAAAGTTGAAGTTATAAAAAATGTAATAAATTGTTTACATTCTTTTCAACCATATCTACTAAGTTCGAGACTGTTCTAAACTTGTTTTAGTGAACTTAAAAATTATAGCAATCTAACAATCAACAATAAATAAATAAAATAATAAAATTGAATTATAACAAATGTTCTATATGCCGTCCGTTCATTTGAAGACATATTTCAATTCTTCTTTGTACAGTTGCTGTGGCCCGTTGAATTTGTCCGTTTTCTAATTGGGCAAAAGCTGTTCGTATCCTGTCCAGTAAATCTTGTTGGTTATTTACTGGGGAAGCATAGACTTTACCTTTGATAAATTCCCATAAATAAAAGTCTAGGGGTGTTAAATCAGGCGATCGCGGGGGCCATCTCCAAGGGCCATTGGTGCCAATCCAGCGATCTTCAAAAATTCGAGATAATTGGAGATAAACTGCAGCGGAATTATGTGCTGGTGCCCCATCTAATTGATACCAATAATTTTGCAGCTCACCAATAGGAATTTCTTCTATAAATTCAGAAACCGTCCCTCGTAGAATTTCCAAATACTTATTACTGTTTAAATTGTCTTCATAAATACAGTACGGCACCTGATCATTTAATACTATACCGAAAACATTGAAACTAAACCTCTCTTGAGAACGCGTTTCGTATAAAGCGTGCGGATTTTCTGCTGCCCAGAAATGTTCGTTTCTTCTATTTGTTATTCCTTCTTTAGAAAATTTCGCTTTATCGGTCCAAAATATTTTTGAAAGGAATTGAGGGTCCTCTTGAATTTTCAAAAACATGAATTCGAAAAATTCTACTCGTCGGACGTCATCACCAGGTCTCAAGGCTTGCACGTTTTGGAAGGAATAAGGGTGCATATGATGTTCGCTCAAGATTCTTTGGACAGATGAAGAAGAAATTCCTAAATCGTTTTCTGCAGACGGTATTGAACTTTGCGGGTTTGCGGTGAAATAAGCTTATGTGTTTATTACGTTTCCTCGGCATTTGTCACTGGTTTCGGAACATTTTTTTGTAACTTTAACCTTGCCAAAACGCAAAAAGTTCGTTTCAATCCTCTTGAATTTTGACTTGTTCATTGGCGGCAAATCAGGGTGGCGTTCATTAATCACAAGACACGTTCTCTCCAAAATTTTATAACATTCTCCATGAATATAAAATAGATTGAGAATATTAGGGTTTGAGTATTCTTCCATTTCGATTTAGAAGATTTAGTTTATCACTGACGGCTTTCGATAAATAACGCATACTAATCATCTGTCATATTGGATATTGGATCTTAATTGTTTTTCCATGGCTCACCATTGGAACATGAAAACATTTCAGCAAATACATACGATATTTTTATAAAACTCAATTATTTCGAAAATGGTTACGAATAGGTATAGGAGACTTTGATACAGTTCGATCGAAAATGAAATTCTACATTTGATAGTGCATAAAGTTATAGGGTGTCCCATTTAAAAAAACGGACTTTAGCGGCTTTGAAAATGTGAATGTTTGCCGCTGAATTTAGGACACCCTGTATAAAAATAGACAAATTCAATAAAAAAAATAGAAACCTAAGATTATTTACCGATCGTCTGCAAAATATGAAGATTATATCTTCAAAACTTATAAAAATATAAGATTTTAAAATTTGGTACCCCGAAGGCTCATTTTCCGTTCAAGGTCAAATATCTTAAGAACGCTTGAACCTAGGTATAGGACATGCTACATAAAATAGCATTAAAATTCTCCGTAGAATCCAAAAATGTCATAAAATACAGGGTGGTCCATTTAAAATAAGTAAGTTGATACCAACTTCCGGTTAAACCGGAAGTGACAGGAAGTTGAAAATATTCCAAAAACCCCTTGACCTTACCTTAATCCCGAAATTTGAAATTTTTTTCTAAATGGCATCATCAAAAACTTTTAATGAACGGGTTGCGTGAATAACCCTGTATACTTATAGTATTTTTGAAAAGGTCTTCGAATACTTTTGCAATCAGGGTGAAAATATATAGGCCACCTAATCGCTTCCCTCACTAGATAATTCACCGGACGCCACTGGTGTAAAAAAGTATGATCATAAGTAATGAAAAAAGCATTACATTTAGTCTGGTGTAAAAAAGTATGAAGGCACATGTACTCCTTCTTCCCCCGAACCCTTCAGACTTTGCTTGCCGCAAATTATTTATTTTTTTCTCGACAAAGACTACTTAGCAATGTCGTTTCTCTTTCACGTGTAACCCGAACGCTTCAAAAACATGCAATTTGCTTTGCGGAATGCTGCAGAATCATTAACCCCCAGCTTCGAGCCGGAATTCTTGTTATTCAGTGCATAGAATTTCTGTTTCTTGCCACGAGAGCCATTAATTAAAAAGCGGGCTGCCTTACTGGCCTATAAACAGAGAACAATCTCCTATTTGTTTTTGCTGCACTGGCACTGCTTGAAATTTGACGCGTCATTTTTCGGTTTATTGTCTTGGTCCTGCGATGACATTTTTAATTAAATGTGAGGATGATGCATGTAAATGTTATATATAATAACAGACAACTTAATGTCGATTTGTTTCATAAAATGCCAATTAAAAAAGCCGACCATTAAGCTCTATTCGATAGGTGAGGGTGTGGTGTCAAGTCTATAAATATGATTTTTGAAACGCATTTCAGATGTTTTGTACAGGGTGGCCATTTTATGATGATACAGTACCTTATCTAGAATACGGTAGTTACGACAAAAAGTTAAATACAAAAGTTGTTTGGATTCAATTCAATTTTTATTTTATGTCACTTTTGTTTATACAGGGTGTTTCGTTTTGACGTGACACATGTCAACTTTCTTAATTTAAACGGGACGTCCTATATATTATTACATAATAATAATAATAATAATAATAATAATAATAATAATAATAATCGTTTATTGTTTACTCAGTACACATTATAATACAATACAGTTTTGTACAGGGTTTTTTTTATATATTGCTACCCCCCTTATCTTTTTTATTTGACATTTTAGAAAAATGTGTCCCAAATAAAAGTTTAATGGTTTCAAATGAATTTTTATGAAAACATTTTTTTTCATATACAGGGTGTTACAGAAAGTCTGGGCGTGGTCCAAGTTTCTTATTTCAAATAGGTACCCCATTTTTTTATTGAATTTTCGGATTCTCCTGAGAATTCTACACATTTTTTATAAGGGATATTCTATACTTAAATCTAAAGCCTAAAGAGATATTGTTATTTTTTGAAAACTATTATGTAAAACAGGTAAACATTTTTCTGGTCGTAAACTGGTCATTGACGGTGATCTGTCGTTCTGTCAATTCATTGAAAAGATGCATTACACTGACGAAGAAAGATGTGATATTCTTCGCATTTTCTACAAGAATAATAATAATGCTTGGGCGGCAAGAAGAGAATATCAGCGGCTTTTCCCCATGCGAGCTATTCCATCTCGAAAAACTTTCAAAAATATTGAACTTGGCTTTCGAAATCAAATGACTGTTAAAAGAAAAAAACGTACTGCGGTTATTAATGAGGAGGAGGAATTAAATATTTTATTATTTTTTCAAGGTAGGTTAATAGAAATTACCCACAGGATATAAAGTAACTTACGCAAATATTATTTATTTTCAGAAAATCCAAATGCAGCCTTAAAAGACGCATCAACTTTTTTTAATAAATCTATTTTCAAAATTTATTCGACATTAAAAAAGCATGGATATTTCCCATACAAAATTTTACCCGTCCAGAAATTAACTGAAGATCAGAAAAACCAACGAACCATGTTTTGCCAGGAAATGTTGCTGATGAAAGATGAAGATAACAATATTTTTCAAAAAGTTTTATGGTCAGATGAATGCGCCTTTAGTACTGCCGGGATTCACAACCGGAAAAATGTTAGATTTTGGGCAACGGAAAACCCTCGGGCCATGCGTGAAATTAAAACCCAAGGTCGGAAAACTTTAAATGTGTGGTGCGGGCTCCTTCACAACAAAATTATTGGACCGATTTTCATTGATGGATCTTTAAATGGAGAAAAATATCTAAATTTATTAAATAATGATCTGGAACCTATTTTGGATGACTTACCCCTCCGTCAATACATCCAAATTATTTGGCAACAAGATGGAGCCCCACCACACAATGTTTTTGCGGTCCTAAATTTTTTAAATCAAAATTTTGAAACGTGAATTGGTCGGACTGGACCGATTCGGTGGCCGCCCAATAGTCCCGACTTAACACCTCTTGACTCTTTTCTGTGGGGATTTTTGCAGAATAAAATATATGAAACTCCCACGGAAGATATAGAGGTGTTAAGAAGGAGAATAATTGAAGCCATTGAGAGATTATACAAATTGTATTGAAATGAATGGAGGACATATTCAGCAATTATAATATTTATATTTCATTTCATTATTGAATTATTTGATAATATGTAGTTTTTTGTAATAAACACAGCGTCAAAAAACTTGGACCCCTTCATAAGACGCAATGCAAAAATGCTCTGTTTCAAGACCTTGTATCTTGAGTAATAAATGATCCAACCATGTGATTAAAAAAAGTGTATGTTAACGAATAGCAGGGCTGCCACTTTTAGCCACATGAAATATTCTATTGTAATTAGAACGCTCTACAGAGTGTTTAAAAGTTTCTCAACACAGGACCTAATGCAAATTAAATGGGAGGTCTGGCTAAAAAAAATTAAACTCTCCTTATTAGCTTGCTGATTACAATATCATGGCTCAGTTAACTAAAAGTGGTAGTCCCGCTATTCGTTGACATAATCATTTTTCAATCACTTCGTTGGTTCATTTATTACTGAAGATACGCGGTCTTGAGGAAAGCTTATTTGCATTGCGACTTATGAAGAGGTCCAAGTTTTTTGACGCTGTGTGTAGTTTTTAAAATATTCTTTTCTGTTTTCGTTAATATTATACATATATTTTTTAAAAACACGTGTTGCCTTAATTAGATTCATATGCATATTTCCAAAATTCGATGTTTTTGGAATACCCCGTAGAAGGAAAAAAATCCACGTCTGATATTTCAAAAAATGTTTGTTTAGATGGCGATTCGTTGGAAGATGGTGATTTCTGTTCTGGTTGCCTGTGTATTTTCGTTATTCTCATAAGCTATGCGAAGGTTGTCGGATTTTTCCTCATCGGAAATGTGACATTTTATCCAGAAATTGACAGAAAGTCTACCAAACAGTAAAACAGTCACCGTCAATGACCAGTTTACGACCAGAAAAAAGTTTACCTGTTTTACATAATAGTTTTCAAAAAATAACAATATCTCTTTAGGCTTTAGATTTAAGTATAGAATATCCCTTATAAAAAATGTGTAAAATTCTCAGGAGAATCCGAAAATTCAATAAAAAAATGGGGTACCTATTTGAAATAAGAAACTTGGACCACGCCCAGACTTTCTGTAACACCCTGTATATGAAAAAAAATGTTTTCATAAAAATTCATTTGAAACCATTAAACTTTTATTTGGGACACATTTTTCTAAAATGTCAAATAAAAAAGATAAGGGGGGTGGCAATATATAAAAAAAAACCCTGTACATACACTTTTTAAAAAGAAATAAACAAAAGGCCAGCAAATTCAGAGTTCTGCACGCAGGCAGACTCTGGTCTTAAACAAAGCGGTCGTAAAAAATGTGACAGACAGAGAGGGGAAGACAAGGAGAGAGAGACAGAGAAAGAAAAAGAGAGAAAACGAGAGAAAATAGAGGAACAGGAAAGATACATGGAGGAAAAAATGGTTTGACATTCTTTCAAACAGTTATTGTTCATTCAATAATCTTACGGTTAGCTTTTCTTTTAAGATATTAACTGAGGTTGGTAGCTGACTTAAATCTAAATTTAAAGAGTTTATTGATTTAACAATATTATATGAAAATGACGATTTGAAAAATTCGTGATTATTTCTAGGAATATTAAGGGTTTTTCTACGAATATTCAGATGATGAACATCTGTTCGAAAAGTTACTTTATTATATAGATATGGAGGTGAGTGATATTTAATAATTTTGTAATAAAATATTGTCGAATGCAGACTACGCCGATTATACATATTCAACCATGAAAGTTCGTTTAGTTTGTGAGATACTCGATTACGTCTTTTTATTCCAAAGATCAGCCGAATGCAGCAATTTTGAATCTTTTGAATTCTACGTTTGTCAGAATAATCTAGACAGGGGCCATAAACACTATCGCAGTGATTACAATGTGATAGCACTAAAGAGTCACACAAAAGTTTTTTTACATTTTTTTCAAGATATTGTCTATGTGGATAAATTAGTCGATAACAAGTCCTAAACTTTTTGCTTTTTCATCAATTGGAATTCTGACATTATCTATCTGAAAATTTAGTATGGTTTGCAGTTAGTGTTTTGTTACCAATTAATATGACTGTTGATTTGGAAGGATTAAGTTTTAATTTATGTTTGGAAGATATTTTAAAAAGGGCATTTAAATCAGAGTTCACTTTATTTTCTGCAACAATGTATTCAGATGGTTTAAAAGAGAGGTAGAGTTGTGTGTCGTCTGCATATAAATGATAGTTGGTGTATTTAAGATGTAAGAAAAAAGAGGATGTATATATACTGAATAACAGCGGTCCCAAAATACTTCCCTGGGGAACTCCAGTTATAACACTGAGAGAGTCAGACATATTATTTTCTATTTTAACTCGTTGGGTTCTACCACTTAAAAAAGATTTAATTAAATTTGAAGACTGCTGAGAGAAACCAATATAATGTAAAATTGATATTAATATTTTATGATCTACAAAGTCGAATGCTTTTGAGAAATCCAGCAAGATTAAGGCAGTTATTTCATTGTTGTCACGGTTACGAAAGATATCGTCTGTTAAATCAGCCATTGCAGAGGTGCAGCTGTAGCCACTTCTGACACCTGACTGCTTTGGAGGCAAAATATTGTTAGTTTCTACGTACCTACGAATTTGATTATCTAATACGCGCTCCATAACTTTCGAAAAAGTTGGCAGAATACTGATGGAACGAAACTGACTAAAGTCCGTAGGATTATTTACTTTGGGAAGAGGGGTAACAAATGCTTTTTTCCATGCAATTGGAAAATAATTCATTACAATACATTCATTTACAATATGTTTGAGATATTCGACAATGTGAGGACAACATAGATGTAATAATGTAATATTCAACTGATCCGCGCCAAAAGCCTTTGTTTTTATTTTTAAAATTATAGATGAGATTTCATTATATTCTACTTCTTTGAATTGGAACAAACTAAGTGTATTTTCTTTAACATTATTAGAATAAAAGTTTACAAGTTCATCATTGGTCGCATCAGTATTTTTGGAAGAATTTACAAAATATTTATTAAAGTCGTTAACATTTTTAAACGATTCAGGTATATGTTTTAACTTTGAAGGTCTTAGTTTGTTCAGTTCCCTCCATTTTTCTTTAACTGTGGAGTTCCTAAATAAATTTTTATAATACGCCCTTTTTTCAGCTCTAATTGCAGAGGTAGTATAGTTTCTTAACTGTTTGTAATATTCCCATTTGGTGGCAGATCTAGTGTTTTTAAAATCTTTTAATGCCTTATTTCTGAGTTTTTGTAATAGTTTAATGTTGTCTGTTATCCAAGGGTTAAACTTATTTTTATGTGAGGAATAAGTTTGCACCGGCACATGATGATCAAGTAGGTCAAGTAAAATCTGATTTAGAAAATAAATTTTGTCATCAATGTCATTTATAGTATAAATAAAGTTTCGATTCTACTTTTAATTTGCGAAAGTTTTTATAATAACACCTATATTTAAATTCTTTATCGTTTTTGAGTAAATTGAGTTTTTAGAATTTTTTTTAAAAAAACATATTTTTTTAAAACAAATTTTTTTACCTCTAAAACTGTAATGGAACTGACTAATATCCTAAACGTACATTACTAAGGGTTCAATTCAACGAGTTTCCATGCTGGTCTTACCAATTAATATACAGGGTGTTAAAAATGGAGAGCAAAACAAACAGAACTTTCAATGTAAAAATCTCCTGTTGTTCAAATGTAACACCCTGTATATTTTTATTTCATCTGATTCAGCGTTCAATTACCTATCATTACTCATAAATATGTCCTATACCTAAAATGAACAGTTTCGATTTTATTAGCCGTTTTCTGATTTATCCCGGAATTTTGCCAGTAAATGAGATCAGAAACTAAAAAAATCAAGATAGGCTTAGGAAATAACCTAATGCAATTGTTGGCTTAAGTTGACATTTGCTCTGTTTGTCGTTTTTCTGAAATTTTTGCTGCGAAATTTGTTAAAAAATGGCTTTATATAGTTTAGATGAACGTTTCAAATTATACAACTGTTTCATAAAAAATAATAAAAGTCCGGTGTTAGCTCTTAGAGAATATTCGAGGGAATATCCTAATAATCGAGTTCCCTCCAGGACTATATTTTTTCGAATTGTGCGTGATTTGGAAAATGGTGTCCTTAAAAACTCTAAGAAAAATCGTCCCAATGTTGTCCTCACTGAGGAAAAACAACTGGAGATTTTACTTTATTTCGAGGAAAATGATGAAAGATCCCAAAGACATGCTGACAGAGACATTGCAGGTGTCAGTAGAGGAAGTATTCAAAAAACACTGCAGGTGAATGGTTGTCATTCTTATAAATTTCTTCCAACTCAATTATTATCACAATTAGACTTTAATGAAAGATTGACGTTTTGTTGTGATATTATGGACCGGCAGTTCGAAAATGTGTTTTTTTCAAAAGTGCTTTGGACTGATGAAGCCTCATTTAATACGGCGTGTAATTTTAATCGGAAAAACCCTCATTACTGGTCTCAAACTAAAACATCTAATAAATGCAATTAAAAAACAAGGCCGTCAAACCGTAAATGTGTGGTGCGGAATTATTTGCGACCGTATTATCGGACCAATATTTTTTGACAGGTCGTTAAATGGCGAAAGATACTTGGAGCTGCTTAGGAATGAAATCATGCCCCTTATCAACGACTTTCCAGCAAATATTCGAGAAAATATCATTTTTCAGCAGGATAGCGCTCCTTACCACACGGTTGCACCGGTAGTAAATTTCCTTAATCAACATTTTCCATTCTGGATAGGAAGACATGGTTTAATATCCTGGCCACCACGAAGCCCTGATTTAAGCTCTTTAGACTTCTTTTTGTGGGGTGCACGAATATAATAATAATAATAATAATAATAATAGAAATGAGTTAAAAATAAAAATCAGGGAAGAGATCAATAATTTTAATGCATCTAATTCGGTAAGGAACGCTATTCGAAAAATGGAGGCTATTTACACTTCATGTATCGCAATGGACGGTGGCCATATTAAATTTTTTTTGTAATCTGTTTTAATCGTGTTTAATACTCAGTTAGTTATTAGTTATATCGTGTGGCACAAGATATTTTTTTGTCTCCCTTATTTTCGTAAACATTAAATAATAAGAACATAAATTACATAATATTTCACTTTTATTTGTATTTTCTAACATTATTTATAGTCGCTATCTGTGTTAGGGAAATGAGAATAAGGCTTAGTTTACGACATTTTTATTTTAGCCCACTTCATCTGTTTACTTATATAAAAAAAAGAAATAGTCAAATCAGAAAACGGCTAATAAAATCGAAACTGTTCATTTTAGGTATAGGACATATATATGAGTAATGATAGGTAATTGAACGCTGAATCAGATGAAATAAAAATATACAGAGTGTTCTATTTGAAAAACAGGAGATTTTTACATTTAAAGTTCTGTTTGTTTTGCTCTCCATTTTTAACACCCTGTATATTAATTGGTAAGACCAGCATGGAAACTCGTTGAATTGAACCCTTAGTAAGATATGTTTAGGATATTAGTCAGTTCCATTAAAGTGTTATAGGTAAAAACTCAATTTACTCAAAAACGATAAACAATTGAAATATAGATGTTATTATAAAAACTTTCGCAAATTAACAGAGAGTCGAAATATGTAATAATATATAGGCTATCCCATTTAAATTAAGAAAGTTGACATGTGTCACGTTAAAACGAAACACCCTGTATAAGCAAAAGTGAAATAAAATAAAAATTGAATTGAGTCCAAACAACTTTTGTATTTAACTCTTTGTCGTAACTATTACCGTTTTATAGATAAGGTACTGTATCACCATAAAATGGCCACCCTGTACAACCCCTATACAGTGTGGTCCAAGACATGTGGAAACAATTTATATTTTTGATTTCTCAGAAAATTTTATTCTTCATAAAAGTTAGTGCATTAAAAAATACTTTATTAGCAATAGTTAGTTTTAGCAAAAGTCGAAAGGTATACAGGGTAAAATAAAAAAGGTAAAAACTAGCCTTAATTTCTATCCGGCCCGCGAGATGTTCAGAAATTTAAAAAAAAAAATAGAGCACGATTTAGCACACATAGTTTATTTGTAATTACTGTCAACCAACCTAAAACTGTATTCTTCAAATCATAAAGATTAAAATCGATAAATAATTTTATTAAGCGTACGCGGTGAAAAGCCACAGATCGAGTCAGAAAAAGTCGTTAGAAAGAGACATCTGTTTGTCTCAACATTCGGGAAGCCTCCCGATTACCTCGAAGGGCTCTGAGCGATACGTTATGAATAACAGACGATTCTGAGCGCTCGTATCACATATTCGCGTACGATCGAGACTCTCGATTCGAGAGTATTCTAGTTGTTTATTGCGGGTAATATATAAACTGCTCAGCGCGTGTGTCAACTCATTACTTCTTAACAACTGATAAAAAAAGACGCGTGAAATATTTGAGCAAATTCAGCTCGGAAGAAAAAAAATCTATCAAGATCTCTGGTTTAAAAAAGCGAAAAGTGGACACAGAATGTCGTCCATTCCAAAACAAATGGATTGATGAATACTTTATATCACGCACAGTGGTAAACCTATGTATTTCTTGTACAATGAAACAATTTCTGTTTTAAAAGAATACAATATGAAGCGCTCAATATAATTAACTTACGGGCCAGTTAAGAAAGAATACAATTAAAAAACTCATTACCTATTTAGGGAAACAGCAACAAATGCTCCATTCACAAAGTTCAAATCTAGACAGCGTTGTTAAAGCTAGTTTTATGTAGTCAAAAGCAGTGTTATCGTGCGGGTCATACGATTTATCAACGACAAACTTTTCAAGTTTGTTTTTCTTCAATTACGTGTAATCATATCCTCCGCATAAAATCCGTAAGATGAATTAGATAGACCTATGATATTTTCATATGAAAAAAGAGGATAAACATATAAATACCAGCAGTTGCAAAAATCTTTGAGCGATGTCACTTCAAAGTCAGATTGACAAGTCAGTGACAAAATGAGTAATAGAAAACAATTTTCGGGTTTTTTGCATCCACAAGCGAAAAAAATGGTATTAAATCTAATAAAATATTACGAAAATGAAAATTTACCGGCAATATCCAGGAGACAGTAGCAAAAGCTCTGGCAATCGGTATAAGGACTGTGCAGAAAATTGTGCATGAAAAAAAGCATAATTTACTACCGAAGAATATTAAGAAATGTACACGAAAAAAGCCAAAGACAGAAGACTTAAGTGACAATGTAAAAATGGATGTTCGTAATGCAATTTACAATTTATACACATCAAAAACTAATATAAACCTTCCAGTTTTAAAAGAAGCTTTAAAAAATCGAGGCATATTGGAAATTGGACTAAAATCGTTGTCAAAATTAATAAAAATATTGGGTTTTCGATATAAAAAGGACTGTAATCGAAAATTTTTATGCGAATTGCCACATATAGCAAGCCAGCGTATCCAGTTTTCAAAGAAATACACGGAAAATGTTAATTCAAAATTTAAAAAACTAGTATCTTGGCAGGACGAGTCTGTAAAAAGTGTCAAGAGAAAAAAGGGATGTGGGATGGGAAAACGGTTCATTATTTTGCATGCAGGTTCTTCAACAGGATTTCTCCCAGGTGCAAGTTTACTGTTTTCTTTAAAATCCAAAAGTATGGACTACCATAATAATATGAACTGTGAACTGTTTGAAAAGTGCTTAAAAGAACAACTGATTCCAAATTTAGATGCGCTATCTTTAATCATTCTGGACAATGCATCTTTTCATTCTAGAATCTTAAATAAGCAACCTACTTCAACCTAGAAGAAAAGTGATACTTATGACTGGCTAATAAAACAAAAACAAAATCCTTTACCAATATGTTGAAACTAGAACTTCTTTTAATGGCAAAATCTATTAAAAAACCAACAATATATGCGGTAGATGAAATATTACGGTTTAACGCAATAGAGTTAATATGGGCTGGGGCAAAATCATATTACGAAAAACACGTGAACGATGGTCTTACATCAGATGAAGCGCAAATTGTTTCGCAAGATTGTGAGAACATACGGAGAAATCTGTGGAACATACGGAGAAATTAATATGGGATTGGTGGAATCGAGAACGAGTTCTAGATGTCGAAATAGCACCAATGATCATTGCGCCATTTGAGGACGACTCAGAAGATGAGGACTTTTTAATTGATGATGATATATAGCCTGTAGTTTTTCGCATGCATGGCCTTTAATTTTAGACTGAAATTTGAAGAAATCGGATAAGTAGTTTTTTAGCTATGCCGCGAACAGACAGATAGACGGACAGACATACCTACAGACAGACGGAATTGAGAAAACATGTTTTCCGGGATCTAGGGAGCCTTAATTTTATTCAGTCACGAAAACACTGAGTACGATCGCTATGCTGAATAACAGAAACTACTGTCAGAGCAATTCACTGATCGGTTTTTTCCGATTTTAAGAATATTTTTTTAACTTTCAAAAGTTATTTTTTTTTTGAAATCTGAAATATTCAAAAGATAATAGACAAAAACTCTACAACTTTTTTATGTACATTTTTTTCCAAACTCTATAATTACAGCTGTAGGTGTGTGTCAAAATATAATGATACACCCTGTACATTACTCGTGTCAAAAATATATTTTCAAACTCGAAAGATTTCCACACTCGGCTAATATCTCTTACTAAATACCTCTTTGTTTGAAAACTACCACTTTCAACACTTGTTATGTAATATACTATTGCTGCACAGGATCTGCTTGAGATTTGGTCTTGCTCCTGCGATGGCATTTTTAATTAAATTTGTGGGTGATGTATGTAAATGTCATGAATAATAAATGACAACTTAATGTCAATTTGTTTCATTATTCAAGAATATAAAATGCCAATTAAAAAAACCAACAATTAAGTTTTAGTCGACAGGTGCGGTGTCAAGCCTTTAAATATGGTTTTTGAAACGAATTTCAGATGTTTTGTATAATCCCTGTACACGTGAAAGTATAGTATAAAGGATGATTAGTTTCATTTTTGCAAGTTCTTGGATAATATGTAAAAAAGTACTATACAGAGTAAAAGGGAAATTATAAGAAACATTTTAGAAGGTAGTTATTGAACTAATTTTGTTGTAATTTGAACAAAATACATAGTTTATTATACACCGCTATTAGTTACATTCATTATTACTTGAATAGATAATTACGGTTTTTGTTTATATAGTTACATTATTATACAGAGTGTTCGGGAATCCAATATTTAAAAAGCTATTCTACATATGGAAATATTAAGTTTCTATGAACACGGGCTTCGTATTTTTCAACATACAGGGTGTTAAAACCTTAGATATTTTTTAGTTTTTTTTTAAGAAATCATGGTTCTTGGGATTAGATCATGTCAAAATGGGATCACTTTCCGACGTTTTACCGCCCATTGCACGAGGTATATTCAGGGATATTTTCCGCACGAGATTGGAATACTGAATAAGCTCGGAGAGATTAAGACTGGATATTTATTTTTGAAAATAGAAAAACAATTGAAACACAAAAATCGTAGGGTTGTTCCAGAACGGCCAGAATTTAGTTTCTAATCAAACAAATGAGTATTGCAAAACTGTCAAAAACCAAACTCCATTTTTTTTAAATAGGACACCCTATATATTTTTTTTTTGGAAAACTACAAGTTTTTCCGATTCAAGCCAAGATGCATATTAAAATGCATATTAAGAAAACAACATAATGACGGCCGTCAATGTGACATGATATATTCTATTGTAATATTCACGGGATCACTGGTGGTTATGTTTTCCTTACTATAGGTCTTTCCGTTTAATATACAACTGAAGAAAAACCCAAAAATGTAGTGCATCTTTATTGCAAACGAAACTAATATTACCAAAACATACGGGAAATCCAACAGGATATATCCCGATCGACAAACACAATCAAAAAGAGTAATAAGTTACATCATAAAGAATTTTCAACCGAGAAAAACCCTTGAAATATCCTTGAAAAGAACCATTCTACATTCTGAGAAAGACTTAATATACAGGGTGACAATTTAAAAATTTGAAATGGCCATATCTTAGGAAGGAAAAACTTAATCAAAAAATGCTCAAAAAACTTTCTATAAAATGAAATGAAAACAAATAAAAGCGTATTATTCGACCCTTATCTGTAACCCCTTGGGCAGAGTGAGATACACCCCTAAAATCCTAAATAGAAAGGGGGGTCGAGTGATACATCATCTTAAAGCTCTTGAAAAATGCTTTTCAATGATACCATAGAAAGCAACTTTCCATGAAATCCTTCTGTATTTATTAAAGGAAACAATAAATAAAAACACAGTTTTGGACATTTTTATTTTTATTTAAGTAAATGTTCAAAATGATTGGTACCGATATCCTGGCATGTCTCTTAAGAATTCTAAACACTTTAAGCCTGGTATTTTATCTGTTCATGAATATTCGCATTTTATTATCACAATATTTACTTTAAAAGTAACTTGTACTATAAGTATTGATATTTTAACAGTTGACTTTTGGTTCAGTTTAAACGAAAAGCAGCACTTATCTTAAATAATGGTGTACAACACAGCTGAACGTGTGGAAATGATTTTCATTTATGGTTCTCAGGATCAATGTCTCTTAAGGACAGCCCAAAGGTTTAATGAAAGGCATCCAGGTCAAAATGTAAGTCCGGAGTATGTTCGCCAACTAGTAGCCAAATTTGAAGGAACTGGCTCTGTCGCGAATAAAAAGAGAAATAAAAAGAGAAATCAACCGAGAC
Source organism: Kuschelorhynchus macadamiae (assembly GCA_030620095.1). Lineage (NCBI taxonomy): Eukaryota > Metazoa > Arthropoda > Insecta > Coleoptera > Curculionidae > Kuschelorhynchus > Kuschelorhynchus macadamiae. The sequence continues at coordinate 734,869 of JAUTXW010005440.1, forward strand.
TAGTTGACGAAGCAGCGCAAATTGAAGTTCTGGGGCAGTTTGCAATTAATTCAACTTTATCAACTCGTCAAGCAGCTGTAGCAACTGGCTTATCTCGTGAAACAATAACAACTACGTATACTGCAAGAACTTGGTGACGACGACTCGGATAGAAGAATCCAGTTTTGTGAAATAATGACAGATAGAATTACGGCAGAACCTCGACTAGTTAAAAATATTTGTTTCAGTGATGAATGTACCTTTTATTTGAATGAAGATGTTAATAAGCAAAAACTGTCGTTACTGGAATGACGAGAACCCACACGTATGTAGAGAAGGGATTACAGTGGATTAGAAGAAGAGGTCCCGTTGAATGGCCACCTAGATCCCCGGACCTAACACCTCTTGCCTTCTTTTTGTGGGGTCACCTTAAATCTGTAATGTTTAAAATGCAACCTGAGTCAATAGAGCAACTCAAGGACAGGATAGTTCAGGAATGCCGTGCTATATCCAGAGAAACATTTGCAAATATACGCGAAGAATTTGAACAAAGGCTTTATTATTGCCTTCAAAACAACGAGAACCATTTTGAACATTTAATTAAATAATTATAAAAAATTTCACAATTGTGATTTAATTTATTGTTTCCTTTAATAAACACAGAAGAATTTCACGAAAAACAGCATCATTTCCATCATTGGAAAGCATTTTTCAAGAGCTTTAAGATGAAGTATCACTCGACCCCCCTTTCTATTTAAGATTTTAGGGGTATATCTCACCCTGCCCAAGGGGTTACAGATAAGAGTCCAATAATACGCTTTTATTTGTTCCTTCTTCATTTTATAGAAAGGGTTTTGAGCGTTTTTTGATTAAGTTTTTCCTTTCTAAGATATAGCCATTTCAAGTTTTTAAATAGTCACCCTGTATATTGACAACTGATCAGTTGAATTCTCGCTTAAAGTTAATTTGCAAGTGGGGATTCGATGGTAGCTCGGGGCATAGTCTTTACAAACAAAAATTTACCCAAGACGTAAATAGCACGGATGAATTTATGTTTTTAATAGCGTTTTCACCCTTAAAATTCGTGGACTTAACAAACAATTCAGCTATATAGGAAAATCCAAGACCGTCCTCAACTCTATTTTGGAGACCAATAAAATTCAGGCTTTTAAAAGAAAATGCCTAGTTAGTTTGCTTAGACGAAGATAAACTTAAAAAAAATAATTAGCCAGTTAGTTGATTATAACACTTGTTACAGAGGGAAAAACATTGATATTTTATTCGAGTTACTATTTACGATGTTCGATAGGGAGTGTTGCAAATATTTTGTGCAACACCAATTCCACTTCAAAATGTTTAGTTTGCGGAGCTAGTCTCAGAGAAATGAATACAAACATTGCACTTAATCAGCCATGTCAAACATGCGGCCCGCGGGCTGCATTTTTGAGCATTTTTCTGCGGGCCAAATCAGTTTTGAAAACAGCCAGATAATGCGGTCCGCGAACAAGTTGAAAACCGTTTTTGAAAGCGCGCGCCGCTGGAACAACGATTGGTATAATAAAATGTACAATTGTACATAGTGCCATCTATGTTTAGAAGGATGAACTACACATACTCAACCTAAAACCTAAAGTCAAACGTTATCTAGCTTGCTCCATGAAATTCTATCGCGCAAAAACAATCCGCAGATAAGCTGTGTTCGATTGAGTTCAGTCGTTCGGTCGTCAGTTATGAGTCAGTTGCGATAGAGTTTCGAGTTGAGTTGCGCACTAATTGTTACAACACTTAACAGTACTTATTATAATTTATTTCGGATTCAGTTTTTAACATGTCTCTTTCAAAACCAAGTGGAAGTAAGAGGAAACTTGTAGATGAGCATCGTACCTTTCAAGAAAAGTGGGAATTAGAGTTTTTTTGCTGTGAAGTGAAAGAAAAAATCATTTGTTTGATTTGTAATAGTACAGTCGGTGTCCCAAAATTATATAATATAAAACGTCACTATGATATTCATAAAACTATGTTTGACAAGTATACAGGCGTGGTCAGAAACGAACCATTTGTTGAAGGTAAATTTATAAAAGAGTGCCTTGTAAAGCCCGCGGAAATTGTAAGTCCCGGGAGCGTGAAGGCATTTCAAAATATATCCTGTCCCGAAATACTGTCGCTGAAAGAGTTACTGAGTTGGCTGCCTATATAAGTGATCAGATAAAAACAAAATCAGACTCTTTCATTGCATTTTCTATTGCTTGTGACGAAAGTACGGATGTGTGTGGCGCAACTCGGTTGATACATATCAATGTGTATGAAGAATTACTGGAATTAGTACCATTGCGTGATACAACAACTGGGAAGGATATTTTCAATGCTGTTTATGGACTTCTGCAAAAGTACAATTTAGATTTGTCAAAACTGAGTTCCGTTGCAACAGACGGAGCTCCTTCAATGACTGGAGTAAAAAATGGCTTCGTTAAAATATTACAGACAAAGATCAGAGAAACGGGCAGTGACAAACCAGATTTTCATCATATTCATTGTATAATCCACCAAGAAGTTTTAAGTTCAAAAGTGATCAAGTTGGAAAGTGTTTTAAAGTCAGTGAAAAAAATTATAAACTTCATAAGGTCACGAGGCCTTAATCAGCGACAGTTTTCTGCATTTTCTGCATACGTGATTTAGAAAGCGAGTACACTGGTTTGCCATATTATGCAGAGGTGCGATGGCTTTCGTGTTTTGGAAACTCAAAGAAGAAATATGCGTTTTCATGGAAACAAAAGGAGAAAATGTCAGCTTATTATGCGATGTACCTTTTTTACAAGATCTTTCATTTATGGTAGATATCACAAAACACTTGTCGAACTTAAATACGAAATTGCAAGGACCATATTACAGATATGCATGATCATGTCAAAGCTTTCAAGCTTAAGAAGATGTTGTGGGAAAAATAGTTAGCAGAGGATAACCTGTCACATTTTCTGACTTGTAAGTCATATCAGGGAAGCACAAGTGTCCCAATATCATACAAAATATATTCAGAGAAAATGAGAAGCTTTCTGGCAGAATTTGAGAAGCGTTTTCAGGATTTTAAGACCGAAGAAAACAATTTTTCTCTATTTACTGGTCTCTTCACTATCGATATTGATAAGGTTCCACATCACTTGCAAGTGGAAGTAATTGAGATTCAGTGTCAGACCCATTTAAAACAAAAATTTGATAGTATTGGTACATTCGAATTTTATATGTACAGGGTGTTCCAGCGAGGACTAAACAGGGACCTATTTTCGACCTTCCTTGTATTTTGGAAAAATTCAAAATTGCCAATCGATGTATTTTTTCTTGTAGAATCCAAAAATGTCATCGAAAAAATATTTGAACCAGAAACAAAAGAGTTACGCTATGCATCAGGTGTTTTTTAAATGGAATGTATCGTTTTTTATACGATTTTTGGAAAGAGTGATTTTTTTTTTGTCCGTTCTGATTAAAAGATTTGATTTTGCGATAGCTGTTTATATTACATTTTAATGTTTTACAAACTAAAATTTTAGCTTTACCTGTTTAAAATATACGATAGGTTGGTATAGGTGATCAAGGTAAAATGACGTTTGTCAATAAAAATTGACATTATTTTAATTATTGTCGAAGTCTTCACCTAAAAAATATATATTTGACTCTGATCGAAATGAAATACTCTTTGGACGAGAGACTACAGATTGTTATGCTATTTTACAAGTGCCAAGAAAATGCAAGAGAAGCAAGAAGAAGATTTATTGCAAATTTTCATAGAAATATATCCATCATTACAATTCTAAGGATAAAAAACCTATTTGAGGAAAATAAAACTTTACATGATAGAAAAAGAAATATACAAAGAAGAAGAAATCGAGACCAGGCCATTATAAATTATTTTCAAGTTAATCCAACCAAATCTATTTCGGATGCAGTTCGGGAAGTTCAGTACGGTGGCGGTGTAAGGCGCAGAAGAGTTACCCGAGGGACTGTTCACAGGACTCTGAAAATTCATAAATTTAGGCCTTTTCGTATCCTTCCACTTCAGCACCTAACACCGGCACAAAAAAAACTTCGCTTCCAATTTGTTTCTCAAATGGTAATTCGGCAAGAAAACGAAGACCCTGATTTATTCAAAAATATTGTGTGGACCGACGAAGCTACTTTCACAACATCGGGAGTATTCAACAGACATAATAGTCACCACTGGGCCGTTGAAAATCCAAAAAAGTTCCAGACTATTAAATTTCAAGGGAGGAATTCTATTCATGTTTGGTGTGGCATAAAAAACAATAAAATTTTGGGACCAATATTTTTTAACGGGACTTTAAATGGGCACAGATATTATGAGTTTTTAGAAAACGAAATTGAAAATTTTTTGGAAGACTTACCATTGGCAGAATATCAGAATTTAATTTGGCAACATGATGGGGCGCCTCCTCATGCCGTGCATGATGTGGTTCAATTTTTAAATCGGCGCCATAACGAATGGATAGGGCGAAATGGAACATATGCTTGGCCGCCCAATAGCCCCGACCTCTCAGTTTTGGATACATTTCTTTGGGGCCATTTGAAGAACGTCGTATAAAGACAACGAAACGAAAATATTCAAGAGATCATGGGAAAAATTGTCGATGAAATAAACCGCCTTAACCAGGAAAATCATATTGTAACAGCAAGTTTAGAAAGGCTACAAAGGGGTTATCGATGTTGTTTCGAGAAAAACGGCGGTCACATTGAAAACTTCTGTTATTAGTAGTTTTATTTTATTATTTAATAATTATTTTTTATTGAATTTCTTTTTCTATCATGTAAAGTTTTATTTTCCTCAAATAGGTTTTTTATCCTTAGAATTGTATTGATGGATATATTTCTATGAAAATTTGCAATAAATTTTCTTCTTGCTTCTCTTGCATTTTCTTGGCACTTGTAAAATAGCATAACAATCTGTAGTCTCTCGTTCAAAGAGTATTTCATTTCGATCAGAGTCAAATATATATTTTTTAGGTGAAGACTTCGACAATAATTAAAATAATGTCAATTTTTATTGACAAAGCATTCAAACGTCATTTTACCTTGATCACCTATACCAACCTATCGTATATTTTAAACAGGTGAAGCTAAAATTTTAGGTTGTAAAACATTAAAATGTAATATAAACAGCTATCGCAAAATCAAATCTTTTAATAAGAACGGACATAAAAAAAATTACTCTTTCCAAAAATCGTATAAAAAACGATACATTCCATTTAAAAAACACCTGATGCATAGCGTAACTCTTTTGTTTCTGGTTCAAATATTTTTTCGATGACATTTTTGGATTCTACAAGAAAAAATACATCGATTGGCTATTTTGAATTTTTCCAAAATACAAGGAAGGTCGAAAATAGGTCCCAGTTCAGTCCTCGCTGGAACACCCTGTACCTGCCTGTTCAATACCAAGAAATGAGAAAATTTGCCTGTAAAATCCTGTCAATGTTTGGAAGTACCTATAAGTGTGAACAACTATTTTCTTTAATGAAAGGAAACAAATCTCAAGATCGCGATTGACGGACGCAGTTTTAAAAGTTATTTCCACCGATAATTTGCGCTACAAATACACAACTTAATTAAAGACAAAAAATGTCAAATATCTGGCAAAATATTTTAATTTTTGTATTTTTTTGTAATGCCCTTTTTATTGGAAATTTAATAAACAGATTTGTCCTATAATAGTACTTTTTCTCAAGATTTTCAGTAGTTTGTCTTCTTTAAGATAAGATATTATTCTAGCAAAACGTCGAAGACTAACTAAAATATGGATATAATGAGGACTCTATTATTGACCTCTGATCCGGAACTATCAAGTCTTAGACGAACTTCTACGAAAAGCTCTAAGCTTGATAATCAAATTAGGGAATATCTGTTACTCGATAAAACTTTCGATTCCGATCAATCATATCCTGTTGAGTTAGTTCTAGACTTAACCAATAGCGAGGACGACGAAGATAAAGAAAATGAATAATCGGGATGATTAAAACATATTTTTTTCCTAAGAACTTTTGTAAATATCTTTTTAGTTATCGATTTACCTAGACCTAGGTAGTTTTATAGCTTGAATTGACCTTTGGTATATCCAGAACAAATCAAAATGTATAATAATATTGTAGATCGTAATGATATATATTGACATAGTAAGACAATTCACAACAATACAAATTTTTACGCAAAGACTTTTGGGTTATCCTGTATAATATAACCGTAAAATTTTTTTTAGGTTAAACGTTTTTGATAAAACAACAAAATTCAAAGCCTTTTGATGTTAAAATGAAGAATACGAATTTAACATTTTTCATACTGCCAGTTTTATCGTTTTCACTCTGTATAAATTAAATATTAAAATTGTGATTTTATTGTTGTTTTTCCTTGTTCTGCTGACATACTTGATTATTACAAAATACAGTTAAAAGCTAAGTCATACAAAAGAAAATATGATTTTTGTCCATTGGTTCCTATCTCTCACGACACTGTGCGCTGTTGTCAAAATCGTGTCAACCAGTCAATCGGTGTTCAAAAATACAGATTTCATAATAATAATAATAATATACCCACTTAATCAACAATCAACAATTTAAGTTCTTTGAATCGGATAATTGCAATGCTGAAAATTTAGAAGAATAAAATAAGTACCGTTTTATGGCTCTCAAGATTTTAAAGTGATCAAGCAACTCATTTACATGTTATGTAAAATAAACAAACAATGGCGCTTTTATGTTAACTACACAATAAATGTCAAGGCCGTGTAATGTTCTGTTACAACCGTTTATTGCAATGTTCATTATAAAAATAATTAAAATCTTTGCATCTCTGAATGCATTTCTCAGATTTTTTTAGCGCAGAGTTAATTGAAAGTGACTTTTTGTTAGGGAATCATACAATGGGGGTTCCTTAGGACTGCTTCGCTCGGAGCCATTATCCTTTGTAGGACTAAAAGAGTTGTAGGAAGTAAAGGAAAATAGTTAAACCGTTTCAGGGTCCTTATCTTTTAAGAAAATAATATTTCATTTTTAAAGATATTTCATAGATTATCTAGTCCTCCCGGATATTTCATAGATTACCTAGTCTGCATTTGAAGTTTGGAATAATTGATTTGAATAAAATAACTTGTAACATTATTTATGTCGGAGAGAATTCGGTTATTTTTACAAAAATGGGAGTTAATTTTACCAGTGAAGTAAGAAAAAATACCGTATGGAAACCTCAAAAATGAAAAACTGTTTTTTCTACGACCGTGCATAAGTAAACACTTTCCCGCATATATTTTGTTGCTGAAAATTGCATTTTCTCGCTCTAGTGCTTTTATATTAATTTAAACTAAAATTTTTAAAATTTGCACACTTACACAAACTTTTAATGGGCGAATATAGTTATTTTTCTAATAATTGCGCAAAGTAATAATTTCCCGCACGCAAATTCGCGTCGTTCGGATAACCTCTAAGTGCGGGAAAGACACCTTGCGCAAGTGTTAGGAACAATATTTTTACTACGAGTGTTACAAATTTTCCCCCTCCCTGTATTGTAAGCAACCTATTTTGACACTGCTTTGACAGACGTAAGTGAAAGTTACTCAACAAGGTACTGGTTGCCCTTAACGACAGGATTTAAGTCAACTTACATCCCTAGGGAAATAATAATCTAAAATTATTATAAGTAGCAACATATTACAAAAATCCGGTGATTTTAATTGAAATGAATTTTATTGGTACAATTATTACAATTATTCACATTATTAACAACATTTGGAAACACGTTTTCTCGTTTCTTTTCGATGTGTATTACATTTTCTGACTCCACAGATCCTTCGTTTCTAACCAATGTTTCTGTCACTGTTGAAGCACTGCAAGAGACTTCTGACTGGGTCTTATTGTATACAATTTTATTCGCTACTTCCTTTTTATTATTGAGGCTCTCAGCTACGTTGTAACAAACTTTTCCGTTCGTTACAATGTTTGGTTCACAATTCAATTTAAACTAAATAATATTAACAATTTTCTGATTAATAGCATCAAATCACAATTTTACTGGATTAACAATTGCTTGGACTATTAAGTACCGCACGCATGGCACCGAAGTTATTATATCGATCCCGAATCAACAGATCGCAAATTCTCGCTTTGTAAAACACGTTCGAAGGTAATTTCTAGATTCAGATTTCGTCCGTCACATTTAAAATAAAATTTATAAATATGCTTTTCAATTTCATGAATATTATTACAAAATGGTCCCTAATTGATTCTTTATTAGGTGTATCACATAGATAGTTGTATTGAGAAAATTTCCTGAGTTTTAAATTGATCAAATATTAACTATTAATTGGGTTTTTCATTATTAAAAATCTTAACTGCCAAAAATAGATTCTGAATTGGCGCCATGTTTTGGTGAGACATACATAGTGGGTCAGTCGTTTCGAGCCTCTTTTGCAAAATTTCTATTGTTGAAAGCAAACATGAGATAAGTTAGTTGGAATTTAGTTAATATTTTAACTTAGTCAGCCTAGATGCTGGATTAAATCCAATAAAATCTCAATTCAGTAATGGATTACTGCTTTCTTAAGCCATAACATATGGTAAGTTAATTTTGAGTGTTTTCTGGCAAGAAAAATTACATGTTTGTGCATTGTGAACATGTTGACTCATTTCGCAATTTTGTTTCAGGTTTTTTTTTTCTTTTAACATTTTTCCTCTTCTCTACAATGTTTTCCCTACCACTTTCAATGGTTTTAATTATTAATTGGAAAATGGATATTAAAAGTAAATAATCAATAGAATGAAAAGTGATTCCTGGGCGAGGAAAATTTAATGGTAACTGTTTTGTGGTAAATCTTCTCAATTCCTGGAGGAAGAAGTCCTTTTTTAGTACCGTGTGGTAATTTTTTTGGACAAGTGCTGTGTGGCCAGTTCCAGGGTGTCATTGTTCCTGTTTTGGACTTGGGTAGTCTACAAGGAATGACGCCATAGCCAGGATATACTCCCGGAGATATGTTGAAAAGATAAGTGATTTATAATTTTCTTATTTTCGCTTCTTTGGACTGATGTAGTGGCCATGCATTAATTCATTAGGAATTACTTAATGCTTATTTGAAAACTACATACAGAAACCTCTCTTCAGTCTTCAATTCCTTCTTTTTATTAATTAATAATTATCTTAAAAAAATATATAAATGGTATAAATTATAAATTATTGTAAAATAGATAGATATATCAAATTTAATGTAGGTATAAATTAATACTTACACTGTGTATAAATATTGTCTATGTGGTATTGGTATATTTACTTGTAAAAATTATTATCTGCTAAAATATTAATTTCTTAAAGATTTTTGGACATTTACATTTATCCTAATTAGGTATAAAATTTTTATTTCTTATAAGTTATGTGAGTGTATATTAAATCAAGGTATCATACTAGTGAGCAATACCATTGATATTTCACTAATTTAAATTTAAGATTGTGGCATTTTATTTCATGGTAAATTTATTGGGATTATGGAACTGAAATTTTGATTTTCTTTTCTATTGTAATTTTCCTCTAATATCAAATTGGACTTTTTGAATTAAAATTTCTCTTATTCTATCTTAATTTGAATTTATAATAACTTGACTATTTATGATTAAATTTTTTCTACTTAAGATATTTGTTTAATAGTGTCTAGAATTATCTAGAATCATGTTGTCATTTTAGAAGTTTTGCATAAGGTCAAATAGCCGATCATAAAATTGAGTTTCATTGTTTGCTTGTTGAAAAAGAACTTCATAATATCAACTAATCAAATTAAATCAAACTGATTTAAGATCAGCTGCTTTACTAATTAATATTCAACAACCGAACACATAATTGAGTTTCATTGTTTGTTTGTTCGAAAAGAACTTCATATTATCTACTAATTAAATTAAATCAAACTAAAAAAAGATCAGCTGCTTAACTAATTGATAATCAACAACCGAACACATAATTGAGTTTCGTTGTTTGTTTGTTCACAAAGAACTTCACATAAATAAAATTCAATCATACTGATAAACTATCAGCTGCTTATTTAACCCATTTAATTTCTTTAGATCTATATGATTTTCTTATCCTTGCTGACTTAAATCGTAATTTATTATCTTTGTTAAATTGAATCGTTTGAATATTTTAACTTAATTTTATGAGAAAATGTACTTTCTAACCTTAATTTAATAATTAATTGATTTTTATGCATATATTGAGAAAAAATAAATAATTTTCTATTGTAAGAGAAATTTAATTTCACTTACACTTCTAAATTGTTATTAATCTATATATGTGGAAATTTATAAACTGACGTATGTCAGGTACTTATATTGTAAAAATTGAAAACAATATTCAAAAAAAAATACAGTCCAAGAAAAAATAAATTGGTAGTTACGTGATTTTGTTTTTCATTTATTTAATTTAGGTCACATTAGCATATATTTTATCTTTATTTTTTATTAAATATCTAAATCTAATTATTTTAAGTTGCTCTCTTCCTTTATTTTATATCTGTATATCTTTCTTCTTCGAGCTCCTATAGCTCTGGCGCCCATAGCCAAATTATAAAAAAACTTTTCCAACGTTTGCTAAGTTCAATTAGCCGGAGTATTTTACATTAAAATTATAATCTTATTAAGTTGCTATAACCTCACTTTCTGCAATAGTAGCGGATTTCCATCCACCATGTCGCTTGATAGCCAATACATCAACTCCAGTATTTGCTAATAAAGTTGCCGATGTTGTTCTAAAAGAGTGTCCAGTATACATTTTGAAGTTCTCAAACTTTAGAAATTTCGCAATTTCACTTGGAATTGAGGAAAACGTATTTTTCCCGACAGGCTGGTTTAAGCACTTTCCATTTTGATATCGCATAAAGAAGCGTGGATTAATAGTCGTTTAATTATTGTTAAATTATTTTGAAATGACACACTGTGTTGTTTGTTGTTTGCACTTCCCTCTTTTAAAATTTATAAAAAAACGTTGATGTGTTGTTGATGGTGATCTTAGGGCTGTATATTTTCTAGAAAATAGTAGATACTATCCATTGGTAATGTCGTCGGATATAACAAAAGAGCGTGAAGTGTAATTTTTTGAATCCTGAATTTTGATCACAATTAAATTTCTTTTGTCTTCAATGTCAACTGTTGTTAGTTTGCTAATTCTTTTCTTCTGAAGGCGCCTGCAAGCCCAATAATAGTCGCAACTTTCAACGAAAGGTTAATATCATCTGGTGCCTTATTCATGAAATCCGATATGTCTTCTTCTGTAAAAATATTTGATTTCTTTGGTTTGAAGCCAACATTTTGATTTTTGGTAAAAGCAGTTAATTTGTAGAATTTGCTTATATCTATATTATCATTAACTTTTAAAAAGCTCTTAAGCATTGAGTATTCAGCTCACAAAGTATTTGGTCTAAATTCTTTGCTTAATTCAAGTAAATAAGCTGATATTGTCAAAAACTTTTTAAGTTTGTTTTTCTTTTATTACGTGCAATCGTATCCTCCGCATAAAATCCAGAAGATGAATTAAATAGACCTATAATATTTTCATATAAAGAAAGAGGATAAACATATAAATACCTGCAGTTGCAAAAATGTTTGAGCGATGTCACTTCAAAGTCAGATTGACAAGTCAGTGACAAAATGAGTAATAGAAAACAATTTTCGGGTTTTTTTGCATCCACAAGCAGAAAAAATGGTATTTAGTCTAATAAAATATTACGAAAATTCACCGGCCAATATCTAGGAGACAGTAGCAAAAGCTCTGGGAATCGGTATAAGGACTGTGCAGAAATATGTGCATGAAAAAAAGCATGATTTATTACTGAAGAAGATTAAGAAATGTACATGAAAAAAGCCAAAGACAGAAGACTTAAGTGACAATGTAAAAATGGATGCTCATAATGCAATTTACGATTTATACACATCAAAAACTAATATAACCCTTCAAGTTTTAAAAGAAGCTTTAAAAAATCGAGGCATATTGGAATCGAAATCTTGGCAGGACGAGTCTGTAAAAATTGTCAAGAGAAAAAAAGGATGTGGGACGGGAAAACGGTTCATTATTTTGCATGCAGGTTCTTCAACAGGATTTCTCTCAGGTGCAAGTTTACTGTTTTCTTCAACATCCAAAAGTATGGACTACCATGATAATATGAACTGTGAACTGTTTGAAAAGTGGTTAAAAGAACAACCGATTGCAAATTTAGATGCTCCAATTTTAATCATTCTGGACAATGCATCTTATCATTCAAGAATCTTAAATAAACATTCTACTTCATCCTGGAAGAAAAGTGATATTTATGACTGGCTAATAAAACAAAAACAAAATCCATTACCCAATATGCTGTAACTAGAACTTCTTTTAATGGCAAAATCTATTAAAAAACCAACAATATATGCCGTAGATGAAATATTACGGGAAAATAGACATGAGGTTTTACGATTGTCGCCATACCATTGCCAGTTTAACGCACTAGAATTAATATGGTCTGGGGCAAAATCATATTACGAAAAACACGTGAACGATGGTCTTACATCAGATGAAGTGCAAATTGTTTGGCAAGATTCATTAAATTATATTACGCCGGAGTACTGGAAGAAATCTGTGGAACATACGGAGAAATTAATGTGGGATTGGTGGAATCGAGAACGAGTTCTAGATGTCGAAATAGCAATAATGATCATTGCGCCATTTGAGGACGACTTAGAAGATGAGGACTTTTTAAGTCATGATAATATTTTTTAGTCTATAATATTAAAAAGTTTCTGAAGGGTTATATTAGTCTTTGACGTGTATAAATCATAAATTGCATTATGAATATCCATTTTTGCATTGTAACTTAAGTCTTTTGCCTTTGGATTTTTTCGTGTACATTTCTTAATCTTCTTCGGAAGTAAATTATGTTTTTCTTTTCATGCAGTTTTTGTACATTCCTTATATTGATTCTCAGAGCTTTTGCCACTGGCTCCTAGATATTAGCCAGTGAATTTTAATTTAAATTTTTTTTTATTAGATTTGACACCATTTTTTGCTTATTTTTTTAGTACAATTGTAATTTTGTAGGCAATAAATAAATAATATAGAATACTTGTTCTAATTTTAAAGCGTGTTTAAAATAAGTAATTTTTTTTTTATTAATTATAAGAGAAAATTTGATATATAAAAATCGGTAAAATCGCTTTACCAGACACTCGGGCTAACCAAAAATACAGGCTATATATATATATATATATATATATATATATATATATATATATATATATATATATATATATATATATATAATCTTCTCCCCTAGGCCCTCAGTACTCCGTCCAATAAATCCACGTTTATCAAACCACAATGTTGTGGGAGTAATGGTAAAATTTCGGTTTTTTTTTCAAATATTCCCATTAGTTTTGTGTTCTTGCCCCCATTGTATGGTCTTTATGCCATATAAAGTGTTTCTTACTGAAAAAAATTAAAAAAAGATAGAGGCAGCAGATAAATATTCATTAGTCTGCAAATGTCAGATCGGAAATAGCCATATTCAGAAATATTCAGATATTACCATAAGCAGTAATTAATTGTTGTCCTATTTTTGTCAAAAAAATTTTCATACATTTTTATAAAATAAAACCAGTTTAGTACAACCGAGGGAATTGAGAAATCATGTTTTCCGGCATCTAGGGACCCTTAAACGTAAAGATCTGAAAAAATCTCACGAGGGAAGTAATAACGAATTATCTTTTTGTTTTTAACAAAAGTGTATAATATTTTTGCAACATAAAATTTTTTTGTTATCACAATACAAAAAAAACAAGTTTTTCTTTGCACAGGGGTGGCCCTCATTTAAATAAATGCCACTGTATAAGTGGTTAGATTTTTGGGTCAAGCGGGGCTCATAATATTTGGTGATTGATAAAAAAATTTCACTTTCATTAAGTGGCTGTATAAACAGAACATATCCTGATTGTTCTACTGATTCGAACCGCCTTCCGACTTTATTAAGGCGTTTGCCATTTTGTGTATTTTTGTTTTTGCCAACCAAAAAATTTTAAACAAATCCATATTTAGCGAATTTTCTTATTTAGTCCCTCGGCATTTAATATACAGGGTGGTTCACGTTGAGTGTCCTATTAAAAGTTCTGGAGAACTATAAAAGGGATTTTTTTCAAATTCGGCATACGGACATAATAGGTAATAATCTATATTTTAAAAATATTTTCGCAAGTGTAGCGTTGCCACATCTCTCCGAAACCAATAGCAACATTGAAATTTCAAATAGAACACCCTATATTTTAATGCAGTTTCTGATTCTACGCACGATTTTAAGTAATTTTGTTAACATCTTCCTATACTTATCTCCTACCATTTTCTCTAAAAAAATTAATTGATGATTTTTTTTTAGAAAATCACCACGTTAATAAAATTTTATATTTACCTGCGTAAGCGAGATAATTACTAGATCTTTTTTCTGGGTTAGAGAGTGCATATATTTAAAATAACTATATGTTAGAATAGCGATATATCATACAGGGTGTCATATAAAAAGGACATTTTTATCGAAATTAAGTAATGGTGAAAACTCATTTATTTTAAATACAACACCCTGTATTTTATGGTATCTTTGAATAAACCAATACCTTACCTACAATATTTCCATATATGTTCCTATACCCATCTCCCACCATTTTTTAGATACGAGCCAACTTTGAATATTTTCCTGTTTTCAAAGACTTTCACTTAACTAGTTAGGCCATGTAAGGTTTTATTTAACTCGTACTGACAAATATTTGAAATAAACAGACAGTTTTAAATACAGTGAATATTCCAAAATGTATTTTTTTAAATACAATTTGTAACCTAAAGGTGTTAAATATTATAAGTGATAATTAAACAAACAGAAAATACATAATCGTTAATTTTTAGCAAAAGAAAGATAATTAATTGTTAAATTGCTTAAAATGGCCACCATTCGCATTAAGGCATTCGTGCAAACATGTTAATTGGTTTCTTGTTGTTGCTCTTCGTATTTCCTCAGGATTTAATTCGTCAAAAGCTCGACGTACTCGATTTTCTAGATCCTGGAGATTTTGTATTGGATTTCCTACATACACTCGCTCTTTGATGGTTCTCCAAAGGTAAGAATTCCATATAATTTTTGACTCACTTCATTGCTGCAATGTGCAGGAGCCCAATCCAATTGGTACCAGCAAGAAATCAGTAATTGTAGTGGTAACTCATCCAAAAACTCATTAACTGTAGTTCTTAAAATATCCAGATATTTATTCGAAGTTAAATTTTCATCGTAGATACAATAAGCAAATTTATTGTCCATCAGTAACCAAAAAACATTAAACCCGAATTGAAACTGAAATCTTCGTTCTATAACCAGTTTTGGCTTTTCAGCCGCCCAAAAATAACTATTTCGTCTATTAAATATTCCTTCCCTCGTAAATTTCGACTCGTCAGTCCAGATAATTTTTTTCAAAAATAGTGGGTCTTCCTCAATTTTAGTTAGAACTATTTCGCAAAATTCAGTACGTCTCTGAAAATCTTCTGGTAAAAGGCCTTGCTGGGTGATAAATTTAAATGGTTGAATGTTATGTTTGCTTAGAATACGTTGAATTGTTGAATATGAAAGTCCTAGATCTATTTCAGCACTTCTAATTGATGCTTGAGGGTAAACGTTAAAATATCCAAGTACATTTATTTCATTGCCTTCATTATCAGTTTTTTGTATGATCTATGTTTTATAATTTTGCTGTGATTTTTAAAATTTGCTTCATATCTGAAATATGAAGGCAAAATAAATAGAAAGCCTAAAATGCTGTGTACACGTACGAAAGAATTGTACCAAAAGAGAGGATGTCAGTATTAATGTGTATAATCAGAGTCCAAGGACCATCATCAAAATATTATGTTATGCACGTTAATACTGACAACCTCCTGTTTTTTCAGCAACATAAATTGATTTTTAAGGAAATAAAAACTATTATTGCATTTAGTACCTTCTAAATTTTTTCCTGTGCATAGGAGGTAAATGAGGATACATCTCGTTAAATTTTCTGCAGGTTCTTGAAATAACTTTGTTACACCCTCCATGAATGTAAAATCAATTTAAAATATCAATATTGGAATATTCAATTGCGTTTTCCATTTTTACGGAGCATCAATTGAAAACTATCTGTTAATGTCAAAAAGATGCCAGGAAGAAGTAAACAAAACCTTCCATGGGCTACCAAGCTAAGTTATTCGTTAAGCGAGTGGTTTTGTTATGGTAGTCTTTGAAAACAGGAAAATATTCAAAATTGGCTTATGGCTAAAAAATGGTGGGAGATGTGTATAGGAACATATATGGAAATATTGTAGGTAAGGTATTGGTTTATTCGAAGATGCCATAAAATACAGGGTGTCGTATTTAAAATAAATGAGTTTTCACCATTACTAAATTTCGATAAAAATGTCCTTTTTATACGACACCCTGTATGATATATCGCTATTCTAACATATAGTTATTTTAAATATATGCACTCTCTAACCCAGAAAAAAAAATCTAGTAATTATCTCGCTTACGCAGGTAAATATGGAATTTTATTAACGTGGTGATTTTCTAAAAAAAAATCATAAATTAATTTTTTTAGAGAAAATGGTAGGAGATAAGTATAGGAAGATGTTAACAAAAGTTACTTAAAATCGTGCGAAGAACCAGAAACTGCAATAAAATATAGGGTGTTTTATTTGAAATTTCAATGTTGCTATTGGTTTCGGAGAGATGTGGCAACGCTGCACTTGCGAAAATATTTTTAAAATATAGATTATTACCTATTATGTCCGTATGCCGAATTTGAAAAAAATCCCTTTTATAGTTCTCCAGAACTTTTAATAGGACACTCAACGTGAATCACCCTGTATAAAATAATCTTAATATATATTGCGTAATATAATAAAAAAAACTATTTTCTTTCTCCCTATTTAGTAAATAGCCCATCGAGATTTAATAGCTTGATAAAACAGTCACACAACATTTTAGTATTCACTGTGTTTTCTGATTTGATTCACAATGTTGGTGACCTTTGGACCTGCACGATAAGACCGCATTTGACTATAACATGATTTTTTCTAAAACAACACAAGGAGGAGCAAAAGCCCCAGCAAGCAGTAAGTGGTTGATAAAAATAACGTCAATGA
The DNA here is from genome assembly GCA_030620095.1 of Kuschelorhynchus macadamiae. Taxonomy (NCBI): domain Eukaryota; kingdom Metazoa; phylum Arthropoda; class Insecta; order Coleoptera; family Curculionidae; genus Kuschelorhynchus; species Kuschelorhynchus macadamiae. The sequence goes on from JAUTXW010005440.1 coordinate 752,056, forward strand.
AAATGTATGCCCTCTAAGATTGTTTCTTAAACTAATGGATAAAAGAGGATCTACCATAACTACAGACAGACTATTTTTAACGATACACTCGAATTGGCAAAAAGGCCATTGGTACAAAAATATGTCTTTGGGCGTAAACATCTTGACAAAATGGACAAAACTCTCTGCACAAAGAATTGGTCTCGAAACCAAGAAGTTTAACATTACTTAAGTTAGCAACATGACGATAAGGACAACAACGGCCAGATCAAAGCGTAAAAGCAAATTCTTGCCATACCTACAATATTTATATAAAAAAAATCTCAGAAAAAAACAAGAGATAAGAACTAGAACAACGTTAGGGATTGCGAAAGATCGCCGCCAATAACGGGTTTTTAAGTATTGAAATGAAGATAGACTACTTTCATTGCCAACTCGGATTAAAAAACGAAGGTAACCAAGTAACCGAGCCATATTACCCACCTATATGGTATAACTATTTTATAATATGAACGAATGAGCAAATGTTAATAATTATCGTAGGTGGTTTTTTTACTGTTTCTTTGATCGTAAACATTGCATATTGCGATCCATAATTATAACCTTTAACAGAATTGCATTTAATTGGTATTTCTAATCGAATTTTATAATTTATGTGGTACTTAATTTATACAATAATTTAGAAAGTAATTGTTTTTGGCTATTTTTTTGGACATCGCGACGGGATTTGAAGATTTAAATGTTATTTATGCAAGCTGTTAAACCAGACTACAAAATTTCCTTCATTTTATCTGTTCCGAAAGAGTTCAAAAACGATTTTGTGTTTCTATTTGCGAGGTTAACTTAATCCTTGGTGAAATATAAAAAAAATAATTTGAAAGTTTTTAAAATTTTTAGGCATTTTTTGAAATAAGATTTTTTTTCTCAAAAAATTGAATTTTTCTAACATATTAATCTGAAACTTGTTATTAGCCGTTTGATGTAAAGTTTTCTTACTAGAGAGCCCTTAAGTTTTAGTTTTTTATACGCTGTAGGGCCTGCATTCTGCAGAAAATATACAGGTTGTGCAAAAATATGGTAAAATTTGTTAAAAAGGTACTGTTCCTAAAGACCATGTTCATCATGTTCATGTTCCTTAAGTCTAGTTGATATTGAGCGTCCTGTTTCTCCCACATACACTGCTCCACCGGAGCAAGGCATTTTATATACTCCTTCTGTTTGGAAAGGTACAATATCTTTTGGGGATCGCAAGCATTGTCCAATCTTCTTATGTGTATTGAAGATTGTACGTATATTGGACCGCCGAAGTAAACGTCCTATTTTGTCTGTAGTGTTATGTACGTAGTGAAGAACAACACTACCACAGGAGCAAGGAATTTTATACAGGGTGTAATTTAATTGATGGCTGAAAATGCAGGATATGTTTTCTTAGCTTATTTAAGAAAGAAAGGTTCATATGAACATACGTCCTAAACCTCTCAACTTTTGAGCTACAGGGTGTTTTCTTATCATAACTTTAATACTGTTCTTAGTATTTTCATAAAATTTGGCACGCACCTATTAAGCACCAATAGGTATTTTTTGATGTAGAATATTTTTTGATAATTTTACCAGTGGCGTCCGTGCGGATTGTCGACTGGAGATTAAAAAAAAAAAGTATGATACGCCACTGCTTTTTCCGGAATTAAAAATCTTTTTTGAAATCCTCATTTATTTTGCGACAAATTTAATTTCTTAACTTGTTTTCGTCCAACGCATTGTTTTCGCGTAAAAAAATAAAAATTGTTTTCATGTATTTGTGGTATAACGAAGAGCGATATCCAAATCGTATCATTCCCGATGCCAGACTGTTTTCGAGAATACACAGAAGACTACATGAAATTGGGAGTCTTAGCATTGACAATAGTTCCAAAGAGGAAGCTGTTTTGAACACAATTAAAGAACATCCAGACACAAGTACTACGAAAATTGCGGTGATGCTAAATGTTTCCCATTTTCTTATTTGGAAAATACTTGTTGACAATTTACTATACCATATCATAAAGGGTTCAACCACTACTACCGCGTGATGGATTAAATTTCTGTCGATGGTTTTTTCTAAAAACAGGGCAGAAGAAAACCCACACACAATTACTGAGGCTCATCATCAGGAGCAGTTTTCCGAGAATGTGTGGGCTGGATGGAATATCCTACCGGCACTTTCTTGAAAACGATTTGCCAATTTTGCTCGAGGATGTACCTCTTTAATTAAAAGAAGAAATGTGGTACATGCACGATGGTGCTCCTGCACATTTTAGCATCCATGGTAGGGAATTTCTAAATGAGGCGTTTACCAATCGCTGGATAGGACGTGGAGGAACTCAATCTTGACCTCCCAGGTACCCTGATTTAAATAGTTTAGACTATTTTTTGTGGGGGCACCTCAAGACTTTAGTTTATACCACACCGGTTCAAACTGTAAAAGAACTAAGGCAAAACATTTTACTTTCTTGCCAAATTATAAGATATACTCCTGGAGTTTTTGAAAAGGTTCGCCAATCCATGAGAAATAGAATTGAAGCCTGTATTCTAGCAGAAGGAGGACATTTTCAACAATTGTTGTGATAATTAAATTAAATATTAGTTTATTTTATGCATAGAAGTTGTCAAAACTTGTAAGATTTTTTTTTAGTTTTCATTCATTGCAAAATCGCTAGAATCTCAAGTGGCAGTTTGTAGGTAAGATGTGTTTTTGCCTAATTTTTATTAAATTAAAGTCAATCGATTAAAATAGCCATTACTACAATTCAAGTGTAACACAAAAAATGTATTAGTAGCAGTGCCGTACCATATTTTTTTAGAAAAATCTTCAGTCTATATCCCGTACGGACACCACTGGTAGAAATATATATATATATAATAATAAATAAAGAATTTTTTTTAAAATTTTAACACCCTGTAGTTCAAAAGTTGAGAGGTTAGGACGTATGTTCATATGAACCTTTCTTTCTTAAATAGGCTAAGAAATCACATCCTGCATTTTCAGCCATCAATTAAATTACATCCTGTATACTTCTTTAGTTTGAAAAGATACAATATAATGTATACCTTTTTTAAATGTGTTCAGATTATTTGTTGCATTTAGATTGACAAACAAAAATCTTTTTTTGGCTTTTTCGCAACTGAATAAAAATATTTAACTTTAAATTAATTGAAGCAGATATTTAATATAATTACATGCCTCAACATGTAGACTAGTCTGTCTACGGAATGTTTCGATACATAATATAAATAATATTATTTAAGCAAGCATAACAAATTATATCATTTACCTTAAGTTTTAAATATCTGCTCCAATTAATTTAGAGTTAAATATTTTTATTCAGTTGCGAAAAAGCCAAAAAAGATAATGTCTACCGTTTGACCACGAGATTACTTTCCGGCTGCCGTTTTTGTATTTCGCTATCGTTAATAACGAAACTTGGTAGGCTATTACACTAACAAAACATCATTTTTATACATCTATGACGAGTGCTTCCGACTTCCGATTTCACCGGTAGTGACCCCAACTTTTAATTTTTAAATGGGACACCCTGTATATTTTTGCTTTTTCGGATTCTGCAGATCGTTTTACGTCCGAGTGCACCGTTTTTATATCAAATTTTGTCTAAATTTTATTTGTAAATTAAGTTTTCCCTTTCCATCTAGAGTGCCATGATCATTCTAAAATGACTACGTACTTTACCATCTTTTAGAAAAATACTAACTTAATTTTACTTTTGCAAACTTTTTTGACAGAGCTGGAAAAATTGAAATGGAAGCATATCACTTTCATAACATTACTAAATGCAGTATTTCATTACGAAACGTTTCTACTAGGTAGGTAATAGTTATTTATACTATAAGGGATGTAAGTAACATTTACCAGCCGAGGACGAGTTGCTGGCAAAAAAGTTCTAGATTGGTTAATGTACTTACATCCCATATAGTATATAACATTTTTCCCCCTCCCTGTATTGTATATTTACAAGAAAATGATGGATATATTTTTGGATTTTCATTATCATTATATTCGATAGCATTCTTATTAAATTATGAAGGCAGTCAACGTCAAGTTGACAATTCATAGCGAAAAATTTGAAGAAGTCGAATTGTTTGATTCTGTGTGGACAAAATGGATGTTTCAGACATAGATGAATCAACGAATATTGCTTGTTTATCTCTACTACCGGAAAAGTCGAAAAAAAGGTATGAAGCAACATATAAATCCTTTAAGAATTGGTCCCAAAGCAAGACGGCTACTGCAGTCTCAGAAACCTTGTTTTTTGGCGTATTTCCACGAAAAAAGTGCTATATTGAAGTCCCCATCAAGCTTATGATGTGAGTATTCGATGTTGAAGTTCATTCTTTTTATAGAGGACAATATAGATATTTCTAAGTATCCAAAACTTCGAGCATTTTTGAAAAGAAAAAAATGATGGTTATAGACACAAAAAACCGAATGTATTTAACAGGGAAGATGTGAATAAGTTCATGCTTGAAGCCCCCGATGATATACAGTGACCGTCTAAAGTCCGTTCCCCCCGTACTTTTGAGTCAACTCGTATATCGCAACGAAATTTGGAGGGCTTAAATAGGAGATGAAAAGCTATTTTTTTATGAAAAAATGAGAGCTAAAAGTTATAAAATGGCGGCTACGCGCCATCTTGAATTAATATTTTAAATACAACACCCCGCATATTATTCCATTTTCAAAATCTGCTCATTATTCTTAACATTTTTTTCCAATACACTTTATTCCTAAATGTAATTGCTTTCGAAATAATGACGTTTGAAAATTGACATTTTGGTCATTTCAAATTCAATCAAAAATACGATCAAGTTTGCGTTGGAAACAAAATCGTTGTCGCGGTAACATCTTGATAACTAACTGTCAAATAGTCCGTTGAGCATCTTAATTATTTTATGAAAAGTGTGACCATGGCTCGCAGTTTACACGATAAATTTGAAGCAGTTTTGATTTTTGGAGAAGCTGGAAGAAATTTTCGTCTAGCAGTCCGTATGTTTAACGATAGATTTCCCGAAAACCCTATTTCGCGGTCATATTTGAGCAAACTTTTAAATAAGCTCCAAGCAACTGGTACGATGAAAGATGCTCCAAGATCAGGAAGACCACCTCTTTCAGAAGAAAAAAAAATTGAAATTGTTGCTGAAATTAATCCTACTCAGTCAACGTCTGCAGTTGCTGAATCCTGCGAAGTAAGTTCGAAAAGTGTCCAAAGAGTCCTAAAAAATGAAAAATTTCATCCCTATAAAATGAAAATCCTGCATGCTCTCACGGAGGATGAGCCAGACCGGAGGGTTGAATTTTGTGAGTGGTTAACAAGAAAAATTGAAGGAGAACGATCCTTCCTAAAACGTGTATGTTTCTCAGATGAATGCGCGTTTTTCCTTAATGGAAAAGTCAACAAACAGAACGTACGATACTGGAGCGATACTAATCCGCATATTTTTAGAGAAGGGCATACCCAGTTTCCTGAAAAAGTTAATGTTTGGGCGGGGATCTTGGGCAACCACGTTGTTGGACAGATTTTCATCAGAGGCAATCTTACAGGAGATCTTTACAGAAATCTGAAATTGAAACTGAAATTGAACCTCGAATAAATCAAATTGTATTAAACAATCAGGAAGAGTTTGAAAATCGTGAAATCATATTTCAGTAGAACGGAGCACCTTTCCATTTCTATCGCATGGCTAGAGAGTTCCTCGATACAAACTTTCCTGGGCGATGGATAGGTCGCAGGGGAAGTACAGAATGGCCACCAAGATCTCCGGATCTTACCCCTCTAGATTTTTTCCTTTGGGGATATCTGAAGTTAAAAATCTACGCCACTGAATGTCAAACAATAGAAGAGTTGGAACGCAGAATAAGAGAAGCATGTGAAGAAATAGATGAACAGACTTTCATCAACGTGAGAGAAGCTATTCATAATAGGGCACTTTATTGTCAAGATTTAGGAGGGGGCCACATCGAACACTTAATAAAATAATTATTGTTGGGGTTAAATAAGGGTTATTCAAAAATAAATAAAATATTTTTTTACCAACTAATTTGTTTTCCTTGTGAATTTACAGAACAAATTCGTAACCTTCAAGATTTTCCGGTAAGTGGTACTGTTTATCCTTAAAATACTGTCTTTACGCCTTTTGTTAGTCGAATTCATTAAAAGATTTAACTACAAATTAATTAAAAAATTTAGTTAGCAGAATTTTTTATCGAAAGTGACTAAAACCATTACTTCATTTTAAACCGGATTTTCAATTTTCAAACGTCATTATTTCGAAAACAATTACATTTAGGAATAAAGTGTATTGGAGAAAAATGTTAAGAATAATGAGCAGATTTTGAAAAAGGAATAATATGCGGGGTGTTGTATTTAAAATATTAATTCAAGATGGCGCGTAGCCGCCATTTTATAACTTTTAGCTATAATTTATTAATAAAAAAATAGCTTTTCATCTCCTATTTAAGCCCTCCAAATTTCGTTGCTATATACGAGTTGGCTCAAAAATTAGTAGGGGGGGAACGGACTTTAGACGGTCACTGTATACTTATTGATGAAGGTCGCAATGGTAATGGGAGTTGCTGGAACGTGCCGTTCAAATGAACTCTGTGAAATGAAAATGGACAACGTTAAAATAAGTCAAGAAATCATAATGTGACCATTCCTGACTCCAAAAATGGAATGTCACGTACATTTACAGTGACAAAAAGCGACGACACTCAGGTTTGTCATTTCAAAATAATTCAAAAGTACATTGATACAAGATATCAAAATGGAAAATGCTTCAACCAGTCTGTCGTGAAAAATACGTTTTCGTCAATTTCAAGCAAAATTGCGAAATTTCTAAAGTTTGAGAACTTCAAGATGTATACTGGACACATTTTTAGAAGAACATCGGCAACTTTATTAGCAAATACTGGACTTGATGTATTAGCTATCAAGTGACATAGTGAATGGAAAGTTACGTAGCTGAAAGCATCAATAATAAAAAGGAAGTAACGAAAAAAATTTTATACAATAAGACCCAGTCAGAAGTCTCTCGCAGTAAAATGTAATACACATCGAGAAGAAAGGAGAAAACGTGTTTCCAAATTTTATTAATAATGTGAATAATTGTAATAATTGTACAGGGTGGCCCACATAAGATGACCCACTACCTTATCTCATAATCTGTACGAGATAGGGAAAAAAGTTTTATACAAAAGTTTCTTGGGTTTATCTAAATTTTTTAAATATTGTATTTTTATATATACAGGGTGTGTCATTTTGCGTTGACAGATGTCAACTTTGTTATTTTAAATGGAACACCCTGTATATTATTATGGATTTGAATAGCTCTCTTAGAGACGATTTCAATAAGATGGGTCTACGAGGCACCGTTTCGGAGATATTTACGATCATCTTCAATTTTTGACATACTTTCAACTTGTTGTATCTCTGGTATTTATCAACTTTTTTTGTTTCATTTTTGTGCAGGAAAAAACATAATTTTATGCTTTATTGGACGTTTAGGTAAAAATATTGAAATTGAAAAAAAATGTTACAGTGTTGTCACGTTTTGCGTACCATCAGTTTTCTCAAGATTTTTAAATGCAACCCCCTATATTTTATAACGGATTTAAATAGAGCATCGAAAGACGATTTCAACGATATATTATAACATAGGTTTACAAGTCACGGTTCCCGAGTTTTGAGGATTTTCTTCAGGAATCAATTTTAATATTAAACAATTTTTACTAAACATAACATAAACAATTAAACATGACATAACAAGAACAGAGACAAAAAAATAAACATTACTTAAATTAAATTTTCTATATAAGCACCTTCCTGTGCTATACATGTTGTATAAATAATGTCTAATTTTTTTATTGCCCTACGAACTGATCCACTCTCATTGATCAAATGGATCTCTTCCATTATTCTCCCACTTAAATCGTATACGTTATTAACTTTATTCTTATACACTTTGTCTTTAATATTTCCCCATAAAAAAAAAATCTAGTGGAGTTAAATCGGGACTCCGAGCTGGCCAGGGTATTGACCCAAATCTGCCAATCCACATTGGAAATCTTTCATTTAACCATTCAATTACAGGTCTTACGGTATGGTACGGCGCACTGTCTTGTTGAAATACAAGACCATCTTTAATTTCATCCGGTAATTCATTAATAAGAGGTTGTATTTCATTTTGCAGCAAACTGTGGTATCACAGTCCGTTAAGAGTCCTATCATAAAAAACCGGCCCAATCACTCGGTCCTTTATTATTCCGCACCAAACATATACACTTTGATGTCCCTGCTTTCTGATGGCTTTGATTTTATGTTGATTTTGCCTTGACCAGTAGTGGCAGTTCTTTCGGTTAAATATTCCCGCGGTGTTGAAAATTGCTTCGTCAGTGAAAAGAATTTTGTCAAAAACCGGTTGATCAAAGTGGCGGTCCATCATATCCATGCAAAAAGTAGCTCTGTTGTCAAAATCAGCTATGGATAGCTCTTGTACCGGAGTGAATTTGAAAGGATGGTAATCGTTGATATTAAGTGTTCTCTGAATACTTGCTCGGCTAATATGCGGTATGTCCCGTGCGGCATCCCTTTGGGAATTTTCATTGCTTTCCTCAAAATATAAAAGAACATCAAGTTGATTTTCTTCTGTAAGAACTGTCCTACGCTGGTTTCTTTTATTGTTTATCACAACGCCATTTTCCAGATCTCGTGTAATTCTTACGAAGATTTTCTTACTTGGAATTCTGCTATTTGGATACAGTCTTCTATACTCCCTTAACGCTAGTGCGGGACTCTTATCGTTTCTAATGAAGCACTCATATAAATTTAAACGTTGTTGAATAGTGTAGTTCGACATAATTATTTCTTAAATTTACTAATTTAATCAAGAAATGCAACCAAGCTGTCAAATTTCATGCAAATAATATTTCGTTTGTTTCCATGGTTTTGAAGCACAGCCTACTTAAAATTGTTGATAGGGTTGTGGAAAGGTTGGTAAATAATTGTGAGAGAAAAACACGAAGCCAATACTTAGCTTGATGACGTTTATTACTCGACTGACTTTCAGACGCTCTATATAAAAACGAAACAACAAAAATGATTAGTAAGCAAAGACATTTTGCGGCACCATTATCGACACAGTCGCCTTGGCCGTCTGTTTCGGTAATCGCTTATCATAACATTGATAAGGCTTATTTAGTATATGGAAGGAAACATAAAGAACTATTTTTAAATAGATTCACACTATTTTAACAAAAATAAACATTATGTATTTAACTGATTTTTAGAGAGTTTTACGTTTGATCTGGAAAACGGCGTGGTAATAATTATTCAAAGCAATTAGAAAATCTAATTTAGATATTCTTTAGCATATAATATTAATTTTGTTGTCTTCGTTCATGTCATGTCACGTTTAATAGTTTATATTATGTTTTAGTAAAAATTGTTTAATATTAAAATTGATTCCTGAAGAAAATCCCCAAAACTCGGGAACCGTGACTTGTAAACCTATGTTATAATATATCGTTGAAATCGTCTTTCGATGCTCTATTTAAATCCGTTATAAAATATAGGGGGTTGCATTTAAAAATCTTGAGAAAACTGATGGTACGCAAAACGTGACAACACTGTAACATTTTTTTTCAATTTCAATATTTTTACCTACACGTCCAATAAAGCATAAAATTATGTTTTTTCCTGCACAAAAATGAAACAAAAAAGTTGATAAATACCAGAGATACAACAAGTTGAAAGTATGTCAAAAATTGAAGATGATCGTAAATATCTCCGAAATGGTGCCTCGTAGACCCATCTTATATACATCGTTGAAATCGTCTCTAAGAGAGCTATTCAAATCCATAATAATATACAGGGTGTCCCATTTAAAATAACAAAGTTGACATCTGTCAACGCAAAACGACACACCCTATATATATACAAATATAATATTTAAAAAATCTAGATAAACCTAAGAAACTTTTGTATAAAACTTTTTTCCCTATCTCGTACAGATTCTGAGATAAGGTAGTGGTTCATCTTATGTGGGCCACCCTGTACTATTAATATTCATTTCAATTAATATCACCGGATTTTTGTAATATGTTGATGAAATCAAAAATTAAAGCGACTTATAATAATTTTAGATCATTATTTCCCTGTAAGTTGACTTACATCCTGTCGTTAAGGGCAACCAATACCTTGTTGAGTAACTTTCACTTACGTCTGTCAAAGCAGTGTTAAAATAGGTTGCTTATAATACAGGGATGGGAAAAAAGAAAAAAGATTTTTTTGTACTTATCAATGGATTATATTGTATATAGGATGTCGCAAAAGAGTTATTCGGTGAATAACAAAAGATTAATTTATCTAGTAAATAAAGATGCGTTAATAAACACAAACCAATTTTTTTATCTGTCAAAAATACCAATGTTTTCATGGCAACTACGATTTACTAATACATACACGCGATATACTCCATTGATAAGTACATGGTTTTTCCTTAACACGCTTTTAAAGGCATTATTTGAAGGAACAAAAAATAACGTTTATATAAAAGTTTGTAGATTTTTTTTAGGGTTTACTTTAATATCTAAATTAAATAAGACACGTAATTTTATTAGTTTACGGCGAAAAATAAACAAGAAACTTTAATTTTAACTGATGTTTTTATAATAGCAAAGCATTTCATAAATTAGATAAATTAGGTCTATGAAAAGTGTTCTATTAAAGTGAAAGTTGGTTTACTAGTTTGTTTAAATATTTTTCTATTAGCTGATTTTTCTTGTTAAATTTGTTTTTTCTCGAAATACCGTGAAATTCGATTGTTTTATTTTCGGTCGTCATCCATGGCTAAGCGGGATCCAATACCCGCTCAATTCTATTTGGCTCTCATGGCTTGCAAGACCTAAAAAAATCTTTTACCTACCTAATGAAACAATAATGTTTGACCGAAAATGGAGAATACTGCATTTAGTAATGGTATGAAAGTGATATGTTTCCATTTCAGTTTTTCCAGCTAGGGCAAAAAAACTAAAATAATGAAGTTTAGAGCTCTCTGTCAAAAAAGTTTGCAAAGATATAATTAAGTTAGTATTTTTCTAAAAGAAGGTAAAGTACATAGAGTCATTTTAGGATGATCATGGCACTCTAGATGGAAATGGAAAATTTAATTTAAAAATAAAATCTGGATAAAACTCCATATAAAAATGGTGCACTCGGACGTAAAATGATCTGTAGAATCCGAAAATCCAAAAATATACAGGGTATCCTATTTAAAAATCAAAAGTTGGGGTCACTTCCGGTCAAACCGGAATTCGTAAAAACTCGTCATAGATGCTTAAAAATGACGTTTTATTAGAGTAATAACCCTACGAAATTTCGTTAATATCGATAGAGAAATAAAAAAACGGCAGCCTGAAAGTAATCTCGTGGTCGCCCGGTATAGGGAAGAACAACACTAGCAAACGGTGGCTCCTTATCATTTTCCTTTCGCGGAATTGGATTACTAAATCTTTTAAATGAACGCATAATATCTTCAGTGCAATAGCCATTCGCTTTCAGAGCTTCGGTAAGTTTCGATGTTTCTGATCTTAGAAAATCGATCAGAAATCGAAACGGCTCTAAATACTAGTGAGTTAATAACCGATTTCTTTTGTGCTGCAAGGTGGTGGGGCTTTGCTTTTAAGAATCTATTTGCTTGCGTCGGTTTTCTATATACAGAATGTCCTAATGTACCTTCTTCCTTTGAACAAATACATCTAGAAAGAGAATCGTTCCATTAGATTCAATTTCCATTTTAAACTTAATAATATGATGTTGTTGATTAATCACCTACAAACATGTCACTACAGACAAAATAGGACGATTACTTCAGCGGTCCAACATACGTACAATCCTCAATACACATAAGAAGATTGTCGAAGTAGAAAGATATTGTACCTTTTCATACCGAAAAAATATATAAAATTCCTTGCTCCTGTGGAGAAGTGTATGTGGTAGAAACATGACACTCAATATCAACTAGAGTTATGGAAAATGAACCATGTAGTAAAAATAAACAAATTGTTCAATCTACTGTAGCTGAACACCAACATACCATTAGCCATATATAAATGTAAAGGAAACCAAGGTTCTAGCTTCGGTTACACGATTTTATAAACAAAAAATACCGTTTATAAGTTTAAAGACCATTAATAGGTCAGAGACAGTTCTTCTTCCACACAAAGAAATTATTGAAAATTTTTGACGGATAGGCTCATAGTTACTTTGTACTATAGCCACATCAGTTTTACGTGAAAGAAATCTTAAGAATCTATTTTGAATACTTTCTAGTCTTTGCTGATATTTTGACGGATAGGCTCATAGTTACTTTGTACTATAGCCACATCAGTTTTACGTGAAAGAAATCTTAAGAATCTATTTTGAATACTTTCTAGTCTTTGCTGATAGATGGCGTATTGAAGATTCCAAACGACCGAAGCGAAGTTTAGGCGACTGTATATAAAGGCATAAAAGAGGCCAATAATTGTTTTAGGATTCCTAAAATTATAACTATTTCGTAAAACAAATCCCATTAGTCTATTACACTTATTAACAATATATTCTACATGAGAGCGAAACAACATTTTAGCGTCCATAACTACACCTAAATCACGAATTTCAAGGACAGATTTTACATTCACATTATTAATTGAATTAGTGAAACTATGTACATTTTTATTTCTAGAGAACGCAATTGACACACATTTATCCAAGTTTAAAAATAAACTGCGAGATTCACAATATCTCACCAGACAGTGAAGATCATCCTGAAGACCACCGCGATGACCCTGATCAGTAATAACTCTAAAGAATTTTAGGTCGTCTGCATAAAGCAGGAAGTTCGAATTATTAAAACACTGTCCAATATCATTAATATAAATTATAAAGAATAACGGTCCAAGGTGACTGCCCTGCGGTACTCCAGAAGACACTACAAACGGCTCAGACTAAAAACCCTCAATCAGAACCAACTGTTCCCTAACAGTCAGGTAAGACCATATCCACCTCAAGAGACTATCATGCACACCGATATCAGCCAGACGCTGAAGGAGGATATTATGACTTATTTTATCAAACGCCTTACTGAAGTCGGTGTATATGACATCTACCTGCGTCCGACCATCCATGCTTCTGGAAACACATTCAGTAAATTCAATTAAGTTGGTTTCAATTGACAATTGACCAATATATATATATATATATATATATATATATATATATATATATATATATATATATATACGTATTATAACGTCCGTAGATACATAAATAAGTATGAAATTAACGGCCATTCGGACAAAATATTCTGCCTGTGGTAAGATTATTCAAGTATAGGGTCCGAAAATCATGGATCGTTATACTGACAAGCCTTTAAGCGCTTTCTATCATCTCTACTGGCATAATTGACGACGTTTCGTCCTACATAGGGCTCATCAGGCCAATGCAGCCGTGTGATAGACATAATGGAAAACACTCAACGGTATGTTGAATAAAAACGATGAAAATATTAGGCAGTGAGATATTAACCCATAGAGTAAGAGGTGCCATCTATAGGAACAAATGCGAGGTTTGTTGTTTATACCTCTTTAGTAATATTTGAAAACATTATACTGATAAAATAAAAAACTAAGCGCGACATACTTATACTTTCATTGTTTTTGTGTAAGCCGTGCAATACCAATTATTTTACTGGCCTAAATGCCGGTATCATTGATTCCATACCTTTGGCGGCCGTCTTTTCGCCAATAAAAGAATTGGTATCGCACGGCTTACACAAAAACAATGAAAGCCTAAGTATGGCGCGCTTTTTTTCATTTTGTCAGTATAATGTTTTTAAACATTACTAAAGAGGCATAAACAACAAACCTCGCATTTGTTCACATAGATAGCACCTTTTACTCTATGGGTTAATATCTCACTGCCTTATATTTTCATCGTTTTTATTCAACATACCGTTGAGTGTTTTCCATCATCATCTCTATTACACGGTTGCATTGGCCTGATGAGCCTCATATAGGGCGAATTGTCGTGAATTATGCCGGTAGATATGATAGAAAGCGCTTAAAGGCTTGTCAATGTTCTTGGCTTGTCAAAATTCTTCTGTTTTCTGTTTCGCCAGCTCTTGGCATTGTTTAGAACATTTTCGGATATGTTTGCTGGCTTCAATCCGTGAGTACTCTGGATATCGCTTAAAAAAGTCATATTTTGGCAGCTTCAACTCTTGCTAGTTTATAAACTAGGGATTTTCTTTAACCATAACCTATCCTAGACCCAAGAAAATAAAATTTCCTTTATATATATATATATATATATATATACAAATAAATATATATATATATATATATATATATATATATATATATATATATATATATATATATATATATATATATATATATACAAATAAATCTCACAGTCCGTATTTATTTGGGTATATTGCGAATGGACATAAATACGAGTATATCAAATTAGAATCATTTGTTACTGAGGTTCATCAATATTTGTTAATATAAAAATAATACAAATGCTATGAAATGAATATGTATAAAACATAAAATTCCCTGCTGCAGTTCAATAAATTGTGTGTTTTAACATGTAATTTTACCAGAGTTAAAATTAGTATTCATGTTTGTTGCTTTTCAGTTATTTTCTAAACTAGAAATGTGGTGTTATGTACGTCCATTTTGTTGAAACCAGGGAATTAATAGTTTTTTACGAGTATGAGGAAAAGTGCAATTTTCAGCATGCATTAGGGCTTGGCAAGTTGTATTTCCCACATTACCTTTAAATAAAATTTCTTTTTATTTTAGCGGTTTATACAATAAACAATATACTGTTGCATATATCAATTAAGTCTATTAATTTTTCTCCATACTTAATTTTCCTTTTTTTTATTTCATAGCTTAATATATTGCCACAAAAAAGTTTTTTACTTGAACACTTTGCCTCATCTAACAAGTAGTTTATGCATCGGACCTCTCAATTAGCGGTCCACGTTAGGTAAAATTTTATAGATTTATGTCCCTGGTAGCCTGACTGAATTAAAAATCATGTTGAAACACGTCGACGTTTTGTCTGTTTTCTTACGATTTTCTTGAGATTTAAACTGCAAAATGGACTTGTCCGATGAAGAACTGCCGAAGTCAATCCTGCAAGCTGCAAAAGACGTTGAATTGCTCCATAAAAAAATCGAAGGAAAGGTATGCAAATGAAATCGACAACCGTTGCTGAAGGGTATTCGGAAGAATAGACGGAAATACGAAAGAACATATCAAACCAAATATTACCCCCACAGAACACAGTTGAATGTAATTTTTCAAGCGAAAATTTTGCTATGTCCAATCTCAAAAATCAACAGTTACAATCAACTTCTACCAAAAATTTAATCACCACCCCTACGGCTGTCATAAAAAAAATCTGTTGGGGTTACCGGCCAATCTGCAGAATGCTTCAAACTGCACATTTATCAGTCTATCAAAATACAGAGAAACTTTATTTTGATAGACTTAATAGAATTTAATGTTTTCGTTTTTTGAAATCCGACATTCTTCGTAAAAAAAACGAACAAAACTTACGGATATCATGGGAACTCATTTACTATGTTGTATTCGTCGTGGTCATTCTAAAATAGAGGACACTACAGTACAATGACGGACATGGAAAGTTACCTTAAGACTAGCTTACCTTAAGCTGAATATCACAATTTGCGCTCCTACAGCAGTGATTCATAAGCAAATTAGTTTTATTATGACTTAAAAATAGCACTGAAATCACTCTGCAAAAAATCTTAAACTCGTTTTGGTAGGATTAACTTCGACAACGAACGTTCCGGTTATTACAATGAACCAATAATTTAAATGAAATTAATATAAAGCTTATACCAACATAGCAGAATCGTAGAAACGTCGTGAAGACAATCATCAACAAAATTTTAATAAGCGATATGGAAGCCAAAGTAATATTAGCGAAAGTCCAGGAATATCGATAGTTCAAAGGAATTTAGCAAAAAAAAATAGTGCTGAAACCACTTTTCACAAAATCCTTTTAGTTTTAGTAGTATTAAGTGTTATGATCAGCAGCAAAAGAAGCGGTTCAATAAGAAGTACATAACAAGAGAGCAAAATAGCACAAATTCCATGAAAAGAATAAACTTTTAGAAAATAATTAAGTTCATAATTCAGTATGAGCTTCAACGAAAATATTTATCAGCGAAATTGGCCAAAAAACCGAATACGCACTTTTATTCAACTCATAGCTATTTTAAACTTTAGACTATGAAAAGAAGAGAGACCCAACTATTTGCGTTTAACACGGGATCATACATTGAATTTTTTCCCTGTGCTACATCGATACGTGTAGGTTGTTGTCATGTTTTAAAAATTGTCAAATACTCTAAGCCAAGTTTTATCGAATTACTCCAATATGTTTATATATTTTCATACCACAGTTATATGTATATAGTCAAAAGCAGTGTTATCGTTCGGGTCATACGATTTACCAACGACAAACTTTTTAAGTTTGTTTTTCTTTTATTACGTGTAATCATATCCTCCGCATAAAATCCGGAAGGTGAGTTAGATAGACCTATGATATTTTCATATGAAAAAAGAGAATAAACATATAAATACCAGCAGTTGCAAAAATCTTTGAGCGATGTCACTTCAAAGTCAGATTGACAAGTCAGTGACAAAATGAGTAACAGAAAACAATTTTCGGGTTTTTTGCATTCACAAGCGAAAAAAATGGTATTAAATCTAACAAAATATTACGAAAATGAAAATATCCAGGAGAGAGTAGCAAAAGCTCTGGGAATCGGTATAAGGACTGTGCAGAAAATTGTGCATGAAAAAAAGCATAATTTACTACCGAAGAAGACTAAGAAATGTACACGAAAAAAGCCAAAGACAGAAGACTTAAGTGACAATGTAAAAATGGATGATCGTAATGCAATTTACAATTTATACACATCAAAAACTAATATAACCCTTCAAGTTTTAAAAAAAGCTTTAAAAAATCGAGGCATATTGGAAATTGAACTAAAATCGTTGTCAAAATTAATAAAAATGTTGGGTTTTCGATATAAAAGGGACTGTAATGGAAGATTTTTATCGAGTTGCCACATATAGCAAGTCAGCGTATCCAGTTTTTAACGAAATACACGGAAAATGTTTATTCAAAATTTATAAAAGTGGTATTTTTAGACGAGACTTGGATATTTTCTAATGAAAGTGATTCGAAATCTTAGCAGGACGAGTCTGTAAAAAGTGTTAAGAGAAAAAAGGAATGTGGGACGGGAAAACGGTTCATCATTTTGCATGCAGGTTCTTCAACAACAGTTTAAACTCAGGGCTAACGAAAAATACATGCTATATATATATATACATACATATAGCCTTAATATTTATATATATATATATATATATATATATATATATATATATATATATGCCCCTTACATATTTATATACAATATATATATATATATATATATATATATATATATATATATATATATATATATATATATATATATACATACATACATATAGCCTATATTTTTCGCATGCATGGCCCTTAATTTTAGACTGAAATTTGAAGAAATCGGGGCTAACGAAAAATACATGCTATATATATATACAGGGTGATTCATGAGGAAATGTCAATACTTCAGGTACATATTCAGGACCAAAAAATTAACATAAAAGTCTATATAAATAAGTGTCCGCAAGGCCTTAGTTCTCGAGATACAGGGTGTTAAAGTTTTTATTTAATTTTCCTATTTTTTAAATAAAATCTATGATAATGTAAATAATGGAGTGAAAATTGATACACGGGGGTTTTTTGGTATGACAAATTCGAATCTAATATTAGTATTGCTCTTACTTGTAGGGGGCGCCACCTACATGTCTTTCTACTCCTTCGAACAATCACAACTTTTTGGTACAGTCTTGTATTACATTTTTGAGTAAAACAAGTTATTTCCTTGCCATTTCTACGTCAAAAAGGTATACTCGTTAAAAGTGGATACGAGCAACCGTTTTCGAGATATTTGGATTTAAAACAATTTCGGCGCATGTAATTTTTTATCGCAAAATTTTAAAAGTTTGTTATTTTGTCCAAATTTAAATGCATCTTGGCACAAAAGCTTTGAAATGAAAGACTAACACATTTTTTTGAGGTGTGTATTCAGTGCTTCAGACATAAACTAAACAAAAGGTATTTAATTTTTGTTAAAATTGTTATTATTAAGTTGTTTTTAATAAAATCTAGGTTACGTTTTATAATTTTCAAAAATTCCACCATTTGCTTCTAAGCACAGGTCAGCTCTATGGTGTATAGCTCGGGTTGCTCTGTGGATACATTCCATCCATCGGTTTGGAAAGTTTTGGTTTAAAAAATCTCTTACAAGTAAACATTTAGCGTGCAGGGGCTCCATCATGCTGCAAATACATGTTTTGTCTTACATTAAGGGGAACATCTTCTAATAGATTTCGCAAGTGATTTTCAAGAAAGTTTGAATATTTTTCTCCTGTAAGACTACCGTCGATTATATATGGACCAATTAAATGACCATTTAACATTCCACACGACACATTAATGCTAAATTTATGTTGGAAATTATCTTCTACTGTAGCGTGAGGATTTTCATAGGACCACCGGTGTTCATTGTGAAGATTATTTATACCATCGTGCGTGAACTGTGCTTCATCAGTGAACAAAACATACCTATACAACCTTCGATCTTCATTAATCCAGTTACAGAATTGCATTCTCAACTCAAAATCACATTCTTGCAAATGATGAACCCGTTGTAAATGAAATGGGTATAAACAATTAATGTGAAGATTTCTCCAAGCAGACGATTGTGTAATTTGATAAGTATCTGCAATCCGCCTAGTGCTTATGCTTGGATCATTTTCGACGGCATTGAGTATAGCCTCTTCTACTTCAACGTTGGGTCCCGATTCCCTTTCAGATACAATTTTCGCACTTGGAAACATCCCAGATTCTCCAGCAGTAGTGAAAATTTGTTGAAAAACTCTTCTATCTGGCACCCTTCTATCTGGAAAACGACGCTGGTACTCCGCGACTGCTTGAATTGCGACCCTATTGCAGAAGCCATAGACGAATATCATATCTGCATATTCACGATGCGAGAATATCACAGGCATAATGACGTATTTAGATCTAAAGTTTTTTTAAATGATTATTGTCAGATAATAAAAGTTATGAACAGAAATTGACAGTGACAAAATTTGATCCTATTATTAACTGACATTACTATTGCTAAGTAACAGGAAAAACGATGAGAACACCAACCAGCAGTTGTTCTGTCAGGCAAGGCACACTTCTATTTTTTTACAATACGAGCATACTTTATGTGAATTTGATAAAAAAAATCACATGCGCCGAAACTGTTTGAAATCCAAATATCTCGAAAACGGTTGTTCTTATCCAGTTTTAACAGGTATACCTTTTTGACGTAGAAATGGCAAGGGAATAATTTGTTTTGCTCAAAAATGTAATACAAGACTGTACCAAAAAGTTGTGATTGTTCGACGAAGTAGAAAGACATGAAGGTGGCACCCCCACAAGTAAGAGCAATACTAATATTAGATTCGAATTTATCATACCAAAAAACCCCCATGTATCAATTTTCACTCCATTATTTACATTATCATAGATTTTATTTAAAAATAGGAAAATTAAATAAAAACTTTAACACCCTGTATCTCGAGAACTAAGCCCTTGCGGACACTTATTTATATAGACTTTTATGTTTTTATATTTTTTGGTCCTGAATATGTACCTGAAGTATTGACATTTCCTCATGAATCACCCTGTATATAGCCTGTATTTTTCGCATGCATGGCCCTATAATATATATATATATATATATATATATATATATATATATATATATATATATATATATTTTTTTTTATTTTGTTAAGTATTTTCTTGGGCATAGGTTAACTCATTGAGAAGCAGAACTACAATTTAATCGACGTTTCGCTCATTATATTGAGCTTTTTCAAGATGTTCTATTTTCTACAATAAAAACATGTAAAGTTAGTATTTAAATTAGTTAAAACATTATTGAAAAAACATCACTCAAAAAAATATTACATTTAAAACAAACTATGATTATGAACACAAAAATACATTTAAAACAACATTAATATTATACAGAGTACATACCTTGGAAACATGTCATGTGTAACGAATGTTTTGCGATTGCAATAATTTCGACACGTCTGGAATTTTGATAGATAAAAACGAGACACATTTTTTCTATTTTTTTTTTATATATTTACTTTGATTTTTATTGCTGTACAGAGTTTGGGTTTATGATCTTACTGAAATGTACAGGGTTTTATGTATGGAGTAGTTTATTTATTTAAATTAATTTACTTAGATATCAGATTATAATAAATTTGGCTTATATATATATATATATATATATATATATATATATATATATACATATAGCCTGAATTTTTCGCATGCATGGCCCTTAATTTTAGACTGAAATTTGAAGAAATCGGATAAGTAGTTTTTTAGCTATGCCGCGAACAGACAGACTGACGGACAGACAGACGGAATTGAGAAAACATGTTTCCCGGCATCTAAGGACCCTTAAACGTAAAGATCTGAAAAAATCTCACGAGGGAAGTAATAACTAATTATTTTGTGTTTTTAAAAAAAGTGTATAATATTTTTGCAAAATAAATTTTTTTTGTTATCACAATACAAAAAAAAAACAAGTTTTCTTTACACAGGAGTGGCCCGCAATAATATTAAGTGGCTGTCTTAATAATATTGCGTAATATAATAAAAAAAAACTATTTTCTTTTTCCCTGTATATTTGTAAATAGCCCATCGAGATTTAATACCTCGATAAAAAGAATCACACAACATTTTGGTATTCGCTGTGTTTTCTGATTTGATTCATAATGTTGGTGACCTTTGGACCCGCACGATAAGACCGCATTCGACTATATCAAAAAAAGACACACAATAATTAACCTGAGACTATAAAACGTTGTTTTATTGTCTAAGTAATTAAGTAAGGTCTTTAAAAAATACAAAAATGTCATAATAAAAATATTACCAAATAGAACTGGTAACGAGTCTACGCCAAATTTACGTCCCATACGAACAACTATTCATTCATAGCACTCTTGTTTTATAGTCTAATTACAAAACATACGCTGCATTGTTGTCATTTTTGAAACCGCGTTCGATGGTTGTTGTTAATATATTTCTTTTAGTTTTTAATGATTTTCTAAGTTCTATGTGTTGTAGTACTTAAATAAATGAAAAACTATGGTGAGGAAGTATTTATGGAAATACAGACTATTAAGCCCGGAAGTATCATATCGCAAGTAAGTCTTGACCTAATTAAGGTTAGATATCAGTGGTGTCCGAACCGTAAGGCCTTAGAATTTACTCATATTAATTTGATATTTAAGCCATTCGAGTATGTTAATTGAAATGGAAAACAAGGGGGTATTAATTGAACAAAAACAAATATTTTGCCAATTTTGGGTTATACATAACGTAAACATTAAAATACTATCTCTCCAAATGCTCAAATGCATATTTACAAAAAAATATACTATTTTGGATGTAAATAGGTTCTAATTTTATTTCTATGGCTAAATGCTTTTATTTAAAAACAAATGTATTTTTGCGGATTTTTAAAATGCCTCTTGGCTATAAAATATTTTGTTTAAATCATTGTGATTTTAATTTCAATAATAACAATTAAATGAAAATACCAAAAGAAAGTTTATAAACTGCTTTATAAACCAAAAGTCGATCCAAAAATCGACGAGATAAACAATCGCCATAGCCTACTATTAAATTATGCATTTAATTTCAGAAAATTGTCATTTATTTGCGTGTTTCTGAGAAAAAGTGCATACTATTATATATTTTTGAAAAGGTAAAAAAAAACAAATTTTATAGCCTATAAATATAGAGGGTGTTTCATTTAAAAAAATAAAGTAGAGTCCGATAACTTTTTCAACTGACTCTGCACACTAATTTCGATGGCGGAATTGAGTTCTACGAGAAAATTTATATAACAAACAGTTTTTACATTTTCGATAAGTTATCTGATAGTTGAGATACGAGGGGTGCCCGAAAATGCAACCTTTTCAATTTAGTCCTGTATCTTAAAAACTAAAAGAGCTATGCAAATTTTGTTAAGCGCATCTTTAGTTTTACGAAAAAGTAACACACTGTTGCGAAAACCTCAACTTTCTATTTATAAAAATAACGGCGATACCTCGCAAAAGTTGTAACATTTTAATGCATAAAAATCCGTAAATCCGGTACTGTAAGTCTCCTATCGATGTAGTAAGGTGCTCGCGGTCTCTGCTTAGCGAAATCTTCCGTTTCATATTGAGGCAATTCACTAGTCTTCGTGTAGATGGCGCCTTAGTTTTGTTCATGTAGTGTTTATGTTGTTATTTCTCATCGGGTATTTGAAAGAAGTAAAACAACACCACTTTTAGATTAACATTTAGTTTTTATTGCGAGCTGAAGCGCGGGCCGTGCAACTTGGTCAGAGAGAGAGAGACATTACCCTTTTTACAAACTTAAGACCTTATCATTAGAAAAAGACAACATGTGAAAGTGAGAGAGACAGATATAACACTTCCCTACATTCAATTAGTAATTTTACTTTCTTCTCCTTTAAATATTTTTTCTTTCCTGTGATCCAGCTCAGGGATTGGCTGATCTATTGTCCCGATTTGGTCAGTTTGATTTACTGGATTGTCATCCCCCTTCTGCTGCCTTGACCTGGTGGTGAGGTAGGTTAAGCTTCTTGTCTCTCTGGAAGGTGAAGGTTAAGTGTGAAAGTTTGTCGGCGAATTGATCCTGTTTTAATCCAGGCCATCTTTTGGGATTTACGTCGGCAACTTAGTTAAAAAGGCTCATATGTGTATTTAATTACGTTGTACCTTAATATTTTTGGTTAAGGAACTTTTTATTACTCTGTTGTGAGGATTTAACTGCACTTGACCACCTACCATATCTTTTGATGGGACAAACTTTACGAAATGACTAATAAGAAACCCTTTACCATCAAATAAGCTAAGATAACCCAATTTTATATTCACTAAAATGTGATATATTTTCCCTGTACATATCTTCTTGTATTTTGCCATATTATTTTTTATAGGTTATGTTCTAACTTCTAGCTTAGATATAGTTTCTCGGCTATCACTAAGGTCTTTTTGTTTATATATAAATATATATATTTTGTTACTTAGTTCTCTTATTAAAAAGTAAATACAAGGCCACAGAGTTATTTTACTTATTGAAATTAAGAGCTATGGAGACACTCTTGATTGCCCTTTGATATGTGTAGCAAACAATGTATTCAATAGCACTTTTCATTTTCTTAAGATATGTGCTGAATGTATATATACCTTATGTTTGTTATAATTATTAAGTTTATTTCTGCAATTCAAAAAGGTCTATTTGTAACCTCCATAAGTCAATTGTTATTTAAGTTTGCATAAAGTAAAGAATAGTAAATACATTGGGGAGAATTTGTTTTCTTTTATAAGTGTGTTTCAATACAACTATTACAAGTGTATGTAGGAAAGAGGCCTATATATCTGTAAAAATCACTTTAATTTTCATGTTTCTTTGAAGACCGAAACAACCTTATAAGATATAAATACATGCTATCTGCTTTAACCAATTTGATAAAATTGAACATTATTGTATCAGTGATTTACATTTTCTGTCTGTAACATCTTATATTAGCTTACTTATACTGGAGCAATGACATTTTGTATTGATATTTACAAGATTTTAAGGGTGGATTCTTGTTACTATTCACTATAAGGGCTGTAATGTACCTATATTAGTATTAATTAATAGATATGTTGCTTATATTTTGTATATAACGTTAAGGGGTTGTAATTGATAATATTATGTATCGTAATGGACATGTACGAGCCTAATATTTTGAATTTCTATAATAGATTTTTTGTAATTTGGGTATATTGGTTTAAATGAAGTCAAGCTGGGAAATATTGATACATTTTTGTTTGGAATTATTTTCTTTATTTGATATACTGGGTGTTGAGTTGTTAAACAGACCTATATACTTTTATTTGGGGTGTACTGTACTATTCTAGGGTTTTTTTTCTTCTTCTCCCTCCTCTTCTACTTCTTGTTCCTGTTCTCCTAACCAGGGTTTGAACCTGGATGTGTCATTGTAAGTGGAGCAGAAGTCTGTTACCTAGTACTTAAGTGTGTACGTACCCAGTTTTCCTACTGGAAATGTCTTCGATGACACTTACATCATAGACTGATGCTGATAGACACTTAGATAAGTATCTTAATTTTAACATCCCTTGTGCTGAATTGACCTTATTGTTTAGTGCTGATCAACTTTATGACTTTTTCTGTTTCTTTTGTGTGTAGAGTATACTTTTTGATATAAACTTCTAACTACTGCTGGTGTGCATAAATCATGATTATTGGTGTTGTGAATAAAATTATTTTTACTTTATAACTCATGCTGATACTCAAATATCACATTATAAGTTTAGGACACAATAATCTATAGCTTTTTGTCAACATTTGACCGTATAGTAGGCTTTAAGATACAGAACGTCACAGTATAAGTTTATGACTTAATAGTTTATAGGTTTCTGCCAACACTTGATAGTATAATACACTTTAAGATACAGTGTTGTTGTAAAGTGTGATCACATCTTGAAATTTTAACTTATAAGATCTAGTTAGTTTATACAAGGTATATAATAAGTGTTATAGACAGGTAACACTACTGGAATATGTGATGATATTTATGTTTTGTTGTATTTACTTGCTTTAGAAAGGTATTTTGATATAAAACAATGGTGTCAATTTGTTAGGTAATATTGGTGATTGGATTTGAAACTTAGTTATATAAATTTTTCTTGTTATTTGCTTGCTCTTAGATTCACATAATACTCTTTTCTTTTATTCTATTATTGTTAATTGTATTTGAATTAATGAAGTTAATTAATTGCTTGATTATTTTGCATCTTTTGATAAATTTTTACTGTTAGATCAAATTGTTCGGTAAATTAAAACAACTTAAAGATTTTCTTTATAAACATTTATAGATTTTGGAGTCTATTACTTTTACCTGTCATTAGCTGAAAATTGAAAATTTCTTTTCTCATCCGTATTACTTAATTTTCAGGTTTTATTGAACATTTAGTTTGTTGTTTTGTGATTCTTTAGATATTTTCATAAAACATTTTACACAGTTGATCTAATATTTGGATAGTGATCTTTATTTGAATATACTTTAGATTTTTCTCTCAGCATATGAGGTATGAAACCTGATTAACATAGGATCATTACACAGTCAATTGTCATTTTTTTAAAAAAACTTCAATTAAGGCCAATTTCTTTCATATGTTATATAAAATAACCTACAGGAGATACATATTTCTGGAAATATTTTGGGGAGCACTGAACTTGTTAATAAATGTTATTTGTTGAATATGATTTGTTTTTTTTACTAATAACTTTAATTAATTTTATTTTAGTGGTCTTGAGGAGTGGTACTCATAATATCTAGAGCGGTTAACAGTCAACTGGTATAGAACTGTTGGCGCCCTTATAAATAGAAATCGAACCAATCTCCCTGAGCAGTCGGTGATTTGCACACTAACTTTATTGCCGCCTCTCTTTCAATCAACCACTTAGCGTAGATTTATATTATCTTAAAACAAATACATACTCTCTGCTATCAAACACAGAAAGAGTGTGGCAAAGTACGCAAAATGGAACACCCTGTACCAAAAATAGCTTTATGCCCTACAATACTAAACGCGTGTTTTTAAAGTAAATCTTTTTGGACTGCAATATAACTTTATAATAACATCATTCTAAAGGGAGGGTCTATTAACCAATAACATAGACATTTTTGTTGCCATTTTTTTAAAACATTTTGCAATTCGAATGCGTCTTTAACAAAATAAACTCAAGAACATAATAATTAGCGGTGGTAACTTTCTAAAGCGACCTAAAAGTTGTGCGCTGCCCATTACGGGTGTTGAAAATTTTAATCATAATTTAACACGAAACCTGTCTTGAAATTATTCTCAATACAAATGTTGACTCATTTATGCACCGCGAAAGACACGCATACACCATATACGAAACACTTGACGTGCCAATTTCAAAGGATAATTATTACTATCTTTGACAAATATCAGAAAGGTGGATAATAATATGCTTTGTTTTCAGAAAAAGCATAGCCCATTACCATAATTTAAATAAAAAAAAACTAATTAATTCCGTAAACTTACACATAGTACTTCAAGTTTTTACAATTTAATTATGTCTCTGTACAGGATGTCCAAATTTCGATGCTTCTACGGTTTATCTCGGCTATTTGAAAAGATAGAGACTTGCGGTTTTCGCAACATTGTGCTTGATTTTTGTGAAACTAAAGATGCCCTAAACAAAAACTTCTCAGCCCGCTTCGTTTCTGAGATACAGGGTGATTTCGAAACTACTGCATTTTAGGACCCCCCTCGTAGCTTGCTTACCGTTTGAGATATCAAAAAGGTAAAAACTGAGAAATCATGGTTCTTGGGATTAGACCGTGTCAAATTGGAATTACTATCCGACGTTTCGCCTTCGATTGCTCGAGGCATCTTCAGAGATCTCTACTCCACGAGATTTGAACACTGAATGAGCTCGAAGAGATTCAGGCGGGCTTTTATACCCGACTTGTGCTCGCAGAACCGTGACCTTGTGTTAAGATCGGTTTCCACGTGTGATGTAGACCGTAACCCGTGTCTCTATTGAATTTCATCTGAAATTACCTTTTAGACTAGAAAGAACTACATTTACAACTTTGGATAACATTACCAACGCACAGGCAGAAAAAATCCATGAAGAAGTTACACTTAAGCAACAAAAGAAGTTTGAAGCCCTCCTGAACAGAAAAAAGCCAGTGAAATTTCCGCAGAACACAGTTATAAACCTGTCATCGAAGCCGTTATCCGAAGCAGAACTTTCCGTCCTTTCCAAGGGCCAAAACTTCGCAATAGCACCGAGTAGCATTCCCGTAGAAGACATAATATCTTCTGTTGAAGCAGCAATCAGAAGATTACCAGTGGAACAAGCCGATGAAATCAGATATGAGACAGCGAAGATCATTAAAAACTCAAAACCACCAAAGTCGAACTTCTCCACAGCCGAAAAAACAGCAACGAAGACCTTAAACGAAGACGCAAACACGCAACTTTTGGACAACAACACCTATAAGGTTATGCAGACAGACCCCACAAGTAAAATTATAAGACGCATTACCAATTTGATCAACACATCCAGTCAGTCTACCACCAGCGGAGAAAAAATCATTAAAACCAAGCAGCTCCAAGATTCCCAGGTTCTACGGTCTACCGAAGATACACAAGGACAACGTACCACTTCGACCGATCGTCAGTGCAATAGACTCGCCCACATACAAACTAGGTAAATATCTTTCAAATTTTCTTAATCAATTTACTGGAAAAACGGATTTCAGATATTGCTCTAACATCCGCTCCACTAAAACCGAAGCACTGGTTTAGATATGTAGACGATACTTTTGTTGGTTAGCCTCATGGACAGGATAATCTCCTCATATTTCTGGACCACCTTAATCAGCAACATCATAATATCAAGTTCACGATAGAAATTGAATATAATGGAACAATTCCCTTTCTAGATGTATGTGTTCAAAGGAAGGAAAATGGTACATTAGGACATTCTGTGTATAGAAACCGACGCATACAAATAGATACTTAAATGCAAATTCTCATCAGCATCCAGCACAAAAGAATTCGGTTATTAACTCACTAGTATTCAGAGCTATTTCGATTTCTGATCAAGATTCTTTAATATCGGAAACATCGAAACTGACCGAAACTCTCAGAGGGAATGGCTATTGCACTGAAGATATTACGCGTTCAATTAAAAGATATAGTAAACCAACTCAAAGGAGAATGATAAAGAGCCACCATTAGGTAGTGTTGTTCTTCCATACATACATGGCACTACAGACAAAATAGGACGATTACTTCGGCGGTCCAACATACGTACAATCTGCAATACACATAAGAAGATTGGACAATGCTTGCGATTCCCGAAAGATCTTGTACCTTTGCAAATAGAAGGAGTATATAAAATTCCTTGCTCCTGTGGAGAAGTGTATGTGGGAGAAACAGGACGCTCAATATCAACTAGACTTGAACGATGCATTATTTCTTAATTGACCAAAGCCGTGAAAGCTTCCCTTCTATGTAAGGTAAAAACTGCTTATTACGCAGATTTTAAGTAGAATCCAGTGGCGTAGTCAGATTTTTTTTTCAGCTACCATTTTTGAGTTATATACCAACATTATGTTTTTTAAATGATACACCCTGTATATTCGTTAACAGTTCGATAGGGTTTTTTTTAGCTTTTCAAATATATAATTTGTGGTATTTATCTGTATTCGTTGGTCTACAATTTACATTTTTAAATATTTTTTTGTAAAATATCCCAGATAGCCATGAAAAACATTTGCTGTATCTATTCCACTACCTAAATCTACTTAGATAGATACCTTAAATTGGAGTTTCAATTAAGATTTTATACTAAATTTTTAAGTAATATTAATATACTACCAAATATCAATAACAATTTTAAGAAAACATCAAAAACAAGTAACAAGTATATAAAAATTCAATTTAACATTTCAACAATTCAACGATTTGAATTGAACAATTTTAACATAACAACTCAACAGTTTAACAATTCAACATACACTTTTTAAAATGTAGCTTTAATAGCTTTAGCAAAACAAATACTTAATGGTTTAGTTTACTTCTTATTGTAAGTCTCGAAATGCCTTTTCGGTAGCTTCGCGCAGTTCTTCTATTGTTAGGTGGCATTTTTTATAAACCTTATCTTGTATATAGCCCCATAAGATAAAATCCAGCACCGAAAAATCCAGAGACTGCACTGGCCACCTTATTGGTCCATTAGTGGCTATCCACTTTTGAGGAAATTGATTTTTCAAAACGGGCGTACTAAATTAGAATTATGTGCAGATGCGCCATCTTGCTTAAAGAGGATATTATCTAAATGCGCCAGAGCAACGTTATCCAACAACTATTACCTCCTGCAATATTTCTAGGTAACGATCCCCTGAGAGACCTCCTTCATCTATTCGATAAACGAGTTGTGTGCCCAAAATGTAGCATGCAACACTAAAGCCAAATCGACCTTGTTGCTCACGCTCAAATACTAAATGTTGATATTCCTGATGCCAGTATCTGGTATTTTGTCGATTAAAAATAACAGCACTTGAGAAGTGTGCTTCATCAGACCATATAACCATCCTTACAAAATTTACATTTTCTCCAACTTTTAACTCCAACCAGAACAGCATGGTTTTCAAGTCAAAAAATCAACGGAAACTGCATCGTTTGAATTAACCGACTTTATATTTAAAGCACTAGAGCGCGACCGCATCGTGGTGGGCTTGTTCTTTGATCTATCTCGTGCATTTGACACTCTAAACCTAGAATTTATGTCCAAGAAACTTGACAGTATTGGAATACGTGGAACGGCGAATTCGCTGATAGCATCATTTCTTGCTGAAAGAAAACTTCTGGTAAGAGTTGAGAGTCAATCTTCAGACGAACATGACTTGAATATTGGTGCAGCATAAGGGTCGGTACTGGCGCCACTTCTATTCTTGATATTCATAAATGATCTCAAAATGCCAGACATGACTATTAAGTTCGCCGATGATACTACAGCTGTCATCTCAGCAGGAAATGCAGTGGAGTTACACGGAAAAATTCAACAAGTCCTGAAGGACATGAACAGGTGGTGCTTTTCCAACCAGTTGGTCCTGAACAAAGACAAAACGGTCATAGTTCCCTTCTACAAGACCATACCAAAGGTTGTACTGGATAATAGTGAGTCACTAGTAAAATACCTAGGTACCTTTATTGACTCAAAACTATCATGGGAAATGCAACTAGAACATCTTTCTAATAAACTGAGCAAAGCATATTATGCCCTCTTAAAACTAAAACAGGGTGTCCCAACTACGACGCTTTTAACGGCTTACTATGGATTAGTGTTTCCACACCTCAGCTATATTATGCTCTGGGGACAGTCTGTCGGTGTGAATCGGATTTTGGTGGCACAGAAACGGATTGTGCGTTTAATCTTTGGACTAAAACCAACGGAAACATGCAGGGAAGTTTTCAGTTCGCAAAATTATTGACGATGCCATCAATATACATATATAAAAGC
Organism: Kuschelorhynchus macadamiae; assembly: GCA_030620095.1. Classification (NCBI taxonomy): domain Eukaryota; kingdom Metazoa; phylum Arthropoda; class Insecta; order Coleoptera; family Curculionidae; genus Kuschelorhynchus; species Kuschelorhynchus macadamiae. The sequence goes on from JAUTXW010005440.1 coordinate 782,463, forward strand.
ACCCTTTATATATAAAAATAAAGAACGCTTTACCAGAACTTCAGAACTGCACCAGTACCCAACCAGGAATAGAAACAATCTTGTTTTTCCAATCCATAACTCCACCTTCTACGAAAAATCACCATACTACGCTTGCACAAGGATCTTCAACAGAATACCTGCTACTATAAAGGAATGCACTTCTTATAGTCAGGCTAAAAGCAAACTTCTAAAATACTTAGCGGAAAAGGCATTCTATTCACTGCAGGCATATCTAGACAACTTAGGAACATAGCCATAAAGAAGAAGGGTCTTTGTTATATTTATACACTATTGTTTGTGATAACTCTGTATTTTTGTCATTCTAAAATTATTTGTCATTTTATTTATATATAGGTTTCTCATTGTGTACTTTAGTCTTAGTTATAATTTTTGACAAAACCTTGGTCATATGTAAATGATTTTATGGAAGAATAATTATTATATATATATATATATATATATATATATATATATATATATATATATATATATATATATATATATATAGTGTGTATCAGCCAAATGGAATAAATTCGATAATAAATAAATGGGGGCGTGTTCGGAAAAACGCTTGGACCCGTCGATTGGTATTTTTAGTTGCTCATTTTCTCCAATAAAAACTTTTTATACAGGGTATGTCCTGTAACAGTGGTCAATGCCAACTTTCTTATTTCAAATGCAACACCCCGGATATTATTTAATTTTTGAATTCTTTAGGAGATTCTAAACATATTTTATGTTCAATGTCCTATACCTATCTTCAACTATTTCGGCAATAATATTAAGTGTTTTCAAATTTATTGCAAAAATTAAGATTAAAAAAATAAAATTATTTATTTCTTCATAATGCATAAACAAAAGTAAAAAGTTAATTTAGGAACTGTTGAATATGCTCGCCGCGAACGTCTTGGCAAATTCCTAATCTTAAATAGAAATTTCTTCTAATATTATTTAGCATCTCAGGCGTGACCGATCTAATCGCAAGCGTTATTCGTCTTCTTAAGTCAGCTAAGTCGAGGGGTTTAGTTTTGTATACAACATTTTTAATATGTCCCCATAAGAAAAAGTCTAATGGCGTCAGATCAGGGGATCGCGCTGGCCATTCTATCGATCCTCGTCTCCCTATCCACCGATTTGGAAATATTCCGTTGAGGTACTGCCGGATATTAATTTGGTAATGGGGCGGTGCTCCATCTTGCTGAAACCATATCATATTCGCTGGAACTTGTGGGTTTGCTGGATCCGGATATAAATTTGTCAAAGTTGCTAGATAATTATCGCCATTCAAATTGCCGTCAATGAAAAAGGGGCCTATGATATGATCCCTAACAATTCCTGCCCAAACATTAACCTTTTCAGGATATTGAGTATGTTCTTCGCTGATCCAGTGAGGATTTTCCCTAGACCAATAGCGGCAATTTTGACGATTTACATGACCGTGAAGTGTAAAGGTGCACTCATCCGAAAACAAAACATGTTCTAATTGAATAACATTGTTATCTAACATAGCCATCATTTGTTCACAAAAATAAGTTCTCCTATCATAATCGTCTTCCATGAGCTCCTGAGTTGGTATCACTTTATAGGGATGCATTTTATTGTCTTTTAATGTTCGAATAATCGACGAATGGCTAATATCGAACATTGCGGCGGCTTGTCGACTAGAAATATGTGGGTTTTCCTCAAACTCAAGCATAATATCCAATTTAGTATCATCATTTATTGAATTGGCAGCTGCTTTTTTTATCTGCCTCACATGTCCAAGCTCGCGAAACTGCTTTTCTATTTTACTAATTGTCCCTTGGGATATATGCGGCAAATTTGGAAATTTTTCATGAAATAAGCGAGCAACTTCCACTTGTGTTCGTGTGTTATCTCCATAACCAATCATTTGTAGAATTGTTATTTTATGCATTTCTGTTAAATGAACCATTTTTCTGATATTAGGTATTATGCAGTTAACGAAATTCAAAAGACTATGACACTGACACTGACAACTACTGTCTTGCAAAGAGAAAGGCCAGGCATTTTACACAAAAGTAAACAAAACTTAAAAGTAAACAAAACTGGCTCTTTTTGTTCCATATCAATAAAAAGGAACGCTAAAATGGTTTTTGCTTACATTCTTAATATGAAGACCTAAATGGTAAATAAGTATTGAGTGTGTTGAAGCGAATTTTTGTAATCAAATAAATAGTTCAGTAACCAGAGCCACTTTCATGAATAATAATAAATTCGAAATAAATAAAATAAAAATAAATTTGAAAACACTTAATATTGCCGAAATAGTTGAAGATAGGTATAGGACATTGAACATAAAATATGTTTAGAATCTCCTAAAGAATCCAAAAATTAAATAATATCCGGGGTGTTGCATTTGAAATAAGAAAGTTGGCATTGACCACTGTTACAGGACACACCCTGTATAAAAAGTTTTTATTGGAGAAAATGAACAACTAAAAATACCAATCGACGGGTTCAAGCGTTTTTCCGAACACGCCCCCATTTATTTATTATCGAATTTATTCCATTTGGCTGATACACACTATATATATATATATATATATATATATATATATAAATAAATATATATATATATATATATATATATATATATATATATATATATATATATATATATATATATATATATATATATACATACACTGGCCCACAAAAAAAGTGGCGAGCCTAAAATTTGTATCAATTTCAACCCTTAATAATTTTTGAATAAATTTAAACTTCGGAATAATACTGGATAATATACAGGGTCCAACGTGTTTTTTCACCAATTTTTGAGAATGACCTGGCTTAAATATCATTATCGTCTATGAATCGTTTTGTTGCCTGTTTCTTTAGGAACATTTTGTTTTTTCAATGACCTTCGTATCTTTCTTTTTCGAAAACATAGAGCAGTGTAAGTATATAATAAGTGATGTTTTACTGTAATTTCCCTTATACTCAATAAAAATGGAATTTTAAAAGTGTGAGTGCTTTGAAATTTATAATGTCTTTGAAATGTCAAGCTTTGAAAAGACTTTCTGTCAGTTTGGAAGCGTTGTTTTCATTAGTAATGGCACGACAAATTAATCCTGAGCAAGTTGCTCAGATTGTAGCATTAGTAAATGATGAAAGGAGCGTTGCGCACGCCGCACGAATAGTGGGTGTTCCAGACACCACGGCTAGAAGGGCAAGGAACAGTTTCTAGAAACTGGGCAGTTTGTGAGAAGAATAGGATCGGGTCGTCCCAGATTTACATCAAACTTAGACAACAGGTTTGTTACCCTAAAAAACCTTAAGAAAGCCTTTTCAGAATGCCGTAATTGTAAAAAGACATTTACTTGAGATTCGTAATAAAAATGTATGTGATGAGACAGTGCGTCGTCGGCTTAAAGAGAGAGGACTAAAGTCAAGAGTATCAGCAAATGGTCCAAGATTGCTACCAGAACATCGTTTATCTCGGCTTAATTTTGCACGTGAAAAAAATCAGTGGAACGTACGACAGTGGTCCTAAGTATTATTTTCCGACGAGTCATGGTTTTGCTTACATTCTTCCAATGGACGTCAACGAGTTTGGAGGCAGGAAGGCCAAAGGTACGCTGAGGGTATGTTTGTAGAAAAGCAACCTTTTGGAGGTGGTTAGATGATGGTATGGACAGGGATTTCCCACGCAGCGCGCACAGAACTTTGCATATTACCAAGAAATGCGCTCAATGGCGAGCGTTATATTGATGTACTGGCTGAACACGTCGTACCCTTTGCTCATTTCATAGGACAGAAGTTCCTTTTTATGCATGATAATGCTCGATCTCACACTGCTCGTATTGTGAGGCAATATTTGGACGAAGTGGGCATACATCTTTTGCCATGGCCAGCTAGGAGCCAGATTGAGCATGTTTGGGATCAGACTGGTAAGCGTGTTCGTAGTCGTCCACATGTACCCGCCAACTTAGAGGAACTTGGAGAAGCACTGGTTTAAGAATGGGATCACATAACCAAAATTCAATTGCACGACTGATTGAAAGCATGCCAAGGCGTTTACAAAGTGTAATAAGGGCCAGAGGGGGAAACACTCGTTATTAATTTAAGTTCTTGTTTATAAAATCTAAATTAAAAGTTTGATTATTGCTTAAAATAAATGTCGTCTATCGATACGCAGTCTTTTTATGTCTTTATTTAGTAAAAACAGCACTTTACATATAAGGCTGCACTTTCTCTAAGAAAAAAAGATAAAACGATCATTTAAAAAACAAAATGATTCTAAAGAAACAAGCAACAAAATGACTCATAGACGATAGTGATATTTAAGCCACGTCATTCTATAGAGCGTCTCAAGAATTGGTGAAAAAACACAAGTTTTCGTTTGACCCTGTATATTATCCAGTATTATTCCGAAGTTCGAATTTATATCACAAAATTATTGTGAAAAGGTATCGAAATAAATTGCAAAAAAAATTAACAGAATCTAAGAATCCATTTAAAAATTACTAAGGGTTAAAATTGATACAAATTTTAGGCTCGCTACTTTTTTTTGTGGGCATATATATATATATATATATATATATATATATATATATATATATATATATATATATATATATATATATATATATATATATATATATATATATATATATATATATATATATATATATATATATATATATATATATATATATATATATATATATATATATACAGGGTCCTGCAGCTCACCTCCCGTCTTTTATTATACCTTAACCATTTATTTTAGAAAAAATATTTAAAAGCCAATATATGCTGTTGATTAGAGAGCACATTTTAAAAATATTCTTGATTATACAGGGTGTTACAAAAAATAGTGGCGCATAAAAGTTGTATTTTTTAAAATGGAACACCCTATATTTTTTTACATTTTTGGAACACTCTTTGCCTAGTCTACAAACTCCTAGAATATTATCTCTCTTTTTTTAATAGTTTCGGAGAAAAAAGGTAAAATCGAAGAAAAAAAAAATTATAGCTTACTGCAAAAGGTTTATAGTTATTCTGCTACGAGTATTATAAGTCTTACTTATACAGGGTGACCCAAATTCCATGACAAACGTTGCAAAATAAAAAATTATTTTTCTCCATTTTTTCAAATGGAACACCCTATATATTTTTTTTCTGTCAGGTACAGAATTAACAGATCAACATTTTTTATTATTATACTTATCTCAAAATTCCTGAAGGTTTTTGAAATATTCTTAAAAAACTAATGTTGTACTTTGTTTTTCAGTACGATAATTGAATAAACTCACTAGTAATGTGGAAAAATGGAACACCCTATATATATTTTTTTTCTGTCCGATACAGAATTAACAGATCAACATTTATTATTATTACTTATCTCAAAATTCCTGAAGGTTTTTGAAATATTCTTAAAAAACTAATGTTGTACTTTGTTTTTCAGTACGATAATTGAATAACCTCACTAGTAATGTTCATACCTTCGCGATTTTAAATATTAGATAGGTCAGCGTAGTTCTAGCTATGGGGAAAAACCTAAAATCCTAACATTTTTTCTAATTACGTTTGCTGCATAAAATTTAAATTACTGCCAAGAGTTAAGGCTCGACTTAAGGTGTAACAGCTTTATTTAACATTATTAACAAATATCTAATTATTGCTAAAATTAATTTTTACTTAGAACATATGTTCGATATGTCTTCCATTCTCTTCGAGGCATAAACGAAGACGGGTATGAAAAGATCTTCCTACTATCCTTAATACTTCGGGCGGAATACTTTGAAATGCGGTTCTAATCCGTTGCTGCATATTTTCGGGAGTTGTTGGAGGTTGTAAACAATGCCTTAACGTAGCCCCATAGAAAAAAATCTAATTTCGTTAGATCAGGCGACCGGGGCGGCCACGCACTTGCTCCCTGTCTTCCAATCCATCGATCTGGAAAATTATTATTTAAATGATCCCTAACTGGCAACGAAAAATGTGCTGGAGCACCATCTTGTTGCAACCACATTGTATTTCTCAGATTAACCGGCAAATTTTCGCACAAATTTGGCAAGTGATTTTCTAGGAAGTCGAGATACATGGCTCCAGTTAAATGTCCATTAAAAAAATGGGGACCAATAACATGTTCACCAATAATTCCCCCCACACATTAACTGACCATCTGTGTTGTAGATCAAGCTGCCTAAAAATTCTTGGATTATGGTCGGCGTAGTAATGGTAGTTATGACAATTTACAAATCCATTCTTATGAAATGTGGCCTCATCAGAGAATAAAACTTTATCAAAAAAATCAAAGCTTAACCTAATTTTAGCTTGTGCCCAATTACAAAAGTCAACACGTTTCTCAAAATCTGCTGGAAGGAGTTCTTGATGCAACTGAATATGATATGCATGAAATTTATGGCTCTTTAAAATTCGCTGAACAGTTCTTTCGCTTACTCCTACGGCATCCCCGACTGCTTTTTGGCTAACAGAAGGATTTTCCGTGACAGCTAATAGCACAGCTAATTCATTTTCTTCCGTTCGAACGGGCCTATTTCTAACTGGTCTTGTATAATTTACATTTCCTGTTGCCATAAATCTCTCTAATAAGTTCGTCATGCTCCTTCTGTCTGGGTGCCTTCGTTCTGGATAATTTTGCGCATAAATCCTACTGGCCAAAAACGCATTTCTATGCGATTCTCCTAACACGAAAACCATATCAACCAGTTCTTCGCGGGTGTTCTCCATGACGATAGAACGTTCAAATAAAACTTCTAAACAGTGACGCAAACAAACGAAAAATGAACTACGTAGAAGGTAAAGCCACTATATGAAAAATCCGATAATTATTTCAATTTGTAAAACTTAAAAAACGAATAAGTAAATTGCCGATATGTTTTAGTTGTTTGACAGTTTCTAGACAATTTGTTTTTCATGGTCTACTTAAATTCTAGTTAATAATTTGGGCAACACTTGTCAATAATATTAAATAAAGGTTAAGGCCGTTTTACATGCTGCAAGTTTCTTGCAGCAAGGGGTTGCACCTGCAAGATATTGCGCGCAATTTGTCTTTTTTGTCAGCGTATGCCTTTGTGCAAGTCTCTTGCAACTTGTAGGAAGACCTGCAGCATGTAAAACGTCTTTACGGCTTAACTCTTGGCAGTAATTCAAATTTTATGCGGTAAACGTAATTACAAAAAATGTTGGGATTTTAGGTTTTTTCTCATAGCTATAACTACGCTGACCTATTTATTATTCAAAATCGCGAAGGTGCTTACTTATGAACATTACTAGTGAGGTTATTCAATTACCGTACTGAAAAACAAAGTACAACATTAGTTTTTTAAGAATATTTCAAAAACCTTCAGGAATTTTGAGATAAGTGTAATAATAAAAAATGTTGATCTGTTAATTCTGTATCGGACAGAAAAAAAATATATATAGGGTGTTCCATTTTTCCACATTACTATTGGGTTTATTCAATTATCGTACTGAAAAACAAAGTACAACATTAGTTTTTTAAGAATATTTCAAAAACCTTCAGGAATTTTGAGATAAGTGTAATAATGAAAAATGTTGATCTGTTAATTCTGTACCGGACAGAAAAAAAATATATAGGGTGTTCCATTTGAAAAAATGGAGAAAAATTATTTTTTATTTTGCAACGTTTGACATGGAATTTGGGTCACCCTGTATAAGTAAGACTTATAATACTCATAGCAGAATAACTATAAACCTTTTGCAGTAAGCTACTAGGTTACCTTAGCTTTTAAGATGTTTTATCTAATTTTTATAAATATTTTAAATGTAGACTATAATTTTTTTTTCTTCGATTTTACCTTTTTTCTCCGAAACTATTAAAAAAAGAGAGATACTATTCTAGGAGTCTGTAGACTAGGTAAAGAGTGTTTCAAAAATGTAAAAAAATATAGGGTGTTCCATTTAAAAAAATTCAACTTTTATGCGCCACTATTTTTTGTAACACCCTGTATAATCAAGAATATTTTTAAAATGTGCTCTCTAATCAAAGCATATAGTGGCTTTTAAATATTTTTTCTAAAATAAGTGGTTAAGGTATAATAAAAGACGGGAGGTGAGCTGCAGGACCCTATATATATATATATATATATATGTATATATATATGTTAGCTTCAGGGAGGAATATCCTTCCGGCTGGAGTACGGTTGGCAACCTAAAGTTAACCTTAGCCCAGTGTGGAGGGGGTGATGTGGTGGGGAGGAAAACTGTAATAATTATTTCCTTTTTGAAAATGAAATTGATTATACTATGGTTGAAATTTGTGCTGTTTAAAAGAGCGATTTGGATCTAAGTGTTTGCCAACTTTATTAACAAATAAACTGCCATTCATAAATATCTGTTTATGCGATTCTTTAATAAAATTTCGATATTCTGTAGTTCTGCTATTACTTGAAAAAATTGAATGCGGTAAACAGTAAGGTGATGCCCAAACTTTCAGGAATATGCTTCTTGGAATGCGACCGTTGAAAAAAACAATTTCTCAATTATACAGAGTGTAACTTAACACAATTGTAAAATTTAAAATATTCGTTGTTATCCCAAATTTACCAGAGCGACTTTTTAACTTATTTTATAGAGTCAGTCTAATTTTTGAAAGTTTGCCTTGGTACGTTTTCTAGATTTTTTAATGATCTTTGTTTTTGTGATACTGGTATATTTTTTTAATATCACAAGTAGAAAAGCATGCTTGTATACAGGGCGGACCAATAAATCAATGCGTACTGAAAAATGTTTTTATTCATCTTAAAAAATTAAAAAAACATCATAAAATACACAAATCATAATAATAAAACGCAGTTTTGATTTGAGTAGTCCAGATAATCAATTTGTTAGAAATTGTACATATTCAAACCCTGACTGACTGGACGCCAAATCTAACATTACTAATAGGTGTCGTCTATATTAATAAATTTAAAATTTTAACGTTATGCCCCTATAAGCCATAAGGTTAAAATATTTGGCAGGATTAACAATGGTTATGATACTGGTGGGTTTGAGTATGGACAAGTTCTAACGAATTACTTATCAGTGGAACGATAGCGCAATTGGTTAGAGCAATAGGCTAGAGACTCAGAGGTGTCGGTTCCACCAATAGTGACTTAATTTTTTCAAAATTTTGACGACGTTTATATCTTATTTGATGATAGTGCGCGTCCCCATAGCGCTGCAATTGTCAATAAAATTTTCGGAGCAAACAGATTTTATTTGACTACATGTTGAAACAAAAAATTACAATTGTAGCACGTCATGGTTAAATCGATAGTAAAATACAATGGCATGTAAGTAAATGAGACAAACTTATAAAATTTAAGAAACTAAAGCTTCTGTTGAAGCACAATCACTGTCTTGAGACGTTTTCACCATTTGATTTAAAGTTACTCAAAATCACGAATAGAACTTGGTTAAACATTATATAAACTAATACTTAAAGAACTTTTGTAGGTTTTTATCTAATCTATATCTAGGTGGTCTAATTAAATTGACGGTACGAGTTGTCTAATTATGATATAATTAAATTTGAAATTATCTTTGTTTTTGTGAATCTCTAAAAGCTGATAAAAAATATACAGTGACGGTAAAGTCAAAATTTATAAAATTTGGTTTACAGTGGTCGTGATAGCTGCACCTTGCAATTATTTGAACAACCTTCTTCTGACCTAAATATGCGTGTTTGAGAAATTTCTCCATTGGTGAACGAAATATGACTGTGAAACAAAGAGTAATATATACTTAAAAGTGAAGAGCCGCTCACAACAAATCTCTCATTATCTTCACCACAAAAACAGAAAGAGAAAGCCTGATCTTTAAACTCAAAATGTGTGTGTTCCAATTGAGCTTATTATCAACGGTGAGGCCCAATACTTTAACACTCGCACTAGGTGCATCACTTATTTTAATTGAAAATGTTATTTCCTGGGTTTTATCAACGTTAAGGTTTAAATTATTTTGGGTAAGCCAAACTTCAACCTTATCCTTAATATCGAGCATTCTTGTGTCTAAATGTTCCTTTGAATCAGTATCAGTTACCAGAGAGGTGTCGTCCGCATAGTGGACACACTTGTCTGGTAGTAAACAATAATCTTAATAAGCAAACTTTTCTACTTTTGATATTAAAAAAATGTAGCATTAGCACCAAAAGAAAACTTAAAAATTGAACCACAACTCGTTGTTTATATGCCAATTTCTTTAAAACAGTATACAGGGTGTCCCAACTAAAAGTATCCACCCCAAATAACAAGTCGCCAAGACAAAAAAAAAATAAAACGCTCGGACCCGTCGATTTTGCTTTTGAGGGGGAAACATTTTGCGCCTATTTTCAATTTCACAACATCACCCTCTGAGCGGGGGTGAGATTCACCCCTAAAATGTTAAATAGAAAGGGGGGTCGAGTAATACCTTATTTTGAAGGGTTTCCGACCCTGGTTACAACTGCCAAGTTTGAAGCCTCTGCTGTCATTCCCGAAGAAATGGCAGCTTGTCCAAAAAAAAATATTAATAAATTAACTGCAAGAGTTGGCTGCTTTAAATTTAGGGGATGATGCAAGCTAGTGAAAAGATTTTAATAATAATTACTCCGGACGAGAGGAAAATAAAAATAGTAAATGTAAATTAATGGGGAATTTTTGCGTTTAAGAAATGTTTTCTACAAAGACTAAATTATTTTATGAATTGTTCGAAATGTTCACCATTTACTTCCATGCAATGATACAGACGAGCCTCGAACTCCTCTCGAACATTTTGAAATGTTTCAGGTGTTAACTGACGGCATTCAGCTACTATTCGCTGTTTTAAATCCTTAAGTGATTCTGGCTGCACCTTAAAAATCTTTGTTTTCAAGTGTCCCCAAAGAAAGAAGTCCAACGGCGTCAAATCAGGTGATGGTGCCGGCCATTCGATGGGACCTCTTCTTCCAATCCAGTGATCGGGAAAAGTATTATCGAGAAAATCTCTTACCGGACGAGCGTAGTGAGGAGGTGCTCCATCTTGTTGAAAGAATATCTGATCTTCAGCTAAATCCTGGTCGTTTTCTAGAATCTCAATAATCTGCGGATCGATGGCATTTTCAAGTAAATTTAAATAACTTTCACCATTTAAATTGCCTTCTATTGAAAAAGGTCCAACAACGTGATTGCTTAGAATTCCCGCCCACACGTTTACCTTTAAAAGATGTTGGCTATGGGTTTCCCTGAATAAATGGGGGTTGCTGTCGCTCCAATACCTGCAGTTATGACGGTTTACTTCTCCATTTAAGTAAAATGTGGCTTCGTCAGAAAAACAAATATTGTACAATGAAATGGTATGGTTGTTTAATTTTTCAGAAATATTCTCACAAAACTCTACTCTGCGAACAAAGTCATCTTCGTTCATTTCGTGAAGCAATTGATATTTAAAGGGTCGAAACTTATGGGATTTTAGAATCCGGTGAACACTGCTTCGGGAGACTCCTGATATTGCAGCTGTTTCTCTGATGGAGTTACTTGGGACCATAGCAACATGGCCAAGGACTGCAACCTCAACATTTTCATTTCTGGTCTTACTCTTTCATGCTTTTTATTGACAACTGAGCCGGTTTCGAAAAATTTGTTCCACAGTTGTAATACACTTCTATGAGTCAAAGAATGTTCGGGATGAGATTCATTAAAACTTGCAGCTGCAGCTCTCGCACAATTATTGTTTCTAATGTAAAGAACAATAATTTCGATTCTCTCTTGTTTCGTAAACGTCATAGGCAATTGTTAGAAACTTTCGTCTTTTAACACTTTCAGACAAAATAAATTTTAAATAAAATGCACAACGGTCTGTTTCATTGCAAGGGAGTAAATGGCGAACATTTCGAACAATTCATAAAATAATTTAGTCTTTGTAGAAAACATTTCTTAAACGCAAAAATTCCCCATTAATTTACATTTACTATTTTTATTTTCCTCTCGTCCGGAGTAATTATTATTAAAATCTTTTCACTAGCCTGCATCATACCCTAAATTTAAAGCAGCCAACTCTTGCAGTTAATTTATTAATATTTTTTTTTTCGACAAGCTGCCATTTCTTGTCGGAAACCCTTCAAAATAAGGTATCACTCGACCCCCCTTTCCATTTAACATTTTGGGGGTGAATCTTAACCCCGCTCAGAGGGTGATGTTGCGAAATTGAAAATAGGCGCAAAATGTTTCCCCCTCAAAAGCAAAATCGACGGGTCCGAGCATTTTATTTTTTTTTGTCTTGGCGACTTGTTATTTGGGGTGGATACTTTTAGTTGGGATACCCTGTATTATGCGTTATAAAAATGTTAAACAAAAAATCTCGAAAGCATCTGGAGACAAACGCTCAACAATTAGACTCACCCTATAAAATAAGTGGAAAAGTTCTTCCTGCAAATTTGGGATAACAATATTGTTTAAATATTACAAGCTTATTGCGTTACACCCTGTATAACAAATTGTTTTTTAATCGGTCGCGTTCCAAGAGGCATATTCTTAAAGGTTTGGACATCATTTTACTGTTTAATTTCTCCTGTAATAGTAGAAGACATAAATCGCATTTTAATTGAACAATAACATAAGCAGATAATTTTAAACGGCAGTTTATTTCCATTGAAGCTTACCGTGTAACAAACGTTGCCTAATAAGTTAAAACAAGAAAAATAAAAAAAAATCACTGATACCACCACCTCACTCCCGAAAATAATTCACAGAAATCACTCACCGACAGAACAAACAGCGAGGATTACAAACAGAAGAGGCCCAGTGCTGGCCATATTTGCTGTTGTTGTATCACCGAACTCACAATAACTGGAGGAATCTACTCGAATGTCTTTCACTTTAAATCTTTCATAATGTAAACGTTGAAGAACAACTCGTTACACGGCAGCGTTCCGACCGAGAAACACCCCACTCTGATACGAGAGCGGGACCCATTGTGGTTTTGCAATATTTTGGTTGTTTAAATTTTTATTTTTCGAGCGATCGATCTTCGATTAACGCTTCTGTTTGTTGATTTAGCTGATGTCATTTTATGCAATTATATTGCGGTTATTTTGTACGTAATATAATACACTGACGGACAGTCGAAGTGATCCAAAGAATATTTTGGTTAAACTTTGAAAAGAATTTCAGAAATATTAGTTTAGGGGTCTCGATTTTTTATCATTTTTTTGCTTTGTCAGGAAGTTTACGTTAAATTTACTATATTTAAGTAAAACAAGAGCGTGGATGAAGCATTTTTTTATTAAAAAGATCACAAAACTTTCTATAAATAGCGAAACAAATTTCAAACTCACTGATTTTCAAAGCTAAATTTGTCAATTATGAAGTTTTTGATAAAATGTAAGAACAAAATTATATGCAATGTTACTAAATTTAACTGATTTTCTACGGATTTTATGGCTTTAATGATGGTTTATCGTTGAACCTAGGTTAGCCTAACCTAAACCGCATTTTTATTAATTAAATAAGTCAAAAAACACTAAAATTACTAGCGAAAATAAAACCAAATAAATGCCCAATTTCTTTTTCCCCGAAATATGTGTAAAACTTGTTGAATACGAATTGCTTGCGAAACGGACCCTAACCTGGTGCTAAACCGATACCAATCCACCTAATTCCTTTCCACTCCCGCTTGTACCAACCCATCTATATGAAAAAAAAATTCCTTACGCAGCAAAGAATATTTGTGCAAAATTGGATAAGGATTTTTCATAGTATAGTTCATAGTAATCCCATATGATTCCAGATATACGAGAGGTCTAGAAAGAGTATTTAAAAACGTAGGTTTTAGAGTAGCCTACAAAACGGAGAACAGTTTGAAAAATCTCCTTGGAAACCCTAAAGACAAAGTCGACTTGAAGGAGAGGAGTGGCATCTATGAAATTAGCTGTAATGACTGCGATCTAAAATATGTTGGGCAAACTAAACGCTCCATAAACATTCGTTTTAAAGAACACATGGCACATTTAAGATACGGAAGAACAGAAAAGTCAAGCGTTGCCCAACATGCTTTAGAAAACAATCACCAAATAGGAATAAATAATCTTAAGTTGATTAAAAATGTATCTAATAATAGATTATTGGATGCATTTGAGAGTATAGAAATAGTTAAATGTAGTAAGAAAGCACTAAATAAAGACACAGGGCCTATTCCCTATAGCCCCCTCTATTGTTTACTTGACAACGGTGCAGTCGGGCGCAACCAAGTGTGATAAGTTACTTTAGTTTATATCATCTTTTGATGATGCTAACTTGGTTAGCGAAACGCGCGTCCAGAACGTAACAAGTTGTGGTGTAGTGTGGTTAGAACTCTTGTATTTTGAAAACATATTGAGTTAAAGAAATTTGCTTTAATCTCCTATATTATTAGGTAACATATAGATTAATACTCATGTACGTTTTCGAAAGGTTCTCCTGATAGTCTAGGATCACCATATATTAAATTTTTTTCCTGTTGAAGAATTGATGCGAGATATGGCAACATCAAAGTCTATGATGATATGATAACATTTAAAGTACACAATTTTTTTTATAAAAATGTACGATTTACAGGTAATATCAAAAAATGTATTTTAAAATAACGATAACAAAAAACACAACTATGAAAACTAATTCTAATACTGGGAATGAAGTTATCCATAATTTGTTGGTCAATTAGAGGTTATTTTTCTGCTACTGCTACGGACACTTCATTTAAAAAATTTCGCATCACAACTCTAAAGCATCCCATACATTCTTAATGGGATTGAGATCTGGTGAGCGAGTTGGCCAAATAATTCTTGTGACATCTTCTACTGTAAACAAGCCCGAGAGCTAAAATCTAATATTTTTCCCCTGTATAATGCTCTATATTTTTCTGTGACAGGAAAAACGACGATTTAATATTGAAAATAGTTGAATGAAGTCAGAAGATTATAGATGTGAGATATGAAGTTTTAAACTGGTAGGCTGTTGTACGACAATTAGACCTGCGTTGCTAAGGAAATCTTAAAAATAGTAAAATATCTGTCAATTTATTTATGTGATTTTATTTAAAAAATGTGAACTTAGTTGTTGTTTAGTAGTTATTGTAAATAATGTAAAGTTTAAAAATGTCTGATTCCGTGTTTTCTGTGACTCCATCTGGGTTAATAGAAGCAGCGAAAGTAGCATCACAAAAATTATTACCAGCTGAATCGCGGAAAATTTACCAAACCGTGTATTCAAGATTTATGGAATGAAAGATGAAAAAGACATGCAATTCTTTCTCGGAGACGGTGTTATTGGCTTATTTTTCGGAACTGGTACAACAACAAAAATCCATCAACAGTGTGGTCGAATTATTCAATGATTAAAATTATGTTACAATGCAATAATAATGTACACAATATATATTTAAAACTAATTACCTTTCTGAAACCAAATGAGAATGTTTACACGCCCAAGAAAGCTGCCATTTTTACGAGTACACAAATTAGTGATTTTTTAAATAATGCTCCCGATGAAGATTATTTAATGGCCAAGTTTGTTGTTCTATTTGGGATTGCAGGAACTTGTCGAATTTGTGAAATCAGCCAGGTAACATTAGATGATATTGAAGATTCGGGAGCGTTATTAATTGTGAAACTTAAGCAAACAAAGAATGCTGCAAACAGGAGATTTTTAGTTACTGAAGAATATGTTAAATTTTACCGAATGTACATAGTACATCGTCCAGCAGCAGCAAACGATGGCCGCCTGTTTTATGCATATCGCAATGGAAAATGTATCGACTAGGTCGTGGGTAAAAATCAGTTTTATAAGGTACCTGAAACAGCAGCTAATTTTCTTGAACTTAAAGATTCTAAATCATATACAAGGCCATACATTTCAAAGATCGTCTGCTACACTTTTAGTTGAATCTGGGGGAGACTTGATGACACTAAAGAAACATGGTGGTTGGAAGTCATCAACGGTCGCTGAAGGGTATGTTGATGAATCGGTAGCACACAGGACAGAAATATCTAATAAAGTGTTTAGAACGTGTGCAGTGCTGAAATAACATCCGATTTGCGACCAGGTACAGGGTGTTTCACCATATTTAACCTTCATCTACTGTCTTTATTATAAGAGATAGAAAATAAATGTTAAATACTAAAGTTGTAGGGATTGCCCTAAACCGTCGTAACAAATGAACATCACACAGCTACTAAAAAACATAAACTTGGTATTTTTTAAATGGGACACCCTATATATTATATTATACAGTGTGTCCCAGATTCGCTTCTCTATATAGGGATCTCGGCTCCTATTATACCTATAGCAAAGGTTAAATGTGGAAAGTTTTAGAGGAAACGTATTGCATTCGATATCTGGCTTCGATCGATAAGTTTGGGAAATATCGGCGAAAAACCGAAAATGGCGGATTTCGTTTTTCGCCAGTATATCCAGAACGGTAAATATGACAGCTGTCAAAATGTGACATCATTCGGACACATTTTTAAAACAAATAAGATGGCGTATGCGACACGTCTTCATTGTTTTTTGTTAACCCGCAACCCGCCTCAACTTTCATTTTTCTTATGGCCGCCATATTGGATTTTTCGATTTTTGGAAAGAGCCTAAAATTTCCAGTCTAGTGATATCTCACAAGTGCATTAAAGATTTTAGTGTCATCAAAATATCACACTTCGTAAATTAGGTTTTAATGTTTTTAAAGGAGGCCATGATTTATTTGTCACAAGATTACGTTAATAAGCAAGTAATATATTGAACGCATTGAATTTTCAATACAACATGAACGTAAATAACGACTTAAAAAATCTAAATGAGTTTTAACTGCTTTGTAAGTGGGTAACATTAATTTACAAATCTGCAAAATAACGTCCATTTGCATCGAGACATTTTTGACAATTGGTGATTGTTTTTCGTACAACCCTGGTAAGTGTATTTCGGTTAATATTTCTAAATGTGTCCAGAACTCTTTGTCTCAGGATTTCTATGGTCACCGGGGGATCAAATTCATAGATTTCATTCTTCGTGTGACCCCAGAAGTAGAAATCGAAGGGCTACAGGTCAGGGGATCTAGGAGGCCAAGATATTGGACCATTTAAAGAAATTATTCTTTCGTCAAACCGCTCTCTTAAGAAGTTCCTGACTTGAATGGTATTGTGAGCCGGACATCCGTCTTGTTGAAACCAAGTTCTTTTTAATTTATCTTCCGTTAGAAAGGCTCGTAAGGCTGGTACAACCTGGTTTCGCAAAAGCTCTAGGTACCTCTACCCGTTTAGGTTGTAGTCAAATAAAAGTGGTCCAATAAGTCCATTTCCTGAAATGATTAATAATTTATAAATAGGTGCCCATCAGTCAAGGGCGGCAGGATCAGGCGGGTGATACTAGAAACTATAAATTATAAAGGGAAAATTATCTTTATTAAAAAGTAGATATTTTCTTATAAAAATAATTATCGAAACATCCCGTAATGATTGAGCTAGTATACAGTTGAAACCTATTCAGCTTTATTATGAAAAAGGAAAACAAATTTGGTTAGCGGGAAGTAATAGCCGTAATAAATTATTTTGTTGGTACTGCATAGTAATTTCGGAAATACTAATTTCAGTGATATAGTAATCTTAAAGAAGTACACCGTACATGGAAAAATAATTCGACATTTGATTAATATGGTATTTTTTCCATAACGCAAGAACTAGGCTTCCCGGGGAATAGTAAATCATTAAATTCAGACAATCAAAATAATTTTAGAGAATTAGCTAAAACTGTAGAAAATTTACATAAAGTATTAATAAATTTATAGAACCCAATTCTATTTTTATAGGTTCTTCGAAATCACAATACAAAGTGATTGAATAAAATGTAATCAATATCAAAAAAGTAAGTTGAGTGACTAGAGAAGAACGTTTTACTTTTTTTTTATTAGATTATACTCTTTTAGTATCATTAAAGAACTAAACAAAAAAAAAAGATTATTATTTGACCATCATATGGTGCCTATTTAAAAAAGATTGGTTAGATTAACTTACCAATGATCCCACACCAAACGTTACTTTGAAATCTGATCTGTAGACGTCTCTCTGCCACTTCGTGAGGATTTTGCACAGCCCAATGATGACGGTTGTGCCTATTAAAGACTCCACAATTCGTGAACCTGCTCTCATCGGACCACAAGACATGATTTACAAAATCAGGATTTTCATTACATCTCCTAGTATACCACTCACAGAACTGTAGTCGTCATGGAAAATCAGTTTCCTTAAGTCCTTGTACTATTATGGGTTTGTGTGGATGGTACTTATTCTTTTTTAAAACTCTCTGTAATGTTGATTTTGGCACATTAGTTTCCTGTTCTCCAGTTCTTACCGATGCACTAGGGTTTTCGTTGATAGCTTGTAAAATGTCTCGGTTTTCATTGTTGTTATGGTATCCGCTTCTAGGTTGTTCGAAGGCACCATGGTTAATTAAATTAACTACGATTTTCCTAAATTGGGTTTTATGAGGCTGCCGTCATTCGGGGTACATCTCCAAATACCTTGCTGAGGTAACGTCGGCGTTTCTGTATGATTGAAAGTACAGAGCTAACATGTCAACCCTTTCTTCATTTGAATACGGAATGCCGGCCATTTTCTATAGGTTTTGACAATTTATGTGTCATATTTATGATTTTATTGGGATAAAAGCGTACCTACTACTTATTAAAGCACAGCTTTGATACTTTCAACTATTTAACTTAACGTCAAAGTCAAAATCCAATTTTGTTACAGATAAATCAGGGCCTCCTTAGAAAAGCATTGGGAGCTAACATTACTTTAAATCATGGCCTTCTTAGAAAAAATTGAAACCTAATTTTACGAAGTGTAAAATTTCGATGATACTAAAATCTTTAATGCACTTGTGAGATATCACTAGACTGGAAATTTTAGGCTCTTTCCAAAAATCGAAAAATCCAATATGACTGCCATAAGAAAAATTAAAGTTGAGGCGGGTTGCGGGTTAACAAAAAACAAAGAAGACGTGTCGTATACGCCATCTCATTTGTCTTAAAATTGTGTCCTAACAATGTCACATTTTGGCATCTGTCAAATTTACCGTTCTGGATAAACTGGCCAAAAACCAAATCCGCCATTTTCGGTTTTTCCCCGATGTTTCCAAAAACAATTGATCGATCGTAAATCCGAAGCCGGATATCGAATGCAATAAGTTTCCTCTAAACCTTTCCCCATTTAACCTTTGCTGTACGTATAATAGGAGCCGAGATCCCTGTATAGAGAAGCGAATCTAGGACACACTGTATTTCGATAGAGAACATGTTTTCGATTTCAAAAATGTATTATATGTCTACGTTGGGATCAGTAGTTCTCGAAATATTTACGTTTAAAAATCCCGATAATATCAGAGTTGGGTTTACGAAATCACAGTTGCCAGGGCCAAAGAACATAACAAAGCGCAAGATTCAAAGGTCTTAATATTAATTAAAACTTATTTAGACGTCCAAACGAAATAGTTTAAACTGTAAAATGGGTTATACAAAAGACGAAATTTTAACAAAAACAGTAATATTGTTAGTAGAGCCCAGGCAGAATATCGCCGTATTTATCCCGACAGGCAAGTACAGGGTGTTCCAGCGAGGACTGAACAGGGACCTATTTTCGACCTTCCTTGTATTTTGGAAAAATTCAAAATGGCCAATCGATGTATTTTTTCTTATAGAATCAAAAAATGTCATCGAAAAAATATTTGAACCAGAAACAAAAGAGTTACGCTATGCATCAGGTGTTTTTTAAATGGAATGTATCGTTTTTTATACGATTTTTGGAAAGAGTGATTTTTTTATGTCCGTTCTGATTAAAAGATTTGATTTTGCGATAGCTGTTTATATTACATTTTAATGTTTTACAAACTAAAAATTTAGCTTCACCTGTTTAAAATATACGATAGGTTGGTATAGGTGATCAAGGTAAAATGACTTTTGAATGCTTTGTCAATAAAAATTGACATTATTTTAATTATTGTCGAAGTCTTCACCTAAAAAATATATATTTGACTCTGATCGAAATGAAATACTCTTTGGACGAGAGACTACAGATTGTTATGCTATTTTACAAGTGCCAAGAAAATGCAAGAGAAGCAAGAAGAAGATTTATTGCAAATTTTCATAGAAATATATCCATCAATACAATTCTAAGGATAAAAAACCTATTTGAGGAAAATAAAACTTTACATGATAGAAAAAGAAATTCAATAAAAAATAATTATTAAATAATAAAATAAAACTACTAATAACATAAGTTTTCAATGTGTCCGCCGTTTTTCTCGAAACAACATCGATAACCCCTTTGTAGCCTTTCTAAACTTGCTGTTACAATATGATTTTCCTGGTTAAGGCGCATTTGCGCGGTTGCATTTTCTTGGCACTTGTAAAATAGCATAACAATCTGTAGTCTCTCGTCCAAAGAGTATTTCATTTCGATCAGAGTCAAATATATATTTTTTAGGTGAAGACTTCGACAATAATTAAAATAATGTCATTTTTTATTGACAAAGCATTCAAACGTCATTTTACCTTGATCACCTATACCAACCTATCGTATATTTTAAACAGGTGAAGCTAAAATTTGAGTTTGTAAAACATTAAAATGTAATATAAACAGCTATCGCAAAATCAAATCTTTTAATCAGAACGGACATAAAAAAAATCACTCTTTCCAAAAATCGTATAAAAAACGATACATTCCATTTAAAAAACACCTGATGCATAGCGTAACTCTTTTGTTTCTGGTTCAAATATTTTTTCGATGATATTTTTGGATTCTACAAGAAAAAATACATCGATTGGCTATTTTGAATTTTTCCAAAATACAAGGAAGGTCGAAAATAGGTCCCTGTTCAGTCCTCGCTGGAACACCCTGTACCTTCCAAATCAACCTTCTAAGATTACACTGAAAGATGTATCAGAGAGCGCAAGCATTTTCAAAGAAAAACTCGCACTATGTCTCAAAACAGTGGTGAAGAACTGCAAATATTATTATTTTTTCAGGGTTGGAAATGTGTTATTATTCATTAGTTGTGTAATTTAAAGCCTGTTTATTTCCTTTTTTTTTAGAAAATCCGGCATTAACAGATGTTGGTAAACATTTTAATACATCTAGAAGCAACATTTACAGTATCCTACATAGACATGGATATCATCCTTATAAAATGTTGCTAATGCAAAAGTTAACAGATATCCATAAAATTAAAAGACTAGAATACTGTGATTATATGTCAAATAGAAAAAATGAAGGCTATGAGTTTTTAACGAAATTTTATGGAGTGACAAGGCAGTGAAGGCAACAGAAGAAAAAAACATGTGGGCACCAGAAAATCCTCGTGGATATGTTGATATAAAACTCAGGGGCGTATATCGTTAAATTTTTGGTGTGGGATTCTTAGAAACCAAATATTTGGTCCAATAATTTTTAGAGATTCTTTAACAGGAATCAGATAACTACAGATTCTAGAAAAGGATATAGTTAATTGTTAAGAGCTTCCTTTTAGGCAATTCGCGGATCTGGTGTAGCATCAAGATGGTGCCCCACCCCATAATCCTATTTATTTAAGAGAATACAAATGAACAGTATGACGAGGGGATAGGAGCTCATGGAACTATAAATTGACCCTCGAATAGTCCAGACTTGACGCCGTTAGATAGTTTTCTCTGAGGGTTTTTAAAGGAAGAATTATAATGAAAGAAGTAATAATTTAAAGGATTTAAGGGAAATAATTGAAACTAGTTTTAACTTCTTAAATGAGAATCCTCAAATTATTGGGAATGTTTTGCTTAAAACGTGTTGAAAATGATGGCGGTCATATTCAACAATTGTAAAATGTGCACAATAATTATTGGCAGTTCTGTATTCGTGTGGTTCTGTTTAATATCGTAGTGATTACCGTAAATTCTGTCTTCTGCTTTGTTTTGTTTTTTGTCGTTTAAACGTAAATATTTCAAAAACTACTAATCCAAACATAGACATATTATACATCTTTGAAATAAGAAAAATATTTCATATCTAAATATAACGAAATATATAGGGTGTCCCATTTAAAAAATACAAAGTTTATGTTTTTTAGTAGCTTTGCGATGTTCATTCGTTTTAATAAAAATTACTTCCGGTTTAGGACAATCCCTACAAATTTTGTATTTAACGTTTTTTTTCTATCTCTTATAAAAAAAGGCAGTAGATGAAGTCTAAATATAGTGAAACACCCTGTACATCAACAGTAGTTGTGTTCAACACAAGAAAATTCGACTGTTGTATGTACCGAATAGTTCAAGGAACATGTCATTCATGCAGTGCACATTTAATAATTGCACTTTTGATATAAAAGAAATGTAACTTTTGTATAATAAAATATTCTAAAATTAAATATCCACCTTAAAGTAATTTCATAAAAAGTGATATTTTGTTACTTGTCAAGAGGGGTAAATGTCAAACTTTTTTCCCGTTACAAAAAAAGCATTTTTCACAGATATTTGTGCAAATTATATACAGGGTGTCCCAACTAAAAGTATCCACCCCAAATAACAAGTCGCCAAGACAAAAAAAAATAAAACGTTCGGACCCGTCGATTTTGCTTTTGAGGGGGAAACATTTTGCGCCTATTTTCAATTTCGCAACATCACCCTCTGAGCGGGGGTGAGATTCACCCCAAAAATGTTAAATGGAAAGGGAGGTCGAGTGATACCTTATTTTGAAGGGTTTCCGACCCTGGTTACAACTGCCAAGTTTGAAACCTCTGCTATCATTCCCGAAGAAATGGCAGCTTGTCGAAAAAAAAATATTAATAAATTAACTGCAAGAGTTGGCTGCTTTAAATTTAGGGTATGATGCAGGCTAGTGAAAAGATTTTAATAATAATTACTCCGGACGAGAGGAAAATAAAAATAGTAAATGTAAATTAATGGGGAATTTTTGCGTTTAAGAAATGTTTTCTACAAAGACTAAATTATTTTATGAATTGTTCGAAATGTTCGCCATTTACTCCCTTGCAATGAAACAGACCGTTGCCAAAACGTTTAAGCTAACTTGTCGAATTGTCACTGTACAAAATTTAAAACAAAAATCAGCATTACATTCTTACTGTTATCATAAAACATCAGCAACAAACAAAATAAAATCACATTGTTATCGTTTATTTAGTGTCAAGCATTCATGCGTTTATTACAGTTTGTGCATTTTATTTAAAATTTATTTTGTCTAAAAGTGTTAAAAGACGAAAGTTTCTAACAATTGCCTATGACGTTTACGATACAAGAGAGAATCGAAATTATTGTTCTTTACATTAGAAACAATAATTGTGCGAGAGCTGCAGCTGTAAGTTTTAATGAATCTCATCCCGAACATTCTTTGACGCATAGAAGTGTATTACAACTGTGGAACAAATTTTTCGAAACCGGCTCAGTTGTCAATAAAAAGCATGAAAGAGTAAGACTAATAAGAAATGAAAATGTTGAGGTTGCAGTCCTTGGCCATGTTGCTATGGTCCCAAGTAAACTCCATCAGAGAAACAGCTGCAATATCAGGAGTCTCCCGAAGCAGTGTTCACCGGATTCTAAAATCCCATAAGTTTCGACCCTTTAAATATCAATTGCTTCACGAAATGAACGAAGATGACTTTGATCGCAGCGTAGAGTTTTGTGAGAATATTTCTGAAAAATTAAACAACCATACCATTTCATTGTACAATATTTGTTTTTCTGACGAAGCCAAATTTTACTTAAATGGAGAAGTAAACCGCATAACTGCAGGTATTGGAGCGACAGCAACCCCCATTTATTCAGTGAAGCCCATAGCCAGCATCCTTTAAAAGTAAACGTGTGGGGGAGAATTTTAGGCAATCACGTTGTTGGACCTTTTTTCATAGAAGGCAATTTAAATGGTGAAAGTTATTTAAATTTACTTGAAAATGCCATCGATCCGCAGATTACTGAGATTCTAGAAAACGACGAGGATTTAGCTGAAGATCAGATATTCTTTCAACAAGATGGAGCACCTCCTCACTACGCTCGTCCGGTAAGAGATTTTTCTCGATAATACTTTTCCCGATCACTGGATTGGAAGAAGAGGTCCCATCGAATGGCCGGCACGATCACCTGATTTGACGCCGTTGGACTTCTTTCTTTGGCTACTTGAAAACAAAGATTTTTAAGGTGCAGCCAGAATCACTTAAGGATTTAAAACAGCGAATAGTAGCTGAATGCCGTCAGTTAACACCTGAAACATTTCAAAATGTTCGAGAGGAATTCGAGGCTCGTCTGTATCATTGCATGGAAGTAAATGGCGAACATTTCGAACAATTCATAAAATAATTTAGTCTTTGTAGAAAACATTTCTTAAACGCAAAAATTCCCCATTAATTTACATTTCCTATTTTTATTTTCCTCTCGTCCGGAGTAATTATTATTTAAAGCAGCCAACTCTTGCAGTTAATTTATTAATATTTTTTTTTGGACAAGCTGCCATTTCTTCGGGAATAACAGCAGAGGCTTCAAACTTGGCAGTTATAACCAGGGTCGCAAACCCTTCAAAATAAGGTATCACTCGACCCCCCTTTCCATTTAACATTTTGGGGGTGAATCTCACCTCCGCTCAGAGGGTGATGTTGCGAAATTGAAAATAGGCGCAAAATGTTTCCCCCTCAAAAGCAAAATCGACGGGTCCGAGCGTTTTATTTTTTTTTGTCTTGGCGACTTGTTATTTGGGGGGGATACTTTTAGTTGGGACACCCTGTAGAAGTATTTTCTTTAGCAAAATCTCTAATGGGACATATATTAATATTAAACACACTTGCATTGCACTGATGAGTTTTGGGTTAAAATCAAACATTTATCATTTAATTTTAATCAGAATCTATTACAGCGGACCCAAATGAAACAAATGGAAGATATTTATTATAATGTTTAATCATTAGAAATAACAGTGGGAAAATTAATATTTTAACTTTATTGAGGTGATCTAAAAATAACTTGGAAACAAAATAATCTGTCCTACTTCGGAAACGTGTAGGATGTAGTTTTTCCAGCCCGGCTTATTACCGTCGCGTGCGAAGTGTACCGAAGTTTATCACGCAGGCAGCCAATCATGTAATAGCTGAGTAACATGGTAATTAGCCATCGTAAAATTTTCATTAACAAGGAAAGTTGCGAGTATAGTACAAATTTATTTCAAGTAATGCTAGTTTGAATAAGCAATTCTGTACATTTTTAACCCTAGCAAAATGCTGGTTTCGAAACTCTTTTAAAAGATTTGCAACCTTAAAGTTTAATGTATCTGCCAGTCAGTTTACCGTGTTTTGAAAGTAGGTACTTCGGTTTTAACTGTTTTCTACTACTGTCTTTCTACCCCATATTTAGCAGATGAGCAGGCCGAATTTACAAAAAGGGTGTCTCGCTTGGTCGCGCATTTGCTACGATTAGCCCCTCAGGATACAAACTTTGTCCAAAGTTGCTTAACAAATTAGATTAATGGTAATGGCGGCTATTCTGGTGAAATAGGTGAAGGACTACTTCACCAGGAAAAATAAACAAGCAAATATCTAACTATATTTATTATATATCTCTTAAATTTTAAGTTTTTACATTCATTTATTCACCTAATTGGCAAAAAATAAACTGTACAGGGTGTCCGGATTTGGTTGCAAAAGCAGGGTATCTCGCTTATTTTTAAAGTTAGAACCTTGCGGTTTTCACGAACCTGAGCTAATTTTTTGTGAAACTCGTGAAGCCGTAAACAAAATTTGCATAGCCTTCTTCGTTTATGAGATACAGGGCGAAATAGAAAATTTTGCATTTTGGGACCCCCCTCGTATCTCGGTTATCCTTTAACTTAAAAATTGCTGCTTAAGCAGTTTTTTACGCTGGATTCAGTGGCGTAGTCATATTTTTCATTTGAGTTGTTATTTTTTAGATATGACCCAAAGTTTTGTTTTTTTAAATGGGACACCCTGTATATTTGTTCAGAAATTGATTTGTCCTTTTAAAAGCTTCTGAAAAATATATAATAGTATGGGTCTATTCTAATAAACATCAACAAAAATCCTAATTTTTATAATTATCATCCCAAATTTTGCAGGAGGCCATGCAAAACAATGCTGCCTTTTATTTAAAGTCGTTTACAATATCTACATCCTAACAATAAATCAAAATAAATATGTAATTAAATCTATTTATCAAAATATGTATTGATCATTTCGCACCAAAAAAGTACCACATACCTAGATTTATGTAACACAAGAACAAAACAGTAATAAATTAATATGTAACAAGCCTTTCAGCAAAAATTAATTGTCGTATAAGAACTACAGTAACCAAGGAAATCAAAAGAACTGTTCAAACTGATTTCTATTTTGTTCTATGCATGCTTCGCACAATTTTCGTATTCGTTTTAGGGAATTAAGCAAAATTTTCTCTTATTGCATTTCCTAAATCTTGGACATTATCATAGTGGTCTTTGAAAATTCTGTTTTCCAGATATCCCCATAAAAAGAAATCTAAAATCGACAAATCTGGGGACCTAGGGGGCCATCTTATAGGTCCATTTGTTCCGATCCATTGATTGGTAAAATTATTGTCCAGAAATAATCTCGTTATTCCAGAATTGTGTGCAGGAGCACCGTCCTGTTGAAAATAAATTTCGTTAATTTGCGCTAGAGGAACATCGTCAAGTAATGCAGGTATAGCTGCCTCTAAAATTTCTATATAGCGATTGGCTGTTAGATTTCCCTCAAATATATAAAATTTTATATGTGTTCCTAATATAAAGCAGGACACCAAACCTGCCCTGCTGTCTTCTGGGAAATATTTGGTGTTGATTTTCCTGGGACCAGAATCTACTATTGTGCCTATTGAGTATACCAGAATTACTGGAATGTGCTTCGTCTGACCGTATAACCTTCCTTTTCAAAATCTCTAACCAATTGCAGAAGACTACTCGACGCTCTGCATCCCATGGATGTAAGTGCTGCACGAGCCTAAATTTGTATGGGTGGTATTTGTAGTTTTTTAGAATTTCTTGAACTCTAGTTTTTGGAATCCCTATGCTCTTTTCACTGGCCCTACAAGAGTTTGTAGGGTAAGCTTCTGCATTAGCCAAAACCGTAATTTCCTCGGCCTCCCGATTTTCTTTATTATATGTTTTCGTACGAGGTTTGATAAATGATCCGTGATTAAGTAATTTTTTTTTATCCGATAAAAAGTGGATATATTAGGTTGCCTCCCTTCTGGATATCTAAATAAAAATTAAGAAATAGTATTTCAACATACCTAAAAATTAACTATTTACCAGTTAAAATACATCTCAGAAGCCGCTTCAACATTTTCATTACTTAATATAAAACAAGCTAATATATCGTACTTTTTATAATGTTCGAAAGTTTGGTTTTCTTCCATAATAATACAAATATATTTTTACACAATAAATAAATACAAAAAACTAGCGCTATATTTTATATACGCGTACCAAATTGGGAAATGTCATTGCTTCCAAGAAAACAAAAGAAAACGGCATCGTTTTGCATGGCCTACTGCAAAATTTGGGATGATAATTATAAAAATTAGGATTTTTGATGTTGTTTATTAAAATAGACCCATACTATTTTATATTTTTGAGAAGCTTTTAAAAGGACAAATCAATTTCTGGACAAATATACAGGGTGTCCCATTTAAAAAAACACAACTCTGGGTCATATCTAAAAAATAACAACTCAAATGAAAAATATGACTACGCCACTGGATCCAGCGTAAAAAACTGCATAAGCAGCAATTTTTCCCTTTGCGTTAAGTTAAAGGTTAACCGAGATACGAGGGGGGTCCCAAAATGCAAAATTTTCTATTTCGCCCTGTATCTCATAAACGAAGAAGGCTATGAAAATTTTGATTACGGCTTCATGAGTTTCACAAAAAATTAGCTGAGGTTCGTGAAAACCGCAAGGTTCTATCTTTAAAAATAATCTTGCTTTTGCAACCAAATCCGGACACCCTGTACATCTCGAATAAATATTTTATTTGACCGTTAGCGGCATGTCTTTTTAAAACTTTCAATCGAACTTTATTATAACAGCTATAACAGTAATGTTAACCAGCGCCATACAATGTTCTCGGTGAATTGCTAACGCAGTACACTACACCCACGTGTCGTTCAGTTTGAGGTGGTAGTTTACTTTTATTTTCGGGAATTTCGCTGCAACCGGTTAATTCCTTTGCAGTTTGCTTGACTATTTATTTATGGTGTTGTTACAACTTTTATTTGGTGTCGGGTTTATTAATTTACATTATTGACGAATCCGATCACGGATGTGGTTTGCATTTTGTTGGAAACTCCATTTAATCGATGCAAGGAACAAGATCAGAGTTTTAATCGTCATCCTGGTTTTCGGCGTACAAATGTTTATATAGTAGTCGAATATTACAAAAATTGTTTTGCTGACCTTGTTTACTAGTTTCCAATAAATATTCAGTGTGGAATAAGGAAGGATTTGCAAGTATGTTAAATATGAAGGTCTTTACATAAAAATGAAGACTTAGCGGAGTATTTAAAACGAATTAATGCTAAAAAAAATTGTAAAAAATCAAAGCACTATAGCTGACACTTTAAAAGAAAATGCTAAACTGTATAAAATACATTTTAACGAAAAGATCCGATTAAATAGACTATTAATGTGTTTGGTAATTGACGCAGTTTTGTACTTTGCAAACAAGAGTTAGTCTTTCGCGGCCATGATGAGAGCAGCGAGTCAATAAATAGGGGAATTCTAAAAAACTTTTAGGTTTATTAATATCGAGAAGTTCCCAAGAACTAAAAGATCACGAAAAAATTAAAAATGTTTTTACTGGTGACTCGAAAACTATTCAAAATGAAATAATTAATTATTAATTAAATTTAATTGAATTCATTTCTCATTATTTAAATGATCATGTAAAAAACGAAATAATGAACACACAGTTTTTTTCTGTGCAAGTGGATGACACCACTGATATTACGCAAACCTCCCAGTGCTCCATAATTTTAAGATACGTTAATTCAGAAGGTTCAGTAGTCGAGAGATTCTTAGGATTTTATAACGTCAGCTCCGATAGAACGTCGGAGAATTTGTATTATCTATTGGATCAAATTTTGGGCCAATTTGACTATAAACATAAATTAATAGGGCAGAGTTACGATGGCGCAAGTGTGATGTCCGGCCATCTAAATGTTCTTAAAAAAAAAAGAAAATTGTCCATTGTCTTGCGCGTCATCTTAACCTTATGATGCAGCAAAGTTTACAAATATTTCTAGATGTCGAATTTTTTTTGCAAGCCTTAGTGGTATTCCCTCCCTTTTTCATCACTCAGCCAAACGAACGTATGCTCTTACATCTGCATCTACGAGGCGTATACCAACAATTACAGAAACTCGTTGGTCTTCAAATTCGAAGTTAGTAAACGTGAATGTTCAAGACTGGAATAAATTAAAAGACGTCTTTGAATTTATTACAAACTGTGACAAATCTGATGAAAAATCAATCCGATTTTTAGGTGAGATGAACGATTTTGAATTCACATTTCTGGCATTAGTGTTTAACGACATTTTTTCAATAACGGACATACTGTTCTTCAAAAAAAATTGCTTGACATTCATTTTTGCGTATCCAATATAAAACGCTGTAGTGAGGCGTTCTGTAAAAATTTTTTTAATACTGTGTTTGATAAAGCAAATTTTATTACAGAAATAAATCATTACAAACGTAAGCTTTCACCTGAAGAAAATAGGGCTAAGTATAGAACCCTTTTTTATGAAATATTGGACGATATTTTAATGGAAATGACACTAAGCTTTCAAGACTGTGAAAAACTTACATTTTTATGTTTGGTAGATTCTGCTAAATTTTCCGAATATAGTTTAAATTTTCCGACTGGCCCGTTTGAAAATTTGTTTCCGTTATATGGGAAAATATTTTCAAAAAGTCAACGACTTAAAAAGAGCTTGGTCTTATTTTTGCCAATGACAGTAATTGGAAAATATCGCTGCAAGAGCAAGTGAAAAAAATTAATGAAAATAAAGGTATTTTAACCAAAGCATATAAAGTGTTTTCCCTTATTTTGACAATACTGTCGACAAGTGCTTCAGTGGGAAGAAGTTCTTCTTGCCTCAAATGTGTAAAAACTTATTTAAGAAATACAATATTTCAAGAAACTTACTTCTCTAGGTAATATTTCAATTCAAAAGAAATGTCTGAGGGAGATTAGGGCAACTCATCCATTTTATGAGGATGTATAAATAAATTTGCTGCTATGAAGGATAGAAGAATTGATTTAGTATACAAAATTTAGATAAGTCGTAGAAAAATATACCCATTCCATATATAAAAAAAATTCTAGAAAAAAAAGTATTGCGATATTTTCTTGCTTCATTTGCACTTCACTTACTTTTTCACTCGCGAGTCGCCACTGATTAATAGTCGTAATTCCTCTGAAGTGCCTGCTGTATCTGCATTTCTACAATGTTTAATTTTTAGCCCAGTCAATACAGGTTTTTACCTAAAAATAATTTCAACAATTTTGAAATTTGGCACACTTATTTAGAGGTATCTATAATGACGAATTATACAAAAAGGTCGGTAAATTTCTTTTACTCGGAACTTCCGTTTTTCGTTATGAATATTTCCTTTTATTAGGAGTCCCGTGTGCGACCCAATTTAATTAAAAACTTAATCATTTAGTAACACGTATACATATATTTACTTTTCAAATATTTTTATTGGACGCCTCTTTGCTCCACTATATTGGAATCGTAATATTTTACCCTTAGATTATAAAACAAAGGATAGACTCAACATTTTATTCATAAATAGTTTCGAAACTTGGATCGAGCGAAAACATACATCTTCCTCTGCGTCGACGGTCCCAAAAATGGCAACCCTGTGGGCTCGTTTCTCTTTAATTTAAATAGCAAGCAGTTTAATGTGTTTTTGCCAATTTTAAACCTGTTTCAGATTGCGATCTTCAATGTTTGGCCCAAAATTAAGAGTCATATGGGAATGACATGGTAATATTTTTGTGAAAATCCAATATGACTGAACAAAGTGGCAGCTTAATAAAACTACTAATCCAATTTTCCTCAAATTTTGCCCAAAAACCAAGCGTGAGCTACGAATAAACTGGTAAAATTTTGGTGAGAAGCCTTTATAGCTAAACAAAATAGCGGTCTAATTAAATGTTTAAAATATCAGTATCAAAAAATTATGTATCCAATTAAGTTGAAATCTTACACGAAAATCAAATATGAAAAACGGATGAATCTGTAAAATTTGGTATATCCTATATGGTGAAACAAAAAGGCGGCATAATTTAATGTTTAAAAGTCAGTAAAATTCCATTTCCTACAAAAAAAAATCGTTTTTATGGAAGAAAATAATAAATATAATTGATTTTTTATAGATAAGTAATTATAAAATAATATTGATAAACAAAACAAAAATTTAAATAGGTATATATATTTCTATGTTCGTAAGTATGTATGAATGTTCATATGTATATATATATATATATATATATATATATATATATATATATATATATATATATATATATATATATATATATATATATATATATATATATATATATATATATATATATATATATATATATATATATATATATATATATATATATATATATATATATATATATATATATATATATATATACTGGTATATATATTTATACATATTGACATTTATATTATGGCGTAAAGTCCCTATGAACTTACCAATACATGCGAACGGCAGCCAGTCATCTTTTCGGAGAGCTGTAGGTTGCAGGTTCTCGGGTACACCTTTCGAAATTAAAATGGGCGCCACCTAATTGACTGTGACTCAATTAGGAAGAAATCTATATTGATATTTAAATGCAGACAAAATAAAGATTTGGAGGGCTTTTCAATAAAACACTATATAAAGTGCAGACTGTCAAATTTTAATGATCACCTTGATCTTTTGTTTTTTTTTTAAAAAGTTGTTTTATAAAATAATGTTTGACATGTGAAGCTTACATTCAAAAATTCAATTAACATGAAGATATAAAAAAATAAATCAAGAAAATGTAAAATATATAAAATATATCAAATTTATGAAATTTATATCATCAACCTATGAACATCTGGCGAAATGTCATGTCGCAAATATGAATATATGAAAATTAAATTAAATAGCGCACAGGGAATCAAAAATTCATGAATTTTCTCTTACACTGCCGCAAGGAAAAAGGTTATAAAAATATAAAGTGTTTCGCCAAGGCTGTTTTACAAAAAATAGGTTACTTACTTCCTTTCTGCTACCTTATATAAAATTCATAAATATAAAAATTAAGAATTAATTCCTTGTACTCTTACAGGAAGGAACTCCAAAACCATTGTAGAACTCTTGGTTAATGTACCCCAAAAATTACACCATAAACTTGAATTCTTAACCTGAAACCCTACAAACAATTGTTTGTCTTACAATAAAATCGACATGGAATGTGCAAAAACAAGTTATTTACAACACAACTATTCAAAGACATTGCCTTACCTCTAGTCATCTAGAGGGCTCCTTCGACGTCAACGGTCACCAATAAAGGGAATTTCCAGACATCTAGAAAGGCTTCTCGAGGACCGACAGCCAAAAACAAAATTCAGGAAGCCATTCTGTTTATAAAAGATAATTGCGAATTAGCTCACAGTAGGAAACTAATTTGAAAATCGACTTACCACGTGGTTGACCAAATGTGGAACCAAACAAAATGGGACCAAAATTTATGGCCAGATGATGTCCATAAATAGGCCTTAGACTTTCAACAGCACTGCACTTTAAAATAATTATTTATGGCATACTCTCGGTACTTTAAAAAAATTGGTCCATTAAGGCACTTTTATAAAGCCGGACACATGTTGCACCTCTAAGGAGAGCCAATAGAAAGGGACGAGAAAATCAGTTCCAGAAAATTCAAAGAAGTTTGACATTCCCCTCCATCATTCTTCCTCACTTCAGACTTATGCCAACCTAATGCCATAAAATAAAATAATAATTACAGTGGAGTTCACTGCTGGCGCCACTAGTAGAAGGGAGTAAGAAACCGATAACATTCGGTGTCCCCGAATACAGCTGGCGAATTGCTCCCGAGCAGAACCAAAATTATGACTTAAATGAAAAATCAGTCACTGTCAAAGCTGGCTGGATGCCGAAAAATAAGAAACTAATGAAACCATAGTGACAGAAGAGAAAGGCAGGCAAATTCCGAATATTTATAAACAAAGCAAAAACAAATTTCTTTTGTCTTAATTTAGAGAAGTTGAAAATACTTTACAAAATGTAATCCAATGAATTATGAATAAAACATATTGAGGTATGTAAAATGTAATTTACATAAAAGTCTTGATATTTTAAAGGTTATATTTAACTGCAAAGTTATAATGTTCAATTTTGTTTCAGATTACTAATGGGCTTAAAATAATGAAAAACCATAAGCAAAATGTCTGTTTAACATTCCATACCAAGCAAACATAAAGAAAGGCAGCTTGGAGAGATGAAAACAAAAAGTTATGTCAACTGAAACTTTCTAATAGTTCGAGTGTTCTCAGTCTTAAATTGATATTTACAAGAAAGAAGAGAGTAAATATGTTTATCATAATTCATGTGAGTAAAATGGACTGAAAGAAGAAACCAAAAAAACAGAATATTTTATTGTAAATGAAAAAATTGTTATTTTCATTAATAAAGAAGGCCGGTATCTTATGAACTAAAACTGAATATAGATTCAAACTATGTCACTTTCAATAGTAACACCCTATTAATAAAGATTTTATTAACTTTCTTTTATAAAGTGTATGATATGTAAATTTGGAAAAATCCAACTCGTAGAGTTATTCGACAGGATGGTGTTAGAACACTGTGTAAAAGTCAGTAACTATATAACTAGCCAAATTTAGTAATTGTCTCACTGTTACTATAAACTAAATAATTATACATAAATTTGAAAATGTTATAATATAATGTGTTAATTTATTTCAAAATAACTATACGGATATAAAATATGTTATATGTGTGTGTGGTGGAATCGGTTGCGAGAAAAGTTCCAAGTAAAGGAAATTTACCGATCTTTTAAATAATGTTGCAAAATGATAAAAGGTTTTTATATTCTTTCGTGAAATTTCAATTAGTTTAGTGTCAAATATTGCAGGCAGTTGTTGATTCGGGTGATAGGATAATAATAATAATAGTTTTACTAGGAACTGATACGTATACTACGATACCGGAAAAGCAATTTTCTTGGTGGAATTGGACCAAGTTAAATGTGAAATAGAAATTAACTAGCATAGAACGAAAGCTTTCACGGCTGTGGTCAATTAAGAAATTATGGTTCTTGGGATTAGATCGTGTCAAAATGGAATAACTTTTCGACGTTTTGCCTTCGATTGCACGAGGCATCTTCAGGGATCTTCACTTCAATAGATCGGAACACTGAATGAGCCGACTATTTATAGTCGACCTGTGTTTACCGAGGCGTGACTCTGTGTAACGTTCGGTTTCCACGTATGAGGTAGACTGAAGCCCGTATCTCTATTAAAATTGTTAGTATGCTCATAAATTTCAATAGATTCTCTAATTTTGCGTTTATAAAGTCCCGAAACCGATGCAAGAACTTTGGTTTCTTTTACATTTATGACATGCCCAGTAGACTGTTGGTGTTCAGATACAGCAGATTGTAAAATTTGTTTCTTTCTGATACATCGTTCATGTTCCTTAAGCCTAGTCGAAATGGTTAGAGAAAGTGTCAATAAATTTATAGAACCCAATTCTATTTTTATAGGTTCTTCGAAACTACAATACAAAATAATTGACTAAAAATGTAATACAATATCAAAAAAGTAAGTTGACTGACTAGAGTAGAACGTTTTACTTGTTTTTGTTAGATTATACTCTTTTAGTATCATTAAAGAACTAAACGAAAAAAAAAAAGATTATTATCTGACCATCATTTGGTGCCTATTTAAAAAAGATTGGTTAGATTAACTTACCAATGATCTCCCACCAAACGTTACTTCCAAATCTGATCTGTAGACGTCTCTCTGCCACTTCGTGAGGATTTTGCACAGCCCAATGATGACGGTTGTGCCTATTAAAGACTCCACAATTCGTGAACTTGCTCTCATCGGACCACAAGACATGATTTACAAAATCAGGATTTTCATTACATCTCCTAGTATACCACTCACAGAACTGTAGTTGTCTTGTAAAATCAGTTTCCTTAAGTCCTTGTACTATTATGGGTTTGTATGGATGGTACTTATTCTTTTTTAAAACTCTCTGTACTGTTGATTTTGGTACATTAGTTTCCGGTTCTACAGTTCTTAGCGATGCACTAGGGTTTTCGTTGATAGCTTGTAAAATGTTTCATTGTTATTATTGTATCCGCTTCTAGGTTGTTCGAAGGCACCATGGTTAATTAAATTAACTACGATTTTCCTGCATTGGGTTTTTTGAGGCTACCGTCGTTCGGGGCACATCTCCAAATACCTTGCTGAGGTAACGTCGGCGTTTCTGTATGATTGAAAGTACAGAGCTAACATGTCAACCTTTTCTTCATTTGAATACGGAATGCCGGCCATTTTCTATAGGTTTTGACAATTTATGTGTCAGATTTATGATTTTATTGGGATAAAATCGTACCTACTACTTATTAAAACACAGCTTTGATACTTTCAACTATTTAACTTAACGTCAAAGTCAAAATCCTATTTTGTTATAGAAAAAATCATGGCCTTCTTAGAAAAGCATTGAGAATTGACATTACTTTAAATCATGGCCTCCTTAGAAAAAACTGAAACCTAACTTTACGAAGTGTAATATTTCGATAATAATAAAATCTTTAATGCACTTGTGAGATATCACTTAACTGGAAATTTTAGGCTCTTTCCAAAAATCGAAAAATCCAATATGGCCGCCATAAGAAAAATGAACATCCCGTATCTATATTGAAATTCCTTAACTTTTCGTTTATAAAAACCTGGAACCGATGCTAGAACCTTGATTTCCTTTACATTCATGAAATGGCCAGTGTTATGCTGGTGTTCAGCTACAGCAGATTGAACAATTTGTTTCTTTTTAATACATCTTTTATGTTCCTTAAGTCTAGTTGATATTGAGCGTCCTGTTTCGCCTATATACATTTTTCCACAAGAGCAAGGAATTTTATATACTCCTTCTGTTTGAAAAGGTACAATATCTTTCGGGGAACGCAAGCATTGTCCAATTTTCTTATGTGTATTGAAGATTGTACGTATGTTGGATCGCCGAATTTTCTTTCTAGATGTATATATTCAAAAGAAGGAAAATGGTACATTAGGACATTCTGTGTATAGAAAACCGATGCATACAAATAGATACTTAAATGCAAATTCACACCACCATCCCGTACAAAAGAAATCAGTTAGTAACTCACTAGTATTTAGAGCCATTTCGATTTTTGATCAAGATTCTCTAACATCGGAAATAACGAAATTAACCGAAGCTCTGAGAGGGAATGGCTATTGCACCGAAGATATTACGTGTTCAATTAAAAAATATAGTAATCCAACTACGCAAAAGGAGGATGATAAGGAGCCACCATTAGATAGTGTTGTACTTCCTTACATACATGGCACTACAAATAAAATAGGACGATTAGTTCGGCGGT
Source organism: Kuschelorhynchus macadamiae (assembly GCA_030620095.1). Taxonomy (NCBI): domain Eukaryota; kingdom Metazoa; phylum Arthropoda; class Insecta; order Coleoptera; family Curculionidae; genus Kuschelorhynchus; species Kuschelorhynchus macadamiae. The sequence continues at coordinate 819,180 of JAUTXW010005440.1, forward strand.
CCAATATACATACAAACTTCAACACACATAAGAAAATTGGACAATGCTTGCGATCCCCGAAAGATACTGTACTTTTTCAAACAGAACGAGTATATAAAATTCTTTGTTCCTGTGGAGAAGTGTATGTAGAAGAAACAGGACGTTCAATATCAACTAGACTTAGGGAACATGAACGATGTATTAAAAAGAAACAAATTGTTCAGTCTGCTGTAGCTGAACACCAGCATAACACTGGCCATCATTGAATAGAGATACGGGTTACGGTCTCGCGGAAACCGATCTTAACACAGGGTCACGGATGGCGAGCACAAGTCGGGTATAAAAGCCCGCCTGAATCTCTCCGAGTTCATTACAATCCCAAATACGCTAAAGATAGTGTCGTGGAACGTCAACGGCATTAGAGCACGAAAAATAGAGATTATGCATCTAATCTCTGAACAGACTCCTGATATTCTGGCACTGCAGGAAACCAGAATCAACAGGGCAAACAGGTTCTCTATCCCCGGATATGAAACCTATAGATACGACAGAGTCGGAAACATTGACGGAGGGGTAGCGATCCTTGTAAAAAGGACTATCCCGCACGCATACATTGGGATTGAAGACATCGAAATAGAAGCCATATCCATTGAACTGTCCACCACCAGAGGGAAGATTAAAAACTCCTCTGCGTATAGACCCCCCAGAGGGGACCTACTACAGGAAGACGTAGATGATTTGCTAAGGGGCAGAAACCCCCGGGTTATTATAGGTGACCTGAACTGCAAACATCCACAGTGGAACAACACCACACAGGATAGAAATGGACAAAGACTCCTGGACTTCTCGGAAGCCTAAGGGAGCATAGTCATAGGACCAGACAGACCAACGTTTCTACCAAGAAACCTTGGCCGTCCTCAGGTGCTAGATATAGCAATCCTAAAGAATATAGTCCATGACTTCGCCATAGAAACCCTCGAGGAAGGTACTCGGATCATAATCCGATAGTACTCACACTGGGTAGACAAAATAAGGCTCAAGAAACCTCAATCAGGAAGCAGACTAACTGGAGGAATTTTCAGGATAAAGTTCAGGAAAAAATAGAAATAGCAGCCATTAATAACCCTCAGGAACTCGGAAGAGCAGTAGAGACTCTAGAGAACAAAATACTGGAAGCTTTTCACGAAAGCACAGTAATTATGAACACTCCTCACGTTCAGCCGGGGAGTGACCTCCCTCGCGAGCTGAGACTACTCATAAGAGAGAATAGAAGGCTTAAACGTGCCTACGGGAGGAGACATCTCGAGCAGGATAGAATAGCCCTAAACAGGCACTCCTCAACTTGGTTGAGAGATGCACTAAGGGTACACAGAGACAGATTGTGGTCCAATAAACTACGAGAATTAGACACTAAAGATAATACTGCATGCCAGATGCAGAAAAGGCTAAGGTCTGAAAACAAACCAAAGCCTTCCCTGCACGGGGCAGGAGGGATGGCTTACACAGACCAGGAGAAAGCAGAGGCCTTAGCAGACACTCTCGAACGAGAGTGTCGGCTAAACCAACATCCGCTCGTAGATTACCAACATGAAATAGAAATAATTAATGGCTGCAGAAGACTATACAACACAGAAACTCCTGCCACGGTGGAGCACCCGGCTACACCGCAGGAGGTCGAAAATGTCATAAAATGTCTGAAGAAGCGCAAAGCTCCAGGGCAAAGATGGCATAACCAATCAAATGATAAAGCAACTTCCTAGAAAAGGAATTGCTGCACTCTCCAGCATAACGAACGCAGTCATGAGACTCGATTACTTCCCCAACAGGTGGAAACATGCTGAAGTAGTGATGATTGGTAAACCTGGGAAAGACCAAACTTTCCCACAGAACTACCGTCCGATAAGTCTGCTGCCCGCACTCAGTAAAATCGTCGAAAGAGTCCTGAACATCGGGCTCAAAGATGAAACAGACGCCCTAGATATAATCCCTAAGGAGCAATTCGGCTTCAGAAGCGGCCACTCAACAGTATTGCAGGCTCTGAGAATAGTTGAAACTGTCACCAGCGGTTTCAACTTGAAAGAGGCTACTGGCACGATCTTCCTAGACGTAGCCAGAGCTTTTGACAGAGTATGGCACAAAGGACTTGTCTACAAAATGCAAAACGCAGGCTTTGCAACAAAGACATGCAAACTGATTGCCCACTATCTGGATGATAGATCGGCAATTGTCAGAGTCAAGGACCGCACTTATATAACGTGTATACACATGACATCCCAAGACACACAACACTTCTATAGCCCTATACACCGACGACTGTGCTATAGCGGCAAAGCATAGAAATGCAGGTATCATTTGTAGGAGACTACAGGAAGAAATGGATCTGATAAGTGACTGGTGTATCACTTGGAAGATCAAAATAAATGCACAAAAAAGCCAGGCCATCCTCTTCCAAAAGAGGAGGATGATACCCCCAGAGGCTATAAGCATTGACGGAGATGATATCCCATGGACTAACACGATTAAATATCTAGGGCTGATTATGGATAAGGGGTTAACATGGAAACCCCATATAGAGGCAACAAGAGCAAAGACAAACAGGGCTATGGCCAGGCTATGCCCTCTCTTGAACCGAAGAAGCCCCATGGCTCTTCGTACAAAGCTGACCATGATAAAAATGATTGCAAGATCACAGTTGACATATGGTGCAGTAGCGTGGGAGTATGCAGCGCCCACCTACATAAACCAACTGGCAGCTACAGAAAATAAGTACATAAGGACTGCGGTAGACGCACCTTGGTACGTAAGAAATGCCCAGATCCAGAGGGACCTGGACTGGGAGCCTCTCCAGACAGCAATCAGGAAGAAAGCCACGAAAGGCATAGAGCGGGCAGCAGCACACCGATTCGAAGAACACAGGATGCTAGTGGACTGCGACCCCCAGGAGGAGCGGCGGGTATACCGGGTCTACCACCGTAGGCTCCGCGATCACACACCGTTACACTGATAACACACACACTCTCTTTTTCAGACACTCTCCTATATTGACGCGACAATATAGAAGAGGTGCGATGTGAGTACACACATCCGGATGTGTACGAGCTGACATACCTAAGATAGCGATGACTTATGGTTTATTTAGGCCGTAGGCCCGTTAAACCGGTAGTACCTATCATCGAGAAGCGGCTTCCCAGGAGGGAAGTCGGGTGGATGGTGGGTCCTCTGGGCCGTTGGGCCCTTCGCGGCGAGCTCATTCACTGTTCAGATCTCGTGGAGTAAAGATCCCTGAAGTTACCTCGTGCAATCGAAGGCGAAACGTCGGAAAGCAGTTTCAATTTGACATGGTCTAATTCCAAGAATCATGATTTCTTAATTGACCAAAGCCGTAAAAGCTTCCGTTCTATGGTAATTGACTATGTACTGAACTAAATTGGGTCACACTTCACTATCTCTAATAAAAGGAAATATTGATAACGAAGGAAGTTCCGGGTAAAGGAAATTTACCGATTCTTTGCGAATGTAATTCGCAGAGTTCTTCAGTATTCCATTTTAAATTGTATTATTATTTCGTGCTTAATTCTTTCGCTACGATGCTCCTTTCAAAATTAACTTTTGTGGAAAATTTTAATTATCCTGATTAATTACAAAAGGTTTTCGTACTCAACAAATAATTCAATTAATTTCTATAAGAACCGACCTAACGCAAACAATAATTCCATTCAATTAATTTTTTTTTCAAAAGACTGCTTTCGGAGAATTGTTTTAAATTTTTTGCTAGATTGAGCGGTAAATAATTTTTACGCTCGTCTGATAAATTGAGACGGCCAGACCTGAATATATGGCAAATTTATTTTGGGTATAATTATTTTTCATCAGTAGGAATAAACCTGTAATTAATTGTGCTGCGTGATTGTTCAAATCGTATTACATTTTACAGCTCTTATAGGCGTAGCAGTGGCGGTTCGTGGTGAATTATATTGGGAGGTCAATAATAAATTTTAAAATAGGCATACTTAAAATAAAAGTAAATATCTTATTTTTAAATTAAGCTTTAAATTCTCTTGAAGTTCAGGTCTACTCTTCGTTCTTTAGAATTGGAAAAATGATGAATGATACGTTCGTTAAAATTGCACGCACATTCCTCTTATAAACGATTTCTCGATACTTAACATTGCTAAAGCGAATCGTCTATCTTGGCCCAACTCCTCAACAAAATTTATAAGCCCTCGAAAAACCTCTGGACTTTTAGACAAAGTCGTTTCATCATGGCCACGTAGTGCCAGCTCGAATGCCCCACAAAATTTTACACAATCTATAATTTTGTTTAAAATATAACGATTTTTGAATACTTTTTCATTAAAATCTCTAAGGGATTTTCTATAAGCTGTGTCTAGCTGAGTGCGAATATCAACACTTCCCACCGTAGCATAGGGCACCGAACATTTTATGTTATCTGCAAAAAACGCATGTTTTTTTATTTTTTCTTTTAAGTGTTTTAAGTCTTCAACACCGGTTGTGCACCATAATGAGTCCGACGAGTACTTACAAAACAACAAACAAACATAACAGTAAAATGAGTTAGAGACTTCACAACTACATATCCAATTAGCTAATTCGTACATACTTTTGCGAAAGTTTCGATGAACCTCTTTATTTTTGTCTTTACTAGTTTGTCGTGTACTAACTTCTGGCAAATTACAACTACTACGTAATACGAAACAAACATATGTATTTTTACTACCCTTGTTAAAGGGAAGTACCGTAAGGTGACGTAACTTTGACCTAAACTATATTTTAGGGGCAAATAATTCAGCTTTATTTTCTACTTAGTCAATTCTCAAGTTGGTAATATGGGAACCCGGTAAAGTACTTTTACCTCCTGAATAGTTTCCCTTTGGGGATCCATGTATGCGAGACTTTTCAAAAATTAGGAGGATCAAAATATATGTTTTTAAAAGTATCTAAATCGATTTGTATTGAATTGGGTATAAAAAATAACGAACTTGAACACTAATCCTCTTTTGTTATCAATGATATCCGATAGTTTTGAATGATCAGTTTCTTTGCCACAAATGATTTATCTTCTACAAGAGTATCTTAAGCCACTAAAACGTAATCATTTTCATGAATGGCTGTAGTTGCTTTCACTTCCGCTATTTATTTCTTCTTGTTTTCTTCTTCTTATTCTAGAAGGACCAGGTTGAGGGGATGTTCAGTTCTGCGTTGACTATTCTTAATTCTTGTAAAATAGAGGATTGATCAGTTGAACCAGGATTTGAAATTTCAGCTTCGTTATTATTTAAATCTTCTGACAGAATTCCTTGAGCTGGTTTCTTTCTATAACGCATCGTTTTTTAGCAAGTAGACTACTACAATGGGGAAAAAGTGAGAAGAGCCATCTCCAGGATTATATTTTGACAACCGATATGTGATATGATATTCTACGAACTATTATCTAAAACTAGTTTGGCGGGTTTTTAATTCATTCATTTGTTTTTAATATACGGGGTCAATTTAATAAATTTCTGAACTTCTAAAAGAAAATTATTCTTAACTATTCTCCTATTATTTAAAATTGATATTTTTTACATAATTTTAGCTTAGTTAAGATTGCGTTAATTAAAAAACTACAGCTGTATTATACAGGGTGTTACTCAATTTTTGAATCAGTAACATAACAAAGTTTTTGTAATTTTTTTAAAGATCCTCATGAATATAAGTTAAATATAAGAATATATAAGAAAAAATGAGAAGAGCCATCTCCAGGATTATATTTTGACATCCGATATGTGATATGAAATTCTACGAACTATTATCTAAAACTAGTTTGGCGGGATTTAATTCATTCATTTGTTCCTCAAAGGCTTCCATAAAGATATTCACTACCACAGGTGAAAAAGAAGATCCCATAGCTGCCCTTAAAGTTTTTTCATAAAAAGTTTCTTAAAAAATGAAATAAGTAGAGGTAAGACAAGCTGCCACTACGTCTATCAAGTTCTTATCAAGATTATTATTATCCAGTATGTCTGATATAATGGAAATTGAGTCGTTGACAGGAACATTTGTGTGAAGTGATTCTACATCGAAACTGACCAAAATATCTTCGGGATCCAACTGGATTGTCTTAAGTTTTTCCACGAAATGTGCAGAGTTTTTAATAAAAGAATCTGTTTTTCCAGTAAATAGATTAAGAAAATTTGAAAGATATTTACCTAGTTTGTATGTGGGCGAGTCTATTGCACTGACGATAGGTCGAAGTGGAACATTGTCCCTGTGTATCTTCTGAAGACCATAGAACCTGAGAATGTTCGGGCTGCTTGGTTTTAATAACTTTTTCTCCGCTGGTGGTAGACTGGATGCGTTGATCAGATTGGTAACGTGTCTTTCTATTCTACTTGAAGGGTCTGCCTGCTTAACCTTATATTTGTTGTTGTCCAAATGTTGAGTAACCTTTTCCACATTTTCTGTTCTGTCCATGATCACTGTGGCGCTGCCTTTATCTGCTGGAAGTATCAGAATGTTTGCGTCTTCATTGCTGTTTTTTCGGCTGCGAGGTTTCGATTTCGGTGGTTTTGAGTTTTTAATGATCTTCGCTGTCTCATATCTAACTTCATCGGCTTGTTACACTGGTAATCTTCTAATTGTTGCTTCAACAAAAGATACTATGTCTTCTACGGGAATGCTACTCGGTGCTATTTCTAAACTTTAGCCCTTGGAAAGGACGGAATATGCTGCTTCGGATAATGGCTTCGATGACAGGTTGATAAAAGCCCGCCTGAATCTCTTCGAGCTCATTCAGTGTTCAGATCTCGTAGAGTAAAGATCCCTAAAAATCCCTCGTGCAATCGAAGGCGAAACGTCGGATAGTAATTCCAATTTGACACGGTCTAATCCCAAGAACCATGATTTCTTAATTAAGAAAGTTATAAGAATGCGGTTTTCGATGTTTAGAGGCTTTATATGTCTGGAGTTAGCCAACGTTGTGCTGGTTTGCCAAGTTTATCTTCACACATGTAATTAAGTTAAATGTAATAGACTTATAACAAACGTTTCCATAGCAACTTGAAGGTTTTTGTGAAAAGGTAAAAAACCGTTTGGGTAAATATGACTATAGTTTATAAAAATTGTATCAGCGTCAATGCTAATTCTTTCTTTGGTCTCTGAAAATCCCTGTAACTTTTTTAGTTTTTGAAAAATTCCGCTTTAAATTTGGGCAAACATTTTGAGATGTGCAAAGCAAATGCTATGAGTAAGAATTTCATGTCTTCTTATGAAATTGGAAGTTTATTTTCTTGTTGGACGATTTCCTTCCTTAAACTGAAGTATGATGACTCCCTTTCTATTTAAAAAATCGCTTACTAAATGTTGCTATCAAAACGCAAGCCCCATTTCAATATGGACAACTATAGCGCTTTCTTTCAATTTGGATAGAACGTATGGATGGCCAATTTTGCCCGAGTGTGACTGATTAAGTTTATTTATCAACGTGTCCTTAATATTGAAAGTTTTTGCATCTTTGGTTCTAGAAATTTGTCCCGATCTTATCATACATATGGTCCGTTCAAGGTTTTCCTGGTTCTGGCCACTTTCGTACTTATTGCACTTTCTTTTAGGCATTCTTGAAACAAAGAAACGTAGATTCAAAGAAAGAACGTAACTTTGACCACTCTCCCAAATTTTGACCACCGGTCAATGTTACCGATAAGAAGATTCATGTTGAGGTTATGTTATTATTACCCGACTTAAAAAAAATGTACCCATTTTTAGATGTATCGATTTAAAAATTACTTGGACATGTTTTTATTCAATTATGGTCGATGTTATGTACGCGGTCCAAACTAGGTGAACTTACTGTATATTTTTAATTCGTTGGAAGAACATTTTTTTCTGATTTCAAAAATATATACTTTGTCTATGTTCAGACTAACGGTTAAGGCATAAATTTGATCTAAAACCTGGAAAAATCAAGTGCTTTGGCTCATAGTAAATTTAACATAGGCTGCTTTGATTTCAATTGTTTTTATTTTAACATGGCCATTTTGTCACTGGTTTTGGACACCTCATTTACTTAATTTCTTATTTATAAAGTATTCTGATGAAGAAAAAGCGAATATTTTGAAAATATACTTACCGTGAATCTCGAAACCAATATAGAATGGCGTATCCTAATTTAATTGCTCCATCAACATTTGTAATCTACAGGGTGTTTCACAACTTATCCACGGAATTTAAACCACACTGTTACGAAAGAAGTTGATTTCTAAAAAAAAAATGTAATAAAAGTCCTACAGAAATTAAGTTATAATTCTGAGTGTCAATAACAAAATGAAAAATAAATATCTGTATTTTGCGCTCATCGTTGCGATTTCACAACACTCATTAATAATTTCTTGTAGCAAATGTTGTACCAATCCACTAAAGAAAACAAAATTTCAGGAATTTTTTGTTTTTTCATATTGATAAGAACATGTAAATAATGTTTAATCTTTTTCGTGAGTGATCTGAATGAACAACGGTCGATTTTTGTGAATTTAAAAAAAGTATTTTGCGAGTTTATTTTTTTCAATATTTATTAAAAATGGCACATGTTTACAGTAATGAGGAGTTAGTGGATATTGTTTTAGCGTACGAAGAAGCAGGGCAAAATTCGCAAGCGGCTTCTCGTTTGTATGCAAACCGATTTCCGAAAGGGCACATACCACATCCACAAACATTTACTTCAATTGTTTTACGTGCACGTGCTAGTGGAGATTTGCGCCCCAGATGTGGGGTGGATGGGGGTCGGGTTCGCCCACAACGCGTTTTAAACGCCGAAGAAAAAATTTTGCATATTGTGGAAGAAAATCCAGGAGTAAACACAAGGAGGTTAGCCAGTAGTCTCACATGCGACAGCGTGGCGCATATTACATGAAGCCCAACTGTACCCTTATCACGTCCAGACAGTCCAGGCGTTGCTACCCACAGATTACCCCTCCCTTAAATCCTCACGCAATAGTCCAGACAAACTTCCAACATCGTTTTTATTATTTATTATTATTAACATGTGGGCAGGTATTGTCGATGAACGTCTAATTGGACCGTTTATATTGCCAGATCGGATGGATGGTCACCAGTATTTGGAATTTCTTCGGAATGTTTTGCCGGTCCTTCTTGAAGATGTGCCATTGGTAGTCCGAGCAAGGATGGGGTTTCTGTACGATGGAGCACCTCCGCATTTTCGTTTAGAAGTTCCTCATTTTTTGAATGAGGTACAGCAGATACGCTGCATCGGTAGGGGTGGACCAATTGCATAGCCTCCACGGTCTCCCAATCTAAATCCTCTTGACTTCTTTTTATGGGGATACTTGAAAAACGAGGTATACCGTACTCCAGTTTAGAATATTGAAGATCTGCGTGATCGAATCACAGTGGCTGCCGATAATTTGAGACTTCAAGCACAGCAGGAAGCTTGCATTGAAGCCAATGGAAACAATTTTGAACAGCTTTTATAAGTAAGTGAACTGGTAAACTATGTTTTATTATCTCGATTTTTGTACGACTTTTATTACATTTTTTTTTTGAGAAATCAACTTCTTTCGTAACAGTGCATATGTGGTTAAAATTTCGTGGATAAGTTGTGAAACAGCTTGTATAATATTGTGAAAAAAATTGAAATCAGAAAGACTGTGACAAGAAAGAACCGAACAGTCACTAGAAATGAAGAAAGATATATGCAAATATTGTTATATTTTGAAGGTAATTTTTAAGTAAATTTATATTAAAAGTATATTTTATAGAGGATCTAGAATGATCAATCCCAGGCGCTGTATTAAATTTGAATAAGAAAATATGGCAAGTTTACGAAACTCTAAAACATTACAAGTGTAGAGATTATAAGTTTAGACTTAAACAAAATACAGAGGTTTGCGTTTTGCCGGGAAATGTTGGCAGGGAGATACAAATTTCGCCAAATAAATCCTTTTTACAGATGAAGCTATCTTTTCAACGTCCGAGATGTTCAATAGGAGAAATAAACATTGTTGGACAACTACCAATCCAAGAATCAAATTGTAAAAATTCAGGGACGAAAGTAAGTCTATTTTGGTTTGGTGCGGCGTTATAGAAAACAAAGTTGTGGGGCCTATAGTCATACACGGTTCTTTAAATAGTCAAAAATATTTAAATTTATTCCGACATGAGATATAACACGCTCTGGAAAGTTATCTCTCTAGCTTTATAATAATATTATTTTTCACCACGATGGGGCCCCTTGTCATAATATTATTGAAGTTACAGAATACCTTTATAATCAATATGATTTATGGATAGGGAGACACAGACTGACAGAGCATTTGATTTTTCCAGGTTTTAGACCACATTTATGCGATAATCGTTAGTCTGAACATAGACAAAGTATATATTTTTGAAATCAGAAAAAAATATTCTTTCCAACGAATTAAAAATATACATGATGTCTCATTTAAAATAATAAAGCCGATTTTTTAATTTGCAATTGTCATTTGTTAATCTCTTTAGCAAATTCTGGCGGTTCAGATAGAACCCAACAACTCTCGATTTTAACATTTTTTTCTATCTTTGAAAATAGAGCGTGTAGACCCCGTTCAAAATATAACCGAAAACCCTGTAGAATTATTTATGATTGTCCCCCAGTACCCCGAAAACCGTATAACCATGTATGACATATGTTCATGTAGAGGTTTATAGTTTGTTTTTATAATAAAACAAGTTTTTGTCTCTCATTATTCAGAACACATATCAAACTTGAAATAAGTTTGTTGGTCGCTATATTTTATATTGCATAAAATCCTATGGTCAAAAAAACCCAGTGAAGAGACCCACGCCTATACATCGACATATAATTCCATTCGAAAGGAAAAAAATTGCAAACTTGATATTATTATTTTAAGAAGTGTAGGTTCAAGTTTATTGATCTCTTTCACGTAATATGTCTTCTGAATGTCTTGTCAACTTTCTAAATTATTTTGCAATGATGATTTAGCATAAAAGGGGACCCCTATACAGGATGTATCAGTATTGAGAAGTCTACTATGTTTTTTTTAAATGTTGCTTGAGTACTATTATTTACTTTTTAGTTACGAAAAAATAAAATGTACAAAACATATTTTCTCAATTCCGTCAGTCTGTCTGCACGCGGCATAGCTCAAAAACTCCTTATTCCATTAAGTTCAAATGTTGGTTAAAAATCAAGGATCCTAAGGGAATAAAATAGTTACATTTTAGTAAAAATTCAATAAGGCGGAACAAAATGGGTGCCTAGTGAAATGTTAAAAAAATGATTATTAAAAAAAGTGCTTATCCAATTTATTTCAAATTTTACGTAACAATAATTACGTTTAATTTATAAATGGTAAAATTTTGGTAAAGTGCGGGACACGAAAGAAAACCGGGCGGAGTCAATCGGTTTAGGAAGGTCGGCCGAGAAATCTCTTTAAACCAGTGATGTCCCGTCGTTCTTTAAATAATATGGCACTCCTTTTTGACTATACGCACTTCAGATAATTAAAAAATGTAACTATTCTTAATGAACTTTTATCTATATTTGTCTGTTTTATTTCGTGTACCGCACTTCTATATCTCATTTGTGTTTTGATTTTTCTTGATCGATTTACATATAAATATATTTTTTCTTGAGTTCTATCATTAACGGTTCCCGGGCTACTGCCTCCGTCCACTATTATTGGACCACCTAGTATAGTGATACACGATTTACAAGTCGATATTTTACAAGGGCAGCCAGCATCAGATCCAGTGAACGAGATTTATCAAAATTTTAATTTATGTAGTTCGACTTTGGGCTACTCGGGTATGCCAAAAGTGGCCGTTTGTCATATTACTTTATACAGGGGACGTCATTGTGAAAATCAAAATATCAAAATATATGAAAAAAAAACTAAGCCATTTTTGAGGTTGACGGCTGTGATTCTAATGGTTCGATTCCTTCTAAATCGTTGTCTTCCTCTGAAAATGATGAGGTTGCGTCGTCACTACTTGAAGATCCCAGTGTGATAACTAAATCATCAATAACCGTTTCAATTTTGCCGTTTACTTCCCTGTATTTATCTTCAATAGAACGAACATGTTTAACATACGATTTCCAATTTTCAGCCGATATTGAGTCAATCACTTCTAATGTTATTTTATTTAAATCTTTAATTGAAAGCCCACCGGTGTTGCGCTCTCGAATATATTTTTTTTACTCCTGCCCATGCAAGTTCAATAGGGTTGTAACACTTTCACTTTGCCAGCATTTGTTCACTGTCATATCATTATCTACCCAGGTTTCGTCTAGATACACAATATTGCGTCCGTCTTACCTATATTGCCTTATAGTTGATAGGTATTTCACCCCCCAGTGAAAAATATTTGGTCTCTCAATGAGCAATTTTCGTTTATTTTGGCATTTGCGCCACACAAAACCATTTGATCGTAAAAGCCGATTTAAGGTTTTATACCCGTACGGAAAATCTATTTTGTTCTTTACCGCACGAAGTAGGGGTTTGCAGGTCGGAACCTTCTTCAAGTTTATATAAAAATTTTATCTTTGTATGATAATCGCGGTTTTTTTTTTACCAGGAGATTTTAAAGGTGAAGTAGAACATGAGCGATCATTATGTTCTCTTTGAATTTTTCTTACACTACTTTCCGAAACACCAGTGTAAAATGCAGCGCGTTCTATTCGATTTTGAATTGGAATAGTTAAACTATTATTTTCAGCTTCTCTAGTATAGGCCTCTATATCGCTCGCTTCACGTGCACCGCTTCGAATTGTTTTTCCTCTTTTGCTCGCCATCATTACTTCGAAATATTAATTCAAGTTCAGCGCAACGCATTTATATAGAAATGAAAACAAATACTTGAAATGTATAGGCGACACTGGAAATAGCTAGAACCTTCTAGCGGCAAGTGCATGGAGACACATCCCAATTACAAGTGGACCAGTGCGAAATTTAGTAAATCCCCGATTAATTTTCCATGCCGCTCAGCTGGCGCACTTTATAGGTGAAGTGGCAAACTATTATAACAAATAAAATAACATAAAATTTATTTGAGTACACAAATTCTACTTTTCCGCTTGCTTAAGACTATGAACCTTTATTTTAAGGACCGCCCGGTTTTCTTTCGTCCCCTGTACTTTACATAGGAATGAACTGGTAACGGTATGAATACAAGACAGCAAATCAAAATGGTGGCCTGATAAATTATTTAAAAATTCAGCTTGAAAAAGCTACTTAGTAGATTAATTTTAAATTCTGTGCAAGCATTAAGTGTGATACAGAGATAAGCTGGCAAAGTTGTGGTGCGAATTCAAGATGGCGAAACAAAATGGCGGTGTTTGTTAATGTAAAAACGACTTATTGAATTAATTTTAAATTATTCTCAAAAAGTGTGGCATAGATAGAATCTGGCAAAATATTAGCAACAATACGATGGAACAAAATAGAGCCCAATAAAAATGTTTGTAAATAATATATACCTATATATGATATTAGATGGATATGTAATGAACTAAATTGGGTCACACTTCATTATTCTTAAAAGGTAAGATTCATAACGAGAGAAGTTCCGAGTAAAGGAAATGTATCGATTTATGTGACACTACGTTTTGAAAAAGTTACCACAAAGTACAGGGTGTCCGGATTTGGTTGCAAAAGCAGGGTATCTCGCTTATTTTTAAAGATAGAACCTTGCGGTTTTCACGAACCTGAGCTAATTGTTTGTGAAGCTCATGAGGTCGTAAACAAAATTTTCATAGCCTTCTTCGTTTATGAGATACAGGGCGAAATAGAAAATTTTGCATTTTGGGACCCCCCTCGTATCTCGGTTACCCTTTAACTTAACGCAGAGGGAAAAATTGCTGCTTATGCAGTTTTTTACGCTGGATCCAGTGGCGTAGTCGTATTTTTCATTTGAGTTGTTATTTTTTAGATATGACCCAAAGTTGTGTTTTTTTAAATAAGACACCCTGTATATTTGTCCAGAAATTGATTTGTCCTTTTAAAAGCTTCTCAAAATATATATATAAATGGGTCTATTTTAATAAACAACAACAAAAATCCTAATTTTTATAATTATCATCCCAAATGTTGCAGTAGGCCATGCAAAACAATGCTGCCTTTTATTTATAGTCGTTAACAATATCTACATCCTAACAATAAATCAAAATAAATATGTAATTAAATCTATTTATCAAAATATGTATTGATAATTTCGCACCAAAAAAGTACCACCTACCTAGATTTATGTAACACAAGAACAAAACAGTAATAAATTATTATGTAACAAGCCTTTCAGCAAAAATCAACTTTCGTATAATAACTACAGTAACCAAGGAAATCAAAAGAACTATTCAAACTGATTTCCATTTTGTTCTATGCATGTTTCGCACGATTTTCGTATTCGTTCTAGGGAATTAAGCAAAATAACGGGATGATTTTGTAAATAGCGAAAATTTTCTCTTATTGCATTTCCTAAATCTTGGACATTATCATAGTGGTCTTTGTAAATTCTATTTTCCAGATATCCCCATAGAAAGAAATCTAAAATCGACAAATCTTATAGGTCCATTTGTTTCGATCCATTGATTGGTAAAATTATTGTACAGAAATAATCTCGTCATTCCAGAATTGTGTGCAGGAGCACCGTCCTGTTGAAAATAATTTTCGTTAATTTGCGCTAGAGGAACATCGTCAAGTAATTCAGGTATAGCTTCCTCTAAAATTTCTATATAGCGATTGGCTGTTAGATTTCCCTCAAATATATAAAATTTTATATGTTTTCCTAATATGAAGCAGGACACATTTAGACCAAACCTGCCCTGCTGTCTTCTGGGAAATATTTGGTGTTGAGTTTCCTGGGACCAGATTCTACTATTGTGCCTATTGAGTATACCAGAATTACTGAAATGTGCTTCGTCTGACCATATAACCTTCCTTTCAAAATCTCTAACCATATCGCATCTTTCTCGAAACCGATTGCAGAAGACTACCCGACGCTCTGCATCCCCTGGCTGTAAGTGCTGCACGAGCCTAAATTTGTATGGGTGGCATTTGTGCTTTTTTAGAATTTCTTGAACTCTAGTTTTTGGAATCCCTATGCTCTTTTCACTGGCCCTACAAGAGTTTGTAGGGTAAGCTGCTGCATTAGCCAAAACCGTAATTTCCTCAGCCTCCCGATTTTCTTTATTATATGTTTTCGTACGAGGTTTGATAAATGATCCGTGATTAAGTAAATTCTTTTTTATCCGATAAAAAGTGGATATATTAGGTTGCCTCCTTTCTGGATATCTAAATAAAAATTAAGCAATAGTATTTCCACATACCTAAAAATTAACTATTTACCTGTTAAAATACATCTCAGAAGCCGCTTCAACATTTTCATTACTTAACATAAAACAAGCTAACATATCGTACTTTTCATAATGTTCGAAAGTTTGGTTTTCTTCCATAATAATACAAATATATTTTTACACAATAAATAAATACAAAAAACTAGCGCTATATTTTACATACGCGTACAAAATTGGGAAATGTCATTTGCTTCCAAGAAAACAAAAGAAAACGGCATCGTTTTGCATGGCCTACTGCAAAATTTGGGATGATAATTATAAAAATTAGGATTTTTGTTGTTGTTTATTAAAATAGACCCATACTATTATATATTTTTGAGAAGCTTTTAAAAGGACAAATCAATTTCTGCACAAATATACGGGGTGTCCCATTTAAAAAAACACAACTTTGGGTCATATCTAAAAAATAATAACTCAAATGAAAAATATGACTACGCCACTGGATCCAGCATAAAAAAACTGCATAAGCAGCAATTTTTCCCTTTGCGTTAAGTTAAAGGATAACCGAGATACGAGGGGGGTTCCAAAATGCAAAATTTTCTATTTCGCCCTGTATCTCATAAACGAAGAAGGCTATGAAAATTTTGTTTACGGCTTCATGAGTTTCACAAAAAATGAGCTCAGGTTCGTGAAAACCGCAAGGTTCTATCTTTAAAAATAAGCGAGATACCCTGCTTTTTCAACCAAATCCGGACACCCTGTACTATATTTAGTTATAAGACCACATGTTTATTATAAAAGTTATAATTGAAAATAAGATTTTATTCATATGTATTTCATACACGCCACTGAAGGACATTATGGGTTCATTTGTATGTATAACGCGCTAAGCAGAAGAAAGTTACATATTTTTTTTTATCTTACTGAAAAATCTTCTGGCGAGTTACTTTCTTTAACCTTGAATCGTTAGTTATAAATTAAGGTTAATTTGACATTCGGTATGTCTAAATGTGGTTAATTTATATAGCAACACTGTAGTAAGGCTATGAGGCTTATTGCTTCCTTTTTTAACTGCTAACAAAAACATTAGCGCTGATTGAACAAACATATTTTTAATTAAATGAAGCTATTTTCAAGAAGTATTAATATATTTAGGGAACCGTTGAATAAAGGAGACAAAAATTTTTAAATATTACATATCGAGTCGTCCACGGTAATTTATCGTAACCGACAAAAGATACTTTTTCGGCAGCCTTGCGGAAAAATCAATTTTACGCACCGATATCCATGCTGAAAATTGGTTTTCCCGAATGTGTAAAAATTTTTCCGGACGTTAGAAATTAACAAACTGACAATTCGACTTATTTATTTGTCATTAATTGCTTTTATATGTGCGTATTTTCTGTAATTTTCCAATATTACAATGAATTTGACAATCTGGCCATGCAAGACGGGGTTCCAGAATATACTATGAACGCAGCAAAAGAAGTAGATTTGGATTTGCTTCCAGAAAAGTCCAAAGTCAGATACATTCAGGAATACGAAAAGTTCATCAAATAATGCGCCAACAAGAAAATCAACATTAGTAAAGAAGAGGTGCTTCTAGTTTACTTTCAAGAAATTTCAAAGAATTTTCAACCATCTACAATGTGGTCCAAGTACTCAATGATAAAATCTATGCTAAAAGTTAAGAAAAACGTTGATGTTCGTAGGCGCTTTAAATTGATTGCTTATTTAAAAAAGGAAATTGTAGGTTTTGGACCAAAAAAGTCTAAAAATTTAAACCACGATGTTGAAAATTTTTTAAACATTGCGCATGACGATACTTATTTACTAATCAAAGTCGCCACACTAATGGGAATCGCTGGAGCCTATAGGCGTGAAGAATTAAGTCATCTGTTGTGTGAAAACGTAGTCGACGTTGTTTTCCGATAAAAAAATGTTATTTTAAATCCAAGAAAAAAGTAAGCGGTTATATTTTATCCCCAGAATTAAAAAAATTAAAAGAGAAAGTTACATTATTTTTGGAGCTTTCAAAAGTTGATAATAAGTATAAAGAACCAGCAAAACATTTAAATAACATCTACAGAGAGAAACTCAGGATTTTTCGGCAAGTGGAAAATGACAATAAAATACACAATTACATCAATACAGTAATAAATCAAAAACAATGTGGCAAATTATTAATAATCTCCAAAAGAAAAATATTAACTTAAAAAAAGTAGAGTTTTTTAAAGGAGATGAACAAACAGATAGTGGAGAAGTTGCCGAGAATTTTAATAAACATTTTATAATACCAAATTCCCATGGTGAGATTGACTATGAATTTTTAAATTCGAATGTCCCTTGTTGCTCATCCTCAGTTTTCCTCTCCCCAGTCTGTGAATCAGAGGTTTTAGCTTTGATGAATAGGTTGAAGAATTTAAATTCTAGTGGTCCTGATGGGGTTTCTAATAATATTCTTAAAAAATGTAGTGTACTTGTGTAGTGTTTTTACATATTTAATTAACTTGTCTTTCACTGAATGTGTGTTTCCCAAAAAGCGTAAACTTGCAGCGGTGATTCCTATTTATAAAAAAGGTAATCCGAATGACTACAGTAACTATAGACCAGTGAGTTTGTTGTCAAGTATATCCAAGATATTTGAACTTAGTATAAAGGACAGGTTAATTGACTTTTTTGAAAATAATATCCTGCTATCTGATGCGCAACACGGGTTTACAAAACAGAAGAGTACTGAAACAGCGCTTTTTTTTTCATAATAAGATCGTGGATGCAATTGATAAAAAGTTATGTATTATGGGGCTGTTTGTTGACTTTTCTAGAGCTTTTGATATGGTAAACCATCAGATTTTGTTGTCGAAACTATCAAGATACGGTGTTCGAGGTCAATTTCTTCAATTGCTTGAATCTTACCTTGAAGAGCGTTTTCAATATGTAAAAATCAACAATGAAAATAGTACATCTAAACTTATAACTCAGGGCGTTCCCCAGGGTTCAATTTTGGGCCCCTTACTATATTTGATATTTGCTAATGACCTTATTTTTTATCTTTCTAAGGACACATCAGATATTTTTCCTGTGTGTTATGCGGACGATACTAACATTCTATTGGTTGGACCTGATCTACCGTCTCTTAAAGTTATCGCTGAAAATATTTATAGAAAAATAATATCCTGGTCAGAGAAGAATAATTTAATATTGAATAAGGCTAAAACGAATGTTCTTTGTTTTACACACTCAAAAAGACAAACTGACAATAGTGTTGCATTGTTTGAAAACTCACCTGACACGCTTGCGCCCATAAGTGAAACGGGGGTGTTGGGTGTGGTGTTTGACGACGGGCTTACGTGGGCTATTCATATTGATGCATTATGTAGTAGGCTTCGGAGAACCTGTTATGCATTAAGCTATCTTAGCTGTGGTTAGGACACTTTGTTGACTTTATACTACGCTAATTTTCACTGTCATGTCAAATATTTTCTGATTTGGGGCAGAGGTAAAGAAAGCAGACGGGTCTTTCTAGTGCAGAAATACGCGTTGAGGATAATAGGAGGTCTTTCACATAGAGAGTCTTGCGGGACGCTGTTCAGGGGTTTAAAAATATTAACAGTTTTTGACCAGTACATTCTGGAAGTATGTCTTTATGCATTCAAAAATAAATTGCTACTTCAATCAAATAGACCATCCCACAATTACAATACACGTGCTAAAGACCTGCTGTTGCCCGATAGTCACCGTACGTCTTTTTTTCAGAAAGGCACTTTATATGCTGCTTGTAAATTTTATAATGCACTTGATGATGATATTCGTAAGTCCCGCAGTCAAGAAATTGCTTTTGGGAAAAAATTGTTATTCTTTTCAGGATTTTTTTGTATAACCTGACATGTTTTTGCTTTGTTTTTTTTGTAGCTTTGAATTTTTCTCCAATTATTGTACAGTGTATATTTTTTTGTATGTTGCACTTTTCAATTGAAGAAATAAAACATTATTATTATTATTATTAACAAGAAAATTTGTTTCTGGTGAAAATACCAGATAGCAAGACTCACCAGAGTAGACGCTTTGTTATAGGATAGCTGAAGAAAAAAATCTGCATTTAATCAAGAAGTACATGTCTCTGCGTCCCAAAAGTACACCGCATCAAAGTTTTTTTGTCAATCTCCGAAAAGGTAAACGTACCTACTATCCAAACTGTTAGCTATTTCCAGTGGCGCCTATACATTTCGAGCATTTGTTTTCATTTCTATATAAATGCGTTGCGTTGAATTTGAATTATTATTCCGAAGTAACGATGGCGAGCAATGGAGGAAAAACAATTCGAAGCGGTGCACGTGAAGTTATTGCGAGCGTTATAGAGGCCTGTACTAGAGAAGCTGAAAATAATAGTTTGACTATTCCAATTCAAAATCGAACAGAACGCGCTGCATTTTACACTGGTGTTTCGGAAAGTAGTGTAAGAAAAATTGAAAGGGAACATAATGTTCTACATCACCTTTAAAATCTCCTGGTAAAAAAGACCCCGATTATCATACAAAGATAAAATTAACGATGGTGATTTTTCAAGTAATTCGACGAACAATAGAGGGTTTTTATATAAACTTGAAAAAGGTTCCGAACTGCAAACCCCTACTTCGTGCTGTAAACAACAAAATAGATTTTCCGTACGGGTATAAAACCTTAAATCGGCTTTTACGAACAATTGGTTTTGTTTGGCGCAAGTGCCAAAATAAACGAAAATTGCTTGTGTGGCTTAAATCGAACAATCTTATATGTGATCCAACATGGAGAAAATATCAATTATATGAAGTAATCTCAGCCAACAAGCCTAGAGAAAAAAATTGACAGTCTTTTACGTAACCTCGGCCATACACCTTCAAGACTGCCTCCATACATGTGCGACCTCAACCCTATTGAACTTGCATGGACAGGAGTAAAAAAATATATTCGAGAACGCAACAGCGGTGAACTTTCAATTAAAGATTTGAATAAAATAACATTAGAAGCGAAGTAAATCTTCGTGTAGCACTGATGGCCTATCAATTAGAATATTCCTGAACTTGCCACTCCCAGTCATAGAGGCCCTTACAACATTAATAAATGAGTCCTTTATAAAAGGTGTATTCCCTGATTGCCTTAAAACAGCTATAATTATTCCACTTCATAAAGGCGGCGAAAAAACTAACTCTTGCAATTATCGCCCAATTGCACTACTACCAGTGCTATCAAAAATCATCGAAAGGCTACTGAAGAACCGTCTTATGCCATTTCTCCTGAAACATCAGATAATATCCCCGGAGCAGTTCGGATTTCTACCCAACAAGTGCACCAGTGACGCCATGTTCACGTTGCTTAGAGGCGTCTACTCATCTCTCAATAACAACCACCCAACTGCCTCAGTTTTTTGTGACTATGCGAAAGCCTTTGATTGTGTTAGTCATGAAATTCTGATAAACAAACTACATTTTTATGGAATTCGTGGTACTTCTTTAAATTGGTTCAAATCTTATCTTGGAAAAAGGCAACAACTTGTAAGGGCTAATGGTTCCGATTCTGATTGTAAGTTGATTACAAGTGGAGTTCCTCAAGGTTCAGTCTTGGGACCTATTCTTTTTTTGTTATACATTAATGATATCACGAACCTTAAAATTAATGGAAGAATCTCCCTTTTTGCTGATGACACAAGCATAACATGGAGTGATTTTGATACAACGTCTTTACACTCTAGTATCTCCAAAGACTTGGTTATAATTAAGGCTTGGTCCGATTCCAATATGCTTTGTTTTAACGTCGATAAAACGGTGGCGTTATCTTATAAGGGAACTTTACAACCACTTCAGGTACATAACAGCAATATTGAATACGTAGAGTCGGTTAAATTCCTGGGTTTAAATATAAATAGCAACCTAAAATGGTCTAATCATATTGACACCTTAACTAAAAAACTTTCTACCGCCTGCTTCGCCATTCGATCAGTTTCAAAAGAACTAGACGTTCCTTCTGCCAGACTTACTTATTTCTCTTTATTTGAATCCCACCTCCGCTATGGCCTTCCCTTTTGGGGCTGCTGTACCACCGAGCAATTTCGTAGTATTTTTATGCTTCAAAAGAGAGCCATTCGTTATTTGTTTGGTCTAAATAATAGAGCTCACTGCCAATACTATTTCAAAAAACATGAAATATTAACACTTCCTGCATTATTTATTTTGGAAACGGTATGTTTGCTGAGAAAACATATAAACACCCTCCCAGAAAGGCCACAACATGTATACCCTACCAGAAACTCTAGGCATGATATTTATCTTCCCATTCCTTCCACAGAATTAATAAAAAAATCAATTATTTACAACGCCATAAAACTTTACAACAATCTGCCAGTACATTTAAAATCTATCCCTATGCTTGCACAATTTCGAAAAAACACCAAAGCATACCTCATTGAGAGACCACTTTACAGCGTTAATGATTTTTTTTTCAGTGAGTAAGTCTCTTTAAATTGTCACTAAACTCGCTTGTTTACTTAAATCTTTTGTGAGTCATGTCCTAACTCATAGCATAGAATTTTGTAAATCATTATATAGGGAAAAGAACTGTCGAACATTCACTTAAAACTTAATTATTTTTGTTAGGTATTGGATTAAAAACAATTTAATTCTTTTTGTATACTACATTCTGCACTAGTTCAATATACCTTCTGTTTAACATCACAATTATTTGTATAACTATAATAACATAGAGTTTAAGGTCGCATAGTTGCAATTTTGATTTCAATGTCATCGAAATTATTCACCTCGTACATGTGTGTTTGTTTACTTTTATAAGGTTATCATGATTCATTTACTGTTTGCAATGTTATGCTATATTCTAACGTGTGTTTTACGATTTGGTAAATTGATAATTTACATTTTAAAAAAAAAAAGCACTGACCTGTCGAAATTATTTTCGATTAATGTTTTGATATGTCTTATTTTTAGGTATATTTTGCTTTGTCCATAAAATTGTAGAATTTTTCTGCGGCAATAAAGCATACTTTTGTTTGTTGTTTGTTTTGTTTGACTCAATATCGGCTGAAAATTGGAAATCGTATGTTAAACATGTTCGTTCTATTGAAGATAAATACTGGGAAGTAGATGGCAAAATTGGAACGGTTATTGATGATTTAGTTATCACACTGGGATCTTCACGTAGTGACGACCATTTTCAGAAGAAGACAACGATTTAGAAGGAATCGAATCATTAGAATCACAGCCGTCAAAAATGGCTTAGTTTTTTTTTTCATATATTTTGTAAAATTGTTCATAAAGTAGCTGTCAATAAACTGCTTCAAAATAATTAATTTTTTGTTCAATACCGGGTGTCAAAAAATATCTAATATTGCAATTAATATTTGAAAAAATACAGAACTCATATTTTTCCAAAATTAACACATCATTGTAGTTATAGTAGGGGAGCCAGCACTGATTCCAGTAAACAAGATTTGTCAAAATTTTAACTTATGCAGTTCGACTTTGGGCTATTCGGGTATGCCAAAAGTGACCGTTTGTTTCTGTCTGTCATATTACTTTGTACAGGGGGGTCATTGTGAAGTACTATACAAGGCGTTTCCCAATTACGTGCTAATGTTAAAGGGGGTGATTCTTGGACCTTTTTAAGAAAAAAGTTTAATATGAACCTAAAAGTCTTAACCTTGGAGATACAGGGTTTTAAAAAAACATTTTTTTAAAATCCTAATTCTGATGCTATTATAGATAGATATAGTTTTCTTTTTAAACTTTACCATCCTGTATCTCTTAGGACATAAAAACACCCCCTTTAACATCAGCACGCAATCAGGAAATGCCCTGTATAGCACTTCACAATGACGGCCCCTGTATAAAGTAATATAATAAACGGAGACAGACGGCCACTTTTGGCATACTCTAGTAGCCCAAAGTCGAACTGCATAAATTAAAATTTTGATAAATCTCGTTCACTGGATCTAATCCTGGCTGCCCTTGTAAAATCTGGAGTTGTAAATCGTGTATCACTATACTGGGTGGTCGAATAATAGTGGACGTAGGCAGTAGCCCGGGAACCGTTAATGACCGAACTCAAGAAAAAATATATTTATCAAGAAAAATCAAAATTAAATAATTTTAAAATTCGAAAGTTCGCCGTTTTTGCAACACAAATAAAGGTTCATTAAGCATAGTTACATTTTTTAATGATCTGAAGTGCGTATAGTCAAAAAGGAGTGCCATATTATTTAAAGAACGACGGGTTACCACTAGTTTAAAGAGATTTCTTGGCCGAACTCCTTAAACCGATTGACGCCGCCCGGTTTTCTTTTGTCTCTCGTATTTTATTACTAATTTGAGACGTCTCGGGTGATGACAAGCGACAAGAAGAATCATATGTGTACGAATCCATGGAGAACAAAAAACTCGCCCAAATTCTATGTTCTACAGGAGAAAATTCCAAGGAAAATTCGCCTCTGTCTTCGTCCTTGCCTTCTACAATTTCGCTTATGAAATTAATAGTATTGCTGACAACAATGGACCAGTGAATCAGCACCAATAGGACAAGTGAAGAAGTAAAATTGTCAACATTATTGCCAGAACCAAAAAGGCTAACCATCAAAATGTTCCCAATTTAGTTAATAATGCCTATAATTGTCAGTTACTACCTTTTTTCAAATGGTTAGTTACTTTTAAATATATAATAGTTTGTTTGTTATAGGTTAATAAAGTCTATTAAATCACTACGAATTATGTACACTGTGTCCCAGATTGCTTGTAATCACAGGGTTTCTCGGTAACCAGCAGAGATAGAACTTTGCGGTTTTCACGACTCTGTGTCAATTTTTCGAGAAACTTTGAATGCCGCAAACAGAATTGTGCCAGATTGTTTTGTTCCCGAGATACAGAGTGAAATAGAAATTTTGCGCTTTTGGGGGTGGTATCATATTTCGGACACCCTGTCCAGTGCTGTAGTCGAAATTTTTTTTAGACAAACCGTTTTTGAGATATAGCCCAAACTTAGTATTTTTTAAATGGGACACCCTGTATTTTTTGGTTCCAAAAAATTTGCCTTTTTATACTCTTTAAAATGATGTATCACACTATGCACTTTTGACGTAAACTAAGCCTTATAAACGCAATATTAAAAGAAAAACGTAAGTTGGCCATGGAAATATGGCATGGAAACAAAAATCAAAACTATTTGTTTCTTAAATATATCAAGTATTGCCGTGTTTATCCTCTTATCATACGAGTTACCAATAATTCTAACAGGTAAATTAATAGATATTAAGAAGAAATGAATAATTTTGAAAATAGTCATAAGTATGATATGATGGTTTGTTTTATTGAATGTCATGAAAACAGTGATCAAGCATCTGATTTATATTTTAACAGGTAAGCACCAAGCGCTTAAATTATTATGAACCTCTTTTCAAAATTTTTTTTCAATTTCACTTTGAGTTATAGACTATTTCCAAAAGCTTTTTTTTATATCGTAGATATCCAGAAAGGCCTCAGCCACACAAGGCAATTTTTCGCCGAATTAAATTAAATTTAATTAATGATGGATCATTTTCAAAGCACAGGGCTAAAACATATAATAAACGAAATCATGAGAACAATGAGATTGTTGTATTAGCAAGTATTCAGGCCAATCACGCGAATTCATGTAGGCATATTCAGGAAACAGTGGGGGTGTCAAAATTACAAACGCAAAGGATATTAAGAAATCATAAACATAAGCCTTATAAAGTAAATGTAGTACAACAATTGCATCCTGGAGATGCAGAAATGCGTCTAAATTTTTGTAACTGGTATCTTCAAAAAAACCCAAAATGACCCTGACTTCGGTAGCAAGGTTATATGGTCCGACGAAGCCTATATAAGTTGTAGTGGTATTTTTAACAGGCATAATAATAGGCACTGGTATACGGAAAGCCAATTTTTAATACGAGAACGTCAGCAGCAAGAAAGGTTTGGCTTTAGCGTCGCTTGCTTTATATTGGGAACAAAGATTACATTCCATATTTACAATAATAATTTAACAGCAGATAGATATCTAGCAATTTTAAATCAAATACTGCCGGATTTATTGGATAACTTGCCGCTAGCAAATCTGCACAATATTTACTTTCAGCAGGACGGTGCTCCTGCCCACAATGCGCAAATTGTAAGGCCATTTCTATTTGAAAATTTTCACGATCGCTGGATTGGTACAAATGGACCAGTAAAGTGGCCTGCTAGGTCGCCAGACCTCTCTATATTAGATTTTTTCGTTTAGTCTTACTTAAAAAACAAAATTTACCTGAATCCAGTCAATATGATGGAGCAGCTGTAAAATGCAACCATTCAGGCATTTAGATCATTGGAAGATAGACTTATAATAATGATGAATGCTCTAAGAAGAATTCGCACTGTGTGCCAATTATGTGTTCGTGAGGGGGGCGGTCATTTTGAATAGTTTTTCTAGTTATGTAGAATTTGTTTTTATTTGTGATTAAGTTTATCAAGATTATTAAGTTTATTTATTTCATAGTAAAAAAATGGTTATTAATTTTTTATGTTGTTTAATTTTGCTTCTGGACACTTAATATCTACCCATATTTCCATGGCCAACTTACGTTTTTCTTTTAATATAGCTTTTATAAGGTTTAGTTTACGTCAAAAGTGCATAGTGTGATACATCATTTTAAAAAGAAAAAAAAGGCGAATTTTTTGGAATAAAAAAATACAGGGTGTCCCATTTAAAAAATACTAAGTTTGGGCTATATCTCAAAAACGGATTGTCTAAAAATTTGTGCGACTACAACACTGGATTCTACGTAAAAATATCTATCCATACCTGTTTTTGCCTTTTCTCTATCTGATAGGGTGTCCGAAATATGATACCACCCCCAAAAGCGCAAAATCTCTATTTCACCCTGTATCTCGGGAACGAAACGATGTGGCGAGAAACCCTGTGATCACAAGCAATCTGGGACACAGTGTACTTATTTCCGCACATCTGTAGAAAAACTATTGTACCTAACACTTGCGGAAAATGTTTTTTCCGCACTCGGCTGCTTCACTTGTTAGGTATTTTACAGAAGAATGTTTTTTCGTTATTTTCTGTTACGACTTAGATATACCCTAACATTTTATATATTGGTATAGATATGCTGATGATGTTGTAGCAGGTTTTACAGGGACTGAACGACAATTAGATATTTTCTTTGAATACATTAATAACCTTCATCCTAATATAAAATTTACAATTGAATTAGAGTCTACTAACAGTAAACATTTTCTAGATTTAACCATCAAAAAATTTAATAATAAACACTATTTTTCTGGGTATTATAAACCTTCACGTACGAATACTACAATAACTAATAATGTAATATATTAGAAATAGTATGCAGTAAGATAAAAGCCCCCCAGAGCTTTTTTTTTTGGTTGTTCATGTTATTAATACGCTCAATTAAGTGGACAACAAAAACTGAGAACTTTTTTTTATTTTGATTGTTGAAAAATTTCATCGTCTAAAAACCCCCTTCAAAACTAAATAAACACTCTCAAAGATTCATATTTTTACTGTCCTTCAACAATCAAGTAGATAATTTTTATGCCGACACTAATGAGTAAGTAACACCTCATTTAAAACAAATAAATTATATTTAATTTCTATTTGAATTGCTCTCAATGTCAGTTTCAAGTGAGGTATCCCCGATCATAACACGATATTTTAAATTTATGTATTCCCTATTCGCAAATTTATTTTAAATCGTGTGACTTGGCTATGGAGATTGGTAAAGTGCTTATGTATGAATGTCAGATTGAGATTTTGTTCAAATACCTTGCTATCATCAAAGTACCCATTTTTACTTCCCCCGTAAACTAATGTAATGGTGAAAAAATCACCCTCCAAGATTTTTTTTCAGATCTTTACGTTTCAGGATTTCTAGATGTCGTAAAACATGCTTTCTCAATTCCGTCGGTCTGTCTATGCATAGCTAAAAAACTACTTACCGAAACAAAATGGGGGCCCAATCAATTGTTAAAAAAATAATTACTAAAAAACTAGGCCAAACCACTTATACTACTTACTTCAAATTTTGCACCGAAATCATGTGTCATGTAGTAAGCAACTGGTAAAATTTTGGTATCAAACAAAATGGCTGCTAAATAAATTTAAAAATTCAGCCTGAAAAAAATTACTTAATAGAATGATTTCAAATTTTGTGCCACAATTAATTGTGGAATAGAGATCAACGGGTAAAACTGTGGTATGAATCCAAGATGGCGGCCAAATAAAATATCTGTAATCGCGAAAAAAATTTCAGGTTTTACATATTTTTACCTTTTAGCGTCTCAAAAATATGTTTCCTCATTTCCATTGGTGTTTGTGACGTGGTAATTTTTTCGAAAAATCCAAAATGGCGGAACAAAATAGCGGGGTAAACGGTTAAACATTTTATTACTAAAAACAAATTATCACATTCACTTCAAATTTTGCACAAAGATCAAGTGTCATGTATAAATCAACCTATAGTAATAATATATTATTAAAGAATATTTTCCAAATTTTAATAATTTTATTTCTTAGTGTTATAACGAACATTTACTTATATCTTTTAGTGTTCACTGTATCTTGTCACAAAGATGTTTGCAACAAGGAAATCCTCTTGGGCCTGTATTATTTTCAAAATTAATTCAGGACATTTAGTCGATGGAACAATTACTGGAATTATTTCTGCAGTTTTGGTTTATTTTAAAAAAATATTCCATTTAAGTTCGGATATTGGGTTAAAAATGAATTTCAAAAAATGTGAAGTTTCAGTTATTTTTGAAAAAACCGATCGCTTCAATGATATATTCTAAATTTAGAAAAGTAGCGCCAGACATTTTGATTGTGCCATTTGATCAGTTTATTTGGATGCCCTTTTACAAATGATAAAACGACAGAGGCTTTAAATAAACAATATGTTGTTTCAAGTCGATTTTCTGAAAATATAACATATTTTAATAGTCACATCGGATTTTATTTACTTAAACATTCATTTTCAATACCCCGTCTAATTTTCTTACTAAGATCTGCTCCTTGCTGGAATACATCATCCTCTCTTTCCGACTATGATTCAGTTTTAAAAAATACTCTTTAAAATACAACAAATCGCAATTTTGGCAATAATTCTTTTAAACAAAGTAAAATTTCGGTTAAACTTGGGAGTTTTGGTATTCGAGATTTATCCACACTTTGTTTGTCCTAATTTTTCAGTTAGGTTAACGATGTACAAAATTTGCTTGCAATTATTCTAACGAAAAATATTTTAAATTGTTCTGACGTTGACTCAAATTTTGCTTTAAATTCTTGGCCTTCACTTTGCAATCTAGAAAAGATACCAGATGAACTAACATGCAGACAGAAGAATTTAGATTTGAAGTTTTGTCAGATTCTCTTAAGTAACCTTATAACGAATAGTCAGGATACCAAAAACAGGGCACGTTTTCTTGCTGTTCAAATGCCTGAGAGTAGGTTAGGTTAAAAGTGAGTGGATCCAACCGACCCTCCACTGCGACTCTGTGGTCTATTGTAGCTCACACCTATGTTTACACTTCCTAAGAACTCTAAATCTTCACTGAGTCTTATCATTGCATTTGGGGAGGTATTCTTCAAGTCCTCGGGCAGCAGGATATCTCTACTGAAAATAGAGAACCTGATCCTGGCAGCTGCCGGGCACTCACATAGCACATGTCTGGCTGTCTCGTCATTCTCCATACATAGGCGGCACTCGGATTCGTCTCAAGCCCCATCCTGTGCATGTGATGTCTTAGACCACGGTGGCCAGTGTATAAGCCTACTGCTGTTTTGAGCTTAATTCTGTTCATATTTAACAGACTTTCTGTTATACTCTTCTTCATAGGAAGGGGGATAAATGCCTTTGCATGGCACAGACCTGGCAGTCAAAGCCAATAGATATTGGCTTTTTCCTCAACCAGGTCCAAAATTGCGCGCTTGGCCGTTTCGTGGGATACTCCTAGAGCTGGTCCAGGTCCCACGAATCTCGTCTCTGCTCCTCTCTTTGCTAGAGGGTCCGCAGACTCATTTTCCTCCAAACCTATACATACGTCCTGGTATCCAGATAAGAGCGATTTTATTGTTGCTACCCAGGCCAACAAGTGCCTTTTGGCAGTTGCAGACTGTTTTTGATGTACAATGACTCGCTTCAGGTGCTTTAAGAGCCGTTTGACTATCCGAGAATATTTTTATCGTTTTGTGTTGTTTGTTGATCCTGCAACATTCCAACACACAATTCGATAGCATGGACTTCTGCTTGGAATATTGAAGTGTTATTTCCCAGGCTTACTGACAGATCAATGTTCGGTCTTACCCCATGTATTCCAGCTCCTACACCTTTATTGGTTTTGGAGCCGTCCGAGAAGAGGCACAGCACTCCTCTCTCCCTGGGAAGATCACGGAGTAGGGTTGCTGTGCACTAACAGTTTTTGGTAACAGGTCCGATGGCATTCCCAACATATAATGGTTTTTCACAACTTTCAGCATGTTGGATGATTCCATGTGACTCGTGCTATCTACCATGCTGTTGGTAAAATGATGAAGTTTGTATGTTGTCCTCATTGCTTCCCCTTCCACAAATAGCATAGAGCGAATCGCTCTTGTTAGGCTACAGAGCCATAGGCTATAATTTTGGTCTCATACCTCATAAATTCCCGCAGATTTTACGGCAGGTCCACAGGGATAGTTTAGCTTTCTGAACTATTTTATTGAGATGAACATTCCAGTTCAGCGTTTTATCCAGGATAATTCCCAAAAATTTCACTTCAGCTGAAAATGGTATCACCTGTCCCCTTAAGGAAGGTGGTCGAAGTCTCTCCAGATTCCTTTTCTTCGTGAAGGGGACTAGTACCATTTAGGGTTGATAGACATCTCTTCCCTCTCACACCATGTTAGTGTGGTGTTCAGTACTTCCTAAAGGGTTGCTGAGATTTCCTCTTCAGTCTTTCCTTTTACTATGATGACTAAATCATCGGCATATGCCTGCATATCAACAGCTCACAGCCGAACCACAGCCAGCAGATTGTCCACCAGTAGTGACCACAGCAAGGCGATAACACTCCTCCCTGTGGATACCCTCTAGTAGCTCCAAAGCTCACTCTCTCGTCCTGTAGTGGTGTTGTTATTTTCCTGTTTTCAAGCATTGCCTGTATCCAGCCACATATAAACAGTTCTACCTGTCTTTCAGTAATTGCATCATAGACCCAGGAAGGGCATTGTTAAATGCTCTCTCGATATCTAAAGGTGCAGTAACTGCAATCCCCTTGTTTTCTAGAGAGTTTTCTATGCTCTCAACAAGACTGTTGAGAGCCAGTTCTGTTGATTTGCCCTTTTGGTAAGCATACTGATGCTCACTCAGCGGATGTCGCCTAAGAGCTACGTCTTTGATGTGCTCATAGAGGATTCTCTCCAGGCTTTTTAACAGAAAGGAGGTTAGACTTATTGGTCTAAGTAAACTTGGTAGAGGATCATTTCGACCCACTTTTGGTATATATATTAATTTAGTTGCAGATCATCTGGCCGGTATATAGTTCCATGCCAGACTTGCTCTGAATAGTCTTGTTATGAAAGTAAGGAGTGCGTCCAACCCGTTTTGTATCAGAGTCGAAAAGACTCCATCCTCCCCAAGCGATTTGAAGGGCCGAAAGGAATTTATGGCCCTTCGGACCGCCCTTACTGTAATTATTTAGTTGGCAGTCAGCCACTCATCTCTGTGAGGTCGTTTGTGTCGACCTACGAAATTGAAAGTTGACTCCAAAAATGGAATGTCACGTACATTTACAGTGACAAGAAGTGACGACACTCGTTTGTCGTTTCAAAATAATTCAAAAGTACATTGATACAAGATCCCACATGACGACTATTAATCCGCGCTTCTTTATGCGATATCGAAATGGGAGTGCTTAAACTAGCCTGTCCGGAAAAATACGTTTTCGTCAATTCCAAGTAAAATTGCGAAATTTCTAAGGTTTGAGGACTTCAAAATGTATACTGGACACTCTTTTAGAAGAACGTCGGCAACTTTATTAGCAAATACTGGAGTTGATGTATTAGCCTTCAAGCGACATGGTGGATGGAAATCCGCTACTATTGCGGAAAGTTACGTAGCTGAGAGCCTCAATAATAAAAAGGAAGTAGCGAATAAAATTTGATACAATTAGAACCAGCCAGAAGTCTCTTGCAGTGCTTCAACAGTGACAGAAACATTGGTTTGAAATGAAGGATCTGTGGAGTCAGAAAATGTAATACACATCGAGAAGAAGAAAAAGAGAAGAAACGAGAAAACGTGTTGCACCATTAATATTCATTTCAATTAATATCACCGGATTTTTGTCCGGATTTTTTTAATATGTTGATGAAATAAAAAATTAAAGCTACTTATAATAATTTTAGATTATTTTCCTAGGGATGTAAGTTGACTTACATCCTGTCGTTAAGGGCAATCAATACCTTGTTGAGTAACTTTCACTTACGTCTGTCAAAGCAGTGTCAAAATAGGTTGCTTACAATACAGGGAGGGGGAAAATATATTATTCCTTTTAGAGCCTACAAAACTGTTTCTGGTGGCTGAGCTATTAAGTCGATTTTTTTATAAAAAATGATTGGACCCCGTTTTACAACAACTAACCTAAAGTTTCCAGTTTTTTCTGTTGTTTTTATATTTACCATTCTTTCCCCAAAAATGTTAATTTTACATTAACATGGACTATAGGAAGCACTTACATAATGAAGAGTTAAGAGTCCGTTTATCTGAAACTAAAATCTATATTGTTCAATATACAAACAGTTATATTCGCCGATCTGGTCATTTAAATGATAATTTTAGTGTTATTTCGAATTTCTACGTAAACATATACAAAAACAAAGAAGAATTTAGATGAATTTGAAATAATTTAAATAAATCAATTTGAGCGAAAGTGATTTGCCGTGTACGAGCAAACAGTTAATGGTAATTTTATTCGCGCGATCAAACACAGGATAAGTAAAGCGTATCAAATGTAACTAGTTTTCTAATTTAATTTAATATTTGCATGTTAATAATATTACCTTCAAGTTCACTTCAGAATAAGCTATGGTATTTAAATTTGGTAATTATTTTAATTTGAATTAAGTTCAAAAAGACTATTAAAAAACAAAAATTTCAAGTTCCAAATGAGAGAGAAAAAAATCTTAGATTTGTCGTTATTACTTTGAACTTGACTTCAAATTTTAGACAAAAATTAAGGGTCATATGGGGATGACCTGGTAACATTTTGGTAATAATGCAATATGACGAAACAAAATGGCGGCCTAGTGAAATGTTAAAAAAGATATTATTAAAAAACTGCTTATTTAATTTATCTCAAAATTTGTTAAAATATCAAGTATTATGTTGGAAACAACTAATAGCATTTTAGTATGAATCCAATATGACGGAACAAAATGGCGGCTTCATAAAAAATTTAAAAATTCAGCCTGAAAAAACTGCTTAATGGTTAATTCCAGATTGTGTGCCGTAATTAATTGTGATTAGGGATCAACTAATAAAATCGTGAAAAAAATCACCCTCACAGGTTTTACACATGTTTACGTTTTAGCGTCCCTAGATGCCAAAAAATATATGTTATCAATTTCGTCGGTCCATCTATTGGCCTGTCTACCAGTACGCGGCCTAGCTTCAAGATTACTTACTTACTTATTAAGGTTCATATGGGAATTTATATATATATATATATATATATATATATATATATATATATATATATATATATATATATATATATATATATATATATATTTATATATATATATATATATATATATATATATATATATATGTTGATTTTTACTCCTTCACGGATGGAAATATACAATGTGTTTTCATTCCGGGTGTACATCCGTTCACTACTGTTGTTCTGAAAAGAACAGTTTTGCTGACGTTTCGCCAAAATCATATTTGGCATTTTCGAAGCTTTCTTTCTTTCGTCCGAATAGAGACTCAGTCTATATATATATAATTTTCTTGGGTATAGGTCCGAAAAAAGAAAGTAATTGTGACTGAGGTTTTGGTAGTGTCACATATATTGTCAATTATAAAAAATATGTTTGACGTTTCGGCAGGAACACCCTTGCCTTTCTCAAAAAATTTTTATCCTAAAACCAAAAACAAAACCCTACATTTCACAATAAAAACCTATCACTTTTAACTTACCATGAAACATAATTAATCAATTTAAAATTAAAATCTTAATAAAGAACAAATTTCACTTATTTTTACGAACATACGAAAATAACAAAAAAGACGACAACAACATATCGTTTGCTGCTCGCTTTTGGGCGATATCACACTGATTTGGATTTTATTATTTAAAAAAAAAATAACCCATCGTTGGTATGGAAGGGAGGGGCAGTATTTACTTTAGTTATATTATACCGAAATAGATTTTATTTAACACATCTATATCTTTTTTGTCATTTATGTCATGTTTGTTTTTTTTATTTCTATTGACTCATAGATTTCCCGTTTCTTTTTATGTAACTCAGTTTTTAAAATCTTTGTTCGGTCAAAATCGAAAGTATGATTATTTTGTTGTGCGTGTTTAGATAATGCAGTTTGGTTTTTCTTATCGTACTTGTGGCCATGTAATCTTGACTGTAGATATTGTTGTGTCTGCCCAATATAAACACCATCACAATCCTTGCATGGTACCTGATATACTATATGTGATTTTTGAAATTTTGAATTTTTTGTCTTAACTTTTTTGTAATGTTGATTTAGCAAATTATATCCCCTATGGGCAACTTGTACGTTATATTTAGAGAATAAATGATTAAACTGTTCGGATAGCCCCTGTATGTATGGTAGTGTCAAGTAATTTTTTTTTGTTGCTTTATTTGACTGATTTGCTTTTTGGTGACCCAGATTGTTGTAAAATTTATTGATTCGTTTTTTGAAAACTGAATTGATTAAATGCGTAGGATAATTATTTTTTCTAAGAGCTTCTTTTGCTTTTTCGATTGATTCTCTTCGAAACTCTGGATCTGATACTTGGATTGCTCTATCAGCCAGGCCAATGATGACAGATTTTTTCTGGGTAAGAGGGTGATGGGATGAGTAATGTGTGTATCTACTAGACCATGTTTGTTTTGTATACCACTGTGTTCTGATGGTGTTGTTTTTTCTGTATAGTGTTATATCAAGAAAGCTTATTTTTTGGTGTTTTTCGATTTCAATAGTAAACTGTAATTTTGGATGGTAGCTGTTAAATATTGATAGTATGTAATCGGTTTTTTCTTTGGGTACTAGAGTGATACAATCGTCAAAATATCTATAGAAGAATGGTAAATTAAAATCCAGTTTCGGTATCATATTTTCTTCTAAATTCTCAAGAACAAGTTGTGCAATTACGCTAGATATACTTGCACCCATTGCACATTCCTCTGTTTGCTTATATATTTTATCTTTGTACAAAAAATATGTCGAATTTAGTGTTAGCTCTATGGCTTCCATAAATTCATCAAGTGGTATATCTGTGTACATTTTTATGTTATTCCATTTATTTTTTATTATTTCTTTTGCTAGATTTATTGGCACGTTTGTATATAGGGAAATTACATCTAAAGATATTAAAATATGATTATGTGGTACATGAAAGTGTTTTATTTTTTCCTTAAAGTGAGAGGAATCTTTAATATAGTACTGGTTTTGGTTTATTACTTTTGAAATTATATTTTTCAAAAAACTTGACAAGGCATTGAAAGGTGACTGAATGCAAGATACAATAGAGCAAAGGGGAATTCCCTCTTTCTGAAGTTTGGGGAGGCCGTAAATTTTTGGTGGAAGAGGATTATTAATTTTTAATTTTGAAGCGGTATCAGGTAAAATGTAACCTTTTTTTATTCCACTTCTCTATTAGATCATTATTCTTTTTTTGATATTGTTTGGTTGGGTCGGCTTTGATTTGTTGATACGTTGTGGTGTCATT
The DNA here is from genome assembly GCA_030620095.1 of Kuschelorhynchus macadamiae. Classification (NCBI taxonomy): domain Eukaryota; kingdom Metazoa; phylum Arthropoda; class Insecta; order Coleoptera; family Curculionidae; genus Kuschelorhynchus; species Kuschelorhynchus macadamiae. The sequence goes on from JAUTXW010005440.1 coordinate 854,484, forward strand.
TAGTAAAATATTTATTTTGTTGTCATATTCCTGTGTTTCTATAATGACAGTTTTATTTGATTTGTCAGGTTTTAAAATAGTCAAATTGGGATGTTCTTTTAGGAAGGATTTAGTTTTTTTAATTTTCCTATTCGGTTCCTTATTTTCAAATTTAAAATTATTTTTGTTTTTAAAGTTTGTTAAAATGTTGCAACTTTTAGTTCTTAATTCGTCTTTTGTTGAGGTGTTAAGGTTAGAAATTGAGGTTTCAATGCTGCAAATTATGTCAGGAATGGGTATATCTTTTGATTGTTGAAGGTACCGCAAAGTTTGGCCCTAAACTTAAGACTTCGTTAGCATATTCGGGAATTTCAATGTTTGTTAGGTTTTCCACACAAAGATTGTGCGTGTTCGACATGTTTTTGTTTGAAATTGCCGCAAGTCTGTTTATTTTATTTATGTTTCTTTCCTTACATTTTTCAAAGTATATTTCGTTTTGATCAAGCACGTATTCTTTAAAACTGTTAAAAACATCTATTTTTAATAAGTCATGTTCTATCCTTCCCAAATTAAATATGGTGTCGGATATTAACAAGTTTAAAGTTTCTCTTTGAAAACGATTGAGCACATTTGTTGTGAATTTACGTTTCAGGTTTACATTAACAAAGGATATATGGTTTATATTAAATTTTCAAAAAGTTGGTGTGAGCTGTTCGTTTTTACAATGCAGAAGAAAAATCCTTCTGTTTTTAAAATTTGTATTCTTTGTCAATAATTTGGAATAAGCTTTTAAGCAGCAAGACTGTAGATCTTCCGTGCGAATTCTCCATAAACTGATAACAAAACATATTTTCACCCATGTTTTTATATATTGATTTGGTAAAAGTTTCTTGACCTTCCTTTTATATTGTTAATATATATAATTTTCTTGGGTATAGGTCCAAAAAAGAAAGTAATTGTGACTGAGGTTTTGGTAGCGTCACATATATTGTCAATTTTAAAAAAATATCATTTTTGACGTTTCGGCAGGAACACCCTTGCCTTTCTCAAAACATTTTTATCCTAAAACTAAAAACAAAACCCTACATTTCTCAATGTATATATATATATATATATATATATATATATATATATATACAGGGTGACAATTTAAAAACTTGAACTGGCCATATCTTAGGAAGGAAAAACTTAATCAAAAAACGCTCAAAACACTTTCTACAAAATGAAGAGGAAACAAACGACCCTTATCTGTAACTTCTTGGGCAGGGTGAGATACACCCCTAAAATCTTAAATAGATAGGGGGGTCGAGTGATACATCATCTTAAAGCTCTTAAAAAATGCTTTTCAATGATATCATAGAAAGCAACTTTTCGTGAAATTCTTCTCTATTTACTAAAGTAAACAATAAGTAAAAACACAGTTTTGAACATTTTTATTTAAGTAAATGTTCAAAATGATTGGTACCAATATCCTGGCATGTCTGTTAAGAATTCTAAACACTTTAAGCCTGGTATTTTATTTGTTTATGAATATTCGCATTTTATTATCACGATATTTACTTTAAAAGTAATTTGTACTATTAGTATTGACATTTTAACAGTTGACTTTTGGTTCAGCAGCACTTATCTTAAATAATGGTGTACAACACAGCTGAACGTGTAGAAATGATTTTCATTTATGGTTCTCAGGATCAATGTTTCTTAAGGACAGCCCAAAGATTTAATGAAAGGCATCCAGGTCAAAATGTAAGTCCGGAGTGTGTTCGCCAACTAGTAGCCAAATTTGAAGAAACTGGCTCTGTCGCGAATAAAAAGAGAAATCAACCGAGACTAGTTGATGAAGCAGCGCAAATTGAAGTTCTGTGGTAGTTTGTAATTAATTCAACTTTATCAACTCGTCAAGCAGCTGTAGCAACTGGCTTATCTTGTGAAACAATAAGAAAGATACTTAAATTTCATAAGTTTCATCCCTATAAACTGCCCATACTGCAAGAACTTGGTGACGACGACCCGTATAGAAGAATCCAGTTTTGTGAAATAATGACAGATAGAATTACGGCAGAACCTCGACTAGTTAAAAATATGTGTTTCAGTGATGAATGTACCTTTTATTTGGATGGATATATTAATAAGCAAAACTGTCGTTATTGGAATGACGAGAACCCACACGTATTTAGAGAAGGGCATACCCAGTACCCCCAGAAAATTAATGTTTAACGCTTACTACATTTTCAACAGGATGGGACACCTTCTCATTATGTAGTTCCCGTCAGCCAATGGTTGGATGATAATTATCCCAACCAGTGGATTGGAAGAAGAGGTCCGGTTGAATGGTCACCTAGGTCCCCGGACCTAACACCTCTTGACTTCTTTTTGTGGGGTCACCTTAAATCTGTGGTGTTTAAAACGCAACCTGAGTCAATAGAGCAACTCAAGGACAGGATAGTTCAGGAATGCCGTGCTATATCCAGAGAAACATTTGCAAATGTACGCGAAGAATTTGAACAAAGGCTTTATTATTGCCTTCAAAACAACGGGAACCATTTTGAACGTTTAATTAAATAATTATAAAAAAGTTTCACAATTGTGTTTTAATTTATTGTTTCCTTTCATAAACACAGAAGACTTTCACGAAAAACAGCTTTCTATGGTACCATTAGAAAGCATTTTTCAGGAGCTTTAAGATGATGTATCACTCGATCCCCCTATCTATTTAAGATTTTAGTGGTGCATCTCATCCTGCCCAAGGGGTTACAGATAAGGGTCGAATAATACGCTTTTATTTGTTCCCTCTCAATTTTATAGAAAGTGTTTTGAGCGTTTTTTGATAAATTTTTCAATCCTAAGATATGGCCATTTCAAGTTTTTAAATTGTCACCCTGTATATAGTATTAGCCAGCGGAGTAGGTGTTTTTGTGATTCCATTTTGTGCCTTTACCCTACACGGGGCTCGCTAGTCTATGGCGGCCTGATGAGCTCTAATAAGAGCGAAATCGCGATCGTCGTTTGACTAGAATGGATCATTGTGTCTGCTGCGATCCAGAACATGTTCCAAACAAGGATCATTTTCTTGTTACGACGTTGGTGTACGTGGAATGAAAACATACTATCATCATCACTTTTAAACTTAAAGGGATATACTAACGGACGTGGTATAAAAGCTGTTTCTCCCAGACTAGGGCCAGAAATAATATTAGACTCTATTACATTCTATTACATTGTTTTGTAATGTTTTAACCTGTAGCCGAGTTCCATTATACAATGTTGGTGGTTTTACATTTCGAATAAGCACCACTTTTAAAGTCGACTCATGAGGAGGGATTCCTGAAGAGTTTAGAGAGTGTAGGAACTCGAAAGGATAATTAACCGCATTTTCTTGATCTATAACTACATCTATTGAGTAGTATGTTAATTGTGGAGAAGTAATTTTTTCCAATAAAGCTAGATTTGTTTCATCTGCCGTGCTATTTTTTGGAGTTAATATAGCTCGTTCTTTAAACCAAAAAGCGGTAGTTTCACCCCCTTGGAAACCGAGTTTTGAGCACCCTAAAATGCTGCTTGCACAAGCTCAGCTCTCTGCGGCAAACGGTTTGAGAAAGATCGCAAAAATCAATCAATGACCCGATTTTTTCAAAAACTCTGTATGAATTTATAAAAAATCTTAAAATATGTTCAAGTGTTTTTCCGAATTACTAATTGTTTTTTAAATAAAAAATATAATATTAAAGGGGTGATTTCAGCCCCTTGGACACCCTGTCTCGATTTTTAAAAAATTTTAAAATATGTAAAAACGTAAAATATAAAGCATATTATGTAAGCATATTATGTTCAACCTTTTTTCGAATAACTAACGGTTTTTTAAATAAAATATATTATAATATTTAAGGGATGATTTTTTACCCCTTGGAAGATATGTACAAAAATAAATTAAAAAATACATGTTCAAGCGTTTTTTCGGAAAACTGACCGTTTTTAAAATAAAAAACATTGTAATATTTAAGGGGTTTAAGTTTTGAAACATATATATATATATATATATATATATATATATATATATATATATATATATATATATATATATATATATATATGTTTTGATTCCAGGTGTACATCCATTCACTACTGTCGTTCTAATAAGAACAGTTTTGCTGACGTTTTGCCAAAATCACATTTCAATCATATCCGTGAAGGAGTAAAACTCAACACTATACACCTCTACGGGGAGGTGATTTTCAAGACAATCAAGACGTATGAGAAACTCAGAGGTAAGAAAACTAATCTTTTGTATGATCTAACCTTTCAAATTAAGTGTCGTGACAGCGATTTACTTCCTACTTTTATATGGTTGTCTTATGCTAGTAAGGCGTTATTAAAAGAACAAATCCATCAAACTAGAAAACAACTAGCCGAGACAGAGAAAGAACTTTTAAAGTTACACCCACCTTAAACTAAATAACATCATTCACTCTTTATTGTGGAATCGCATAGAAACTTTGGCTTTTTGGCGAACAGAATCAAATAAGAATATTAAGACAGATCAACTTTCGAAAAAGTATGACAATCTTCAAAGAAAGTCCAGTCAGCCACAAGGATCATCAGTAGACGTCGAGAAATTAGTACATAATATATCATCCTACAGTCTTTCAGAAAGTGAAAAATCCGTACTGAATAAGGGTTTTAATTTTGCGATATCTCCTAAGGAAATCTCTAAAGAAGAAATAATAGCTGGAGTGGAAGCTGTCCTTGACTCCTCTGAAGAAACAAAAGCAGAGGAGATTCGACAAGAAGTGGCAAGAATTGTAAGATCAAGCAAAACATCAAAACAAAACCTAAATGCCACTGAACAAAGGGCCCTAATAAACCTTCGAAAAAATAAAGACATCACAATCCTTCCAGCAGATAAAGGAAACTCAACTGTGGTTATGAATACTCAAGATTACGTACAAAAAATGCAGGATATGCTACAAGACAATTGTTATAGGCCTGTTTCAAGGGACCCGACAACGTACCTAGAAAAAACAACTAAAAATAAAATAAAAAGTTCACCAATAAACCCCGAAATTCAACAAAAAATCATACCACGGGAAAAGTCGAGCAGATGTCCTAAACTCTATGGTTTACCAAAAATACACAAACCAGGGGCGCCCATCAGACCTATTGTTAGTGCTGTTAATTCGCCGCTACAAAAACTGGAGAAATACCTCTCTGAAATTATGCAACCAACTGTAGAAAAAGCTGATTCATTTGATTTATACGAGATATAGTCGTTGAAAAAAACGATATCATAGCAAGCCTAGATGTCAAATCGTTATAACCCAGCATTCCCATCGACGAAGCATTGGACAAGATTGCTATCAATAAGGATTTCCAGGCACATATAATACAACGGAGCATTGCCTCAAAAATACTTATTTTTCTTTCGACGGGCAAATGTATAAACAAATGGATGGGGCACCAATGGGGTCCTCGCTATCACCAGTAGTCGCGAATTTATTTATGATATACTTCGAGAAAGAAGCTCTTGAGAAAGCAAGTTTAAAGCCCAAATTATGGTTCGTTATGTGGAAAAAACTCAAGTGCAATTAGCGCAACAACAACAGCACCATCCGGAAAACATAAATAATGACCAGATATAACCTTCGGCCCCGAGTGGGGGTATAAATGAAGCGTCGCAGTCACCAACACTTCAGTCTCTATTCGGACGCGAGAAGGAAAGCTTCGAGGATGCCAAATGTGATTTTGGCGAAACGTCAGCAAAACTGTTCTTTTCAGAACGACAGTAGTGAACGGATGTACACCCGGAATAAAAACACATTGTATTTTTCCATCCGTGAAGGAGTAAAAATCAACATATATATATATATATATATATATATATATATATATATATATATATATACTGTGGCTCTGTACTAAACTAAACTGGGTCACACTTCACTATTCCTAAAAAAAAAAATTATAACGAAGGAAGTTCCAGGTTTGCTGAACAAAGCCTACTTATAGCAATCAGATTCAGTATGGTCTAAGAGATTATGAACAGGGTTGGCACCCTTAAGTATTCCACTATGGATATTGTATACAGGGTGCACCAAAAACTCTACCGATTCTAAACTTTAACAATGTTGAATTTCTGCTCCGCAAGGTAGGTAATGTTCCAAACCTTTGTTATCCACTGTATTATTGGGACATATTCTCAGTTAATTTGAAATGATGGGTAAACAGTTTAAGTAAGTCTGTATAAACAAAAAATAACATATGACACTGTACTTTATTGGGAAAAAGAGAGTAATATAAATGATAAAAGGTCATTTTTTATTAAAAAATCTGTTTCAAATTAAAGGCAATATGTGAAAGGACTAGAGCAAATTTCAAATGTAAAAATACTCTTTCGGTAAGAATGTCCATTATTACTAAAACTGACATTAGAAGCAACATCGAATTCAAGATTGATAAAAAAAACCAAACTCAACAAATCATTATTTAACGACCACCTCTTAGTTTTTGGTAAACCCTGTACTCATGTTGGAAAGTTTAAGGGTGCCAACTTTGTTCATAATCTGATAGATATACTTTTGATTACCATCACTGAACTTTGTTCACCAGATTATTATAAAAAAAGCAATTTTTCGAAAAACCTCCCTCGTATGTCGGAAACGAAGAAAAAATTTCAGTTTATTTTGGTTGCACAAAGAGAAAAAGATTCTTCCATAGTAAGACTTCTGGTCGAACAAACTTTTAAAAAAATTACAGGATCTTATATAACCCCTTGTATAAGACGGTTGCTATGGTGTCCTGAGGCTGCCCTTATCTGGCTGCCTAGTATGGATATTGATCAAACAAAAGCTAAAAACCGCAACTCAAAATCTTCAACTGAATATATTTCATTATGACTTTTCAGTAAAAATTTCCTTCGAAGTTCCAGCAGTTTATATTGTGAACTTATGTTAATATAGTGTGCATTTATAGCAGTTGTTAAAGTTCTATCATGTCCGATACTTATTAATTATTCTCGTATAAAAACTATTTGATATTTAAACTAACTACAACTACGTAGTTTGTAGTCTGATATTAAGATATTCAAGGAATGCAACTAAATCTAATCTTACTAATTTTCAATTTTGCGCTTTTTATTCTAGCCAAATCGTAATTAATTCAACAATCATAATATTCTGCACTTCAGTTAATAACGAAAATTGCTGTTTATAATAAATTATTAATTATCGTGATTGGCTACATGAATAAAATATGGGTAATATGTAATTACAAACAAAAGTGCGGGTTTTCTCCGTGACCCACATTCGAGGTACTAAGTGAAGATCTGCTATGTAATATTATCAAGTATTATTAATTTTCTATAGAAAAATATACGGGCGGCTCTCACATATTTTGCCTGAAACCAAAGTTAAATTAATTTGAAATAAACATGTCAAAATATCTTTTTACTTCACGTTTCACCAATGCTAATACTAGGATGCGATGATCCCTTGTTGAAACATATCCTGTAATTTTTACTTCCCTCGTAAAAGGGAAGTGTTGTAATCGTGATAAATCACCCTCCGAGATTTTTTCAGATTTCTACGTTTCAGGGTCCCTAGATGACGAAAAAACATGTTTTCTCAATTCCGTTGGTCTGTCTGTTTGTCTGTTCATGGCGCAGCTAAAAAACTACTCACCCGATTGACTTTAAATTTTGGTTAAAATTAAGGGTTATAGATAAATAGATAGACAGATACATTTATTTGACAACGTTACAAAATATGTTTGTTGCAAGTCATACAAAAAAAAGCATATAAGCAAAGTAAAAATACAAACGTATAACATTGTTTACAAACTAAGAAAAGAGTAAAATATATATGTATATTATAAACAAACAATTAGTGTCAATTCAACTCAAGGTTGGCGCCTCCATATATTCATTGACTGAATAGTAGTATTTTTTTTAATATTTAGTTTAAATTGAGAATAATTTAAACACTTGACGGTGTTGTCGAGTTTATTATAAATAGATATATTCACAGAGTTTCGTGATGCACTCGCAAGGCGATGCCTCGGAACCAGCAATGACTCAGACGATCTAGTTTGGTAATTATGGTTATAAGAGAGACGAGTATACTTCTCGAAATGCTCATTAATTTCAAGAAGAGTTTGATATATGTAGATGCAAGGTAGTGTCATGATATTATATTTTTTAAATAAGGTTTGTGAACCAGCCCCTTCAACGGTCCTAATTGCTCGCTTTTGTGCAATAAAGGCTTTGTAACTTTTCGATGAACCGCCCCAGATGACAGTTCCATAGCTCAATAAGGAGTGGATATTTGCGAAATATACCATTAGCAATATTTCTATATCAAATGATTTTTTTAATTGCTTAAGCAAATAAATCTGACTACTTAGTTTCAAACAAAGATTGTCTATATGTGGATACCATTTTAAACCGTCATCCAAAAGGACACCCTACAGTTTAACATAGGCCCCTTTAACAAGTGTACAATTGAAACTAAATGAAATGATCTGGGTTTTTTCGTTGTTTAATTTAAGGTTATTGCTCGAAAACCAACGCTGAGCTTTTACTAGGGTGGATTCAATATTTTGGACGAGTGCGCTATTGTATTTGGGGGCTGAAATTAAAAGTGTCGCATCATCTGCATATAGAACACACTTATTAGGAGAAAGACTTTGACTAAAGTCATTTATATAGACTATAAATAGCAGGGTCCCCAGAATAGACCCTTGGGGAACTCGTGTCCTCAGACCCTGAAAATCTGACTGTTTTTGGTTCAAAGCCACCGCTTGTATGCGATTATGCAGATAAGATTTTAGGAGAAGGAGGGGTATTCCGTTTATTCCATAATAACTAAGTTTATCAAGTAAAATAGGATGAGGTACACAATCAAAGGCTCGGCTGAGATCGCACAACGCAGCAGCATGTTGCCGACCCTCCTGCAAACCGTCGACGATGGCCCCCACCACCTCCAGAATTCCGTCAATAGTGGAGCGATCACCCCTAAAACCAAACTGTCCAGAATCCAACAAGTTGAAATTTTCAAAATATGAAACAAGCTTAGTCTTCAAAATTGCTTCAATTATTTTTCCAAATAGAGGCAGTATCGAAATTGGTCGATAATTGTCGGGTTGATTGGGGTCGCTTTTTTTGAAAATCGGTATGACCTTTGCCTCTTTAAGTACATCAGGAAAATTCCCTTCCTCAAAGCATTTATTTGTAAGTATAGTCAAGTATGGCACAATGCCTTCCAGACAACTTTTAATCATTTTGGTGTTAATGTCGTATATACCGAAACAATTAGAATTTTTTAAGTTCCTGATAGCTGTGGCAACGTCGGCATCAAGGACTGGAGACAAAAAAAATGAAGATCTTGGGCGAGGTACCCTGTCTAAAAGTAAAAAGTATTAAACTGATTAACATCATTTTTACACTCTTGCACTTTTCGCGAGGTATTACATTCATGTTTTATCAACTTCCATGAATCTCTTGATTTGCTACTTGAATTAGTTAAATACTCCCTGTACGCTATGGTTTTGGCATTACTGATTTCTTGTCGGTATATTTTTTTAAATGATTTAAACACATCGTAGTCCTGGAGAGACTTAGATACGTCACTGACTGTTTTAAGAGCGGATAAGGTATCTCGCATTCTCCGTAAATCATCATTAAATCATTTCACCGGTTGCATAGTATTATTTTTGAAAGTTTTAAAAGGCAAGTGTTTATTTATTATACCAGTAAAATTGTTCAAAATACATTGTGTCAAAGTGTTTGAGTTTACACTGGGGTCGGCAAAAGGATCCCAGTTTGCCTCTTGCAGAGCCTGTTTAAATTTACAAAGGTTTTTATTGCTTAAGTTTCGAACTTTGACGTTAGTCGTTTCCGTTTGATTGAAACCCTGGTCCATGATCAGACAGGAAGGGGTTTATGACATCTGCATTAAAATAAGATTCATTCAAATTAGTCAATATATTGTCAATACAGGTTTCTGAGGTTGGACTTACACGTGTGGGTTCATTAATACATACCTGCAGGCCATATGAGTATATTAAGCAAATTAATTCAGTCAAGCTACCATTTGGGAAAGACATTCCAAAGTCAATATTGAAATCTCCCAAGACAATTATTTTATCAGACAATGTTGTTAAATGTTCCAAGAGGGCTTCAAATTTTTATATAAACGTATTAAAATCACCGAGGCAAGACCTATATAAGCAAACAATAAAAGTGCGCGAGTCTGGTATCAAGATCCCGCAAAACTCGGCGTCAACTTCCACACAGAAGCTTTCTAGGCTTAATGGTATTGTTTGAATATGTCGTTTTACAAATATGGAGGTACCACCATGAATCCGAACTGACCTACAAAAAAAGTCCATTAATTTATAACCAACGATATTAATATGTTTAATGTTCTCTTCATTTGCCCAATGTTCTGAGAAACAAAGGATGTCGTATTGGTCCGCTTCCAGAAATAAAAGCAGTTGATCTATCTTATTAGTCAGACACTGTACATTTAAATGAAGTATTTTAGTACATTTTTTAAAATCGGTTGCGCGAGTGATACTTGTTTATTGACAAACAATTTATCTGTAGGCTGCCTTGCTAGATCCTTGTGTGACCTTCCGTGGAATGTTGAAAATTCTTCCGTAGGAATTTAAAACCGCGCACAGCAATTCCTTCCGGCCAAATATTTGGGTCGTAGACTTTGTCAACCTCTTTAATTGGGAATGATATTTTAAACGATGCGCTGTTATCTTTTTTGTTCCATAATTCACACTTGAAGTCGACATCAGGCTTAGTGGATTTTAAGTGGCTTTCTAACTCGTTGACAGTGGTTGTCGGATGGAACCTATATGCATGCAGGTATCCGTATTTAGGCATAGTCTTTATTACATTTTGGGGTTTATTTTTCTTATTTCTGCTGGTAATGTGCATGTTTGTGTTTACAACTGATTGTTTGGATGTGTTCGGATCTGACAGGGTCATTGCGTTTTCAATGCCTTTCTTAACCTGTGAACTCGAGAATAGCGTATTTGTTTGCTTGTTTACATGTGGAGGCACAGTGGCGGCCGTACCTGTGTTCTGCAGTTTAAATGAAGGTGATCGTAGTGTATTTTGCCGGGCATTGCTACCGACATTACCGACTGACGTCGTCAGTGGTTTGGAACCTTGCTGCAAAGTTGTTAGTGGTTTGGAACTCTGCTGGGAAGATCCATTTTGCTGTTTATTAGAACATTTCAGTAAATGGATAATTTCTTCCTGATCTTTTATCCTGTTCTCGAGTTGAGAGACAAGTTTATTAATGGTTTGGAACTCACTTTGTTTGGCTGCCAACTCGGCTCGTCGGCGAATACATGGATACAAATGACAACCGACCTCCCCTGAGGTCGATGCATCAGCAAAAACTTCGGTATTATCACTAATTTTACTGCACTTTTCACAGTTTTTTTCATGTACATACTTTAGAAAACTACTGTCCGCAATACTGTCGGGCACTTCGAGATGAGGATGACCTGGTAATGTTTTGGTAGAAATCCAATATAATGAAACAAAAGGCAGCCTAGTGAAGTGGCAAAAAATTATTATTAAGTACTACTTATCCAATTTACCAAGTATTGTTGGAATCAACTGCAAACATTTTGGTACGAATCCAAAATGGCGGAACAAAATGGCAGCCTAATAAAATATTTAAAAATTTAGCCTAAAAAACTATATAATGGATTGATTTCAAATTGTGTGCCATAGCTAATTGTGGTATAGGGGTCAACTAAATAAGTAGTTGTGGTACTAATTCAAGATGGCCGAACAAAATGGCGGCCAAATAAAATTTTTGTTATTGTGAAAAAAATCATCTTCTTAGGTTTTAGATATATTGACGTTTTAGCATCCCTAGATGCCAAAAAATATGTTTTATCAATTCCGTCGACCTCTCTGTCGTTCGTTTGTCTGTCTGTCAGTTCGCGGCACATCTTAAAAACAAACCCGATTGACCTAAAATTAAGAATCATATGGGGATGATATGGTAATATTTTGGTAAAAATCCAGTTCGGCAAAACAAAATGGCGGCCTAGTGAAAAGTTAAAAAAACTATTTTGAAAAAATACTTATACAATTTATTTCATATTTTGCATAATCATGAAGTATTACAATATAATCAACTGGCAAAATTTTGGTATGAAACCAAGGTGGCAGACAAAAATGGCGGTATAATAAAATATTTAAAAATTCAGCCTTAAAAACTATTTAATGGATTGATTTCTGTCAATCAACTAGTAAAACTGTGTTGCTAATTCAAGAAGGCTGAACAAGATGACAGCCAAATAAAATTTTTGTAATCGTGAAAAAATCACTCTCTTTCCGTCGGTCTGTCAGTTCGCGGCATGGCTTAAATACTATTTACCCGATTGACTTCAAATTTTGACCCAAAATTAAGGGTCATATGGAAATGACCTGGGGATATTTTTTTGTAAGAATCCAACATCGCGGAACGATGTTAAACAATTTTATAAGTAATGTGTATTATTTGGAGTTAAGATCCTATATCCTGCATTACCTACTCTGTTGGTCCGCATATATTTCCCAGATATTAAGTTTCTAAATGGGTTTCTTTAACAATCCTATTGTTGTTATGTTAAAGTGGTGTATTATTTACGGGTAGGGTCCAGTAAAAAAAAACAAAAGTCTATTTTTAAATAGACAACGTTTCGTATCTTTATTGTTGCATCCTCAGGGCATATATATATATATATATATATATATATATATATATATATATATATATATATATATAGTGTGTCTGCTTAAGTTCTCTACATATGGGAAACTTTTTTATTAGTAGTTTTACGGAAAAAAGTTACTCTTAATGAAAAGTTCTGCTTTCTGCCAAAATAATATTAAAATATTCAAACTTGAGATTGCATATACAGGGTGGTCAAAAATCCCAAAAAATCGAAATTGACTCCAGAGAAAAGTACCTTTAATTTTTATTTTATAGCAAAACGTAATACAAAATCTTACTTAGAATAAAAAAACATATCTAACACTAGATTCGTTGCTTCCTATCTGAAATCACTTCTTAAGGAATGTAAAACTTTGGCTTCTTACTGGCAAGTCCAGTTTCTTACTTTTATTCCTACTTACATACCAGCAAAATTTCCTTATTTATCGATTGTTGATAATGGCATTGTCACTGCCATTGTCAACCACAATATTGTATTACTTTATTGAAACATCAGTTTGAATATTATAGTAAAAAGAAATTCCGCTGAAATTAAGCAAAGCAGATAAAATTGAAATAATTTTAATTGTCGGAGAAAATTATAAAACATTTCGAGAAGCTGCAGACATTTTTAATTACAGACACCCCGATAAAATTATACATTTCATAACAGTGGGGAATATTCTAACTAAATTCAAGACTTTTGGAAATGTAGAAAATAACTTTAACAAGAAACGGAGGTCAAGAGTTGCGAATGATGAAACTACAAATCAAGTAATGCACTCTGTGATAGAAGACCCTAAAAAGTTCCTACGCAAAAGGTCAGCAACATTGCCAAATAACGTAGGTAAAGATACAGTTTCAAAACTATTGAAAGAAAACAGTTTTCGACCTTACAAACCAAAATTTATACATACCTTGAGACCAGGAGACTTTGAGCGACGGTTCGAGTTTTGCTATCTGATACAAGGGGAGCTAGAAGATGATCTTTTTATGGCAAGAAGCATTCTTTTTACCGATGAAGCAACGATTACTTCCAATGGGACTGTAAGTTCGCAAAACTGTCGTTGGTGGAGTGACGTTAATCCTAATTTTGTTATACAAACTCGTGATCAGTATTCATTCAAAACAAATGTGTAGTGCGGAATTTATAAAGATAGAGTAATAATTTAGATAGTCAACGCTACTTGGATTTTCTAAATACTTTTACGATTTTATTCATGAACTACCCATAATTGAGAGGTTCCAAATATGGTACCAGCAGGATGGCGCACCATTCTAGGGAGCAAGGGATGTAAGACAATACTTAAATTTTATCTTTAATGGACGACTAATCTACAGGTATTCTGATATTTTCTGGCCAGCTAGATCTCCGGACTTGAACCCTCTTGATTATTTCTTTTGGGGCTACTTAAAAGAAAAAGTGTATCCAAAGTGGCCATTTCAGAATGTTGATCATTTGGAGAGAGTAATTAGGGAAGAGATATAGGCCATAACGCCTGCCATGATTAGAAATTTTAAGAGAATTTTCTGTAAGAACGGTTACCTGTATGGAAAGAGATGGTGGATATGTTGAGGCAAATCTGCAGTGACGGAACAGTTAGTTTTTATCGTTAATTAAGTTATTTACATGTAATGTTTATTAGAATTAAAATTAGTGAAGTTATTTTCTACATTTCCAAAAGTCTTGAATTTAGTTAAAATATTCCCCACTGTTGTGACATGTATAATTTTATCGGTGTGTCTGTTGTTAAAAATGTCTGCGGCTTCTCGAAATGTTTTATAATTTTCTCCGACAATTAAAATTATTTCAATTTTATCTTCTTTGCTTAATTTCAGCGGCATTTCTTTTTACTATAATATTCAAACTGATGTTTCAATAAAGTAATACAATATTGTAGTTGACAATGGCAGTGACAATGCCATTATCGACAATCGATAAATAAGGAAATTTTGCTGGTATGTAGGTAGGAACAAAAGTAAGAAACTGGACTTGCCAGTAAGAAGCCAAAGTTTTACATTCCAAAAGAAGTGATTTCAGATATTTTTTTTTATTCTGAGTAAGATTTTGTATTACATTTTGCTATAAAATAAAAATTAAAGGTACTTTTCTCTTGAGATAATTTCGATTTTTTGGAATTTTTGACCACCCTGTATATGCAATCTGAAGTTTGAATATTTTAATATTATTTTGGCAGAAAGCAGAACTTTTTATAAAGAGTAACTTTTTCTGTAAAACTACTACTAAAAAAGTTTCCCATATGTAGAAAACTTAAGTAGACACACTTGACGTTTCGCCTAGCATAGTAGGCTTTTCCAAAAATTTTTTTTGGTATGTAAGGCTTTCCTTTCCTATCTACAAATAATTTTAAAAACATTTAGTGGTCTAATTATAAAGACATTTACAATTTTTATAAAATTGATTTAAAATTTTATACTATTGACAAACAATTATTACAAAATTAATAAAATAAGGTTACATACCTCGAAAAATACAAGTTCATTATTTATTTATATTTGAATGATAGGTAGCAAGTTAGTGGTTTGCCAGGCAACTCATGGCACAGTTTTAGGTAAAAAGGTGTTCTTATCGTAGTGCGTTTTTTTTTAGGAATTTAAAGATAATTTTTTGCTATTTTTTAATTTAAACCTTAGGGTAGAATCAGACATTCACGATGATATACTACATTTTAAAAATAACGGCTTAGACGAAGTTAAAACTATACTAAAATATCAAATTGTGGTATATTTGACTTAAATTTTTTATGTCTTGTTTGTCATTTACTGCATTTTTTTCTTTTTTTATATGCATCATTTCTTTGATAATTAATTTCTGATATAGGTTATCTTCATCAATGATTTTGGTTTCAGAAAAATTAAACTCGTGTTTTGTGCTTTTTTCATGTTTGTGTAATGCAGTGGATATACTTATGCCCTTTTATTCTATTTTCTAAAAGTTGGGTTGTCATACCAATATATTTCATAGGGCAGTTTAAACAAGGAATTTCATATACGAGATTGGTTTTTTATTTTTAAGAATTTTAGTTTTTAATTTTGTAAATAGGGAGCCTATCAGGTTCTGGGCTTTATGACACACAATTATGTTAATTTTCCTAAGATATGTTTTAATTTTTCAGATAACTGAGGTGTGTATGGCGTTGCAATATATTTTTTTTGCATATTATCTTGTCTTACGTTTTCGTTATGATTGTTATAATATATGTACGTCCTTTGTTTGATAATTTTTTTTATCAGTTTTTCTGGGAAATGATTTGCATTCAAGGTCTCTTTAACTTTATTAAGGGCTTCCGGACGGTATTCTGGTGACGTTAAAGATATGGCACGGTCAACTAGACCAATCACAACACTTCTTTTTTGTTTGTATGGATGGTGGGAATTGAAATTAAGATATCGTCCAGACCAAGTTTCTTTTGTAAACCATTTAGTTTTTAAATTATTTTCTTCTTGTCATATTATAGTAAGGTCGAGAAAATTTATTTTGTTTTCTGTTCACCTTCAAGAGTGAACTGAAGTTCCGGATGGAAATTATTGAATGCGAAAAGTAGTTCTTCTATTTTATTTTCTGGAACTGATGCTAAACAATCATCCACATATCTCTTAAAAAAAGTAATATTAAAATTCAATTTTTCAAGAACTTCCTCTTCTAGGTATTCCATAACTATTTGTGCGATTGTAAAGGAAATAGGTGAGCCCATAGCCCATAAAATCCAATCTCGTATATGAAATTTCTTGTTTAAACTGCCCTATGAAATATATTGGTATGACAACCCAACTTTTAGAAAATAGAATAAAAGGGCATAAGTATATCCACTGCATTACACAAACATGAAAAAAGCACAAAACACGAGTTTAATTTTGCTGAAACCAAAATCATTGATGAAGATAACCTATATCAGAAATTAATTATCAAAGAAATGATGCATATAAAAAAAGAAAAAAATGCAGTAAATGACAAACAAGACATAAAAAATTTAAGTCAAATATACCACAATTTGATATTTTAGTATAGTTTTAACTTCGTCTAAGCCGTTATTTTTAAAATGTAGTATATCATTGTGAATGTCTGATTCTACCCTAAGGTTTAAATTAAAAAATAGCAAAAAATTATTTTTAAATTCCTAAAAAAAAACGTACTACGATGAGAACACCTTTTTACCTAAAACTGTGCCATGGATTGCCTGGCAAACCACTAACTTGCTACCTATCATTCAAATATAAATAAATAATCAACATGCATTTTTCAAGGTATGTAACCTTATTTTATTAATTTTGTAATAATTATTTGTCAATAGTATAAAATTTTAAATCAATTTTAGAAAAATTGTAAATGTCTTTTTATAATTAGACCACTAAACGTTTTTTGAATTATTTGTAGATAGGAAAGGAAAGCCTTATATAGCAAAAAAAAAATAAAGGAATGAGCAATTTTTGAGAAAGCCTACTATGATAGGCGAAACGTCAAGTTAATCCCATTGTTTGATTTTGCAAATAAATCTATACCCAAGAAAGAAGTCCATCTATATATATATATATATATATATATATATATATATATATATATATATATATATATATATATATATATATATATATATATATATATATATATATATATATATATATATATATATATATATATATATATACAGGGTGTCCGGAAAAATGTGGGAGATCTCTCGGACTCAGATAGAACATTAAAAAATAAGATGACAAGTTCCCATACATTTTTTTCCTAGCGGCCCTCCCTACGGAGATACGGCCCCCTAAAGGACCCCACTGGAAATCGGTTTTTCTAGAATAACTTTTAAACGACTCAATATAATTTAACGAAAATTTAATATGATAAACAGTAGTAAGGACCTCTCAAAATGCTTCCCTTAAAACATAATTAGCTTGTTTATTTTACCAGGGACGGACTAGATTGTACATTTTAACGCTCAAATTTTTAACACCCTGTATGATAAGGAGTTAAAAAAAATAAATTTGGATACCTTGAACATTAAGCTAAAGAAAAGGTGCTCTTGTTCATTGTCGATAAAATGAACCGTTTTCGAGAAAAAAATAATAATAAAAGAATACAACTTTGGGAGTATTAAATATGTTTTGATCCTGAACAACCTAATACGCTAAATAGAAAAAAGTCAATTAAAAACTTCATAAGTGGGTTCAACATGTGCTCCGTGATTTGTGATGCACTCGCGGGCACGACGAATAGAGGACTGCTGTACTCGCCACAACAACCCAGCATTGTTCCTTATCATATCGCAATGAAACGTGATTCTCTGTAAAAGTTCCTCCCTAGTAGCAACCGGAGAGGAATACACCAAGGTTTTGAGATGACCCCACAGGTAGAAATCCATTGGCGTTAGGTCGGGAGACCGTGGAGGCCAGGCAATGGGACCTCCTCTGCCTATCCAACGGTTTCCATAGACGTTATTTAGGTGGTCCCGTACAGCAACGCTAAAATGGGGTGGGGCTCCATCATGCATAAAATGCATCCTTTGGCGGGTTTCAAGTGGCAAATGCTCTATTGAATCTAGAAAAGCGTTCTGAAGGAACTCTAAATAAAGTTCACCATTCAATCGCGCCGGTAATACGCATGGTCCAATGAAAAAATTGCCGATTATTCCTGCCCAAACATTAATGGATTGAAACTGATGTTGATGATGATGAACGACAGTGGCATGAGGGTTTTCATCAGCCCATACATGCGAGTTATGTAAATTTACAATACCATCTTTGGTAAATCCTGCTTCATCGGTAAAAAGAATAATGCTAATGAAGTTTGGGTTTGTTCGTTGTTGATCTAACAACCAGTTTGCGAACTGGATTCTTCGAGGAAAATCTTCAGGAAGTAGTTGATGCACTTTTTGCAGATGATAAGGGTATAACAACTGTTCTTTAAGTACTTCAGCAACTGTACTTTTTGACACATGAAGCTGCGCGGCTAATATTCGAGTGCTTATTGACGGAGTATCAGCTACAGTATCCAAAATATCTTCCTCCAATTGCACCGTCCATTTGCAAGTCCGTACATAAGATGCATATCTGCATACTCACTAAATGTGTATCCCATTATCGAATTAAATTTACCAAGGTATTCAAAATTTAATAAATTAATATCGAAGTAGGTACAAAAAGATCAACGTGTCAAGAAGATTTCAAATGCACACGTCAATGCGAGATTATTTATTTCGTACCATAGTAACGTTTGTAAAAAAGTGCATTCTTTAATACTGATAAATAAACAATAATAAAACATTAATACTTTTATTATTTTTTTTCTCGAAAACGGTTCATTTTATCGACAATGAACAAGAGTACCTTTTCTTTAGCTTAATGTTCAAGGTATCCAAATTTATTTTTTTTAACTCCTTATCATACAGGGTGTTAAAAATTTGAGCGTTAAAATGTACAATCTAGTCCGTCCCTGGTAAACTAAACAAGCTAATTATGTTTTAAGGGAGTATTTTGAGAGGTCCTTACTACTGTCTATCATATTAAATTTTCGTTAAATTATATTGAGTCGTTTAAAAGTTATTCTAGAAAAACCGATTTCCAGTGGGGTTCTTTAGGGGGCCGTATCTCCCTAGGGAGGGCCGCTAGGAAAAAAATTTATGGGAACTTGTCATCTTATTTTTTAATGTTCTATCTGAGTCAGAGAGATCTCCCACATTTTCCCGGACACCCGGTATATATACATATATATATATATATATATATATATATATATATATATATATATATATATATATATATATATATATATATATATATATATATATATATATATATATATATATATATATATATATATATATATATATATATATATATATATATAATGTGTTTTCATTCCGGGTGTACATCCGTTCACTACTGTCGTTCTGAAAAGAACAGTTTTGCTGACGTTTCGCCAAAATCACATTTGTGTCTAGTCTCTATTCGGACGCGAGAAAGAAAGCTTCGAAAATGCCAAATGTGATTTTGGCGAAACGTCAGCAAAATTGTTCTTTTCAGAACGACAGTAGTGAACGGATGTACACCCGGAATGAAAACACATTGTATTTTTCCATCCGTGAAGGAGTAAAAATCAACACATATATATATATATATATATATATATATATATATTATAACATGCATGAAACCTATATTATCAGTCTCTTTACCTACTCCGTTAGTACGCAGATATTAAGTTTCTAAATGGTTTTCGTTAACAATCCTTTTGTTATGTTAGAGTGGTCTATTATTTGGGGTTAGGATCCAGTAAAAAAACAAAATACTTTTTTTTTAATTGCCGACGTTTTGTATCTTTATTGTTAATATGTACCTATTTTTGTCTGTCTTTACTTACGAATGTTTTTAATAATAAATCATATTGATCAATTTAAATTCAAAACTAGTGTAGTATACCATGATGAAGAAAGCGCGGTTTAGGAAGTAAAAGGTAGACAAACTGTATTTAAACTAACAATTTGTTAAAGGAGCTTGATTTTTATAAAACATATTTCTAGGTAAAGACTTTTATGGCCTACGACAATCCTAAATAACATCTGGACGGAAAATAGGTTTAAAAGAAGTGAATTATTCATATCTAAATTGTCGTTTAAGAAATATTGGGTGTTTTTACGTTTATTAATTTCCATATACTCTAAAAGTGACAATTTTTTACTTGTGTTTATTATATGTCATATCTCAAAATTTTCATCGAAAGCAAGACTATTATCTAACAAATGTTCTGCGGATGTTGAATTTGTTTTATTTTTAATGAAACCTCTTTTATGCTCTGCTAATCGCTGTTTAAAAGTTCTCCCAGTCTGCTCTATATACTTTATGCATGATCCACAGCTTAATTTATAAACTCCGGATATATTATTATTATTTTTTTTGTTATGTTTTATAAATTTACTTAGATTACACAGGGTAACAAAATGAAAACAAAAATTTGGTGCCGGAAATTTAACATCTGATTTTAGATGTTTTTAAAGTGCCGATTCCAAAAATGCCACCAGATTTTTTCTTTAGCTCTAGTTTTTGAGATACAGGTTACAGGTTAATTGATATTTTTTTCTGATAAAGGACAACAAATAAAGAGATAAATATGTACTTAATCGTCAAAGTAGAAATTTCCCAGAATCTAATTAACCAAATGGATACCTGGAATGGTTCCTGACTCAATGTTCCTATACTAGGAACTACTCAATACACTGCTCTTAATTACTTTTATACCTGTAATTGCCTATGACCCGATCCTTCTATACCTGCTTGGCTGTACTCGATTTAATATATTACTGAGTTTTCCCAAGTAAAGTTGTGCTATCATTTTGTGTAAATTTTGGTCTTTTTGTAGTATCAAGACACTAAACTGAAACAATAGCATCCACAAGCAGACGTACCTGTGTAAATCATCCCCATGTTTTTTGTTATGTGTGTGGTGAATACACTTTGAAAGAGAGCACAAAAACGATTTCTGACTTTGTGAAAAGAGCTTATCTTGCCTATTTTGGCGTTCATTTAGGAGATCAAGATAAATTTTGGGCCCCAAATTTCATATGTAAAACACGTGTTGAACATTTGCGACAGTGGACAACTGGAAAGAGGAAGAGCCTAAAGTTTGGTGTACCAATGGTTTGGAGAGAACCGCGAAACCATCGTGACGACTGCTATTTTTGTCTCGTTAATATTAAAGGCATAAATAGAAACAATAGACACAAATGATCATATCCTGATCTAGATTCTGCAAGAATGCCTGTAGCGCATTCGGAAGAAATACCCGTTCCATCAGTCAGCAGTCTACCCGAACTGAGAAGATGATACAGAAACATCAACGTCTGACGAAGTTCAAAGAATTCAATCAGAAAACGACAGCGAATTTGAAGCAGATTTAGCAACTCCGCAGTGTTTCAATCAAGAAGAACTAAACGATGTTATAAGAGACCTGAATCTCTCAAAGGAATCCGCTAAATTACTTGCATCCAGATTAAAAGAAAAAAATTTACTTTGTTCAGGTACTAATATTACATTTTATCGTAAAAGAGATAAGGATCTGCTGCTTTTTTTCGCTCAGGAAAATGACTTAGTATTCTGTAACAATATAAAATGGGTTTGCCTGAATACACTCCAGATGATTGACGCCTTTTTATTGACAGTTCAAAACGTAGTTTAAAATGTGTTCTTTTACATAACGGTAACAAATATGGCTCAATTCCTATTGGTCATTCTACTGCCATGAAGGAAGAATATGAAACAATTGCATTAGTTTTGAGAAAAATTAAATACGAAGAACATCAGTGGGCAATTTGTGTTGATTTAAAAATGGTTAACTTCCTGCTTGGATAGCAGAGTGGTTACATAAAATATCCTTATTTTTTTGTACCTTTGGGACAGCACAGCTAAAAATGAGCACTGGGTCAACAAAAATTGGCCTTCAAGAGATGTCATGATTCAAGGAAAACAAAACGTGATCAACGAACCTTTGGTTTCAAGAGAAAAAATCTTACTTCCGTTCTTGCAGGCCTAATGAAGCAATTTGTGAAGGCTATAAATTGAGATGGAAATTGTTTTGAGTATTTGTCGCGTAAATTTCCTGGCATTAGCACGGAAAAACTAAAAGCTGGTATATTTGATGGTCCTCAAATAAGGCAACTTGTTAAAGATCCACAATTCACCACATCAGTGAACGAGACTGAATCTAACGCTTGGTGTTCATTTGTTCAAGTAGTACAAAATTTTCTTGGCAATCATAAAGCAGAGAATTACGTAGAATTAGTGGAAACTATGCTTTCAAATTTTAATATTCTCGGCTGTAACATGAGTATAAAAGTTCACTACCTCCACAGCCACCTAGATCGTTTTCCAGAAAACTTAGGTGATTGTAGTGAAGAACAGGGGGAAAGATTCCATCAGGATATTAAAATTATGGAAGATCGTTATCAAGGTCGATGGGATAGCTACATGATGGCGGACCACTGCTGGAGCCTTCAGCGAGACTGCCCTAGTAAACTCCATTCTAGAAACTCGTATAAAAGACAATTTTTATGTGATTAGTGACTAATGTAATTATGTAAATTAAGTTTTTGCCAATAAATACTTAAATCCATGTGTTTTTGTTTTTTTAACTGGCAATAGTAATATTATGTATTATAACCGTTATAACGTAAAATATATACACATTTTTTTTAAAACTATATCTGATAGACAAAACCTTTAAATTACCCAGGAACAGTTAAAAAATCGCAGGCACCAAAATATGTGTTGGCCTGTGTTATTATTTGTTTTAAATGCAATTTTAATGTTCTTTTTACCCAGTATAGAAGCCACCTTTTCTGTAGGTTTACCGATACAATTATCTTATATATATATTTTTCTTTGGCTGTTACAGATTATCAATTATTTTATCATCATATTCATTGTTAATTGCTATTTGTTTAATTAGGTTTAATTCTGTTTGAAAGTTATCTTTATTTAAAGGTATATTAATTAATTTGTGTATCATGCTATGAATTCCTGCTAGTTTTTGTGATAATGGATGTACTGATTTATTATTGATGGTTGTCTCTCTATGTGTAGGTTTGTGAAAAATTGAAAATTAGTGTTTATTTGCTACCTTTGTTACGTTCGAATCTAAAAAGTTTATCGAGTTATTAGTTTCTATTTCGATAGTAAATTGTATATTTTTGTGTATGTTATTTAAATCTTTTAAAAGTATGTTAAGCTGTCTCATCGGGCCAGTAAAACAGACCAATATATTGTCGACGTATCTATACCAATAGAGACATTTTTAAAGCAAAGGGTTTATTTTAATTTTTTCTTCCAAATTAGGCATAAATATTTCAGACAGGAGTGGACTTAAAGGGTTCCTCATAATAAGCCCTTCCTTGCCTGAAAATAAATCCTCATTAAACTGGAAGTTATTTTGGTTCATGCATACTTTTAAGGCATCTATAATTTCTGTTTGTATGATAGGATTGGTTTTGTTTAGAATAAGATTATTTTTTAATTGTCTCAATTTTTCAATTGTCTCTAATGGTGGTATGCTTTTGAAAAGGTTTTGTTCATCCAACGATATAAATATTGAATTATTTAGCAATTTTATTATTTTTTTTTATTTTATTAATTAATTCAATAGAATTTTTAACAGAATAGGTGGATACAAAATTGGTCTTTTCTATAACAATATATTAACAATCATTATTTTCCTTGTAGAGTTTAATAAAAAAATAAAGTTTGGGTGGTTGGAAATTTATGACTTTAAGAAAAAACTTATCATTTTCTGATGAAATACTCCCACAATTTTCGATTATTCCTAAAACTTTTTTCTGAAATTTGTCAGTTGGGTTGTCTGTAACTTTGTCATATTTCGTCGGGTCTCAAAAATCTAGAGTTTTTTGGGAATATTCTTCTTCATCTATTGAGATTATAGTTTTTCTTTTTTGAAAATTATTTTTTGGGTTTTTCCGCCTTAGAAAATTGGAAAAAAATAAAAAATAAAATATAATTACCCTATAAATTAAATAGATAGTCTGTTCTGTTCTTACGACAATGAAAAATGTTTGCTTTCTGGACGTTTCGAGGGAAAGTCTACCACCGTCTTCAGCAAACCTACAAATAAAATACTAAAAGCAAAATATTTCTTATGTTTCGTATCAGAAATATAACCAGAATGGCTAATCTCTGACAAAATGTCAATGAATGTCAATTTAAAGGTGTTATTTTTAATTGTTAGAATAAGGTATATAAATTTACTATTGAAAAGGAAACAGACCAACAACTTCCATTTTTACACATACTTATCATAAAAGACATACACAGTTTTGAAACAAAAGTATACAGAAAACCTACACCCACAAACAGATACTTAAATTTTTACTCAAATCATCCAATCATGGTTAAGAAGGGAGTTGTAAAAAGTCTATATGTTAGAGCAAAAATAATTTGCAAAGATCAAAATTTTATTAAAGAAAAAAATTTTATAAAAGATGTTTAAAATCAAAACAATTATCCTAATGATTTCGTTGAAAAATGTTTTTATGAATTTGAGAATCCAAAAGAAAAAAAAAAAAATCCAAAATAGACCAATTACAAACCTATTTATACCATACATACCTAATTTATCAGATAAAATAAAACGAATAGGTAAACGTTTTAACATCAGAACGATCTTTAAAACACAAAATACACTTAGAAGTAAACTTACAAAAACAAAACCTAGCAATGAACAAGAAAATACAAAAAATGTTATTTATAAAATTCCGTGTCAACGCAATAAATTTTACATAGGTGAAACCTCTAGGCCATTAGCCAAAAGAATTAAAGAACACCAAACATACATAAAAAATAGGGAATTTCAAAAATCAAACATTTGCCAATATGCACTAGATAACAATCATAAAATTAATTGGGATGCTTCTAGTATTTTAGCAAAGAACCATGTTCCAAAAAACGTGAAATAAAAGAAAGTGCCTTAATGTTATTAAATAAAGATAATTGTGTAGCATCTTGTTCCGTTAGTTTTAATAACACTTGGTTAAATTTGCTAAATACTGAAGTAAAAAAAGGACACCTCAAAATACAATAAATTAAAATGAACATACTCTAGGTACACATATTTCGCACCTTATTCTAACAATTAAAAATAACACCTTTAAATTGACATTCATTGACATTTTGTCAGAGATTAGCCATTCTGGTTATATTTCTGATACGAAACATAAGAAATATTCTGCTTTTAGTATTTTATTTGTAGGTTTGCTGAAGACGGGGGTAGACATTCCCTCGAAACGTCCAGAAATTAAACATTTTTCAGTGTCGTTCCTCGGGTACCTTCATAGCGGACCCAGAACTTAAGACAATATATTGAATTTATAGGGTAATTATATTTTATTTTTTATTTTTTTCCAATTTTCCAAGGCGGAAAAACCCAAAAAAAAGTTTTAAACCATGAATCCGCCACTACAATTTCGTAATTAGTTTTTCTTTTATCTTGTTCTTGAAAAAAAAATACTAAACCTCTTTAGCAACGAATATCTGGTGAAAAAAGGTTCATACAAAGGTGGTAAAAATATTTATGAATAATACACAAAAAAAATTGGACTGCAATAATTACTAAGTTAATTTACAGCTTATATGCTTTAAATCCTGACATTTCACCCGTCAACATTGGTCTCTTCTAAGCCAGTCTTATTTGATTTTCAAGATCTTCCTGGGTATTCAAGAATGTCTTAAAAACTAGCTCCTTAGTTTTACCCAAAAGGTAAAAATCTAGAGGGTGTAGATCTGGAGTTCTCGGCGGCCAAATCCATGACCCTTGACGCTATGGTTCATCAATAAATCCTCTTTCCCTCTATGTTTAAAAACAAAACTACTTTAAAATGGTTTTTCATGGTTAGTTCATAAATCGGGTCCAAATCTATATTGTTACCTTTTTGAAAGTAGTTTTAGATCTATTTTTTGGAATTTATTGCGCTTTCCATAAATTCACTGAAATATTAAATTGGATGAATTTATGTATAATAGTCATGGGATTAACAAATAATCCACCATATTGTCAAGAAAACGACACTACAAACGTAATTAAAAAGTAATAAGCAACTATTATTGAACATCTTATAATTTGATCCCTATTTATTTTTGTCGTCTAGCGAACTTTATACAACATGTTATTTCCTTTTTAATCCACGGCAAAATATCTAACACTATATTATTACTGTTTTATATTATTGATACTTGACCTCTCGAAAGTAGTTAGGTTGTTTAAAGCGTACCGGTAAATGTTTGTCAGTTTAGAAGTGTTGGTGTTAAAGGAAAACATAATTAGTCATTTGTGGTGATTGGACAGGTGCTGCACTGTTAAGAGTTTGTATTTCCAAGGTAATATGGCTTTCAATTTATAGAGAATGTAAATGAGAACAAATTAACATTATATTTTTCAATAATTCTGTACAATAACTAATAACGTTTGCTTTAAAAAAAATAATTATAACTCAATTAGAGGGGGCTGAATTTAAGTATGCTTGCCAAGCATAATACACTTCCTAAAACTAGAACGCTACGAACCAATGACTTATAGAGACACCCAATTGCTTTGGTATCAGTAGTCTAAAACCCTTAAGTACAGGGTGTCCGGATTTGGTAGCAAAAGCAGGGTATCTCGCTTATTTTTAAAGATAGAACCTTGCGGTTTCCACGAACCTGAGCTAATTTTTTGTGAAACTCATGAAGCCGTAAACAAAATTTTCATAGCCTTCTTCGTTTATGAAATACAGGACGAAATAGAAAATTTTGCATTTTGGGACCCCCCTCGTATCTCGGTTATCCTTTAACTTAACGCAAAGGGAAAAATTGCTGCTTATGCAGTTTTTTACGCTGGATCCAGTGGCGTAGTTATATTTTTCATTTGAGTTGTTATTTTTTAGATATGACCCAAAGTTGTGTTTTTTTTTAAATAGGACACCCTGTATATTTGTCCAGAAATTGATTTGTCCATTTAAAAGCTTCTCAAAAATATATAATAGTATAGGTCTATTCTAATAAACAACAACAAAAATCCTAATTTTTATAATTATCATCCCAAATTTTGCAGTAGGCCATGCAAAACGATGCCGTTTTCTTTTGTTTTCTTGGAAGCAAATGACATTTCCCTATTTTGTACGCGTATATAAAATATAGCGCTAGTTTCTTGTATTTATTTATTGTGTAAAAATATATTTGTATTATTATGGAAGAAAACCAAACTTTCGAACATTATGAAAAGTACGATATGTTAGCTTGTTTTATATTAAGTAATGAAAATGTTGAAGCGGCTTCTGAGATATATTTTAACAGGTAAATAGTTAATTTTTAGGGATGTTGAAATACTATTGCTTAATTTTTATTTAGATATCCAAAAAGGAGGCACTAACCTAATATATCCACTTTTTATCGGATAAAAAAGAATTTACTTAATCACGGATCATTTATCAAACCTCGTACGAAAACATATAATAAAGAAAATCGGGAGGCTGAGGAAATTACGGTTTTTGGCTAATGCAGAAGCTTACTCTGCAAACTCTTGTAGGGCCAGTGAAAAGAGCATAGGGATTCCAAAAACTAGAGTTCAAGAAATTCTAAAAAAGCACAAATACCACCCATACAAATTTAGGCTCGTGCAGCACTTACAGCCAGGGGATGCAGAGCGTCGGGTAGTCTTCTGCAATTGGTTTCGAGAAAGATGCGATACGGTTAGAGATTTTGAAAGGAAGGTTATATGGTCAGACGAAGCACATTTCAGTAATTCTGGTATACTCAATAGGCACAAAAGTAGATTCTGGTCCCAGGAAAATCAACACCAAATATTTCCCAGAAGACAGCAGGGCAGGTTTGGTCTAAATGTGTCCTGCTTCATATTAGGAACACATATAAAATTTTATATATTTGAGGGAAATCTAACAGCCAATCGCTATATAGAAATTTTAGAGGCAGCTATATCTGAATTACTTGACGATGTTCCTCTAGCGCAAATTAACGAAATTTATTTTCAACAGGACGGTGCTCCTGCACACAATTCTGGAATGACGAGATTATTTCTGGACAATAATTTTACCAATCAATGGATCGGAACAAATGGACCTATAAGATGACCCCCTAGGTCCCCAGATTTGTCGATTTTAGATTTCTTTCTATAGGGATGTCTGGAAAATAGAATTTACAAAGACCACTATGATAATGTCCAAGATTTAGGAAATGCAATAAGAGAAAATTTTCGCTATTTACAAAATCATTCCGTTATTTTGCTTAATTCCCTTAAACGAATACGAACATTGTGCGAAGCATGCATAGAACAAAATGGAAATCAGTTTGAACAGTTATTTTGATTTCCTTGGTTACTGTAGTTCTTATAGGACAGTTGATTTTTGCTGAATGGCTTGTTACATAATAATTTATTACTGTTTTGTTCTTGTGTTACATAAATCTAGGTAGGTGGTACTTTTTTGGTGCGAAATTATCAATACATATTTTGATAGATAGATTTAATTACATATTTATTTTGATTTATTGTTAGGCTGTAGATATTGTTAACGACTTTAAATAAAAGGCAGCATTGTTTTGCATGGCCTACTGCAAAATTTGGGATGATAATTATAAAAATTAGGATTTTTGTTGTTGTTTATTAAAATAGACCCATACTATTATATATTTTTGAGAAGCTTTTAAAAGGACAAATCAATTTCTGGACAAATATACAAGGTGTCCCATTTAAAAAAAACACAACTTTGGGTCATATAAAAAAAAAACAACTGAAATGAAAAATATAACTAAGCCACTGGATCCAGCGTAAAAAACTGCATAAGCAGCAATTTTTCCCTTTGCGTTAAGTTAAAGGATAACCGAGATACGAGTGGGGTACCAAAATGCAAAATTTTCTATTTCGCCCTGTATCTCATAAACGAAGAAGGCTATGAAAATTTTGTTTACGGCTACATGAGTTTCACAAAAAAATAGCTCAGGGTCGTGAAAACCGCAAGGTTCTATCTCTGAAAATAAGCGAGATGCCCTGCTTTTGCAACCAAATCCGGACACCCTGTACAATGCTATTAATATGTAGATTAAAAGTTAGATTTTCATCAAAAATAACGCCTAGGTCCATGAAAAAACTAAGAACTTTAATACTTAAGTTATCTATGAAGTTGGTGTAGGGTATGGGATTAACACGTTTGTGAAAACGGAACACTTTACATTTCGAGATGTTAATAGAGAGATAATTAGTGCTGCACCATTCGACGAGCCTTTCAATGTCAGACTGCAAAGGATTAGAGTCTGAGGAGGCTGGTGAAAAGAATTTTAGGTCGTCTGCATATAAAAGACATTCAGAAAATTCGAAACAAGATACTATATCATTTATAAAGAACAGAAAGAAAGCTGGACCAACATGCGAATCCTGCGGGACACCCGATGTCACAAGAACCTCCCCTGAACTGAACCACTTATGTTGACTTGCTGGCGACGATGAAATATCCACAAACTAATTTGCTGTAATTTTCATAATAGAAGCTGATGGCAAACACTGTCAAAAGCCTTAAATATGTCAGTGTAAATAACATCGATCTGTTTGCCAGCCTCAATCGATGTCCCTAAGTAGTTTTGAAATAATGCAAGATTGGTAGTTGTTGAACGACCACGATAAAAACCGAGCTGCATACTCGTAATTTAGTGTTTTAAAGAATCAAATATATGTTCGGTGATAATTGCCTTAAGGAGCTTTGGTATATGTGAAAGTAAAGAAATACCTCTGTAGTTCTTCATATTACTTTTATTACCAGATTTAAAAATGGGCAAAAGGGCAGAAAGCTTCCAAAATTCAGGAAAGGAAACTAAATTAATGGATCTCTGAAAAATTATACATAGAGGCTGAGACAATGACTGACAGCATCGTTGCAATAGAATAGTAGGAATTCTATCAGGGAATTCTTGGAAGGATCAAGGTCCGTTATTTTATTAAAGATTTCTGCCTCTGTAAAACAATATGTTGATAGTAATTTTCCTGAATAACTCTTTGCACCAATTTTACGAAAGTCTAAAATGTGGTGGTAAGTATAGCAAGACTGAAAGTGAGTAGCAAGAGCGTTTGCAGTGTTATTTGAACCAGTGATTTCTTGCCCGTCAAGATTCATAACACTGGGCAGATTGGAGTCCTTTCTTAAGTTTCGTACAAATGATCAAAAGTATTTAATCTATTCCGGGATAAGTAGCTCAGTCTGTGTGACATATGTAAGATAACACTTATCAATTCGAAGTTTAACCTCACGTCTTATGTCAGAATAGGCCAAATAGTCAACAAGTTTATCGGTCCTTTTATATTTTTTGTATAGGCAATTCTTTTGCCCAATAAGCTTTCTTAAGGGAAGGTCAAACCATTTGGAATATTTACAGTCAGCTACGATCTTCTTGATGACACAGCTATTGATACCCTGAAATAAAACCCCATAGAATCATTCAACCATTCTGTTAATATCAGGTTCCGATAATAAGAGCAGTCTGCTTATAAAAAATACTTAGATTGACGAAATTTGCTTTATTAAACTGGTAAACACTTACTTGATCTTGTTTTTTTTTATTGGCGAAACATATTTAATTTTATACTTCACTTCAATTGCTGGATGGTAGAGGCGTCAATCTGTACAAGAGGAACATTTGAAGATGAAACGCAAACACTAACGAAGTCATCAGCAGATCTAAAATTCTGCCCATGTTATTGTATAGACAATTAATTTGCTGCAAATCAAGAAAACTCATTGTCACCAAAAGAGTTTCAGAAGCTAGGGATGGTAAACATTTTGGAACCAGTGTATTGTTTTCATAGATCCATTTCACCGAAGGAAGGTGAAAATCCCCAAGAATTAAAATGTATAGATAGTGAATCCACTTCTCCGCGACTCACTGGTATTGCCGAAAGAATAACATTCCTGGTTAGAATTAGGTGGAAAATTACACATCCTAGCACCAAACTTGCATTACCTGATCTCATCAGAACCCAAACATCATCGAATTCGATATGAGCCAAGACCGACTCTACTAGAAAGCCTGGAAGCGGGCATCGACGAGTCATCATAAGTAGTTTTTCCCGCAATGAACAGCTGGAGTTCTGACGTCACGGCGGCCATATTGTTAAACACTGTCATGTCAATGTTCACTTTTGGAAGTTTGTTTACACTGATTAATCGTAAAATAAGTTTAGTTTTTGCTACATGTAAGTATACTTATGAATAATTACAAGTGTATATTGGCGATTTCTAACAAATAAAGCTTGATTGTTACTTAAATAATCTTATAGATATGTGTATTTTGCATACGATTCCTTTTTTACTTTTTAGATTATTATAGCAACGAAATCAGTTATCAGATTCTCAACAATAATTCAAGCTTTTGCAAAGAATAAAAAAACGTGGTGGATTCAAACCGGTTGAAAGAGCTGGTTTTGATAGGGAACTTCCTATAATCAAAGGCAATGCTCTTCCAAATATAAGAGAGATCGTGTTTAGAAGGTTGAGGTAAAGGCACTTTATACATTTTAAGCAGATGTTCTTATTGCAAAAAATATTTAATGCGTTAAAACAGTATTTAATTTTGAAACCATTTTTACTGTCTTTAATATACTTTGTCAATAATATATTTTTCAATTTATTACTTGCAGATTAAACTTGATGAATGACATTGAGGAATCTATGTGCAAATGCTCTAAGAGGTCAATTGTTGTGTCATCATCTGGCTACATTGCTAATAATTGCATACGACAATATATCCGTAACAGATGGGGTAAAAACCATAGATGATTGTTTGGTAGAAAATGGTACACGGAAGTAAAAATTTCTTAAATGCCAGAAAACTATAGGCCAATTGCCAAATCAAACCTGGTTAATCGCAACCAAGAATCGTTTGACTTCCAGGAATTTTGATTCTGTCCTGTATGATAAATAAAAGATTCCCACCTTCATTATATAAATAACTCACAGGTAATATACGTTTTATTTTTAATAATTATTCATTCAGTGGGTATATTAATTGCTAAGTTTTATTGAGCTTTAAAAAGTGTATTGTGTTTCAGTTACTAATTCTGTTCTATATATGTATATACCTAAATTATATGTTAAAAAGTTATTTACCACAAACATGAAACAGATTAATGTTGTATATTTTGGCCTCTCACATCAAAATACTTTTTCTTGACTACTGAATATCCCAGCGTAATAATTTTTAGCTTCTTGGGAGTTGTATATGTTTTATCATCGTCACGTCATTTAAATAAATTGCTTATCAGTAATATCACTGCTATTATATTGAATGCAGTTACCAAGGGCGTCCATAAGGGGGGGGGGGCATTGCTCCCTCCTGTATTTTGGAAAATGTCCTCTAATCGCTGAACCACTTGGGTACGCCCTTGGTAGTTAATTTGAGCTAGGTCATATGGAATGACATTTTTGTAAACTTACTAATAAAAGCTGGATCGCAATTAACCATTTAAGCAGTCGAACTGAGAACTGTATGCTTTATTAACTGAAAAATATTAAAAGGATGATCTGCTCAAGTGTTTATAAAAATTTAAACTGGTTTTATTGTATAAAAATGTATGAATATTTTTTTGATAAAAATAGGACAATTATTAATTACTGCCTATAGTAATATCGGAATATTGTCAATGGCTATTTCCGATCTGACATTTGCAGGCTAATGAATATTTATCTTCTGCCGATATCTTTTTTTTATTTTCTTCAGTAAGAAACTCTTTATATGGCATAAAAACCATACAATGGGGGCCAGAACACAAAACTAATGGGAATATTTGAAAAAAAAACCGAAATGCTACGCATTGTGGCTTGATAAGCGTGGATTTATTCGGTCGGAGTGCTGATGGCCTAGGGAAGAAGATTATATATATATATATATATATATATATTATATATATATATATATATATATATATATATATATATATATATATATATATATATATATATATATATATATATATATATATATATATATATATATATATATATATATATATATGGGGATACTGAAGAGGTAAGGGCAGTAAAGCAAACAGTTATGTAATTTTATGAATGCTTTTGTTGGCAGTTGGAGTAAAACCTTTTTTTTTGCATGAAGCCACTTCTTTCGACTTTCTTCGTCCTTTGGAAAACCAAAAAAGAACTTTAGGTCCTTTCGGATATTTTCCAATGCCATAAATTTACATATCTTTGCAAATCCACTTTTTATTAGAATTCAAGTGTTAATCTCTACCACAAACTTCTATTTTGACGAAAGTTTTATAGCACCAGTCTCAAAACTAATAGCACTAACACAAATATGTACAGAAATAGGTAAAAACTACTAATGTTCTAATTTATTTGTAAAAACGAAAGCAAAAACCGCCGTAAACGAATTTACAGATAGCAGTTGACTACAAAAGTATACTACTTGTGATGACTCATCGCAAGCTGTCAACGGCCGTTTCCAGGCTTTCTAGTAGAGACGGTGTTGTATGAGCAGGATAAACAATCATGGTAGGCTGAAAAAAAGAAGAAGTAGCAATTAATACGCTGCCGCCACTTTGACCCTAGTTCTTTATAACCCCTATCTGCTCGAAAAACTATAGTGTGCCCAGATTCGCTTCTCTATATAGGGATCTCGGCTCCTATTATACCTATAGCAAAGGTTAAATGGGGAAAGTTTTAGAGGAAACTTATTGCATTCGATATCTGTCTTCAGATTTACGATCGATCAACAAGTTTGGGAAATATCGGCGAAAAACCGAAAATGGCGGATTTCGTTTTTCGCCAGTATATCCAGAACGGTAAATTTGACAGCTGTCAAAATGTGACATTATTGGCCTAAAATTTTCAGTCTAGTGATATCTTACAAGTGCATTAAAGATTTGAGTGTCACCAAAATATCACACTTCGTAAATTAGGTTTCAATGTTTTTAAAGGAGGCCATGATTTATTTGTCACAAGCTTACATTAATAAGTAAGTAATGTATTGAACGCATTGAATTTTCAATATAACATGAACGTTAATAACGACTTAAAAAATCTAAATGAGCTTTAACTACTTTGTAAGCGGGTAACATTAATTTACAAATCTGCAAAACGATGTCCATTTGCATCGAGACATTTTTGACAATTGGTAACTGTTTTTCGTACAACCCTGGTAAGTGTATTTCAGTTAATATTTCTCAGTGCGTCCAGAACTCTTTGTCTCAGGATTTCTATGGTCACGGGGGGATCAGATTCATAGATTTCATTCTTCGTGTGACCCCAGAGGTAGAAATCCAAGGGCGACAGGTCAGGGGATCTAGGAGGCCAAGATATTGGACCATTTAAAGAAATTATTCTTTCGTCAAACCGCTCTCTTAAGAAGTTCCTGACTTGTATGGTATTGTGAGCCGGACATCCGTCTTGTAGAAACCAAGTTCTTTTTAATTCATCTTTCGTTAGAATAGCTCGTAAGGCTGGTACAACCTGGTTTCGCAAAAGCTCTAGGTACCTCTGCCCGTTTAGGTTGTAGTCAAACAAAAATGGTCCAATAAGTCGATTTCCTGAAATGATTAATAATTTATAAATAGGTGCCCAACAGTCAAGGTCCGCAGGGTCGGCCGGGTGGTACTAGAAACTATAAATTATAAAGGGAAAATTATCTTTATTAAAAAGTAGATATTTTCTTTCCAAAAATAATTATCGAAGCATCCCGTAATGAATGAATTTGTATACAGTTGAAACCTATTCAGCTTTATTATGAAAAAGAAAACGTTTTACTTTTTTTTATTAGATTATACTCTTTTAGTATCATTAAAGAACTAAACGAAAAAAAATAGATTATTATTTGACCATCATTTGGTGCCTATTTAAAAAGATTGGTTAGATTAACTTGCCAATGATCCAAACCAAACGTTACTTCCAAATCTGATCTGTAGACGTCTCTCCGCCACTTCGTGAGGATTTTGCACAGCCCAATGATGACGGTTGTGCCTATTAAAGACTCCACAATTGGTGAACTTGCTCTCATCGGACCACAAGACATGATTTACAAAATCAGGATTTTCATTACATGTCCTAGTATACCACTCACAGAACTGTAGTCGTCTTGGAAAATCAGTTTCCTTAAGTTCTTGCACTCTTATGGGTTTGTATGGATGGTACTTATTCTTTTTTAAAACTCTCTGTACTGTTGATTTTGGCACATTAGTTTCCTGTTCTGCAGTTCTTACCGATGCACTAAGGTTTTCGTTGATAGCTTGTAAAATGTTTCTGTTTCGATTTTCATTGTTATTATTGTATCCGCTTCTAGGTTGTTCGAAGGCACTATGGTTAATTAAATTAACTACGATTTTCCTGAATTGGGAGGCTGCCACCGTTTGGGGTACATCTCCAAATACCTTGCTGAGGTAAAGCCGGCGTTTCTGTATGATTGAAAGTACAGAGCTAACATGTCAACCTTTTCTTCATTTGAATACGAAATGCCGAACACTTTCTATAGGTCTTGACAATTTATGTGTCAGATTTATGATTTTATTGGAATAAAAGCGTACCTACTACTTATTAAAACATAGCTTTGATACTTCCAACTATTTAACTTAACGTCAAAGTCAAAATCCAATTTTGTTACAGATAAATCATGACCTCCTTAAAAAAAACTGAAACCTAACTTTACGAAGTGTAATATTTCGATGATAATAAAATCTTTAGTGCACTTATGAGATATCTCTAGACTGGAAATTTTAGGCTCTTTCCAAAAATCGAAAAATCCAATATGGCGGCCTTAAGAAAAATGAAAGTTGAGGCGGGTTGCGGGTTAACAAAAAACAATGAAGACGTGTCGTATACGCCATCTTATTTGTCTTAAAAATTTGTCCGAATAATGTCACATTTTGGCAGCTGTCAAATTTACCGTTCTGGAGATACTGGCCAAAAGCGAAATCCGCCATTTTCGGTTTTTCCCCGATATTTCCA
Organism: Kuschelorhynchus macadamiae; assembly: GCA_030620095.1. Classification (NCBI taxonomy): domain Eukaryota; kingdom Metazoa; phylum Arthropoda; class Insecta; order Coleoptera; family Curculionidae; genus Kuschelorhynchus; species Kuschelorhynchus macadamiae. Next base: position 890,692 of record JAUTXW010005440.1, read on the forward strand.
AAAACAATTTATCGATCGTAAATCTGAAGCCAGCTATCGCATGCAATAAGTTTCCTCTAAAACTTTCCCCATTTAACCTTTGCTGTAGGTATAATAGGAGCCGAGATCCCTGTATAGAGAAGCGAATCTGGGACACACTGTATATTACTTTGTAAATATTTCATTCAAGTCTCGCATATGTAGAAAGAAACTGGTAAAATATTGGTAGGAATCCAATATAACGGATTAAAGTGGCGTCTAATAGAAATTTTTGAAAAGACAGTATATTCAACACATATAATGATTATACACTGAACTAAATTGGGTCACACTTCACTATTGCTAATAAAAAAAATTTAAAAAAGGAATTGTTTACAATGAAAATTTTGGTTACGCTATCGTAACGTTTGCAAGAATAATAGTATAATAAAATATCTTGGTCATTTCTAATAACAGAAATACACCATAAAACTAAGAAAAGTTGGACATACTTATATCAAGTTTTGACATTTTGAATCTGTCACAAAACAAAAGAGATGCTTATAAACTTTTTATATAAATTCATCGGCAGGCTTTAAGAGAGCTCATTTGTCCCCTGTACGTAGGTGTAGATTAAGTTTGTCATCAAAAAACTTTCACACTGTAGTTTAATATACATTTCAGTCTTTAAAAAACGAACTGTCTTAATACATTAAGTAATCCATAAAACTCCAGCCCATTTGTTATCATTTAGTGACCCAAAACTATTGTAGGAACGGGACTCGTAAAATCTTTTTATCCTTGCATGTCGGCAGAGAAGCGGAAAGTCGGCGAGGCACGATAATTTATGGATCATTTATCAGAGAAAAGTCAAATTAAGGGCGCGAAAATCAATAAGACGCATTAGAATAGTCCAGATTCTATCCTCGAGAGGGCTCCAGTGGTTGCCGACAGACCGAGTGGAACCGGCTAGAATCGACCGCCGACTCGAATTCTTGGCGATCTCGTTTCTAGCGTGGCACACAATATAGAATATGCGCAGTAGGGCCTTAGATATTCACGTTGACGGTTCTGTTTCGTGCCAATAAGTTGGCTAACGTGTTTCTCTAAGGGTGGTCGGAGTTTGAATTTTTGACGAAGAGATTGCCGACCAGTTTTTTCCAGGTAAGATTCACACTGTATTATATTTTTTCTTGTGTAATTGTTTTTAAAAATATGTTTTTATGTGAGATATAATGCACAAAGCAATGAGTTTTCAAAAAAATGTGGTTAATTATTAATAAAACAGATGCATAACCTACAATTGCTCAATAATTTAAAAGGTAAACTTTGTAAATAATTTACAGGCAAGTTCTATTTTCACTAAGATCGTGTATTTATAATAACCAGGAGAAAACAGGTTATATATTTTTGCCATTCAGTAATTTGTATGAATATTGACCTAGGTATACTTCGGTTGGCTAAATATTTAGTATGAAAATTGTATATGCTTTATTGTTATAAATAAAATGGTGACGAACTCAGATACTATATTATTTTCTGTGCTTCTGTACCGTATAAAATATAACTAGAAATAATTCAATGTATTTTACTTTAAGTGTGTTTTTTTTTGCTAAATGTAACAAATCATATTGGAATTTGCGTTATTAGACAAACAGACGATGGCGTTTTTTTGCTTGTTTGTTCTAATGCGTATGGCTAAAAACTTAAATTACAGGATTCTGAAAACATGACTGCTAGAGATGGAGGCTACCTTGCTATGAACAAAATATGTCTTTGTGGAATGACCTGCTTAAATTTTTCGCAATATATCGAACTTTAAAGTTTTACCGATGAAATTTTTCAGGGAAAATTTCACATTGCCATTTTAAATGTTTTTTTGAATGTTTTTTAATGAAATGTTTAATTTTGAGCCTCATTTGATTTTTAACAATATTTCAAAAGAATAACTATATATTCTTATTTTGTACAACCTTCAAGTTTTTTCTGTCATTTTCATTAACTCTTCTTTTTTTTTGTTAATGTAGCATTGTACTTTACCACAGTTAGTCAAGTTCGTCATGTATTAGTCGATTAAAAAGAATAATTAAAATAAGTAACGGTACTTACTTTGCTGTCACAAAAGTAAAATGCATAATTTGTTAACATATAATAATATATATAATAAAGATTACCAAAATTTTTCAGGGAAAATTTCATATTGCCATTTTGTAACCAATCAAATACATTCATTTTAAACTGTTAGCATGGTAAAGGCTCCTGTGTTGTTATACTGATTACATCGAAAAAATATTAGAGTTCTTAAATACCGACGAATTTTAATTTTTGTCAAGGGATCTAACTAATTCCTTTTTTACTAAAGTGAAACAAGTTCTGGATAAAACGTCACTCTTGAATGTTTTAACATAACAAAAGAAAAGCTTTATCCAATGAACTTCACAACACCACTGTTATGTGGTTTGCCAAACATTAACAAGGAGAGTATTCCAATTAGACCAGTGGTTTCTTTCATAAAATCGCCCTGTTATCAACTTTCTTTTTGGCTTAGTACTATTTAAGAAAAGTCACTTAGTTTGAGAGTGAATATTTTACCAAAAAACCATAGATTTCGCCAGCTACTTAAAAAACATATTCTTACCACCTAATGCTAGATTTGTCTCTTTTGGTATTAAAAATATTTTCCCAATTGAGTGCATTGATTTAACTAAAAAATTACACTGGCCGACAAAAAAAAATTTTTTTGTTGTAACACAAATCAGAATAGCATAATCTAATAGAATGGACCTACCCAAATACGAAAATGACAAATAGAAAGTTGTAGCACGTAGGGTTTTCTTGTTAGAGTTGTAGAACCATATCGAATGTTACGATACTTAATATCTATAGAAAAAATTATTTCAGAAAATTCTTAACTTTTTCTATTGACTATGTTTACAGTTTTCGCCTATTAAACATACCATACATCTAAGAGAAAAGCAAACGGGAAAAATATTAACTTAAAACACTAATTACACTTTATTTTTTCCGTTTATGAGGTGTACTATCTTGTCTCTTCAAAAACCAACAGTAGTCACCCAACATGGCTGGATCCCATCGTCTTTGGTACCGAATTTCCATTATTCTGATATCTTGGTGAAACCTTTCACCCTGCTCGTCACTAACAGCTCCCACAATTTTAGGAAAAAATGACAGATGGGAATGGAGGAAGTGAATTTTTAATAACATTTTGGCACCTTCGTAGGCATCTAAGAGTTCATTTACTAATTGTTCATAATTTTCATCCATATTGTTGCCTAAAAATCCTCTTACTACATTAACAATTGAATTCCATGCTCTGAGTTCCTGTCTGGTAAGCTTTTCCGTAAAATTGACATCGTCCAACAATTTTCTGATTTGTGGCCCAATAAAAATGCCTTCTTTTAATTTGGCATCACTTAACTGGGGAAAGACTTATCTTAGGTATTTAAATCCATCACCATCTTTATTCAAAGCCTTCACAAAGTTTTTCATCAGCCCAAGTTTAATGTGAAGAGGAGGCAAAAGGACATTTTTGGAATCAACAAGAGGTATAAATTTAACATTTTGAGATCCCGGTTGAAATTCGCTTCTTTCTGGTCAAATTTTTACATAATGCTGATTTATTGCACGACTGTCCCATAAACAAAGAAAACAGCAATATTTTGTAAATCCCCCTGAAGTCCCACTAAAATCGCTATAACTTTTAAGTCCCCACATATCTGCCATTTACACCTATTGTAATTTATTTTATCCAAAATCGTGAGCATTTTCATAATTTCCTTTCATTGTAACTGAATGAGCAACTGGTATAGAGGGTTTTGAATTTCCATTATGCAATAATACTGCTTTTAAGCTATATTTAGATGAGTTTAGATGAATAAGCGCCACTCACGAGGAGAATGTTCAGTATCAAGTTCCTGCATTAAACTGTCTATATCAGTACACGTGCACAACGACTTCCATACTGTAGAATTCAGAAAACATAGCATTTCTTTTTCTGAAATTCGTAATTTTTGTTTCTTTGGCCAAATGGTTCCATTCCTTAAGATGGGAACCCAGAAATTCTGACTGTTGCTTGGATAACCCCAAATCACGTACTAAATCATTTAATTCAATTTAAACAATCAAATGTGGCTCGCCGGAACTGGGACCTGTGATAAAAGTGTGATCGGGGCGCTGTTCTTCTGAGCTGCCTGATGATGCGTTATCTCCGTTATCTCCCAAATCGATAGCTTGCCAATTTAAAGACGCAATCGGCACTGGCAAATTTGCATTATGAGAAACAGGTCGTATGGCAATTTTGGTTATTCTATGTTGTGCTTTCCCTTTTTGGAATAACCTTCGGTCTTTGTCAGGCAAAAATAACAATCGTCAGAATGATTGGTGGGTTCTCGCCATACCACTGGAACTGCAAAAGGCATACTTTTTCTCTTTCCCTTCATCCACTGCCCCAATGATACACTACAACTAACACAGCACACATGGGGAGCCCACCGCTTATCTTGATTCCCAATTAACACACCAAAATATTTAAAGTAGGCATGTTTTACATTTTCGGAAAATGGCCTGGCCTGTAATTTCAACAGAAATTCTCCACAAATATAACAAAATTTGTCAGGAGAAATTTTGCAACTTCGGCGCGTTTGACTCGACATTCTCGTCATCACATACACTTGCTTATCGATACACATGTTTCACGTTTATTTTATGTCTAATGTTGTAAACAATACAGTCTAGGTAATTTTTCTGTTATAAAATAGACCCATTTTAGCCGCTCCACAATAAAATTGTTTACCTACCAATATAAAAGGTTCTAATTAGGCTATTAAAAAATGGTACGTATTAGAGTTTTCGGAATATTTTTTTTATTATTGGGAAGGTATATCCATTGTGAAAATAATGAGCTGACCTGTGTTAGAAAGATCTTGTCGGCCAGTGTTATTAAGAAACAAAAACTTACCGGCTGTCTTAATTTCTGATCTCATTTCACTGCTAAAAACTGTGCTAGAATAAAACTTTTTTTAATTTAATAATAGATATTTTCGACAATGTTTGGGCTTGGCAATGGGTTCTTGCATTTGCAAAATGTTTAGAATTTATCAATTCCTTGCACCAAAAAATATTCTTCACTGTGGAGAGTGAAACTGATGGCAAACGTCCTTTTGTAGACCTTCTTTTATTAAGAAATGATAATAAAATTCGTTTTGAGGTATAAAAACGCTCCTGTACTGATAATATCATTCGGTTTACATTTATATCACCATTTTCTTACACATTTTCCCAGTATCACTATCTCAAGCTGCTTTTACTAAATAATTAGATATAATAAGGGAAATTGCCTCAAACAATGGTTTCCCAATGAAAGCATTCAACAAACGTTTTTATACATTTATGAACAAATACAAACTTTCTTATAATTTGATACATAATAATCTAATTAATACAAACAAATTCAGAGTTTTAACATATTTTTGAAATATATCTCTACATTCAGCTGAATTTTTTAAGTCATTTAATATCTCCATATCATTTAAAATGTACAATAGTTTAAAACAACACATAGTTAGAATCAAAGACAAAAAGGATAGTCTTGAGAAATCTGGAGTTTATTCCCTTCATTGTGGAGAGTGTCCTGCTGTTTACGTGGGACAATCGGGTAGAAAAATTTCCCTGTTGAAAGCAACACCCCAGCTTGGTTACAAAACATCAAAATACAGATATTTCTAATACAAAATCTGCCTTTGCGAATCAGTTGTTATCCCCAAAACATCGTTTTTTTCGTATCTGAAAATGTAAATATAGTTTACGAATGCGATAAAGGTAAGAAGTTGGATCTTTTGGAAAAGATGGAAATAACAAAAGCTAAAAAGTGCCCCATCCTTACCTCCGTTAATGAAATGTTTAATTTTGAGCCTCATTTGATTTTTAACAATATTTCAAAAGAATAACTATATATTCTTATTTTGTACAACCTTCAAGTTTTTTCTGTTATTTTCACTAACTCTTCTTTTTTTTTTATTAATGTAGCATTGTACTTTACCACAGTTAGTCAAGTTCGTCATGTATTAGTCGATTAAAAAGAATACTTAAAATAAGTAACGGTACTTACTTTGTTGTCACAAAAGTAAAATGCATAATTTGTTACATTTAATAATATACAGTGTGTATCAGCCAAATGGAATAAATTCGATAATAAATAAATGGGGGCGTGTTCGGAAAAACGCTTGGACCCGTCGATTGGTATTTTTAGTTGCTCATTTTCTCCAATAAAAACTTTTTATACAGGGTGTGTCCTGTAACAGTGGTCAATGCCAACTTTCTTATTTCAAATGCAACACCCCGGATATTATTTAATTTTTGGATTCTTTAGGAGATTCTAAACATATTTTATGTTCAATGTCCTATACCTATCTTCAACTATTTCGGCAATATTAAGTGTTTTCAAATTTATTGCAAAAATTAAGATTAAAAAAATAAAATTATTTATTTCTTCATAATGTATAAACAAAAGTAAAAAGTTAATTTAGGAACTGTTGAATATGCTCGCCGCGAACGTTTTGGCAAATTCCTAATCTTAAATAGAAATTTCTTCTAACGTTATTTAGCATCTCAGGCGTGACCGATCTAATCGCAAGCGTTATTCGTCTTCTTAAGTCAGCTAAGTCGAGGGGTTTAGTTTTGTATACAACATTTTTAATATGTCCCCATAAGAAAAAGTCTAATGGCGTCAGATCAGGGGATCGCGCTGGCCATTCTATCGATCCTCGTGTCCCTATCCACCGATTTGGAAATATTCCGTCGAGGTACTGCCGGACATTAATTTGGTAATGGGGCGGTTCTCCATCTTGCTGAAACCATATCATATTCGCTGGAACTTGTGGGTTTGCTGGATCCGGATACAAATTTGTCAAAGTTGGCATGACATTATTTTGGAGCAGTGCTAAATAATTATCGCCATTGAAGTTGCCGTCAATGAAAAAGGGGCCTATGATATGATCCCTAACAATTCCTGCCCAAACATTAACCTTTTCAGGATATTGAGTATGTTCTTCGCTGATCCAGTGAGGATTTTCCCTAGACCAATAGCGGCAATTTTGACGATTTACATGACCGTGAAGTGTAAAGGTGCACTCATCCGAAAACAAAACATGTTCTAATTGAATAACATTGTTATCTAACATAGCCATCATTTGTTCACAAAAATAAGTTCTCCTATCATAATCGTCTTCCATGAGCTCCTGAGTTGGTATCACTTTATAGGGATGCATTTTATTTTCTTTTAATGTTCGAATAATCGACGAATGGCTAATATCGAACATTGCGGCGGCTTGTCGACTAGAAATATGTGGGTTTTCCTCAAACTCAAGCATAATATCCAATTTAGTATCATCATTTATTGAATTGGCAGCTGCTTTTTTTATCTGCCTCACATGTCCAAGCTCGCGAAGCTGCTTTTCTATTTTACTAATTGTCCCTTGGGATATATGCGGCAAATTTGGAAATTTTTCATGAAACAAGCGAGCAACTTCCACTTGTGTTCGTGTGTTATCTCCATAACCAATCATTTGTAGAATTGTTATTTTATGCATTTCTGTTAAATGAACCATTTTTCTGATATTAGGTATTATGCAGTGTACGAAATTCAAAAGACTATGACACTGACACTGACAACTACTGTCTTGCAAAGAGAAAGGCCAGGCATTTTACACAAAAGTAAACAAAACTGGCTCTTTTTGTTCCATATCAATAAAAAGGAACGCTAAAATGGTTTTTGCTTAAATTCTTAATATGAAGACCTAAATGGTAAATAAGTATTGAGTGTGTTGTAGCGAATTTTTGTAATCAAATAAATAGTTCAGTAACCAGAGCCACTTTCATGAATAATAATAAATTCGAAATAAATAAAATAAAAATAAATTTGAAAACACTTAATATTGCCGAAATAGTTGAAGATAGGTATAGGACATTGAACATAAAATATGTTTAGAATCTCCTAAAGAATCCAAAAATTAAATAATATCCGGGGTGTTGCATTTGAAATAAGAAAGTTGGCATTGACCACTGTTACAGGACACACCCTGTATAAAAAGTTTTTATTGGAGAAAATGAGCAACTAAAAATACCAATCGACGGGTCCAAGCGTTTTTCCGAACACGCCCCCATTTATTTATTATCGAATTTATTCCATTTGGCTGATACACACTGTATATAATAAAGAATACCAAAATAAGTTCATATCAGGAAAAGTAATTATTTTGTTTAAATATGTCTCAAACACGAATGAAAACCTGCTCAAAAATGTCAGCAATTAACTGCTTGAACCTAGAAAGAACTTACAAAATCCTTGAAAGATGTTACAGATAAAGTAAAATAACTAACCTTCTGAGATATTACACAAATCTGGGACTCTTTCATTAGTTGGCAAAAATTGCCAGAATGGCTTGCGTCGTTCGTCTTGAAAAGACGAACACAGAAATTATAGAGTTTCGTTTTTCTTTTGTGTATTCTTTTATAATGATTTGGAGCACGGCTTTTAAGGAAACCGGTATTAATTTTTCTAAGAAGAAGTTCGATTATAATTTAAAAACAAATCAATTTCTTTAAAACTCTTATTTAAACGATTTTTTTTGTGTATAGTAGCACTAGTGGTAAAATTTTACCGATGACATTTTTCAGGAAAAATTTCATTCAAATACATTCATTTTAAACTGTTAGCATGGTAATTAGAAACATTTCCGAAAATTTTCTTCCTCCTGGAGTACCCTGGAGAGAATGATACTGGATTATTTTTGACATTTCAAGTCAAAACATAACTGTCATTTAAAACTTAGTAAAATAAAACTGTATGTAATCGATAGATAAAGCTATTATAGTCAAAAGCAGTGTTATCGTGCGGGTCATACGATTTATCAACGACAAACTTTTTAAGTTTGTTTTTCTTTTATTACTATGATATTTTCATACGAAAAAAGAGGATAAACATATAAATACCAGCAGTTGCAACAATCTTGGAGAGATGTCACTTCAAACTCAGATTGACAAATCAGTGACAAAATGAGTAATAGAAAACAATTTTCGGGTTTTTTGCATCCACAAGCGAAAAAAATGGTTTAAATCTAATAAAATATTACGAAAATGAAAATTCACCGGCTAATATCCAGGAGACAGTGGCAAGAGCTCTGGGAATCGGTATAAGGACTGTGCAGAAAATTATGCATAAAAAAAGCACAATTTACTACCGAAGAAGATAAGAAATGTACACAAAAAAAGCCAAAGAGAGAAGACTTAAGTGACAATGTAAAAATGAATGTTCGTAACGCAATTTACGATTTATACACATCAAAAACTAATATAACCCTTCAAGTTTTAAAAAAAGCTTTAAAAAAACCAGGCATATTGGAAATTGGGCTAAAATCGTTGTCAAAATTAAAAAAAATGTTGTTGGGTTTTCGATATAAAAAGGACTGTAATTGAAGATTTTTATGCGAGTTGCCACATATAGCTCATCCAGTTTTTAAAGAAATACATGGAAGATGTCAATTCAAAATTTAGAAAAGTGGTATTTTTAGACGAGACTTGGATATTTTCTCATGGAAGTGGTTCGAAATCTTGGCAGGACGAGTATGCAAAAAGTGTCAAGAGAAAAAAGGGATGTTTATGTGTGATGTGAAAAGGTTCGTCATTTTGCAGGCAGGTTCTTCAACAGGATTTCTCCCAGATGCAAGTTTACTGTTTTATTCAACATCCCAAAGTATGGACTACCATGATAATATGAACTGTGGACTGTTTGAAAAGTGGTTAAAAGAACAACTGATTCCAAATTTAGATGCTCCATCTTTAATCATTCTGGACAATGCATCTTATCATTCAGGAATCTTAAATATACAACTTACTTCATCATGGAAGAAAAGTGATATTTATATCTGGCTAATAAAACAAAAACAAAATCTTTTACCCAATATGCTGAAACTAGAACCTTTTTTTAATGGCAAAATCTATTAAAAAACCAACAATATATGTCGTAGATGAAATATTACGGGAAAGTGGACATGAGGTTTTACGACTGCCGCCATACCGTTGCCAGTTTAACGCAATAGAATTAATATGGGCTGGGGCAAAATCATATTACGAAAAACACGTGAACGATGGCCTTACATCAGATGAAGTGCAAATTATTTGGCAAGATTCATTAAATTATATTATGCCGGAGTACTGGAAGAAATCTGTGGAACATACGGAGAAATTAATATGGGATTGATGGAATCGAGAACGAGTTCTAGATGTCGAAATAGCACCAATGATCATTGCGCCATTTGAGGACGACTGAGAAGATGAGGGCTTTTTAAGTGATGATGATATTTTTTAGTCTATAATATTAAAAAGTTTCTGAAGGATTATATTAGTCTTGACGAAAAATACAGCTATATATATATATATATATATATATATATATATATATATATATATATATTTATCGTATTTTTTCTTGGTTTGAGGACAATACATTAACAACAAAATTAGTACATATTTTTAAACATATATTTCGTTTCTAAGGTGACGTTTCGACCATAGTTTTGGTCTTTTTCAAACCTAAAATTTGTTTAGCACTATTTTTTTAAGTTTATAAAGTATTAAAATTTAGGACTTACCATAGAACGTAAAATAGTTGAATAAAAAGTATACATAATCCACATATCTGACATATACTACACATATTTAATTTACATTTTAAAAATATTGTGGACGTTTATTACAGACAAATTACAAGCGACTGAGTGAACACTGTTATAGTAAAGATATATACAATTTATTTAGGTTGTTTATGTCTTTTTTGTCATTTATGGCGTTTTTGTTTTTTTGAATTTCAGCCATCTCAAAAAATTCTCTTTTTTTCAACTGAGGTTCGGATTTTAATACTTTCACCTGTTCGTAGTTGAAAGTATGTTTTTTGGACATCTCATGGTGTGTTAATGCGGTGCTGTTCTTTTTATCATATTTGTGACTTTTCAGTCTATTTTCTAAGTATTGGCTTGTTTGTCCAATATAAACACCCCTACAATTATTGCAAGGTATCTGATAGACTATATTGCTTTTTTTATTAATTGGCGTTTTCGATTTTAAGTTGCTGAAGTTCTTTGATAATAAGTTATAGGCTTTGTGACTTGTCGTGATGTTATATTTTTTAAAAAGGTTTTGAAATTGCTGGGATAAACCATTTATGAAAGGCAGAGAAATGTATTTTGTTTTAGGTAGATTTGATGTAATAATGGCATTTTCAGAATTGTAATATTTATGTACTGATTTAGATTTAATGCTGCTTTAGTCTTTTTAATTGCTCGTTCTCTGAATTCAGAGTCGGACAGCTTAATTGCCCGATCTGCCAGACCAATAATTACAGATTTTTTTTGAGACATTGGGTGACAGGAGCTGAAATTTAGGTATCGAGAGGACCAAGTTTGTTTTGTGTACCATTCCGTTTTATTTTTATTTCCTATATGATGTAATGTTAGGTCTAAAAAATTGATTTTGTTCTCTTCGCTTTCAATTGTAAATTGTAGTCTTTTATGGTATTGATTAAATTGCTTTAAAATAATTTCTGTTTGGCCAGATGGGATTGCAGTAATACAATCATCGACATAACGATAAAAAATGGTATATTAAATTCCACATTACTTAGAACAGTCTCCTCTAAATCTTCCATGACTATTTGGGCAATGACGCTTGATATAGATGCTCCCATAGCACAACCTTCTATTTGTTTATATAACTGATCTTCGTATATAAAATATGTAGAATTTAGTGCTAATTCTACTGCTTTAAGAAATTCATCTTGAGGAATATCTGTGTATTTTTTTATTTCAGACCATTTCTTTTTAATTATTCTGGTAGCCAATGAGATTGGAACGCTGGTATACAGGGAAACAACATCAAGCGATATCAGTTGGTAATTTTCCTGAATTTCTAACTGTTTTAATTTTTCTTTAAATTGATAGGAGTCTTTGATATAGTAATTATTTTTATGTACAATATTTTTTAAGATTTTTTTTAGAAAATTTGATAGTGGTGTAGACGGGGATTGAATGCATGAGACAATTGGCCCTAATGGGATATTTTCTTTATGTAGTTTAGGCAATCCGTAAATTTTGGGTGGTACACTATTGCGGATTTTTAGTTTTTTAGCAGTGTCGGGTGATATAAAAAAAATTTTTTCCCAGGAGTTAACTAATTCTTTTTTGATACTGGTTTATGGGATCTTGTTTAATTTTTTATATGTTTTAGTGTCATTTAATATTTCATTTATTTTTATGTTGTAGTTAACAGAACTCATTAACACTGTTTTGTTTGTTTTATCGGCTTTTAGAACCTTTATAAAAGGGTTATTTTTTAAAAAACTTTTAGTTTTTGTTAAGTTTATTGAGTGTTTTTTATTTTTATTTGTTTGATTTTTCAGTTTAGTTTTAAAATTTGTTAATATATTACAAGATTTTGCTCTAATTTCGTCTTTCTCTCCACCTCTCAAATGATTTATACCGTTTTCAATGTTACATAGTATATCGGTAGTTGGCAAAAGTTTATCATTATTTAATTCCGTTGCAAAATTAGGTCCTAAGCTTAAAATTTCCATAGCGGAGACTGTTCTAAGTAATGTGGAATTTAATATACCATTTTTTATCGTTATGTCGATGATTGTATTACTGCAATCCCATCTGGCTAAACAGAAATTATTTTAAAGCAATTTAATCAATACCATAAAAGATTACAATTTACAATTGAAAGCGAAGAGAACAACAAAATCAATTTTTTAGACCTAACATTACATCATATAGGAAATAAAATTAAAACGGAATGGTACACAAAACAAACGTGGTCCTCTCGATACCTAAATTTCAGCTCCTGTCACTCAATGTCTCAAAAAAAATCTGTAATTATTGGTCTGGCATATCGGGCAATTAAGCTGTCCGACTCTGAATTCAGAGAGCGAGCAATTAAAAAGGCTAAAGCAGCATTAAATCTAAATCAGTACCCTAAAAAATTAGTAAATAAATTATTCAAAAGCAGAATACATAAATATTACAATTCTGAAAATGCCATTATTGCATTAAATCTACCTAAAACAAAATACATTTCTCTGCTTTTCATAAATGGTTTATCCCAGCAATTTCAAAACCTTTTTAAAAAATATAACATCACGACAAGTCACAAAGCCTATAACTTATTATCAAAGAACTTCAGCAACTTAAAATCGAAAACGCCAATTAATAAAAAAAGCAATATAGTCTATCAGATCCCTTGCAATAATTGTAACGGTGTTTATATTGGACAAACAAGCCAATACTTAGAAAATAGACTGAAAAGTCCCAAATATGATAAAAAGAACAGCACCGTATTAACACACCATGAGATGTCCAAAAAACATACTTTCAACTACGAACAAGTGAAAGTATTAAAATCCGAACCTCAGTTGAAAAAAAGAGAATTTTTTGAGATGGCTGAAATTCAAAAAAACAAAAACGCCATAAATGACAAAAAAGACATAAACAACCTAAATAAGTTGTATATACGCTAAATAAGTTACATCACAAAAAATGTACATTTATTTCTAATATCAATCATGTGATACGCCACTGAGCAAACATGCGTGGTGCCAGTATGCGTCGCGTCGGTGAACCAAAACGCTAAATAAGTTACATCACAAAAAATGTACATTTATTTCTAATATCAATCATGTGATACGCCACTGAGCAAACATGCGTGGTGCCAGTTGGCCTTCAGTAAAACAGCTGGCGTTATCCGTCCCCTCTCTTTCCTTGTCTAAGATACATATTTAATTTACATTTTAAAAATATTGTGGACGTTTATTACAGACATATTACAAGCGACTGAGCGAACACTGTTATAGTAAAGATATAGGGTGGCCCATCGAAAACGTACCGCAAGGCATAACGGCCAGGGTAATTTTTTTTTCAAAAAATCCAAAAACACATCAATTTTGTTTGTGAGGGGGACAACTTTTGCCTTTAAAATGATCGCAAAATTTTCAACCCTCTAAGCGGGGGTGTCATCCCCCAAACTTTTTCAAATGGGAAGAGGGGTCAAGTGGTACCGCAATGAAAAGGGCTTTCTATTCTCTATACATTCCCGCTTTGGTTTTGAAAATCGGTCAAGTCATTTAGAAAATATGAAGGATTGAAATTTGAAAAATACACTTTTCAAAAAACGCATAAATTGAATTAAATAAAAAAAAACTTACCGTATTAATGAAGCAAATGCTGAAAATGTTGCCCGTCGACCTCCATACAGTAATACAAATTAGCTTCAAATCGTTCTCGAACATTCTGAAGAACTTGAGGGGTCACTTCGCGACAAACGTCAATAATTCGTGTTCGCAGATCTTCTAATGAGGCAAGTGGAGTGCTATACACTTTACTTTTTATGTGTCCCCATAGAAAAAAGTCTAAAGGAGTCAAGTCGGGTGACCGGGGAGGCCACTCAATGGCACCCCTTCGTCCTATCCACCGCCCGGGATAGTTAGTGTTTAAATAATTACGCACATTTTGAGAGTAATGTGGAGGTGCACCGTCTTGTTGAAATATCAGTTCCGCTTCAACGTATCCAGGATTATTTTCGATGATGTCAGTTAGGGCTGGGTCGATGGTATTTTCCAGTAAATCTAAGTACATATCACCTGTTAGAGTTCCAGGAAGAAAAAAAGGACCCACAATAGAATTTCCAAAAATACCAGCCCACACGTTCAATTTCTGAGGATGTTGTGTGTGCACCTCTTGAAATACCCTGGGGTTGTTCTCAGCCCAGTACCGACAGTTATGCCGATTAACTACACCGTTCAAAAAGAAAGTGCACTCACCCGAAAAACACACACTGAATAGAAAATTATTATTATTGGCCACTCGTTCACTAATAGTTTCACAAAATTGCAAGCGGCGATCAAAATCGTCTTCGTTGAGTTCTTGTACCAACTGAATTTTATACGGGTGGAAATTGTGTTTTTTCAATATTCTTTGGACACTTGTACGATTCACGCCGGTCTCATTGGCTAATTTTCTTGTACTCAGCGTACTATCCATGGCAACTTGGCCCAATACAAAGACCTCCATAGCTTCATTTACTACAGGATTTTCCATCTGCCTCTTTTTATTTATAAGGGATCCAGTTTCGCGAAATTTTGCTACTAACTCGCGAACAATTTTGCCGGAAAGGTGTTTTTCAGGATGTCGTTCATTAAATATCTGCGCAACCCGATTGCCACATTCATTATTTTTAAAATAAAGTTCGATTATTTCCACTTTTTCTGCAAGTGAGTACACCATAATTATTGATAAAAAATTTAATGATATTGAGAAATTTAAACGCACAAGTTACAGAACAGCTATCTAGCAACTACCGCACCTGATCGTTGTGGCATGTCAAATCACTAAAATCAGCAGTAAACATCTAAAATAACAGGACAAAAATAGCGAATTGGTCGAAGGAATTTATCCTTATCATTTACTCTGATAATTTGTAAATAAACATTTTAAATTTCAATCCTTCATATTTTCTAAATGACTTGACCGATTTTCAAAACCAAAGCGGGAATGTATAGAGAATAGAAAGCCCTTTTCATTGCGGTACCACTTGACCCCTCTTCCCATTTGAAAAAGTTTGGGGGATGACACCCCCGCTTAAAGGGTTGAAAATTTTGCGATCATTTTAAGGGCAAAAATTGTCCCCCTCACAAACAAAATTCACGTGTTTTTGGATTTTTTGAAAAAAAAATTACCCTGGCCGTTATGCCTTGCGGTACGTTTTCGATGGGCCACCCTGCAGTGTTCGCTTAGTCGCTTGTAATATGTCTGTAATAAACGTCCACAATATTTTTAAAATGTAAATTAAATATGTATCTTAGACAAGGAAAGAGAGGGGACGGATAACGCCAGCTGTTTTACTGAAGGCCAACTGGCACCACGCATGTTTGCTCAGTGGCGTATCACATGATTGATATTAGAAATATATGTACATTTTTTGTGATGTAACTTATTTAGCGTTTTGGTTCACCGACGCGACGCATACTGGCACCACGCATGTTTGCTCAGTGGCGTATCACATGATTGATATTAGAAATAAATGTACATTTTTTGTGATGTAACTTATTTAGCGTTTTGGTTCACCGACGCCGCATATATGAAAAGAGGTGATAAGTATGAGGACTTTAGACGAAAATGCAATTTATTTTCTATCAAAATGAAAACCATGTGCAAAATTAAAATCTGCTTAAACTTTTACCGAGCGCCTGTTAGCTTTAAATTTTTGTAATGTAAATTATCTTGGAAAAATTAGTATTTCGCTATTCTGCTTTTTATGTATTTATGGACCTTCTTAATACTGAAATAAAACTAGGTATATAATTTAATTACGTTATATTTTATTTCATATAGCTGAAATATTTTACAGGGTTTCTACATACTAAATACAATTACAAAAAACTTAAAACTAAAAAAATTATATACATTATTATAAATACTAAAGCTAAACCAATACAATAAATGTTATTGTCCCTTAAACAAAATTAGCTTGGTATATTGACTTCTGATGGGATCTACTACTTCAGATTGCCTTTTACTTATAAAATGCAAACGAATATTTAAATACTGTAAAATGATAGATTCCATCAAAAAATATAAGTGGTTTGTAGTACCTTCTGATGCATGTTCTTTTAAATAATTAAAATATTTTGATTGTATGCAGCTAAACATAATTTTGCTTTTTAAGATACTTAAAAAAATTCTTCTTTTTGATATCATGCTCATAAATTCGCAAAAAATGTTCGCTTAATTTACAAATTTCTATTACGTCTTTAGAGGGATATGTTAATCCACCTCGATTTTTTTGGGAAATTAAGGAGTTTAAATAATTTTCTTTTTCCCCAATTAAAGATTGTATGCACATTTCACATTTAATTAATGATTGTAACCAACGTGATACAAAACCCGCTATATAAATTATAATTTCTTTTGAACATTTACTAATTACATAGGTATTCATTATATATTCATGATCTTCCCAAATGCTTTGCAACATTGGATACTTTTCAGATACCTCTGGGAGAAAATCAGGTGGTGCAATATTGAGTTCTGGTTTTTCAAACCTGCTTGATCCCACTAGTATAGGTATGTCATCTAAGGGAATACAATTCCCCATTCCCCCTTCACGAATTTCTGCTCGGACTAAAAGTCGTTTGTAAGCAGCCGTAAATTGTCTACAGGTAGGATTATTATTCCAACCACCCCTTGATCTTATGGATGAAAAAAATAGTTCAAGATGGTCTTGACTAATTTTATAACATGGAAGGTAAACAAGATAATTTTTTGAAATTGCTTCATCATACATCAGCAAGGCACTTTTTAAAGATATTATAAAACCTAGAAAGCCCGTTTTCCTTTTGGAATGTATTAGTAATTGATTGTTTGTAAATTTTAATGTTGAAATATAATCAATTGCTTCAGAAATAAACTTCCTAGTTTGGAATATATTTTTGTTAAAAATGGGTTTTTTATATCTTGGTGCAGCAAGGGTTCGGCTGTTTAATACATCAAAAATATTATTTAACATTTTAATAAAATTGACTGTAGCCTTACAACCACGAAATTCTTCAAGGCCTAAAGTTTCCTCACAAAAAGTTAGAGCATCTGCTACTGATTCGCTTAATAATTGGACAGCTAATCTAACTTTCATTTTTTGCTTAAAAAACTTGATGTGGGCTTTTCTAAGTTTGTTCCCTAAATGAAGTCCTTCAGATTGTTGTAAATTTTCTAATTTTTCTATGTACTCCCACTTAATTAAATTCCCCTGACCATCTACTAATTGTTTGCTCTCTCCGAATGTATTTCTAACTAGTTTAAGCATATGACATGGATCATAAAAAACAAAAATATTGCTGTTACGAATTGTAAAATATGTTTTCATATTTTGCAGTTCTGTGACACAGCCTAAAAGATTTGCCATTGCGACATTCGAAGGAGCACAGTCAAAAGTTAATGATAATACATGGGCACCAGTTTCTTTAATTAATTCTATGCATTGAGACACAAGGGAACTTTTTTGCATGCCAGTTAACCCGTCTACAAAAAAATACCCTACTGGTATTTTCCATGTACCATTTATGCAAACAGCCATTAAAACAAAAGCTTCTTTTGCTACTGCATTTTGATCATCGTCCAAGTCTACCCCATAGTAAACATATCCATGAAACTTTCTCCCATCCCATTCCACTTGTTTTCGAATTGAAATTTCGTCAATAACAAGTGCAATGAGAGTAGGTCTATCAGATATTTGGACATATTTTCTTAAAGTGTCAAAACACTCTTTGGTAAAACCTGGTTCCGCGTTTATATTTTTAAACCACTTTCCTATGGTACTCCTATGGGGTAAACAAGTATCAAAAACTTTTCAAATGTAATCATAAGCTTTAGGTGAAAAAAAACTGACCGTTATTGCAAACTTTCTTAATTCTGGAGAATATTTAGCATTTTTTTTCAATTAACGGTTTTGCAGTTCTTTGGTTATTCCAGACATGTTGGAAAGTAATAGAGAATTTTCTGAGCTTATCAAATTTTTACTAGCTAAATGTTTTATGATTTGCTTCAATGACAAAACCTTCTTTTTATACCTTCGTACTTTCTGCGACAAGATTTTTATCTTCTTTGTTTTTTCCTGACTTTTTACCCTTTCCCTAAATAGCTGTTGACGTAGTTTTTTTTCCTAGGAGTCTCTGGATGGATATCTTCCAGGGTACTACTTGATGTAGAAGCTACTGCTGATGTGGAGGCAGTATTCTGAATATTTTGTTCATGAGATCTCTTTGTTGTCTGCAACAATTTGATTTGTTAAATTTTTAGTACTGTACAGTCAAATAATATGCAGTACACCAATTAGTAACATTTTTTCCAACCAAAATATATAAAATGGTAATCAAGTCTCATTAATATTTCTTTAAAAAATGTGTGTTATATAAATGTTATAGTAGTTTTTTGTGCCACTTTAACTCAACATTTGGTTTATAATAGGTTTATATCTTGAACATCTATAAATAGTTATGATTTGTAATTAGCATACTTTATATATCACTTTAGGCATAAATAACTAGATGGTTTAGAAATTGTGGTTTAAAAGCATATATATTGTTTTATCAATCAAATATACTCCAATTTCCATATCAGAGAGGTATTACTGTGTAACTATTTAAACATGAACAATTATTAAATTTTGCCTACCATTAAAGAGAAATTAACTATAGTAATAGTAAATAACAATAAATATTATATTAAATACCTTATAAATTATATAATAAAGTAAAAAAAAAATAGCAATTACTTCTACTAATCAAACAATGTTATTTGGATAGTTACAAAAACTATACTTTACCTTTTTTGGTTGCATATATTTGGGCAGTTCTGGAAATATTGTCGGTACGGCTTCATCCAAAAGACAATTTCTTTCGCCAATGCGATAAAAGAATTTTTTTTCAAAATGCTTGGAACAAAGTCTGTGATTCTTTGTTGGAGACCAGTCTGCAAGTTTCAGATTCTGAACCCAAAGTTCTCGCCTTACCAGATTTGTAGGAAATCTTAAAAAAAAACTTATGTGAAACTTCAAAAGAATATGTTTATTATCAAAATAAACCAATTTTCCTATTGCAGAACTAATAGTAATTAGATAAAATAATATTAAACAAAGTTAATAATAACAATATTAACATTATGGTTCAAAAATATAGTAATAAACAATTTTTCATAAGCGTAATTATTAAAATATATATGAACGCCACCACTGCTCAAATGACATTTACTCGAGGAGATTAACCCAATTATGAATACTTAATTAGGTAATCATGAATGAAAATAGTCATGTTTATGTTCCACACTGCGCAGTATCGTGAAATCAGTCAGCTGTTAGATCATATTAAAATATTATACCAAATAACTACTTAGAACATGAGATAAATGGTTTTTTAAATGCAATTGAGAAATTACTTTATTATTTCTCACCTGTGAAACGTAACTTCAGGTTCCTTTCTGTCACTCCGACTTTTACAGTTGTAAGCACAACAAACCACCATTTTTCTAACACAAAATTTATAGTTTTTAACACACTTTCCGCTGAATAATCCACAAAAGAAACTGTGGTGACACCTCGATTGTCTGGCACCATAAAATGGCGTCCTAATGAATTTCTGCTTCAATTTGCGCCAGCGCCGTAAACGGGTGTTACGCGTCCTCTCTCTCTTTCCTTGTCTAAGATATGTATAGTATATGTCAGATATGTGGATTATGTATACTTTTTATTCAACTATTTTACGTTCTATGGTAAGTCCTAAATTTTTAATACTTTATAAACTTAAAAAAATAGTGCTAAACAAATTTTAGGTTTGAAAAAGACCAAAACTATGGTCGAAACGTCACCTTAGAAACGAAATATATGTTTAAAAATATGTACTAATTTTGTTGTTAATGTATTGACCTCAAACCAAGAAAAATTACGATAAATATATATTGAAAAAAAAAGGTCAAAGAACACAAAGCAAAAAAAAAATATATATATATATATATATATATTTTCTTTCTCCCTGTATATTTGTAAATAGCCCGTCGAGATTGGCCGTTATTTGGGCGCAGACTTCAAAATGTATATATTTAAGGAATAAATAAAATATTATTTTTTATTTTTTATATTTTTTTTTCTATTTTTTATTTGTTTTTATAAATAATTTATTTCTCACTTTTCAGTGATTTTTTACAAGTTCCAGTAGTGTATGTTTATTTAATTGTATATAACATAATAAAAAAAGTGACTAATAGAGAAGTAAACGACACTATTAAAAATAAAAGTAACAGATTTTATAATAAATACTTAAGAAAAATTAATAAAAGTAAATTATGTTTAACAGCTATGTTTTTTGAGTTAAAAATATTTAATACTTTCGAGATATTTTAGCTTTAATTAACTGTTATGATAATAATAATAATAAATATGTGCCTAAACCTAATTTATTTCTATATTTATTTATTTATTTATTTACGGGTAAAGCCATTTACAAATTGCCTATATCTAAACAATCATATCTTACTAAACATTTCAAAATCAGTAACTCCACAACTATTCCCTCAAAATAATAATTAATTTTGATTTAAAACATGTTGAGCTAACACTAAAAAAATCTATGTCATCATTATCACAGAACCTATTTCCTGCATTACATAGCTGGGTTGCCGAACTTGAAATACCATAGTTTGTTCGACGGAATGGCACACGGAAACAGAAAACGAAATTTTTTCTATAAGTTCAGGGCATTTAAAATTTGCATTAATTATTTTTAAAAACCGATTCTCTATTTTCAAGAGAATCTAAATTCAATAAAATTTTCAGTTCCTTGTAGTTAATGTCCTCTGCTCTTGTGTTCATTGTAAAACCTATTAATCTTAATAAGAATTGCCTCTGTACCCTTTCCAATTGTTCCAGATAATTTCTGTAATATGGTGACCACACTGGACAAGCATATTCGACAATTGATCTAACATAGGCACAATACAATACTTTAAAACAATTAATGTTACTAAAATCAATAAAACCAAGGACCTTCATTGCCTTATTAACAATATATTCTATATGATGATTAAAAGTCCTTATCAAAATATAAAGTCTTTAATTACAGCTACCTTTCCTAAAATGACATCATTTATCTTATAGTCGAAAGACACAGTTGTTTTGATTCGGCTGAATTGCATTATTTTACATTTATTAGTATTTACAAACCATTTAAAATACACCAATGTGACAAACGGCCAATATCCTCTTGTATTAAACGACTATCATCCACACAATTTAATTAAACATTGTAAGGTCATCAGCAAATAAAAGTATATTACAATTAAGAACATAACTACTTAAGTCATTAATGTAGACATTAAACAACAAAGGCGCCAAGTGTGTCCCCTAAGGAACTCCCGATGTGACCCCAAAGTCTTTAGAGAAATGATTTTTTAACCTTAATAATTGTTTTCTTCCTGGTAAATAATCCTTAAACCATTCTAAGAGATGACCGAAAATACCAATTTGATCTAGTTTTTTTATTTCGTGATTAACTCTGTTAAAAATTTTTTTCTTCACTGGTATTCGGCATGACTATTTCACAAGAGTGGCTAATGAAAAGAAACAGAATAAAGGTTGATAGGTATGACTAAAAATTGACGGGTAATTCATTGATGTTGGTTTTGTCGAGCATCATTAAATTACGAATATTGTCAGGTGAATACAGATTTTATTGCCGGAGTAAAACACTCTGGGGAAATAGTTATCAGTTAAAATAAACCTTTTATTTCTGCATATAATTAATCTAAAGCAAATATTGAAATCCTAAAATTATAAAATTAGCTAATTGCATTAAATGTCATTAAGCTGTCGGCTAATAATATTTAACTAAATTATAATTGATATATTAGCGTAATATTTTATTTAGGACGTAATAATCATTAGAGTTTATTAGGGACAGATCATAGCAAAATGGTAGCAATAGTTTACATTAATAATAATATTAAAAATGATGATAATTCTAATAGTAATAAAGTACTAACTTTCCGGTATTGGACAAAGACCCATTTAGACTATGTACTATTAGTATGTACCGGCTGGCAAGTTATAAAGTAACACCCCCTTTACTTTTTTCTATTTATTGCGCATTAAGAAACAAAAATACTACTACTACTAATGGTCAGTTAAGAAATCATGGTTCTTGGGATTAGACCGTGTCAAATTAGAATTTCATTCATTCGTTAGTGCAATAGACTCGCCCACATACAGACTAGGTAAATATCTTTCAAACTTTCTTAATCCATTTACTGAAAAAACAGATTCTTTTATTAAAAACTCTGCACATTTCGTGGAAAAACTTAAGACAATCCAGTTGGATCCCGAAGATATTTTGGTCGGTTTCGATGTATACACAAATGTTTCTGTCAACGACTCAATTTCCATTATATCAGACATACTGGTAATAATAATCTTGATAAGAAGTTAATAGACCTAGTGGAAGCTTGTCTTACATCTACTTATTTTATTTTTCAAGGAACTTTTTATGAGCAAACTTCAGGGGCAGCTATGGGACCTTCTCTGTCAGCTGTGATAGCGAATATCTTTATGGAAACCTTTAAGGATATTGCTCTAACATCCGCTCCACTAAAACCAAAGCACTGGTTCAGATATGTAGATGATACTTTTGTTGTTTGGCCTCATGGACAGGATAATCTCATATTTCTGGACCACCTTAATCAGCAACATCATAATATCAAGTTCACAATGGAAATCGAATCTAATGGAGCGATTCCCTTTCTAGATGTATTCAGGGTGTCAATTAAGTACTTGTACAAACCTTCTTTGACTCATTGTAGGATGGATGAAAAGTTCATATGAACATGGGTCTGAAACGGCTTTGTTTCTGAGATACAGGGCGTCCAAAAAAAACAATTTTATTTGGTTTTTTTGCTTATATTTTTGTTAAGGAACAAGACAATTGGACAAAATTTGGGATTCTGGGTATATTGATGACGAGAAATTCAAATATTAACTTAGTTTTTTATTTAATGTTAGAGGGCGCCACATACAGTGTTGTTCCTAAATTTAAATAACCGTAACTTTTTTGTGAAGCCTTTTATGTCATTTTTTTGACTAGGCAGACCTATTTTCCATTTAATTCTACATAAAAAAGGTGCTCTTAGTATTTGTTGCTAAAAGCAGCCATTTTGGATTAAAAAGGGTTTTAAGTTAAACCTGCGTTGACATTTTTTAAATTGGATCATTTTCGAGATTTCGAAAATTAAGCAAAAAAATATATCTTTTATTGATTGTATTATCAGGTAAAAAACTTATATCATTTACAAGACTAAAACTAAACTAGTTAATAACATTATTTTACAATAATTGTTGAAAATGACCATCGCATACTTCAACGCGTGCAATAAGTTGCTTTAACATTGATTGCCGAACTCTTTTAAAATGTACCTGGCGTCTGATTAATAATGGCACAAGATTCAAATACCCTACTTCTTAGATCTTGTTCATTTTGCACTGAACTTTTATAAATCAAAGACTTCAAGTGACATTACAGAAAATAATCCAAAGAATTCAAATCTGGTGATCTGGGAGGCCAGGCTTGTGGTCCAGCTCTTCCTATCCAACGGTTAGGGTAATTCTCGTCCAGAAATTGACGCGCAATGACACTAAATTGTGGCAGAGCTCCGTCGTGCATTAACCACATCCTGTTTCGGGTTTCTAAATCAACTTCTTCTAAATAGTTCGATATTTTTCGCCATTAAGCCTTTGCGGAAGAATGCAAGGTCCAATAGGATGATCACCGATAATTCCTACCCAAATATTGAGAGAAAATAGCACCGGAAAATGATTCTCTGATAGCATTCGGATTATCCTCAGCCCAGATATGGTTGTTATGAACTGTTAATTATGGAATTTCGAGAAAACGAGGCTTCATCTGTGAAAAGCACATGGCTTAGGAAATCCGGGGTTCGTACTAATCTATTACGCAACCAAACACAAAAATCAAGACTGAGGGGAAAATCTCTAGGTAATAGAGCCTGCACAAGTGTGTGTATAATATTCAATTCAAGAGCTATTTTCCGTGTACTAGTTTGCGGGTCTTCTTCAATTCTGTTTAACACAGCTTCTTCAATCTCAACTGTTCGAACTGGAACATCTGTTGTCCTTTTAAAGTTGCCAGTTTCACAAAGTCTTGCCTGAATATTAATAGAAGTTTGGACGTGTGGCACCACTCGTTGAGGAAATCGCGCCTGATACATTTGTCTTGCCGCTTGTGCATTACCACGAGCCATTCCATAAGTAAAATGAATGTCTGCCATTTCTGCGTTGGTATATTGGTACATTTTGGACAAAACCCACGATAAATAATTACTTATAATGCCAAATCGTAAAAAACTACTTGTGTTTTTCTAAACCAACTGCTATGACTGATTCTGCTACCATGGAAACCTCTCAGTTGTTTTCCAAGGACTGCCATGGATTCACCTATACTATTTTCTTGTGTACTGCGGCTGCAAAGGAAAGATGCAGTACATTTTTACGATTTTATTATTTTTATCCAATTTTCACTAATTTGGTAATTGTGATATGTTAATGTGATAGAATAACATAACATTAAAAATTTCAACGCAGATTTAACTTCAAACCTTTTTTAATCTGCTGCTTTTAGCGACAAATGCTAAGAGTAACTTTTTTTATGTAAAATTGAATAGAGAATAGGTCTGCCTAGCCAAAAATGACATAAAAGGCTTCACAAAAAAGTTATGATTAATTAAATTCAGGAACAACACTGTATGTGGCGCCCTCTAACATTAAATGAAAAACTAAGCTAATATTTGAATTTTTCATCATCAATATACCCAGAATCCGAAAATTTGTCCAAGTGTCATGTTCCTTAATAAAAATTAAAATTAGTCAAAAAATCACCCCTTAAAGTTTGTACAAGTACTTAATTAACACCCTTTATGTGCAAACGCAGGAAAATGGTACATTAGGACATTCTATGTATAGAAAACCGACGCATACAAATAGATACTTAAATGCAAATTCCCATCACCATCCAGCACAAAAGAAATCGGTTATTAACACACTAGTATTCAGAGCTATTTCGATTTCTGATCAAGATTTTTTAACATCGGAAACATCGAAACTCACCGAAGCTCTCAGAGGAAGTGGCTATCGCACTAAAGATATTACGCGTTCAATTAAAAGACACAGTAAACCAACTCCGCCTAAGGAGAATGATAAAGAGCCACCATTAGGTAGCGTTGTTCTTCCCTACATACATGGCACTACAGACAAAATAGGACGATTACTTCGGCGGTCCAACATACGTACAATCTGCAATACACATAAGAAGATTGGACAATACTTGCAATTCCCGAAAGATATTGTACCTTTCCAAACAGAAGGAGTATATAAAATTCCTTGGTTACGAATAGGTATAGGAAATCTTAATACAGTTCGATAGAAAATGAAATTCTACATTTGATAGTGCATAAAGTTATAGGGTGTACCATTTAAAAAAACGGACTTTAGCGGCTTTGAAAATGTGAATGTTTGCCGCTGAATTTAGGACACCCTGTACAAAAATAGACAAATTCAGCAAAAAAATAGAAACCTAAGATTATTTACCGATCGTCTGCAAAATATGAAGATTATATCTTCAAAACTTACAAAATATAAGATTTTAAAATTTGGTACCCCGAAGGCTCATATTCGGTTCAAGGTCAAATATCTTAAGAACGCTTGAACCTAGGTATAGGACATGCTTCATAAAATAGCATTAAAATTCTCCGTAGAATCCAAAAATATCATAAAATACAGGGTGTTCCATTTAAAATAAGCAAGTTTATACCAACTTCCGGTTAAACCGGAAGTGACAGGAAGTTGAAAATATCTCAAAAAAGAAGTACCCCTTGACCTTACCTTAATCCCAAAATTTGAAATTTTTATCTAAATGGCATCATCAAAAACAACAAAAACTTTTAATGAACGGGTTGCGTGAATAACCCTGTATATATATATATATATGTATATATATATATATATATATATATATATATATATATATATATATATATATATATATAACAGGGTGTCCCAACTAAAAGTATCCACCCCAAATAACAAGTCGCCAAGACAAAAAAAAATAAAACGCTCGGACCCGTCGATTTTGCTTTTGAGGGGGAAACATTTTGTGCCTATTTTCAATTTCGCAACATCACCCTCTGAGCGGGGGTGAGATTCACCCCCAAAATGTTAAATGGAAAGGGGGGTCGAGTGATACCTTATTTTGAAGGGTTTCCGACCCTGGTTACAACTGCCAAGTTTGAAGCCTCTGCTGTCATTCCCGAAGAAATGGCAGCTTGTCGAAAAAAAAAATATTAATAAATTAACTGCAAGAGTTGGCTGCTTTAAATTTAGGGTATGATGCAGGCTAGTGAAAAGATTTTAATAATAATTACTCCGGACGAGAGGAAAACAAAAATAGTAAATGTAAATTAATGGGGAATTTTTGCTTTTAAGAAATGTTTTCTACAAAGACTAAATTATTTTATGAATTGTTCGAAATGTTCGCCATTTACTCCCTTGCAATGAAACAGACCGTTGCCAAAACGTTTAAGCTAACTTGTCGAATTGTCACTGTACAAAATTTAAAAAAAAATCAGCATTCCATTCTTACTGTTATCATAAAACATCAGCAACAAACAAAATAAAATCACATTGTTATCGTTTATTTAGTGTCAAGCATTCATGCGTGTATTACAGTTTGTTCATTTTATTTAAAATTTATTTTGTCTGAAAGTGTTAAAAGACGAAAGTTTCTAACAATTGCCTATGAGGTTTACGATACAAGAGAGAATCGAAATTATTGTTCTTTACATTAGAAACAATAATTGTGCGAGAGCTGCAGCTGTAAGTTTTAATGAATCTCATCCCGAACATTCTTTGACTCATAGAAGTGTATTACAACTGTGGAACAAATTTTTCGAAACCGGCTCAGTTGTCAATAAAAAGCATGAAAGAGTAAGACCAATAAGAAATGAAAATGTTGAGGTTGCAGTCCTTGGCCATGTTGCTATGGTCCCAAGTAACTCCATCAGAGAAACAGCTGCAATATCAGGAGTCTCCCGAAGCAGTGTTCACCGGATTCTAAAATCCCATAAGTTTCGACCCTTTAAATATCAATTGCTTCACGAAATGAACGAAGATGACTTTGATCGCAGAGTGGAGTTTTGTGAGAATATTTCTGAAAAATTAAACAACCATACCATTTCATTGTACAATATTTGTTTTTCTGACGAAGCCACATTTTACTTAAATGGAGAAGTAAACCGTCACAACTGCAGGTATTGGAGCGACAGCAACCTTTAAAAGTAAACGTGTGGGCGGGAATTCTGGGCAATCACGTTGTTGGACCTTTTCTCATAGAAGGCAATTTAAATGGTGAAAGTTATTTAAATTTACTTGAAAATGCCATCGATCCGCCGATTACTGAGAATCTAGAAAACGACCAGGATTTAGCTGAAGATCAGATATTCTTTCAACAAGATGGAGCACCTCCTCACTACGCTCGTCCGGTAAGAGATTTTCTCGATAATACTTTTCCCGATCACTGGATTGGAAGAAGAGGTCTCATCGAATGGCCGGCACGATCACCTGATTTGACGCCGTTGGACTTCTTTCTTTGGGGACACTTGAAAACAAAGATTTTTAAGGTGCAGCCAGAATCACTTGAGGATTTAAAACAGCGAATAGTAGCTGAATGCCGTCAGTTAACACCTGAAACATTTCAAAATGTTCGAGAGGAATTCGAGGCTCGTCTGTATCATTGCATGGAAGTAAATGGCGAACATTTCGAACAATTCATAAAATAATTTAGTCTTTGTAGAAAACATTTCTTAAACGCAAAAATTCCCCATTAATTTACATTTACTATTTTTATTTTCCTCTCCTCCGGAATAATTATTATTAAAATCTTTTCACTAGCTTGCATCATTCCCTAAATTTAAAGCAGCCAACTCTTGCAGTTAATTTATTAATATTTTTTTTTGAACAAGCTGCCATTTCTTCGGGAATGACAGCAGAGGCTTCAAACTTGGCAGTTGTAACCAGGGTCGGAAACCCTTCAAAATAAGGTATCACTCGACCCCCCTTTTTGTTTAACATTTTGGGGGTGAATCTCACCCCCGCTCAGAGGGTGATGTTGCGAAATTGAAAATAGGCGCAAAATGTTTCCCCCTCAAAAGCAAAATCGACGGGTCCGAGCGTTTTATTTTTTTTTGTCTTGGCGACTTGTTATTTGGGGTGGATACTTTTAGTTGGGACACCCTGTATATATATATATATATATATATATATATATATATATATATATATATATATATATATATATGCATTGAACTAAATAGGTCATACTTCACTATTCCTAATAAACGGAAATATTCATAACAAGGGAAGTTATATATAAAGGTAATTTACCGATTTTTTATATATTTTACCTTTCATATATATATATATATATATATATATATAAATTAATGCCTTAAATAAAGGCAAAACGTTTTTAAAGGCTTTGATGGAGAGAAAAATAAAAGTTGTACGCAATTTCGCATTCATATATTATCCGGTAAATGCTCGTCGAACAAAGAGTTTTTCAGCGGTATTTTCTTTAAGTGTTTCCTGTATACTTTCTAACTCCGTGGCAAGGGCGAGCTCTCGTTAAAAAAGTTGTGTCATAAAAGAACTATGCCAGGGGTCACGGTTTATGAAGCTTGAAAAAAGCCATATCACCCTCGAAAATAAGTTCTTTGCTACGAAAACACTTTTTGCCCGGTTTCACTGCATCCTTAGGCTGGATAAAAGTCTTTTGATATATCTGAAGTTGTTAGGCCTACACGTTGGTACTTTTTCTTTTATCTATATATGCCGTAAATACATATCCAACATAATATAGTTACTAGGGCTTCGATTCAGAGAACCTTATTAAGCAAAGAAAAAAAATTCTGTCCCACGATATTTTGACGCATTTTAACTCTTTATTACTTGAAACCAGTTTGATGCAAGGAAACGAAACGTGACAGAAAAAACTTGACTTTATATTCGCGATTAGGACCCCAAAATCCACCGTCCTGAACCTGCCGCTCCCAGTCATAGAGGCCCTTACAACACCAATAAATGAATTTTTAATAAAGGGTATATTCCCTGAATGCCTTAAAACAGCTATAATTATTCCTCTTTATAAAGGGATCGAAAAAACTAACTCTTGCAATTATCGCTCAATTGCTCTACTACCAGTGCTATCAAAAATAATTGAAAGGTTACTGAGGAATCATTTTATGCCATTTCTCCTTAAACATCAGATAATATCCCTGGATCAGTTATCCAGCAAGTGCACCAGTGACGCCAATGTCTCATTGCTTAGCGACATCTACTTGTCTCTCAATAACAACCACCCCACCGCCTCAGTTTTTTTCAGACTATACAAAAGCCTTTGACTGTGTTAATCATGAAATTTTGATAAGCAAGTTGAATATTTATAAAATCCGTGATATTTCTTTAAAGTGGTTTAAATCTTATCTCGGGAATAGGCAACAATTTGCAAGGGCAAATGGTTCTGATTCTGATTGTAAATTGATTAGAAGTGGAGTCCTTCAAGGTTCGGTCTTGGTACCTATTCTTTTTATTGTTATACATTAATGATATCGCCAACCTAAAAATTAATGAAAAAATCTCTCTCTTTGCTGACGACATAAGCATAACATTAAGTGATTTTAATACAAAGTCTTTACATTCTAATATTTCCAACGACTTTGTTATGATTAAGGCTTGGTCCGATTTCAATCTGCTTTGCTTCAATGTAGATAAAACAGTGGCCTTATCTTATAAGGGGACTCTACAACCACTTCAGCTACTTAACAGCAATATTAAATACGTTGAGTCGGTTAAATTCCTGGGTTTGAATATAAATAACAACCTAAAATGGTCTAAGCATATTGACATCTTAACTAAAAAACTTTCTACTGCCTGCTTTGCCATTCGATCAGTTTCAAAAAACTGGACGTGTCTTCTGCCAGACTTATTTATTTCTCTCTAATCGAATCTCATCTCCGTTATGGCCTTCCCTTTTGGGGCTGTTGTACCACCGAGCAATTTCTTCGCATTTTTAGGCTTCAAAAGAGAGCAATGCTGCACTGCCAATACTATTTCAAAAAACATTAAATATTAACACTTACTGCATTATTTATTTTAGAAATCGTCTGTTTGATAAGAAAACATATAAGCACATTCCCTGAAAGGCCACAACAAGTATATCCTCCATTCTTTCCACAGAATTAATAAAAAAATCAATTATTTACATAAAACGTTACAATCATCTTCCAGAACATTTAAAAACAATCCCTATGTTTGCAAAAAAACCAAAGCGTACCTCATTGAAAGACTTTTTTTACTGCGTTAATGATTTTTATAACGAATAAGTCTCATTAAAATGTTTTTTCTTTGCCTGTTTACTCTTTGGGTGTCATGTTGCTGCATAGCATTTGAAAATATTTTATATGGAATGAACTGTCTGTTAGTCCGTTA
This sequence comes from Kuschelorhynchus macadamiae, assembly GCA_030620095.1. Classification (NCBI taxonomy): domain Eukaryota; kingdom Metazoa; phylum Arthropoda; class Insecta; order Coleoptera; family Curculionidae; genus Kuschelorhynchus; species Kuschelorhynchus macadamiae. The sequence goes on from JAUTXW010005440.1 coordinate 921,859, forward strand.
ATATTAATTATTTTTGTTCCATATTAGATTAAAGTTTTTCTTTTTTTCTAATACACTTTAATTACTATATTAGTTCAGTACACTTTTTGTTTAACTTCACTTATTTTGCTTGTATAACGATACCACAATAGAGTTTACGGTCGCGTAATTTTAATTTCAATGTCATTGAAATTATTCAGCTGGCATATGTATTGTTTATTTCCTTTTGTTAGGTCACCTGGATTCATTAACCGCTTTAGGGCAATGTTCCGAATAAAAGGAATGTTATATTTACAATTTATGTTTTTGCATTGACCTATCAAAAAATATGCTTTTTTTCGATTAATATTTCGTTTTTTCATTGTTTCGTTTTTTTTATTTAAGGTAAATTTCGCTTTGTCCATAAAATTGTAATAATTTTCCTGCGACTTTTGCTTGTTTGTTTATATACCAAAAATTATCAAAATTGGCGATAGTGTAAAAAAAGTAAAAAAAAACAAAACTTTTTTCTGTTGTTTTGAGTTTTTTTTATTTGTATATCATTAAATTTACTTGTTATAAAGTAAACGTTACGTTTGCTACAGAGAAAGCGACTTCTTGTAAACATGCTTACGTGTAAGTTTGGCAACATTGTAAGATAGCCTTTCTTAAAACTGTCATAATAAGGAGTTTTCACATCGAAATTCAGTGAAAATGTTAAACTGTTATGTTTTTTTTTTCAATAGAAAGATTTAAATTAGTTGAAAGAAGATAAACTTTATATTTTATTTTCAAAAAATATCAAACTCTGTTGGTATAATTATTGTTTACAAGACCCAAACAAAAATACTTCAAATAGGAAAATTAAACAATTTAGAACAAACAGAAATATTTTTATGGCATACATAAATAGATTAAAGTTCTGGAGCTTACTTTAAAATGATCCTTACATCATAAAAGCAAGCTTTTGAATTTTGAAAATTTTTTACTAATTACTTCAAACCATGATTTCTATTTTCAACAATTTTTCTAGCGAGTTTGAGGATTTATTTTTGCAATGTTCTACAATAACTTCTATATTCTTCAAATTGAAGTTAACAGTTGACGTTGCTTTCGAATTTCGAAAAATTGTAGTACTTAATTTTTTCCGATGACACTACGCGACCTGATGAAGGTACAGAAGGTTCAAGTGCATAATCTTAGTACCCGTCCCGCTATCTTACCATTTTAAGTTGGGCACTGCAAAAATCAAAATTGCCTCTCTTTTCTACATTATACTGATTTAATTACCCTTCAAAAACAAGTTGACTCAATTAATATTCAATATCAAAGAAGAATGTTAATTGAGTCAGAAGTCAGAAGAAACAATAAATAGTTTTTCTGACACACATCGACTTCCCTTATATGAAGCATATAAACCCTTAAATTACGAAGTAAACGTAGTTACACAAAAAATTAATTTTCTTTTACCTAATAAAAGATCCAAAAGAGGTCTAATAATTAATGCTCCAGGTCAGGGGTGCTCAAACGGTCGATCGCGATCGACCAGTCGATCGCGAGTGCTTTTTGAGTAGATCTCGAGAAGAAAACATTTTTTAATAAGTAGGTACTTAACTAAACTACAAAAATTTATTACGTAATAAAATAACACTCTGCTAGCGGCAAAAGGCGGCTTTATCAAAGGAACGCGCGGTACTTGTCAAAGAAAACCGGCGTTTTTTATTCTTGCCGCTTTTCTAGAAATTTCGGGCGGCGCGTTTGACGGGAACATTCGAGACTTTCGTTCACGCCCATATAAATGTTGCGCCTGCAGAAATTGGAGTCATTCTGAATTGCAACTTAAAGGCTTTATTACGTCGGTAGAAAATAAATAGTACAAAATGAGTGCAGCGAAGAAATCTAAAACGTATCATTTTAATAACGATTGGGGGGAAGAATTTTTGTTTTATATGGTGAAGGATAAGTGCATTTATCTTATTTGCCGTGCGTCAGTTGCAATACCTAAGAGTGGTAACTTAGAGAGGCATCATAAAACGGTTCATAAAAACTATGAAAATGATTTTCCGCCACAGAGTGAATTAAGAAAACGAACAGTACGTGATTTGATATCTTGTTTGAAAAAAGAACAAACCATGTTCTCAAGACCAGCCAAACAATCAAAAGCTGCTACGATCGCGTAATTTAAAATATCTCATATATTGGCGAAACACAAGAAACCATTCGAAGATGGATCGGTTGTGAAGGAAGCATTTATTGAAGCGGGTGAGACTTTATTTGGAGATTTTAAAAATAAAACAGAAATCATGTCTGCTATTAGAGAACTTCAGTTATCTCGTCTGACTGTTACAAGGCGTATTGAAGTCATGAGTCAGGATATGGCAGATAAACTAAAAAATGATATCATGGAATGTACATACTTTTCTTAACAGTTCGACGAATCCACCGATATGACAGACACTGGCTAGCTGTGTATTTTTATTCGGATGGTATTCAATGACATGTTGGTTAAGGAAGAATTTTTGACAATCATTCCTCTAAAGGGGAAGACACGTGGCGAAGATATATATGACGTTTTCTTCAATTTTGTAAAAAACTACAAGCTACCAATATATAAATTAGTGTGCATTACAACCGATGGAGCACCAGCAATGACTGGAAACAAAAACGGTTTTGTGGCATTGTGTCGAGCTAATGAAGATTTCCCTCCATTTTTTTCAATCCGTTGCATTATACATCAACAAGTTTTGTATTCAAAACTTTTAAACACGGAGGAAATTATGGGCATTGCAACAAAAATTGTGAATTCCATCCGTGCACGTAGCTTGCAACGGCGGCTCTTTAAGTTGCAGTTGGAAGATAGGGAGTCAGCTGAACACACCGATTTAGTTCTTCACACGAACGTCAGGTGGTTGAGTAGCGGAAAATTCTTAGAAAGGTTTCAAGAATTATTGCCCGAAATGACAGCTTTTCTATACAAAAGGGGTGATGACACTCAGATGTTGAAAAACGAAAAATTGCTGACTGATTTGGCATTTTTGACTGACATCACAATGCACTTAAACACCATTAACTTGGGGCTTCAAGGCAAAGGAAAAATTGTTATTGAGATGATTAGCGCAGTAAACGCATTCAAAAGTAAATTGCAACTTATGATAGATCAACTGAAAAGAAAGGATCTGAAACATTTTCCGTCTTTGAAAGCAAGGATACCTCAGTTGAATTATGATACGTATGAGGCTGAATTATCAAATAATTTGGGACAATTCGAAATGCGTTTTATGATTGTAGTAAATTGGCAAATGTAGCATCATTTATGAGTTATCCTTTTTCATGTAAAAACATTGAGGAATTAGCTACTGAAATAGCAAGTCAGTTTAATATGAATTCATATTCTGTTGAAAATGAGTTGGTGCAGATTAGATCAGATATACATCTCAACGCTACAGCATCTGATACAAATTTCTGGTGTTTTATATCTAAAGATAAATATCCGAATCTAAGGCAAATCGCCCTTCAACTGACAGCAATGTTTGGGTCAACTTACTTGTGCGAGTCTGCATTTTCTGAAATGAAGATAATTAAGTCAAAATATCGCAATCGACTAACTGACGATCATATGCCATCATGCTTGCGATTAGTACTCAGTGGTTACGTACCATCTTATGAAAAGTATGCTGAGGACATGCAGTGTCACGCTTCAACATCCAAAGTCACTCCTTAGTTAAGTTTAACACCATATGTAACTCTTTTGTTTTGTAACAACCAATAAACTCGCAATTTTGAATAACTATGAGTTTTTTCATTGATATTGTAGAGAAGAACCCAACTAAACCTAACCCAAACCTTGACTAGAATAATGTATATTGTGCGGAAAGCTAATATCTATATATGCTACGGTACACCCTACCTAGGTAGGTAGGTAGGTAGGTAGGGTGTATGTATCGTGTATGTACGACAACCCTGCATCACACATACTTGCAGCCTCTCAGAGTCTATCGTAAGTAGTCTAAAAATATTGAGGTAGATCGTCAGCAGTTCAAGTTTGAGCACCCCTGCTCTAGGTTCATTTTTTTAATATATTACAGGAAAACTACATAAAAAAGACGCAAAAGAAATTCACTTATAACTCGAAAATTAATCAAAATAAAATAATACAAAAGGTAACCAAACAAATTTAACCAACTTCTAATTTAATGCAAAGTATTAATAGTACTACATCAGTCGTTCCAAATGATCAAAAATCAATTGAGAATAAAATTAATGAAATAACTGAAGATCTAAAACAAACAAAATTCAATAACGTGCATTATTTAGAAATACACGAAATGTTAGATCAGATTAAACTTAACTTAGATTCCTTATTAAATTTTCTAAACGATATAGAAAACGCTATAAGTTTTCCTGTTCTTAAAACTCTACATCGAAATATAATATCTATAATAAAAAAAATGGACTACCTAATATAAAAAACTATACTACCTACATATACAGTTTGATACAGTTCTACTTTATAAAAAGTTTCTGTTTAAAAAATTATCAAGTGTTGTTTGTCTTAAACTAGTTAATTTATTTTTAATAATTTGAGATTCCATTTTAGGCGCAACTCTGAGATTTTTTCCCCTAAAACTCCAGATAACATACAAAAGTTTTCAATATCCCTTAACGTTTTATATGCTTCCTTAGTGTTCTTATAATTTCTAATAATAATTTCTTCATCATCACTGTTAGATGAAATCGGACCGTTCTCACTATTTTGAAATTCACTGATGCACTCACGTTCACTTATGTTAGGATTTTCCGTAAATAAACTTTCTTAAATTTCTGAATATGAAGTTAAGTCGGAAGAGAATACATTGATGTTTCTACACAATTCCGATAATGGCGCATCATCTTCACTATCGTAGTCAACGTTTTCCTAGAGAATTTCTTCGAATCCAGCTTTGCTGAAGCAGTTATTGATGATCATGTATTCGACTTTTTTCCGTGCAGCAATAATCCAAATCAAGGCACTTACAACATTTATGGGTTTCTCCAATTGTTCGGTAGATTCAGAATACTCCATGGATGACAAAAGTCGCTTGAATAAAAACTTTCTGTAGTGGTTTTTAAAATTTTGAATCACGCCCTGGTCCAATGGTTGGCAATGTGATGTAATGTAATTTGGCGGTAAAAAAATTATTTTAACTTTTTTAACTCCAGTGTTGGATGAGATGCAGCATTATGCAAAAATAAAAGTGCATTTCGGTTTTGCCTTTGCATTTCTTGGTCAAATTTCATCAACCAATCCGACGTTATATCCCTTGTCATCCACGCTTCCTTGTTATAGTGGCAAGTGGCAATTTTTCCACGCTTGGTCCTTTAAAACTTTTTCCAATCACCGGTGCATTTTCTTTTTCACAATTTATAGCGGAGCTAAGTAAAATAGTGAGTCTCTCCTTGGAAGCTTTCCGCCAGCACATGTTTCGCCTTTTAAAGAAAACGTTTTATTTGGCAAGGCGCAGAAAAAGAGTCCCGTTTCATCGACGTTATAAATGTCTCTCGGTGCGTAAATTTTGATAATAGCACATAGTTTTGTCCGCCAATCAGTTACCTGTATCAAGTCTACAGCCGCTGCTTCGCCACAGATGGATTTGAAAGAGATATTATGACGTTGAGAGAACTCTATCCATTTGATCCTTTAAAACTATCAACTTTTAGATACTTCGCGATGTCTTGTGATTTTTCCTTTATTATTGTACCGGATATTGGAATATTTTTGGAGCGTACTTTACAAAACCAGTCGTAGACAATCTGGTCTATGGCAGCACCCTCAGTTTTCGCAAATTTCTTTTTCTCTTTCATGTTTCCGATCTCGGCGAATCGTTTGTTAAGATCGCTTTTGTTTCTTAAAATATCACTAATTTGAGATTTTCCTACACAGAATTTTTCGGCTAATACTCACAAAAACAAACACTAACTTTGTTTTTTCCGTGTACTGGATTATTTCAACTTTTTCTTGAAGACTCAAAAACTTTCTTTTGTTTGAAGACATATTGATGGCAACAGAGTAACATCAAAACTAAGACATTCTATTGATGAAGACTGCATTTTATACAAATAAGGTGATCTATTTATTATGCAATTCACCGCAATTACCTACAAGCCAGACAGCACAAGCCATCCTATTGTTAAACTAGTGCTATTGACAATGGGTAGGCGCCGCGCCATTTATTAGCATAGATCTAAATAGTGCCCATAATATGCAATAAAAATACCGGCATTAAAAGTGGGGCTTTCAAAAATTATCTGAACATCTGTCTGAGGAAGTAAATTTTACTGTTTTTATTAAAAATGTTCCAAATTTTATTGTCCGTGTCCGTTGTCAAGAGGGTTTAATCCACAGGAATCCATATACTGACGGTCGGTGACTTCAAAATTGTCCATTCAGCAGAGGTGTCCATTGTTCGGAGGTGTCCGTTAAGGGGCTTTCACTGTAATGAAAAATTTGCGCCCTCATATAGTATCTACTTTCATTTTAGAAAATAAAAAAAATCTTGATAACCGAATTAGAGCACGTGATTTTAATTGACATTACTAAAACAGGACTTCTTTTATTTAATTTGCATAAAGGAAAACGCCGAATTTCGGTCAGGTATTGATTAAACACTCCCAAAATAAATTGGCAATAAATCGCATGCTTAAGATACTATTTCTGATAAAAGCGAGTTTTCACACGAAACCTATGTCAGACGGTAAATTATCTCTATTGTTGTCTGTATTTATCCAATAATGTATGAAGGCTATATAAATAAATAAAGAAATTCCGTAAAAAGTTAAAACATAAAATTATTTGATAAAAAATTCTAATTTCATATTTCCTTGTATATTCATTTTATTTAGATTTTTATAAAGCAATATTAAATATAAACAAAATTAGTAATATGGAATTCCTAATAAAAATGCCTGGACAAACATTACACGAAAATTCTAATATATTAATTTGAAAATCCCATATAATTGCACACATTTACTTACCTAATAATGCTAAGCTAATTTCTTTCGATCTAAAACATTTGTGTCCTTGTGTAGTTCAATCTTTATTAATAAAAAACAAGGGTAATTACATCATTATGCAAGACATTCTAGAGCTACTCAAAACATGTCTTAACCAAAACTATTTCTTTTTCATAATTTAATAATTTTTAGTACACCAGTAGAGAAGGTCTGATTATGGGAAGTCTGTTAAGCCCCATACTCGCAGAGATTTTCATGGTTAACATGGACCAATTGATTCATAAGCATACATTGAGTAATAAATGCGTCTATTGGTATCGTTATGTGGATGACAATATTACTTGTTTTACAGGGACAAGCAGACAACTAAACCCATTTTTAGACTGTTTGAATTCAACAAGAATATTAAATTCGGGTTAGACGTGAAGACGATTAACTTCCTAGATTTAACAATCAAGAGAAAATTGCATAAACATGCATTTCAAATTTACCATAAACCATCACATAGTAATAATACTGTCACCCATTACAAGTGTTCACTTCCCATAGGACACAAATTAGCAGCGTTTCACAGTATGATCCATATATTGTGCAATATGGAGACTAATACTTTTAATAAGTTGATTTTAGAAGTTTACAGATTATATATATTATGTAAAACGGAAGCTTTCACGGCTTGTTCATTCAGTGTTCAGATCTCGTGGAGTAAAGATCCCTGAGGATGCCTCGTGCAATCGAAGGCGAAACGTCGGATAGTAATTCCAATTTGACACCGTCTAATCCCGAGAACCACGATTTCATATATATATATTATGACTTTTATGTCAATTTCCTTCATGGTAACACCTTTTAAGTAACCTAATCATATCTAAGATTACCTAAGGTAACTAGGAAAAATCCAGGAACATCACCTTACTACAGCTTCCCCTTTATAAAGAAAAGATGGATAACCTTACAAAAATATAAATTTGTTAGTCAAACAAATAAAATTCTGAAAATAAATAAAATTGAAATAAAATAATTAAATTTCATTATTTTAATATCTTTTGATGTAAGCTCATTGTTTCCTAGTGTACTGGGTGTTTCAAATTCGATGCTCATCATGGGGATCTTCTAAACCGTAAGAGCTAGATGGGTAGTTTAAATTTGGCAAAGTTGCGCATTTTAGAGCCCAATCGAATGCCGCTGAGAAAATAAAAATATTCCGAACCATTTCGAAGAAATCCGAAAAAAACCGAAATTGACGATTTTTGAATTTATTTTTTTGCGACTTTTATTTTGGCAGATAAAAAAAAACTAAGACCACATTCTTATTGTAGTTTTTTCTCCTCTACAAAATGGCGTTGTCAGATTTTTAATCCGACGTTTCGTCCTTCGTGGCCCATTATCAACTTTCTAAATTTAAATACGGACCTGGATTTTTTTTTTACTTTTTTAAAAGCATTTTTAATTCTGATTAAAATGATATGTAACACGTGTGTGAAATAGTTTTAGATAGTGGAAAAAAAGCTAATTAATAATATAAAATAAGGTGGCCATGGATTTTTCTCAAGTATTTCATTAAATTTAATAATTTTATAATATTGTTAATCTAGTTTACTTTATAAAAAAAATAGTAACAAAGAAAAAAATTACCTATTTTTAAAATAAAATAGTAACAAAAGTCTAATAGTAACAATTTATTTTATGTTAATAAATAAAAATAATGATTTAAATGAGGTGTTCAAACAAATTTCCTTGTTGTTGGATGCACATTTGAATGCGCGCAGGAACTTTATTTATAGCTCGCTGGATCATGCGGCCTGGCACTCTCTCCATTGTGCGTTCTAACGATTGTCTTAAAAGATTAATGTCGTTTGGTGGAGTTTTATAAACCAAGTCTTTTAGATGACCCCACAGAAAAAAGTCATGGGGAGCCAAGTCCGGGCTTCTCGCTGGCCATAAAACAACTCCTCTATTACCTATCCATTTTCCAGGGAAAACTGTATTTAGGTAATTGGTGACGATACCCGCGTTATGAGCTGGAGCTCCGTCCTGTTGCCACCACAGCTGCTGCAGTTCATTAAGCGGGTAGTCGTCAAGAAAGTCTAATATAGGACCTGTGAGCATCTCCAGGTAGCGCTGACCTGTTAGGGCTCCTTCAAACAAAATGGGCCCTAACAGTCTGTTCCGACACAGTCCACTCCATAAATTAATAGAGTTTCTACCTTGGCCCCGGATTGGTATGTTCTCGCGAGGATTATTGATAGACCACACATGCTCGTTGTGTCTATTAAACATTCCACACGAGCTAAATGAGGATTCGTCAGTCCAAATGATCTTGTTTGTAATATCCGGATCTTCTTGCAATGCCAAATTAAGCCAATTACAAAAATTTAGTCGCCTTTCTGGATCACCGGGCATCAAAAACTGACTTGTGTGGATTTTAAAGGGCCTATAATGGGCGGCTTTTAATGTTCTCCACACTTTCACGTGGGGCATATTATTTAAATCCCTGCCAATCTGCCTGGTCGAAATTCTTGGATTTTCATTAACCTAGAATCAAATTAATCAAATCAATCAAAATTAAAGCTAGCCATTGTTGTAAACGAATAGGTATCTTTTGCTTGAATTCATTGCGAACATTGCCGTTCCAGGATAATAAACTTACAGAATTTAACACAGCGTTTACTTCTTCTTCAGTAGTCCGCAATCCATAATTATTTCTTTTCTTAGCAAAATTTCCTTCATGTCGTAATTGCCTTTCAATTCTGTTAAAAATTGTATAATGCGGCTGGGGCCGTTCGGGGTACTCAATCAAATATCTTTCACTTGCGGCTATGCTGTTTCGATTCTCAAGGTAGTAAATACGAAGCATATCACATTTATCTGAATTTGAAAATATCATTTTTCTTTTAAAAAGTAGACTTTTTAATAAAATTATTAAATTATTGATAATATTTGAAAATGGTTTCCAAGCGCAAGAAAAATAAGAATCATAAATGTCAGAAATCCATGGCCACCTTATTTTATATTATTAATTAGCTTTTTTTCCACTATCTAAAACTATTTCACACACGTGTTACATATCATTTTAATCAGAATTAAAAATGCTTTTAAAAAAGTAAAAAAAAAATCCAGGTCCGTATTTAAATTTAGAAAGTTGATGATAGGCCACGAAGGACGAAACGTCGGATTAAAAATCTGACAACGCCATTTTGTAGAGGAGAAAAAACTACAATAAGAATGTGGTCTTAGTTTTTTTTTATCTGCCAAAATAAAGTCGCAAAAAAATAAATTCAAAAATCGTCAATTTCGGTTTTTTTCGGATTTCTTCGAAATGGTTCGGAATATTTTTATTTTCTCAGCGGCATTCGATTGGGCTCTAAAATGCGCAACTTTGCCAAATTTAAACTACCCATCTAGCTCTTACGTTAGAGTACCTAAAGGAACTAGGTACTCGAATTCAATAATTTCAAGAAAGAAATTATTGATGAATACTTGATTCTCACACATATGAATCAAAATTTTTTTCAGTTCAACAATAAAAATTATAAACAACTTGAGGGAACTGAGCTGGGCATTTGCTTATCTCCGTTCCTTGCAAATTTGTTAATGGGTAGATTAGAAACCTAATTCAAAAAAGAACTCAGGCATTTCCCAAGCGTGTGGTTTAGATACGTACACGATATATTTGTTATTTTTTATACTAAAACAGAAATTTTTGACACTTTCTTAGAAACATTAAACAATAAATATCCTTCCATTAATTTTACGTACAGGGTGATCAGTTAAGGGTAGCGAGCGGCCATATCTCATAAGATATTGGTCGTATAGATTTGAGAAAAAAAAAATCGTAATAAAAGTCGCCAAGAGAAATTGCTGAAAATTATTTTCGAGTTTGTCAAACGTCCGCAAGAGGGCGTAACAACCAACACCAAGTAGAAAAATGGGGTTTTTATAGAATTTTGCCTAATGAAAATATATCGGTGATATCATTTTCATATTTAGTGATCATTTCCCTACACTTTTTGTCTAAAATGTTTTTCTATATATCAAAATAAAGCGGTGGGAGAAGTTCAATTGTTTTTTCAAACAAACCAAGATGTCTCCCGTTTCTTTTGATCGATTTTAGCAAACTTAGGTTCATATGAAAGAGCATAATTTGCACTACAAAACGTTTATTTGGTTTTGAATTTTTGACTTTTGCTGGCGTCGCTAAATGGCGTTAACTGAATTAGTAGCATATTTTTTAGTTTTTTTCAAAAAAATCAAATGTAATGGTATATTCATTTTTACATATTTTAAAAGGGGATAAATTTCTCTATAATTTAATGAAAATAATTTATCATCTACCTTTTTTTGAACCGTTGATATTGACCAAATAATATTATTTTATTTTATTAAAAAATGGCATGCCACTGCTTTTTGTCAAAATAAAAATCATTTTCGTAACACTTATTAGTTGCTAACAAAAAGAACCTCTTGACTTTTGTTCGTTAGACGAACGGTTTTGGATTGAAAAAATAAGATGTTTAACAATGAAAAATCTTAATAAAACTGTCCAACAACAAGAAGACTACCCGACGCACTGCATCACCTGGCTGTAAGTGCTGCACGAGCCTAAATTTGTATGGGTGGTATTTGTGCTTTTTTAGAATTTCTTGAACTCTAGTTTTTGGAATCCTTATGCTCTTTTCACTGGCCCTACAAGAGTTTGTAGGGTAAGCTTCTGCATTAGCCAAAACCGTAATTTCCTTCGTACGAGGTTTGATAAATGATCCGTGATTAAGTAAATTCTTTTTTATCCGATAAAAAGTGGATCTATTAGGTTGTCTCCTTTCTGGATACTTAAATAAAAATTAAGCAATAGTATTTCAACATACCTAAAAATTAACTATTTACCTATTTAACTAAACCTGTTAAAATACATCTCAGAAGCCGCTTCAACATTTTCATTACTTAATATAAAACAAGCTAACATATCGTACTTTTCCTAATGTTCGAAAGTTTGGTTTTCTTCCATAATAATACAAATATATTTTTACACAAAAAATAAATACAAAAAACTCGCGCTATATTTTATATACGCGTACAAAATTGGGAAATGTCATTTGCTTCCAAGAAAACAAAAGAAAACGGCATCGTTTTGCATGGCCTACTGCAAAATTTGGGATGATAATTATAAAAATTAGGATTTTTGTTGTTGTTTATTAAAATAGACCCATACTATTATATATTTTTGAGAAGCTTTTAAAAGGACAAATCAATTTCTGGACAAATATACAGGGTGTCCCATTTAAAAAACACAACTTTGGGTCATATCCAAAAAATAACAACTCAAATGAAAAATATGACTACGCCACTGGATCCAGCGTAAAAAACTGCATAAGCAGCAATTTTTCCCTTTGCGTTAAGTTAAAGGATAACCGAGATACAAGGGGTGTCCCAAAATGCAAAATTTTCTATTTCGCCCTGTATCTCATAAACGAAGGAGTCTATGAAAATTTTGTTTACGGCTTCATGAGTTTCACAAAAAATTAGCTCAGGTTCGTGAAAACCGCAAGGCTCTATCTTTAAAAATAAGCGAGATACCCTGCTTTTGCAATCAAATCCGGACACCCTGTACACACTGTTTCTTCATAATAATTAATTTTGGAAACCTACGAAAAGTTACACCTGGCAAGTGATTTTTGTAACTATTTTTGCAATTACACACAGCACACATATTCCCAGACATTGTTTTTTGTTATGTAGACTTCTGCAGAAGAAAATATATCAATTATAAAAGAAGTTTTAATTCTTTCCTTAGCTAATTACGTTTCACTATTCACGAACAACACACTTTTTCAAACTTGTGTGACCTATTACCGCTTGTAAAAACTAAAGAATATTGAGAAAACAATGCTTAAAATTTCTATTACAGAGTGATGTAATTAATACTAAATCTTTAGCCTGACAAGGCCGGAGTACGTCACTCACCCGGTCATTGACCTTTGCGGTGGGCGGGAAATGGCGAACGGTACGCTTACAAGAGGTAATTATCTTGTGTGGTTTATGATTCTTGGTTCAAGCTATTCTATTCGTGCAATTACCAATGATATGACATTTGTTTTGGCAGTCTGACGTATCCGTTCACAGCCACCTTAGATCAATAATTGCTTTTTGTTGCAGTTGGCTTGATTTTTTGTTGGTTTGTAGAACTTTCACCATCAATATTTCAAAAATTATTAGGTTTAGATATAGAGAGTATTAATAAACATTACTCAAAAAAGTTGGGAAATTATTACTTTCATAGTTACAATAATAATAGCTATTAAAATTAATAAAATTATTAATGCTTAAAGGTCAATCTTTGCAGTATTTCCGAACAGACCGCAAGTCACATTACTTTGATATTGAGAGAAAGGACTAGTGACATAAACTTAAAAAATCATGACAGTTTTGTTTTACATTCAACTAATTTTGGTTAAAACGATAAATTATTCAATAAATTTAATACATTCAACTGCCATTTTCTTGATAACTATCAGAGATAAGAAGGAACATATAACACGTTTTCTAGTTAGAATTTTGTGTAGAATTCAAATTCTGAAGAATATACAGGGTGTTCCATTTAAAATATGGAAGTTCATAGTACTTCCGGTCAAACCGGAATTGACCTAAACATGCTATATCTCGAATCGGTAACTGATTCACCCATACAACTTCCTATAATCTCAAATTGATATATTCACTAATATAGAGAAATAGCAGGCTGGCTAGTAATTTCGTAGTCACCCTGTATCTAAAAAATGGATCATTTAGGTATTTTTATTCGACTAAATTAATATAAACATGTCATACGTGTATCATTACTTGTTTTCCTTAAAACCTTAAATTCAGTGCCTACCCGATAGTATCGATCCGGGTAGTTTTATTGCAATCATTTAGTCAGAACAATTCTACGTGAAATTTTCTTTACTTGCAAGTTTCTATAAATCTCTAGACAGAGTCATAGTAATTGAAAGTCTGTTCACGTACTTTAACATTAAAATAGGAAAGGATTCCGTAATAAACTTTGGTCAGCCAAACTGTAAATATGAACAGCAAAACAAGCTGCTTTGAAATGTAAATAGTCTGTAACTTGTCTGCAGAATATCATTGTCAAAAGTTATTTTGTAATTTAAGTTTAGGAAGTGATAACAAATTCAGTACACGGCGGTTTTTTTATAGTTTGTACATGTATTTTAGTCCATTATAGTTTAATAAAAAAAGTTTAAATAAAAAATGTGTAGATTTTGGGATATCTTATAACATTTTCAAATTTATGTATAATTATTTAGTTTATAGCTACACTAAGACAATTACAAAATTTGGCTAGTTATATAGTTACTGATTTTCACACAGTGTTCTATCACCATCCTGTCCAATAAATCAACGAGTTGAATTTTCCAAATTTACATATCATACACTTTATAAAAGAAAGTTAATAGAATCTATTAATAGGGTGTTACTATTGAATTTTGAATATATAATCAATTTTAGTAACTAATATACTGGCTTTCTTTATTAATGAAAATAACAATTTTTTCGTTTACAACAAAATATTCTGTTTTTTTGGTTTCTTCTTTTAGTCCATTTCCTTCACATGAATTATGATAAACATATTTACTCTTTTCTTTCTTGTAAAATCTCAATTTAACACTTTCAGAACACTTGAACTATTAGAAAGTTTCAGTTTACATAACTTTTTGTTTTCGTCTATCCAAGCTGCTTTTCTTTATGTTAGCTTGGTATGGAATGTTAAACAGACATTTTGCTTTTTTTGCAGTTAAAATATCAAGACTTTTATGTAAATTACATTTTACATACCTCAATATGTTTTATTCACAATTCAATGGATTACATTTTGTAAAGTATTTTCAACTTCTCTAAATTAAGACCAAAGAAATTTGTTTTTGCTTTGTTTATAAATATTCGGAATTTGCCTGCCTTTCTCTTCTGTCACAATGGTTTCATTGTTTTTTTATTTTTTGGTATCCAGCCAGCTTTGACAGTGTCTGATTTTTCATTTAAGTTATAATTTTGGTTCTGCTCAGGAGCAATTTGCCAGCTCTATTCGGGCACACCGAATGTTATCTATTTTTAGTACTGAAAGTATGTCCTAAGTATAATTTCTTTTTAAAGTGCAGTGCTGTTGAAAGCCTAAGGCCTATTTATGGACATCATCTGGCCCTAAATTTTGGTCTCGTTTTGTTTGGTTCCACATTTGATCAACCACGTGGTAAGTCGATTTTCAAATTAGTTTCCTGCTGTGAACTAATTCGCAATTGTCTTTTATAAACAGAATGGTGTCCTGAATTTTGTTTTGGCTGTTGGTCCTCTAGAAGCCTTTCTAGATGTCTGGAAATTCCCTTTGTTGGTCACCATTGATGTCGAAGGAGCCGTCTAGATGACTAGAGGTAAGGCAATGTCGTTGAATAGTTTTGTTGTAAATAACTTCTTTTTGCACATTTCCTGTCGATTTTATTTTAAGACAAACAATCGTTTGTAGGGTTTCAGGTTAAGAATTCAAGATATAGTTTTGAGATATAGTTACAAGTTTATAGTGTAATTTTTGGGGTACATAAACCAAGAGTTCTACAATGGTTTTGGAGTTCCTTCCTGTAAGAGTACGAGGAATTAAATCTTAATTTTTATATTTATAAATTTTACATACGGTAGCAGAAAGGAAGTAAGTAACCTATTTTGTGTAAAACAGCTTTGGCGAAATACTTTATATTTTTATAACTCTTTTACTTGCGGCATTGTGGTAAAAGGAAATTCATGAATTTTTGATTCCCTATGCGTATTTCCTATTTGCGTCATGACATTTCGCCAGATGTTCACAGGTTGATGATATAATGGTAATAACGTTCTATCACATTTCAGATATTTGATATATTTTATATTTTTACATAGTGTTTTCTTGATGTATTTATTTTTATTTCTTAACAGCACTTAAATTGTAAAATGTAAACAATATTTTATGTTTCAACTTAATTTATAAAACAACTCTTAAAAAAAAGACAAGAACAAGGCGATCATTAAATTTTGACAGTCTGCACTTTATATAGTGTTTTATTGAAAAGCCCTCCAAATCTTTATTTTGTTTGCGTTTAAATATCAATATAGATTTCTTCCTAATTGAGTCATAGTCAATTAGGTGGCGCCCATTTTAATTTCGTAAGGTGTACCCGAGAACCTGCAACCTACAGCTCTCCGAAAAGGTGACTGGCTGTCGTTCGCATGTATTGGTAAGTTAATAAGGACTTTACGCCATAATCTTTTAATATGACAGAAAACAAAAAAAGCATTATATAATTTATATTTTTCTGAATGGGACACCGTTATTTTTTCTGACGGTAGGAGAGATCTTTTTTTTTCAGATTTCAAATTATACGCACACTGGCAAAGTTTACACTACTAAGTTTAACATCAATTTTCTCTTGAACCCTCTGCTCGATTTCGATCGTTTGTTTTATAAATTGTAGCTTGATCCTTCACGGATACCTCTGATTTCTTACCATTTTTAAACGGCTAGTCATATACTGGGACGGAATTGGAAAGTTAAGATATTTAATAATAATATCCACTATTTGCTAAATAAACATACTCCTATGCATAAGAAAAAAATTAAAGAAAGGCCATTCATACAATGGATTACTCAAACTATTAAATTACTTATAAAATTAAGGGATCCCTCCACAAATATTTAAAAAACAAAACCCCAGCTAATTTACAATACTATCGAGAACTAAGAAATTAAGCACGCTATTATCAGAGATAAGATAGCCTATTTCAATCAACTTTCAATAAAAAAAGGTAAGGAAAAAGGACTAATTCAAAAAAAAATTAATTTAACCCACAATAAAATTAATACTCAACTTTCTGATACAATATCTAATCGAACTGAAATCAACCAACACTTTCTTGCGAGCAGTGACTCAGCGGACACAACTTCGTTAAAGAGATTAATTTATATAACACTAATATACATCCATACATAATCGAAGAACTTAATTTTACCTTGATAGACAATTTAGAACGTATATTAAATAAGATAAATACAAATGCGACAGGACAGGACGGTATTTCAATCACAGACATTAGACATTAGACATAGATGGGGAGCCCGACAAGGGCAGCACTTAGGCTCACTGGGGCCCATTGTGCTATCCTCCCAAGTAGGCGTGTCAGGCCAAGAGCCCACTCCTTTTTAGAAAGGAAAGGACCCTTTCAGGTCGCGCACGTCCCACAAGCTCGGGTTCCACATAGGTGTCACCCAAGCAAAGCAGTCTGGCGTTGACTAAAGCGTCACATCGACAGACTAGATGCTCGGTAGTTTCATCTACCTCAGCACAAAACCTGCAGTATGGATCGTTGTCGGGTCCGATTTTATGCAGGTAATATTTCACTAGCCAGTGTCCAGTTAGGACCCCGGTAATAGTTCTAAGTTGACTTCTGTTTAGGTTTAGAAGTCTATTAGACTCAGAACGGCTATAAGGGCCTGATATGAAGACCTTAGACTGTCTGAGTCCTGCTAGCTCGTGCCATTCAGCACGGAATTCCTCGACAGTGTGATTCTTAATCCTAGCCTTGACAACTGAAGGAGCAATTCCAAGAGCAGGTTCCGGCCCAGTGAAAGCAGTGTTGCTACCTTTCCGAGCCAGCTGATCCGCTCCTTCATTACCCCCAATGCCCTGATGGCCAGGCACCCAAATGAGGCTAACCCTATTGGACTCACACAGCCTCTCTAGGGCTCTCCTGCATTCAAGCGTTAGCAGCGAATTGACTCTGTTCGAGGACAGAGCTTTAATCGCGGCTTGACTATCACAACATATATAGATATGCTTGTCGTGGTATCCTCTGGAGAGGTTTTCCTGTACGCAGTCCAAGATTGCTGTAATCTCAGCCTGATATACAGTCGCAAACCGTCCAAGAGCAAGACTAATTCTTGCCCTGGGACTCTCCCCATAAATTCCCGCCCCAGAACCCTCCTTCATTAGAGAGCCATCTGTAAACCAGACAAGGCCCTTCGGTTTGAGGAAGGATGGAGAGGAATCCCTCCATTGTTCTCTCTCGGGAACAATTACACAAAACCTTTTAGAGGCAATTGAGACCGGAATAATGGCATCTCTCCTTGCTAGGAGAGGGTCTGATCTGATTAGTTCAGTCCAAACTCGCGTATGCCCAAAATTCCAGTCTCTGTGTATCCAACGACCCCAGCCGTTTAAACGAACAGAAGCTTTCCGAGCCTCCTCCTCTACAAGCAAGTGCAGAGGACTTAGTCCCAGAATAGCCTCCATAGATCGGGTCGGTGTGGTTCTTATGGCTCCAGTTATGCCCAGACACGCCAGTCTCTGGAACTTGTCAAGCATCCTTCTGTATGTGGTCTTGCGAGTGGCGGGCCACCACACAAGAGCGCCATAAGTGATCATTGGCCTTATCACTGACGTATAAAGCCAATGCACAATACGAGGTTTTAAACCCCAAGTTGATCCGAAGGACCGTCTGCACGCCCATAGACACGCTGTGGCCCTTTTTGTGATCCTTTCAATATGATCCCTCCAGGTCAGTCGGGAGTCTATTAAGACGCCCAGATATTTTACCGACCCGGAAGGCCTCAGCTTTTTCCCAAAGAGGGTGAGCCTTTCAAGGTCCACTTTTCTCTTATGGGTAAATGGTACCATTTCGGTCTTATCCGGATTAACAGACAGACCGTGTTTTTGGCACCACTTTTCCACCATGGCCAAGGCCCTCTGCATGAGCCTTATAATGGTGTTTGGGAACTTGCCTATTACTATAATGGCAAGATCATCAGCGTAGCTTTGAGCATAAACTCCGCTCTCGTTGAGAGTATGAAGCAGCCCATCCACAACCAGACACCACAAGAGCGGAGAAAGAACTCCGCCCTGCGGACATCCTTTGACCACGGACGAGCATACTGTCACGCCCCCAAGAGAAGATGTTATGATTCTGCTTTCAAGCATGACGCGAACCCACCTAATTACAGCCCTATCCACGCCAAAACTCTCAGCAGCCTCACTAATGGAGTCAAAGGTGGTGTTGTTAAACGCCCCCTCGATATCCAAGAACACACCCAGAGCCATCTCCTTGGAGTAGACCCCCACCTCCAGTCTACTGACTAGACTATGAAGCGCCGTCTCCGTCGACATGGCTGTCCTGTAAGCGTGCTGGAATGGGTGCATGGGATTTCTACCCAGTGCGCCGTTTCTTATATAAGCATCCACGATCTTCTCCATGGTTTTCAAAAGAAAAGAGGATAGACTGATGGGCCTAAAGTCCTTAGCAGTTTCGTAGCAATTACGACCCGGTTTAGGAATAAACGCTACCCGAACCATGCGCCAGCGTTCGGGAATATATCCCAAAGCCAGGCAGGCCCGAAAAAGGCGCAAAAGATGTGGGATCAGTAGTTCCTGACCCTTCTGAAGAAGCGCCGGGAATATTCCATCTGGTCCCGCACTCTTAAATGGGCAAAACGAAGATATTGCCCACTTAATAATGTCTACTGTAACGACCTTAGCGGCCGTTTTCCAGTCAACCGAGCCTGCCCCTACTTGGAGAGCCTGCCCAGTAACCTCATCATTAGATTCCGGACGAGAGCCAGGAAAATGCGTTTCCAGGAGCATTCCTAGAGCCTCCTCTGCAGTGGTAGTATATCCACCGGTCGGAAGCCTTAGAGCCCCCACGCTCTGTCCTCGACCTTTTGAGAGAATCCTTTGAAGTCTAGCGGCTTCCGGAAGATCCTCTAAGCTTTCGCAGTAGGTCCTCCAGGACCCTCTCTTTGAACTGCGTATCAGTTCTTTATACCTGCGTTGAGAATTTCTATGTTCTTCCCAATCATCGCATAGCCCTGTTAAAGAGCCTGCGTGTATCTTTACGAGCCTTTTCAAGATCCAAGTTCCACCAAGGTGTTTTCTTGGTACCTCGATAGGTCCGCAATGCACAATTCTCCTCATAGGAGTCTATTATGGCTTCCTGTATAGAGTTTGCCACCTTTTCCACTTGCCTTACTCTACAGCATGGCATTAGTGGCATATCTAACCGCACTTTAAGCGACTCCACATAGTGAGCCCAGTTGGTTGTCCTCGGGTTTCGAAAACTACTGAGCTCCGTGTCATGCTCAAGGTTTAGCTTAAAAAGGATGTGTCTATGATCCGATAAAGATGGCTCATCAGACACCCTCCATTCCCTAACAACCGGAACCAGCAGAAATGATGTCAGAGTTAGGTCAATAGCCTCCTGCCTTCGTGACGTGACAAAAGTTGGAGTGTTTCCCCGATTTAGAATTTCTAAATCAGTTGTACTGAGGTACTCTAAAAAACTTGCGTCCCTCGAGTTGGTGTCAGTGCTGCCCCACACAACATTGTGTGCATTGGCGTCGCACCCAACAACAAGAGGAAGCCCGTTGTCCCTACAGTATCCTATTAAGTCAATGAGTTCCCTGGTAGGTGGGTCCTCTCTTGAGTCATAGGGAAGATAGGCTGAGCATACTACAATGGGTTTGCGATGCCCTGCCTTATCCTTAAGAATCAGTTTCAGAGCCACTAGGTCCCTGGAACAGAATTCCGGTAGTGACAAGGACTCAATACATCTGTCAACGTAGATGCATGTCCTTGGGATCAGGTGGATGTCCCTTTTATAATGTAGAGAACTTTCTATCTGCCCCAGACCTCGCACATGCCCCTTGTAAACCCTTCCTGTAGGAGGTAGATGTGTGTTTGCCCCACAGCTATGTGACGGCCTATTAATGAGGTCGCCCCTCTGCTGTGCTGCAAGTTACTTTGTAGGAAGAGCACCCCTTTGCCCATTGGAACGAGCTAAGGGTGATCCTCCGTCATCCGGGAAGTTGTGTCCTCCGACCCAGACGCCGCGCTATGCACGCCTATCTGAGACAGAAGCTCAGCAACTTCCTGCTCAGCGTCAGACACGGGGTCTAACCGCTGAGCTGGGTTTGACGGGGAGATAGGTCTCCCCGCTGCTCCGGCTTTGGTGTCGGTGGAAGTTTCAGTCGAAGTTAGAGCCTTTACCTTCGTCTCAAAAGTGACGTGGGAGACCCCAGCATACGACTTAAACTTTTGACGTGACAAGGCCTCAAAGGAAGCCTCATCAATGCCAAACACAAGAATAAGTTTCTGTTTCTCCTCCTTGCGATAGTACGTCCTCCAGAGATTAGTTCTTAGTCCTAGGTTCTGTCTCTGAAGACGTTTTAAAGTCACGCCCGTACTGTCCGGTGGTCCATGGACAACGGCCACAACTTTTATTGTCCTGGGAACGTGTTTCTGAATTCTCAGAAATGCATTATCCCATGGCTTAATGCTTGGAATGGTCTCCTCCAACCAGTTCAGGGACCACTGATCTTCACAATTCACCACAATGGCTCCCTGTTCCATCAGCCGGAAACCGCTGAATCTGGGGAAGGGCCCCTCCACCATGCCGTCTACGACGGCATTGAGAGATGCCAAGACAGCTCGATATTGAGTCTCCGAGATGACCACATCCGGATATGCCTCCGGTATAATGGTCACCCTGAGACCTGCCGCTGCTGCCTGCCCGTATTTTTGGGTCTCTTCTCAGGCTGCTTGCTTTTCTTAGTCCCTGGGGTGCTCCCTTCTGACCTGGGACGTTTAGTCCCCCCCTGAGCCTGAGTGCTAGGCCCTGGCTTGACTGCACCCTGGCCCGAGGTGATACCTCCGAGCCTGAGCCGTCTAGCCCTGGCCTTCTGAGCACCAGACCTGTTCTTTTTCTTAGAACCGCCCGGTGTGTTGCCAGTCCCCTTCATGGAGCCTTGTTGAGTCGTCTCCTTTTGCAAGGAGCCAGCTCTACTAGTCCCCTCGTGGGAGCCCGGTTTCATAGACCCTTCTTCCGAAGGGCCCTTAAAAGGTTTGCTGCAATTTTCCATACAGTTCCCACGAGTAGCTCGGAAAGGTGGTCCACCCCAGCAGAGCCGGCTTACTGAGGTAAGGCTGTGTACTCTGGGAGGTCGCCTGGTATCCCAGAGGCTCCGTTCACGACACCCGATTTGGGCTCGGGTGTCATGCAGCTCTTGGCACGGAAGCGCACACCGTGGCTTGAGCCCTGTGTCCCTCTTAGCTTCAGAGCTCCGGTCTAGGCCAACCATCGATAAGACCTCATGGTCGTAGCCATGGAGTCGTACCAATGAAAGGCCCCCGGAGTCTCTTACTGAGCCTCACCACTGCGTTCAAAGTGTGGACACGCTGGGAGGTATTTCAATCACAGACTTCAAGTTATGTTTACCCTTTGTATAAATTCACTAATCAACATCATTAATAGCTGCACTCTAGAAAATACTTTCCCCAAGATATGGAAAAAAGCATTAGTTATTCTACTTCTTAAGACTGAAGAACCAAAAGAACTTAATGATCTAAGATCTATTAGTATTCTACCGACTGTCTCAAAAATATTAGAAAGGCGCTTGTATAACCAAATAGCCCAATTTACTGATAAATTTAACCTTATTCCTAAGTGTCAGTCTGGCTTTAGGCAAAATTTTAGCACAACTACCAGCCTAGTTAATATCTTAAATGATGCTCGTATCAACGCAGAAAATATGTCAATACATTACTCGATTTCAGCAAAGCATTTGATACTCTGAACCACAATATGTTGCTAGCCAACCTTCATCATTTTGGTTTTTCAGCCAACTCAATTGCATTTTTTTAAAGTGTTAGAAAGAGATAGAATTTGCTGCGTTATTGTTAAAAAGAATTTTGATTTAGATAAGTCTGACTTTCGTTTTTGTCCAATGGCGTGCCGCAAGGCTCAATTTTGTTGCCGATACTCTTCTCGCTTTATGTCGCAGATTTGAACAAATCGGTGATTAACTCAGATTCTTGATAACATATATCAAAACAAAACAAAACAAAAACAAAAGTATGCTTTATTGCCGCAGAAAAATTTTACAATTTTATGGACAAAGCAAAATATACCTAAAATAAGACATATCAAAACATTAATCGAAAAGAATTTCGATAGGTCAATGCTTTTTAAAAATGTAAATTATCAATTTACCAAATCGTAAAACACACGTTAGAATATAACATAACATTGCCGCAAAACAGTTAATGAATCCTAATAACCTTATAAAAGTAAACAAACACACATGTACGAGGTGAATAATTTCGATGACATTGTTATTATACAAATAATTGTGATGTTAAACAGAAGGTATAATGAACTAGTGTAGAATGTATATATATACAAAAAAGAATTAAATTTTGTTTTTAATCCAATACCTAACAAAAATAATTAAGTTTTAAGTGAATGTTCGACAGTTCTTTTCTCTATATGATGATTCTCAAAATTCTATGCTACGAGTTAGGACATGACTCACAAAAGATTTTAGTAAACAAGCGAATTTAGTGACAATTTAAAAATATTTACTCGCTGTAAAAATCATTAACGCTGTAAAATGGTCTCTCAATGAGGTATGCTTTGCTCTCAATGATTTTAAGTGTACTGGCGGATTGTTGTAAAGTTTTATGGCGTTGTAAATAATTGATTTTTTTATTAATTCTGAGGAAGGAATGGGAAGATATATATCATGCCTAGAGTTTCTGGTAGGGTATACATGTTGTGGCCTTTCTGGGAAGGTGTTTATATGTTTTCTCAGCAAACATACCGTTTCCAAAATAAATAATGCAGGAAGTGTTAATATTTCATGTTTTTTGAAATAGTATTGGCAGTGAGCTCTATTATTTAGACCAAACAAATAACGAATGGCTCTCTTTTGAAGCATAAAAATACTACGAAATTGCTCGGTGGTACAGCAGCCCCAAAAGGGAAGGCCATAGCGGAGGTGATCGAATGGCGAAGCAGGCGGTAGAAAGTTATTTAGTTAAGGTGTCAATATGGTTAGACCATTTTAGGTTGTTATTTATATTTAAACCCAGGAATTTACCCGACTCTACGTATTCAATATTGCTGTTTTGTACCTGAAGCGGTTGTAAAGTTCCCTTATAAGATAACGCCACCGTTTTATCGACATTAAAACAAAGCATATTGGAATCGGACCAAGCCTTAATTATAACCAAGTCTTTGGAGATACTAGAGTGTAAAGACGTTTTATAAAAATCACTCCAAGTTATGCTTGTGTCGTCGCAAAAAGGGAAATTCTTCCATTAATTTTAAGGTTCGTGATAATGTATAACAAAAAAAGAATAGGTCCCAAGACTGAACCTTGAGGGACTCCACTTGTAATCAACTTACAATCAGAATCGGAACCATTAGCTCTTACAAGTTGTTGCCTTTTCCCAAGATAAGATTTGAACCAATTTAAAGAAGTACCACGAATTCTATAAAAATTTAGTTTGTTTATCAGAATTTCATGACTAACACAATCAAAGGCTTTCGCATAGTCACAAAAAACTGAGGCAGTTGGGTGGTTGTTATTGAGAGATAAGTAGACGACTCTAAGCAACGTGAACATGGCGTCGCTGGTGCACTTGTTGGGTAGAAATCCGAACTGCTCCGGGGATATTATCTGATGTTTCAGGAGAAATGGCATAAGACGATTCTTCAGTAGCCTTTCGATGATTTTTGATAGCACTGGTAGTAGTGCAGTTGGGCGATAATTGCAAGAGTTAGTTTTTTCGCCGCCTTTATGAAGTGGAATAATTATAGCTGTTTTAAGGCAATCAGGGAATACACCTTTTATAAAGGACTCATTTATTAATGTTGTAAGGGCCTCTATGACTCTACTTTTGATATTATTTATTACCTTGAATAGTTCAGTGTTTCTAACGGGACTTAAGAAAAAGCTATCAGCTAAATTATTGGAAGGAGGGATAAACGAAAGAGGGTCCAAACTTGGCGAGATACTAGAGGTAACATTTTTTCTTACATTAATAAAATAATCATTTAGATCATTAGCCCCTGGCAAGATCTGAGTCACAGGGTTTGATTTGTTTCTGAGGTTATTGATGATGGACCAGGTTTCTTTTGAAACGTTATTTGAGTTTGTTAGACGTTTTCGGTAGTGTAATTTTTTTGCTGACTTAATAAGATTAGTGTAGATCCTCCTATAGTTAGAGATATAGTCGAGAATAAGAAAGGAGTCGGTGAATTTTTTTATATATGAGAGCGAGCGCATATTTTTAGCAGAAATTCGTATTCCTTTCGTTGTCCACCGTTTATGCCACTTAAGTTTGATATTCTTAAGCGGGAAGGCCTTGTTAAAAGCACTTAAAGTTTTATTTAAAAAAGTTCTGAAGTTTGTGTTGACATTATCAGATTCAAAATTCCAATCGGTGTTAAAGCAAATATTATGAAATACTAAGATCAATTTTGGAAAGGTCATAATCTTAAATTAAATACATCTAAATCAAAAGTCCTTAATTTAAAAGCTAATAATATAGCTGAGGAAGCTATATCAAATCAGTTCACAGTAGAAATAAATGGTAATCGACTACCTGGGGTACATCTGGGAATAATAATTGACTTCAATTTAACATTTCAATCATATGTAAATAATAGACTAAAAATTGCATATATGCGACTTGAATCTTTGCATTATTTAAAATATTTGTCTCCAAAAATAAAATATTTTTCTTCAAAATCTATGAACAAATTGGCAGCGTAACAACCTTTACCTTTAAAAGAAAATATAGAGAATGACAAGTTAGTAGTTCTGGATGCTTTTATAGGCTAATCCCTTTTTGCACCCTTTCACCCAACTTTAACCCTTATTGTCAAAATCACGTAATCGTGGGTATGGAATTTAAAGAATTTTACCTACTCTGTCCTCTTTTGAGACATTCATGCGTTCTTGTCTGCATTTTAAACTTTATAGAAACCGAGTTTTCTACACGAACATTATTAAGTGAATTTGTTTACTTGAAATCTATGTCCATATTATAACACACAGTAATTAGCCTAGTATGTTCCTAGTTAATAAAAACTTAAATTAATTTATATTTATTACAATAAAATATCGACCCTAGGTCGATATCCTTCAGTATCAAGCCTCGTATATTCATAATCAGCACAAAGAGGCACTTCTAGCGAATACATAATTTACAGGGAGTTTCATAAAAAAGGTAACTTTATTTTGTTGTGACATTATGCCCAATCCTGAATAACTAGTTTTCTGCATTTTAATACACTTCTAAAAACTCTAAAACTTATTTGCTAGTTTTGTTAACCGGCTTACTTTTAGAAATAATTCACCGTTTTTATACATACCAGCCACCCTGTATGTATTATCGATAAAATCAACGAATATGAGGAAGTTCTTTCAATTATAAAGAAGCCCTTGAACTACTTTAGGTCAAATGCAGACGGAGAAAATGGATCTTTTTGTAATGACTCGACGCCAGGATTCGACTATACATCTTTTATAAGTATATTTGAACAATCTCCAGTTTTATATTTCTGAAGTATCTACTCGAAAAGATAGTTCAAGCTATCAAACTATAATTGTAACAAATTTTTATTAATCTATTTTATTACGGGTAAACCTGAACTATTGAATTATTACGTTTAATATAATGATTTATATACATTATATCGATATCGATAAAAAATTGACATTTCTATAGTTACATCACGGAAAATTCGAATTCAAAGATCTTTTCAAAAATCTTTCTTGACAATGATGCCTTGAAAGTTTGTCAACAAACTATAAACAATAATTTATAATAATAATAATTTTCGGGGATTTCCTTGTTCTCACTCAAATTTACTTGCTTTTTTCTAGAGCCTACAAGCATTATTTCCGTTATTCTCTTCCTTATGAATTTAGGAAAAAATTGATCATCTTATATATATATATATATATATATATATATATATATATATATATATATATATAAAATTATTTAATTTGTTTCTTAAACTAGGTATATATTAATTGGACTTCTTTCTTGAGTATAGGTTTATTTGCAAAATCAAACAATGGGATTAATTTGACGTTTCGCCTATCATAGTAGGCTTTCTCAAAAATTGCTCATTCCTTTATTTTATTTTGTGGTATATAAGGCTTTCCCTTCCTATCTACAATTAATTTAAAAAACATTTAGTGGTCTAATTGTAAAAAGACATTTACAATTTTTCTAAAAAGAATTTAAAATTTTATACTATTGTCAAATAATTATTACAAAATTAATAAAATAAGGTTACAAACCTCGAAAAATGCATGTTGATTATTTATCAAGTATCTGTTGATCTCCGGTGCATCATAATAATATATAAACAAATAAAACATTCATAAGAACTCTCTGGCACAGTATACGACATTCAGTTTTGAAACATCACACACATTAAACACAGTCGAATTTTAACTTTTTGAATACGTTTAATGTATGTGATGTTGCAAAACTAAATGTCGTATACTGTGTCGGAGAGTTTGTAATGAATGTTTTATTTGTTTATATATTATTATGTTGCACCTTCTTAGAACCACTAATGAAGGCAAACACTTTCGAAAACGTCTGATTAAAAAATGCCACCTGCAAACAAAGTGTTCGTTTCATATATAAATAATTAGGACCACAATATGCTAGAAAACAGTTTGGAAAAAAAGTTTGGACTACCCCTAATAATTTGGTAGTCTGTGGGTTTTATGGAAAATGCTCGAACACGTTAATTTAGCATTTTAGTTTGTCACATTTTGATAACATTTATTTGCTTTTTTTGACATCTGTCAAAAATATGACGTAAACGAAATTTTTTTTAAACGGTAACATATGGCATGTAATACATCATTTGAAAGCACTTGTTTCACTCAGTATATTCCTAGATTTTAGTGCGATTCTATTGTGCTATTTCAAAATGGCGACCGTTCAATTGTGCGTGGAACAAAAGTATGGACTACCCCTAATAAATTGGTAGTCTTCAGATTTTATGGAAAATGCTCGAACACGGTAATTTAGTTTTTTAGTTTCCCACATTCTGATAAAATTTATTAGTTTTTTTATTGACATCTGTCAAAAATATGACGTAATCGACATTTTTTTATCTTCAACTTATGGCATGTGATACATCGTTTGAAAGCTCTGGTTTCAGTCAGTATATTCCTAGATTTTAGGCCCATTCGGTCGTGCCGTTTAAAAATGGCACTTGCTCAATTATTTGACATTTGTCATAAAAACAAATACATTTTATCAGAACGTGGGAAACTAAATTGTCGTATCCGATCATTTTCCTTAAAACCTACAGACTACCAAACTATTAGGGGTAATCCATACTTTTTTTCCCCACTGTATATATATGTATAAATATATATATATATATATATATATATATATATATATATATATATATATATATATATATATATATATATATCACATCAACAGACTGAACAAAGTCTTCGAAATCCTGAATTTTTTCAGTAAGTTCATCAATAGAAACTTTAACATCCTCAACTACGCATATGATTTGAAGTTAGTTAATACCATAACCAACAGGTACAAGTTTGGAAGCTTCCCATCCATTTCAATGCTTCTTACACTATTCTCCATTTCTTTCATGTCGGTTTCATCATCCCAAGGCTTAACAGACTTCTTTTCAGCATAAGCTTTAAGCCGTTCCTCTCGGATCTTTGCTGCTTTTGCGTCTTCTTTATCTGAAGCAAAGAGGTCAATATCATCATCGTCCTCAGCAACTGTGGCAGGAGTTGTAGTCGTCTTTCCGGTTATGAGGGGAGGGGCACCAAAGTTCTTCAGTTCTTCACCACTAAATGACTTTATATGGTTATACTAACGTAAGGCATGAGGTTGACTTGGGGTGATGGTGCTGGTATCTGCTAACATAACTTTTATCTTCGAGGAATTTGTTGAGTTTTTGTCTGTTTTGAGATCCCCAAAAGCCATTTTTTTTCTATTTTTTGTGTTAAAAAATGATCAGACTTATTTCCACAACTTCCAAGTGTCGAAGTTGAAGATATACATATATATATATATATATATATATATATATATATATATATATATATATATATATATATATATATATATATATATATATATATATATATATATATATATATATATATATATACATATATATATATATATATATATATATATATATATATATATATATATATATATATATATATATATATATATATATATATATATATATATATATATATATATATATATATATATATATATATATATATATATATATATATATATATATATATATATATATATATATATATATATATATATATATATATATATATATATATATATATATATATATATATATATATATATATATATATATATATATATATATATATATATATATATATATATATATATATATATATATATATATATATATATATATATATATATATATATATATATATATATATATATATATATATATATATATATATGTGAGAATATGTCATTCAGCTTTTAAGTTAGAGTTTTGATATTCGGATCAAAGATGTAAGTCCTTAGAACCCATACATTTCGTGGAAAAACAATTAAATATCACTTTGGGTGTAACTGGATGTAGACCAAATTAGAGAATTTTAAAGAAAACCCTGTATATATTTTTAGGCCATCCGATAGCGCAAAAAATTCCCTTTACAATGACAATAGCAGATATTTGTTTTCAAAATGGCGGCGCAGGAGACATTGTTTCTAAAAATCAATATGGCGTCACTGTGACGTCATCGATCGGGTTTTCGTCAAGTAACCTAATGAAACATGCAAAATATTCGACTTATCTCCTTTTAGGATACGTTCTAGTCCTTCTTTTCCTTGAATTTTAAATAGAAAATGGTAATTTAAAGTAAAAAAATCACAGAAGGTTTTTTTTTTATTTTGGTGCTATTTATTTAATTTCCAATAATTACATTAAATAAACTGAGATTAAAAAATCTAATTCAATCAAATGTCCTATCCGCTGATCGCCTTTTTGCTAACACAATTGAATTCTTATTTTATTTTCATTAAGTTACTTAAATGCTACACATATTTAGAAGTATATATGAACAATCTTCACTTTTATATTTCTAAAGAACCTATTCGAAAAGCTATTTCAAGCTATCAAACTGTAATTGAAACAAATTTTCATAAGGATAAACTTCGAATTATTACATTTAATATAATGATTTAGACACATTAAACAATATAAATGCAGAGCGAACAAACTGGCAAAAAATTGACATTTCTATGGTTATATCACAAAAAATTCCTAAGATTTTTTCAAAAAATCTTTCTTGACAATGATACCTCGAAAGTTTCTGAATTTATAAGCAATAATTTATAATAATAATAATTTTCGGAGATTTCCTTGTTCTCACTCAAAATGTAATCATTGTTTTTTTTCACCCTGTACATATGAATAAGAAATAATATGCAACTTATCACACTTAACTAATAGTTAGTAAAAATGCTATAGTGGATTTATAATACATCAACAACCTGCTTTCGGAGCTGGCCAGCGAGCCGACAAATGGATTTATGGAAGATTTATTGTTCAAAGAGTTCAAGGATCTCACCAATAGTGATTGAATATCATAGTAGGTTATGCGCCAGGGGCGTGCAGTCCATGGAAGCAAGGGAAGCAGTGCTTCCCCAAAAAAAGTTACAAAACATCTTCTAAAATGTAATTTTTGAAATAGGAAACCATTAATTTAGTTTATATTTAAAATGCTAAAATATTATCTTAATTATCAAGCCCATAATAAATGCGGCCTTGACTCCGACCCAGCCACAATAGCATATCGAATAGAACCTATGCGGGCCGCTAGCTTCTCTGCAGCCAAGTCTTGTATGCTTGATTTCCTGTGAATCGAGCCAGAGGTTATTGAACTTTATACCGGCTATTTGCAATTT
Source organism: Kuschelorhynchus macadamiae (assembly GCA_030620095.1). Lineage (NCBI taxonomy): Eukaryota > Metazoa > Arthropoda > Insecta > Coleoptera > Curculionidae > Kuschelorhynchus > Kuschelorhynchus macadamiae. The sequence continues at coordinate 952,662 of JAUTXW010005440.1, forward strand.
TTGCATTTCAGTTTAAGTGGTGGCGGAAGCTATCGTTGGAGTAGGTTCTTTGTTTGAACAGCTATCCGTGTGTTGTGTGATACGTACGTCGCGTCGTGCATGGTGTGATATGGAAGACAATAATACCGACGTGGATATGCAAATACCGTCAACTTCGGCTGTCGGTAATAACGTTGAAAATGTTGGAGAATTTAGTAAGAAGAGTGTGTTAATGTGTGGTGTGTGTCTTAATAATAAAGGGATTTTCAACATTAAACTTTGCTGATAAGCTTCAAATAATTTCCAAAGGAAGGGCAAAACCGCCTATGAAAAATTTAACCACAAAAATTAAAAACTGTATTAGTCATTTTTTTCCGGAAAAACAATACGAACAATTTAAATGGTAAATTATTTTGTTGGCCATGTTTACTTTTTAAAAATGAAAAAGGTCTCTGGAATAAAACTGGTTTTTCCGATTTAAACAATTTCCATAAAGCTGTAAAAAGACACATTATATCCACAAAGCACATTTACAGGCCGTCATAAAAGAAAAAGACTTCGGCAAAACCAGAATTGAATACGCCCTTAATAAACAGTTGGAAATTAGTCACCGCCAACACAATGAACTAGTCGATAAAAATAGGCAAATATTAAGAAGACTTCTCGATGTTGTTTCTTTTGTCATTTCAAATAATTCAAAAGTACATTGATACAAGATCTCACATGACAACTATTAATCCGCACTTCTTTATGCGATATCAAAATGCAAAGTGCTTAAACCAGCCTGTCGGGAAAAATACGTTTTCGTCAATTCCAAGTAAAATTGCGAAGTTTCTATAGTTTAAGAACTTCAAAATGTATACTGGACGCTCTTTTAGAAGAACGTCACAACAAACAACATTAGCTAATACTGGAGTTGATGTATTAGCTATCAAGCGACATGGTGTATGGAAATGGAAAGTGGAAATTTACGTAGCTGAGAGGCTCAATAATAAAAAGGAAGTAGCGACTAAAATTTTATACAATAAGACCCAGTCAGAAGTCTCTCGCAGTGGTTAGAAATGAAGGATCTGTGAAGTTAGAAAATGTAATACACATCGAGAAGAAACGAGAAAACGTGTTTCCAACTTTTGTTAATAATGTGAATAATTGTAATAATTGTACCATTAATATTCATTTCAATTAATATCACCGGATTTTTGTCCGGATTTTTATAATATGTTGATGAAATCAAAAATTAAAGCTACTTAATAAGAATCTTAGATTATTATTTCCCTAGGGATGTAAGTTGACTTATATCCTTCGTTAAGGGCAACCAATACTTTCACTTACGTCTGTCAAAGCAGTGTCAAAATAGGTTGCTTACAATACAGGTAGGGGGAAAAATATATTAAATACAATCCCACAAATTGCCAATTGTGAAGAAAAACTTTATCTATAGGATTTTCAGCTGAATAATATGGATCCTCTTCTAAATGACGAAAGAATACCGTCACGGAATGATAATAGAATTTTGAAACATATTTTGCATTACGAATTCGATTAAATTGAAATGCGAGATTAGCGAAACAAAGACACAAATCCAAAGTGTTGTTTACATTCAAAATTGGAAATCGTGCTTTACCATTTAATGGATTGGCCGAAATATGGACAGTTTTAGGCGATACTCGAATAAAACGCGAATTCCAATTTAACTGTTTCTTTCGTGTGGGGTGATGCGACGCAAATTTAGTCACAGTTCGTCTATTTGAAGTTATGACTTTAAATTTTTAGCATCAAATTGTCCCAAATAAACTAAAATCAGTGGAAACGAACATGTTATGAATCAGTTAATCTAGAAGTGTTTAAAGCAAAAACCACCCTACATAAGTATAAAATTTCTTAGCAATTACAATGTAAATGTCATAACAGCATCTTCCAGAATCGCAGATCTTTAGTATTTAGTTGAAAACCAGAAGTAAATTATAAGTGCTTTCTTACCATATTTAACGATTTCTATACTCTTAAAAGTAGAAAGAAAGCACTAATTAAAGACAGAAGGCCTATTCCCTATAGTCTCCTCTATTGCTTACTTGACAACATTTACCTATAAACAGTCTCGGTTAGGATAAGTTACTCTGGTTTATATAATCGGCTGATTATGCTACCTGGTTAGCGAAGCGCATATGTATATTATATTAACACGACAACAATATATATTTAATTATTAAACATTTAATGCGCCAACAATATTTATTTATTTGTTAAAATATACAGAGTTATTTAACTATAAATAATTTCTTAGAAAAAATGAAATAAATTCATGACGAGATGTCGCTATTTAGTCCGGTAAAATTTTACGAAGTGCTGACAATCCCTTTCATCTGTATAGTTAAAAACAGTGTTATCGTGCGGGTCATACGATTTATCAACGACAAACTTTTTAAGTTTGTTTTTCTTTTATGACGAGTAATCATATCCTCCGCATAAAATCCGGAAGACGAATTAGATGATGATGATGAAATGATCTAAATGATTATTTTATTAATGTAATTTATTAATGTAAGCAAAAATGTTACCTCTAGTATCTCGCCAAGTTTGGACCCTCTTTCGTTTCTCCCTCCTTCAAAAAATTTAGCTGATAGCTTTTTCTTAAGTCCCGTTAGCAACACTGAACTATTGAAGGTAATACATAATATCAAAAGTAAATCTTCGTGTAGCACTGATGGCCTATCAATTAGAATATTCCTGAACTTGCCACTCCCAGTCATAGAGGCCCTTACAACATTAATAAATGAGTCCTTTATAAAAGGTGTATTCCCTGATTGCCTTAAAACAGCTATAATTATTCCACTTCATAAAGGCGGCGAAAAAACTAACTCTTGCAATTATCGCCCAATTGCACTACTACCAGTGCTATCAAAAATCATCGAAAGGCTACTGAAGAACCGTCTTATGCCATTTCTCCTGAAACATCAGATAATATCCCCGGAGCAGTTCGGATTTCTACCCAACAAGTGCACCAGTGACGCCATGTTCACGTTGCTTAGAGGCGTCTACTTATCTCTCAATAACAACCACCCAACTGCCTCAGTTTTTTGTGACTATGCAAAAGCCTTTGATTGTGTTAGTCATGAAATTCTGATAAACACACTAAATTTTTATGGAATTCGTGTTACTTCTTTAAATTGGTTCAAATCTTATCTTGGAAAAAGGCAACAACTTGTAAGGGCTAATGGTTCCGATTCTGATTGTAAGTTGATTACAAGTGGAGTCCCTCAAGGTTCAGTCTTGGGACCTATTCTTTTTTTGTTATACATTAATGATATCACGAACCTTAAAATTAATGGAAGAATCTCCCTTTTTGCTGATGACACAAGCATAACATGGAGTGATTTTGATACAACGTCTTTACACTCTAGTATCTCCAAAGACTTGGTTATAATTAAGGCTTGGTCCGATTCCAATATGCTTTGTTTTAACGTCGATAAAACGGTGGCGTTATCTTATAAGGGAACTTTACAACCACTTCAGGTACATAACAGCAATATTGAATACGTAGAGTCGGTTAAATTCCTGGGTTTAAATATAAATAGCAACCTAAAATGGTCTAATCATATTGACACCTTAACTAAAAAACTTTCTACCGCCTGCTTCGCCATTCGATCAGTTTCAAAAGAACTAGACGTTCGTTCTGCCAGACTTACTTATTTCTCTTTATTTGAATCCCACCTCCGCTATGGCCTTCCCTTTTGGGGCTGCTGTACCACCGAGCAATTTCGTAGTATTTTTATGCTTCAAAAGAGAGCCATTCGTTATTTGTTTGGTCTAAATAATAGAGTTCACTGCCAATACTATTTCAAAAAACATGAAATATTAACACTTCCTGCATTATTTATTTTGGAAACGGTATGTTTGCTGAGAAAACATATAAACACCCTCCCAGAAAGGCCACAACATGTATACCCTACCAGAAACTCTAGGCATGATATTTATCTTCCCATTCCTTCCACAGAATTAATAAAAAAATCAATTATTTACAACGCCATAAAACTTTACAACAATCTGCCAGTACATTTAAAATCTATCCCTATGCTTGCACAATTTCGAAAAAACACCAAAGCATACCTCATTGAGAGACCATTTTACAGCGTTAATGATTTTTTTTTTCAGTGAGTAAGTCTCTTTAAATTGTCACTAAACTCGCTTGTTTACTTAAATCTTTTGTGAGTCATGTCCTAACTCGTAGCATAGAATTTTGTAAATCATTATAAAGGGAAAAGAACTGTCGAACATTCACTTAAAACTTAATTATTTTTGTTAGGTATTGGATTAAAAACAATTTAATTCTTTTTGTATACTACATTCTACACTAGTTCAATATACCTTCTGTTTAACATCACAATTATTTGTATAACTATAATAACATAGAGTTTAAGGTCGCATAGTTGCAATTTTGATTTCAATGTCATCGAAATTATTCACCTCGTACATGTGTGTTTGTTTACTTTTATAAGGTTATCATGATTCATTTACTGTTTGCAATGTTATGTTATATTCTAACGTGTGTTTTACGATTTGGTAAATTGATAATTTACATTTTTAAAAAAAAGCACTGACCTGTCGAAATTATTTTCGATTAATGTTTTGATATGTCTTATTTTTAGGTATATTTTGCTTTGTCCATAAAATTGTAAAATTTTTCTGCGGCAATAAAGCATACTTTTGTTTGTTTGTTTGTTGTTTGTTTGTTTTGATAGACATATGATATTTTCATATGAAGAAAGAGGATCAACATATAAATACCAGTAGTTGCAAAAATTTTTGAGCGATGTCACTTCAAAGTCAGATTGACAAGTCAGTGACAAAATGAATATTAGAAAACAATTTTCGGGTAAATCTAATAAAATATTACGAAAATGAAAATTCACTGGCCAATATCCAGGAGACAGTCGCAAAAGCTCTGGAAATCGGTATAAGGACTGTGCAGAAAATTGTGCATGAAAAAAAGTATAATTTACTACCGAAGAAGATTATGACAATGTAAAAATGGATGTTCGTAATGCAATTTACGATTTATACACATCAAAAACTAATATAACCCTTCAAGTTTTAAAAGAAGCTTTAAAAAATCGAGGCATATTATTGGACTAAAATCGTTGTCAAAATTAATAAAAATGTTGGGTTTTCGATATAAGGACTGTAATCGAAGATTTTTATGCGACTGGCCACATATAGCAAGTCAGCGTATCCAGTTCCAGTAGATGCAATATTACGGGAAAATAGACATGAGGTTTTATGACTGCCGCCATACCATTGCCAGTTTAACGCAATAGAATTAGTATGGGTTAATTGTTTGGCAAGATTCATTAAATTATATTACGCCGGAGTACTGGAAGAAATTTGTGGAATATACGGAGAAATTAATATGGATTGGTGGAATCGAGAACGAGTTCTAGATGTCGAAATAGCACCAATGTTCATTGCGCCATTTGAGGACGACTCAGAAGATGAGGACTTTTTAAGTGATGATGATATTTTTTAGTCTATAATATTAAAAAGTTTCTGAACGATTATATTAGTCTTTGACGTGTATAAATCATAAATTGCATTATGAATATCCATTTTTGCAATATAACTTAAGTCTTTTGCCTCTGGATTTTTTCGTGTACATTTCTTAATCTTCTTCAGAAGTAAATTATGTTTTTTTTTCATGCACAAGTTTCTGTACATTCCTTATATCGATTCTCAGAGCTTTTGCCACTGGCTCCTGGATATTAGCCAGTGAATTTAAATTTAAAATTTTTTTTATTAGATTTGACACCATTTTTTGCTTACTTTTTTAGTACCTTTGTAATTTTGTAGGCAATAAATAAATAAATATAGAATACTTGTTCCAATTTTAAAGCGTGTTTAAAATAAGTAAATTTTTTTATTAATTATAAGACAAAATTTCATATATAAAAATCGGTAAAATCGCTTTACCAGAAACTCGGCGCTAACGAAAAATACAGGCTATATATATATATATATATATATATATATATATATATATATATATATATATATATATATATATATATATATATATATATATATATATATATATATATATATATATATATATAAATATAGCCTGTATTTTTCGCATGCATGGCCCTTAATTTTAGATTGAAATTTGAAGAAATCGGATAAGTAGTTTTTTACCTATGCCGGGAACAGACAGACTGACGGACAGACATACCTACAGGCAGACGGAATTGAGAAAACATGTTTTCCGGCATCTAGGGACTCTTAAACGTAAAGATCTAAAAAAATCTAAGTAATAACTAATTATCTTGTGTTTTTAACAAAAGTGTATAATATTTTTGCAAAATCAAATTATTAGGGGTGGCCCGCATTTAAATAAATGACACTGTATAAGTGGTTAGATTTTTAGGTAAAGCGGAGCTCATAATTTTTGGTGATTGATAAAAAAATCTCACTTTCATTAAGTGGCTTTAAAAACAGAGCATATCCTTATTGTTTCACTGATTCGAACCGCCTTCCGACTTTATTTTTGCCAACCAAAAAATTTTAACCAAATACATATTTAGCGAATTTTCTTATTTAGTCCCTCGGCATTTAACATATAAAATAATATTAAGTGGCTATCTTAATAATATTGCGTAAATTAATAAAAAAAACCATATGACCTTCAATTTTTGACCCAAATTCGAAGACAATCGAATAAGTATTTTTTTAACTATGACGCGAATTAGCAAACAACGAATCGGACTAATGATTATAAAACGTGAAGATCTGTAAAAATCTGGAAGGGTAATATTTTCACGATTACAAACAGTTTATTTGCCTGCCATTTTGTACCGCCATTCTGAATTCGTACCAGAATTTTACCCGTTCATCCCTATATCACATTTATTTCTTGCACAGAATTTGCGATCAATCTAATAAGGTGTTTTTTCAGTCTAATTTTATCAGTTTATTTCCAAATAATAATTGATTTTTGCATAACATTTGAGGCAAATTGGATAAATAGTTTTTTGCTAATATTTTTTTTTAACATTTGACTAGACCGTCATTTTGTTCGGTCACATTGGATTTTTACAAACTGTTATCAGGAGAAAAATTAAATGACCCTTAATTTTTTCATGAAAATGAGGTCAAGTAGTTTTTTAGCTATGCCGCAAACAGACAGACAGACAGACCGTCGGAATTAAAAAACATGTTTTTCCGTATCTAGGGATCCTGAAACGGAAAGATCTGAGGAGAAGGGTAATTTTTTCACGATTACAATACTAGACAGACAAACCGACAGACTGCGAATAGATGTTTTTTTGGCATCTAGGGATCCTAACGTGAATATCTTTACAAACCTGGAAGATTAATTTTTTTCGCGATTTCCTTTTACGACGGAAGTAATAAGCAATCAGTTTTGTTTCAACAAAACTATTAGATTCCAATGCAATACAAAAAATAAGCCAATAAAAAATCCTTTGTTTTGATTTGAGAAAACAAAAAGCCTTTTAACAAACAGGCGGGTGTAAAACAGGCTCTGAAATTAATTTATCGCCGTTCGTGTACGAATTTTATTTGAAACGCCAGCGATTTTAATTAAACATTTAGTGCCAGTAGCGAGTTACGAGTATTTCGCTGTCAATATATTTTATTCAGTTCTATGTTATGTAGATCGTTCTCTCCATAAATTAGATAAAATCGGCTGCTCATTTTGCAGTCCAAACGTACTAAAAGCTGATTAAATCGTAAAGTTGCTGCCGATGGAATCAATAATTTTACATTGTTAACTTTAATATCAGAAGCTGTGGATTTGAAAATGGACTCGTCCTTCTGATTTTTAACTCCGCTTAAGTTTTCATGTTCTGTCAGGATGTTTCATTAAACTCTACCGTGGTCGCAGAATGGCCCCTCGGTTCGGAAACAAGAGCGTCATGTTTTGGTCGTTTCTAGACAAATCGGTGAAGGAGTAATACCTCGTCTTGAGTTTTTTCGTATAATCCTTTACGACCAAGAAACGCATAGACGTTGATATTTCTGTTTTCTTCTATATATACATATGTACATATATACAATATGTGTGACTGCGACGCTTCCTTTTATACCCCCACCCGGAGCCGAAGGTTATATCTACGCGTCCGTTGGTCGGTATTTATGTTTTCCGGATGGTGCTGTTATTGTTGCGCTAATTGCGCTTGAGTTTTTGCGATTTTGGATTTGTCGGTTATTGTCTTCCATACTCCAGTTTTAACGATTCGTCCCTTTTGTTCAAATCACCTTGTTTTTCAATTTCTAGGGCTTCTCGGATTATTCTGGTCTTATAATGTTGTATATTGGCTATCTCCCTATACCCCTCGAAATTTATTTTATGGCCGGTTTCCTGATGATGTAGGAATAAAGCTGAAACAACCTCAGCTAAAAAACCACTTATCCGATCGTCTTCGAATTTGGGTAAAAAAATTAAGGGTCATATGGGGGATGAGTGGGTAACACTTTAGTAAAATTCCAACATGGCGGATGAGGCTTGCTGGGGCAGATAGCAGAATGGGTCCTTTGCCCTGAAACAAATAAAGCGTCCTATTTTGGTATATGTAGACGACATACTAGCGTGTTTCACGGGAACAGAGAGACAACTAAGGTTATTTTTAGATTTTATTAATAATTTACATAAAAATATTAAATTTACGTTAGAAGTGGAACAAGATAAGACAATAAATTTTTGGATTTAACAATTATGAACAATAACAATAAACACGATTTTCAAATTTATCATAAACCATCTTACACAGATATAACAATACATAAAACATCAAATCATCCTTTTGCACATAAAATGGCAGCTTTCAACATCTTTGTACATCGTTTAATTAGTATACCTATGTCATCAGATAACTATAATAAAGAATTGAATATTATAAAGCAGATTGCCATTAACAATGGCTATAGTCCTAATATAATCGATAAAATAGTAAATAAAAAACAATATAAAAAAGCAATCAATTTAATCTATCCAAATAATAATTTAAAAGATATAGCCAAATTTAATACAATAACATATACAGGCAAAATTAACTTTAAAATCAGTAAACATCTCATGAGAGCAGATTATAAAGTTGCCTTCTGTACAAATAATACATTAGGGAAATATATTAAAAATAATAAATCCAAGTCTGATAAATCTAAAAAATTAGGGGTATACGAATTAGAATGTGGTTCCTGTGATAAAGTTTACATTGGCCAAACGGGTAAATCTTTTAATAAACGTATAAAAGAACACAAATCCTCATATAATAAAGAAAAAACCGACTCCAATTATGCTAAACATTTGATAGAAGCAAATCATACATTTAAAAACGAATATAAAATTTTGCATAGGGCTAATAAAAGCTACAAATTGAACCATTTGGAAAGTTTAGAAATTAAAAAGAGGAAAACCCGAAATATTTTATTGAATGACCAGTTGGACTTAAATGGTTCTCCTCGGTTAAATCTTTATACCTAAAGAATAGACGAGGTGGGTAAACACCGATATTGTTTTATTGACACCATTAAGATTTTTATATATTTTTTTTATATTTGGTATAGATTTTAGTGTCAGTTTTAAGTTAGCTTTTGACAAAGACACAGTGTGTCGAAACAGCTGTCAAGCAGAAATATATAAGTGGAAATTAATAAACTAAACGTGTTTATTTTGTATACTAGTCCTGTCAAAATGCCAATTAAATATGGGTCAAATGCACGGGGTATTTATTTCCACCAGGCAATTTTTTCCATGAAGAAAAGGTATTTATCGAAAATAACAAAAAAGTCTTTAGCAAGCTTAGTATCGACATTTTAGATGTTTAGAGATCCTTATTCTCACGCAAGGGTGCGCTGTCCATGGAAGCAAGGGAAGCAGTGCTTCCCCAAAAAAAAATTACAAAACATCTTCTAAAATGTAATTTTTGAAATAGGAAAAGCCCATAATAAATGCGGCCTTGACTCCGACCCAGCCACAATAGAAAATCAAATAGAACTTATGGGGGCCGCTAGTTTCTCTGCAGCCAAGTCCTGTATGCTTGATTTCCTGTGAATCGAGCCAGAGGTTATTGAACTTTCCACCGGCTGTTTGCAATTTTTGCATTTCAGTCGTGTGCTTTAAGTGGGGGCGGAAGCTATCGTTGAAGTAGGTTCTTTGTTTGAACGGCTATCCGTGTGTTGTGTGATACGTACGTCTCGTCGTGCATGGTGCGATATGGAAGACAATAATACGTACGTGGATATGCAAATACCGTCAAATTCGGCTGTCCGTAATAACGTTGAAAATGTCGGAGAATTTAGAAAGAAGAGTGTGTGTGAATGTGTGGTGTGTGTCTTAATAATAAAGGTATTCTCAACATTAAACTTCGCTGATAAGCTTCAAATAATTTCCAAAGGAAGGGCAAAACCGTCTATGAAAAATTTAACCACAAAAATGAAAAACTGTATTAGACATTTTTATCCGGAAAAACAATACGAACAATAATTTAAGTGGCTAACAGAGTGTGAAAATATAAGTAAATTATTTTGTTGGCCATGTTTACTTTTTGAAAATGAAAAAGGTCTCTGGAATAAAACTGGTTTTTCCGATTTAAACAATGTCCATAAAGCTGTAAAAAGACACATTATCACACACATTATGTCCAAAGCCCACTTGCAGGCTTTAGATTAATAATTAATAAACAGTTGGAAATTAGTCACCGCCAACACAATGCACTAGTCGATAAAAATAGGCAAATATTAAGAAGGCTTATCGATGTTGTTTGTTTTCTCGGACAGCACGAATTGGGATTTAGAGGTCATGACGAAACAAGGGTTTCTTCAAATAGAGGAAATTTTCAAGATTTACTTAGTTTAATGGCTAAATATGATAATTGCTTAAACAATCATTTAGAGCGGTCTAGCGTTTTTCGCAGAACGTCGAATCGAATCCAGAATGATTTAATTTCCGCTGTTGCAACCATTATTCTAAAAAGAATTAAGCAGGAGATTGACGAGGCGCGGTTCATTGCTATTGTTCTGGACGAAACAACTGATATCACTCATTTTAGCCAATTATCTATAGTAATACGCTACGTTAAAACAGACGGAAGTATTCAAGAGTGATTTTTAGGTTTTAAGAATGTGTCCGAAAGTCCTACAGCAGATGCATTATATATCGTAGTTTATAAAGTTACTAAAGAAATTAATGGAGAGAAAAAATTAGTTGCTCAAAGCTATGATGGAGCTGCAGTGATGGCAGGATAATTAGGGGGTCTGCAAGCTAAAGTTCGAGAAACTTTCCCAAGTGCTTTGTTTGTCCATTGTTTTGCTCATAAATTAAATTTAGTTTTATCCCAGCCCATCGATCACATTAAAGAGTGTAAAGTATTTTTCGTTACTTTAAGTGGTATGGCTGCTTTTTTTTTCCAAGTCGGCAAAACGTACACAAGCTGTGGACTCCATTGTCCACAAACGATTGCCCAAAGTAGGTCCTACTAGGTGGAACTATATTGGAAGACTTGTGTTAACAGTATATGAAAATCATGAATCGTTGACTGAATTATTTGAGAATATAATAGAAAATAATGAAACGTGGGACTCCGAAGCAAAATAAACAGTTCGAGGGGGTTTTTGGACTGTTTGAAACGAGATTTTAATTTTAATTATTTGTTAAACATATTTTCAGAAATATTTCCATTCTCGGACAATGTTGTTAATATATTACAAACTAAAACAAATGATATTGCAATTTTTAAAAGACGAGGTGCTGGAAGATGCCTACACCAAAGTGTCGAAATTGTGTGAATTAGTATTGACAATACCTGCCACAAGTTCATCAGTGGAACGCAATTTTTCAACACTTAAACGTATAAAAAATTTCGTGAGAAATTCAACGGGGCAGGAGAGACTTTCGCATACATCGCTGTTGTCCATTGAAAATAAACTTCTCCAAAATATGTCGGAGCATCGACGTTTTTATGATGACGTCATTGACAAATTTGCAAAAAAAATGATCGAAGAATCGAATTACATTACAAATAGATAAGTTTCTAAAAATTGCTTCCCTTTCTTAAAATTTAACCGCACGCCCCTGTTCTCGTACGTATAAACATTTCACTAGCTGACTCCTAACTTTCGGGCATACAACTCTCATATTTAAGCTGATAATTTAAGACTTTAGTTTACATTTGTATAATTTAACTAAAAGACCATGCAAGTGAATTTTAATTAGAATACTCCATTGTTTACAATTTACAGCTATAAGTAGCGTTATAAGAGAAAAATCACCCAGTATAACAAAAACAGCCTTGCGTATACAATTTGTGAAACTTTAGCTCGCCTTTTATTCGGTATAAAGTCTAAGCGTTCCGTTTTGACGAGATTCCGTAATTTACTTCCCGCTGTTTATAGCACACACCTATCGATATCGTCGCGATTATCAACCAAATATTGATAAAATATGCGAACAAAAATAAACGGAATATTAGCATTTAATTTTGCTGTTTGTTGTTTCGCTTCGCGTCGACCGACGACGTGCCTGTGAAACGAAATTAGACATTACGAGTGTTGTGACTCCATTTGTTAATAAATTAATATTTGCAATTCAAATGGAACATACGTTATAAGACGTCAAGGTAACTCTAATGGCTTGCTTAATTACTGTTTGCTTGTTTGTTGTTTGTTTTGCCGGCTGCATACCCATGTGATATATAATGTTGTATATATTATTATTACACAGGCCAACACACATTTTGGTGCCTGCGATTTCTTAACTGTTCCTGGGTAATTTTTGGATGCAGAATGTAAAACAGTTCTCAGATTTTGTCTATCAGATCTAGTTTAAAAAAAAATTGTGGATATATTTTACGTTATAACTGTTATAATATATAATATTACTATTGCCAGTTAAAAAAACAAAGACATGGATTTAAGTATTTATTGCAAAAACTTAATTTATATAATTACATTAGTCACTAATCACATAAAAATTTTCTTTTATACGACTTTCTAGAATTTACTAGGGCAGTCTCGCTGAAGGCTCCAGCAGTAGTCCGCCATCATGTGGCTATCCCATGGTTCTTGATAACGATCTTCAGTAATTTCAATATCCTGATGGAATCTTTCCCCCTGTTCTTCACTACAATCACCTAAGTTTTCTGGAAAACGATCTAGGTGGCTGTGGAGGTAGTGAACTTTTATACTCATGTTACAGCCGAGAATAAGAAAATTTGAAACCATAGTTTATTAGTGGAAACTACGTAATTCTCTGCTTTATGATTGCCAAGAAAATTTTGTACTACTTGAACCAATGAACACCAAGCGTTAGATTCAGTTTCGTTCATTGATGTGGTGAATTGTGGATCTTTAACAAGTTGCCTTATTTGAGGACCATCAAATATACCAGCTTTTAGTTTTTCCGTGCTAATGCCAGGAAATTTATGTGATAAATACCCGAAACAATTTCCATCTCGATTTAAAGCCTTCACAAATTGCTTCATTAGGCCTAGCTTGATATGCAAGGGCGGAAGTAAGATTTTTACTCTTGAAACCAAAGGTTCGTTGATCACGTTTTGTTTTCCTTGAATCATGACATCTCTTGAAGGCCAGTTTTTGTTGTCTCAAAGGCACAAAAAACAAGGATATTTTGTATAACCACTCTGCTGTCCAAGGAGGAAGTTAACCATTTTTAAATCAACACAAATTGCCCACTGATGTTCTTCGTATTTAATTTTTCTCAAAACTAATGCAATTGTTTCATATGCCTCCTTCATGGTAGTAGAATAACCAATAGGAATAGAGCCATATTTGTTACCGTTATGTAAAAGAACACATTTTAAACTACGTTTTTTCTATGAGTCCTTTTATATTGTTACAGAATACCAAGTCATTTTCCTGAGCGAAAAAAGGTAGCAGATCCTTATCTCTTTTACGATAAAATGTAATATTAGTACCTGGACAAAGTAGATTTTTTTTTGAGTTTCAGGACTCTTATAAGATCGTTTAGTTCTTCTTGATTGAAACACTGCGGAGTTGCTAAATCTGCTGTCGTTTTCTGATTGAATTCTTTGAACTTCGTCAGACGTTGATGTTTCTGTATCATCTTCTGTCAGTTCGGGTAGACTGCTGAATGATGGAGCGGGTATTTCTTCCGAATGCGCTACAGGCCTTCTTGCAGAATCTAGATGAGGATATGTCCATTTGTGTCTATTGTTTCTATTTATGCTTTTAATATTAACGAGACAAAAATAGCAGTCGTCATGATGGTTTCGCGGTTCTCTCCAAACCATTGGTACACCAAACTTTAGGCACTTCCTCTTTCCAGTTGTCCAGTGTTGCAAATGTTCAACACATGTTTAACATATGAAATGTGGAGCCCAAGATTTATCTTGATCTCCTAAATGAACGCTAAAATAGGCAAGATAAGCTCTTTTCACGAAGTCAGAAATCGTTTTTCTGCTCTCTTTCAAAATGTATTCACCACACACATAACAGAAAACATTGGGATGATTTACACAGGTACGTCTGCTTGTGGATGCCATTGTTTCAGTTTAGTGTCTTGATACTACAAAACGACCAAAATTTACACAAAATGATAGCACAACTTTACTTGGGAAAACTCAGTAATATACTAAATCGAGTACAGCCAAGCAGGTATAGAAGGATCAATCAACAATTCCAGGTATCCATTTGGTTAATTATATACTGTGAAATTTCTATTTTGACGATTAAGTACATATTTATCTCTTTATTTGTTGTCCTTTATCAGAAAAAAATATCAATTAACCTGTAACCTGTATCTCAAAAACTAGAGCTGATAGAAAAAATCTGGTGGCATTTTTGGAATCAGCACATTAAAAACATCTAAAATCAGATGTTAGATTTCCCGCACCAAATTTTTGTTTTCATTTTGTTACCCTGTGTTATCTTTGGAGACCGATGATATTTTATTTGACTTGTTTGTATTACTGGATATTTACCTTCAGATTTCAATAGTTAAAACCATAAATATGTATTTCTTATCTGCTATACTTGTAAATTTATCCCAGTTCTAATTTTAATTTATACCTAACCTATTTGTAAAAAGGAACGAAAAACAATTGCCTGTGATTTATGCGCTGCTACTTTAAAATCACAATCAATACCTGTTATATTTTAGAAATAATTTGATTTGGTTTAAACGTGACTGGAGCCATTTCGTTCTTTCGAAGCAGAATTGCAACTTACAATTAACAGTGACTCAGTATTAAAGCGTTTACCGTTTGTCGTTCTTGTGTCCCAGCCTTAGAGTAAGAATTAAAGTAGAGATCACAACTCATTCATAAATCACGTTAGGGGTATTCGCCAACATGGTTCCCCTAATTTTCACATTTTATCGACCAATGTTTACGATAAAACAAGAAGTGGGGATGGCCCATGTCCAAGCCGTGGCCATTTGTTGACGAATGCCAGTGACGGCGTGAGTTTTCACTTCCCGCATAAGGACTTATCATTAATCGTGAAAAAATTATCCTTCCGGGTTTTTACAGATCCTCATGTTTTTCATTCCTGTCGGTCGGTCGGTCTGTTCCGGTATAGCTAAAAAATCCACTTACTCGTTAAACTTTAATTTTATTTAATTTTCCACAAAAATTACGTCTGATATAAAAAAAACTGGTAAAATATTAGTATGACTTCAATATGGCGAAACAAAATGACGACCTGTTAAAGTATTTGATGTACGAAAATGAAGAAATGGGCCATGTTTCATTATTGTTGACAAAAAAAAGGATTCTTGCCTATTCGTTAATGAGGCAAATAGGTATTTTTACAAACTTCAAAGAAATAATCGTTCTCTACTTCACTATCTAGGGAATTAGTTATTTATATATTATTAAACTTTAGTTTTTAGTTATATTTTAGAATGTCATCTTAAACCTGTAACTGTCAAGTTAGACCTTGTCTAAAGTTAAACCTCTTTAGTGAATACGGGTGTTAGAGTTTTAAACTAAAATCAATGCTTTTAACGCGCTTCTACTGGCTTCCTATTCCTCTGATTGTATCTTTTATGACTGGTTCAAATCTTCTAATGGATTTTTCAGCATTTCCATTACCGATTATTTTCAAATTTGACATGCATACACTATCGGATATAAAAAATCCGATTTTTTTTAGTCAACGTTTAGAAATCCAAAATGGCGGCGTCAATATGGCCGACGAATTTTGTTACTTGTGTAGATAAAACTGAATATCAGTCCCTAGGAAAATTTAAAAGTGTCAGTATTTAAAAATTCAAAATGATAATGTCAACAGGTCGGACGGATGATTTTAACATTTGTGGAGATAATTTAATAAGGTACAACAAAAATCAAAATGGTAGCACCAATATAACGAACGAATTTTGTCATTTGTACAGATTCGGCTGAAATATCAGTATCTAGAAGTATTTAAAAACAAAAGCTATAAAATTTTAGGGGCGGCACCACCATAGCAGACTAATTTTAACATTTTTGCAGATTTCATTAAAATTCGGCATTTAGGGGTATCTAAGACTGCACATCATGAATTTCTGTCAACATTTTAAAAATTCAAGATTGTAATGCCAACATGGCGGCGGAATTTTAACATTTGTGTAGATTTGGCTGAAAGAAAGTAGGAATCTGGGGGTATTTGAAAATACGTATCATACGCTTTTAGTAAATATTTAAAACGTGAGAGTAGGAATGCCTAGAATGAGAGCGAATTTTAATATTTATACAGATTTGATTAAAAAGCGATAGTAAGTAAGCAATTCATACATTTTTAGTAATAAATATTTAAAATGAGGATGTCATCAATCAATCAATCAATCCGATAAGTACTTTTTTCAGATATTTTTGAACATTTAATTAGGCCACCATTTTGTTTCCCCTATTTTGAATTTGTCTCAACATTTTTACCAGTTCATCCCTATATAATATTTGATTTTTGAGCAAAATTCGAATATAATCGATGTAGTAGTTTTTTTGCATTGACACACAATATTTTATTAAGCCGTCATTTTGGATTTGTAGTAAAACTTATCAGTTCACGGTCATGTCAAACCCAATTTTTCTGCAAAATTTGGAAAAAATGGATAAGCAGTTTTTTAGTAATATTTTTTTAACATTTCAATAAACCGCCATTTTGTTCGGCCATATTGGATTTTTATTAAAATGTTACCACGTCATCAAAACTTGAAGTAAATAGGACAAGCAGTACTTGAGCTTTGTCGCGGACAGATATGCAGACTAACCGACGGAAATTCTTGCGAGGAAAGTAAAAAAAAAGCGGGCGTTATTAGATACGAATAGAATAGCCAATTGTCATATTGTTTTTCCATGTTAATAGCTAAAATTTAAAAAATAAAAGATTTTTTTTTTAATTTTCAATATCCTAAATCTTAAATTCTAACCAGTTTAGAACATGTTTACGAACACATTTTTACTGTTAATTTAAATTCCTTTACCTGCCAACACTTATATAGATCAAAATACAAGAGTTCTAACCACACTACAGGTAAACCTGGACAGTCCATGAGACCTATTGTTCCAGCTGTTGGATCACCAACGTACAATATTTCAAAATGGTTAGTAGAAGAATTCGGCAAATTAAATATCTCGTATGATAACTTTGAGGTTACTAACTCGTTAGAATTCTTAGATAAAATTAAGAATGTTCACTTAAAAGAAGGTGAAATTTTAATATCTTTTGATGTAAGCTCATTGTTTCCTAGTGTACCCATACGATTACCTTTAGAGTACCTAAAGGAACTACTTGAAATCAATAATTTGAAGAAAGAAATTATTGATGAGTATTTACTTCTCACAAAATTATGTATGAATCAAAATTTTTTTCAGTACAACAATAAATATTATAAACAACTAGAGGGAACTGCGATGGGCAATTGCTTATCTCCGTTCCTTGCAAATTTGTTTATGGGCAGATTAGAAACCCAATTCAAAAAAGAACTCAAGTATTTCCCAAGGGTGTGGTATAGATACGTAGACGATATATTTGCTATTTTTGATACTAAAACAGAAAATTTGGACACCTTCTTAGAAACATTAAACAATAAATATCCTTCCATTAATTTTACCTACGAAAAGGAGAACAATGGGCAATTACCTTTTCTCGACACGTTAGTTATTAGAAATAACGATAAATTAGAATTTGATATTTATAGGAAATTTACTAATACTGATAGATATATAACATCCGACTCATTTCATTGCCGTCAACACAAAATGGCAGCATTCCATTTCTTAACTCACAGGTTAGTCAATTTTCCACTAAGTAAAGAACGTTTTAACAATGAAATGAATCGGATTAAAAATATAGCTAAAAGTAATGGATATAATGATAATTTTGTACATAAACTAGTAAATAGACATAAGCATAAGAAAATGTTAAAAGATGCCACTACTCTTCAAATACCTGAGGCTTCCAATAAATTCATAGTAATCCCATATGATCCCAGATATACGAGAGGTCTAGAAAAAGTATTTAAAAACGTAGGTTTTAGAGTAGCCTACAAAACGGAGAATAGTTTAAAAAATCTCCTTGGAAACCCCAAAGACAAAGTCGACTTGAGGGAGAGGAGTGGCATCTATGAAATTAGCTGTAATGATTGTGATCTAAAATATGTTGGGCAAACTAAACGCTCCATAAACATTCGTTTTAAGGAACACATGGCACATTTAAGATACGGAAGAACAGAAAAGTCAAGCGTTGCCCAACATGCTTTGGAAAACAATCACCGAATAGGAATAAATAATCTTAAGTTGATTAAAAATGTATCTAATAATAGATTATTGGATGCATTTGAGAGTATAGAAATAGTTAAATGTGGTAAGAAAGCACTAAATAAAGACAGAGGGCCTATTCCCTATAGTCCCCTCTATTGTTTATTTGACAACGGTGCAGTCGGGTGCAACCAAGGGTGACCACATTTACCTATAAATAGTCTCGGTTAGGATAAGTTACTTTAGTTTATATCATCTGCTGATGATGCTAACTTGGTTAGCGAAACGCGCGTCCAGAACGTAACAAGTTGTGGTGTAGTGTGGTTAGAACTCTTGTATTTTGATCTATCTTCCACCACAGGTTCCAGTGTTAGGACTTAACACTTATATAAAAAATTGGCCCAACTCAAGTGAAAATTAAAAAAAGGCGCGAAATCATCCGAAACTTTATTATTTCCCCAGATTTTATCCAAAATCTAGTAATTTTCGAAATCGCAGTACGTTTTTTTGAGCGTGAGACGCCCTTCAACTATTTTAATACAGTATAGGTATATTCTATAATTATTTTAATTCTCTGATAGAAAAAACTATTGTAATCGGCAAAAAAATCACCTGAGAATCTTTTTTGTATCATTTTGCTTCTGAAGATTCTCACATGACCCCCGACGAACTAAACGTTCTATTATACTGAACCGGATTGGTCAATACGTCATGTGACCCAAAATAAGTGAATAAGGTATCTTCCATTAGACATGTCTCCTCGAGAAGAAAATCTTGCTGTTTACTTAGTGATCAAAAGAAAATTCCAAACTTAAACGGCCATTGTTTTACAAACTCACATTGCTCCACCATAGTTAAGTCAACTAAAGCTCCTAGTTTCGCAATGTCCAAGATAAAGTAAATAAAACTTATTTATTAAATATTTACAAAATTAATGTTCTTCTAATGTCACCGCACCTTTAAAACGCTGCTTCTTGAAGTAAGGCAACATATAATTAGAAGATTTGAGCCATATCAACAAATACACAATAATACATTAAAACACATGCAGTGGTGACGCTAAGAAAAGCTTGGTATCTAATAAAATACTTTTTAGCAAATTAATTCCTTTAATGTTAAAATTTATTGTAGTTCCACGACCCGCTATTGGTTTTTAAGCCACGCCGGTCACGTGACCCTGTAACAATGTTTACTGTAGACTATGATACTTTTTTACTATAAGGATCCCTTGTCATTGAAAGTGGGATGATCTAATTATGAGGAGTTGTCGATCGGGTCTTGTTACTGATGAAATCTGATCTGAGACTTTGGGTATTTTAGTTTGTATTTTACTATTTTGCAATGATTGTAATTTCTTTATGCTGCTTAGAAACTAATACTGGAAATACATTACTATTCTTTGTATGAAAATTTTATTGCATCATGTTTAAACATATTCACCGTAAAATAAATTGGTATAAACATGTTCCTGGCTAGGCTTGGCATCGTCGTACGATCGACCTTATACTGTGAGGTAATCTTGGCAGTGGCTGAATATGTAAATAATGAACTCTATTTGTGTGCTGTGTGCACATACAGCCAGCATACAGTTAAGCTGAATTTACACGGGCCAAGTTTTAAACCTACCAAAGATTTTCACAATTTCGTGAGTACTGCAAGGTCGCCAACAAATTAAAAAAAATTGTTTTTCTTTTCTTAATTATATACATTATTGCATATGCACTTTTTAGATATCATTCACATTCAATAAAGAAGCAATTAAATTTTTAATAAGCCTATATCAGCAACATCCCTTGCTGTACAACTTCACAATATAAAGGTTGGTAATAGAGAAGAATACCAAATGTTACTAAAATTTCCCCAGACTTAGTTGTCACAATTAATGAAGAAAAATAATAATTTAACCGATTTTGTCCAAGTAACAACCAAACAAATCTTGACGAAAGCGTACCTAGGTGACTTCACTTCACAATAGCCTAGGTCTGTTGGATCCAATAACAAGCCGAGGACTTTTTTTTTTGCTCTTTAATTTGTTTTGAAAAACGTCAGAATATAATCAATAAATAGGCATTTTTCCCAAATGCCAACCAAACATATTTTAGCAAGTATTTTTTCAATAAAAATTGAGTGGGAAAAATATGGCTTTTATTATCATATTTTTATTTCAAAATTAAACTAAAATTGGGTAGTTTTATTTCGCTTATTTTTGCTATAATATTGCCAAAAAATGCCACATTTTCAAATTTACGTTTAGAACCTATAAAACTATACTTAACCAAACTGAAGATTTATTTAGAAAAATGAAATATAAATTATTTACCATACAATATGTCTAATAAAGGGATTAAATATTCCACTATATATTATAGAAAAACGCCGACCTGGGGTACTAAGGGCAAACCAAGTAAGCATTTTTATTGGCAAAATTTTAGTAAATGTTGCTACATTTTAACTACCCTTGGAAATTATTACCATTTGATAAATATTTGCTTACAAAGTGGCAAATTTCAAAGAATATTTGCTTAAAAAATAGCCTTTTTTGATCCGCCATGATTAATATTAAAATTAAGCTACACTTCAAACAAACATATTCTTTCTACCTAAAAATATATTTGTAGAAAACGAAATTTTTAGTTTCAAGGAGTGTTTACATGCCTATCTTAGATTGTTTTAACACTGAAAGTTCCTACGCAAGTGTTTTTTGTCCTTACCAACCATCAAACCGTGATTTGTTATCTTTGCATTTCCTGCTCATAAATTCTTACATTGGCTCTGTTAATACTATTTCTGCATAATTTGAAATAATTGATGATTTATCATATTATTTAGGTAAATTTAGGAAAAAAATGTTACTCTAACTTCGGCTAAAAAATAAGTCAGAGTTCAACTAAAAAAGCTCGATTTTAAAGTCAAAAACATCCAAAAATTCCGATGAACCGAAATATTTTTAATTTGCTTAACGACACTCGAGGTCGTATAATTCCATGCAAATTTCATGTTTCCAATTCTCGTTTTGGAACGGCAAAACAATAAAGTCTGATAGAACCGTTCCTTTTCTCTCTAGTGAACTCTTTCGCGAAATTGTAAAAAGGCAGGCTCATGAACCTTGCTATATTTATAGTTTAGATTGAGCCTTTTGTCTCTCTGCATGCGATTTGACTTAAAATAATATCGGATTCTATTGAAATGTTCAGTAGAATAAATTGATAAAAGTGGATAATAAATATTTGAAAAATAGAACTCGTACTGTTTCATTATATGTTTAATAGATAATGTCTGATAATGTCTGTACATTTTGAAGTAAATAAATAACAAAATTACAATATGATTGGTGGTATCTAGCTGAATTTGCTCTACTACAACTACCCTAATTGAATATCCAGAAATATTACTGTGTTTCTGGTTATAAATACACCTTTCGAATTTTTATATATAGAGATAGTTATTTATCTAATTTTTGTATTCAACTATCTAGTTAAACACAAAAAATTCACTTTTTCACCAGTGGCGGCTGGTGAAGTAGGTGAAATGCTACTTCACCAGGAAAAATAAACAAGCAAATATCTAACTATATTTATTATATATCTCTTAAAATTTAAGTTTTTACATTCATTTATTCACATAATTGGCAAAAAATAAACTGTACATCTCGAATAAATATTTTACTTGACCGTTGGCGGCATGTCTTTTTAAAACTTTCAATCCAACTTTATTATAATAACTATAACAGTGGCGCAAACCGCTTCGACTTTGCTGGAGGTGCTATGTTTAGTTTACGATTTTCCTACTAAAATGCTAAACTATATAAAATACATTTTAACGAAAACGTCCGATTAAATAGACTATGTATGCGCTTGGTAATTGACGCAATTTTGTATCTTGCAAAACAAGAGTCAGTCTTTCGCGGTCATGATGAGAGCAGCGAGTCAATAAATAGGGGGAGTTTTAAAAAGCTTCTAGGTTTATTAATATCGAGAAGTTCCCAAGAACTAAAAGATGATCGCAAAAAAATTAAAAATGTTTTTACTGGTGACTCGAAAACTATTCAAAACGAACTAATTAATTATTAATTGAATTTAATTGAATGCATTTCTGATTATTTAAATGATCATGTACAAAATGAAATAATGAACACACAGTTTTCTTCTGTGCAAGTGGATGACACCACTGTTATTACGCAAACCTCCCAGTGCTCCATAATTTTAAGATACGTTAATTCAGAAGCTTCAGTAGAATAGAATAGAATAATATATTACCAAAAATATACAAATTTGTACATTGGGTTGTCAATAATTTTACAATAAACAGATAAAAAAAATCAAGAATTATATAAAATATAAAAGAATTATATAAAATATAAAAATCGTGTACTGTATGCATAAACAAACCTTACTGTATTCGTCAAAATTTGAATACAA
Source organism: Kuschelorhynchus macadamiae (assembly GCA_030620095.1). NCBI lineage: Eukaryota > Metazoa > Arthropoda > Insecta > Coleoptera > Curculionidae > Kuschelorhynchus > Kuschelorhynchus macadamiae. Next base: position 975,793 of record JAUTXW010005440.1, read on the forward strand.
TGATGAGATAAAAACAACATAAAACAAAATAAAATTACATAAAATAAAATAACAGTAAAACAAATAAAGTACTAATATTTAACATAACATACAGGTAAACACAAAAAACAGTGCGGCTAGAAATAAAATTAGTCGAGAGATTCTTAGGATTTTATAATGTCAGCTCCGATAGAACGTCGAAGAATTTATATTCTCATCAAATCAAATTTTGGACCAATTTGACTATAAACATAAATTAATAGGGCAATGTTACAATGGCGCAAGTGTAATGTCTGGCCATCTAAATGGCCTTCAAAAAAAAATCGAGCAGGCTGTATTTGTCCTGATGCAGTACAGCTTAAAAATATTTCTAAATGTCGAATTTTCTTGCAAGTCTTAGTGGTATTCCCTCATTTTTTCATCACTCAGCCAAACGAACGTATGCTCTTACATCTGCATCTACAAGGTGTATACCAACAATTACAGAAACTCGTTGGTCTTCAAATTCGAAATTAGTAAATGTGATTGTTCAAGTTGCGTTCTTCAAAAAAAATCGTTTGACATTCATTTTTGCATATCCAATATAAAACGCTGTCGTGAGGCGCTCTGTAAAAAAAGAAATGAACATTTTTTTTAATACCATGTTTGATAAGGCAAATTCTATTACAGAAATAAATCATTACAAACGTGAGCTTGTTAAGCTTTCACCTGAGGAATTTAGGGCTAAGTATAGAACCCTTTTTTATGAAATATTGAACCATATTTTAATGCAAATGATACTAAGCTTAGTCAACGACTTAAAAATGAGCTTGGTCTTATTTTTGCCAATGACAGTAATTGGAACATATCGCTGCAAGAGCAAGTGAAAAAAATTAGTGAAGATAAAGATATTTTAACCAAAGCGTATAAAGTGTTTTCCCTTATTTTGACAATACCGTCGACGAGTGCTTCAGTGGAAAGAAGTTTTTCTTGCCTCAAACGTGTAAAAATTTATTTAAAAAATCTCTAGCTCAATATCTCAAAAAAGACTTACTTCTTTAGGCAATATTTCGATTCAAAAGGAATGTCTGCAGGAGATTAGGGCAACTCATCCATTTTATGAGTATGTTATAAATAAATTTGATGCTATGAAAGATAGGAGAATTGATTTAATATACAAAATTTAGGTAAGTCGTAAAAAATATTCTACCCATTCCACATATAAAAAAAATTATAGCGTTATTTTCTTGCTTCATTTGTACTTCACTTACTTTTTCACCCGCGAGCCGCCACTGATTTTGACACGTTCTAATCCCAAAAACCATGATTCCTTTGTAATAGTTGGGTAGTTAACTAAAATTAAACACTTGAAAATGTGAATAATCTGCAAGTCTATTGAACACGACAGTATAAAATAGCAAACAAATGTTGGTCACTCATACAGCAAACTAACTTTTATTTATAGGTATCCATCATTAGTCTAATAGGTATTTACAATTTAGAATGTTTGGCCAAACGCTTATCTAGATTCGTAAACCTTATTGCTTTTTATCATATATAACTGAATGTTCGAATTTTTATGATGTCCCCAACAATAACCCTGTTCTCTGATACTAATTTTTAATAACCCCCTCTTATTTGGCTTCTGTCAAGAAATTATTTAAGTTTTATGAAAAAATATTGTATGCAATATGGTTCATCACAGAGTGTCCAACAAAAGATATTTATTTTAATGCCTGTTTTGCTTCGGTTAATAACCAGCCCATTTTATTTCCTTACTATGATTTTCCTTGCTGAGAAACTTGGATTTAAAATATTGATTTTCTGGATGGCACTTGTGCTCTTCCATCATAGATGTCGCTATCAGGTACTAGTAGAGATGTGGTAGGTACTGCCTGACGGATTCGTTTTATGTTAGCTAACCTCCATTGGAAGGAAACCAAGAAGGATGCCAAAACTTTTGGCGATCTCAGAGACAACAAGAAGAAGCTACTTTGCCAGCTATCCTTTCTCCTTAGATGCCGAGATGGAGACGTAGTACCAAAATCTTTACAAATGAAACACAACTTTATATAAAAAAAAATGGCGAAAAAAGATTAAACAACAGTACAGACATTTTGGTCCTTCTAGCAAACGAGGGAAATGCCGCTGTCGTCATGGACAAAACAAAATGCCTCAGCACCTTCATAGTAATCCAAGTAGACCCTGCTTGGATTACTATCAACCTGCCAGCAGAGGAGAAGAAGAAGTTAAGGCCAAGCAGCTGAAAGTCCCTCGTTTCTACGGACTACCTAAAAGATACAAGGTTAATGTACCACTTCGACCTATCGTCAGTGCAATGGGACCGCTCACTTCCAAAATCTGTAAATATCTTTCAAATATTCTTAATAATTTTACAGGAAAAGCACATTCATACATTAGAAAGCAATTCAATTAGATTCATCTTACTCAGTTTCGATTTAGAATCGCTATATTTGCATAATATCAGACTTATTTCACCATAATATCGACAACTCACTTTTAAATGTGATTTGAAGCTCACATCAACTTATTTTGTTTTTCAAGGAACGTTTTATCTACAAACCTCTGGAGCAGCCATGGGATCTCCGCTGTCACTCGTAGTAGACAATATTTGCATGGAAGCTTTTGAGAATAAAGGCTTAGAGGCGTCTCTGTTAAAGCCAAAATCTTAGTTTAAATATGTAAAACGATACTGCCCGTGTTTTTTAATCATCTCAATGAGCAATATCCTAATATAAAATTTACAATGGAAATTGAATCAGAAGGCACGATTAAAAAATAAGTAGTTCACTGCAACACAGAGCAAAAAGCAAGTGCCTGGTAGAGTGTGATATACAAAACACCATCCTTACATCCTTATATTGTTATAAACTTCAAAAGAAATAAGACTTTCCTTATATTGAAGATATTTTGCACGTTTTTAAAGTAAAAAATATTACATTTTTCTTTCCTCTTCCAAAACGTTCGAGTTTCTATATCGTAATACAAAATGTATATTATTTATGTTCTTCGACAAAGGATAATAGAAATTTGATGAATATATTTTTATTCCAGCTTGCATATTTTGCCAGATTTATATAAAGGCATACAAATGAGCTTTTCCGGCACGTTTATAGTTTAAAACAGTTTTCTTTTCTGCTACGAGATATTGAAATATATAAGAAGTATACAGGGTATTTATTAACTGAATGCCGATATTGAAGCATGCAATTTTCGTTTTTATCCAATATTTTCAAAACACCTTTTGATATTTTGGTAGGTCCTCTCTAACATGCCATTTAATATTTTTAATCGGAAAAAAGATACACCCTGCATTTTTTTCAAAATAAAAATTACTTTCGTAATCTCCCAATATGTTGTAATAAAAATGATTTTTCTGAACGATGACCGGGTTTTGATAAATGAAACAAAATTCATTTTATGTGCTCAATGCTGACACATCTTTTATTCTCCGTTTAAGTTAAGTAAGCTTAGCTTTTTGAAAAAACTATTAATTAGATTTTTAGTATAATTAATTTTTATGAATAAGTTAGAATGCTATTAGAATTTGTTTCGTTTTCGAGTGAAAACTCCAAATCAAATCAACTTCAATTTTTAATAAAGAAACATTTTCAATTTAAAATTACAAGAAAGGACAGAGTAAACACACATATTGTTTACAGGAATTGTTGGAAGTGTCCCCCATTCACATGTATACAAGCATCAGCTCTGCTTCGCATGGACTGACCTACATTTTCAAAGATACCTGTAGTATTTCTAATAGCTTTGGTAGGATGCCATTATACGATTTCGTAACTCATCTTCAGTTTGGATTTCCTCGACCTATCCAACGATTGCGATAGGTGTAATTTAAAAATTCACGCACTCCTACGCTTAGATTGGAATTGGAAAGTGCTTTATCGTGCATTAGCCACATCTGTTTTTTTTTTTTAATAAAAGAGGAACATCTTGAAGTAGTTGCGGCAGTTCTTAAGGAACTTGTAAATATGATTGTCCATCAAGTCAAAGGACCAGTCAAATGATCATCAATAATGCCAGCCCAAACATTTAATAAAAACTGTTTTTGATTATTTGATTCAACTTGCATGAGAGTTTTCGTGTGCCCTTAAATGGTTATTATGGAAATTCCTAATTGAGTTTGATTACTTTGACAGCAAATGTCAAATTTTGACACGTCCTGTCAAAGTAGAGATTGATATTAGCAGGTAGATAGTTAAAAACTAAGATAGGAAAGTGCAATCCATTTTGTTGCAAGTTAAGCTAATCCATATAATATTTATAGAGGCAAGTTCAAGCACAATTTAATGGTCTTTAATTTTGGTAAAAGTCAAAAATTTCTGTACTATGCATTTTGCATTTCTTGGATGTTATAAACCTCTCAAAAATTTAGCTCGCCTCAGAAACCGTCCCAAACTTACATTACTCTTGTTTGGGATATCCAAAATAAGGCATCATTTCCAGCTTTTTACGAATTAATGGAAACCAGAAGTCTAATTTAACTCCCCTAGTGGAAAAACACGTTTTCGCTTTGTAAGTTTAATATTACACTGCAACACAAAGCAAGAAGCAAACGCCTGGTAGATGATAATATACAAAACCGCACCCTTACATCCTTATATTGTTATCAACTTCAAAAGAAATAAAACTCCTTATATTGAAGATATTTTACATATTTTTAAAGTAGAAATATTATATTTTCCTTTCGTCTCCCAAAACGTTTGAGTTTCTATATCGTAATACGAAATGTATAATTTTACGTTCTTTGTGTACGACAAAGGATAATAGAAATTTGATGAATCTATTTCTATTCCAACTTGCATACTTGTCGGATTTATATAATGGCAAGCCACCGATCTTTTTCGGCACGTTTATAGTTTAAAACAGTTTTCATTTCGAACACGAGATATCGAAATATACAGGGTGGTTGGTAATGAGAACGCCAAATTCTAGGTTAAACTCGTAAAATAATAATATTGAGCCAAATATGCCTTAATAAAATGTCGCTCATTAATGCGATAGAGGGTGTTAAAGTTTAAATCTCTTGTCATTTTTCTATAGCTCAAGCTGGTTTTGAGATGTCGACATAAATAATAGCAATTGGGAGTTTTCGGGGATGGGGAATACGACTAAATTCTTATGTAATATACACTGTGGTCCAAATTAAATTGGAACCTTTTTTAAACTTCATTATTTTTCTTATTTTTTGACCGATTTTAAATATTTTTGGATATGTTTTAGTTGAATTATTTCTGAGTTACTTGTAAAATCTCGACTTATTTTTTTGTACAGGGTGCGCAAAAAATCGAATTTTTCTAAAACGTTGATTTTAAAGTCGTTGCAAAAATCAGGTGATTCCAATATTTCTACTATTCCATGTTAAAATGGTTCGTTGGTTTTCGGATAATAACCAGCAACTTAAAGATTTTGATTGAATTAAATTTTTAATAGTTAATTTTTTAATTTAAGTCTGTATTTTGCTGAAGTATATTAAACTATTTAAAATCAAGATTGGTGTGTTCTGAAATTTCCAAAATTCAAAAAAACGAGCAAAAAACAGGTTATATAAAATAATAATACATTTATTTATTCGACTCGAGAAAAATCAACTTTAAATTATTTTATTATAAACAGTAGATAACATCAACAATGTATAAAAACTGATGGTGGATATGACCACTTTGATTGACCTAACAAAATAGCTATGTATGTCAAAACTTATGGGAAAACTACTTACAGAAATATTGTTATGACTACTTATTTGCACTATCACATCATGACTTTTCAAGAGAAAGATGACTTTCAGCTTGATAAACAGAACATAAAAATATAGCAAAAACGGTAGAAAATATGCAGAAAATAACTGTCAAAAAAAATCAATAATGGCCTGATTACGAAAGTCTTCGTAAGCCTTTGAAATATGAATTACTTAGATAAATCTAATTCGTTTTCGACAGCATCGTTTTAAAAACGCTTTCATTAAAATGCCTTAAAACAAATTATAGGGGATGACAACTCAAGGCTTACTTTTCACTTCATCAATTAATTTTTGTACAATATAGGGCGTCAATAAAGCTGATTAATATATTTTTGTTGAGTAATTAAATTTTCTCGAGAAATCCCACAGTGACGCACCGTCGAGAAGAAACTCGCCTAATACATTTAGCATTAAATATATCATTTTGAGGTATAGTAAATTTCTTATCGATGTAGCCGTTACTTGATGGAAATTCATTATACACTAGCATACAAATTAAACACGTTTAGTTTATTAATTTCCACTTAATTATTTCTGCTTGACAGCTGTTTCGACACACTGTGTCTTTGTCAAAAGCTAACTTAAAACCAACACTAAAATCTGTACCAAATATAAAAAAAAAGTATATAAAAATCTTAATGGATCAATAAAACAATATTGTTTACCCTACTCGTCTATTCTTTAGGTATAAAGATTTAACAGAGGGGAACCATTTAAGTCCAACTGGTCATTCAAGAAAATATGTCGGGTTTTCCTCATGTTAATTTCTGAATCCGGATAAATTTCAAATGATTAATAAAGATCCAACAGAAATGTATCAAAAAATTATAAAAAATGTAATTAAAGATAGTAGCTGATTTGATGATAAAACTAAATATGAATTAACGATAATGAATCCACAAGTACCTAAGCTATATTCATATATTAAACTGCATAAAGGCAATATGCCCATTAGACCGGTAGTGTCCTATGTGACAGCTCCAGCTCACACGATTTGTAATAAATTAATAGATATTATTAGTATATTTTGTAATTTTAAACCAAAATTTAGTATTAAAAATAGTTTAGAATTAATTAACAATATAAAAGATGTCACAATCCCAAATAATGCCATATTAATTTCTTTAGATGTAAGAAACTTATTTGCTAGTGTCTCCCCTATTGAAGCTATTAACTTGGTCGATAATTTATTACTCAAAAATAAAGTTAATCATATTATTAAGAATGATATATTGGATTTGTTAACAGTGTGTGTAGATCAAAATTACTTTGAATTCAATGGCTCCGTGTATGTATGTAAAGAAGGTTTATTAATGGGTAATCCTCTGAGTCCTATACTAGCAGAAATATTTCTAGATAATATTGAACAATTAATGTATAATCACCCGTTAAGAAACAAGTTCATTTATTGGTATAGATATGTAGACGACATACTAGCGTGTTTCACGGGAACAGAGAGACAACTAAGGTTATTTTTAGATTTTATTAATAATTTACATAAAAATATTAAATTTACGTTAGAGGTGGAACAAAATAAGAGAATACATTTTTTGGATTTAACAATTATGAACAATACCGATAAACACGATTTTCAAATTTATCATAAACCATCTTACACAGATATAACAATACATAAAACATCAAATCATTCTTTTGCACATCAAATTGCAGCTTTCAACAGCTTTGTACATCGGTTAAATAGTATACCTATGTCATCAGATAACTATAATAAAGAATTTAATATTATAAGGCAGATTGCCATTAACAACGGCTATATTCCTAATATAGTGGACAAAATAGTAAATAAATTTAGTCTATCCAAATAATAATTTAAAAGATATAACCAAATTTAATACAATAACATATACAGGCAAAATTAGCTCTAAAATCAGTAAACATCTCATGAGAGCAGATTATAAAGTTGCCTTCTGTACAAATAATACATTAGGGAAATATATTAAAAATAATAACTCTAAGTCTGATAAATCTAAAAAATAAGGGGTATACGAATTAGAATGTGGTTCCTGTGATAAAGTTTACATTGGCCAAATGGGTAGATCTTTCGAATAACGTATAAAAGAACACAAATCCTCATATAATAAAGAAAAAACAGACTCCAATTACGCTAAACATTTGATAGAAGCAAATCATACATTTAAAAAAGAATATAAAATTTTGCATACGGCTAATAAAAGCTACAAATTGAACCATTTGGAAAGTCAAGAAATTAACAAGAGGAAAACCCGAAATATTTTATTGAATGACCAGTTGGACTTAAATGGTTCCCCTCTGTTAAATCTTTATACCTAAAGAATAGACGAGCTGTTTTATTGATACCATTAAGATTTTTATATATTTATTTTTTTTTATATTTGGTACTGTATTAGTGTTAGCTTTTGACAAAGACACAGTGTGTCGAAACTGCTGTCAAGCAGAAATAAATAAGTGGAAATTAATAAACTAAACGTGTTTAATTTGTATACTAGTGTATAGTAAATTTCACGAAAATTGGTTCTGACTAAATAAAGGCAATAAATCAACTTGGGTATGCTCTATTGCGTACGCAATGTAGTAAGGAATCGGACTCTAGATATTTATGCATTTAACGCAGATTTGAGATTCTAGGGAAAAAAAGTAGTGATACTCCTATATTATGTTTATATTAATTTAATGAAATGAAAAAAACTTATAATACAAATTTTTAAATACACTAGTAGTTCAAAATACAAGAGTTCCAACCACACTACACCACAACTTGTTACGTTCTGGACTCGCGTTTCGCTAACCAAGTTAGCATCATCAGCAGATGATATAAACTAAAGTAACTTATAATAACCCAGACTATTTATAGGCAAATGTGGTCACACTTAGTTGCACCCTACTGCACCGTTGTCAAATAAGCAGTAAAGGGGACTATAGGGAATAGGCCCTCTGTCTTTATTTAGTGCTTTCTTACCACATTTAACTACTTCGATACTCTCAAATGCATCCAATAATCTATTATTAGATACATTTTTAATCAACTTAAGATTATTTATTCCTGTTTGGTGTTCGTTTTCCAAAGCATGTTGGGCAACGCTTGACTTTTCTGTTCTTCCGTATCTTAAATGTGGCATGTGTTCTTTAAAACGAATATTTATGGAGCGTTTAGTTTGCCCAACATATTTTAGATCACAGTCATTACAGCTAATTTCATAGATGCCACTCCTCTCCTTCAAGTCGACTTTGTCTTTAGGGTTTCCAAGGAGATTTTTCAAACTGTTCTCCGTTTTGTAGACTCTAAAACCTACGTTTTTAAATACTGCTTCTAAACCTCTCGTATATCTGGGATCATATGGGATTACTATGAACTTATTGGGAGCCTCAGGTGCTTGAAGAGTAGTGGCATCTTTTAACATTTTCTTATGCTTATGTTTATTTACTAATTTATGTACCAAATTATCATTATATCCATTACTTTTAGCTATATTTTTAATCCGATTCATTTTATTGTTAAAACGTTTTTAAAGTACTGGAAAATTGACTAACCTGTAAGTTAAAAAATGAAATGCTGCCATTTTTTGTTGCCGGCAATGAAATGAGTCGGATGTTATATACCTATCAATATTAGTAATTTTCCTATAAATATCAAATTCTAATTTATCGTTATTTCTTATAACTAACGTGTCGAAAAAAGGTAATTGCCCATTTTTCTCCTTTTCGTAAGTAAAATTAATGGAAGGATATTTATTGTTTAATGTTTCTAAGAAACTGCCCAAATTTTCTGTTTTAGTATCAAAAATAGCAAATATATCGTCTACGTATCTATACCACACCCTTGAAAAATACTTGAGTTCTTTTTTGAATTGGGTTTCAATCTACCCATAAACAAATTTGCAAGGAACGAAGATAAGCAATTGCCTATCGCAGTTCCCTCAAATTGTTTATAATATTTATTGTTGAACTGAAAAAAATTTTTGTGGGAAGCAAATATTTATCAACATTTATCTTTGTTCATATTATTGAATTCAAGTAGTTCCTTTAAGTCAGGGGTGCTCAAACTTGAACTGCTGGCGATCTACCTCAATATTTTTAGATTACTGACGATCGACTCTGAGAGGCTGCAAGTATGTGTGATGCAGGGTTGTCGTATATATACGATACATACACCTTACCTACCTAGGTAGGGTGTACCGTGCATATATAGATATTAGCTTTCCGCACAATATTCATTATTTTAGTCAAGGTTTGGGTTAGGTTTAGTTAGGTTCTTCTCTACAATATCAATGGAAAAACTCATAGTTATTAAAAATTGCGAGTTTATTGGTTGTTACAAAACAAAAGAGTTACATATGGTGTTAAACTTAACTAAGGAGTGACTTTGGATGCTGAAGCGTGGCACTGCACGTCTTCAGCATATTTTTCATAAGATGGTACGTAACCACTGAGTGCGAATCGCAAGCATGATGACATATGATCGTCAGTTAGTCGATTGCGATATTTTGACTTAATTATCTTCATTTCAGAAAATGCAGACTCGCACAAGTAAGTTGACCCAAACATTGCTGTCAGTTGAAGGGCGATTTGCCTTAGATTCGGATATTTATCTTCAGATATAAAACACCAGAAATTTGTATCAGATGCTGTAGCTTTGAGATGTATATCTGATATAATCTGCACCAACTCATTTTCAACAGAACATAAGTTTGTATTAAACTGACTTGCTATTTCAGTAGCTAATTCCTCAATGTTTTTACATGAAAAAGGATAACTCATAAATGATGCTACATTTGCCAATTTACTACAATCATAAAAACGCATTTCGAATTGTCCCAAAATATTTGATAATTCAGCCTTATACGTATCATAATTCAACTGAGGAATCCTTGCTTTCAAAGACGGAAAATGTTTCAGATCCTTTCTTTTCAGTTGATCTATCATAAGTTGCAATTTACTTTTGAATGCGTTTACTGCGCTAATCATCTCAATAACAGTTTTTCCTTTACCTTGAAGCTCCAAGTTAATGGTGTTTAAGTGCATTGTGATGTCAGTCAAAAATGCCAAATCAGTCAGCCATTTTTCGTTTTTCAACATTTGAGTGTCATCACCTCTTTCGTCTAGAAAAGCTGTTATTTCGGGCAATAATTCTTGAAACCTTTCTAGGAATTTTCTGCGACTCAACCACCTGACGTCCGTATGAAGAACTAAATCAGTGTGTTCAGCTGACTCCCTATCTTCCAACTGCAAATTAAAGACCCGCCGTTGCAAGCTACGTGCACGGATGGAATTCACAATTTTTGTTGCAATGCCCATAATTTCCTCCGTGTTCAAAACTTGTTGATGTATAATGCAATGGATTGAAAAAAATGAAGGGAAATCTTCATTAGCTCGACACAATGCCACAAAACCGTTTTTGTTTCCACTCATTACTGGTGCTCCATCGGTTGTAAAGTACACTAATTTATATATTAGTTGTAGTTTTTTACAAAATTGAAGAAAACGTCATATATATCTTCGCCACGGATCTTCCCCTTCAGAGGAATGATTGTCAAAAATTCTTCCTTAGCCAACATGTCATTGAATACTATCCGAATAAAAATACACAGCTGGGCAGTGTCTGTCATATCGGTGGATTCGTCGAACTGTAAAGAAAAGTATGTACATTCCATATCATTTTTTAGTTTATCTGCCATGTCCTGACTCATGACTTCAATACGCCTTGTGATAGTAGGACGAGATAACTGAAGTTTTCTAATAGTAGATATGATTTTTGTTTTATTTTTAAAATCTCCAAATAAAGTCTCACCCGCTTCAATAAATGCTTCCTTCACAATCGATCCATCTTCGAATGGTTTCTTGTGTTTCGCCAATATATAAGAGATATTTTAAATGACGCAATCGTAGCAGCTTTTGATTGTTTGGCTGGTCTTGTGAACATGGTTTGTTCTTTATTTAAACAAGATATCAAATCACGTACTTTTCGTTTTCTTAATTCACTCTGTGGCGGAAAATTCTTTTTATAGTTTTTATGAACCGTTTTATGATGCCCCTCTAAGTTACCACGCTTAGGTATTGCAACTGACGCACGACAAATAAGATAAATGCACTTATCCTTCACCATAAAAAATAGAAATTCTTCCTCCCAATCGTTATTAAAATGATACGTTTTAGATTTCCTCGCTGCACTCATTTTGTACTATTTAATAATAAACTTTGTATGGACGTAGTATTGCCTTCAAGTTGCAATTCAGAATGACTCCAATTCCTGCAGGCGCAACATTTATATCAGCGTGAACGAAAGTTTCGAATGTTCCCGTCAAACGCGCCGCTTGAAATTTCTAGAAAAGCGGCAAGAATAAAAAACGCGGCTTTTATTTGACAAGTACCGCGCGTTCCATTTCTTTCTTCTCGAGATCTACTCAAAAAGCACTCGCGATCGACTGGTCGATTGAGCACCCCTGCTTTAAGTACTCTAAAGCTAGTGGTATGGGTACACTAGGAAACAGTGAGCTTACATTAAAAGATATTAAAATTTCACCTTCTTTTAAGTGAACATTCTTAACTTTATCTAAGAATTCTAACGAGTTAGTAACCTCAAAGTTATCCTAGGAGATGTTTAATTTGCTTAATTCTTCTACTTACTATTTTGAAATATTGTACGTTGGTGATCCAACACCTAAAACAATAGTTCTCATGGACGTCCCAGGCATTACAGTTTAGATAACTGTGGGTTACTATGTGTTAATTTGAATTTTAGTTTATCGGACACAAGGTTTTTACACTGTTTTAAGGTACTTTTTACTTCTGTTATCATTTTTGATAACGGGTTTTTCTCAATTATATCGTAAGGACCAGTTTGAATCAAATTGTCTACTTGTTCAAAATAATCTATTTTGTTTAGTATAACAACCTTATTTCCTTTGTCAGCTTTTAAATAAAAACATTCTTTTTTTTTCAGTCCCTGGATAACTTCAGTATTTTTACGAGAAACATATTTTGACTTGTTCTTAACAACGTTTTTGATCTCTGCAAGCCTCTCTAATGAATCTCTTAGTTGACTCTGGCACGTATTAAATAGAACTTTCGATATTCGCTATAGTAGCTGGTAAACTATTTTTTACTGGGGGCTCTGCAAAATTCAAACCTTTATTTAAAAAGGCGATTTCTCTATTATCAAAGGACTGAAAAGAAAGGTTTTCTACAATGTCCTGAAATTTGTTTTTGTGATTTCAATTTTATCAGTTTCTATTAAGGTGAACATTTTTGTTTTGGAAATCGAACCATTGTTCAAATTTTAAATTACTAAGCTTATAAGTGAGTTTTTTAAATAATCAGTATGCTTCAAGCATACTTCGTTTGTAAGCCGTTGTAAAGTGAATTTTTTTTTGCATGGGTAGAATGCCCCAATTCAAAATGCCGTAGGCCATATTTGCATGAAATGTTCCGTAATAGGAAGTCTTAAGGTATCTAAAGGAGAGAGTCTTTATGAAATTTGGCAAAAGAAAAATGGATTTTGTTAATTTTTTGCATAAATGAGCTTCCCAAGTTAAAAAAGGATCTAGATATAAACCCAATAATTTAACGGCCTCTTGACTACCCTGAACATTATTACGCATTGCAAAAGTTAATTGTTGGCTCTTTTCCTTATTTACTAGTAGTCCATTTTCAGCAAACCACCGATGATCCTTAGATTCAGCTATCAAAACCCTATCCGCAAGTTCTACACTACTTGAGCCACTTACAAGTACTATTGTGTCTTCGGCAAACGATATATAAAATACGCAATAAAACAATAGAAAAATAGCGTTGAAAGGTCTGGGTAACCAGACGATTATTTTGCTAGAAGCTACACTTAATATTTTTAAAGGCGAAGGATCTAATATATAGTTAAAGCTAGATCCTTTGTTTCTATGGTTTTGTTACCTCATAATCCGATAATAGGTCCGTTTGTAAATGTTTACTATTTCTCCATTCTAAGCAGTTTTCGAAACAAGGGTGCAATTTCTGAATTATTAGCATTATCTCCTGCATTCTGAGGACAATACTTCATTGTTAGTAAAGTGAGGTTAATAGAGAAAGTTTTGCTAGTTTAACGTACTCTGATAGATAGCTTATACGAGAACGATCGTTTACTCAATAAATTAAAGTGGTATTGAATTCTGATTAGTTGAGATATTGACTATTCACATTTTGCATTAAAATAATTATCTAATAGAAGATTAATTTCATTAATAATATACAAGGTGTTTCTTAATTGAGTGTCAATATTTAAGGAGGTGATTTTTGGGTCCATTTTAAGAAGAAAATTTCATATAAACATATGTCCTAAACAGTGTAAATTTTGAGATACAGGGTGTTAAACTTTCAATAATTTCATAATTTTTCGATAATATCTCGAATACCACTCTAGATATTGTAATGAAATTTGGTATAGAGGTACCATGCATCTAGTGGAATTTTTTGATGTAGAGCATTTTTACCAGTGGCGTCCGTACGGAATCCGACTTGCATATTTTCCCAGACATTGATGGTACGCCACTGATTTTTTTTAAAATAAAAATTATTTTTCAGTTTTTCAGCAGTTCACCGGAAGCTAGGCGATTATATCAAGAGCGATTTCCTGGTAGAGTCATACCAGATAGGCGAATATTTGCAAATGTGCATAGAAGGTGCATTCAAGCCAAATAATCAATTAAAAGGGACCCATCGGACTGTAAGAACTCCAGAAATTGAAGAGGCAGTATTAAATTCTATAGATGAAAATCCTGAACTGAGTACTAGGAAAATTGGAATTGACCTAAATATTCCGCACATCCTAGTTTGGAGAATTCTATATGATTTTTTTTATACCCATATCACATTCAACGAGTGCAAGCCTTACTTCCCCGAGATCTTCCTTTCCGAGTTAATTTTTGTGAAGGGTTTTTGAAAAAACTGGGCATAATCCCTTATTTGATCGTGAAATAATGTTCACAGATGAAGCGAACTTCTCCAAGAACGCTATCAGAAACTTCCACAATAATCATATCTGGGCCGACGAGAACCCCCATGCCATTGTAGAACATCATCATCAAGAGCAATTCTCTGTAAATGTTTGGGCTGGCATTATCGAAAATTACCTAATTGGACCTTTTTTCCTCCCAGAAAGACTAAATGGCCATAATTATCGCCGGTTTCTTGAGAACGATTTGCCGATATTGTTAGAAGATATACCAATTCTGATTAGAAACAGAATGTGGTTCATGCACGATGGCGCGCCCGCTTACTTTAGTATTGAAGCCAGAGAATATTTGAACCGCACATTTAACAACAGATGGGTAGGTCGTGGCGGACCCCAACCATGGCCCCCTAGGTCCCTAGACCTAATTTTTTTTTTCTATGGGGACATCTTAGATCTTTAGTTTACCGCACCCCAGTAAACACTATAGAGGAGCTGAAGGATCATATAAGAGATTCTTGCGATATTATCAGAAACACCGAGGGTATCCTTCAAAGAGTTCGCGACAACATGAGGAAAAGGGCTGAAGCGTGTATTCTCCAAGGTGTTGAGCATTTTCAACGGCTTATCTAATTTTTTTCTTCTATTTTGTTTCACAAAGTGTGCTGTCAAATTGTTAAAACCTAATTATTTTTGTTGAAATTATTAATTATGTCCCTAGCTGTATTAGTATAGTTTTATAAATAACTTGCTATTGTTGAAGAATGTCATATTATTTTAATAAAATTTATAAAAAGTATTTATGAAGGAACAGACTTCTGAAAAACATTGACATGGTGGTCCTAGATTGGTAGCTGAAGACTAGGTACATACTATTATCTACAAATATGATTTTAATAAGAATGGACATAGTAATTACTTTCACGCCACTGATTTTTCTAAAATAAAGTTTTGTGTATAAATAAAGTGTTTCGCTGATACACAGGGTGTTGTAAGAAAAGTATTTGTGATTTTTGTCCGAATAAAGTAATATTTAAGAAAAGTTTGATTCAAAACACCGATTTCGGTAGAGAGAACTAAGATAATAAAGTTTTTTTTGCGACAGTGTTTCGCTGAAAGAAAACCGGGCGGAAAAGTCAATCGATCTAGGAAGGTCGGCCAAGAAATCTCTTTAAACCAGTGGTGTCCCGTCGTTCTTTAAATAATATGGCACTCCTTTTTGACTATACGCCCTTCAGATAATTAAAAAATGTAACTATGCTTAATGAACCTTTATCTATATTTGTCTGTGTTCTTTCGTGTACCGCACTTCTATATATCTTTTTTGTTGCAAAAACGGCGAACTTTCGAATTTTAAAATGATTTCATTTTGATTTTTCTTGATCGATTTCCTATAAATATATTTTTTCTTGAGTTTTGTCATTAACGGTTCCCGGGCTACTGCCTACGTCTATTATTATTGGTCCACCCAGTATAGTGATACACGATTTACAAGTCCAGATTTTACAAGGGCAGCCAGCATCAGATCCAGTGAACGAGATTTATCAAAATTTGAATTCATGCAGTTCGACTTTGGGCTACTCGGGTATGCCAAAAGTGGCCGTCTGTCTCCGTTTGTCATATTACTTTATACAGGGGCTGTCATTGTGAAGTACTATACAGGGCGTTTCCTAATTGCGTGTTGATGTCAAAGGGGGTGTTTTTATGTCTTAAAAGTCTTTACTTTTGAGATACAGGACGGTAAAGTTTAAAAAGAAAACATTTTTTTTCAACCCAGTTCTTTTATGCATAAAAGACGTGTATCAAATTTCACGCAGTTGTTTATCTATAATAGCATCAGAATAAGTAGTTTTTTAGTTTTATGTTTAGTAGTTCCCTGCAAAACCCACGTTGTAGTTCCATCCTTTATCGGTATTCTTTCTTTTACTCATCCATTTATCTTTATTTTTAGTAGAAATGTAACGTTTTTTATCCATATATATATTCATCTAGTGTGCTTGGCATGTAAGAAAAACATCCATCTGTCAAACGTGACAAGTTATCAATCAGAAGTTAGTTTGTGTTAAATTTTATTTCTTGTCAGTGTTTTATATTCTTGTAATAATGAACCCATTCCCAAGAAGAAATCGCAGTCTATCGGAAGCTGAATGTGCTGTAGTGGCCCTTTCCCAAGAAGGTTTTAATCAAACTGAGTTGGGCCAGAGGTTTGGAGTATCTCAAGCAAACATTTCTCGCATGCTACAACGTTATAACGAAACTGAGAGCAATATTGGAAGACAGGAGCAGGGTCGCCATCGAGTAACAACCCCCCAGACAGGACCGTTATATTTGTATCAAAGTTTTAAGAAGATTTACAAACAGTGCGTTGATTCGTCTCGAGTTTTTAGATAGCTACAATTTTACAATTAGTCAAAGCACTATTATGAGAAGATTCGCTGAAAATCAATTGAGGCCTCATAAGGCTTCTGCTGGACCTCTACTTACAAGGGAGCACAGAAGACAACGTTTGGAATTCGTGCGTGAGCACCTAAATTGGCAAGTTGGAGACTGGGCCAATTGTTCTCAGACAAATCTAGATTTTGCCTTTTTACCAACGACAGGGGAACTATGGTTTATAGAAGACCAGAAGAAAGATACGCCTAGTGCAACGTTGTACCCATTGTGAGTTATGGTGGTGGGTTAGTTATGGTTTGGGGTAGGATATCTTATGAGGACCGAACGCAGTTAGTGGTATTGAATGGTGGAAAATTAACAGCTCAACGATACATTACAGATATTTTGGATCCACAACTTATGCGATATGCGATATTTTTAGGGGGACAATTCATGCTTATGCAGATAAGGCACGCCTTCACGTAGCTAGGGTTGTGCATGATCACCTTCAAGAGGTAGGCATTGTCACTATGGATTGGCCGCCTGGAAGCCCTGACCTTAACTCCATTGAACATATATGGGCTACGATAGGAAGGAGAGTAAAAGCCCTGCAACCCCAACCTAGAAACCTAGACCAGCTGGCAGAAAGGCTTAGCGAAATTTGACGACAGATTGAACAAGACAAAATCCAACGGCTAATTTTAAGATTGCCACGACGCTGTCAAGCTGTGATCATCGCAAGAGGTGGGAATACTAGTTATTGAGTGACAGTTGTTTATTTGGTTCATAGTTATTGCAAATTTGGTAAATTAAAATGAATTAAGTATACAGGGTGATTCATGAGGAAATGTCAATACTTCAGGTACATATTCAGGACCAAAAAATAAACATAAATGTCTATATAAGTAAGTGTCTGCAAGGTCTTAGTTCTCGAGATACAGGGTGTTAAAGTTTTTATTTAATTTTCCTATTTTTTAAATAAAATCTATGATTATGTCAATAATGGAGTGAAAATTGATATGTGGGGGTTTTTTGGTATGAAAAATTCGAATCTAATATTAGTATTGCTCTTACTTGTAGGGGGCGCCACCTACATGTCTTTCTACTTCTTCGAACAATCACAACTTTTTGGTACAGTCTTGTATTACATTTTTGAGCAAAAACAAATTATTCCCTTGCCATTTTTACGTCAAAAAGGTATACTTGTTAAAAGTGGATACGAGCAACCGTTTTTGAGATATTTGGATTTAAAACAGTTTCGGCGCATGTGATTTTTTTTATCAAATTCACATAAAGTTCGACTGCGGTACCGTTCGGGTGTGCTTTGTTTTGCGTTCCTCGCAGTCGAGCTGCTTCGCAGTACGTGTGTTTGTTCTGTTTTGTTTTCGCTGTGTATTTTTGTTTCGAATTATTCATTTTCTAAATATGGCTGAATACAAGTGTGACAATTGCCGTAAAGAGTTTTCAGAGAAAGACAAATACAATAAACTTCGTTGTAGTGGCGAGTGTAAACGATCTTTTTGCATGAATTGCACGGGCCTTGATAAGGCTACCACAAAAATCTTGATATTACAAAAATCAACCCACCTCCGATTTTTCTGCGCCCTGTGCGACTCCCCTAGTTTGAAATATCTCAACGATAAAATCACAAAGGTATCTCAAAATTTGATTCCACATGAACTTTTTGATTCAGTCGCAAACCGTGTATCTCAATTGTCAAGTAGTGTACCGACAATTTCTGAAATGTATGACATTTTAGTGAAGAGTGAATCCAGGTGGGATCTCATGGAGAAAAAAATTGACGATATCCATAATCTCTCGAGGGAGTTTTCCGCTTACAAACCAGATATGTTATTAAAGTCTCTAAGGGATATGGAACAGAATATTTTCAATATTTCCCAAATCCTCTTCAACAATGCCGAAGAAGTGATAAAAATCCAAGTACAGGACTCCTCTTCAATTGAATTAAAAGCAGGTATTGCTAACATAAAGAGCAACCTAACTTGTGTAACTGACTTGGTAAAGGAGTTATACTCCAAATATATAGTGTAAGCATATCAAAAATACATACCCTACCACCATACCCTTGCCTACACCAACTATGGAAACTACCTGCTCCACCGCCTCTACACAAACTGAGGTAACACCTACGGATATTCCCAGTACTACTGAAGGCTCCAGCAAGCTGGCTTGTAATAATACACAACGGTGGCACTATGTAGTCGTAAGAAATCTTCCTGCAGGGTTTACGCCTAACAACATAGTTCACTACGTTAAGGAAAAGCTTGGGACTACAGAGTTTATTCGATGCTACCACCTAATAAATCATATCTCAAACATTGATTTTAAAATTGGAACTCAGTCAAAAAAGTCAGCTGAAAAGCTTTTAGACAGCAATCTATGGCCACATGGCGTAGTAATAAAACGGTCAGCTGTATCCGAACTTACAGAAAAATCTACACCGAACCTCCCACCTCCCTCCACACCGAAAAAACTGCCCACCAACTCGAGCTCCGTCAGTTCACTGGTTGTCTCCTCTCCAATTTCTCAAAAGGGCACTATAATATCTTCTGACAAAGAGGCCATTGCTGCCTGCAAAGCAGATGTCTTGTTGAGCGACAACTGCTATAGTCTTTCCAAGAAAGCTCCTACTGACCAAGAACCTATTTTTGATCCAATGTCTCCCCCAACAGTGAAGCTTACGCGAACCGAAAAAAGTTCTGATAACCGTTTCCTCATGTCTAGACTAAGAGAACCAGCCATTTTAAAGGCCTTCAAGTTATATCTCGCCTTCCTGCACGACCAACCTGCGCCAATTCACTTTGAAGGGTTTACAAATACAAGCACCAGGCTGTTTTTGGCTTCTGAAGGCATTCCTATAGATTATAGAACCCTACACAAGATATATTTCGATTTTCATGCTGCTTACGGATTTAACGCAGCAGAAGTGGAAGCGGATCTTGCAGCCTATGATCCTACATATCTTCGGAGAGAGTTCATCTTCAGAGGACCAGAGAATGCCATAAAAACTATTTTACCAGCAATTCTCCCAAAAAAAATTTTTAGAAAACACGACGTGTCCTGAGGACTAGATTCCTCAAAACTTCCTGTTGTTACTAGTCTTAATATGGTTCTAATTAATATTGCTTCTCTAAGAAATAAAACTGACGAGTTGTACCTATTTCTGGAAGAATTGGAGTTCCCCCAACTTGTTGCAATTACTGAGCACTGGCTGAATCTAAACGAACCCTTTTATATTGAGAGGTATACCACAGTAGCTAGATATGACAGAAAAAACTCAGCTCATGGGGAACACTGATTCTATCCCTAAATGGAGATTTCATGTCGGTATCTAAATATGATCATTTGTTAGCGGATAGCTCTTTTGAATTCTCTATAGTATATAATCAAAACCTTGATCTTTATGTAATTTGTATTTATAGATCACCAAACTCTGTTGTACAATCATTTTTAAATAGCCTGGTAAGTTTGCTAGACAGCCTACCGATTAAAGGTAAAAAAATTCTATGCGGAGACTTTAATATTGACTATGCTACTGTTTGTGCCATCCAGAAATATCTAATTTCTATATTCGACTCTTTCGGTCTTTCAATGCATGTATCCTCGCCAACTAGAATTTCAAAAAACTCTTCTTCTATCATCGATTACATGGCGTCTGATTTTTCTCCATCAGAGGTGCAATCACAGGTCTATAACTCAGGTCTTTCCGATCACGAGGCGGTAATTTCCAGGTTTAGTTTACCTATTAGGCCCTTACCAAGATCTCGCCATCGGGGCAGAATTTTCTCGGCCGCAAATTTCTCAGTATTTCATAATATTTGCTTTAACACCAATTGGAATTTTGAATCTGATAATGTCAACACAAACTTCAGAACTTTTTTAAATAAAACTTTAAGTGCTTTTAACAAGGCCTTCCCGCTTAAGAATATCAAACCTAAGCGGCATAAACCGTGGACCACGAAAGGAATACGAATTTCTGCTAAAAATATGCGCTCGCTCTCATATATAAAAAAATTCACCGACTCCTTTCTTATTCTCGACTATATCTCTAATTATAGGAGGATCTACACTACTCTTATTAAGTCAGCAAAAAAATTACACTACCGAAAACGTCTAACAAACTCTAATAACGTTTCAAAAGAAACCTGGTCCATCATCAATAACCTCAGAAACAAATCAAACCCTGTGACTCAGAACTTGCCAGGGGCTAATGATCTAAATGATTATTTTATTAATGTAAGCAAAAATGTCACCTCTAGTATCTCGCCAAGTTTGGACCCTCTTTCGTTTCTCCCTCCTTCAAAAAATTTAGCTGATAGCTTTTTCTTAAGTCCCGTTAGCAACACTGAACTATTGAAGGTAATACATAATATTAAAAGTAAATCTTCGTGTAGCACTGATGGCCTATCAATTAGAATATTCCTGAACTTGCCACTCCCAGTCATAGAGGCCCTTACAACATTAATAAATGAGTCCTTTATAAAAGGTGTATTCCCTGATTGCCTTAAAACAGCTATAATTATTCCACTTCATAAAGGCGGCGAAAAAACTAACTCTTGCAATTATCGCCCAATTGCACTACTACCAGTGCTATCAAAAATCATCGAAAGGCTACTGAAGAACCGTCTTATGCCATTTCTCCTGAAACATCAGATAATATCCCCGGAGCAGTTCGGATTTCTACCCAACAAGTGCACCAGTGACGCCATGTTCACGTTGCTTAGAGGCGTCTACTCATCTCTCAATAACAACCACCCAACTGCCTCAGTTTTTTGTGACTATGCGAAAGCCTTTGATTGTGTTAGTCATGAAATTCTGATAAACAAACTACATTTTTATGGAATTCGTGGTACTTCTTTAAATTGGTTCAAATCTTATCTTGGAAAAAGGCAACAACTTGTAAGGGCTAATGGTTCCGATTCTGATTGTAAGTTGATTACAAGTGGAGTTCCTCAAGGTTCAGTCTTGGGACCTATTCTTTTTTTGTTATACATTAATGATATCACGAACCTTAAAATTAATGGAAGAATCTCCCTTTTTGCTGATGACACAAGCATAACATGGAGTGATTTTGATACAACGTCTTTACACTCTAGTATCTCCAAAGACTTGGTTATAATTAAGGCTTGGTCCGATTCCAATATGCTTTGTTTTAACGTCGATAAAACGGTGGCGTTATCTTATAAGGGAACTTTACAACCACTTCAGGTACATAACAGCAATATTGAATACGTAGAGTCGGTTAAATTCCTGGGTTTAAATATAAATAGCAACCTAAAATGGTCTAATCATATTGACACCTTAACTAAAAAACTTTCTACCGCCTGCTTCGCCATTCGATCAGTTTCAAAAGAACTAGACGTTCCTTCTGCCAGACTTACTTATTTCTCTTTATTTGAATCCCACCTCCGCTATGGCCTTCCCTTTTGGGGCTGCTGTACCACCGAGCAATTTCGTAGTATTTTTATGCTTCAAAAGAGAGCCATTCGTTATTTGTTTGGTCTAAATAATAGAGCTCACTGCCAATACTATTTCAAAAAACATGAAATATTAACACTTCCTGCATTATTTATTTTGGAAACGGTATGTTTGCTGAGAAAACATATAAACACCCTCCCAGAAAGGCCACAACATGTATACCCTACCAGAAACTCTAGGCATGATATTTATCTTCCCATTCCTTCCACAGAATTAATAAAAAAATCAATTATTTACAACGCCATAAAACTTTACAACAATCTGCCAGTACATTTAAAATCTATCCCTATGCTTGCACAATTTCGAAAAAACACCAAAGCATACCTCATTGAGAGACCACTTTACAGCGTTAATGATTTTTTTTTTCAGTGAGTAAGTCTCTTTAAATTGTCACTAAACTCGCTTGTTTACTTAAATCTTTTGTGAGTCATGTCCTAACTCATAGCATAGAATTTTGTAAATCATTATATAGGGAAAAGAACTGTCGAACATTCACTTAAAACTTAATTATTTTTGTTAGGTATTGGATTAAAAACAATTTAATTCTTTTTGTATACTACATTCTGCACTAGTTCAATATACCTTCTGTTTAACATCACAATTATTTGTATAACTATAATAACATAGAGTTTAAGGTCGCATAGTTGCAATTTTGATTTCAATGTCATCGAAATTATTCACCTCGTACATGTGTGTTTGTTTACTTTTATAAGGTTATCATGATTCATTTACTGTTTGCAATGTTATGCTATATTCTAACGTGTGTTTTACGATTTGGTAAATTGATAATTTACATTTTAAAAATAAAAGCACTGACTTGTCGAAATTATTTTCGATTAATGTTTTGATATGTCTTATTTTTAGGTATATTTTGCTTTGTCCATAAAATTGTAGAATTTTTCTGCGGCAATAAAGCATACTTTTGTTTGTTTGTTTGTTTGTAAAGTATGCATGTATTGTAAAAAAATAGAAGTGTGCCTTGCCTGACAGAACAACTGCTGGTTAGTGTTCTCATCGTTTTTCCTGTTACTAAGCAATAGTAATGTCAGTTAATAATAAGATCAAATTTTGTCACTGTCAATTTCTGTTCATAACTTTTATTATCTGACAATAATCATTTAAGAAACTTTAGATCTAAATACGTCCATATGACTGTAATATTCTCGCATCGTGAATATGCAGATATGTCTATGGCTTCTGCAATGGGGTCGCAATTCAAGCAGTCGCGGAGTACCAGCGTCGTTTTCCAGATAGAAGGGTGCCAGAATAGAATTCAACAAGTTTTCACTACTGCTGGAGAATCTGGGATGTTTCCAAGTGCGAAAATTGTATCTGAAAGGGAATCGGGACCCAACGTTGAAGTAGAAGAGGCTATACTCAATGCCGTCGAAAATGATCCAAGCATAAGCACTAGGTGGATTGCAGATACTTATCAAATTACACAATCGTCTGCTTGGAGAAATCTTCACATTAATTGTTTATACCCATTTCATTTACAACGGGTTCAACATTTGCAGGAGGGTGATTTTGAGTTGAGAATGCAATTCTGTAACTGGATTAATGAAGATCGAAGGTTGTATAGGTATGTTTTGTTCACTGATGAAGCACAGTTCACGCGTGATGGTATAAATAATCTTCACAATGAACACCGGTGGTCCTATGAAAATCCGCACGCTACAGTAGAACATAATTTCCAACATAAATTTAGCATTAATGTGTGGTGTGGAATGTTAAATGGTCATTTAATTGGTCCATTTATAATCGACGGTAGTCTTACAGGAGAAAAATATTTAAACTTTCTTGAAAATCACTTGCGAAATCTATTAGATGTTCCCTTTAATGTAAGACAAAACATGTATTTGCGGCATGATGGAGCCCCTGCACACTACAGTTTACTTGTAAGAGATTTTTTAAACCAAAACTTTCCAAACCGATGGATTGGTCGGGGAGGTCCGTTTAATTGGCCACCTAGATCGCCAGATCTTAATCCTTTGGATTATTGTCTTTGGGGATGGTTCAAATCACTGGTATATTCCACTAAAGTAAATACAAGAGAAGCATTATTGGATCGGCTAACAAACGCAGCACAAACACTAAGAAATGCGCCCGAATGTATCCACAAAGCAACCCGAGCTATACACCATAGAGTTGACCTGTGCTTAGAAGCAAATGGTGGAATTTTTGAAAATTATAAAACGTAACCTAGATTTTATTAAAAACAACTTAGTAATAACAATTTTAATAAAAATTAAATACCTTTTGTTTAGTTTATGTCTGAGGCACTGAATAAACACCTCAAAAAAATGTGTTAGTCTTTCATTTCAAAGCGTTTGTGCCAAGATGCGTTCAAATTTGTACAAAACAACAAACTTTTAAAATTTTGCGATACAAATTACATGCGCCGAAATTGTTTTAAATCCAAATATCTCGAAAACGGTTGCTCGTATCCACTTTTAACAGGTATACCCTTTCGACGTAGAAATAGCAAGGGAATAATTTGTTTTACTCAAAAATGTAATACAAGACTTACCAAAAAGTTGTGATTGTTTGACATGTACTACAAGTAAGAGCAATACTAATATTAGATTCGAATTTTTCATACCAAAAAACCCCCGTATGTCAATTTTCACTCCATTATTTACATTATCATAGATTTTATTTAAAAAATAGGAAAATTAAATAAAAACTGTATCTCGAGAACTAAGGCCTTGCGGACACTTATTTATATAGACTTTTATGCTAATTTTTTGGTCCTGAATATGTACCTGAAGTATTGACATTTCCTCATGAATCACCCTGTATTTCCACTAAAAATAAACATACAAAGATGAATAAAAAAAGAGAATGTCGATAAAGGATGGCGCTATAACGTGAATTTTGCGACGAACTATTGACCATACCAGTTCTCTCTACAGGGTGTTTTGAATCCTTGGACAAAAATCACAAATACCTATATAACACCCTATCTATCAGCGAAACACTGTCACAAAAAAAAACTGAAATATCGTAGTATGATTTCTGAAATATTGGCCTACCATATAAAAAAGACCATCGACATCGGTACAGCGGTTAGAAAAATATCGAACATCAAACTTTTCTTAAATATTACTTTATTCGCTAATTTTGACGAGAAGTGTATTTGCTCTCTAGTAAATCAAATAAAAAGTCTAATAAAAACTTCTGAAACATTTAAGTAGTTATTTACCTAACTAGTGCGGAAAGTGATGCGGAAGCAGTCGCGTGCGGAAAAGTCACTTTCCGCACGAGTTAGGTACATAATTTTATTATAAGCGTGCATAACTTACGTACAGGGTGTTCCAGCGAGGACTGAACAGGGACCTATTTTCGACCTTCCTTGTATTTTGGAAAAATTCAAAATAGCCAATCGATGTATTTTTTCTTGTAGAATCCAAAAATGTCATCGGAAAAATATTTGAACCAGAAACAAAAGAGTTACGCTATGCATCAGGTGTTTTTTAAATGGAATGTATCGTTTTTTATACGATTTTTGGAAAGAGTGATTTTTTTATGTCCGTTCTGATTAAAAGATTTGATTTTGCGATAGCTGTTTATATTACATTTTAATGTTTTACAAACTAAAATTTTAGCTTCACCTGTTTAAAATATACGATAGGTTGGTATAGGTGATCAAGGTAAAATGACGTTTGAATGCTTTGTCAATAAAAATTGACATTATTTTAATTATTGTCGAAGTCTTCACCTAAAACATATATATTTGACTCTGATCGAAATGAAATACTCTTTGGACGAGAGACTAGAGATTGTTATGCTATTTTACAAGTGCCAAGAAAATGCAAGAGAAGCAAGAAGAAGATTTATTGCAAATTTTCATGGAAATATATCCATCAATACAATTTTAAGGATAAAAAACCTATTTGAGGAAAATAAAACTTTACATGATAGAAAAAGAAATATACAAAGAAGAAGAAATCGAGACCAGGCCATTATAAATTATTTTCAAGTTAATCCAACCAAATCTATTTCGGATGCAGTTCGGGAAGTTCAGTACGGTGGCGGTGTAAGGCGCAGAAGAGTTACCCGAGGGACTGTTCACAGGACTCTGAAAATTCATAAATTTAAGCCTTTTTGTATCCTTCCACTTCACCACCTAACACCGGCACAAAAAGAACTTCGCTTCCAATTTGTTTCTCAAATGGTAATTCGGCAAGAAAACGAAGACCCTGATTTATTCAAAAATATTGTGTGGACTGACGAAGCTACTTTCACAACATCGGGAGTATTCAACAGACATAATAGTCACCACTGGGCCGTTGAAAATCCAAAAAAGTTCCAGACTATTAAATTTCAAGGGAGGAATTCTATTCATGTTTGGTGTGGGATAAAAAACAATAAAATTTTGGGACCAATATTTTTTAAAGGGACTTTAAATGGGCACAGATATTATGAGTTTTTAGAAAACGAAATTGAAAATTTTTTGGAATACTTACCATTGGCAGAATATCAGAATTTAATTTGGCAACATGATGGGGCGCCTCCTCATGCCGTGCATGATGTGGTTCAATTTTTAAATCGGCGCCATAACGAATGGATAGGGCGAAATGGAACATATGCTTGGCCGCCCAATAGCCCCGACCTCTCAGTTTTGGATACATTTCTTTGGGGCCATTTGAAGAACGTTGTATACAGACAACGAAACGAAAATATTCAAGAGATCATGGGAAAAATTGTCGATGAAATAAACCGCCTTAACCAGGAAAATCATATTGTAACTGCAAGTTTAGAAAGGCTACAAAGGGGTTATCGATGATGTTTCGAGAAAAACGGCGGTCACATTGAAAACTTATGTTATTAGTAGTTTTATTTTATTATTTAATAATTATTTTTTATTGAATTTCTTTTCCTATCATGTAAAGTTTTATTTTCCTCAAATAGGTTTTTTATCCTTAGAATTGTATTGATGGATATATTTCTATGAAAATTTGCAATAAATCTTCTTCTTGCTTCTCTTGCATTTTCTTGGCAGTTGTAAAATAGCATAATAATCTGTAGTCTTTCGTCCAAAGAGTATTTCATTTCGATCAGAGTCAAATATATATTTTTTAGGTGAAGACTTCGACAATAATTAAAATAATGTCAATTTTTATTGACGAAGCATTCAAACATCATTTTACCTTGATCACCTATACCAACCTATCGTATATTTTAAACAGGTGAAGCTAAAATTTTAGTTTGTAAAACATTAAAATGTAATATAAACAGCTATCGCAAAATCAAATCTTTTAATCAGAACAGACATAAAAAAAATCACTCTTTCCAAAAATCGTATAAAAAACTATACATTCCATTTAAAAAACACCTGATGCATAGCGTAACTCTTTTGTTTCTGTTTCAAATATTTTTTCGATGACATTTTTGGATTCTACAAGAAAAAATACATCGATTGGCTATTTTGAATTTTTCCAAAATACAAGGAAGGTCGAAAATAGGTCCCTGTTCAGTCCTCGCTGGAAAACCCTGTACCTATGTATTGACAAACGCAGTTTCATCAGGAGGATGAAATGAAGTATAATAAATTTATTTTAAATATTAAACTAATCAAGTCAGCAAAAAATATATACTATCAAAAATGTCAACAAAGTTTAAAAACGATTCTAAGAAAACCTGGTCCATTATCAATGACCTCAGAAACAAATCAAATCCTGTGACTCATATCTTGCCAAGGCCAAATGACCTAAATGATTATTTTATTAATGTAAGCAAAAATGTTACCTCTGGTATCTCGCCAAGTTTGACCACTCTTTCGTTTCTCCCTTCATGTCGCTAATAGCCTTTTCTTAAGCACTGTTAGCAGCATGGAAGTATTGAAAGAAATTAATAACATCACAAGCAAATCTACGTGTAGCACACAATTAAAATATTCCTGAACCTGCCGCTCCCAGTTATAGAGGCCCTTACAACACTAATAAGTAAATCCCTTATACAAGGTATATTATATTCCCTGAATGCCTTAAAACAGCTATAATTATTCTTCTTCATAAAGGGGGCGAAAAAAATAACTCTTGCAATTATCGCCCAGTTGCTCTACTACCAGTACTATCAAAAATCATTGAAAGGTTACTAAAGAATCGTCTTATGCCATTTCTCCTTAAACATCAGATAATATCCCCTGCTCAATTTGGATTTTTACCCAACAAGTGCACCAGTGACCCCATGTTCTCGTTACTTAGCGACGTATACTAATCCCTCAATAATAACCACCCCACCGTCTCAGTTTTTTGTGACTATGCAAAAGCCTTTGACTGTGTTAGTCATGAAATTTTGATAAGCAAGCTGAATTTTTATGGAATTCATGGTACTTCTTTAAATTAATTTAGATCTTATCTCGGGAATAGGCAACAATTTGTAGAGCAAATGGTTCTGATTCTGATTGTGAATTGATTACAAGTGGAGTTCCTCAAGGTTCTATTCAAGAACCTATTCTTTTTTTGTTATACATTGCCACACTCTTTCTCTGTTTGATAGCAGAGAGTATGTATTTGTTTTAAGATAATATAAATCTACA
Organism: Kuschelorhynchus macadamiae; assembly: GCA_030620095.1. Taxonomy (NCBI): domain Eukaryota; kingdom Metazoa; phylum Arthropoda; class Insecta; order Coleoptera; family Curculionidae; genus Kuschelorhynchus; species Kuschelorhynchus macadamiae. Next base: position 1,004,860 of record JAUTXW010005440.1, read on the forward strand.
CTAAGTGGTTGATTGAAAGAGAAGCAGTAAAGTTAGTGTGCAAATCACCGACTGCTCAGGGAGATTGGTTCGATTTCTATTTATAAGGGCGCCAATAGTTCTATACCAGTTGACTGTTGACTGCTCTAGATGTTATGAGTACCACTCCTCAAGTATAGTAAAAAGAAAACAAAGCATATTCAACAAATAACATTTATTAACAAGTTCAGTGCTCCCAAAATATTTCCAGAAATATGTATCTCCTGTAGAAATTGGCCTTAATTGAAGTTTTTAAATGATAATTGATTGTGTAATGATTCTATGTTAATCAGTTTTTATACCTCATATGCTGAGAGAAAAATCTAAAGTATATTCAAATAAAGATCACTATTCAAATATTAGAACAACTGTGTAAAATGTTTTATGAAAATAGCTAAAGAATCACAAAACAACAAACTAAATGTTCAATAAAACCTGAAAATTAAGTAATACGGATGAGAAAAGAAATTTTCAGTCAGCTAACGACAGGTAAAAGTAATAGACTCCAAAATCTATAAATGTTTATAAAGAAAATCTTTAAGTTGTTTTAATTTACCGAACAATTTGATCTAACAGTAAAAATGTATCAAAAGATGCAAAATAATCAAGCAATTAATTAACTTCATTAATTCAAATATAATTAACAATAATAGAATAAAAGAAAAGAGTATTATGTGAATCTAAGAGCAAGCAAATAACAAGAAAAATTTATATAACTAAGTTTCAAATCCAATCACCAATATTACGTAACAAATTGACACCATTGTTTTATATTAAATTACCTTTCTAAAGCAAGTAAATACAATAAATCATAAATATCATCACATATTCCAGTAGTTTTACGTGTCTATAACACTTATTATATACCTTGTATAAACTAGCTAGATCTTATAAGTTAAAATTTCAAGATGTGATCACACTTTACAACAACACTGTATCTTAAAGTATATTGTACTATCAAATGTTGGCAGAAACCTATAGCTTATTGTGTCATAAATTATACTGTGATGTTCTGTATCTTAAAGCCTACTATACGGTCAAATGTTGACAAAAACCTATAGATTATTGTGTCCTAAACTTATAATGTGATCTTTGAGTATCAGCATGAGTTATAAAGTAAAAAATAATCTTATTGACAAAACCAATAATCATGGTTTATGCACACCGGCAGTAGTTAGAACTTTATATCAAAAAGTATACTCTACACTCAAAAGAAATAGAAAAAGTCATAAAGTTGATCAGCAATAAACAATAAAGTCAATTCAGCACAAGGGATGTTAAAATTAAGATACTTATCTAAGTGTCTATCAGCATCGGTGACTTAGATCAGCAGTCTATGATGTAAGTGTCATCGAAGACATTTCCAGCAGGAAAACTGGGTACGTACACACTTAAGTACTAGGTAACAGACTTCTGCTCCACTTACAATGACACATCCAGGTTCAAACCCTGGTTAGGAGAACAGGAACAAGAAGTAGAAGAGGAGGGAGAAGAAGAAAAAACCCTAGAATAGTACAAACGTCTAAGATTTACACCCCAAATAAAAGTATATAGGTCTGTTTAACAACTCAACACCCAGTATATCAAATATAGAAAAAAATTCCAAACAAAAATGGATCAATATTTCCCAGCTTGACTTCATTTAAACCAATTTACCCAAATTACAAAAAGTCTTAAGTCATTCTATTATAGAAATTCAAAATATTAGGCTCGTACATGTCTATTACGATACATAATATTATCAACTACAACCCCTTAACGTTATATACAAAATATAAGCAACATATCTATTAATTAATACTAATATAGGTACATTACAGCCCTTATAGTGAATAGTAACAAGAATCCACCCTTAAAATCTTGTAGATATCAATACAAAATATCATTACTCCAGTATATGTAAGCTAATATAAGATTTACAAATGTAAATCACTGATACAATATTGTTCAATTTTGCCAAATTGGTTAAAACAGATAGCATGTATTTATATCTTATAAGGTTGTTTCGGTCTTCAAAGAAATATGAAAATTAAAGTGATTTTTATAGATATATAGGCCTCTTTCCTAATTATAACTTACACCTGTAATAGTTGTTTTGAAACACACTTATTAAAGAAAACAAATTCTCCCCAATATATTTACTATTCTTTACTTTATGCAAACTTAAATAACAATTGGCTTATGGAGGTTACAAATAGACCTTTTTGTTATGCAGAAATAAACTTAATAATTATAACAAATATAAGGTATATATACATTCAGCACATATCTTAAGAAAATGAAAAGTACTATTGAATACATTGTTTGCTACACAAATCAAAGGGCAATCAAGAGTGTCCCCATAGCTCTTAATTTCAATAAGTAAAATAACTCTGTGGCCTTGTATTTACTTTTTAATAAGAGAACTAAGTAACCAAAAAAATAACACCTTTTTTATATACAAACAAAAAGACCTTAGTGATAGCCGAGAAACTATATCTAAGCTAGAGGTTAGAACATAACCTATAAAACATAATATGGCAAAATATAAGAAAATATGTACAGGGAAAATATATCACATTTTAGTGAATATAAAATTGGGTTATCTTACCTTATTTGATGGTAAAGGGTTTCTTATTAGTCATTTCGTAAAGTTTGTCCCATCAAAAAAATTTGGTAGGTGGTCAAGTGCAGTTAAATCCTCACAAGAGAGTAATAAAAGGTTCCTCAACCAAAAATATTAAGGTACAACGTAATTAAATACACATAGGAGCCTTTTTAACTAAGTTACCGACGTAAATCCCAAAAGATGGTCTGGATTAAAACAGGATCAATTCGCCGATTAACCTTCACCTTCCAGAGAGACAAGAAGCTTAACCTACCTCACCAACAGGTCAATTTCTTAGTAACTTTAGGCTTCAAAAGAGAGCAATCCGCCATACGTTTGGTCTAAATAATAGGGCCCACTGCCAATACTATTTCAAAAAACATGAAATATTAACACTCCCTGCATTATTTATTTTAGAAACTGTCTGTTTGATAAGAAAACATATAAGCACATTTCCAGAAAGGCCACAACACGTGTATCTTACCAGAAATTCTAGGCATGACATATACCTTTCCATTCCTTCCAAAGAATAATAAAAAAATCAATTATTTACAACGCCATAAAACTTTACAATCATCTTCCAGAACATTTAAAAACAATCCCTACGTTTGCACTTTTCCAAAAAAAAAAACCAAAGCGTACCTCTATCACCTTTTTACTGCGTTATGGATTTTTATAATGTATAAGTCTCAATAAAATGTCTTTATTTGCTTGTTTACTTAAATCATGTTGCTGCAAGGCATTTGAAAATGTTTTATAAGGAATGAATTGTCTGATAGTTCGTTATCATTAATTATTTTTGTTACATATTAGATGAAAATTATACATTTTCTTTTTTTCTAATACACTTTAATTACTCTATTAGTTTTAAGGTAAATTTCGCTTTGTCCATAAAATTGTAACAATTTTCCTGCGACTATAAAGCATACTTTTGCTTGATTGTTGTTTGTTCCATTTAAATAATTAAAACTATATTTATATATATATTTTCTTCTTTCAAAATATCTCTTACTTTTGAATATTTCTTTTACTTTTCTGTTTTTTAACACTTCGCCAGGGTCATCTAACTACAAAATTGTTATTATGTTGCATTACGTTACATTTTAATATATGATTAGTTTTATCACGTAACTAGATTAGGTAATCTTTTTTTAATTTTTAATTTTTAATGAAAGTAATGATTCAAAACGGGGGAAGTTCCGGGTAAAGGAAATTTACCGATTTTTTTTATTGCACGTTGACGATGTATTATAAAATTGTGTAATGTTATTATGTATAATTGTGTATATTATGTTTTCTACTTTAGTGTTGATGGTATTTAAGTAACTCACTGACAAGCTGATAATATTGATTCATTGTTTTCTGACCAATGATTGTTAATATTCTAAAGCGAAATATATTTAAATTTACTGTACAAATGCCACCTAACGGCATAACAGCTAATAAACTTTTTCCTAAAATAATACCGAGATTTGCTAAAATATCATTTTTCATTTAAAGCGACTTCTACTTTTCGCCAGTCCCTGTTGTCGAAAACCCTGAAATGTTTTCGGTTGTTTATCAAATATAAGAGCCTTCAACGAAATCAAAACTTTACTGCAGCCTTCGTATGGGACTGACGTCCCTAGCGGGCTCCACGTATAACTTTTTTGTCTTCATGGAGCTATCAGTGATATCGATATCAGTAATTTCCCTGGGGCAAAGAGACTGTAAGCAACACTTCGAGTTGATAATTAATGCACGATGTTGGAAAATCCTTCTATGTATACATAGTTTTTGCTTTTATAAAGCTTTTACCTTTGGACGGGTATTTTAATCAAGGAAGCCCTTGCTCGTTGCTAAACAAAAACGATACTGCATTGTACAAGGCTTTTATATTATTTGCTAAACAAATGTGTATTAAAGAGAAAAATAATTAAATTTGCTTTACCCGAAACTTTTTTCGTTATAAATTTTTCTTTTTATTAAGAAAACTACATACAGTCATTTAGTAACATATACAGTGTGTATCAGCCAAATGGAATAAATTCGATAATAAATAAATGGAGGCGTGTTCGGAAAAACGCTTGGACCCGTCGATTGGTATTTTTAGTTGCTCATTTTCTCCAATAAAAACTTTTTATACAGGGTGTGTTCTGTAACAGTGGTCAATGCCAACTTTCTTATTTCAAATGCAACACCCTGGATATTATTTAATTTTTGGATTCTTTAGGAGATTCTAAACATATTTTATGTTCAATGTCCTATACCTATCTTCAACTATTTCGGCAATATTAAGTGTTTTCAAATTTATTGCAAAAATTAAGATTAAAAAAATAAAATTATTTATTTCTTCATAATGTATAAACAAAAGTAAAAAGTTAATTTAGGAACTGTTGAATATGCTCGCCGCGAATGTCTTGGCAAATTCCTAATCTTAAATAGAAATTTCTTCTAACGTTATTTAGCATCTCAGGCGTGACCAATCTAATCGCAAGCGTTATTCGTTTTCTTAAGTTAGCTAAGTCGAGGGGTTTAGTTTTGTATACAACATTTTTAATATTCCCCATAAGAAAAAGTCTAATGGCGTCAGATCAGGGGATCGCGCTGGCCATTCTATCGATCCTCGTCTCCTTATCCACCGATTTGGAAATATTCCGTTGAGGTACTGCCGGACATTAATTTGGTAATGGGGCGGTGCTCCATCTTGCTGAAACCATATCATATTCGCTGGAACTTGTGGGTTTGCTGGATCCGGATACAAATTTGTCAAAGTTGGCACGACATTATTTTGGAGCAGTGCTAAATAATTATCGCCATTCAAATTGCCGTCAATGAAAAAGGGGCCTATGATATGATCCCTAACAATTCCTGCCCAAACATTAACCTTTTCAGGATATTGAGTATGTTCTTCGCTGATCCAGTGAGGATTTTCCCTAGACCAATAGCGGCAATTTTGACGATTTACATGACCGTGAAGTGTAAAGGTGCACTCATCCGAAAACAAAACATGTTCTAATTGAATAACATTGTTATCTAACATAGCCATCATTTGTTCACAAAAATAAGTTCTCCTATCATAATCGTCTTCCATGAGCTCCTGAGTTGGTATCACTTTATAGGGATGCATTTTATTTTCTTTTAATGTTCGAATAATCGACGAATGGCTAATATCGAACATTGCGGCGGCTTGTCGACTAGAAATATGTGGGTTTTCCTCAAACTCAAGCATAATATCCAATTTAGTATCATCATTTATTGAATTGGCAGCTGCTTTTTTTATCTGCCTCATATGTCCAAGCTCGCGAAACTGCTTTTCTATTTTACTAATTGTCCCTTGGGATATATGCGGCAAATTTGGAAATTTTTCATGAAATAAGCGAGCAACTTCCACTTGTGTTCGTGTGTTATCTCCATAACCAATCATTTGTAGAATTGTTATTTTATGCATTTCTGTTAAATGAACCATTTTTCTGATATTAGGTATTATGCAGTTAACGAAATTCAAAAGACTATGACACTGACACTGACAACTACTGTCTTGCAAAGAGAAAGGCCAGGCATTTTACACAAAAGTAAACAAAACTTAAAAGTAAACAAAACTGGCTCTTTTTGTTCCATATCAATAAAAAGGAACGCTAAAATGGTTTTTGCTTACATTCTTAATATGAAGACCTAAATGGTAAATAAGTATTGAGTGTGTTGTAGCGAATTTTTGTAATCAAATAAATAGTTCAGTAACCAGAGCCACTTTCATGAATAATAATAAATTCGAAATAAATAAAATAAAAATAAATTTGAAAACACTTAATATTGCCGAAATAGTTGAAGATAGGTATAGGACATTGAACATAAAATATGTTTAGAATCTCCTAAAGAATCCAAAAATTAAATAATATCCGGGGTGTTGCATTTGAAATAAGAAAGTTGGCATTGACCACTGTTACAGGACACACCCTGTATAAAAAGTTTTTATTGGAGAAAATGAGCAACTAAAAATACCAATCGACGGGTCCAAGCGTTTTTCCGAACACGCCCCCATTTATTTATTATCGAATTTATTCCATTTGCCTGATACACACTGTATACATAACAGAACGGAAGCTTTCACGGCTTTAGTCAATTAAGAATTACTATCCGACGTTTCGCCTTCGATTGCAGGAGGCATCTTCAGGGGTCTTTACTCCACGAGATCTGTACACTGAATTCAGTGACGTAGGTCTCACTTTTTGGACATAATTTTAAAAAATCGGTAAATTTCCTTTACCCAGAATTTCCCTCGTTATGAATTTTTCTTTTATTAGGAATAGTGAACTGTGGCCCATTTTAGTTCAGTACATACTCATTTAATAACACATATATATTATCTTTTCAAATATTTTGTAGGGTGCCATTTTGCTCTATCCTACATATTGGATTCCTACCTATATTTTCCCAGTCTCTGCCTATGCCACACTTGATTTTTGGGCATTATATAAAATTGAAAACGCCCGTCATGTTGAATTTGTACCAGTTTATCCCTATATCCTTATATTTACGCGAATTCGAAATTAATCCGATGAATAGTTTTTTTCCAGGCGATTTTTTAAAAAATTTATTAGGTCGCCATCGTATTTTGCTCTCATATATTCATACCAGAGTGTATCAGTTCATACCTATATAACACTACTTGATTCACTGGCCGACAAAAAAAATGTTTTTGTTGTAGCACAAATCAGAATAGCATAATCTAATAGAATGGACCTATCCAAATACGAAAATGACAAATAGAAAGTTGTAGCACGTAGGGTTTTCTTGTTAGAGTTGTAGAACCATATCGAATGATACGATACTTAATATCTATAGAAAAAAAACCATGTCTATTGACTATGTTTACAGTTTTCGCCTATTAAACATACCATACATCTAAAAGAAAAGCAAACGAGAAAAATATTAACTTAAAAAATTTAATTAAACTTTATTTTTTCCGTTTATAAGCTGTCTCATCTTCTCTCTTCAAAAACCAACAGTAGTCACCCATCATGGCTGGATCCCATAGTCTTTGGTACCGAATTTCCATTGTTCTGATATCTTGGTGAAACCTTTCACCCTGCTCGTCACTAACAGCTACCAAATTTTTAGGAAAAAATGATAGATGGGAATGGAGAAAGTGAATTTTTAATGACATTCTGGCACCAAGCGCTTTATAGGCATCTAAGAGTTCATTAACTAATTGTTCATAATTTTTATCCATATTGTTGCGTAAAAATCCTCTTACTACATTAACAAATGAATTCCGTGCTCTGAGTTCCTGCCTGGTAAGCTTTTCCGTAAAATTGACATCGTCCAGCAATTTTCTGATTTGTGGCCCAATAAAAATGCCTTCTTTTATTTTGACATCACTTAACTGGGGAAAGACTTGTCTTAGATATTTAAATCCATCGCCATCTTTATTCAAAGCCTTCACAAAGTTTTAAAAGGTACAATATCTTTCGGGGATCGCAAGCATTGTCCAATCTTCTTATGCGTGTTGAAGATTATCCGTATGTTGGACCGCTGAAGTAATCGTTCTATTTTGTCTATAGTGCCATGTATGTAGGAAAGAACAACACTACCTAACGGTGGCTCTTTATCATTCTCCTTTGGCGGAGTTGGATTACTATATCTTTTAATTGAGCACTTAATATCATCAGTGCAATAGCCACTCCCTCTGAGAGCTTTGGTCAGTTTCGATGTTTCCGATGTCAGAGAATCTTGATCAGAAATCAAAATAGCTCTGAATACTAGTTAATAACCGATTTCTTTTGTGCTGGATGGTGATGGTTTTATTTGTATCTATTTGCACAGAATGTCCTAATGTGCCATTTTCCTTTCATTGAACGCATAATCTAGAAAGGAAATTGTTCCATTAGATTCATTAGATTAGATGAGGCCAAACAACGAAAGTATCATCTATATATCTAAACCAGTTCTTTGGTTTTAGTGGAGCGGGTGTTAGAGCAATTTCCTTAAAGGCTTCCATAAAGATATTTGCTACTACAGGTGATAGAGGAGATCCCATAGCTGTCCCTGAAGTTTGTTCATAAAAAGTTCCTTGAAAAATGAAATAAGTTGATGTAAGACAAGCTTCCACTAGGTCTATTAAGTTCTTATCAAGATTATTATTATCCAGTATGTCTGATATAATGGAGATTGAGTCGTTGACGGAAACGTTTGTGTATAGTGATTCTACATCAAAACTGACCAAAATATCTTCCGGATCCAACTGGATTGCCTTAAGTTTTTCTACGGAATGTGCTGAGTTTTTGATGAAAGAATCTGTTGTTTAAGTAAATTGATTAAGTAAATTTGAAAAATATTTACCTAGTTTGAATGTGGGTGCGTCTATTGCACTTACGATCGGCCGAAGTGGTACATTGTCCTTGTGTATCTTCGGAAGACCGTAGAACTTGGGAATCTTGGAGCTGCTTGGTTTTAATGATTTCTTCTCCGCTTCTGGTAGACTGGATGCGTTGATCAGATTGGTAATGCGTCTTTCTATTCTTTTAATTCGAGCTCATTCAGTATTCAGATCTCGTGGAGTAAAGATCCCTGAAGATGCCTCGTGTAATCGAAGGCGAAACGTCGGATAGTAATTCCCATTTGACACCGTCTAATCCCAAGAACCATGTTTCCTTAGTTTTTAAGCTATGCCATGTAAAGGCAGACAAACCGACAGACTGACGAAAATGAGAGATCATATTTTTCGGAGTGCAAACTCCTGAAAACGCAAAGATCTGCAAAATATTTGGAGGATGATTTTTTCACAATTAGATCACTAAATATCGGTTATAGACTGGTTATAACCTACTCTGCAGCATTAGTTTTAAAACCTACTTACCAGATTGACTTCAGATTTTAGTAAAAAATTAAGAGTCATATGGAGATGATCTGGTAAAATTATTACTAAAGTAACTAATTATCTAATTTACCACACATTTTGCACAAGAATCAAGTTTTACATAGGAATGAACTGGTAATATTTTGATATGAATCAAGGATAGCAAAACAAAATATTTAAAAAAATCAGCCTAAGTACTACTTATTAAATTAATTTAAATGTTTGTGTAAGAATTAAGTGTGATATGCTGGTAGCATTATGGTACGAATTTAAGATGGCGAAACAAAATGGCGACTAAAAATTTTTTTTGAGTTTTCGAGATATTTTGAAAAAACTAAAACTAAGAACCTATGAACACCTTTTTATAGCCATTTTTTGTGTAGAAAATGGTTATTGCATTAAATTTTAATTACGACGTTTCGGTTATCTTTCACCATCACCAACTTTACTTTTTCTTATGGACGCCATATTGGATTTTTGTCTCTTTAAAATAAACAACAAAAATCCTATTCATTGATGAATAACAAGTTTACTTTTCCTAAAAAAAAAACTATCAAAATGTCCAAAAATCGATTGTATATATATATATATATACTAGAAAGTAGGCTTTGGATCGCCATGGTAACAATATTATTTTTTTGTTTTGGACTGTTTCATTTTTTGACGTTTCAAAGTTTGTTAGTTATTTTCTGTTATCGTTTATTTTAAATGCCTAAAAATGGCTTTGCGTTATACCAACGAAGAGAAATTTGATATGCTGGAGTGTGGAAATGCAGTTATAGCCGTAAACAATTACGCTGATACTTACCCAGAGAGACAATAATCAAACCAAACGTATTTTTCAAACTTGTGATTAATTAAAGAACGCGTGGAAGTTTCGAACAGTCAAGGCCTAAAAAGTATAACAAAGACAATAACAATCGTGACAATCAAGTTATAAATTACTTTACCGAAAACCCAACTTCACCAACAAGAATAAGCAGTACAGAGCTAGACGTTCTTGGGACAACACTTAGAGGGATTTTAAAGATATATAAGCACCACCCATACACCATGCTTCTAGGGCTCATTGAAGGAGATTTTCTAAGGAGACTTACCTTTTGTAACTGGTACATTAACAAATGCCAGGGAAATGTAAATTTTAGCAGTGCCATTATATAGACTGACGAAACATATTTCAGTAACTGTGGAATCTTTAACAAACACAATCGTCACCATTGGGCAACAGAGAATACTAGATTGTTGGCACAACGTAGGTTACAAACTCGATTTGGCATTTACAGTAAAATAGTTTTTCATATTAGCTGGTTTAACTGCTTTATACATAATCTTGTATTTTCAGGTAATCGACTTATAGATCTAATTTTTTACCAGCATACTTTAACTGGTGAAAGTTATTTAGATATGCTAGAAAACCAAATTCTACCAGCAATTAGAGATGCAACATAATACGAATTTCATAATGTTTGGTTTCAGCAGGATGGCTGCTCAGCCCACAATCCCAGGACTGTCAGAGATTTATTAAGAAGGGTTAATTTTTAAATTAACTTCAAATGGTGGTCCTATATCATGGCCTGCAAGGACGCCAGATATTATACCCTTGGATTTCTTTTTGTGGGGGCACGTTACAATTGAAGTTTTTGAATTTGAACCTCCTGAGACATTGATCGTACTCGAAGAGAAAGCTCAGGAAGTGTTTGCTAATATTAATAGAAACACACTTAGACGAACGTGTATACGTGTATATGTTTCTAGTTAAAGCCTATTATTATTTTTTCGTATTTGTTATGAGTACTACATTAAATATTTATTAAACATTACAAAAAAATAATTCAATTAGGATTTTTCGCTCATAGTTCTATAAAATTTTGGCATTGACGATAGGGCTTCCATAAGAAGACTGCGAATTTACTAGAATAAAATCGATTAATCTCTATTTGACAATATGTAAAAGCCATCATTGGAAAATAGTGGATGATTATAAGGGACATAGAAGGCAGTACCTCCAGCTACTTTTTAAGTCAGTCCTTTGCATCTTCAACTCATATTGCAATAAGTAATACGGCTTCATCTTCATCTGTGGCTCTTCAATACCAAAATTAACAGTTCCACAATGTTAACAATAACTGTTTATCATAATAATGAAATTATTATTATATAATTATTATTATAATAATGAAAAATAATTTCCATGCGTAAACTTTCATATTTTTCTTTGAAGTTGAGTATTGTGTAACGTCTTTAGTAGAACCATCCTGCAAGTCCTCTTTCCTAACTAGTCTAGACAGATTGCCGGTAATTAAGTGTATAAGACTCAGTGCTCTCTTGGTTAATTAATTAAATTTACGCCGAAACTGGGCTGAATTGGATTTGGATGTATTTGCGACAGACAGCTCATTTAATACAATTTAAGATAGAGTGGTTGACAAATCTGCTTTGATTTAGGCGCAGCTGCACCAGATGCTCAATATTCAAACTCTTATCTAGTTTAACAACAGTTGATAACTATTAGCGAGAAACCAAATAAATACAGGGCATACATTATTAAATTATATTGGAAGAATGGATAAATTCAGTTTTCATTTTTTTAATCTATCTCACAGGTTCTGAGATTTTGCGTATGAGAACGATGTTAGACTGAACCTAGAGAAAACAACCGCATGTTAAAAAATCGGTAAATTTCCTTACCCGGAACTTCCCTCGTGTGACTCAATTTTATTCAGTACATAGTCACAGTATATAATATGTGTAAGCGCATAGTGGGCCTTACAGATGCTTATGATGAGGACAACTTGCTCGCTGTTATAAAAAAATTGAACTCTGATATATTTTTTTAATAATTCATCTTGACATATTGTACAAATTAGTAAAACGAAAAAAAATTCAAATATTTTTCAAGCTATACTACAGTTGGATCGCCTCACATATGATCGAATTATGAGGGTCGGCAATGTATTTGTAGGTTATGATGCGTGTACTGTTTATGATGGAGTCCAAGTTTCGAGGTGCTATAACTGCAATGAATTTAAATCATTCTTCAAAAAATTGATCAAAGAACGTTTCTTGTCCGAGATGCAGCGAAGAACACTCTTTAAATGAATGTACGTCAGATATCTTAAAATGCTCTAACTGTTGTAAATTGAATCGGGAAAATAGCGACAACACTGTAAAATCAAACCACGCTGCTTGGGATGTTAGTAAATGCTAAGTAAATCCTAAGCCAATAGCAATTATCAACTATTCCCGCCTATAGATCCTTATCACAGTTGCACGTGTCTGACTGTTCTAATACTAATGCGAATGATGCCAGAAAGAATATTTCAGTCTACTATCAGAACGTAAGAGGTCTTCGTAGTAAAACGCACGAATTTTTGCAAGGCGTCATGAGTAGTGATTTTGATTTGATTGCGATAACTGAAACTTGGCTGGACTCTTCAGTACACAGTAGTGAACTGTTTTCAAATAATTTTCAAGTCTTTCGTGCGGATAGAAATTTTGCGGCTTTGAATAAATCCAAAGGAGGAGGCGTTTTGTTGGCGGTGAATCGTAATTTTAATTGCACTATTTTAGACTTTCAAAACTATAATTTTAATTTTTCTCCTAATATATATTTTTTAGGTATCAAAATGGCTTTTGCCCATTGTACGGTTTTTGTATTCATCCTATATATTCCGCCTCCGGTTTTACAAAACGAACTTGAAAATCTGTTTGATTTTTTTGTCACTTTGGACTATATCTACGGTAAAAATATATACATTATAGGAGATTTTAACTTACCAGATTATGAAAGTTTTTTAAGCGGAAACTCTCAAAATAGTAACATAAAAAATTTTAGTAACTGCATAAATTTGTTTTAAAATTTAATGATAAAAGACCAAAGTCAAATAATTTTAAAAATTAAACTTTAAATCAATTTTCGTAAAGCTGATTTCAACTTGCTTTATAACTTTATTAAAAATAACAATCAAAGGATTCTGGATCTTATTCTGACGAATGCTTTAATGATTTCCTTTAAAAGACCAAAGTCAAATAATTTTAAAAACTCTATAAACTTAAATATGAATAATCTATACAATTTTCGTAAAGCTGATTTCAACTTGCTTTATAACTCATTTCTTCAGCAGGACTGGTCCTTGCTGGAGAATCAGACAACGGTGGAAAATGCCTGTAATACTTTCTATAACTTAATATACTCCATATTTGACCTAGCAGTTCCCCGTTATCGCCATTCGTCAAATAGAAGATATCATCCTTGGTTCACTTCAGAAATTATTAAAAATATAAAAACTAAAGATAAATTGCATAAAAAGTACAAAAAATATGGCAGCATACAGGATTTCGAAAGATTTCAGACTCTGAGATCAAAAATCAAAACTGATGTAAGTACAGCATATAAAAAATATATTCAAAAAATGGAGACGGATATCAAAAAAGATCCCAAACGCTTTTGGAATTTTGTCAAAGTCCGGAGAGAGATAATAGACATTCCAAACAGTATGCACTTTGATGGTCAGAATCTAGATAATCCACGACATTTTGAATTCATTTGCTTCATTTTTTAAGCAATCTTATTCTGTTTCTAACAATATCCAAATTTCAAATAATTGATTCTCGTGTAGTGATCAAAATATAAACATATCTACAGTTAGTGAACGGGATATTATTTGTGCTATTAAACCTAAATACACTGCCAGACCAGTCCTTATTCCAGCATTTTTGATACATGACTGTCGATTTGTGTTAATAAAACCTCTTCAAATCCTATTTGACATGTGCATTGAACAACAGATATTACCAAATATATGGAAAAAGTCGAGAGTATGTCCAGTCTTTAAGAAGGGTGATAAATCAGACATTCAAAATTATAGACCTGTTTCCATCATATGCAACTTCTCAAAAGTCTTTTAGTTCATATTGCACGACATCATTTTTCCGTTGGTGCAAAATAATATTGTTCCTGAACAGCATGGTTTCTTTAAAAATCGTTCCACAACTACCAACCTGGCCCTTATAACACAATACATTGCGGACTCGATTGATGAGGGTCTGCAATCTGATGTAATATATTTAGACGTCTCCAAACCATTTGACAAGTTAAATCATGACTTGTTAATTAATAAACTTTCAAATATCGGATTCTCGGATTCCCTATTACGGCTCTTTACAAGTTACCTTTCAAATCGCACACAATATATATTGTTATAAATGGTTTTCAATCGGAGAACTATATAGCATGTTCGGGGGTGCCGCAGGGTTCCCTTTTAGGACCCTTGCTGTTTAACATTTTTATTAACGACATTGGTGATTCTCTGGATATTGGTTATTTACTCTACGCTGATGACATCAAACTGTTCGCTAACATTAAGTCTATGGAGGACTGGTTAAAAATCCAACAAAATTTACAGCATATTATTGACTGGTGCCAGGGAAATTGTCTACAGCTAAATATTGGAAAATGTAAGGTTATGTCGTTTACTACAAAGTCAGAACCGATTATTTTTAACTATAACTGCAATGGTGAAATTGTAGGCCGATCCAAGGAGTTCTGTGATCTGGGAGTTACATTCGATCAAAAATTATCATTTACCTCACATTACAGCGCTATTAGGTCAGATTCTTCTAAAATGTTAGGGTTTATAGTTCGTACTACTGAAGAGTTTAGCCAAGTGGAAGCCATAAAGTTGCTGTACTATAGTTATGTCCGATCGAAACTTGAATATGCGGCAGTTGTATGTTGTTGGAAGTATACGGCGAAAATTTGTAAAATATCGAAGCTTTAAACAAGACGGTCGCTATCCCGCTCAAGGATGTCCACAAGAAGAGCTTTTAAATAAACTTTCACTGACGAACTTAAAAACCAGACGAGATAACCTGCAAATGATATTTTTGTTTAAGCTATTAAATAATAAGATAAACTGTCCCTGTTTACTTTCTAAAATGAATTTCAACGTGCCTCGTTTAAGTTTACGCACAAGCAGTGCTTTTTAATTGCCGACTCCTCATACAAACATCTTAAAATTTTCGCCTATTTATACAATGTGCGATAACTTTAACAAAAAAACTAATTTGGATCTTTTTTCTGATAGTTTAGAATCATATAAGAAAAATTTACGACGCTAAACCGTTTTGCTAATTTAAATCTTATTCAAATATCAGAATTTGGAAAATAATTACTGTTATTATTAGTTATAAGCTTCTTTTTATGTGTAAAATGTAATTTTTTAGTAAGCTTGAATATGGAGTTTTTCACTGTTTTGTAATTGGGATCTTCCTGTTATAACGTAAACTCCGGTGTTATAAAAGCCACGTTATAAAGAGTTCTTACGTAAGTGCAATAATAAAAGTTTGCACTTACGACCCGTTGGCTAGCTTATACGGTAGTTTGGCTTTGGGGGAGTTCAAAATTTTCAATCCTTTTCTTTGGTGTATGAAGGAGGCAAGTGAAAATTATAAATGTGAAAGAAGGGCGCCAACACACGTAAAACAGAACTTATTGCACTGCCTTCATACACCCCTTACCCGTGTGTTCGTAAAGGTACTGAAACAACCAGTAAAACACTATTTAATATTATGATTTGCTTTATTTAAAAAAAAAATACTTGTTAACGAGAGAATGTAGTTTAAATTGTTTTTAAATAGAAATATATGTGGTAATTTGAAAAAGATAAATTGATCAATAAAAGGTACTACTGTAATATAAAGCTTTTTTTAAAAATCTCACCAACTGGCAGGAAAACTGGAGTTACTGGGGCCTGGTTGTTGGGCTAGACGTAAAATTCCAACACCTCTTCGGTAAAGAGGGGGCTCTTTCTTAATGTAGAATTACTGCTTCAACTTCAAAGGTAACCCCAACCTTTAGGGTTATTTGCTTCAACCAATTGTTTCTCGTGAAAAGTACCTCACAATCATGTGGGTGCAAAAATGTTCCAAATGCTTTAAAGGCTATAAAAAGCAAAGTTGCGCTAAGATGCAAGGTTTTAATAGCAATGTGCTATGTGCTAATAAGTTCAATGTGCACTAAAATGTGCTATTTGCTATGTGGCCGTTGAGCTGTAAAAAAGAGAAAAAATCCATTGTAGCCTATTGTATAAATTAAAATTAAATGAAAGAACCTTGCTAAATAAATTAAAATAATAATTACCTGGCTGTTATTTGACCACTGTTTAACACAAAATTTAAAATAACTATAAAACAGAACCAGCCTTTTTAAAGGTAGTTTTACGGCCACAGTCAAAACGAAATAGAACGAACTCGTTCCAAGACGATTTTCAGCTAAGGTTTAGTAACGAAAAAAAATGTTTAAAAAAAGGTAGGAATTTGGCCAAAAAACTAAACTGTTGTAAGTGCTCTATGCAAAACTTGATTTTAATGTCTCTATATTTTGTCTCTTTCCCCCTTATTTATTTGACCAAAATAAAAGATTTTTAAAAAGATAGGCAACTCAGAATACATTATTTATTACAATAAATCTTAATATACATTAAATTTAAATATTAATTTTTGAATAATTTATGCTGTTATTTTTTAATATTTTCCTCTAATCTTTACGTAAGCCTCGTCCTAAATAATTAAATCTTTAAAATGTTAGGTTTTTATAAAAATGAAAGTAAAGTGGTCGGACGGAATCGTATGGCTTTTAGTCATTAATGGAAAAGGCCAAAGCAAGAATTTTAGCGTCGCCGCACACAGTAAAACGTCAAACTTTGTTGTCCCTTAACCCAATTTATAAAACGAAAATAAACAAGGCTTTTTAAACCAACCATTTGGAGAACTACTTAAATAAATAACACAAACCCTTGCTTAATGAACCTCTGACATGTGTTTACCGGACATTTAACAATATAGGTGACATCTTAAACTACATTTTATCAAAAGGATCATTTAATGAACTGAACGAGATTTTAAAAGGCGACAAACGAAATTGGAGGTATATACCAAATGTTTCTAATTTATTTAGCGTTACCAGGCTACAATGGAAATATTGGAAATATCTTGTTTAGTTTGTATCACAACAGCTCATACCCAACTAGGTTTTTTATAACGGATTTGTTTCTGATCAAAATTATGTGAAGGTAAGATAATAGAAAACTATAGGTGAATGAACATCTAATAATGAAATTCTTATAAAAACATGGCCCTTTTATATGTGGGCATTAAAGAAAGCTTCAACAACCAGACCCTCAGCACCTGTAAATATAAAACATAAAATGTATATAATATACCAAGCTGTCAGTTATACAATATTAAGTACTTATAATAATGAAAATAGTCAAAGAATCTAAATAACTTCCAAAAACTTAGTTCCTGACATCTTGGTGAATGACAAAATATAATTAGCAAAATCATAATTAGTTACTGTAAAAGTGTAACGTTACACTGTAAGACAGTTAACTGTAAATAAATAAATAAGTAAATGTGTTACACATACTGTCTTTTCGTTTGTGTTTGTTCCATCATATTGGATTCCTACCAATATTTTACCATTTTCTTTCGACCTATATCACACTTAACTTTTGAGCATAATTTAAAATAAATTTAATAAGCAGTTTTTACATTGACACATACCGCCATTTTGCTACATCATCATAAGAATTCGTAGCAGTTTATGCCATTTTCACATCAATTGAATTTGATTTTTTAAAAATTTTATTTGGCCGCCATTTTGTTTCGCCATCTTAAATTGAAACCCATATTATCAGTCTTTACCTACTCCGTTGGTCCGCAGATCCTTTCCAGATATTAAGTTTCTTTTCGGCATATTGGATTTTTACCAAAATGTTACCAGGTATGACCCTTAATTTTTGACCAAAATTTCAAGTCGTTCGGGTAAGTAGTTTTTTAGCTACGCCGCGAACAGACAGACAGACCCACGGAATTGAGAAAACATGTTTTTCGTCATCTAGGGACACTGACAGGTGAAGTTCTGAAAAAATCCCGGAGAGTGATTTTTTTGCGAGGGAATGATATAAGGGCCAATCTAAAATTATGAATGTGGTAATAAAAACAGTTGCAAAAACGTTTTCTTTTGCGATTAAGCATATCAGGGATCAGGTATTGTCATCTTGATAACATTTTAATTAATAATAAAATTTCTGCAGATTGTAAATTTATGTGGTATGATAATTTTATCTTCAAAGATATCCGAGAAATGTGAGAAAAACTTTGCCTTAAAGTAACAGAGCTTTTTTCTGTCGCTCTCTACCATAGTGCCTCTGATGGCAGGATTTTTGTTAAATTTCTCTACGGTTTTTGAAGATAAAGTTATTAAACCCGATATATTTATAAACGGCAAGAAGAGACCCATCTAACGGACCTTAGTACAAATACACGGTTTCCTGTTTAAAAAAATTTGACTAATGTGGTATCTTGCAAAATTGATAGTATTTTGTTTTTTGAATTATTAGAAAAAAACTTGTTAAGCAACCCTACATTTTCTTATTTATACGGCCAACCTCAAAACTAAAGGAGATATGTCAAACTAAAATGATATCAAAATAAATTGATTATAGTGTATATAGTAATAAAATTAATAATTAAGGCCTACTATTCTGCCTGTGTACAGAGTATAGTGATGTTCTGTTGTGTATTTGCTACAGGGAGTCCTATAAAGTGCGGGACACGAAAGAAAACCGGGCGGTCCTTAAAATAAAGGTTCATAGTCTTAAGCAAGCGGAAAAGTAAAATTTGTGTACGTGAATAAATTTTATGTTATTTTATTTGTTGTAATAGTTTGCCGCTTCACCTATAAAGTGCGCCAGCTAAACGGTATGGAAAATTAATCGAGGATTTAGTAATTTTCGAGTAGTTATAATAGGGGAGCGCCTCCTCCTCCTCCTCTTCCTCTCTCTCATGTCCCTCATTCTTAACTTCCTCCCCTTTTATTCTCATTCGCATCATATTTTTTAATTTTTTCTCTTTGTTCTCCCACATTTGATTTTGAATTCTTAAGTCTTATAAATAGGTGCATCAAGATAATTTTAGTATGTTAAGGTACGAGTGACTGTTAAAAGAAAAAAATCTGTTGAATAAATCTATTAATAATAATATTAAAATAAAATGAGTGAATCAGTTGGAGAAAGAAATCGATCCATTCCGCTTCAGACAATTAGCCTCGAAGAAATTATACCAGGAGTTCAAGAAGAAAATATACCATTAGTTCGAGAAGAAAATAATGGGATTGTTTTAAAAAATTTGAATAAAACTGAATACAACCCTCTTACTAAAATTGTGAAACAATTATAAACTTTATCCCCACTATTTTCATATTTCGATTTAATTTAAAGAAATTTTCAAAAGCTTTTAGTTTTAATCATGACATCAAAACTACAACTACAAATTGAAAAATTTATTTTTAAAATTAATCAACTGAAAGAAGAAATTGCAAATTATTCAAGTAAAAAAAGTCTCATTAAAAAATTTGCTGCTTTGAAAATATGAGATTGGTTATAGATATTAAAGGATTCAAAGATGAAAAAAATAAATTTATACCGAAAGAGCTTGCAGCTTTTGATGGTTATGAAATGACTCATTACATTTTTAAAAAGCCTTTTCCAATGGAGTTTCTTTCACCTGATTGTCACAAGCAGGCGGTATGGTTAACGAAAAATTATCATTGTATACATTGGAATAATGGATTTACTCCATTACATCATTTCCCGAAAATAATTGAAACACTTACGAAGAAAGCAGATTTTGTTTTTGTAAAAGGAAACGAAAAAAAGGATTTTATACAGAAATATTCTAAAAAGCATGTGATTGAAATAGATGAACAACCAGCGCTAAAGCTAATGGAACCAAAATGCTTCTATCATTCAAAATCACCTTGTATGTGTGCTTTGACAAATGTGTTATTTTTATATGACAATTGTTTTATGAATGAATAAAAATATAAAAAAAAACTTAATTACCTTTTTATTTTGCATTAACCAACCATGATTGAATACAATTAATATGATACCTTAAATCTAATTTTCTAAATTCATTTAAAAGTTCATACTCATTTTTATATTTTAAATAATCATTACAAAATTTAGCGGCTAATTTACATTGTTTCATTCGATCTATATTATTAACATATGCTGACAAATCTTGTGCTTCTGCGTCTTCTTCGCCTACAATTGATAAATATTGGAAGTATGCAGCAGATATAATAAACTCTTCATACATTTCAGTAACCATTTGCTCCATTGTAAATATTATTAAATTTATTCTTCCTTTTCAATTTCTTGAAGAATAGTATCCTCGTCAATAAATTGCTTCAAGTCTGTTAAATAGTAACCAAAGCCAATATCTTTTAGATCTTGAATAAGTTGAAAAAAATTTAATGTTTCAATGTATTTGTTGCAACAGAGGGCAGCCTTTACGAATTCCTCAGATTGATTACAATAAAAGTCTATCCACTCCGGACCACTTGCCATACAATATGAGAAATAGGTTTTTGAAAGATTACTAAATTTCTCCTCTAATAATTTAACTGCAATCAGCAACTCAGCCATTTCATTTATTTAACATAATATTTTAAATATGTAGGGGGACGTCTCTTGCGAATAGGATTAACTTTCTTTGATAATACCTGTTTTTTATCTTCGTATAATTGAAACCTCTTTTGGGTTGCAATAATAGCAGGTATAAATTGGCAATCTTCTCCTATAAATTCTATTAGGTGGCTTAATTCTCCTACAAAGTATGATTTCCCAAATGTATTGAAAAACGTAGTAAGGCTTATAATTCCTTCTAAATAATCATCACAACAGTCAATTGCTTTTAAATAATCTCGTTTCAGTGGATAAAACAGCTTGGTGTATTCATCTTTCGAAATCACTTCAAAGAAATTGAGATATTTAACTTTTAACTGTCTGATAGTTGTAGTTAATTTATCGCGATTACACATAATTCACTTATTACTTGACACATTTTTTCATTTTGTTTTATACAAAATTGGTGGAAAAATTCAAAAAAAACTTTTTACGCAACTCGAGCACAGCTTAGTAAATGTGTCTCGGCATACTAAAATGATCATGATGCACCTATTTATAAGACTTAAGAATGCAAAATCAAATGTGGGAGAACAAAGAGAAAAAATTAAAAAATATGATGCGAATGAGAATAAAAGGGGAGGAAGTTAAGAATGAGGGACATGAGAGAGAGGAAGAGGAGGAGGAGGAGGCGCTCCCCTATTATAACTACTCTTTCGCACTGGTCTACTTGTAATTGGCATGTGCCTAGAGTCTCCATGCACTTGCCGCTAGAATGTTCAAGCTATTTCCAGTGGCGCCTATGCATTGCGTTGCGTTGAATTTGAATTATTATTTCCAAAAACGATGGCGAGCAAAAGAGGAAAAACAAAAAAGAAAAGCTGAAAATAATAGTTTGACTATTCCAATTCAAAATCGAACAGAACGCGCTGCATTTTACACTGGTGTTTCGGAAAGTAGTGTAAGAAAAATTCAAAGAGAACATAATGATCGCTCATGTTCTACTTCACCTTTAAAATCTCCTGGTAATAAAGACCCCGATTATCATACAAAGATAAAATTGACGATGGTGATTTTCAAGTAATTCGACGAACAATAGAGGATTTTTATGTAAACTTGAAGAAGGTTCCGAACTGCAAACCCCTACTTCGTGCTGTAAAGAACAAAATAGATTTTCCGTATGGGTATAAAACCCTAGATCGGCTTTTACGATCAAATGGTTTTGTTTGGCGCAAGTGCCAAAATAAACGAAAATTGCTCATTGAAAGACCAAATATTTTTCACTGGCGGGTGAAATATCTATCAACTGTAAGGCAATATAGGCAAGGAGGATGCAATATTGTGTATCTAGACGAAACCTGGGTAGATAATGATATGACAGTGAACAAATGCTGGCAAAGTAAAAGTGTTACAGGTGTTGTTCAGGGAATCCGCTCTAGTAGTCGCTTTATTATAGTTCATGCTGGTTCATGGACAGATGAATAGAGATAATTTTGATAAGTGGTTGCTCGAAAAGCTCCTGCCTAACATTCCTCCCAAATCAGTCGTGGTAATGAATAATGCGTCTTATCATTCTCACGTAGAAGATAAAGTTCCAACTAAATACTCTACAAAAGCTCATATGATATCGTGGCTTAAATCGAACAATCTTGTATGTGATCCAATATGGAGAAAATATCAATTATATGAAGTAATATCAGCCTAGAGAAAAAAAGGATAAAATTGACGGTCTTTTACGTAACCTCGGTCATACACCTTTAAGGCTGTCTCCATACATGTGCGACCTCAACCCTATTGAACTTGCGTGGGCAGGAGTAAAAAATATATTCGAGAGCGCAACACCGGAGAACTTTCAATTAAAGATTTAAATAAAATAACATTAGAAGCGATTGACTTAATATCGGCTGAAAATTGAAAATCATATGTTAAGCATGTTCGTTCTATTGAAGATAAATACTGGGAAGTAGATGGCAAAATTGAAACGGTTATTAATGATTTAGTTACCATACTGGGATCTTCAAGTAGGGACGACGAAAAACCATCATTTTCAGAGGAAGACGACGATTTAGAAGGAATCGAAGCATTAGAATCACAGCCGTCAACTTCAAAAATGGCTTAATTTTTTTTCATATATTTTGTAAAATTGTTCATAAAGTAGCTGTCAATAAACTGCTTCAAAATAATTAATTTTCTGTTCAATATCAGGTGCCAAAAATATCTAATATTGCAATTAATATTTGAAAAACTACAAAACTCATATTTTTCCAAAATTAAAACTTCAATATAGTTATAGTAGGGGAAAATTTTAATTTATGCAGTTCGACTTTGGGCTATTCGGGTATAACAAAAGTGACCGTTTGTCTCCGTCTGTCATATTACTTTGTACAAGGCGCGTCATTGTGAAGTACTATACAGGGCGTTGTTAAATGGGGGTGATTCTTGGACCTTTTTAAGAAAAAAGTTTAATATGAATCTAAAAGTCTTAACTTTGGAGATACAGGGTTTTAAAAAAACATTTTTTTAAAATCCTAATTCTGATGCTATTATAGATAAATAACTGTGTGAAATTTGATACACGTCTTTTATGCATAAAAGGGATTTTTTTAATAACAATGAATTAAATTTCTACCAGTGGCGTGCATATGTAATTAACCTGAGTAAATCCGTATGCTCCTTAATGCATAGAAGACGTGTATCAAATTTCAGACAGTTATCTACAATAGCCTCAGAACTGGGATGAAAAAAATTCTTTTCTTTTTAAACTTTACCATCCTGTATCTCAAAAGTTAAGACTTTAAGGACATAAAAACACCCCCTTTAACATCAGCACGCAATTAAGAAACGCCCTGTATAGTACTTCACAATGACGGCCCCTGTATAAAGTAATATGACAAACGGAGACAGAAGGCCAATTTTGGCATACCCGAGTAACGCAAAGTCGAACTGCATAAATTAAAATTTTGATAAATCTTGTTCACTGCACTCAGTGCTGGCTCCCCTACTATAACTATATTGAAGTGTTAATTTTGGAAAAATATGAGTTCTGTAGTTTTTCAAATATTAATTGGAATATTAGATATTTGACCCTTGTAAAATCTGGATTTGTAAATCGTGTATCACTATACTGGGTGGTCCAATAATAGTGGACGTAGGCAGTAGCCCGGGAACCGTTTATGACAGAACTCAAGAAAAAATATATTTATAGGTAAATCGATCAAGAAAAATCAAAATTAAATCATTTTAAAATTCGAAAGTTCGCCGTTTTTGCAACACAAAAAAGATATAGAAGTGCGATACACGAAAGAAAACAGACAAATATAGATACATTTTTTAATTATCTGAGGGACACCACTGGTTTAAAGAGATTGCTTGGTCGACCTTCCTAAACCAATCGATTCTGCCCGGTTTTCTTTCCTGTCTCCCACTATAGACCACACTATAAAATGTAAAATATAATAACAATGCCTTGCCTTTATATTTAACAATTAATTGCCAGATAAAAGCGTTATAAAAACCATACAAAACAAATCATCTGTTACTTGTTCTTACTATACCATAGCAACCAAGTAACTAAGTTTTTGTTAGAAAACATTAGAAACTAATGCTGTCAAACAATTTGTAATTTGTCACAAAGTTCGGAACGAGTTCCATAGATGTTCAACATGAGCGGTTCAGATGTTCCATCTGACATCGAAAAAATGGCTATTGGCGTAATTTCCAGTCTTCTGCCCGAAAAATCACGGGCAAAATATGAGTTGGCCTGCCCCCAGTATCAGAAATGGTGGAAAGAAAAGAGCTAAAACTGTCTCCAGTGAGAAGACATTGTTAGCCTATTTTAACGATCTATCCAAAATTCAAAAACCATCCTCTCTTTGGACATACTATTCAATGTTGCGGAGTGTGATGTCTATTACAAAAAAATGTGGATATTAATAAATACTCGCATTTAACTGCGTTTTTAAAAAGAAACTCGGAAGGATATAGACCTACAAAATCGAAGATATTAACGAAAAACGATATTGCCTAACAGCATAACAAGTTTTTTATGGCGAAAGTAGCACTTATTGTTAGACTAGCAGGAGCATATACAAGAAAAGAACTGACAAACTTACTCTTGAAAAATGTGAAAGATGAAGGTGCGTGTTTTCGATTTGTGATACCATTCACGAAGACAAAACAGCTCGAGAATCTTTTGTAATATCAGGAGAAACTGAAGGTTTAGATATGGTGGAAATTGTCCGAAAATACATCAAGTTACGCCCTAAACACGTTGATCATTCTCGTTTTTTTGTGTGCTATAAGAGCGGTAAATATACAAACCGCCAGTATGAATAAACACTTTTGGAAGTATGCCTGACATTATTGCCTCGTTTTTAAAATTACCCAGTCCAGAACAATATACTGGCTCTACATCACCATTAGCCAACACCGGAGTGGATATTTTGACCGTAAAGAGGCACGGGGGATGGCGGTCAAATATCGTTGCAGAAGGTACATTGAGGCTTTGGAAGAAAACAAAAAGAAGACTGCTTTGAGTATACTGGGAAATAAGGAAAATAAAGCAACTAGTATCCAAAAACTGAACTTATTAAATGCAAGTTAAGTCAAATTCATAAATTACCTGGTATTAATTTAAATTTGTAATGCTGTATTTTAAACAAAAATAAAGGTATTTTGTTTAATTATTCTGTTTTAATTGTAATATTAGTAACCACACTGGTGCGGTAATATCTAACATTACCTAACTAAAATCATGACTTCTTATCTCACCATCGTAGATAAAATATATAAAATAAATTAAAATTTAAAATGCATCTCAAAACACTGCTGCATTACAAACTTTTTTGTGTTTTTGTACCATGTTTCTTTCACCTATATCATATTTGTTGTATTTTAATTCACGTAATTTAGTTAATAAACAGTAATTTTGTTATTTGTTTTTGGTTACTTACTACGTTTGTCTGAAAACCTATGGCAATAAATGCCAAATTATTTTTATTATTAGTGTTATTATTATTATTATTATTAATTTTATGATGGTATTTTAAGTCATATGTACAAACTACAAAGTTTTTATTTTTTACAGGTATAGTCGCTTTAGCTGACTGGCATTTAATTACTGGTATGTACAACTACTGATTATATTTAGTGTAATGTTGGCTTAATTGTTATATACTATGCGACTCAAAAATATCGTCCTTGCTTTTATTTTGAACTACGTAAATTAGTCCTGGAACTTGAACTAGTCATTACTTCAGAGTCCAGGTAATCATAATTTAAATTTCATGATATTTGTTTTAAAAAGACTTTTTTAAAACAAATAAAAACGTAAATCATACAATAAAAAACTAGTAGGCTGTGGCTGAACGCGATGATCAAATAAAAAAACCAAAGACATTCATTTGGAAAACATTGCGTTGCTCCGCGGCGTGGAGTGCTGGTGGTTTAGGTATATTATCCACACTAAATACTCAAAAATAGTCAAATACAAAAAAAAGTATTAACATCAAGACAGTGCCTATTAGGAATAAATCAGAACGAAGTGGTAAAACCTGCAGAAATTATCCCAAGCATTGTTAGATTTTCTCCCGATTCTATTAGGTAAGTAAGTTTACTTCATGAAAATAATTCAAATATTATCGCTGTTTAAAACAGAGCATAATATTTCCCAGTTTTCTTTCTCTGTTCGGGTAATTTATAATAGCTAAATGATTGCTTTTCAGCTAATTATAACCACAACGCATTGCAGTGTAACGTATTTGATATATTTTGTACTGTCGGGGCTCTCCATGGCTGTCTAGATTATTTGTTTTCAGAAGGTCAATGCATTTTAAATATTACCTCTAAGTATATTTCCGGAAATGTGGTTCTAGGGTTGCCACCTTTTTGAAAAGTGAAAAAAGGACATTGGACCTGGATCCTGGATGGGGGGTGGGGGGTGGGGGTGTGTTTGGAAAAAAACGAGTACAAATTAAGTTAGTATATTTCAGATTAGCCGATATTATTAAAATAAAACTGTCTATCTAATTAAATTTAAAAGAATATTTGGAATTAGATTTTGCTGCCTTCAAAACAACTTCATTGCTTTTAATGGAATCGTAAAATTCCTGGCAATTTTCTTTAAAATTAAAATAAACGATTTCTTTCGTCTCGCCATTTGGTGGCCATTACAGAAAAAATTCTTTCAGAAAATGCTGAACTGGCCGGAACACTTAACAAAAATGAAATCAATGAAAAAATATTTTCAGTATTATTGAAACGTTTAAAAAGAAATTGCCATTTTTTTGGTGTGCTTAAATTTAAAAGCTCGTTTTCATTTGCTTGGTAACTTTCTGAAATCTGCATCACCTCATCAAAAAGCTGGTTCATATTAATTTTTAGATTTGGATTATTAATTTTTTCGATAATTAGCTCAAAATCTGAAAATGATGGAAATTTTAATTTTATGTTTAATTTACTGACGACACTGTGCCAACTATCTTCAGAAAAGTCGTACCATTTTTCAATGTATTGGATAGATCTTTGATAAAACGCATTAAAATCATTTTGTAGTTTTTTCTTACTAGTCGCGTCAAGAGAGTTTAACTTAACCTTGGTTTCAAAGCCATAAAAATTATTTTCTAGCCTATTGATTAGGGTCTTTCTTAAGTCAGTCATTATACTGAATAAGTCGAGCGCAGTTGTTTCGTTAGATTCAATTTTTTTAATAAAAGTTTCGAAAACAGTAAGTATATGATTACAAAAAAGAAGATAAATCTCAACTTCAGGCGAAACAGTACCACTATTCTCATCTATCCTCAGCAGCTTTTTGATGTGTGAAGGGCTGTTTTCTGTACTTAAAAAGTAACTACAAAGAGCTACATAATTGCTTAATATCCGTTCTACACACGGATTTAGAGACAACCAACGAGTACCAACGTGTCTTAGTAATTCCCGCCATTGACAATCTGTAAATTCGTGAAAAGATTTAAGTTCTTCCCGGCGTTTGGCAGATACTGAAAAATGGGAGTAAATTTTAAGAATAAGGTTTTCAACATCTAAACTCAAAGCATTCATTGAAAACTTCACGCAGTTATGTATAACATGAGCATGGCAATTTCCTTTTAGCAGGTGTTGATTTTTTGTGGATACATTGGTAAAAAGGCTGTGATTGGCACCGAAATTTGAATTGGTGTTATCGGCACTTAATGCAGAAACTTGACTCCAGTCTAATTTAAGTTCGTTTAAACTATCATTTACCATGGTAAACATCCCATCAGCACTTTCATCACTATTTTCACAAAAGTGCAGCAAGAAATTTTGAAGTCCGTATTGAATTGTAAAAAATTGTACTGAAATTGGAAAAAATTTAACATTTTTTCTGTTAGAAGCATCCAACTGAATACTAAAGAAAAGTTTTGGAACATGGTTTTTCAAAAGTTCAATCACTTTTTGCAGTGCAATTGGAGCTAGAACATTTTTCACAATTGATTCACTTTTGGTTCTTCCACATGAAAGTTTGGATGCTATTTTTGAATCAACATATATTTTTGTGTCCAATTTAAATGAGCAATCCAAAGAATTATATGACTGGTTATGCTTCAGACAGTGGAAAATTTTACATATTTCTGTTAAAATTACATGAGATTCTTCCTGAGAATTTTTTTTGACAAAAAATGTTTCCATGGAATGTGAGCTTTTCGCTGCAGAAATTTTTTGTTTGTGCATCTTACTTTCATTGTGTTGCTTTATTGCAGACAGTCCCATGTTTCCAACTGTGAATGAAAGCAGGCAACTTTTACAAAATGCTTCGGTATTGGTTGCGCCTTGCTTTAGCCAGCCGTATTTAGTTTCCCACTCTTTGTTGTAATAAGTTGCTCTCTTTTTTTTAGGAGGAGGAGGAGGGGTAGTACAGGTACTGGTTCCGGTTCTGGCTTTAGATTGACAATCCTAAATAAAAAACATATTTTAATTTTAATATTCAAACATATTAGCTGAAAAACTAAAAACCTTCGCCGCCCCTGTAGAGCTACTTCCACCATTTTCAGTACAATCACCATCACCGTTATTGACAAACCTTTCTGCTACTTCAGTCACATCATCTACGTTATCTACATCCATTTTATCACTGGGACTGGCGGACTGGGTTGTTAATTTTGTTAATTCACCAAAACCAAACTAAAGTCAAACCAGGACCAGATTAATTAAGTAATAGAAACTTGAAATAAAACCAAAAACTCATGCAACAACAAACAACAGGGAAATAAAGCTAACTAGATACAAAAATTGCAACTTGCAACCACTTTAATGATTAAAAATATAGACTTACCGCCAGTAGGTAAACTTCATAAAGACGATGAAGTATAATAAAGAAAAACCACAATAAAATAATTAAAAATAGGATTTTTTACTTTTCAATATCAACGATCAACTACAAACCGCGAAAAAAGCGGGAACGGGAACAAATAAATGTCAAATGTCGCACGGACGACAGGGAAATGTGGGCGATGTTATGTTACTGTTCTTCCTTTTTAACATTGGGTAAATAAAGACAACGATATCCCGATATCATCGAGCTCTCCCGACGCGCGAATTTTCAGCCTAGAAAATAACGACTATTCGCAGGTTGGGGTGCTGCGCTGTTGTCGATTGTTAGCCGCGGTTGCCGGAAGAATTTATGAGTCACAGCAGTGCCGTGCTGTTGTCAATAGTTTATAAGTAAGTAAAAAGGACATTTTGTGGCAAAAAAAGTCACAAGGACAATTTGTCTGAAAAAAGGACTGTCCTTTTCAAAAAAGGACAGGTGGCAACCCTATGTGGTTCCTATATGTGGAGGAGAGGGTCTTGTGTTGTTGACAAACCCGCGCATTTGTATTTTTTTTTTTAATTTCAGATGATAACCTATGGTATATAGACTGTATTAAATGTAAAAACTCGTAACATTGCCCATTTTTTTCCCGAACAAAAAAAAACAAAAAGTTTGCAAATTTCACTACTTTTCCGTGCAAAAACTCTCCATTATGATGATTTGGACAAAATCAAGAAACAAAGTTATGCGCAGTGTTGCCAAACTCACCTGATTTTCTGGAAATACATATCACAGGCTTTAATGATGGTTTTATCGACGAATCTAACAATATAGGTTTTAATAAAGACCCGTAATTTTGTTGGCGCGCTACAGTGCGCTTTCTTTACATAGCAACACTGTGCACATATGACCCGTTTAACATTGACACAAATATTTCAATTTCGAAATAATATTCATAATTTATTAAATACTCGAAACCAAAATAACTTGGAAATTTCTGCTCATCAAACACAAATCATATGTTCTATAATTTGTAATATTCCTTAACCCATCTTTGCCCGAATTAATTTTTTATCATTTTTATTTCTGAATTTTAGATTAAATAGGGGATTATATTGTAATGATATGTTAAATTGAGTTAAAAAATAGATTTTGCCAATTTTTTGCAAAAAAAAATGTTGTTCCAAAATTGGAACACCGGGCCTACTAAGTATATAATGACAATAAAATTCAAAATTTTTAAGTACTCATTTTATTGCATGTCTCTCATTATTATACAAATGTATTTAAAATCAACGCAAATGAAAACTTTTAAAACATATCTCATGTAAATTGACGTTACATTTTTCACATTTTTTTGTCGAATTTTTTTTACAGACAGCACATCTATTCTGCTTCTCGGAAGGAATCATCCAGTGATCTATGCGATCATATCTTAGGTTGTCTAAAACCCTGCTTTCTAATCCTTTTGAAGATTTTGTTCTCCCTCCTCCAGCAACAGGAGTTCCATATTTTTGTAAGTAAACTCTTACAACGTATCGACGAAAAGCAAGATAATCCATATGAGCAGAATCCACATTTGTTCGATATACTTGTCAGGCATTGTGCATGCTAGTATCAAGGGCAAACGCGAAATTTGCCCACCACCATTTTTTTGATCTAATTGAAATACAGGATTTCAATCAATGTTTTCATCCATCCGATCAACGCCACCCATGTATTTATTATATTTCGAAATTGCTTGTTGTTGCGATACGGGTAATTTCTTTTTTTCTTTGGCAATCCATCTGCTTGCTTGCTGAATAGGGTTAACAGTATCACACGAACTGACGGTTAGGACAACTCTGTTGTCATTCCATGCCGTAACAGTTATGCCTGTTTCTTTATCAGTGCAAAAATCATACGTCCCTCTTGCCTGTTTTTCTAAAATTTTTACTGGTGTTATGGGACAATTTTCGATTCTGTTTGACATTATTGTCCCAGTGTAACCATATCCCATTTGCTGAAGACGGTTTACAAGTTTCAGAGACGAAAAATAGCGGTCAGCATAAATTTTGAAGTGCACATTCTTAGGTAATTTCGATAATAAAAACATTACTACAGAACCACCAACACCCAAATCCATATTTGTACGTCCTTCTTGCTTTCCCTGGTATGGTTCAAATTGCATAAGATAACCAAGAGGCTCGCATAAACACCACATTTTATAACCATATCTAATTGGTTTTCCCCTAATAAATTGCTTGGCGGAATGCCTACCAAAATATGGAACCATACTTTCGTCGATGCTGAGATGTTGCTGAAAACCTGCATTTTCCATATGGCGCTTATTTAGCATATCAAATAATGGCCGTAACTTGGCAAATTTATCGTTTTTGGCGAGTGTATTATTGTCAGCACAATGTGCGTATTTTTTTATTTGCTCAAACCTATTCCGTCTCATGGCACTACTCACTGTAAGGTTATAGGTTTCTGTATCACATTCCCATAACATTCTCCATCGTGGGATA
The DNA here is from genome assembly GCA_030620095.1 of Kuschelorhynchus macadamiae. Classification (NCBI taxonomy): domain Eukaryota; kingdom Metazoa; phylum Arthropoda; class Insecta; order Coleoptera; family Curculionidae; genus Kuschelorhynchus; species Kuschelorhynchus macadamiae. Next base: position 1,036,574 of record JAUTXW010005440.1, read on the forward strand.
TCCAAGTAACCAGATAATAAAAGAATGGCCATAAAACATTTTAAGTCGGGAACTGAGATATCGAAGGAAAAGTCACCCTTCGACCTAGCATATGCAATAAAATTATTTTTAAGAAATTCGCAAACTTCCGCATCATAAAATATTTCAAAGTATTCTACCGGATCAGAGAGAGTAATAGTTTTGCCCAAATTTGGAAAGATCTTGTTTGGAGAAACAATATCAATAGATTTGTCCCAATTTCGCCGTTTTGGGATGCCTTGTAACGATTTTTTAAGTTCTGAAAGTGGAATATTATCTTCCTCGTCTTCTATTTCCTCGTTTTCGCCAACTATTTGAGGTTCGTTTTCTGTTGAGTGAAGAACGGCTATAGCCTGAGCCCGCAATTGTGCCCCACTAAGGTGATCTACATTTTCCCCCTCATCTTCGTCTCCACTATCTTCCTCGCTTCCCGCGCCCTCATCAGTGGGTGGAGTAATGTATACATCTGCCCTACTAAAATCCTTCCAAAATTCCTTGTCCTCAAACATCGCAGCTATCTGCTCCGTAGTCAGAATTCTGAAAGAAAATTTTCGCTTTATGCATGTAGTAGGCCCGGTGTTCCATTATTGGAACATTCTTTTTTACGAGGGCGTAAAAGTTTTTCCTGTATGTTTTAGCAAACCCCTACGATTTTAAATAAATTTACAGTCATATACCTTTCTTATTTTAAAAAACCCCATACTTAGAAAGAAACAGGTAAAATAATATTAACTTACTCTTTGTTACTCATAGCAGCTCAGTCGAAACACGATTTACAACAACACACTGTTACCTCTTTGGCACTCTGAATACAACTAGCGCCGCTCTTATTTATGCCTAATGCATATTACTATCCATCATAAAAACATTTAGCATCTTAGACCATGAGCATATTATGTTCTAAAATGTAAAATTCTTCGATGTTCCATTTTTGGAACACCGGGAAATAATGGGTTAAGAAAGAGAAAAATCTCTAATATGAATTATTTAAAAAGATACTCAGTAATCAAAATCCTACCAATATTTTTCCAGTTTCTTTCTACTTATGTCACAATTGACTTTTGGACATAATTTAAAATGAACTCAGTAAGTAGTTTTTACAATGACACATAACGCCATTTTGTTACGTCATGTTGGAATTCGTACCAGTTTATCTCATTTTCACATTTAATTTTTCTGCAAGTCAATTGAACAAGATTTTTTACGTTGATTTTTAAAAAAATTTATTTGGCCGCCATTTTATTCCGCCATCTTAAATTCGTACCACAACTTCACCAGTTTATCTCTATATTACACTTAATTCTTGCACAAAAATTGAAGTTAATTTAATAAGTAGTACTTTCAAGCTGATTTTTTAAATGTTTTATTAGGGCGCTATTGTGTTTTGCTATCTTGAATTTATATCAAAATGTTACCAGTTCATTCCTAAGATTTTTGTCTTAAATTTGACGGAAACTGTATAATTAGTCTTTTTAGTAAATCATTTTTCTAACATTGTTCCTCCATATTGAATTTTTACCAAAATATTACCAGCTCATCTCCATCATCCTTAATTTCTGTCAGGCCTACAGACGGCCTGACGGAATGGATAAAGCATATTTTTTTGGCATCTAGGTCTAGCTAAAACGTAAAGATATGTAAAATTTGAGAGGGCCATTTCTTTCACGACTACAAACATTTTATTTGGCTGCCATTTTGTTCCGCCATCTTGAATTTGTAACACAGTTTTACTAGTTGATCTCTATACCACCATTAGCTATGGCACACAATTTGAAATCAATCCATTAAGCAGTTTCTTCAGACTGAATTTTTGAATATTTTATTAAGCCGCCATTTTGCGAACAGACAGATAGACCGACGGAATTAAAAAATAAGCATCTTTTTCAGCATCTAGGGAGTATGGACCCTGAAACGTGAAGATCTGAAAAAATTTCGGAGGGTGATTTTTTCACTATTACAATAGCTCCCTTTTACGAGGGAAGTTAAAAAAGTGATCAAATGCGTTGGACATGTTGAGGGCAATTATTTGAGCTTCTCCGTGGAACTCTATGAACTTGTTTTAACTTTTTAAAAAGTTCTCCATAGTCGTAGATATATTTGTTTAATTAAATAAGTGCATGGTGGCTCATTTATACTACCTTATACCAGAATTTGTAAAAATTGTTTTAAAATTTATACACAAAAGGTTCTTTATTATATCCTTAGAGGACGAATACAAATAGAGTTCATTATTTACATATTTAGCAACTGCCAAGATTACCTCACGATATAAGGTCGATCGTACGACGATGCCAAGCCTAGCCAGGAACACCAATGTTTATACCAATTTATATTAAGGTGAATATGTTTAAACACGATGCAATAAAATTTTCATACAAAGAATAGTAATGTATTTCAAGTATTAGTTTCTAAGCAGTATGAAAAAATTACTTTCATTGCAAAATAGTAAAATACAAACTAAAATACCCAAAGTCTCAGATCAGATTTCACAGTAACAAGAGTTTTAGTTAGCTATGGCAAACCCGATCGAAAACTCCACGTATTAGACCATCCCACTTTCATTGACAAGGGATCCTTATAGTAAAAAAAGTATAATAGTCTACAGTAAACATTGTTACAGGGTCACGTGACTGGCGTGGCTTAAAAACCAATAGCGGGTCGTGGAACTACAATAAATTTTAACATTAAAGAAATTATTTTGCTAAAAAATATTTTTTAGCGTCACTACTGTATGTGTTTTAATGTATTATTTTGCATTTGTTGATATGGCTCAAATCTTCTAATTATATGTTGCCTTACTTCAAGAAGCAGCGTTCTAAAGGTACGGTGACATTAGAAGAACATTATTTTTTTAAATATTTAATGAATAAGTTTTATTTACTTTATCTTAGACATTGCGAAATTAGGAGCTTTAGTTGATGTATCGGTGCAGTAATGTGAGTTTGTGAAGAAATGACCGTTTAAGTTTGGGATTGTCTTTCAATCATTAAGTAAACAGCAAGATTTTCTTTTCCAGGAGACATGTCTAATGGAAGATACCTTATTCACTTATTTTGGGTCACATGACGTATTGATCAATCCGGTTCAGTATAATAGAACGTTTATTTCGTGGGGGGTTATGAGAGAACTTCAGAAGCAAATGATACAAAAATACAATAGAATATATCTATACTATATTAAAATAGACGAAGGGCGTCTCACGCTCAAAAAAACGTACTGCGATTTCGAAAATCACTAGATTTTGGATGAAATCTGGGGAAATAATACAGTTTCGGATGATTTCGAGCCTTTTTTTAATTTTCACTTGAGTTGGGCCAATTTTTTATATTAGTGTTGTCAGGTAAAGGAATTTAAATGGTGATTCTTGGATATTGTAAATTAAAAAAATCTTTTATTTTTTAAATTTTAGCTATTAACACGGAAAAACAATGACAGTTGGCTATTCTATTCGCATCTAATAGCTGGCTTTCCTCGCAAGAGGAAAGTTCCGTCGGTTAGTCTGTATGTCTGTCCGCAATAAAGTTCAAGAACTGCTTGTCCTATTTACTTCAAGTTTTGGTTAAAAATTAAAGGTCATATGATGATGACGTGCTAACATTTTGGTAAAAATCCAATATGGCTGAACAAAATGGCGGTTTATTGTAATGTTAAAAAAAATATTACTAAAAAACTGCTTATTCATTTTATCCAAACTTTGCAGAAAAATTAGGTTTGACATGACCACCAACTGATAAGTTTTACTACAAATACAAAATGGTGGCCTAATAAAATATTGGGTGTCAATGCAGAAAACTACTGCATCGATTATGTTCAAATTTTGCTCAAAAATCAAATATTATATAGGGATGAACTGGTAAAAATGTTGTGACAAATTCAAAATGGGGGAACAAAACGGTGGCCTAATTAAATGTTTAAAAATATCTCAAAAAAGTACTTATCGGATTGGTTGATTGATTGATGACATCCCTATTTTAAATATTTATTACTAAAAATGTATTAATTGCTCACTTAATATGGATATTTAATCAAATCTGTATAAATATTAAAATTCGCTCGCTCGTATTCCTACTTTCATTTTTTAAATATTTACTAAAAATATATGATATGTATTTTCAAATACCCCCAGATGCCTACTTTCTTTCAGCCAAATCTACACAAATGTTAAAATTCCTCCGCCACGTTTGCATTACAATCTTAAATTTTTAAAATGTTGACAAAAATTTATGATGTTAAGTCTTAGATTCCCCTAAATGGGGAATTTTAATCAAATCTGCAAAAATTTTAAAATTAGTCTGATATGGTGGTGCCGCCATTTTTAATTCTCAAATATTGACTAAAATTTCATAACTTTTATTCTTAAATACTTCTTGATACTGATATTTTAGCTGAATCTGTACAAATGACAAAATTCGTTCGCTATGTTGGCCATTTTGATTTTTGTTGTGCATTTTTAAATAATCCCCACAAATGTTAAAATCATCCGTCCGACTTGTTGACATAGCCATTTTGACACCGCTATTTTGAATTTTTAAATGCTAACACTTTTAAATTTTCCTGGGCACTGATTTTCAGTTTTAGCTATACAAGTAACAAAATTCGTCGGCCGTATTGGAGCCGTCGTTTTGGATTTCTAAACGTCAAATCTGAACATAATCGGTAATGGAAGTGCTGAAAAATCCATTACAAGATTTGAACCAGACATACAGACGAATAGGAACCCAATAAAAGCGCGTTAAAAGCATTGATTTTAGTTTAAAACTCTAACACCCGTATTCACTAAAGAGGTTTAACTTTAGACAAAGTCTAACTTGACAGTTACAGGTTTAAGATGACATTTTCAACAACTGAACAAATAATTTTTCTAAATGTCACAATTACAAAATGATAGTGACATAAGGCAAACATGGCTAGAAATAACTAATTTCCTTTTAAACTTACCTAACTTAATGGTTTGATTTTAGATAGTGAAATAGAGAACGATTATTTCTTTGATACTTGTAAAAATACCATTTGCCTGATTAAGGCATAGATAAGAATCCTTCCTTTTGTCAACGATAATGAAGCATGGCCCATTTCTTCATTTTCGTACATCAAATATTTTAACAGGTCGTCATTTTGTTTCGCCATATTGAATTCATACCAATATTTTACCAGAACACGGAACAGACCGACCGACCGACAGTAATGGAAAAACATGAGGATCTGTAAAGACTCGGAATGATAAGTTTTTAGTGATATTGCCATGGGCATTGGGCATGGGCCATCCCCACTTCTTGTTTTATCGTAAACATTGGTCGATAGAATGTGATTTATGAATGAGTTGTGATCTCTACTTTAATTTTTACTCTAAGATTATATCTGTACGACTATAAGAACCTTAGAAACATTTATTTTTGAATTTGTATGCTTACATATCTGGACTTGCTGCTTTAACTTTTATTACATAATATTAATGTAAAAGAGTTACTCAAAAACTAGAAATGTGCAATTAGGTCCCTCTTACGGGTGCAGAGGATTATAAGTATTTTTTTCTCCTACCTACTTTTTAAACATAAATTGTACACGCTTGTGTTCCTTTCTTCATTCAACGTCTTATTATGCCGGGGCATAAGCTATTCCCTTGGCGATAGAGCGTGTGCTTGCTTAACCTGTTATGTAAAAAATAATGTTATACAATTTCATGGTTTCGCGGCTGCTCAGGTTCATGCGAATTCCCCCTTCAGCAAAACGTCAACACTATTTTATGTATTCCGGGTTATCTCGACTTTAAATTTGCCACCTACATCGTGTGCATGTTTGTTTGGGGGATGTTTTGCGTGACCCTGAGCCGCGGCTTGTGTGTTATCTGGAAGTTGGAGCAGCATAATAAAATAAAGGTATCTTTGAAACAGGAGAACGTTATCTTTAGTTACTTGATATAGAGTGAAGTGAGACCCAATTTAGTTCCCCCAATAATCATTTTGTAACACCTACACTGCCTATACATATATTTCTTTTTGGAACTTTTTAATTGGGCGTTAATTCTTGGGAATAATTTAATTTAAATTTAATACGTAGTTCCTAAACCGTCTGTTTTGTGTATTTTCTGTTTTTTTTATCAGTTTTCCGACCAAACGCCTACTTTTTTATTTGAAAAAGTAATCGTAATCAGTTTTTCTCAAAAATGTCTATCTCTTTAACGCGTAAATGCGCAAACAAAAATCGAAGCGATAAAAAATATCAAAGAAATATTTGTTTTAAACAAACCGAAACTCAGCCGTGACATCTATCACAACTGACATGTCAAGTATCTCTATAAATTTTATTATCATCCTAGGCCAAGGCCACCTATCATTTCGCGTGGTATATGGATCGGTACCGGAGAACAGGAGAACGTTATCTTTAGTTACTTGATATAGAGTGAAGTGAGACCCAATTTAGTTCCCCAAATAATCATTTTGTAACACCTATACTGCCTATACATATATTGCTTTTGAAACATTTTAATTGGGCGTTAATTCTTGGGAATAATTTAAATTAAATTTAATAAGTAGTTCCTAACCGTCAACTTTGTGTATTTTCTGTTTTTTTTAATCAGTTTTCCGACCAAACGCCTACTTTTTTATTTGAAAAAGTAATCGTAATCAGTTTTTCTCATAAATGTCTATCTCTTTAACGCGTAAATGCGCAAATAAAAATCGAAGCGATAAAAAATATTAAATATTTGTTTTAAACAAACCGAAACTCAGCCATGACATCTATCACAACTGACATGTCAAATATTTCTGTAAATTTTATTATCATCCTAGGCCAAGGCCACCTATCATTTCGCGTGGTATATGGATCGGTACCGATTTTTGAGCGATATGTGTACTTTCTTCTTAAAATCGAATTTTCACCCACATTTTCACCCACTTTCTGAGTAGCTAGAGGGAAATGTTATTCGAACATTTAAAAAAGAATTAATGAGCATAGATTTAGTTACAGAAAACATAAAGATAATTTGAATTACTCTAAACATTTAATGCAAGAAAATCATATTTTTGATGTGAACTTTGCAATTGTACAGGGTGTCCGGATTTGGTTGCAAAAGCAGGGTATCTCGCTTATTTTTAAAAATAAAACCTTGCGGTTTTGACGAACCTGAGCTAATTTTTTGTGAAACTCATAAAGCCGTAAACAAAATTTTCATAGTCTTCTTCGTTTATGAGATACAAGGCGAAATAGAAAATTTTGCATTTTTGGGACCCCCCTCGTATCTCGGTTATCCTTTAACTTAACGCAAAGAGAAAAATTGCTGCTTATACAAGTTGTGTTTTTTTAAATGGGACACCCTGTATATTTGTCCAGAAATTGATTTGTCCTTTTAAAAGCTTCTTAAAAATATATAATAGTATGGGCCTATTTTAATAAATATCATCCCAAATTTTGTAGTAGGCCATGCAAAACAATGCTGCCTTTTATTTAAAGTCGTTATCAATATCTACATCCTAACAATAAATCAAAATAAATATGTAATTAAATCTATTTATCAAAATATGTATTGATAATTTCGCACCAAAAAAGTACCACTTACCTAGATTTATGTAACACAAGAACAAAACAGTAATAAATTATTATGTAACAAGCCTTTCAGCAAAAATCAACTGTCGTATAAGAACTACAGTAACCAAGGAAATCAAAAGAACTGTTCAAACTGATTTCCATTTTGTTCTATGCATGCTTCGCACAATTTTCATATTCGTTTTAGGGAATTAAGCAAAATAACGGGATGATTTTGTAAATAGCGAAAATTTTCTCTTATTGCATTTCCTAAATCTTGGACATTATCATAGTGGTCTTTGTAAATTCTATTTTCCAGATATCTCCATAGAAAGAAATCTAAAATCGACAAATCTGGGGAACGAGGGGGCCATCTTATAGGTCCATTTGTTCCGATCCATTGATTGGTAAAACTATTGTCCAGAAATAATCTCATCATTCTAGAATTGTGTGCAGGAGCACCGTCCTGTTGAAAATAAATTTCGTTAATTTGCGCTAGAGGAACATCGTCAAGTAATTCAGGTATAGCTGCCTCTAAAATTTCTATATAGCGATTGGCTGTTAGATTTCCCTCAAATATATAAAATTTTATATGTGTTCCTAATATGAAGCAGGACACATTTAGACCAAACCTAACCTGCTGTCTACTAGGACCAGAATCTACTATTGTGCCTATTGAGTATACCAGAATTACTGAAATGTGCTTCGTCTGACCATATAACCTTCCTTTCAAAATCTCTAACCATATCGCATCTTTCTCGAAACCAATTGCAGAAGACTACCCGACGCTCTGCATCCCCTGGCTGTAAGTGCTGCACGAGCCTAAATTTGTATGAGTGGTATTTGTGCTTTTTTAAAATTTCTTGAACTTTAGTTTTTGGAATCCCTATGCTCTTTTCACTGGCCCTACAAGAGTTTGTAGGGTAAGCTGCTGCATTAGCCAAAACCGTAATTTCCTCAGCCTCCCGATTTTCTTTATTATATGTTTTTGTACGTGGTTTGATAAATGATAAAAGTAAGTAAATCCTTTTTTATCCGATAAAAAGTGGATATATTAGGTTGCCTCCTTTCTGGATATCTAAATAAAAATTAAGCAATAGTATTTCAACATACCTACAAATTAACTATTTACCTGTTAAAATACATCTCAACATTTTCATTACTCAATATAAAACAAGCTAACATATCGTACTTTTCATAATGTTCGAAAGTTTGGTTTTCTTTCATAATAATACAAATATATTTTTTCACAATAAATAAATAAAAAAAACTAGCGCTATATTTTATATACGCGTACAAAATTGGGAAATGTCATTTGCTTCCAAGGAAACAAAAGAAAACGACATCGTTTTGCATGGCCTACTGCAAAATTTGGGATGATAATTATAAAAATTACGATTTTTGTTGTTGTTTATTAAAATAGACCCATACTATTATATATATTTGAGAAGCTTTTAAAAGGACAAATCAATTTCTGGATAAATATACAGGGTGTCCCATTAAAAAAACACAACTTTGGATCATATCTAAAAAATAACAACTCAACTGAAAAACATGACTACGCCACTGGATCCAGCGTAAAAAACTGCATAAGCAGCAATTTTTCCCTTTGCGTTAAGTTAAAGGATAACCGAGATACGAGGGGAGTCCCAAAATGCAAAATTTTCTATTTCGCCCTGTATCTCATAAACGAAGAAGGCTATGAAAATTTTGTTTACGGCTTCATGAGTTTAACAAAAAATTAGCTCAGGTTCGTGAAAACCGCAAGGTTCTATCTTTAAAAATAAGCGAGATACCCTGCTTTTGCAACCAAATCCGGACACCCTGTACATGTAGAATGAAAAAGTAAAAAAAAAATTACTACAAAGTATGGAAATACAAAAACATAAAAATAACAACAAATTATTATTAAACGATTAACTGGTCTTCCTTAGGTTTCATATGGACGTGTAAATACTTTTGTGTGTTGGCATAAATCCCATATTATTAATAAAAAAAACTTTTCTGTTTTGTTAAAATAATAAAATAAAGATAACTTTATATTGTTTTTATAATTAAAAGAAATATATTATCTCTAGTAGCCTGCAAAAAATTATGTATATACATATTTGTATGTTCGTGTATCTCTATAGAGTTTTTTTTCTTTTAATTACCAATTGTGTTTTAACTAGTAATAATTTATGTAATTAATTTGTTCAGACAGTTCATGTATTATTGAAAAAAAAAGTGTACACCAGTCTATTTTTTAATAAGAAAAAAAAATAACAATGTTTTTTGTTTCTTTTTAGCCCTGAAAAAGACTAAATATATAGTCGAAACCTCGGCTCTTTTGTTAAGAAAAAGGGATTTTTTTTTATTTCTGTCCTAAACCCGCTACAAATCTATTCTTAGTTCCCTATTGTTAAATCTTTATTAGGCTATAACGGAAAATCCAGAATATTTTACTTATATAATATCCACAAAACGGGTTCAGGTATTTAATACCCAGGGGCGTGCGGTGAAATTTTAAGAAAGGGAAGCAATTTTTAGAAACTTACCTATTTGTAATGTAATTCGATTCTACGATAATTTTATTGCAAATTCGTCAATGACGTCATCATAAAAACGTGGAAGCTCCGACATATTTTGGAGAAGTTTATTTTCAATGGACAGCAGCGATGTATGCGAAAGTCTGAATTTTGTTGAATTTCTCACGAAATTTTTTATACGTTTAAGTGTTGAACAATTGCGTTCTACTGATGAACTTCTGGCAGGTATTGTCAATACTAATTCACAAAATTTCGACACTTCGGTGTAGGCATCTTCCAGCTCCTTGTCTTTTAAAAACTGCATTAGTTCCTTAGCGCTATTTTTTGCGCTAATGTCATCAGTTTCGTAAATCACTTTTAATTCAGATCGCAGTAACACTCGGTCGAAGAACTGGCCATAATGAAGAAGAAGAGATTTAAACGCATCTTCTGGAAAAGTTTTTCCTTTAATGCATAAAAATTGCAGAGCTCGAGGAATTTAAAATCATTTAAACCGTTAAATCTATAGTTTATTTCTTGCTGAATTTGATCGATTATTTCATAAAAGAGGCGTTTGTATCATGTTTGAACATCTCCCACCTTGTCTGTTCGAAGACGCTTGGCTTGTGGCTCTACATTTAACGTCATCGTTTTCTCCCAAAATAGGTCAAAGTTATCTCTTTTTTGGCTTAACATGGACTTAAAGACAAAAAGCAATATCATTTGTTTTAATTTGTAATATATTAAAAACATTGTCCGAGAATGGAAATATTTCTGAAAATATGTTCAACAAATAATTGAAATTAAAATCTCGTTTCAAACAGTCGAACGTTTCATTATTTTCTATTGTATTCTCAAATAGTTCAATCAGTGATTCACGATTTTCAGATACTGTTAACACAAGTCTTCCTTTATAGTTCCACTATACTTTGGGCAATCGTTTGAGGACAATAGAGTCCAAAGCTTGTGTACGTTTTGTTAACTTGGAAAAAAAAGCCGCCATGTCACTTAAAGTAACGAAAAATACTTTACACTCTTTAATGTGATTGATGGACTAGCGTAAAACTAAATTTAATGTATGAGCAAAACAATGGACAAACACAGCACTTGGGAAAGTTTCTTGAACTTTAGCTTGCAGACCCCCCTAATTGTCATGCATCTGCTGTACGATTTTCGGACATATTCTTAAAATCTAAGCGTATTACTATAGATAATTGGCTAAAATTAGTGATATCAGTTGTTTCGTCCAGAACAATAGCAATGAACCGCGCCTCGCCAATCTCCTGCTTAATTCTTTTTAGAATAATGGTTGCAACAGCGGAAATTAAATCATTCTGGATTCGATTCGACGTTTCGCGAAAAACGCTAGACTGCCCTAAATGATTTTTTAAGCAATCTTCGTATTTGGCCATTAAACTAAGTGAATCTTGAAAATTTCCTCCATTTGAAGAAATCCTTGTTTCGTCATGACCTCTAAATCCCAATTCGTGCTGTCCGAGAAAACAAACAACATCGATAAGTCTTCTTAATATTTGCCTATTTTTATCGACTAGTTCATTGTGTTGGCGGTGACTAATTTCCAACTGTTTATTAAGAGCGTGTTCAATTCTGGTTTTGCCAAAGACTTTTTCTTTTATGACGGCCTGTAAATGCGCTTTGGACATAATGTGTCTTTTTACAGCTTTGTGGAAATTGTTTAAATCGGAAAAACCAGTTTTATTTCAGAGACCCTTTTCATTTTCAAAAAGTAAACATGGCCAACAAAATAATTTACTTATATTTTCACACCCTGTTAGCCATTTAGATTGCTCGTATTGTTTTTCCGGATAAAAGTGTCTAATACAGTTTTTCACTTTTGTCGTTAAATTTTTCATCGGCGGTTTTGCCTTTGGAAATTATTTGAAGCTTATCAGCAAAGTTTAATATTGAAAATCCCTTTATTATTAAGACACACATCACACATTCACACACACTCTTCTTACTAAATTCTCCAACATTTTCAACGTTATTACCGACAGTCGAAGTTGACGGTATTTGCATATCCACGTCCGTATTATTTTATGAACAAACGAACTTACCTGTGATGTTCGATCATAATTTTAGTAGACTTCCAGTCCGAAGATATTAATTATAATTACCACGTAGTAGTCCTCCGGATACTCACTAGTGCCACTATATTTCAAAGAAGTCCGGGCCTGTGTACCCCACATCTATCCCCGACTCCGCTGCTGTAACTTATCTTCATTATTTTAAAGGTACCAGTAATCTTCGCAATCTTGGGGAATTATATTTAGGGTGCGGTGGGTAATTAATATCTTCGGACTGGAAGTCTACTAAAATTATGATCGAACATCACAGGTAAGTTCGTTTGATCATAAAATTTTAGCACGACTTCCAGTCCTCGATATTAATTATAATTACCACGTAGATGTTTAAAGATTTTTGCGAAGAATACAATAAACTACCAAATGGATATAACATATATCTATTATGTTTATTTAATCCAAAAACACAACACATTATGAACAAAAACAAAAAACTTAATTCTGGCACAGTTAACAAAAAACTGGCTTTACATTCAACTGTAATTCAAAAAACACTAACTTACTTAACTGTTTAAAATACAATTAGCGAATTGGCTCGAATCGCTTACAACTGGCCTATTGTAATAATTTTGAAAAACAGACGACGTTTCGGACCAACCCGCTGTTTTTCTAATAATATCTAAGGATATCCCGCTTTGAAAGGCTTTGGAAGTAGACGCATGTCGTGTTGAATGAACATTAAATTTGGTATTAATACCTGCTTTTCCCAAAATCTCTTTTATCCATCGACTTATCGTATCCTTAGAAGCCCGTGAGTATGGGGTTCGAGTACTTAAAGGTAAATATCTTTCCTTCTGGGGCCTTAAGTCTTTGGTTTTTTCTAAATAATACCTGAGAGTAGTTCCCGGACATAGCGAAGGATTATCTTTATATATTGGAATTTCCAAACAAGGTTGGGCTTTATTAGGACCAGATGATTTGATTTTTCCGAAATGAACGCCTGAAAACCATTAGGGGTTTCCACGATATTGTCAAGATTTATAGAAAAAATTGTTTGTACCCTTTGACCAGTAATAAGAATTAAAAGGGTTGATAATTTCATAGATAGTTCCTTGAGTGACAAACTATCTAAAGGATACATCTTTTCTAAATATTGCATAACTGGCTTGGTATCCCAAGTTACATTATATTTTGGTCTGGCTGGTCTTAAATTAGTAACACCTTTTAAAAAACGCTTAATCCTAACGTCACCACTAATATTTTCATGTAATATTAATGATAGCGCTGACCGATGGCAATTAAAGGTGCCATATTTATGAGGCTTGGTATCGAGTACAAACTGTAAAAAACTTATAACTTCAGTGACTCCTGACTTAAAAACTGAAAAGTTATTTTCTAAACAAAACTGCCACCATAGCTTAAATGTGCTAGTGTACTGTGCTAAAGTATTTTCTGAAATTGAATTAAGCATAGTAGAAATAGCATTTTCTGGTATGTTCTTTATTCGGAACGCCTGGCACATAATACTGCGGCTACCAGGGAAAGGTTGCTTGCCATCGGATGTTGCCTCCCACTGAAAGGACAAACAAGTAAATTAGGCTGGGGTTTAAATAAAATATGATTTCCTACTTTATGTTTGAGAAATAAGGGGAACCATGGCTGCGATGGCCACCATGGAACGACAATTATTCCCCGTGCTTGGTCTATTATAATTTTTTGAATTGTTCTTAAAATTAAACTAAAAGGTGGGAATGCATAAAAATTTAAATTATGCCAATTTATGGTAAAAGCGTCGACAGCTACAGAATTTGGGTCAGGATGCCAGGAAACAAATTTACGACACTTCTGGTTAAGACTGGAAGCGAACAGATCAATATCTGGATTTCCAAACTGATTTTTAATTTTAATGAAAGCTTGTGATGACAAAGTCCATTCGGTCCCACTTAAAACCCTTCTAGATTCATAGTCGGCCTCCTTATTGTCATAAGTGTTAATATAGGAGGCAATTATAAATATATTTTTCTTTTCACACCACTGCCAAATACGCCTCGCAAGTAAATTTAATTCTACAAACTGAATACTGCCCATTCTGTTTATATAGGCAATGGCCGTTGTGTTATCGCATCTAATTAGAATATTGCAGTTACAATAATCACTAGCAAAACACTTTAAACTAAGATAAATAGCCTTTAGTTCAAGATAATTTATGTGTTTAGTTTTATCTGCCTCTGTCCACCAACCATTAGTTTTTTGATTTTTTGTGCACCCACCCCAACCTGTCAAACTCGAATCCGTGAAGATTTCAAAAATAAAATTATCTTGCCTTAAATTATTACTTGCTCTTGCGATATTGTCTCTCCACCAGTGTAAGTCAGGTGTAACTCCGTCAGCTATTGTCACTTTGGCATCAAAGTTCATATTGTTAATCTTAAGTTTTAAAAATTTTTCCTTTTCTAACGATTTTGTATATAACCAGCCAAACTTCACTGCAGGGCAGGCGGAAACAAGTAAACCTATGAAACATGCCCATTCTCTGATAGTGCATTTTTTGTTTTTTAAAAATCTTTCAATGCTTGCTTGAATAATAATTTTCTTATTATCAGGCAAGCCAATAGACATATTAATTGAATTAAAGATAAAACCCAAAAATTTTCGATTTCTTGACGGCTGTAAAAAACTTTTTTGGATATTGACCTCAAATCCTAAAGATTTTAGCAAATTAACTGCATATTTAGTATTATTTGTACACATTTCAAAGGACGAACCAAGTATGAGAAAATCATCAAGATAATTAACGCACTCGATACCCTGACTGCGAAGTTTTACTATTATTGGCTTAATAATTTTAGTGAATATGTATGGGGCACAGGACAAACCAAATGGTATACAGACAAATTCGTAAAGTTTTCCATTCCATTGAAAACGTAAAAATTTAGAATGTTTAGGGTCCACAGGAATCAAAAAATAGGCATCTTTAAGATCTATTGTGGACATATAAACATCTTTTTGAATCATACGTGATACCGTTCGGTGGTCTTCCATTTTGAAATGGAAATTAGTTACAAAGTTATTTAACTTTTTTAAATTTAATATAAAACGGGTTTTTCCCGATGGCTTCTTAACTAAAAAATAACTTGACAAAAACTGATTTGGTAACTCTGTGCACGGATTTATCGCGCCTATTTTTAACAGGTCACTGATAACTTCCTGCATTTGGTTGTCCTTTGTGTGTCGAGACGACGGAATAATTGTTTGTTTCGGTTCTTCAGAAAGGGGTATTTTAACTCCTTTAACCCATGACAAAATTATTTTATTGGAAGTTATACTTTTCCAATTGGAAATAAAATATTTCAACCTTCCTGCAAACTGGATTTTACTTACTATTATTTCCTGGTGCGCCGGGAGCTGTTGTTGTTGTATCGTTGCTGGTGAGATGGGATTTTTGAGGGACGATGTGGCCCTTTCGCTGTTCTCGTCTCCCTCCACTGACGAAAAGGGCGTTGTCGGTTTTCCGAATAAGAGCTTGCCCCCCCTACTCTCTTTTCCGCCGAGGAATGCAATTTATTTATTATATTTTTCCTAGTTGTAGCCGAAGATGCAGAAAAAAGATTTTTGCCCATACTTTCCAAAGCCTTAGCCTCTTTAAATTTATCTCCCAAATCTGGCCCAAATAAAAATTTTTCCGGGTGCGTTTTTTCGGCTATTTCTTTAAATTGTTTATTATTAGCCTGAATAATACCCGTGCGTCTAATTTGAGAAATTTTTGAGAATAAACTAGCCTGCAAACGGCCTGAGTCCCATAATGGACCTAACAACTTATTTTTTAATTCTTCCGGAATGGCATTATTTTTATTTAATAAAACATTAAGTGAAGTACCTAAAGCGGTTAAGCTGTGAGCCAATTGTTTCTGAAGCGCGACATATCCTTCATCCCGGTTTTTGTGATAAGACGAAAGATGGTGGAAGACCTCAGGATTTACTTCCGGAGGATTTAAATTAAATAAGTTTTCTGGTATTAAATATTGATCATAAAGATTTTTTCGAACATCGTCAGAAATATTATGAGATAAAGTGTGAGACCATCTAGAACATACTGCAGTATGTAAAGCAAAATTATTGCCCTTTTTTTCCTTGGGATCCTCACCTAATATTTTTAAAATTTCAGTGTCTAAAACTTCATCGTTATTTATTATTAACGCAGGAGTGCCTACACGCACATCTGGGCTATTTCTATTTGAATTATGAGGTGTTCTATCATCCAGCATAGACCCCTCGCGTTCTATATCAAGAATATCCGAATGGCGACTACCATTTCCATGTGAATAGTCCGCAACACTCGGGCTGCGTCCTACCCTGTTTCTTTCAGCAGACCTCGACACATCCAAGCGCCGCTGACACTGGTTATCTAAAGCAGGGGAGAGCGAGACGTTTAAATCCCATCTTTCTCTGTGACTATGTTTAGGCGAAGGCGACCCAATATATGACCGACCACAATCCGAACCACTTCCCTTTCGTCGGTCTTTGTCTGACGCACGACTATAGCGTGAACCGCTGCGACGTCGACGTTCGATTCTTTTTCTGCTTCTTGAATCTGAGCGACAATAACTTGAACGCGACCGGGATCGTGAGGAATGTGAACTGTGCCGGTCTCTTTCTAACCTTTCTAATCTCTTTAATAAAGCTTTCTTAGAAATACTAGGTGAGGATTTTCTGTCTTTTCCCATGCTAAAAATATTAACAACTGATAATAATAATACTTACATAAATTAAATTTGTACCTACATTGCCAATATAAATGCAAATCACAAACACAAAACTCGTATTTTTCTGTTTTGGTTTTAAGGCGCGTGGCATTCGAAGTGAGCACTAAAGGAATAATGAAGATAAGTTACAGCAGCGGAGTCGGGGATAGATGTGGGGTACACAGGCCCGGACTTCTTTGAAATATAGTGGCACTAGTGAGTATCCGGAGGACTACTACGTGGTAATTATAATTAATATCGAGGACTGGAAGTCGTGCTAAAATTGTCTTCCATATCGCACCATGCACGACGCGACGTACGTATCACACAATACACGGATAGCCGTTCAAACAAAGAACCTACTCCAACGATAGCTTCCGCCCCCACTTAAAGCTCACGACTGAAATGCAAAAATTGCAAACAGCCGGTGGAAAGTTCAATAACCTCTGGCTCGACTCACAGGAAATCAAGCATACAGGACTTGGCTGCAAAGAAGCTAGCGGCCCGTATAGGTTCTCTTCGGTTTCTATTGTGGCTCGGTCGGAGTCAAGGTTGCATTTATTATGGGCTTGATAATTAAGATAATATTTTAGCATTTTTATTATAAACTGAATTAATGGTTTCCTTTTTAAAAAAATTACATTTTAGAAGACGTTTCGTAATTTTTTTGGGGAAGCACTGCTTCCCTTGCTGGAATGGACTGCACGCTCCTGTATTTAATACCTACAGCTTGTGTTACACTTTTATTTAAAATCTGATAAATGCGCAGTGACGGTGAAACAATTGTCATGTATTGCGTCATTTGATTAAATAAATTAAGTGGAGATTGTAAACAAGTGTTTTTGTTTACTTAGTTAAAATCGATTTCCATTAAGTAATGGCTAGTTCTGTTTAATATTTGACTAGTGATAATTAATTTAGGTATAAAAAGAAATGAAATAAATTGCTAATTACAACCTTAGATTTTCTATGTGCGTTTTATTGACCATCATCTAACCATAAACACCTCTCCAAAATTGCTATTGTGGTAATAAATTACAGTTTATATTATATGTGAAAAGGTTTTAATAAATAACTACTTATATGCATATAAAAACTGTTTAATTTGTATGTGGGGGAATACGTTATTTAACATATAAAGGTACATAACTCCGAGCTATTTAAATATGAATTTAAATTTAATCTAATAGGTTGGGGTAAAAACAGATTAAATAGCACATATAGGTTTCTGCTGACAACGCTTTGTGTAAATATTCGGCTGGATTTCTGCATAATATGAGCAACATTTGATGACCTCAGTATAGCAGGTCCAATATTTGTGTATATCATATGCTTACAAACAAGCAAACTATGGTAGAATGTCAATATAATCCCTATATGTTATATAAACAGAGCAAACTAAAAAACATCAGAAAATAGTTGATATTTTGTTTTACAGATTTCCATTTTTAGTACCAATCTGTAGGGGAGGTAATAATCTTAAATTAATTCAAAAAAAGCAACAGAATTGAGGTTCCCAAAAGCAACCCTAAATAATAGGGTTAAAAGGCTATTAAAATTTTACAATGAAGTATAAAAAAATTATTCGATGTTATCTAACTTTTGTTTAATATAAATTTTTACTCGCGTCGCAAATATGTCAAACGTAACTAAAAACATATACAGGGTGTTAGGGATTTGACTACAAATATTTTAACAGGATAGTATGAACGATTTTAAACAAAATATTCTTATAAACCATCGTTAAATTGGAAAGGGTTTTTTAGATATTTAACTTTAAATTGCTTAATTTTCAATCAACTAATTGCAAGACAACATGGCAACATTGCTTGGACATCAATGTGATGACAATCTCATCCCCTGCATTTTCTCAACAAAGAAGTATAAAAAAAACCTGTAGGTTTGACAACGATTTAATTATTTTATTTTGATTATTTTTTTGGAATGTATGAGCTAATTTTCTAATAAATTGTAGTTTGTTAGCATAATATCAGTGTGTATAAAAAAATAGTAAAATCCTGTAATTAAAACTTTTTAGATTACTTATTTGTATAGTTTTTAACTGAGCAACCCTAATTAAGTTTATTAGTTTCCAAAAATTAATAAAAAACATGAACTTACCAAGCATATTCATTTATAGCACTAGGTAGGTAATTCACACACTAAAATTTTAAAAACTTTAAAGTAAATGCTGAAAATGACTACCGCCACTATTTAAACACCCACGAATACGGCGAAGCCAATTTTCTTGAACAGGGTCAAGAACGTTAGGTCTTTGTCTAATTTGTTCCCCTGCAACAAAAATACGATTTCTAAGGTCACCTTCATTTTTAATTTCAACCCTATCATACACTAATATTTTTATGTAGCCCCAAAAATAAAAATCAAGAGGGTTTAGGTCTGATGACTTCGGAGGCCATTTTCTAGGTTCCGGGGCATTTCGACCTATCCACCTATTAACAAAGTATGATCAGTTGTAACACGTTCCTATAAATGTGGTCAGGAGCTCCATCATGAAGAAACCAGGCACTGGCTCGCTGAGCTCAGCTCTTCTAAAAGAATGGGCAACTCATTAGTTAAAAATTGGAGTTATACCCCTCCTGTTAAACGCCTTGGTAACTCAAAGTTCCGATTAATTGTGTATTATTCCAGTACAAATATTTATTGAAAACGGGTATTAAAATCAGCCTTATTGATGTGTGTGGATTTTGAGCCCAGATATGAGTGTTATGATAATTCGTGTTCTCGGTTTTTTTGGAGAAATCTTCAGGGTAAGTCCTCTAAAATCAAAACCTGTACTCGTTGCCCATAATAAGGGTACAGAAGTCTTTCACGAAGGGTACGATGAATGGTGCAATTAGAACATCCATGTCGCGAGATTTCCCAGGGTTTTCCTTCACTAGGGCTAAAATATGTTCCTGGTTTTCGGGTGTTATTTGCCTTTCGGGCCCCGGTTAGTTTGACGGACGATGTTTGGGACGCCAAATGAGCATTCTGTCTACCCTTTCCATAAATAAGTAACATGTCTGCATATTCAATATTCGTATACATTTTTAAAGAGTTTTTAAATCTCGACTACGTATTAAAACGGTATGGAATTGCCTCATACGGCACAAGATTAAGGTGAAAGAACTAAAAAACAAAACAACTACAACAGATATGTTTGAGAATTGTTATGTTCGTTGAAGCCTGCTCGTTTCTCTACGGCGAGCAGTGTTGCCGTTTCCAAATAAGCATTCTATGATAAAATAAAACAATTTATTCGCTTTTTATTTTTCAAATTTAGTTCGTTCAGATATTTTACTAAGAAAAAATGTGTAGGCATTTTGTAGAAAATGATTGTTTTACATAATAAAATTAATAAATGTGCTTACAAAATAATAAAAGAAAATACGACTTTAAATGGTAAGGAATTGACCCTCTCTTATTTAAGCATTTTTTAATCAAAATGGTCCATGCTATCACGTGTTAAAATATGTGTATAGTCAAACCCCTAACACCCTGTATATGCATATCTAGGATTTTAAGCGATTTATAGCTCTATAGGACCTATAGATGGCGCCACTGGTTGCCTACTTCTCTCGTCGACTTTCAAAGTCGAACGACATGATTCCTTGTTTGTTTAAATGTTTGGCTAATTTGGTTTTAATACTGAAACCCTCCCAACTGCCTGATGAGCCTTGCCGGGGTAGATATTGTGATATAATATTTATTATTGTTATTATTATTATTTATGTTTTTATAATTTTATTTATATAGTCTATAAAAGTTAAATTATGCCCTTTATTATTTTTTTCCAAAAAAAAAGGTTTTATTCCAGGAAACGAAATTTTACTGAATAGTTCAGCATTTTATTAAACCGCCATTTTGTTTTGGCATACAAGATTCGCATTAAAATTTTACCGGTCTATCCCTGTTTCACTCCTGATTTTTGTCCAAAATTTCAAGTCAATTGAATAAGTAATTTTTTGGTAGTAAATTTTGTACAAAAATTTTATTTTTGTACAAATTTCGAGGTCTATCTGATAAGTAGTTTCTTAATAATATTTTTTCTAATTTGAGGGCACCATTTTGGATTTTTATCAAATTGCAACAATTTCATCCTCATATGACCCTCGGGACGAAATGTTTTTCGGGGTCCAGGTTCCCTAAAAGGCCAAGATGTGTAAAAATGTTCGACAATGGTTGTGTATAAAATTCGGACAATGCTTGTATTTAAAATTCGTAACTCCTGTGTAGAAGTGTATGTGGGAGAAACAGGACGCTCAATATTCACTAGACCTAAGAAACATGAACGATCTATTAAAAAGAAACAAAGTGTTCTATTTGCTGGAGCTGAATACAAGCATACCACTGCTCATATTATAATTGTAAAAGAAACCAAGGTTTTAGCGTCGGTTCCAGGTTTTTATAAACCCAAAATTAGAGAATCTATTGAAAAAATTTCAATAGAGATACGGGTTATGCTCTACATCACGCGTGGAAACCAATCTTAACACAAGGTTGCAGTTGGGCGAGCACATGTCGGGTATAAAAGCCCGCTTGAATCTCTCCGAGCTCATACAGTGTTCAGATCTCGTGGAGTAAAGATCCCTGAAGATGCCTCGTGTAATCGAAGGCGAAACGTCGGACAATAATTAAAATTTGACATAGTCTAATCCCAGGAACCATGATTTTTAATCGTTTTTGAATATACGAAAACTACTGAATAAAAAAGCTTCTTCGTATTTTTCCGCCAATTTTGCCAACACATATTTTCACTGAAGCTCACCGTGTCTTCTTTCTACAAGACAGATAAATTGCCCGTAATAGTTATTAAACGATCTAAGGTGCAAAGTTGAAAAGTTGTAGGAGCTATTTTATGGAAGTTAACATTACTCATGTGTGAAACAGCCATTTTCCCATTACAGCTCAGATAATAAGTTGCTCTAGGCCTCCGTTTAATAAGTGAACCCAGGGAGAGCGTCGAGCTTGTTTGACTTCGAAACTTGCTGAAAGTGTGCCCCGATGTAGATAAATGGAAAGTTTGATTGGCATTCTATCGCATATTCGCAAATTTGGTGTTGCATAAGACAACACAACTAGCGAATACCTAAATTTGAATAACGGCCCAAATCGATTTATAATTTTAACATTTTTAAAATCTAAAACAAGCATACATAATATAAAAAAATTCAGTTTGTGTTAATATGAGTGACATTCATATATAAACATATATAAGATCCGCTAAGCTACACTGGTATTGAGACTTCGGGGTACCAAATTTTAAAATCTCGTATTTTTGTAAGTTTTGAAGATATAATCTTCATATTTTGCAGACGATCGGTAAATAATCTTAGGTTTCTATTTTTTTTTATTGAATTTGTCTATTTTTATACAGGGTGTCCTAAATTCAGCGGCAAACATTCACATTTTCAAAGCCGCTAAAGTCCGTTTTTTTAAATGGGACACCCTATAACTTTATGCACTATCAAATGTAGAATTTCATTTTCTATCGAACTGTATTAAGGTTCCTCTATACCTATTCGTAACCATTTTCGAAATAATTGGGTTTTATAAAAATATCGTATGTATTTGCTTAAATGTTTACATGTTCCAATGGTGAGCCATGGAAAAACAATTGAGATCCAATATCCAATATGACAGATGATTAGTATGCGTTATTTATCGAAAGCTGTCAGTGATAAACTAAATCTTCTAAATCGAAATGGAAGAATACTCAAACGCTGATATTCTCAATCTACTTCAGTCACATCATCTACATTTTATATTCATGGAAAATGTTATAAAATTTTGGAGAGAACGTGTCGTGTGTTTAATGAACGCCACCCTGATTTGCCGCCAATGAACAAGTCAAAATTCAAGAGGATTGAAACGAACTTTTTGCGTTTTCGCAAGGTTAAAGTTACAAAAAATGTTCCGAAACTAGTGACAAATGCCGAGGATAACGTAATAAGCACGTTAGCTTATTTCCACGCAAACCCGCAAAGTTCAATACCGTCTGCAGAAAACGATTTGGGAATTTCTTCTTCATCTGTCCAAAGAATCTTGAGCGAACATCATATGCACCCTTATTCCTTCCAAAACGTGCAAGCTTTGAGACCTGGTGATGACGTCCGACGAGTAGAATTTTGCGAATTCATGTTTTTGAAAATTTAAGAGGACCCTCAATTCCTTTCAAAAAAATTTTGGACCGACGAGGCGAAATTTTCTAGAGAAGGAATAACAAATAGAAGAAACGAACATTTCTGGGCAGCAGAAAATCCGCACGCTTTACGCGAAACGCGTTCTCAAGAGAGGTTTGGCTTCAATGTTTTCGGTATAGTATTAAATGATCAGGTGCGGTACTGTATTTATGAAGACAATTTAAACAGTGATAAGTATTTGGAAATTCTACGAGGGACGGTTTCTGAATTTATAGAAGAAATTCCTATTGGTGAGCTGCAAAATTATTGGTATCAATTAGATGGGACACCAGCACATCATTCCGCTGCAGTTTATCTCCAATTATCTCGAATTTTTGAAGATCGCTGGATTGGTTCCAATGGTCCTTGGAGATGGCCCCCGCGATCGCCTGATTTAGCACCCCTAGACTTTTATTTATGGGGATCTATCAAAGGTAAAGTCTATGCTTCCCCAGTAAATAACCAACAAGATTTACTGGACAGGATACGAACAGCTTTTGGCGAATTAGAAAACGGACAAATTCAACGGGCCACAGCAACTGTACAAAGAAGAATTGAAATGTGTCTTCAAATGAACGGACAGCATATAGAACATTTGTTATAATCCAATTTTATTTATTTATTGTTGATTGTTAGATTGCAATAATTTTTAAGTTCACTAAAACAAGTTTAGAACAGTCTCGAACTTAGTAGATATGGTTAAAAATAATGTAAACAATTTATTACATTTTTTATAACTTTAACTTTTCCGAAACGAAAAAATTTCGTTTCAATCCTCTTCAATTTTCTCTTGTTCATTGGCGATAAATGAGGATGTTTTTCATTAAAAACATGGCTCGTTCTCTCCAATATTTTGTAACATTCTCCGAGAATATCAGCTTTTGAGTGTTATTTTATTTTAATTTAAAAGTTTCAAATCAGCTGTCGTGTTGAATAGAAAAACACAACAATTGTTTTTCCATGGCTTACTACGGGAAAGTGTAAGCATTTAGCAAATACATATGATAGTTTAATAAAAACCTGATTATTTCGAAAATGGTTACGAATAGGTATAGGAAACCTTAATACAGTTCGATAGAAAATGAAATTCTACATTTGATAGTGCATAAAGTTATAGGGTGTCCCCTTTAAAAAAACGGACTTTAGCGGCTTTGAAAATGTGAATGTTTGCCGCTGAATTTAGGACACCCTGTATAAAATTAGACAAATTCAATAAAAAAATAGAAACCTAAGATTATTTACCGATCGTCTGCAAAATATGAAGATTATATCTTCAAAACTTACAAAAATATGAGATTTTAAAATTTGGTACCCCGAAGGCTCATTCAAGGTTCAAGGGCAAGTGTCTTAAGAACGCTTGAACCTAGGTATAGGACATGCTACATAAAATAGCATTAAAATTTTCCGTAGAATCCAAAAATATCATAAAATACAGGGTGTTCCGTTTAAAATGAGCAAGTTGATAGCAACTTCTGGTTAAACCGGAAGTGACAGAGAGTTGAAAATATTTCCTTGACATTACCTTAATCCCAAAATTTGAAATTTTTATCTAAATGGCATCATCAAAATAATCATCAATAATAATAAAGGGATTTTCAATATTAAACTTTGCTGATAAGCTTCAAATAATTTCCAAAGGCAAAACCGCCGATGAAAAATTTAACGACAAAAGTGAAAAAAGACACTTTTATCCGGAAAAACAATAGGAGCAATCTAAATGGCTAACAGGGTGTGAAAATATAAGTAAATTATTTTGTTGGCCATGTGTACTTTTTGAAAATGAAAAAGGTCTCTGGAATAAAACTGGTTTTTCCGATTTAAACAATTTCCATAAAGCTGTAAAAAGACACATTATGTCATAAAAGAAAAAATCTTCAGCAAAACCAGAATTGAACACGCCCTTAATAAACAGTAAGAAATTAGTCACCGCCAACACAATGAACTAGTCGATAAAAATAGGCAAATATTAAGAAGACTTATTGATGTTGTTTGTTTTCTCGGACAGCACGAAGTGGGATTTAGAGATCATGACGAAACAAGGGTTTCTTTAAATAGAGGAAATTTTCAAGATTTACTTAGTTTAATGGTTAAACATGATGATTGCTTAAAAATCATTTAGAGCAGTCTAGCGTTTTTCGCGGAACATCGAATCGAATCCAGAATAATTTAATTTCCGCTGTTGCAACCATTATTCTAAAAAGAGTTAAGATTGGCGAGGCGCGGTTCGTTGCTATTGTTCTGGACGAAAAACTGATATCACTAATTTTAGCCAATTATCTATAGTAATACGCAACGTTAAAACAGACGGAAGTATTCAAGAGCGATTTTTAGGTTTTAAGAATGTGTCCGAAAATCGTACAGCAGATGCATTATATTCCAAAGTTTATAACGTTACTAAAGAAATGAATGGGGAGAAAAAGTTATTTGCTCAAAGCTATGATGGAGCTGCAGTGATTGCAGGACAATTAGGGGGTCTGCAAGTTATAGTTCGAGAAACTTTTCCAAGTGCTGTTTGTCCATTGTTTTGCTCCTAAATTAAATTTAGTTTTATCCCAGTCCATCAATCACATTAAAGCGTGTAAAGTATTTTTCGTTACTTTAAGTGGCATGGCTGCTTTTTTTTCCAAGTCAACAAAACGTACACAAGCTTTGGACTCCATTGTCCACAAACGATTGCCCAAATTAGCTCCTACTAGTTGGAACTATAATGGAAGACTTGTGTTAACAGTATCTGAAAATCGTGAATCACTGATTGAACTATTTGAGAATATAATAGCAAATAATGAAACGTGGGACTCAGAAGCAATATATGGTTTTAGGGGGTTTTTGGACTGTTTGAAACGAGATTTTAATTTTAATTATTTGTTGAACATATTTTCAGAAATATTTCCATTCTCGGACAATGTTTTTAATATATTACTAACTAAAACAAATGATATTGCTTTTTGCCTAAAAAAAGTGGATGATTTTAAGTCCATGTTAAGCCAAAAAAGAGATGGCTGACCTATTTTGGGAGAAAACGATAACGTTAAATGTAGAGCCACAAGCCAAGCGTCTTCGAACAGACAAGGTGGGCGATGTTCAAACATCATACAGACGCCTCTTTTATGAAATAATCGATCAAATTCACCAACAAATAAACTATAGATTTAACGGTTTAAATGATTTTAAATTCCTCTAGCTCTGCAATTTTGATGCACAAAAATTCTTCGACCGAGTGTTACCGCGATCTGAACTAAAAGTGATTTACGAAACTGTTTATATTAGCGCAAAAAATAACGCTGAGGAACTAATGCAATTTTTAAAAGACAAGGAGCTGGAAGATGCCTATACCGAAGTGTCGAAATTGTGTGAATTAGTATTGACAATACCTGCCACAACTTCATCAGTAGAACGCAATTGTTCAACACTTAATCGTATAAAAAATTTCGTGAGAAATTCAACGGGGCAGGAGAGACTTTCGCATACATCGCTGTTGTCCATTGAAAATAAACTTCTCCAACGTATGTCGGAGCATTGACGTCATTGACGAATTTGAAAAAACGATCGAAGAATCGAATTATATTACAAATAGGTATTTTCTAAAAATTGCCTCCCTTTCTTAAAATTTCACCGCACGCCCCTGCAGTGTAGCTTTCCTGAGACAAGTTCATTATTATTTTAAGTTGAAAAATATCCGCTGTTAAACATACTTTTTCAATAAAGAAGGATGAGAATTTATTAAAAGCGACATTTAAGCAAATTTAATCATAAACATACTAGATACAAAATATTGCTACAAATTCTGTTCCAATGTATTAGTGACGACAACTTTCTGAGAAAGTATTTTATTACTTCTGCCATAGAAAATGAGATACGTTGGATTATATATTTTGAAGAATGAAATCTAAAATGACACCGGCTGTAACAAACTACGAATTTCTTACTACTACTTAAGTTGGAGAACTTAAATAGACAAAGTTCGAAATGATAATCTTTGCACATTAATTTAAAGCACTTATTATTAAAAGTTGGGCTTCTTGAAGAAGTTTGAAAGCATCAATTTTACCCTTGAGCATTTGGTGCATTTATATAATTGTCATTAAATTTTTAGATAAAATTAATTTATCTTCAATTGGTTTTTCCTTATAGGCGAGATTATTAAGTTTTACTAGCATTTTTCTGTATAAAATGCACAAGATGAAGGGATCCAAGTAAGAAAATTACCCGGAACATCTCTCATTATAAATATTTTCTTTTATTAGTAATAGTGAAGCGTTAACCAGTTTAGTTCCCTAATAATTATCTAAATCTATCTATCTATCTAAATAATATCAAAATATTCAAACTTGAGATTGCATATACAGGGTGGTCAAAAATTCCAAAAAATCGAAATTGACTCAAGAGAAAAGTACCTTTAATAAAAACATATCTAGCCTAGATTCGTTGCTTCCTATCTGAAACCGTTTCTTAAGGAATGTAAAACTTTGGCTTTTTACTGGCAAGTCCAGTTTCTTACTTTTGTTCCTACCTACATACCAGCAAAATTTCCTTATTTATCGATTGTTGATAATGGCATTGTCACTGCCATTGTCAACCACAATATTGTATTTATTGAAACACCAGTTTGAATATTATAGTAAAAAGAAATGCCGCTGACATTAAGCAAAGAAGACAAAATTGAAATAATTTTAATTGTCGGAGAAAATT
Source organism: Kuschelorhynchus macadamiae (assembly GCA_030620095.1). NCBI lineage: Eukaryota > Metazoa > Arthropoda > Insecta > Coleoptera > Curculionidae > Kuschelorhynchus > Kuschelorhynchus macadamiae. The sequence goes on from JAUTXW010005440.1 coordinate 1,064,281, forward strand.
ATAAAACATTTCGAGAAGCTGCAGACATTTTTAACAACAGACACCCCGATAAAATTATACATTTCACAACAGTGGGGAATATTGAACGTCAAATAAATTATTACTAAAAAAACTTATTATCTAATTTTCCTCAAAATTTGCCCAAAAATCGAATGATATAAAGAAATGAACTGATAATATTTTAGTATGAATCTTACGTATTAGATTAATTTCAAGATTTGTACAAGCATTAAGTGTGATATAGTGCAAAATTGGTAAAGTTATGGTACGAATTCAAGATGGCGGCTAAATGGATATTTAAAAAAATGAACGTAAAAAAATAATTATATGTGATATAGGGATCAACTGGTACAAATTAAACATGACGTAATAAAATGGCGGGGTGTGTTTCAAAGTAAAACTTACTTATTGAATTTATTTTAAGTTATGTCCAAAAATCAGGTGTGGCATAGGTAGAAACTGGTAAAATTTTGGTAGGAATACAATATTATTGAACAAAATTACGCCCAATAAAAATCAAAATACAAGAGTTCTAACCACACTACGCTACAACAAGCATCATCAGCAGATGGTATAAACTAAACTAACTTATCCTAATCTAGACTATTTATAGGTAAATGTGGTCACACTTGCACCTGACTGCACCGTTGCCGAGTAAACAATACAGGGGACTATAGAGAATAGGCCCTCGGTCTTTATTTAGTGCTTTCATGTTGGGCAACGCTTGAATTTTCTGTTCTTCCGTATCTTAAATGTGCCATGTGTTCTTTAAAACGAATGTTTATAGAATGTTTAGTTTGCCCAACATATTTTAGATCGCAGTCATTACAGCTAATTTCATAGATGCCACTCCCTCCTTTTGTAGGCTACTCTAAAGCCTGCGTCTTTAAATACTTTTTCTAGACCTCTCGTATATCTGGGATTATATGGGATTACTATGAAATTATTGGGAGCCTCAGGGGCTTGCAGAGTAGTGGAATTTTTTACATTTTCTTACACTTATGTCTGTTTACTAATTTATGTACAAAATTATCATTATATCCATTAGTTTTAGCTATATTTTTCATCCGATTGATTTCATTGTTAAAACGTTCTTTATTTAAGTAGTATTATTAGTATTAGTAATAAACCTAAGCTAACCTAACCTAACCTAACCTAACCTGTGCGTTAAGAAACGAAATGCTGCCATTTTGTGTTGACGGCTATGAAATGAGTCAAATGTTATATACCTATCAGTAGTAGTAAATTTCCTATAAATATCAAATTCTAATTTATCCTTATTTTTAATAACTAACGTGTCGAAAAAAGGTAATTGCCCACTGTTTTTCTTTTCGTACGTAAAATTAATGGAAGGATATTTATTGTTTAATGTTTCTAAAAGAGTGTCCAATTTTCTATTTTAGTATTAAAAATAGCAAATATATCGTCTATGTATCTATTCCATATCCTTGGGAAGTATTTGAGTTCTTTTTTGAATTGAGTTTCTAATCTAACCATAAACAAATTTGCAAGTGACTGAGATAAGCAATTGCCCATTGTAGTTTCCTCAAGTTGTTTATAATATTTATTGTTGAACTGAAAAAAATTTTGCTTCAAAAACGATAACAGAAGTGTGAAGAAGAACTTGTGTCCGTTAAACTAAAATTTAAAGTAACCCATAGTTATCTAAACTGTATTGCCTTCCCAAAATCCATAAACCTGGGAAACCCATGAGACCTATTGTTTCAGCTGTTGGATCACCAACATACAATATTTCAAAATGGTTAGTAGAAGAATTCAGCAAATTAAATATCTCGTACGATAGTTTTGAGGTTACTAACTCGTTAGAATTCTTAGATAAAATTAAGAATGTTCACTTAAAAGAAGGTGAAATTTTAATACCTCTTGATGTAAGCTCATTGTTTCCTAGTGTACCTAGTCCACTAGCTTTGGAGTACCTAAAGGAGCTACTTGAAATTAATAACTTGAAGAAAGAAATTATTGATGAATATTTGCTTCTCACAAAATTATGTATGAATCAAATTTTTTTTCAGTTCAGCAATAAATATTATAAACAACTTGGGGGAACTGCGATGGGCAATTGCTCATCTCCGTTCCTTGCAAATTTGTTTATGGGTGGATTAGAAACCCAATTCAAAAAAGAACTCACGTTTTTCCCAAGGGTGTGGTATAGATAAGTGACGATATATTTGCTATTTTTGATACTAAAACAGAAAATTTGCGCAGGTTCTTAGAAACATTAAGGAGAACAATGGGCAATTACCTTTTCTCGACACGTTAGTTATTAGAAATAACGATAAATTAGAATTTGATATTTATAGGAAATTCACTAATACTGATAGGTATATAACATCCGACGCATTTCATTTCTTAACTCACAGGTTAGTCAATTTTCCATTAAGTAAAGAACGTTTTAACAATGAAATCAATCGGATGAAAAATATAGCTAAAAGTAATGGATATAATGATAATTTTGTACATAAATTAGTAAATAGACATAAGCGTAAGAAAATGTTAAAAATTCCACTACTCTTCAAGCACCTGAGGCTCCCAATAAGTGCATAGTAATTCCATATAATCCCAGATATGCGAAAGGTCTAAAAAAAGTATTTAAAAACGTAGGTTTTAGAGTAGCTTACAAAACGGAGAACAGTTTAAAAGATCTCCTTGGAAACCCTAAAGACAGTCGACTTGAAGGAGAGGAGTGACATCTAGGAAATTAGCTGTAATGACTGCGATCTAAAATATGTTGGGCAAACTAAACGTTCCATAAACATTCGTTCTAAAGAACACATGGCACATTTAAGATACAAAAGAACAGAAAAGTCAAGCGTTGCCCAACACGCTTTGGAAAACAATCACCAAATAGGAATAAATAATCTTAAGTTGATTAAAAATGTATCTAATAATAGATTATTGGATGCACTTGAGAGTATAGAAATAGTTAAATGTGGTAAGAAAGCACTAAATAAAGACAGAGAGCCTATTTCCTATAGTCCCCTCTATTGTTTACTTGAAAACGATGCAGTCGGGTGCAACCAAGTTTATCTATAAATATTCTCGGTTAGGATAGGTTACTTTAGTTTATATCAGCTGCTGATGATGCTAACTTGGTTAGCGAAACGAGCGTCCAGAACGTAACAACTTGTGGTCTAGTGTGGTTAGAACTCTTGTATTTTGAACTTAACTATTCCTAATAAAAGGAATGATTCATAATGCGGGAGAGGAAATTTACCGCTTTTTCTCTTATATGACTGGTATTGTCTCCGGCCTAGCAGGAGTGCATTTCAAGCATTAAAAAGACGAATAATGTATAAAAAAGAATATCCACAGGATTATAAGCTCATTATCCCCAATTTGTTCTAAAGCACCCGTAACTAATGTTATTACACTAAGCTCTCTAAAACGGGTATTAAAAAAAAACGAAAGGCAAGCTAGGAACTTGCAATGTTTATCGTAAGTTAATTAGTGTTCTTAAAGAAAATACGAAGTCGCAAGGTCGTAATTTATACTAACTGTTTGTGTAAATTTGACGGTAGCGTACAGTAAAATTTAGTTGCAAAGTTTTCTTTGCATCCATCTTAAATCCCCCGTCCCGTATAATTTTCCGCTTTCATAAAGGATATGTAATTAAGAAAAGTTAAGACTCATTGATGTTTTAAATGAACATTTTAACATCAGGCAATTTTAATGTCGGCTTTCTTGATGAGCGTCAAGGAGAATGGAATATGTTCTAAGTACAGGGTGTCCGGATTTGGTTGCAAAAGCAGGGTATCTCGCTTATTTTTAAAGATAGAACCTTGCGGTTTTCACGAACCTGAACTAATTTTTTGTAAAACTCATGAAGCCGTAAACAAAATTTTCATAGCCTTCTTCGTTTATAAGATACAGGGCGAAATAGAAAATTGTGCAAATGTGCGGTTATCCTTTAACTTAACGCAAAGGGAAAAATTGCTGCCTATGCAGTTTTTTACGCTGGATCCAGTGGCGTAGTCATATTTTTCATTTGAGTTGTTATTTTTTAGATATGACCCAAAGTTGTCTTTTTTAAATGGGACACCCTGTATATTTGTCCTGAAATTGATTTGTCCTTTTAAAAGCTTCTCAAAAATGTATAATAGTATGGGTCTATTTTAATAAATCCTAATTTTTATAATTATCATCCAAAATTTTGCAGTAGGCCATGCAAAACGATGCCGTTTTCTTTTGTTTTCTTGGAAGCAAATGACATTTTCCAATTTTGTACGCGTATATAAAATATAGCGCTAGTTTTTTGTATTTATTTATTGTGTAAAAACATATTTGTATTATTATGGAAGAAAACCAAACTTTGGAACATTATGAAAAGTACGATATGTTAGCTTGTTTTATATTAAGTAATGAAAATGTTGAAGCGGTTTCTGAGATGTATTTTAACAGGTAAATAGTTAATTTTTAGGTATGTTGAGATACTATTGCTTAATTTTTATTTAGATATCCAGAAAGGAGGCAACCTAATATATTCACTTTTTATCGGATAAAAAAGAATTTACTTAATCACGGATCATTTATCAAACCTCGTACGAAAACATATAATAAAGAAAATCGGGAGGCTGAGGAAATTACCGTTTTGGCTAATGCAGAAGCTTACCCTACAAACTCTTGTAGGGCCAGTGAAAAGAGCATAGGGATTCCAAAAACTAGAGTTCAAGAAATTCTAAAAAAGTACAAATACCACCCATACAAATTTAGGCTCGTGCAACACTTATAGCCAGGGGATGCAGAGCGTCGGCGTCGGGTAGTCTTCTGCAATTGGTTTCGAGAAAGATGCGATATGGTTAGATATTTTGAAAGGAAGGTTATATGGTCAGACGAAGCACATTTCAATAATTCTGGTATATTCAATAGGCACAATAGTAGATTCTGGTCCCAGGAAAATCAACACCGAATATTTCCCAGAAGACAGCAGGGCAGGTTTGGTCTAAATGTGTCCTGCTTCATATTAGGAACACATATAAAATTTTATATATTTGAGGGAAATCTAACAGCCAATCGCTGTATAGAAATTTTAGAGGCAGCTATACCTGAATTACTTGACGATGTTCCTCTAGCACAAGTTAACGAAATTTATTTTTAACAGGACGGTGCTCCTGCACACAATTCTGGAATGACGAGATTATTTCTGGACAACAATTTTACCAATCAATGGATCGGAACAAAGGGACCTATAAGATGGCCCCCTAGGTCCCCAGATTTGTCGATTTTAGATTTCTTTCTATGGGGATATCTGGAAAATAGAATTTACAAAGACCACTATGATAATGTCCAAGATTTAGGAAATACAATAACAGAAAATTTTCGCTATTTACAAAATCATCCCGTTATTTTGCTTAATTCCCTAAAACGAATACGAAAATTGTGCGAAGCATGCATAGAACAAAAGGAAATCAGTTTAAAGAGTTCTTTTTATTTCCTTGGTTTCTGTAGTTCTTATACGACAGTTGATTTTTGCTGAGAGGCTTGTTACATAATAATTTATTACTGTTTTGTTCTTGTGTTACATAAATCTAGATAGGTGGTAGTTTTTTGGTGCGAAATTATCAATACATATTTTGAAAATAGATTTAATTACATATTTATTTTGATTTATTGTTAGGATGTAGATATTGTTAACGACTTTAAATAAAAGGCAGCATTGTTTTGCATGGCCTACTACTAATTTGGGATGATAATTATAATAATTAGGATTTTTGTTGTTGTTTATTAAAATACACCCATACTATTATATATTTTTGAGAAGCTTTTAAAAGGACAAATCAATTTCTGGACAAATATACAGCGTGTCCCGTTTAAAAAAACACAACTTTAGGTCATATCTAAAAAATAACAACTCAAAAGAAAAATATAACTACGCCACTGGGTCCAGCGTAAAAAATTGCGTAAGCAGAAGTTTTTCCCTTTGCGTTAAGTTAAAGGATAACCGAGATACGAGGGGGTCCCAAAATGCAAAATTTTCTATTTCGCCCTGTATCTCATAAACGAAGAAGGCTATGCAAATTTTGTTTACGGCTTCATGAGTTTCACAAAAAATTAGCTCAGGTTCGTGAAAACCGCAAGGTTCTATCTTTAAAAATAAGCGAGATACCCTGCTTTTGCAACCAAATCCGGACACCCTGTACATTACGAAGAGTAGAAAAATCGTATATTAGTCAGTACTCGCAACTTCTCTGGTAATGGATTTCACCACACCACAGTTTCTGGACATGTCCGAAAAGCCTTACTAATAGTAGGGACTAGTATCTACGAGTAAAGTAATAAATTGTAAAAAAATCTAGAAAACTCGGTTTTGTTAGTAAAGAACTTAAAAGTACAAAATAATGTAACTTACTTATAAGGATTATATACAGAGTGTCAACGAATCTATTAGACAAGCCATAACTTTTAAAGTATTTGATGTATCAAAACGAAATTTGGTATAGGTAAATGGTTCATAAACACGAGAGTTTTTTCATATTTTCACCGGAAATGACTGCAGTTTCGATTTTTTAAATGGAACACTCTGTATATTTTTACATTTTTGGATTCTTGAGACAATTCTGAGTCAGAATGTACCATTTGAAAAGCTTTTTACGCCTACTTGATTTTTTTTATAGCCATTTTTAAAATTGCATTTAGGTGGCCATGACCGGGCGCAAATTAATCTAAGGACCTGAAATGATGACAGAATAATACAATCGCTAAGTTTTAGTGATTAGTCTGATAGTTAGGAACAAGAGAAGTTGATAAAATCAAATTTTTGTGTCTAACTATTTTTTTTCAAATGGCGACCCTTTTTAGACAAGCACTTTTTGCAAAGAAGATTTTTTGCGAATCTAACGGTACTAACTTTTTTGCGATTGGATTAAAAATAAGCTCAAAAATTAAATATTACTAAGAAAAATACTCGATAATCAATTATTTACTTTTATCAAGTGTGCCGAGGATAGCCATGCTGGATATTAAGTAGGATTTTTTGTTTTGACTGTGACACTTACCTATTCTTTCTGAGTGGACATAAGATTTCCTTATTTTTCTTGATTTTCAGTATTATTTTTGTTTTCAAAAGTCGAAATAATGTATACTCGAAGTGAAAAAGTCGATATGTTATTAATATTTGGAGAATGTCATAAAAATTCAAGGAATGCTGCTGAGTTGTATGCTCAGAGATACCCTGACCGGCAACATCCAGTCCATTAGCATTTTCCATATTTCGAGAATCGACATCAAGAAGGAAAACAAGTGACCGCAGATTTATTATAAATGAAGAAATGGAGATTAACGTTCTTGCTATGGTTGAAGTTGATAAAACTGTTTATTTAAGAAAAATTAATCAAGAACTGGGTTTAAGTCATGAATTAGCTAGAAAAATACGAAAGAATCATTGATATCGAGCTTTTAAGTACCAATTACACCAACATTTGGATCCTGACGATGACGATAGATGGGTATTGTTTTGAGATTGGTTGCTCCAAAATTGTAGAATTGACCCAAATTTTATCAACTTTATCTTATTTTCTGACGAATCCAGATTTACTAATAATGATATATTTAACAAGCAAAACACTCGTTACTGGGCCCAACAAAATCAACATGAAATTTAGTAGGAAATTTTCAAGAAAGGTTTGGTGTCAATATCTGGACTGGTGTCATTGGTAACAGAATAATTGGGTCAATTTTATTTCAAGGCCAATTAACAGGGGTTAAGTACTTAGGCTTTCTCCAAAATGAAATTGAACAACATCTTGATCTACCTTTAGAAGTTTTACGCCGTATTTACTTCCAGTAAGATGGAGCATCGCCTCATAACACCAGAGAAGTTCTTAATTATTTAATTGAACATTTTAATAATAAAGTTATTGTAACCAATGGCCCAATAAGGTGGCCCGCCCGATCACCGGATCTCACTGTTCTCGATTTCTTTATTTGGGGATATGTTAAAGAGTCTATGTAACAGCACTCTTGAAATTTATACGTGTATTTAGAAGTATTATGCCTCAAATGCTGCATAACTGTTCAAACTACAGTGATCTCGAATATTGTGCTTTTACATTTTACAGCGGTAATGAAGTTATATTTTTGACCTATTTGTTAGTCAAAGATACAGATTTGCACGCCTAAATTTGTTGACGAGATCTGAAGAGGGGCAGCAGAAAACTGTATAAAAAATGCTGTTCGAAGCGTTAGGCGCATAGGCTACTCCTACTTAATATCCAGTATGGCTATCCTTGGCACAATTGATAAAAGTAAATAATTGATTATTGAGTATATATACAGGGTGTTTCACAACTTATCCACGAAATTTTAACCACATGTGCACTGTTACGAAAGAAGTTGATTTCTAAAAAAAATGTAATTAAAGTCCTACATAAATTAAGTTATAATTCTGAGTGTCAATAACAAAATTAAAAATAAATATCTGTATTTTGCGCTCATCGTTGCGATATCACAACACTCATTAATAATTTCTTGTAGCAAGGGTTGTACCAATCCACTAAAGAAAACAAAATACCAGGAATTTTTTGTTTTTTCATATTGATAAGAACATGTAAATAATGTTTAATCTGTATCGTGACTGATCTGAATGAACAACGGTCGATTTTTGTGAATTTAAAAAAAGTATTTTGCGATTTTATGTTTTTCGATATTTATTAAAAATGGCACATGTGTACAGTAATGAGGAGTTAGTGGATATTGTTTTAGCGTACGGAGAAGCAGGGCAAAATTCGCAAGCGGCTTCGCGTTTGTATGCAAACCGATTTCCGAATAGGCACATACCACATCCACAAACATTTACTTCAATTGTTTTACGTGCACGTGCTAGTGGAGATTTGCGCCCCAGACTTGGGGTGGATGGGGGTCGGGTTCGTCCACAATGCGTTTTAAACGCCAAAGAAGAAATTTTGCATATTGTGGAAGAAAATCCAGGTATAAGCACAAGGAGGTTAGCCCAACAGGTACCAGAAGTTTCATATACGACAGCGTGGCGCATATTACATGAAGCCCAACTGTACTCTTATCACGTCCAGACAGTCCAGGCCTTGCTACCCACAGATTACCCCCTCAGAATAAGATTTTGTGATCGAAATGCCAGTTTTACAGCCGATATTTTCGCCACCGATGAATCAATTTTTACTCGTAATGGTATAACCAATCTTCACAAAACACACGTTTGGTTCTTTGAAAATCCTCACGCAATAGTCCAGACAAACTTGCAACATCGTTTTTCTTTAAACATGTGGGCAGGTATTGTCGATGAACGTCATGGACCGTTCATATTTCCAGATCGGATGGATTGTCACCAGTATTTGGAATTTCTTCGGAATGATTTGCCCGTCCTTCTTGAAGATGTGCGATTGGCGGTCCGAGCAAGGATGTGGTTTCTGCACGATGGGGCACCTCCGCATTTTCGTTTAGAAGTTCGTATTTTTTTGAATGAGGTACAGCAGATACGCTGGATCGGTAGGGGTGGACCAATTGCATGGCCTCCACGGTCTCTCGATCTAAATCCTGTGGACTTCTTTTTGAAAAACGAGGTATACTGTACTCCAGTTCAGAATATTGAAGATCTGCGTGACCGAATCACAGTGGCTGCCGATAATTTGAGACTAAAAGCACAGCAGGAAGGAGGTGTATTTCAGTTAATGCGCCGAAATTGGATTAGACGCACCCAAGCTTGCATTGAAGCCAATGGAAACAATTTTGAACAGCTTTTATAAGTAAGTAAGAAACTGTATTTTATTATCTCGATTTCTGTACCACTTTTATTACATTTTTTTTTTGAGAAATCAACTTCTTTCGTAACAGTGCATACGTGGTTAAAATTTCGTGGATAAGTTGTGAAACACCCTGTATATATATATATATATATATATATATATATATATATATATATATATATATATATATATATATATATATATATATATATATATATATATATATATATATATATATATATATCTATATATACTATATGTATCTCTATATATCTATATCTATATATATATATATATATATATATATATATATATATATATATATATATATATATATATATATATATATATATATACATTTATTACTTACGGTAAGGATTACGCCTTCACCATTTTGTAGAGAATCGACCAAAACATGACGCTATGTTTGTTTCCAGGGCCAAAAGCCATCTGCTACCGTGGTATCTGCCCCAGCAAGGCTCATCAGGCATCTTTGGGGGGTATCGGTATTAAAAACGAAATACCCAAACCCTGAAACAAACAAGGCGTCATGTCATTCGACTTTGAAAGTTGACGAGGGAAATAGGCAACCAATGGCGCCATCTGTAGGTACTATGGTGCAACTAAATCGCTTTAGATGCGACCTACTTTAGAGTACAAGACGACACATCTGTGCAAAAATAGAAGAGAAACAGAAATTTCAATTTCTGTGCGGTTCTTGGTCGTAAAATGAAACAAACAAGGCGTCATGTCATTCGACTTTGAAAGTCGACGAGCGAAATAGGTAACCAATAGCGCCATCTGCAGGTACTATGGTGCAACTAAATCGCTTTAGATGCGACCTACTTTGGAGCACAAGACGACACATCTGTGAAAAAATAGAAGAGAAACAGAAATTTCAATTTCTGTGCGGCTCTTGGTCGTTAAAAGTTATACAAACGAAATAACTCACGGTAAGGATTACTCCCTCACCATTTTGTCGAGAATCGACTAAAACATGACGCATGACGATATATAATACGTGGTATTAATTCAAGATGGCGGAACAAATTGGCAGCCAAATAAAATGTTTGTAATCGTGAAAAAATTACTCTCTCAGATTTTACATAACTTCACGTTTCAGCGTCACGAGATGCACCAACAATATGCTTTATTAATTCCGTCGGTCCTTCTGTTGGTTTGTCTGTCAGTTCTCGGCATAAAAGTTACTTATCAGATTGACTTAAAATTTTAGTCCAAAATTAGGAGTCATATGGGGATGACCTGATAATATTTTGGTAAAAATCCAATATTCCGGAATGAGATTTCGGCCTAGTAAACTTTAGAAAAATTACTAGCTAACTAATTATACAATTTACCTCAAATTTTACACAAAAATCAAATGTCGCATAGCAATGTGCTGGTAACATTTTGGTTATGATGGAACAAAATGGCTACTAGGTGCGGAACTAAACTGGATCACATAAAGGTAATTTACCGATTTTTCAAATTGATTTAATTTTTTTTTTGTTTTAATAACTTTAATGTTTCATAATTTCATTTACATAGTGTATAAAAACATATGTTATTTATTTGTTTCCTCCATAAAAAAAAATATTCCGATTTTTTAAACATTTTCATAGGCCGTTATTTTGTTTCGTCATAAGATTTGCACTAAAATTTTGCTAGTATATTCTTGTTTCACACTTCATTTTTGTATAAAATTACGTATATTTTTGATTTTTTTAACATTTAATTCGGCATCTAGGGACTCTAATATACGAAGATCTTTAAAAATCTGAAAGGGTAATATTTTAAGAATTACAATACTTTCCTCTTATGTAAGAGTAAAGATGTGGTCATAAGACTTCAAGGGGAAATAGGACAGGATATTTCGATTTAATCTAAATTTATTAACGTTGTTCTTAGGATGCATGATACCTTATAAGTACATTTTAATTTAATTACCAATATTTTCAACTTCGGGGTCTCTACGTAACAAATAAAAAGGTACATGTTTACAGTAACCTTTGGATTAATTGAGAGTTTGTTTTTAGTGATACCAGTTCAAGTGATATTATTTCTAATATTAATCAGATAGGTATGTACTGGGTGTTTTTTTATAATTTGTCACTCCGTGAGAGGCTTATTTTTTCAAGATACAAAGAAATGGTTTCTACGAAAGTTATAGGGAATTTCCTAAAGATTTATATGGCGGCAATTTTAAAAACAAAAGACGATCGGAGAATCACTAAATCACCATCAACTTTGTTATTTTAAATGGGACACCCTGTATTTTTTTTAACATTTTTGGATTCTCTTCATTCTCCCCTTTCCAAAAATGTATAATTTGTCTATATTCTGAACAGTAGTTTTTGACTTATTCCACTCTAAAGTTACCACATATGACAATTTCACAGATATACAGCCATACTTAAATCGCGGAACTCATTAAATGATGAAATCGTTTTACCCATGGAATGTCACCAACGAAAACAAAACACTTACTTATTCGTAAGTAAAATATTTTATTGACTTTACGGAAAACAAAATTAATAAAATCTAAAATGCAATTTACTGAAGAAGAAAAACTAAAAAATTCTTCAACTTTATTTCGCAAATGCTAATAATGCGTCAATTACAGTACGACAATACAGGTCGCTATATCCTGGTGCAAGAGTTCTCTCAAGAAAAACTGTTGTTCATTAAAAGTTTTTGATGATGCCATTTAGATAAAAATTTCAAATTTTGGGATTAAGGTAAGGTCAAGGAGTACTTCTTTTTTGAAATATTTTCAACTTCCTGTCACTTCCGGTTTAACCGGAAGTTGGTATCAACTTGCTTATTTTAAATGGAACACCCTGTATTTTATGATATTTTTGGATTCTACGGAGAATTTTAATGCTATTTTATGTAGCATGTCCTATACCTAGGTTCAAGCGTTCTTAAGATGTTTGACCTTGAACCGAAAATGAGCCTTCGGGGTACCAAATTTTAAAATCTCATATTTTTGTAAGTTTTGAAGATATAGTCTTCATATTTTGCAGACGATCGGTAAATATTCTTCGGTTTCTATTTTTTTTATTAAATTTGTCTATTTTTATACAGGGTGTCCTAAATTCAGCGGCAAACATTCACATTTTCAAAGCCGCTAAAGTCCGTTTTTTTAAATGGGACACCCTATAACTTTATGCACTATCAAATGTAGAATTTCATTTTCTATCGAACTGTATTAAGGTTCCCTATACCTAGTCGTAGCGATTTTCGAAATAATTGGGTTTTATAAAAATATCGTATGTATTTGCTTAAATGTTTACATGTTCCAATGGTGAGCCATGGAAAAACAATTGAGATCCAATATCCAATATGACAGATGGTTAGTATGCGTTATTTATCGAAAGCTGTCAGTGATAAACTAAATCTTCTAAATCGAAATGGAAGAATACTCAAACGCTGATATTTTCAATCTATTTTATATTCATGGAGAAAAAATTTTGGGGAGAACGTGTCGTGTGTTTAATGAACGCCACCCTGATTTGCCGCCAATGAACAAGTCAAAATTCAAGAGGATTGAAACGAACTTGCTGCGTTTTGGCAAGGTTAAAGTTACAAAAAATGTTCCGAAACCAGTGACAAATGCCGAGGATAATGTAATAAACACATTAGCTTATTTCCACGCAAACCCGCAAAGTTCAATACCGTCTGCAGAAAACGATTTGGGAATTTCTTCTTCATCTGTCCAAAGAATCTCGAGCGAACATCATATGGACCCTTATTCCTTCCAAAACGTGCAAGCCTTGAGACCTGGTGATGACGTCCGAAGAGTAGAATTTTGCGAATTCATGTTTTTGAAAATTCAAGAGGACCCTCAATTCCTTTCAAAAATATTTTGGACCGATGAAGCGAAATTTTCTAGAGAAGGAATAACAAATAGAAGAAACGAACATTTCTGGACAGCAGAAAATCCGCACGATTTACTCAAGAGAGGTTTAGCTTCAATGTTTTCGGTATAGTATTAAATGATCAGATGCGGTACTGTATTTATGAAGACAATTTAAACAGTGATAAGTATTTGGAAATTCTACGAGGGACGGTTTCTGAATTTATAGAAGAAATTCCTATTGGTGAGCTGCAAAATTATTGGTATCAATTAGATGGGGCACCAGCACATAATTCCGCTGCAGTTTATCTCCACTTATCTCGAATTTTTGAAGAACACTGGATTGGTCCCAATGGCCCTTGGAGATGGCCCCCGCGATCGCCTGATTTAACACCCCTAGACTTTTATTTATGGGGATTTATCAAAGGTAAAGTCTATGCTTCCCCAGTAAATAACCAACAAGATTTACTGGACAGGATACGAAGAGCTTTTGCCGAATTAGAAAACGGACAAATTCAACGGGCCACAGCAACTGTACAAAGAAGAATTGAAATGTGTCTTCAAATGAACGAACAGCATATAGAACATTTGTTATAATTCAATTTTATTATTTTATTTATTTATTGTTGATTGTTAGATTGCTATAATTTTTAAGTTCACTAAAACAAGTTTAGAACAGTCTCGAACTTATAGTTTAAAAATAATGTAAACAATTTATTACATTTTTTATAACTTTAACTTTTCCGAAACGAAAAAATTTCGTTACAATCCTCTTCAATTTTCTCTTGTTCATTGGCGATAAATGAGGATGTTTTTCATTAAAAACATGGCACGTTCTCTCCAATATTTTGTAACATTCTCCGCGAATATAAAATAAATTGAAGCTTTTGAGTGTTATTTTATTTTAATTTAAAAGTTTCAAATCAGCTGTCATGTTGAATAGAAAAGCACAACAATTGTTTTTCCATGGCTTACTACGGGAAGGTGTAAGCATTTAGCAAATACATATGAGTTTAATAAAAACCTGATTATTTTGAAAATGGTTACGAATAGGTATAGGGAACCTTAATACAGTTCGATAGAAAATGAAATTCTACATTAGATAGTGCATAAAGTTATAGGGTCTTATTTAAAAAAACGGACTTTAGCGACCTTGAAAATGTGAATGTTTGCCTCTGAATTTAAGACACCCTGTATAAAAATAGACAAATTCAATAAAAAAAAATAGAAACCTAAGATTATATACCGATTGTCTGCAAAATATGAAGATTATATCTTCAAAACTTACAAAAATATGAGATTTTAAAATTTGGTACCCGGAAGGCTCATTTTTGGTTCAAGGTCAAGTATCTTAAGAACGCTTCAACCTAGGTATAGGACATGCTATATAAAATAGCATCAAAATTCTCCGTAGAATCCAAAAATATCATAAAATACAGGGTGTTACATTTAAAATGAGCAAGTTGATACCAACTTCCGGTCGAACCGGAAGTGACAGGAACTTGAAAATATTTCAAAAAAGAAGTACCCCTTGACCTTACGTTAATCCCAAAATTTGAAATTTTTATCTAAATGGCATCATCAAAAATTTTTAATGAACGGATTGCGTAAATAATCCTATATATATATATATATATATATATATATATATATATATATATATATATATATAATCACATTAAATATATTTATTTTACAAATTACTGTTTTGTTTTTGTTGGTGACATTCCATGGGTAAAGCGATTTAAGTATCTGTGAAATTGTCATATGTAACTTTAAAGTGGATTAAGTCAAAAACTACTGTTCCGAATATACACAAATTATATATTTTTGGAAAGTTGAAAATGAGGAGAATCCAAAAATGTCAACAAATACAGGGTGTTCCATTTAAAATAAGAAAGGTCATGGTGATTTAGTGATTTTTCGATCGTCTTTTGTTTTTAAAATTGCCGCCGTGTAATTCTTTAGGAAATTCCCTATAACGTTCGTAAGAACCATTTCTTTATATCTTGAAAAAAATAAGCCTCTCAGAGAGTGGCAAATTATAAAAAATAACCCTGTACAAAATTTGAACTTAAGCTGATACATTAATTTTCAGGATGATTTGACAATTTAGTAGGTCGCCATTTGGTTCTGCTATCTTACATTCATACCAAAATATTACAAGTTCGTTCCTATGTAACCCTTGATTTTTGTGCAAAATTTGAGGAAATTGGATAATTAATTTTTTTAACTTTTCACTAAGCTGCAATCTTGTTCCGGTATAAAGCATTTTTACCAAAATACTACCAGATTATATATATTATATATATTATATTGGATTTGAACCAAAATGTTACACTCATCCCCATATGACCCCTAATTTTTGACCAAAATTTGAAGACAATTGGGTACGTAGTTTTTTAGCTATGCCGCTAACAGACAACTCTACGGACTGGCAGACAAACAGACCGACGGACTTGAGAAAACATGTTTTTCGGCATCTAGGGACTCTGAAACGTAAAGATCTGAAAAAATCTCGAAGCGTAATTTTTTCACGAGTACAATACCTATCTTTTAAGAGGGAAGTAAAAATTAAAATAAATTACACTTTATAGAATTTGTATAAAGTTATTATCAAATAATTATATGCATATATAAACTGTTTCGGTCAACGGAACAAAACCTTTATTGTAAGTACTGTACTAAGATTAGGTTAATAGCAGCAGATATTTGGAATCTAAAAGCATGCAAGTCTTTTTCAGTTTTCCCTAAATTCGTTTCAATCAAGATCCCTAAACAATCACCCGTTACTGGGAAGGTTGAGTCTTTTGCCAAACAAAAGTGGCTAGATTTAGAAATTAAAAATCTGTATAGCAAACGAAGTATGCTTGAAATTGAAGCATACGGATTATTTAAAAAACTCACTTATAAACTTAGTTATTTAGAATTTGAACAGTGGTTAGATTTCCAAAGAAAAATGTTCGCAGTTATTGATGCCAAATTTTTAAAGAAAATGTGTTCACTTAAAACCAAACTGAGAAAGTTGAAACTCCAAAAACAAATTTCTTCGGAAGTCGAGAACATTGTAGAAATCCTTTCTTCTCAGTCCTTTGATAATAGAGAAATCGCCCTTTTCAATAAAGGTTTGAATTTTGCAGAGCCTCCAGTAAAAAATAGTTTTCCAACTATTATAGCGAATATCGAAAGTTCTATTCAATACGTGCCAGAGTCAACTAAGGGATTCATTAGAGAAGCTTGCAGAAATCAAATCTCAAAAAACGTTGTTAACAACAAGTCAAAATATGTTTCTCGTAAAAATACTGAAGTTATCCAGGGACTGAAGAAAAAAGAATGCTTTTATTTAAAAGGTGACAAAGGAAATGAGGTTGTTATACTAGTCAAAACAGATTATCTTGAAAAAGTACATCATTTGATTTAATTGAGAAGAAACCGTTATCAAAAATGATAACAGAAGTAAAAAATACCTTAAAACAGTGTAAAAACCTTGTGTCCGATAAATTAAAAGTTAAACCAACACATAGTAACCCACAGTTATCTAAACTGTATTGCCTTCCCAAAATCCATAAACCTGGTAAGTCCATGAGACCTATTGTTTCAGCTGTTGGATCACCAACGTACAATATTTCAAAATGGTTAGTAGAGGAATTCAGCAGATTAAATATCTCGTACGATAACTTTGAGGTTACTAACTCGTTAGAATTCTTAGATAAAATTAAGAATGTTCACTTAAAAGAAGGTGAAATTTTAATATCTTTTGATGTAAGCTCATTGTTTCCTAGTGTACCCATACCACTAGCTTTAGAGTACCTAAAGGAACTACTTGAAATCAATAATTTGAAGAAAGAAATTATTGATGAATATTTACTTTTTACTAAATTATGTATGAATCAAATTTTTTTTCAGTTCAACAATAAATATTATAAACAACTTGAGAGAACCGCGATGGGCAATTGCTTATCTCCGTTCCTTGCAAATTTGTTTATGGGTAGATTAGAAACCCAGTTCAAAAAAGAACTCAAGTATTTCCCAAGGGTGTGGTATAGATACGTAGACGATATATTTGCTATTTTTGATACTAAAACAGAAAATTTGGACACTTTCTTAGAAACATTAAACAATGAATATCCTTCTATTAATTTTACGTACGAAAAAAAGAGCAATGGGCAATTACTTTTTCTCGACACGTTAGTTATTAGAAATAACGATAAATTAGAATTTGATATTTATAGGAAATTTGGTAATACTGATAGGTATATACCATCCGACTCATTTCATTGCCGTCAACAAAAAATGGCAGTATTTCATTTCTTAACTCACAGATTAGTCAATTTTCCATTAAGTAATGAACGTTTTAAAAATGAAATGAATCGGATTAAAAATATAGCTAAAAGTAATGGATATAAGGGTAATTTTGTACATAAATTAGTAAATAGACATAAGCATAAGAAAATGTTAAAAGTTGCCACTACTCTTCAAGCACCTGAAGCTCCCAACAAGTTCATAGTTATCCCAGATGATCCCAGATATACGACAGGTCTAGAAAAATTATTTAAAAACGTAGGTTTTAGAGTAGCCTACAAAACGGAGAACAGTTTGAAAAATCTCCTCGGACACCCTAAAGACAAAGTCGACTTAAAGGAGAGGAGTGGCATCTATGAAATTAGCTGTAATGACTGTGATCTAAAATACGTTGGGCAAACTAAACGCTCCATAAACATTCGTTTTAAAGAACATATGGCACATTTAAGAAGAACAGAAAAATCAAGCGTTGCTCAACATGCTTTAGAAAACAATCACGAAATAGGAATAAATAATCTTAAGTTGATTAAAAATGTATCTAATGATAGACTATTGGATGCATTTGAGAGTATAGAAATGGTTAAATGTGGTAAGAAAGCACTAAATAAAGACAGAGGGCCTATTCCCTATAGTCCCCTCTATTGTTTACTTGACAATGGTGCAACCAAGTGTGACCACATTTACCTATAAATAGTCTCGGTTAGGATAAGTTACTTTAGTTTATATGATCTGCTGATGATGCAAACTTGGTTAGCGAAACGCGCATCCAGAATGTAACAAGTTGTGGTGTAGTGTGGTTATAACTCTTGTATTTTGATAAACTGTTTTGTCTATACGTTGTAGAATCCACTACAAGGGCAGTTCTGAGTTTAGCTAAACTTATCGATTTTTTCGATTTCATAACGTATCGGATCTCTAAAATCGTCTCCACACTAAATGCTAGATCTACTGCTACGGCCTGATATATCAGTCGCGTGCTGTGATGCTTAAAATCTTCGCCACCTGGTTTTCCTAATTTCCTAATTCTCAAGGGCACAACTTAATCCTATGACTAGTTTTTGAGATAAAAGGGCTTAATTTTGAGAATTTCAAAATTTTCTTTTTCGGGCTTCCCTCTTACTTTTCAACAAATAGAAGTCATATTTATTCATAAGTATTTTATTTAGGTAGTTTAAAAATATATTAGTTTACCAAGTTTTTCTCATACCTCAGCATTTATCTTGAAATTATATATAAAAACACGCACATAAAGTTGTACATCTCCAACGTCTACATAAAGTTTATGTTATGGTTAACTTACGTTCGCCGAGGCATCTTCTGTCTCTATTATTAAGTTGAGTAGTGTTGTAAGTTTAAAATTAAACCACTTTGCGTTACTCTAATCCTGCATTTGGTTCCTGACTTTATGGGGCTTAAAACTAGTCTTCGTTAGAAGTTTTAATGCCCTTATTGTCTTGTAAAACACTTTTAAGACATGTCGTTGGCGTATTTCCAAATCTTTTAACATAACTTGAGTCTTTGACAGATGAACGATGCTACGCGAGTTAGGCAGTCCTAAAAAGAATTTTTAATGCCATTTTAAATGAAAACAATAATACAAACTTTTTATAAAGGATATCATTTTGATGTTTTATCTTAAGTAAAACATTTACAATTAGGTCATTCAACCGCAGTACTTCGAAATATTTTTTCTGACTTTAAACACAAAAATAAAAGCTTTCTCGGCTGTGGTCAATTAAGAAATCATGGTTCTTGGGATTAGACCATGTCAAAATTGAATCAGTTTCCGACGTTTCGCCTTCGATTGCACGAGTCATCTTCAGGGATCTTCACTTCACGAGATCGGAACACTGAATGAGCTCGGAGAGACCCAGACCGGCTATTTATAGTCGACCTGTGTTTACCGAAGCGTGACTCTGTGTAACGATCGGTTTCCACGTACAGTCTGACAACTGAATGAACCCTGGACAGAAAGAATGCGGGCAAAAAACTTCCTTCCGTTTTTCTATATAACTGGTCAGTTCAAAATATATATTTTTACTGCATCACGAATTCAAATAAAAATAGTAAAAATATATTGATCGGTATCGATAGTATATCAGGGAATTTTTCCCAAACTCCGGCCCGTTCAATAAGCAGTCATTGTCAGAGAGAGATAGCCGTGGTCGGCGCGGATGGCGAGGCTTGATTTGAATTATAAACGGGCCGGGGTCTGATGTCCGATTTTCTGTTCAGTGGTGTCACCGAAATAAGAAAAATTAATTACTAATTAATATTTATAATACCCACTTAGTTTTATTTGTGTATGTGGGTATTGCCTGTTTTTTTTATTTTCTTGTGTGTATAATTATTAATAATCATAGCTATTTGGAGAACTTGGGAAAATACTTGCAATAATATGGAACTTGTGGTTGAAGACTTTTTTCACAAAGATATGGAAGAGCACACACAAAAGGTGATAAAAAAAATAAATATTTACGCCCATTTCCAGAAATTGTTTGAAATATTTTATGGGGGGAGAAGTTTTTTCGCTGTTCCAATTGACGTTAAACAAAAAAAACTTCTTGTCAAACTTGTTTTATTAATAAGGATTAATTAGTTGTTTTGTTAATTTTACTTGTTAGTTAATTATTTCCGATTGTTTAGTTATTTTATATTGAATGATAGACTCGACTCGCTTCTTGGTGCATTTCTTTAGTTTTAATTAATGAATATATTGAGTGAGTATATACATGCAAATTTCATACCTATTTAAATCTTAATACGTATTTGGTGACATATTTCTAGGTTTTAATTATTTCTTGAAGCTTATATTTTTCTTATAATAATTAAATTTTCTTCACCCAACAAGAAAACCGGTTTGTCTCTCAAAAAGGATTTTGGTGATTTTCATTAGGCAAACAATAAACAAGTTTTATTTAAAACTAAAAACTGCGCCTACACTCAAAAATTTTCTCCTTAAATTGCTAGAAACAATGGATTTCCCTTATAGTCGCGAAACATTAAGGATGTTGTTGAAGGCCAATGGCTTTTTTTTTCGTAAGTGACAAAATAAACGAAAGATTCTGTTGGAGAGACCCGAAATTTTACATTGGCGCTATAAATATACAAGGGCAATTCGAAATTATTCGCGAAGCAATGACGCATTTGGAATAGTTAGCGATATTAGGGCAAGTGGTGAGTGTTTGGAATTGATTATATTTAATTTATTTATGATGTGATAACGATCATAATAATTTATTACTTGTGTTTATGTACTGGGTGTTTTAATTAAAATTAAAAAAGTTTTAATAAAAATGGCTCTCGTCGAAACCATGAAAAATATTTTCCATTTCTATTATACCCCTAGCGGCAATTCTTTGAATTTGAAAATATTTTCCAATGATTTGTTGTGGCCGCTTTCACCTAGAAAATACAAAAAATTACCGCTACAGAATGTAACAGCAAAGGAAATAATTTCCTTTCTGTGATATCGCCGATGGCCATTATTGTTGGAACACCCTGTACAAAGTGGTAAAAGTTTTCTAACAAAATTAATATATATTTTCAATCAAATTTTTACTTTCCTTTGTCAAAAAATATATATACGTGAGAACTCGATAATATAACAAAAATAATTTATTTGAAATGGAATACCATGTATACTTTTCAATTTCAAAGACATCGCTTTCTCTTTCCTCTAAATATACCCGGTGATATATTTATCTTTGAAGATGACTGAGTGAATCGACAAAAACCTTGTCATAAATTTCAATGTGCTAGAGAGCGATTTGATTTTTACACCAATCATTAGAGCAAAAAAATAGTCGTTTTTTGCCAAATATACTAACCAGAATCCGAGTGCGCCATCATACACAAGATAGATCATAGTAATATTCTTTTATGTTTTCCACTCACGACTAGGTATCAACTTAGGTTATAAACAATTTAATGCAAAAAAATCCAATTTTTTTCGTTTTTGGCTTTTAAAATCGAAACTAATAAAGTAATCTTGATGGTATAACGACATGAATAGTAGAGAATGAACTTACAAATAATATAATGTCATCGCCGACTTGATCGGATCATTAGAACAGGAGAAAAAGCTGAAAAATCTGAAAAATTAGGCGTTTTCCAAAAATGCATGTCCTTATTTTTTGAAGATGTGGTGGAAGCCTTTGATGAAATAATAGTCATTCTTAACTACTTTATGCACGCACACCAAAACCAGGCTTTGTGGAACTAATAGTTTTTGAACAATTGCGCCTTGAACCAAAACTCATTCCTGTGTAACACTCGAATTTTGTGCCGAATTTTAGATACATTAGTTAATTACATTTTTAGCAATATACTTTTTAGCATTTCACTAGGCCATCATTTTGTTCCGCCGTATTGGAATTTTACCAAAATATTGTTACTGTCATGCGATCTTTAATTTTTGACAAAAATTTAAACTTAATATGGCAAGTAGATTTTTAGCTATGCCGCAAATTAACAAAGAGACAAACAGACAGACAGATCAAAAGAAACTCTATTTTTTTGGGACCTAGGGAGGCTAGAATACGAAGATATGTAAAATATTGATATTTTCCATGTTTATAAATATTGTAGTTGACCGCCATTTTGTTTTGCTTTCTTGAAATCGTACCAAAATTTTACAAGTTCATCTCTATACAACAATTATTTCTAGAGCAAAATTTGAAATCAATCTATAAAATGGTCTTTTCGGGCCGAATTGTTAAATTATTTATTAAGTCGCCATTTTGTTTCGCCATCTTAAATTCAAACCAACATTTACCAGCTAATTTCCACATAATCTTAGTATTTCTTAGTAATAATATTTCACTAGACCGCCATTTTGTTTCGCCTTAATGGATTTTCACCAAAATGTTACCATTTTATCCTCTTATGATCTATGGTTTTTGACCAAATTTTAAAGATAGTGGATAAATAGTTTTTGAGCTATGCCGCATACAGATAGACAGACCGACAGACACAGCGATGGTCTA
This sequence comes from Kuschelorhynchus macadamiae, assembly GCA_030620095.1. Classification (NCBI taxonomy): domain Eukaryota; kingdom Metazoa; phylum Arthropoda; class Insecta; order Coleoptera; family Curculionidae; genus Kuschelorhynchus; species Kuschelorhynchus macadamiae. Next base: position 1,087,164 of record JAUTXW010005440.1, read on the forward strand.
GCGAGGACTAGAGACCCAAAAATGTAAGAATCTGCAAAAATCTCGGTGGGTGATTTTTTTCATGATTACAATCTTCCCTTTTACGAGGGAAGTCTAAAAGTAATATTTATTGATATTATCATTATTATTATTATTAGTATTATTGTCATCAATATTAATGAGTAATAATCTGATTAAAATAACTTCGCACGCCTATGACACGGGAAGAATTTTGATGAGATTCTCCCCTGCCCCTTCAGGCGTTGATAGGGTCCATTCGCTTGTCACACTGTATGATGTAGACTGAAGCCCGTATCTCTATTAAAATTGTTAGGATGCTTATAAATTTCAATAGATTCTCTAATTTTGCGTTTATAGAGTCCCGAAACCGATGCAAGAACTTTGGTTTCTTTTACATTTATGACATGCCCAGTAGAATGTTGGTGTTCAGATACAGAGTTTACATGAAAAACACATTCACATATTAGAAACTCTACGCATTTTGTGGAAAAACTTAGATCAATGCAATTAGATCCCAAAAATATCTTAGTCGGTTTCGATGTAAAATCTATGTATACGAATGTGCCTATGAATGATCCAATTTCCATAATATCAGACTTATTTCACCATAATAGTAATGACAACTCAGTTTTAGATCTAATTGAAGCATGTCTTACATCAACGTATTTTGACTTTCAAGGAACTTTCTATGAGCAAACTTCAGGAGCAGCCATGGGATCTCCCCTGTCACCAGTGGTATCCAATATCTTCACGGAAGCTTTTGAGGAGGAAGCCTTAACCAAAATCATGGTTCAGATATGTAGACGACACTTTTGTAATATGGCCTCATGGTTCAGAAAACCTCCCTGGGTTTCTTGATCAACTGAATCAACAACATGCGATTATAAAATTTACAATGGAAATTTAATCAGAAGGCACGATTCCCTTTCTAGATCTTCTTCTACAAAGGAAAGGGGATGGTTCCTTAGGACACTATGTATAAGAAAAATCAACGCATACGAACAGGTACTTAAATGAAAATTCCCATCATCATCCACCACAAAAGCAGTCATTAATTCATTGGTTTACAGAGCCCTCGCGATTTGTGACCAAAATTCTTTACAATCGGAAACAGAAAAACTGGCTCAAGCTTTAAGAGGGAATGGATATTGCACTGATGATATTAGACGATCAATTAGAAAATATAATAATCCTACTTCACGAAATGATACTAATAAAAAATTACCGATAGGAAATGTTGTTCTTCCATTTATACACGGAGCCACAGACAAGATTGCAAGGTTACTTCGCCGGTCTAACGTACGTACACTCTTCAACACACACAAGAAAATTGGACAATGTTTGCGATCGCCAAAGGACATTATTCTTTTTCAAACGGAAGGAGTATATGCAATTCCTTGTTCCTGTGTTGATGTTTATATTGGAGAAACTAGAAGATCCATTTCGACTAGGCTTAAGGAACATGAACGATGTATCAGAAAGAAACAAATTGTACAATCTGTTGTATCTGAACACCAACATTCTACTGGGCATGTCATAAATTTAAAAGAAACCAAAGTTCTTGCATCGGTTTCGGGAGTCTATAAACGCAAAATTAGAGATTCTATTGAAATTTATGAGCATCCTAACAATTTTAATAGAGATACGGGCTTCAGTCTACATCATACGTGGAAACCGATCGTTACACCGAGTCACGCTTCGACAAACACGGGTCGACCATAAATAGCCGGCCTGGGTCTCTTCGAGCACATTCAGTGTTCCGATTTCGTGAAGTCAAGATTCCTGAAGATGCCTCTTGGAATCGAAAGAGAAACGTCGGAAAGTGATTCCATTTTGACACGGTTTAATCTAAAGATTCATGATTTCTTAACGTTGTATCTTGTTTATATACTATAGCTTTCACACTCAGGGATGAAAACCCGGTGTGGGGCGTGTCATTTCAGAAAACCGTGTTTATCGACCTTTCGGCGGGCATATCTCGGAAAATATTAAAGATAGGAAATTTAATTTGATATGTATTTTTAGAAGAGACGTGGATCTCGAGATTTGCTTGAAGCATTTTTCTGTACCACCTTTGAAACCGATAATATGGTACCGCAAAGTTGACGAAAAAAGTTAAACTTGGACGAAACACCGTTGAAGTCGTAATTTTAGTTTTTTTTCTAACGACATCTTCTGGAACGATGGTTCTTCCGGTCTTACATAACCCTATTGTTTTCGTTTGACGATTTTACGATTTTTTTCATCGAAATTTCCCAACAGAAGATTTTAATAGGAAATATCTAGGAGAACAAAAACCTAAATGCATTTCTGGCGGAAAAATGGCGAGAAAATGGAAATTTTTCAAAAAATTTTTTAGTCACTTTCTCTTTTTTTATAAAAAAAGTAGGCATCTGGTCAGAAAACTAATTACAGCATCAGAAAGTGCCCAAAAAGCTACACAAAATGGGCTATTTAGGATGAGTCCTGGATTATATATAGGGGGTGCACTAACGAGGTGAAGTTTGCACGTTCCCAAGAATGGTAATTAGCAATATCCAATATTTACATATATTTGATAACAGCGTTGTATTTTAATAATGTGATGATTAATTATTGTTTTTTGAACCGTTTTTATTTGACTAATAGGGGTACATTTTTGAATTAGTCCTTCCGAAGAAATTACCGACTTTTTTGAAATTCTTGTTTTCGATACTGATTTAGCCAACTGTACAGGGTGTCCCATTTTCGTAGGTTTTACGGGGTTTCCAGCTTATGAGTAGAGATAGAGAGATGCGGTTTTCGCGACACCGTGCTACTTTTCGATGAAACTAAAGAGGCCGCAAACAGATTTGCCCTAACCATTTTAGTTTCCGTGCTACAGGGTGATTTTGAAAATTTGTCATTTTCGGACACCCCCTGTAACTCAGCTATCGTAAAATATATTTAAAATGTTTCAACTGGTATTTATAGATTTTTTCACGTAGAATTCAGTGGCGTACTCAGATTTTTGCTGAGAGTCATAGTTTTTGACATATTGGCATAACCTACTATTTTTTAAATGGGACACCCTATATATTATTTTTTCATCTTATTCTTCGTGTCGAGAGCTTTTCAAAAACATACCATAAGTCATATTTATTTTCATAAATAACATGAAAAAATGCATTTTTCTTTAAACGGATTTATGGCATAGCAGATCAATCGAAATAAGAGAAGGTGGCTGTGGAGCCATGGAAAAAGTTAACAAATATTTATTAACGAAATAACAAAGTAACAGCATCAGAAAAAATTAGGAAGTAGGTAAAAGGTAATAATAATAATTTCATTAAAACTACAAATATTGTTCAAATTGTAGACCATTATGTGTCCTACAAGTGTGACAAACTTTAAAAATTCTTTTTAATGCATTTTCTATTGTAAATGACTGTCTTTGTAACTCTGCAAAAGCGTTTTCGGTGGCCATTCTTAGTTGTTCTAAGTTTTCGTATCGCCTTACATAAACCTTGTTTTCTAAATAACCCCACAAAAAGAAATCTAAAACTGAGAGGTCAGGGATCGTGGTGGCCATCGAACAGGTCCGTGTGTTCCTATCCATCTTCCAGGAAAATGGTCGTTAAGCCAGTTTTGACTTATTCTGGCATTGTGGGCTGGAGCTCCGTCTTGCTGGAAATAAATCCTATTTAGTTGAGCCAAGGGAACATCATCCAAAATTCCTAATGCGTCTTCTAAGATTCGCACGTAACCAATCGAATTCAGATTTCCTTTATATATTTGGTAAACTATTTTTCGGTTGAAAATAAAACAGGAGACATTGAATCCAAATCTGCCCTGACGCTCCCTAAGAAAAATAACATGGTTGTTTTCTTGACTCCAAAATCGCGTGTTGTGTCTATTTAAAATCCCTGAACTAGTAAAATGTGCCTCGTCTGACCAAATAATCTTTTTTTCAAAATCGATATCTTCTGCCTTCATATTTATAAACCAATTGCAGAACTCCAATCTGCGCTCTGCATCACCAGGATGCAGATGATGCACAAGTTTGTATTTATAGGGTTTGAATTTGTACTTTTTCAAAATTTTCTGCACTTTGGTTTTCGGTACACCCGCCTCTTCGTCTATTTTCCTGCAAGATGTTTCAGGAGCTGTCTGAACGAGGGCTAAAACGTTGACCTCAGATTCTTCATTGTCTTTATTGTAAGTTCGCGATCGAGGTTTGTTAAAAGATCCATATTGGCAAAGATTATTTTTAATTTTTTGAAAAATTCTTTTTTCTGGTTGTCTTCTCTCGGGATATCTAAGATAAAATAAAGCGAACCAATAAAGTCAAAATGCAGGAAGATAAAAAAGAACTAACCTGTTCAGATAAAGCTCTGCCGCCTGATCTGCGTCTTCATTAGACAATATAAAACACGCGTTCATATCATATTTCTCAAAATATTCAAATTTTTGATTCTGAGCCATATGAAAAACAATAATTATAATAGACGTCAAGAAAAATTTAAACGCAATAATGCCAAAAATGACAGCAGTAATGGCTGCCTGATCATATTTTTGTTGGCGTTGCCATGGCTACCACAGCCACCTTCTCTTATTTCGATTGATCTGCTATGCCATAAATCCGTTTAAAGAAAAATGCATTTTTTCATGTTATTTATGAAAATAAATATGACTTATGGTATGTTTTTGAAAAGCTCTCGACACGAAGAATAAGATGAAGAAATAATATATAGGGTCTCCCATTTAAAAAATAGTAGGTTATGCCAATATGTCAAAAACTATGACTCTCAGCAAAAATCTGAGTATGCCACTGAATTCTACGTGAAAAAATCTATAAATACCAGTTGAAACATTTTAAATATATTTTACGATAGCTGAGTTACAGGGGGTGTCCGAAATGACAAATTTTCAAAATCACCCTGTAGCACGGAAACTAAAATGGTTAGGGCAAATCTGTTTGCGGCCTCTTTAGTTTCATCGAAAAGTAGCACGGTGTCGCGAAAACCGCATCTCTCTATCTCTACTCATAAGCTGGAAACCCCGTAAAACCTACGAAAATGGGACACCCTGTACTATTAAATTTTGTATACTCATTACTGGAATCGGTAGAGCAATGAGTAACGGTTTTAACATAAAACCAATAATATTTAATTAACAACATTTAGTGCCTGTTTTATTTGGTAAATAAAACAAAATATTCTGCCAAATAAGCAACTTTATCGATACAAATATTTTAATTGAATAATCTAGATTATTTATAGCTAATATATAAAAAGACTTTTGACAGAATCCTGCATATGTATTTCGTTTGTATTTACTTTTTCATTACTAATAATTTTTCAACTGTTTCGAATGTCCAGAAGCATACCAGAAAATATTAGTACACATGTTTTGTTGGATACTAACAGAAAAGTAAACTTTTTCTAATAATATTACATGTACGACTCGCATATTATTACGCAAATTCCGAAAAAGTTATTTCTTGGTATAAAATGGTTAAAAAACTGCATTTACCGACTTTATGCCTTTAACTGGAAATTGTTTGGTAAGGTCGTTTTCATTATTACCACTAAAAAAATTTGAGGCTGTTGATAAAATACGTTATTCAAAAACAATATGGATCAACTTTTAAACACTCATCCTTAAGACTTCATTTTTTCATTTAACTGAAAATTTTAATGAAAAATTAAATTCCATACCATCACGCAAAACCCTGCACTATAGCCGAATGCGGTCTTATCGTGCGGGTCCAAAGGTCACCAACATTATGAATCAAATTAGAAAACACAGTGAATACCAAAATGTTGTGTCATTCTTTTATCGAGCTATTAAATTTCGATGGGCTATTTACAAATATACAGGGAGAAAGAAAATAGTTTTTTTTTTGTTATATTACGCAATATTATTAAGATAGCCACTTAATATTATTTTACGTATTAAATACCGAGGGACTAAATAAGAAAATTCGCTAAATATGTATTTGGTTAAAATTTTTGGTTCGCAAAAACAAAATTACACAAAATGGCAAGCGCCTTAATAAAGTCAAAATCAGGATATGTTCTGTTTATACAGTCACTTAATGAAAGTGAGATTTTTTTATCAATCTTATACAGTGTCATTTATTTAAATGCGGGCCACCCCTGTGCAAAGAAAACTTGTTTTTTTTGTATTGGGATAAAAAAAATTATTTTGCAAAAATATTATACAATTTTGTTAAAAACACAAAATAATTATTTATTACTTCCGTGAGAATTTTTCAGATCTTTACGTATTAGGGTTTCTAGATGCCGGAAAAAACAAGTATTCTATAATTATTTATTTATTGCCTACAAAATTACAAATGTACTAAAAAAGTAAGCAAAAAAATGGTGTCAAATCTAATAAAATAAAATTTAAATTAAAATTCACTGGCTAATATCCAGGAGCCAGTGGCAAAAGCTCTGAGAATCGGTATAAGGAATGTACAAAAACTGCATGCATAAAAAAAAACATAATTTACTTCCGAAGAAGATTAAGAAATGTACACGAAAAAATCCAAAGGCAAAAGACTTAAGTTACAATGCAAAAATGGATATTCATAATGCAATTTATGATTTATACACGTCAAAGACTAATATAATCTTTCAAAAACTTTTTAATATTATAGACTAAAAAATATCATCATCACTTAAAAGGTCCTCATTTTTGAGTCGTCCTCAAATGGCGCAATGATCATTGGTGCTATTTCGATATCTAGAACTCGTTCTCGATTCCACCAATCCCATATTAATTTCTCCGTATGTTCCACAGATTTTGTTCCAGTACAACGGCTTAATATAATTTAATGAATCTTGCCAAACAATTTGCACTTCATCTGATATAAGACCATCGTTCACGTGTTCTTCGTAATATGATTTTGCCCTAGCCCATATTAATTCTATTGCGTTAAACTGGCAATGTTATGGCGGCAGTCGTAAAACCTCATGTCCATTTTCCTGTAATATTTCATCTACGGTTATATACCGTTTTTTAAAGAGATTTTGCCATTAAAAGAAGTTTCAGCATATTGGGTAAATGATTTTGTTTGTGATTTATTAGCCAGTCACAAATATTACTTTTCTTCCAGGATGAAGTAGGTTGTTTATTTAAGATTCTTGAATGATAAGACGCATTGTCCAGAATGATTAAAGATCGTGCATCTAAATTTGGAACCAGTTGTTCTTTTAACCACTTTTCAAACAGTTCACATTTCATATTATCATGGTAGTCCATACTTTTGGATGTTGTAGACAACAGTAAACTTGCACCTGGGAGAAATCCTGTTGAAGAACCTGCATGCAAAATGATGAACCGCTTTCTCGTCACACATCCGTTTTTTCTCTTGACACTTTTTACAGACTCGTCCTGCCAAGATTTCGAACCACTTCCGTTAGAAAATATCCAAGTCTCGTCTAAAAATACCACTTTTCTAAATTTTGAATTAACATTTTCCGTGTATTTCTTTAAAAACTGGATATGCTGACTAGATATATGTGGCAACTCGCATGAAAATCTTCGATTACAGTCCTTTTAATATGGAAAACCTAACATTTTTATTAATATTGACAACGATTTTAGTCCAATTTCCAATATGCCTCAATTTTTTAAAGCTTCTTTTAAAACTTGACGGCTTATACTAGTTTTTGATGTTTATAAATCGTATATTGCCTTACGAACATCCATTTTTACGGTTTCGGTAAACTATGTTGACACTCTTAAATCTCGTTTATTTTTGTTTTTATCTACCATTCTAGCAGTCCAAATTGAGAAAATGTGTGGAAAACTCTCATCAGCACTCAAAATTTACTTTAAGATGTATTTATAATACAAATCGAAGGTAATTTTGATTTCAAACATCTTTCCGACTGTTCCCATCGCCATACTTGTTTTTAATTTGATGTGTTTGCCTTTATTCATAATTAAAGAAATACCTATAAGTTATGATACACGTAAAACTAATTTTTTTTATAACAAAACTTATAATTAATAAAAATGTGGATTAGCAAGTTAACACTGCTTTTGATATTACCAGTTAAGTTTTCTGTAAAGAAAGCGCGCGGCAGAGCGCCAACTGAATTCCGAGTCTATATTGAAAGCGGGATGTTTCTGTAACAAAAACTATAATAATAACAATAAATAATTACAATTCTGTTGTCCAAATAATTTTCAATGGGTCATTTCATTTCCTATAACAAATTGGTAAATCTAAAATATGGCAACATTGCTAAATTTTTCGTTTTAAGGCTGTCAAATTGTGACCGAGTGTGACTTTTAATTAATTTTTTTTAGGAAAACTCTTGCATATCCCTCAATTTTTATTTTTGAAATGTCATATTACAAATGGGTACTTTTCTTCCATTTTACATTTACATTTACTTAAGTCTTCTGTCTTTGGCTTTTTTCGTGTACATTTTTTCACTGACTTGTCAATCTGACTTTGAAGTGACATCGCTCAAAGATTTTTGTAACTACTGGTATTTATATGTTCATCCTCTTTTTTCATATGAAAATATCATAGTTCATATGAAAATATCATAGGTCTATCTAATTCATCTTCCGGATTTTATGCGGAGGATATGATTACACGGAATAAAAGAAGAACAAACTTAAAAAGTTTGTCGTTGATAAATCGTATGACCCGCACGATAACACTGCTTTTGACTATACCAGTTTCTTTTTTCTGTGGAAATGTTTTACATGGAAGATGCAGGATCCTTTAATCGTGCATGCGCCTTTTCAAAAGTTGAAATCCAGTCTTAACACAAATTAGGTTGAATTTTGAACATTTTATATTTTTAAGAAATAAAAAAAAATATATTAAAATTGTCCTTCGTAGTATACAGGGTGTTAAATTTTTTTGCATCATCTTTCGGAACTTTTTTCTTAGCACCCTGTATGAATTCTGATAAAAAAATTAAACTCTCTGTTTATTTCATTACATTTTTAGTCTTTTGCGTTATTCTCGTATATGACAGAGTTTTCGACTTTTTTGCGAAAATTGCCATCGATGCAAATTAAATGTAGGCGAAATAATGAAACTGAACGAAAAACTAGTAAGTCGGCTGAGGTAGGTGATTTGTTAATTCTGTTTTTTGGTCTGACATTTTGTAACAGATAATTTTTTTGTTTAACGTTTCCGTAATGGTTTCAAGTTGTTTAATGATGGTTGAATTCACAAATCAAGAATACGCAGAAATGCGATTCATTTATTTACTTGTCAATGGTAATTGTTAGCCCGACGACTCACTGTGGTCAATTTCGTCAAATTAACCGGAAAAAAATTTTGGTGAAAATTACTTAACTCTGATTGATAACTATATCTGATTTTATATGTTAGGTATCCTAAAATTGTATTAATAATATAAATAATAAGAACAGAGATCGTATACAGGGTGTATAATTAAAAACTTGGTGTAGTATTTCTAATATTTCTTTATTTTAATTAGGTTTTGGTCGCGATTATATGCATGATATGTTAGGTATTTAAAAATAATCGTATTATAAGACTAATACTATGTATCTTACAGATTTTGCTGATTGTTGTGACATGCTTAAAATTATAAAAAAATATTTGAGGGCAATAGTGTTTAAATATTATTAAACGGAAGAAGATATTAAATATCATTGCTTGATTACCTACCTAATTACAACTTAAATCCTGAACAATAAGCTGATCTTATATACTACATCTTATACTACTATACTATAATAAGGGTACAAGCTAAAAAAAGGGGAATGTCAAAAACGTTAATTTTCAAAAAATCAATTTAAAGTTTGAAATCTTTATACTTGAATACTTTATTACTTTAAATTAATTATCTTGATGTATTTCATTAATTTGTTATACGTATTTGAAATTGGAATACAGGGATTATAATTGAAACTTTATTTAATTTTTTTTACACAAAAAAAAATTAAGACACTACAGATTGTAACGAACAAGAAAGGGGAGTGTCATGCATTTTAACTGAGGTTTTTTTTTCGGTTATGATGGCTTCACACATATACTTTTAAAAAAGAGAATAATAATTTTAAAAAATAAGGTTTAATAAGTTTAAAATGTCTCTTGTACATCCGGTTCTTTTAGCAGACTAAGCAATTCGCGGGATAACACACTAGCATTTTTAGATGGAAGCTTCCGAATACTTGATATTAAGGGATCCGAAGATATCAAGAACATGTGAAACAGGTCTTCATTTGTCTTTACTCTAGATATTTTTCGAGTGTTGTGTTCACGATAATGCCTATATTCCTTGTGCCTCGCCTCTTGGACATCCTCAGATAGTTGTCCAATTGGCAAAGACAAAGACTTTATGATATCAGCACCGTGGATTAACATTTTATGCACGGAAGCTGGCATAAAAAACCAAGGATACAGTTGGACAAAATACCTTGCTGTTTCTAGAGCATACGTTCTAAACGAATCAACATCTATATCAAAACCAGAGGATAATGCCTGAAGTAAAATTGAAAATTTATAAATTAGTTCTTCATCAATATCTGTTATTTCGCTAGATTTTTTGTAATTGTCAAAAAATCTACGAGCGGTGTTACCGTCATTAGTGCTTCCATAACCTTGTTTTACAACATCAACCAGAAGACCCAATTCAGATTTAAACTTACTAATTATACTTTTTTTTCTTAATTCAAAAGCAGCTTTTTCATTTTGTGAACCCCGCACCTCCCATTTCTTAATATCTAATCTATATGACACATGAAGAATACATTCAAAAAACCGTATGTGAGCATGTAACGTTGAAAGTCCCAATTCATATGCATTATTATTTATTGGGCGTTTTAGAATTTCATCAATGTTGTTCATATCTTTTGGACGTGCAGCACAAACATAACAATTTTGAGAAGACGAATTTTTCATTAAATTGTTGCAAATTTTTCCATCAACCATGGTTTTGAACAGAGAATATTTAACAAAAATTTCTTGGCCTGAAGATAGCAGCACCTTTGTTGGTGTTAAGGTTGCTATTTCACTTTCTACTCTACTTACTTCTAATTGCACCATTTCGGTTATCTCTTTTGTAAATGCAAAACGAAGGGGTCTGCAAAATCTGGTTGATGAACTTCTTGGATTTTGCCAAATAATTTTTTGAAGTGAATTAAAATTATTACTAAAATGAAGTCGTAGAGGCACTAATGACGTTAACAAGATATTAGAATCGTTAATGTCGATGTTTTGGGTAAATTTTTGTTTGTATTGTGAGTGACCACCGCTCCCGTCTAAGCCCCATTTACAATCAAGCTGAATAAAGTTTGTATCATTTGCAGGCATTTGGTTTAGTATCTGTACTAATACTTCATCTTGAACTTTAAGTAAACGCTGACTAGTATGATCTAACAAATCTTGTAATTTTACTACAGCACTATCTTCCGAAATACTTATATTTAGTGGATAACATTGAGATTTAGATTTTAAAACTAAATAATATGGTGGATAAAGATTCGCACTTTGTTCTTGTGCGCCTTTTTGCATTAAAACATATTGGTGCTTTGTCAACTTTGCATCCACGATTAATGCTAATGCCTCATCCGGCGAATAGGCTTTAGGAATTGCTTCTTTACCAACCGATTGATCAAAAAGAGATTTGGCTTTTTTCAATTTATCCGAGCTATTAGTGGTCACTACTTTATTTATAAGGCTAGCAATACTTCTTTTTCCGTCTGATCTAAAACTAATTTCTGCAGCCAGCGCAAGTTCTTGAGCAGTGTTCGATTCAACCAAATTTGCAACCTTTTTTTTTTTGACTCTTAAAACTACATTCAGGAAAAGATTTTATTGGACGGCCAACAGGTTTGTACTGATAATCGCTTAAATGATTAAACAGGTTTGTTTGTAACCAACAAGAGTACTTTTTTGCAAATTTGTTATAATTTTGATAGCACGCATTATATCTTGACAGTAAATTGCTGCAAAACTGCTTTATACGGCTCAGCATTTCTGTTTCTGTTTCTTCTATTACGCTATCGTCTCCTACTACTTCTTTAATACGTTGAAATGTTTTCTGTACTACTGGTAGACTGGTGGATTTTGAAATAAGCTTGTTTGCTTTTAAGAACTCAACAACCTCCGAGCGTTTAATATGGGCAATACGTCCTAAAAAATGGCCTGGACTTAACAGATGGGCTAGGACGGTAAATTTGTAGGTTTGGTAAAATTATCTAATGGTTTGCCTTCCAACTTAACTTTATTTAAAACTGAAACCTCATAAGACTTTTTTCTCTTAGTTCATTAAAGAAAATGTATGTTTTAACAGTTTTAAAAAAATCTAACCATCTCAAAATTATTTACTCATATTTAATACAGAAGAACATTAATGTCAAAAGACTTACCAAGAATAGTTGCTCTTTCCATTTTGAGACAGTATTAATGACAAATAACTCTTTGCACGGAATTTACAAATTTAAATTATCAAAATCATGTAATTCATTTATCAACTATACTACATTTTCGATAAAAATAACAGTAAATTCGCGACGACCTTTGACATGTTTGTTTATCAAAATGTTCTTAGCAACTATTCCAAAGCCTACTTATTCAGTTTTTGACGCCGCTTAGCCCCATCAGTTTTTTAAATATCTTCCTGTTAATTTGACGAAATTGACCACAGTGCGACTCTATGAACAAACATACAAATCGAAGCGTGCCAAATCGACAAACATTTGCAAAGTTATATAATCGGCTATATGAAAATGGATCATTCAAGAAATCCACTCATTTAGCAGGAGCAAATAGAACTGTTAGGACACCTGAAGTCGAGGAAGCAGTCCTGAATGTAATAGAAAATGATCCTGCTACCAGTGCGAGGAAAATTGCAGCAACACTTAACATTTCATTTGTGCTTGTATGGAAAATTTGATTAGACAACTTACTGTATCCTTACCACATCCAAAGGGTTTAAGCTCTTCTTTCACGAGATTTTCCACTACGTTTAAATTTTTGCCAGTGGTTTCTGCAAAAGCGAGCCCAAAATCTATTATTTGGAAATTTATTTAGCGATGAGGGAAATTTTTTAAGGAATGCCGTAAATAATCTTCATAACAATCATTTTTTGCCAGAAGAGAATTCCCATTTCATACGAGAAAGTAATTTCCAACAGCAATTTTCTGTAAATGTGTTGACTGACATTATTGGAGATTTTTTGATAGGACCTTTTTTCTGCCAGCAAGGCTCAACGGATGATATTGTTGTCAATTTTTTAAAGACGAACTCCCAGTATTGCTAAAACATGTACTAATTCTTCTTTAGAAATCAAATGTGGTTAATGTACGATGGTGCACCAGCACATTTCAGCATAGCGGTGAGATAGTTCCTAAATCAACATTTTAACAACCATTGGATAGGGCGAGGGGGACTTCAGCCATGGCCCCCTAGATCTCCAGATCTGAAAAGCCTGGAGGAGACTGGAGACTGGCGACTAGGACACTTTTATAATTTCGTTTTGCTTTTAATTCAACTTTAAGAATTTTATCTGATTGCTGATTGATTTAAAATAACAATATGCCAATACTTAAAATAATGTAAATAAAAATATTTTTTTCACATTTTGCTTTATTAGCATCGATGGCAATTTTTGCAAATAAGTCAAAACAGTCTGACAGTTACGAGAATGATGTAAACAACTAAAGAGCTAAAGAAATTAATAGAGAGTCTAAATCAAATATCAGGATTTTTACAGGGTGCTCCAAAAAAAAGTTCCAAAAGATCAACTTGTAGGTGATGCAAAAAATGCAACACTCTGTATACCGAGAAAAAGCTACACAGTTGACAGAGCCTGGCCAGCTTAAAAAATTGGTAAATTCAATGGCAAATGGAAAAAGAATGCATATTATAATGTTTTGCGGGAAGAAGATGGAATTTTGGGTATATTTAATCGTTTTTATCCCAGGAGTTACCGTTACGGCTTTTAAGTGGCATCCTGTGCTCCGATATTGCCCATTAACGAATCTATCCGAGATTTTCTAAAAAAAATACTTCATCTCGAAAAATTAACCACAGCGACATGCATTTTGAATGATCGGAGTTTCTAAAAGAGGCCCCTATCGGACGCCACTGTCGGCTTATAACAAGCCCCGAAATCGCGTTTTTGCTAAAAGAAGCGCCCATTTATCCACTTCGATCGACCACATAGAAGCGTACTTCATCGACATACCGTTACCGAGCTAAAGCACTTGGAAGGTAAAAAAACACAAATTTAAAAAATTTCCCATCCAAAAAAAAATGTACGGACAGTAACATTAGCCGCGTGTGGCTATTATAATAATCAGAAAAAGCTACAATTGACTTAAACCTACAAATTTAGGTTCAATTTTTAATTTATGGCAATTATTAAAATTCGTTTTTTTTTCTAAAACTACAATCCAAAATTCGTTTTAGGTACTAAAATATCAAATTCGGCAAAATAAAAACCCACATTTCATTATCAGTATTTTACGACGTTTATTGTGTTGTGAAGTAACTTTAGTTAGCGTCCTTATCTTAACGAGTCTTTCTTTTATAACCCACGTGAAATAATAGCTCTCTCCGGATAAAAGTGCTTAATTTTTGTACAAAGTAAACTTTGGTATAAAAGTTGCTTTAAAAGGCACTTTAAACTACATAAGTTTTGACGAAGGTCTTTTTCAGTTTCTTATCTAATTTTTATTTAAACAAGTATACGCTATATATATATATATATAGGGTGGCCCATCGAAAACGTACCGCAAGGCATAACGGCCAGGGTAATTTTTTTTTCAAAAAATCCAAAATCACATCAATTTTGTTTGTGAGGGGGACAACTTTTGCCCTTAAAATGATCGCAAAATTTTCAACCCTCTAAGCGGGGGTGTCATCCCCCAAACTTTTTCAAATGGGAAGAGGGGTCAAGTGGTACCGCAATGAAAAGGGCTTTCTATTCTCTATACATTCCCGCTTTGGTTTTGAAAATCGGTCAAGTCATTTAGAAAATATGAAGGATTGAAATTTGAAAAATAAATTTTTCAAAAAACGCATAAATTGAATTAAATAAAAAAAAACTTACCGTATTAATGAAGCAAATGCTGAAAATGTTGCCCGTCGACCTCCATACAGTAATACAAATTAGCTTCAAATCGTTCTCGAACATTCTGAAGAACTTGAGGGGTCACTTCGCGACAAACGTCAATAATTCGTGTTCGCAGATCTTCTAATGAGGCAAGTGGAGTGCTATACACTTTACTTTTTATGTGTCCCCATAGAAAAAAGTCTAAAGGAGTCAAGTCGGGTGACCGGGGAGGCCACTCAATGGCACCCCTTCGTCCTATCCACCGCCCGGGAAAGTTAGTGTTTAAATAATTACGCACATTTTGAGAGTAATGTGGAGGTGCACCGTCTTGTTGAAATATCAGTTCCGCTTCAACGTATCCAGGATTATTTTCGATAATGTCAGTTAGGGCTGGGTCGATGGTATTTTCCAGTAAATCTAAGTACATATCACCTGTTAGAGTTCCAGGAAGAAAAAAAGGACCCACAATAGAATTTCCAAAAATACCAGCCCACACGTTCAATTTCTGAGGATGTTGTGTGTGCACCTCGTGAAATACCCTGGGGTTGTTCTCAGCCCAGTACCGACAGTTATGCCGATTAACTACACCGTTCAAAAAGAAAGTGCACTCACCCGAAAAACACACATTGAATAGAAAATTATTATTATTGGCCACTCGTTCACTAATAGTTTCACAAAATTGCAAGCGGCGATCAAAATCGTCTTCGTTGAGTTCTTGTACCAACTGAATTTTATACGGATGGAAATGGTGTTTTTTCAATATTCTTTGGACACTTGTACGATTCACGCCGGTCTCATTGGCTAATTTTCTTGTACTCAGCGTACTATCCATGGCAACTTGGCCCAATACAAAGACCTCCATAGCTTCATTTACTACAGGATTTTCCATCTGCCTCTTTTTATTTATAAGGGATCCAGTTTCGCGAAAATTTGCTACTAACTCGCGAACAATTTTGCCGAAAAGGTGTTTTTCAGGATGTCGTTCATTAAATATCTGCGCAACCCGATTGCCACATTCATTATTTTTAAAATAAAGTTCGATTATTTCCACTTTTTCTGCAAGTGAGTACACCATAATTATTGATAAAAAATTTAATGATATTGAGAAATTTAAACGCACAAGTTACAGAACAGCTATCTAGCAACTACCGCACCTGATCGTTGTGGCATGTCAAATCACTAAAATCAGCAGTAAACATCTAAAATAACAGGACAAAAATAGCGAATTGGTCGAAGGAATTTATCCTTATCATTTACTCTGATAATTTGTAAATAAACATTTTAAATTTCAATCCTTCATCTTTTCTAAATGACTTGACCGATTTTCAAAACCAAAGCGGGAATGTATAGAGAATAGAAAGCCCTTTTCATTGCGGTACCACTTGACCCCTCTTCCCATTTGAAAAAGTTTGGGGGATGACACCCCCGCTTAGAGGGTTGAAAATTTTACGATCATTTTAAGGGCAAAAATTGTCCCCCTCACAAACAAAATTGACGTGTTTTTGGATTTTTTGAAAAAAAAATTACCCTGGCCGTTATGCCTTGCGGTACGTTTTCGATGGGCCACCCTATATATATATATATATATATATATATATATATATATATATATATATATATATATATATATATATATATATACAGGGTGGCCCAACGAAAAGGTCCCACCCTTATTTATGACTTTCCTGGTATATTTTGGGAAAAACGCTTGGACACGTCAATTTTGATTTTTAGGGGGACGTCTTTTCATGTATGATTGTATAATACAGGGTGTTCCAAAAATAAGATATCGCATTACACTTGACATTTTTAAATGGAAACCCCAATTTTTTTTCTATTTTTGGATTCTCCAGGAAGTTTTTAGTAACTTTTGTATAATAGAGTTTATACCTATCTTCAACCATTTTGAAGTTTTTTTAATTTTTTTTATAAAATTCGCCTCATTTAATTTAGTACTGATAATACGGAAAAAAATAATAATCACCGATACCAGCAAGAAATTTAGCATCCGTCAATGTCATCGTAAATCATAGAACAACTTTATCTTTGATTTGAAATCGTTAAGTTGCCTAGTTCTATTATAATATTTTGCAATGATTTATTCAATTCAAGAAAGGGTCGAAATAACGAAACTGTATTATCAAAACGGAAGCATTGCAAGAGCTACCGCCCGGTTGTTTAATGCGTTACATCCAGACAAAAATATTAACCATAAGTATGTGGCTAAATTAATAAGAAAATTTGAAGCAACTGGATCTGTATCTAATATTCGCCGGAATCAGGAAAATCGTCCAAGTAGAAATGAAGCCAGAGAAATAGCAGTTTTGGGACACGTGGCTCTTGACAACACCCAAAGTACTCGTGGTCTGGCTACTTCTTCAGGATTTACACGCTCAACAGTGCAAAGAATTTTGAAATCCTATAAATTTCACCCGTACAAAACTAAACTTGTCCATGAGCTTAATGAAGACGATTATGATAGAAGGTTGGAGTTTTGCGAATTAATGACACAACGTTTGAACAATAACCCAAATTTGTTATTTAACATTTGTTTTTCGGATGAATGTACCTTCTATTTACATGGTGCTGTAAATAGACATAATTGTCGATATTGGAGCGACTCGAATCCACATTTGTTTCGAGAGGTACATTCGCAATACCCACAAAAAATTAATGTCTGGGCCGGCATTTTCGGAAATCATATTGTAGGACCTTTCTTTATTCCTGGAAACTTGACGGGGGAGTTGTACTTGGACATGTTGGAAAATACAATAGAGCCACGAATAACCGAAATAATAGAAAATGAGGTTAATTATAATGAAAATTTTCTTCATTTCCAACAAGATGGTGCACCACCGCACTATGTAGCTCCAGTACGACAGTTTTTGGACACCCATTTCCCAAATCAGTGGATCGGACGGCGCGGCCCCATTGAGTGGCCACCAAGGTCTCCGGACTTGAGTCCTTTAGATTACTTTCTTTGGGGACATATAAAAAGTAAGGTTTTTAGTACGAAGCCAGACTCCATCCAAGATCTTCGGGAGCGGATCACGGCGGAATGCAGACAAATAACTCCAGAAATGTGTGAAAATGTTAGGAATAGATTTGAGCAAAATATTTATTATTGCATGGAGGTAAACGGACACCACTTTCAACATTTATTACCACATTGACTTTTTGACACATTGTAGCTAAGTAACTAATTTTTGTTTAAATTTTAATGTGAATGTAAAACTGTAAATGGTTTAGTGTTCCTGATTCCGGCGAATATTAGATACAGATCTAGTTGCTTCAAATTTTCTTATTAATTTAGCCACATACTTATGGTTAATATTTTTGACTGAATGTAACGTATTAAACAACCGGGCAGTAGCCCTTGCAATGTTTCCGTTTTGATAATAAAGTTTCGTTATTTTGACCCTTTCTTGAATTTAATTTATCAATACTTGATATTATTCAATTATTCAAATAACTTCAAAATGGTTGAAGATAGGTATAAACTCTATTATACAAAAGTTACTAAAAACTTCCTGGAGAATCCAAAAATAGAAAAAAAATTGGGGGTTTCCATTTAAAAATGTCAAGTGTAATGCGATATCTTATTTTTGGAACACCCTGTATTATACAATCATACATGAAAAGACGTCCCCCTAAAAATCAAAATTGACGTGTCCAAGCGTTTTTCCCAAAATATACCAGGAAAGTCATAAATAAGGGTGGGACCTTTTCGTTGGGCCACCCTGTATATATATGGATGTCTTATACTTCATTTTACTCTCCTCACTAAACTGCATTTCCTAGTACAAAAGTGTGTAATTTATTAACTCCTAGGAAAAAATTATATACCTAACTCATGTGGAAAGAGAGTTTTCCACACTCGACTGCTTATCTATCAACAAAAAGTTTCTTTTCTTATATGAGTTCTTTTCATTCTATGTTAAAGTTTTCTAAATATAATTACCTATACATAGATATGTCTTCATTTAAAAAAAATTGAGGCTATGTTAATATCTCAAAAAAATTGATGCTGGCATTTTTTCCCTCATTATGAATATTTTATTTTATTAGAAATAGTGAAGTGTAAACCAATTTAATTCAGTAGATAGTCATTTAGAAACTATTTCACGTAATTCACTCGAAAAAAATTTGATTTTTTAAACATTTTTGGAAAACAGATCAAACATTTATATTTTCTACAAATCCCTCGTATCTTACTTAAAATTGGTACACAGACATAAACAACTCTTCTTATTGGCACTTTTCGTCATCTAACCTTACTTTTTACATATTCAAAGTGCAAATGTTAAATTTGACGACATGGCATGGGTTGTCACATGACATATGTGAAAATAATTTTTTCTGTTAATGGGCATGCTGAATCGATTCGACATGACACTTTTTTCAATATCTTAATAATAAAAATTTGTCCCATTTGTTACAAACTTTTTGCCGGTCACTCTATATTATCTGATCTCTAGCCTTTTACTGTAGTTGGTCGCTTTGTATCTTTATTAAAAAATTAGTTTTTCTAATGAAATATAACAATAACTATATATTTATATAATATCTACTAGCACTAGATTCAAAACTAGTTTAATTTATTTTCAGATTTAGATAAAAAATTAAATCCTTTAGAAATATGTAGCTAAATTTGATTTTGTTCACCATGTATATATACATTAAGTTGTTATCATTTAAATATTTAATATATATAAATATTTAGACATTTAAATTAATTTTGTTTAAATCATTTTTTAAAACGAATTAAGAATATACAAATGATTTTTATCGTTAATGATGTTACACCCAATAAAGCAACTTTGTCTAAAACACGATATTTTAAACCTGTAATACTAACTTTTATGTCTTATTTCTGGTAAACTTTATTATGGCCATATTTTCTAGAAATGCGACCAGTGTGAGGCGGACCGACGGAATTAATAAAATATATTTTTTGGCATCTAGGGACGCTAAAACGTGAAGATATGTATATATATATATATACTTTTTCTAGACTTCTCGTATATCTAGGATCATATGGGATTACTATGAACTTATTGGGAGCCTCAGGTGCTTGTGCATCTTTTAACGTTTTCTTATGCTTATGTCTATTTACTAATTTTTGTACAAAATTATCATTATATCCATTACTTTTAGCTATATTTTTAATCCGATTCATTTCATTGGTAAAATGTTCTTTACTTAATGGAAAATTGACTAACCTGTCAGTTAAGAAATGAAATGCAGCCATTTTGTGTTGACGGCAATGAAATGAGTCGGATGTTATATACCTATCAGTATTAGTAAATTTCCTATAAATATCAAATTCTAATTTACCGTTATTTCTAATAACTAACGTGTCGAGAAAAGGTAATTGCCCGTTGTTTCATTTTCGTACATACAATTAGTGGAAGGATATTTATTGTTTAATATTTCTAAGAAAGTGTCTAAATTTTCTGTTTTAGTACCAAAAATAGCAAATATATCGTCTACGTATCTATACCACACCCTTGGGAAATATTTCAGTTCTTTTTTGAATTGGGTTTCTAATCTACCCATAAACAAATTCGGAGATAAGGAATTGCCCATCGCAGTTCCCTCAAGTTGTTTACAATATTTATTGTTGAACTGAAAAAAAAATGATTCATACATAATTTTGTGAGAAGCAAATATTCATCAATAATTTCTTTCTTTAAATTATTGATTACAAGTAGTTCCTTTAGGTACTCTAAAGCTAGTGGCATGGCTGCACTAGGAAACAATGAGCTTACATCAAAAGATATTAAAGTTTCACCTTCTTTTAAGTGAACATTCTTAATTTGATCTAAGAATTCTAACGAGTTAGTAACCTCAAAGTTATCGTACGAGATATTTAATTTGCTGAATCAAATTGTCTACTCTTTCAAAATAATCGGTTTTGTCTAGTATAACAACCTTATTTCCTTTGTCAGCTTTTAAATAAAAACATTCTTTTTTCTTCAGTCCCTGGATAACTTCAATATTTTTACGAGAAACATATTTTGACTTGTTGTTAACAACGTTTTTTGAGATTTGATTTCTGCAAGCCTCTCTAATGAATCCCTTAGTTGACGCACGTATTGAATGGAACTTTCGATATTCGCGATAATAATTGGTAGACTATTTTTTACTGGAGGCTCTGCAAAATTCAAATCTTTATTTAGAAGGGCGATTTCTCTATTATCAGAGGCCTAAGAAAAAAGGTTTTCTACAATGTTCTTGACTTCCGAAGAAATTTGTTTTTGTGGTATCAACTTTCTCAGTTTGTATTCAAGTGAGCACATTTTCTTTAAAAATTTGGCATCGATAACTACGAACATTTTTCTTTGGAAATCTAACCATTGTTCAAATTCTAAATTACTAAGCTTATAAGTGAGTTTTTTAAATAATTCGTATGCTTCAATTTCAAGCATACTTCGTTTGCTATACAGATTTTTAATTTCTAAATCTAGCCACTTTTGTTTGGCAAAAGATTGTAACGGGTGATTGTTTAGGGATCTTGACTGAAATAAATTTAGGGAAAGACTTGATAAAGCATATTTTTGGCATTTAGTAAAACCTGAGAGGGTGACTTTTCAGATTGCAAAAATTTTATTTGTCCGCCATCTTGAATTAATACCACACTTTTACTAGTAGTTCATCTCTATACCAAAATTCGTTATGACACACAAATTGTTCCTTAAGTAGTTTTTCCAGGTTGAATTTGTAAACATTTTATTAAGCCGCCATTTTGTTCCGCCATCTTGGATTCGTACCAAAATTTAACCAGTTGATTCCTACATAATACTTGATTTTTGCGCAAAATTTCAGATAAATTGAATAAGCACTTTCTTAGTAATATTTTTTTTAATATTTCACTAGGCCTCCATTTTGTTCTGCAATATTGGCATTTTTACCAAAATGTTACCAGGTCATCCCCATAATTTTTGACGAAAATTTGAAGTCAATCGGATAAGTAGTTTTATGGCTATGCTGCCAACAGGCAGACCGGAATGGAGAAAATATGTTTTTCCTCATCTAGGGACACAGAAACGTGAAGATCTGAAAAAAATTCGGAGGGTGATTTTTTCACGACCACAACACTTCCTTCTTATGAGGAAAGTAAAAATAGGGCTACGCTCATATCTCAAAAAAATTGATGGTGGATTTTTTTTCCAATAATCTACAAAAAATCCTCCGGAAATTAAAAAAAATTTGAAACATATTCTTATTTTGAAAAATAAAGAACTTACGGCCCTTCAAAACAATTGAAAAACATAGTGTACTTCTAATCGACCGCTGACTTTACCGCACCTTGAATACCATTATACACTTTGCAGCTAATTAACTCGTAAAGAGAATATGTCTATATAGAGCACATTTGAAACCAGAAATTTGACTGGGGTAGTGGAGTCTGAGCATTTTCCAAGGGATAATGAAGATCCTGCGGTAAACTCTGCTTATATCCAAATTGCGAAATTAAATTTATTGCAGTATAATGAAACTTAAACTGGATATGGTTCGTCAAGTTAAACAATAATGAGCTGCAATTTCCTGCCGGATGCTCCCGTTCGTGCAGTTTCAGCGGAGATTCTGGAGAAAAGACGTTAAGTTATGAAAGTGATTTATCATGCAATAAACAAAAATATAGTGAAGTAGTATGCGATGTGTATACGTATATTGTAGAATAATATGGTACCGACAGGAATAAATTATGATAATTTTTTATTAAATTTTAATTTTCCCATCATCATAAATAATGATAATTTTTTACTAAATTTTAATTTTCCCATCACCATAATCATTTTTTAACTTTTCCCCAGGCCGCCATCTTGTTTGTCCATATTGAATTTTTACCAAAAGGCAACCATATTCCATGCTCTTATGACCCTTCATTTTTGACCAAGATTTGAAATCAATCAGATCTGTAGTTTTTGCCGCGTACAGACCGACTAAAACTTGAAAGAAGATCCGTCAGAAGCTGGGAAGGTGATTTTTTCACGATTACAATATTTCCCTTTTGCGACTTCATAAATCAAATTTTCAATGTCGAATAAAGTATTATTTTTTACTTTTTAGTGCCTTTTTTGAAGTGGTTCAATTTTCTTATATAAATTTTTATTTCATCCATTTTAGTTCTATTTATACAAAGGGTTAAATTTTAAAGCCTAAACTTAGGTTACAATTTTGGAGGTCCTAAATAAAATAAGTAAGTAGTTATTCTAATTCTAAAAGATTAATAAAATTGAACGTTGTACCATTAAAAACCATATGAAATACGATATTAGAATGCATACTTTTTTCCTGACGATATGGTGAACGTAATATACATTCGCTCCGGCGCTCGCAAAATAATTGAAAATGGCGCCTTTCCGCCATTTTTTAAATGTCCTTGCTCTGGGATCACTCCAGTGATATCCTGAATATTTCATCTCTAAATAATCGATGTAGTACAGGGTGTCCGGATTTGGAAGCAAAAGCCGGGTATCTTGCTTATTTTTAAAGATAGAACCTTGCGGTTTTCACGAACCTGAGCTAATTTTTTATGAAACTCATGAAGCCGTAAATAAAATTTTCATAGCCTTCTTCGTTTATGAGATACAGGGCGAAATAGAAAATTTTGCATTTTGGGACCCCCCTCGTATCTCGGTTATCCTTTAACTTAACGCAAAGGGAAAAATTGCTGCTTATGCAGTTTTTTACGCTGGATCCAGTGGCGTAGTCATATTTTTCATTTGAGTTGTTATTTTTTAGATATCACCCAAAGTTGTGTTTTTTTCATTTTCCAGAAAATGATTTGTCCTTTTAAAAGATTCTCAAAAATATTTAATAGTATGGGTCTATTTTAATAAACAATAACAAAAATCCTAATTTTTATAATTATCATCCCAAATTTTGCAGTAGGCCATGCAAAACAGTGCTGCCTTTTATTTAAAGTCGTTAACAATATCTACATCCTAACAATAAATCAAAATAAATATGTAATTAAATCTATTTATCAAAATATGTATTGATAATTTTTACCTAGATTTATGTAACACAAGAACAAAACAGTAATAAATTATTATGTAAAAAGCCTTTCAGCAAATATCAACTGTCGTATAAGAACTACAGTAACCAAGGAAATCAAAAGAACTCTTCAAACTGATTTCCATTTTGTTCTATGCATGTTTCGCACAATTTTCGTATTCGTTTTAGGGAATTAAGCAAAATTACGGGATGATTTTGTAAATAGCGAAAATTTTCTCTTATTGCATTTCCTAAATCTTGGACATTATCATAGTGGTCTTTGTAAATTCTATTTTCCAGATATCCCCATAGAAAGAAATCTAAAATCGACAAATCTGGGGACCTAGGGGGTCATCTTATAGGTCCATTTGTTCCGATCCATTGATTGGTAAAATTATTGTCCTATTGAAAATAAATTTCGTCAATTTGCGCTAGAGGAACATGTCAAGTAATTCAGGTATAGCTGCCTCTAAAATTTCTATATAGCGATTGGCTGTTAGATTTCCCTCAAATATATAAAATTTTATATGTGTTCCTAATATGAAGCAGGGCACATTTAGACCAAACCTGCCCTGCTGTCTTCTGGGAAATATTTGGTGTTGATTTTCCTGGGACCAGAATCTACTATTGTGCCTATTAAGTATACCAGAATTACTGAAATGTGCTTCGTCTGACCATATAACCTTCCTTTCAAAATCTCTAACCATACCGCATCTTTCTCGAAACCAATTGCAGAAGACTACTCGACGCTCTGCATCCCCTGGCTTTAAGTGTTGCACGAGCCTAAATTTGTATGGGTGGTATTTGTGCTTTTTTAGAATTTCTTGAACTCTAGTTTTTGGAATCCCTATACTCTTTTCACTGGCCCTACAAGAGTTTGTAGGGTAAGCTTCTGCATTAGCCAAAACCGTAATTTTCTCAGCCTCCCGATTTTCTTTATTATATGTTTTCGTACGAGGTTTGATAAATAATCCGTGATTAAGAAAATTCTTTTTTATCCGATAAAAAGTGGATATATTAGGTTGCCCCCTTTCTGGATATCTAAATAAAAATTAAGCAATTATATTTCAATATACCTAAAAATTAACTATTTACTTGTCAAAATACATCTCAAAAGCCGCTTCAACATTTTCATTACTTAATATAAAACAAGCTAACATATCGTACTTTTCATAATGTTCGAAAATTTGGTTCTCTTCCATAATAATACAAATATATTTTTACACAATAAATAAATACAAAAAACTAGCGCTATATTTTATATACGCGTACAAAATTGGGAAATGTCATTTGTTTCCAAGAAAACAAAAGAAAACGGCATCGACAGATTACGGATATCATCTGAAAATAAAAATGAACGTTTAAATAAAAATTCTGCTAAATATCCAATAAAATGTGCTTCCTTCCTCCCATATCGTGGAATTGCACCTCTTACGTCCCGCCACGTGCGTTCTATATTTTGGGTATGAATTTGTGGGTTGGTAGGATCTACAAGGGTCTTTCAAATCCTCCAAACATACATTTGCCTTCGATTCTACGTCCACGATTACATTTTCTCTTTCCAAATTTGGCTTCATCTATCTTCTTCAATTTTTCCAACTCTGCCGATTTGTCGCGAATTGGTAGGACCCACTGAATGCATACCTCACTGCAGAATGAAGACCAATCAACTAAAACATGACTATTACATTTAAGTTCTTTCATAATGAAACGTTGTCTAGGAAATCCTATCCTCAACCACAAAACCGTAAAATAAACTACACTGTGTGCCCATATTTTCCTAAATACATCTCTGGCTAGTACCCGACTTCCCTTTGCCGGCCGCGGCGTTCGGAAACTTCCGCAACAATTCGACCATACCCGTAGGCATCAGTAATCGCGCGACGCGAAAAAAATGTGGCAGAAATAGACCAAAGGAACTGTCGAGGAGTGCACTTACTAGTTTATTTCTACCATGGTACAGACACTCAACACATAATTGTCCTTTTATGTTTAAATAATTTAGGTTGACACCGACTTCATGAAGTCAAAATTTCAAGGAATAAAGTTTAGTAAAAAAGATCGTCTGAGACTCTTTTATATAGTTATAAAACCCCACTATATAGGGTATCATACGTTTTGTTCACTTAGGGCATTCCGAAGTGTTATTTCGGCCATTAAGGGCGCCGCACTGTAGGCCAGAAACCTCTTGAAATGTGGAAAAAGTGTTAAGTTAGGCTTTATGCATTTTTTTTGTGATGAAACGCTTAAAAAACCTTAGTTTAGCATTTTGTAAAACATATTTGAAGCTAGTTTAGAATTTGTACAACGGTGTCATACACCGTGTGCGAAAATAATGACACAATAAGAAAAACTGTTTTATTTTTAACTTTAAACAAAAAAAACTTAATCTCGGCATACCCTGGAAAGTCTAGAAGTGTAAAAAATATTACAGATGTAAAGTACAGGGTTATGAGAAATAAATTTGTATGGTGAGACTGAAAAAAAAAAACTCTAACACATTTATTCAGAATCACTGTCACTTGAAGAATCCAATGACGCATTTGGACAAGATGCTTCCAAGAGGCTCGGCGCTTCAGGAGCAAAACTTTTTTTTGGTGTTGTGGGTTTTCTTCGCAAACTCGTTATAACGGGATCCGATGAAACACACAAATTATTATAAACATCCATATTTGTGGAAATCCTGTTACATTTCCTAGAGTTATGTTCCCTGTACCTCCGATATTCTTTGTTGCGGGCTTCTTGGGCCTCCTCGGAAAATTGGCCAATGGGCACTGGTAAAGCGTTTATAATTTCATGGCTATGTAACAGAATTTTGTGTACGCTCACAGGCATTCGATACCAAGGGAGAGAAAAAGCTTAGCAGTATCCAAAGTGTAGGCTTTAAATACCTCTAATTTAATGTATAACCCACTAGCGATTACCTGGAGGATAATATAAAATCTATATATTAAGTCTTTATCGACCCCAGTTATGCGTGAAGATATCAAGTGGTTTTGGAAAAAAGCTCTAGCGCTATTGCCGTCATTGGATGTTCCAGCCCCTTGTTTCGGTTGATCTACGATTATTCCAATTTGAGATTTAAATTCATCTTGAATTCGACGCTTTTGAATTTTAGTTACTTCCTTGGCTTCATCACCACGGGCTTGCCATTTTTCTAGTGGTAGTCGATAACTCAGTTTTAAAAGAAACTCAAAAGATCTAAAAAAAAAATCAAAAGTCAGACATTTTATCCAAAATAGTGATTGTTGTGTCTGGGCGATCTAGGGTGTGTGGTGTAGTAAAAGTACTAGCTAGGTCCAACTAATAGCCTACCATATTTTGACCATTATACCTATTATAAAATAATATACAGGGGTGCACCATTAAAAAAAAAAGATTTGCAAATAATAATACCACCAATATTAGAGAATTTTAATGTTCAAAATATGGTGGATTACCCTCCTGTACCTACAATAAAATATAAAATTCACAAACCTTATCCAAGCGTGGAGCGAGGATATTCCGTAAAGTAGATAATCGTCGACTATATGATTTTGTAAAACTTTTTCCAAGTTATTCATCTCAACCGGAGATGCTCCGCACAGGTAGCATTTTTGTGAGGACGTGTCAGTTATGGAACTAATCATTTTCATATCCAGCATGGTCATATACGAGTTATGTTTTATAAATAACACTTTTGAGAACTTGGTGGTAAATTGGGTTTCCAATAATGCCTTTATTTGATCTTGAACTGCTTTGGTCTCATTTATGCTGTTTTCCTTCGTTTCTTTTAAAAACTGCATTTTTAGTGGTCGACATAGTTTGGTTGACGAAGGCGTTGGATTGTTCCACAACATTACTTTTTGATTTTTTTTGTTTTTTGTATAAAGCTGAATAGGTACCACACAAGTAAGAAGTAGGTTAGAATCGGTGAATCTGTTATCGGAAAAGGCCTATTTATATTCTGCCTGACCAGACCTGCCATCCATTCCCCATTTAGAGATTAAAACAATTTTCTGAGTTATGTTATAGTTTTCCAGATCAAGAGTAGACAAGAGCCTGCGTGTAGTGTGGTCTAAGAGGGATTGCAGATGGACTGTTACTGAATGCTCAGTGGAAATAACATTTGGAAAATAACATCGTTTTTTAGCTTCTCTAATATTATTATAAGATGGATAAATATCGGTTTTGTTATTTTTTGCAGAGTCTCGAATATTTTGGTACTGTCTTTTGGACAATCTAGAATCTACTATCATTGCCAAAGTACTATCATCACTAAGTCGATTTATCTCACTAATTGGATTGGATTTGTGTTCAATGGTTAGTAATTGTTTGGCTGCTTGTGATTTCCCGTCTGCCCTTAAACCCATTTTAGACGCAAACAAAAGTTCATTCGTTTCAAATTTTCGTAAACATTCGGTTCTTTTAAATTTTGCAGAATAACTTAAATTATTAAAATTGTTTTCTTTGGGTCTCCCAACTTTACCGGGACAGCATGGTAAAGTTATGTATTTGTCCAGCCATAATCTATTCTTATTAATAAATTTTGATTTTATACGAAAAACTTTATTCCATTTTTGTGTAAATTGGTTATTCAAACTCTTTGATATTTGTTTTATTTTTTGTTTATTTTTCTTTTGGCAGATGGGACAAGTTATAGACAATAAGGTATTAAAAATATCATTGACATCTTTTCCCCTTTCAAAAATATCAATTTTGCGAATTCGATGAGATCGTACGTCTAGAAAAAAAAAATAAGAAGTGAAGAAAGAGAAGACCCAAAATTGATACTAATAATAATTATTTATTAAATTATCGACTTTTATGCATTATTTTAGAAAGTCGTGATCAACTACAACACTGTTTAAAAGATTTTGATCAAAATTTGACAACTTTGCAGGAACATACAATAGTTATTGGCAATAAAAAAGTGTGGAGCTAAACATTCTTACATTGTAGGTAAAATAATAGGCAAATAAAAATGTCAATTAATCAACAAGTTGCAAAAAGTTGCACAAATTATATTTTTTTTTGAAAAGTCATAAGATTAAAGAAGAAAACCAGGTATGACAAAATACGTATCTGTGTGTAGAACATTAAAATATTTTTTGTCAAATAACTTCAAATTTATTTTTTTACAAACATTTGCACTAATATGCAATAATTCAGAAAAAAGAACTAATGGCCTAAAATAATTATTAACTTACCTGCTTGAACATCATTCATCACAAAATATTTTGTAATTCACGAAACACTTATTTTCACCGGTTATATTATGCAATTTTTAATAAGGTAAATTAATAACTGCTAACAATAACAAATATGTCAAACTTTTGAACGTGTTTGCGCATCTCCATGACAAGATATCCATATAATTCGATTGTTTTGGGATGCTTCATAGCCTACTTACCCATAATAAATAAAATTGTGAAGATATTTGCAGTTTAATATTTTTGAATAATTCACTATTTTAAAGGTTCTCTGGCCCACAGTGCGCCGTAACACCGGTTTACTAAAAACTAAGGTTCAGTGACATATCGATTTCTCAAACTGGAACGAAAACCCCATCTCAATAAGATTCACGCTGAGTAATTTATAATAGTGGTTTACGCTGCTTTGAATTTGCATATTCTGGTTGTAAATTCACAATACATATCCGTTGTAGGAGGTTAAAAGGCTTTTGTTTAAGTTGGCAGGCTTATATAGAGTCGGTAAGATAGAGCGTGACGATATGCCGCCTGCCATGTTGACACCGCTATCGCTTTACGTTGAAACTGAGTTATGACTTCACAATAATCGACTTGCTCTGAAAATTTAGGGGTCTTTATCGGATTGGTGCCCCGACATAATTTAAATAACCTTCTTTTCATTGTGGAATGACAAATAAGCTTTCGAGATT
This sequence comes from Kuschelorhynchus macadamiae, assembly GCA_030620095.1. Taxonomy (NCBI): domain Eukaryota; kingdom Metazoa; phylum Arthropoda; class Insecta; order Coleoptera; family Curculionidae; genus Kuschelorhynchus; species Kuschelorhynchus macadamiae. Next base: position 1,117,083 of record JAUTXW010005440.1, read on the forward strand.
TATGCGTTGTTCGACAAGAAGACGTGATACTCGTATGATATTATGCTCTATAACTCGAAAATCTTTTACACGGTTCTGTTGATTGTAAGTGCTTCGATAATAGTTATTTATACTATAGGGGATGTAAGTAACATTTACCAGTCGAGGACGAGTTTGCTGGCAAAAAAGTTCGAGACTGGTTAATGTACAGGGTGTCCCATTTTCGTAGGTTTTACGGGGTTTCCAGCTTATGAGTAGAGATAGAGAAATGCGGTTTTCGCGACACCGTGCTACTTTTCGATGAAACTAAAGAGGCCGCAAACAGATTTGCCCTAACCATTTTAGTTTCCGTGCTACAGGGTGATTTTGAAAATTTGTCATTTTCGGACACCCCCTGTAACTCAGCTATCGTAAAATATATTTAAAATGTTTCAACTGGTATTTATAGATTTTTTCACGTAGAATTCAGTGGCGTACTCAGATTTTTGCTGAGAGTCATAGTTTTTGACATATTGGCATAACCTACTATTTTTTAAATGGGACACCCTATATATTATTTTTTCATCTTATTCTTCGTGTCGAGAGCTTTTCAAAAACATACCATAAGTCATATTTATTTTCATAAATAACATGAAAAAATGCATTTTTCTTTAAACGGATTTATGGCATAGCAGATCAATCGAAATAAGAGAAGGTGGCTGTGGAGCCATGGAAAAAGTTAACAAATATTTATTAACGAAATAACAAAGTAACAGCATCAGAAAAAATTAGGAAGTAGGTAAAAGGTAATAATTATAATTTCATTAAAACTACAAATATTGTTCAAATTGTAGACCATTATGTGTCCTACAAGTGTGACAAACTTTAAAAATTCTTTTTAATGCATTTTCTATTGTAAATGACTGTCTTTGTAACTCTGCAAAAGCGTTTTCGGTGGCCATTCTTAGTTGTTCTAAGTTTTCGTATCGCCTTACATAAACCTTGTTTTCTAAATAACCCCACAAAAAGAAATCTAAAACTGAGAGGTCAGGGGATCGTGGTGGCCATCGAACAGGTCCGTGTGTTCCTATCCATCTTCCAGGAAAATGGTCGTTAAGCCAGTTTTGACTTATTCTGGCATTGTGGGCTGGAGCTCCGTCTTGCTGGAAATAAATCCTATTTAGTTGAGCCAAGGGAACATCATCCAAAATTCCTAATGCGTCTTCTAGGATTCGCACGTAACCAATCGAATTCAGATTTCCTTCATATATTTGGTAAACTATTTTTCGGTTGAAAATAAAACAGGAGACATTGAATCCAGATCTGCCCTGACGCTCCCTAGGAAAAATAACATGGTTGTTTTCTTGACTCCAAAATCGCGTGTTGTGTCTATTTAAAATCCCTGAACTAGTAAAATGTGCCTCGTCTGACCAAATAATCTTTTTTTCAAAATCGATATCTTCTGCCTTCATATTTATAAACCAATTGCAGAACTCCAATCTGCGCTCTGCATCACCAGGATGCAGATGATGCACAAGTTTGTATTTATAGGGTTTGAATTTGTGCTTTTTCAAAATTTTCTGCACTTTGGTTTTCGGTACACCCGCCTCTTCGTCTATTTTCCTGCAAGATGTTTCAGGAGCTGTCTGAACGAGGGCTAAAACGTTGACCTCAGATGTCTTTATTGTAAGTTCGCGATCGAGGCTTGTTAAAAGATCCATATTGGCAAAGATTATTTTTAATTTTTTGAAAAATTCTTTTTTCTGGTTGTCTTCTCTCGGGATATCTAAGATAAAATAAAGCGAACCAATAAAGTCAAAATGCAGGAAGATAAAAAAGAACTAACCTGTTCAGATAAAGCTCTGCCGCCTGATCTGCATCTTCATTAGATAATATAAAACACGCGTTCATATCATATTTCTCAAAATATTCAAATTTTTGATTCTGAGCCATATTAAAAACAATAATTATAATAGACGTCAAGAAAAATTTAAACGCAATAATGCCAAAAATGACAGCAGTAATGGCTGCCTGATCATATTTTTGTTGGCGTTGCCATGGCTACCACAGCCACCTTTTCTTATTTCGATTGATCTGCTATGCCATAAATCCGTTTAAAGAAAAATGCATTTTTTCATGTTATTTATGAAAATAAATATGACTTATGGTATGTTTTTGAAAAGCTCTTGACACGAAGAATAAGATGAAAAAATAATATATAGGGTGTCCCATTTAAAAAATAGTAGGTTATGCCAATAGGTCAAAAACTATGACTCTCAGCAAAAATCTGAGTACGCCACTGAATTCTACGTGAAAAAATCTATAAATACCAGTTGAAACATTTTAAATATATTTTACGATAGCTGAGTTACAGGGGGTGTCCGAAAATGACAAATTTTCAAAATCACCCTGTAGCACGGAAACTAAAATGGTTAGGGCAAATCTGTTTGCGGCCTTTTTAGTTTCATCGAAAAGTAGCACGGTGTCGCGAAAACCGCATCTCTCTATCTCTACTCATAAGCTGGAAACCCCGTAAAACCTACGAAAATGGGACACCCTGTACTTGCATCCCATATAGTATGTTATATTATATATAGATATATTTTTGGATTTTCATTATCATTACATTCGATAGCATTCTCATTAAATTATAAAGTCAGCCGCGATCTGTAGCCAGAGCAACATAAGCAGTTTTTATTTTATCAACAACGTCAAGTTGACAATTCATAGCGAAAAGTTTGAAGAAGTCGAATTGTTTGATTCTATGTGGACAAAATGGATCTTTCAGAAATAGAACAATCAGCGAATATTGCTTGTTTATCTCTACTACCGGAAATGTTGAAAAAAAAAGCGAGACGGCTACTGTAGTCTCAGAAACCTTGTTTTTGGCGTATTTCCACGAAAAAAGTGCTATATTGAAGTCCCCATCAAGCTTGTGGTGCGAGTATTCGATGTTGAAGTCCACCCTTTTATAGAGGAAAATATAGATATTTCTAAGTATTCAAAACTTCGAGCATTTTTGAAAAGAAAAAATTATTTTTATAGACCCAAAAAATCGAATGTGTTTAACAGGGAAGATGTAAATAAGTTCATGCTTGAAGCCCTCGATGATATATACTTCGAATCAAAGTCAATAAAACAAAAGATTATCCAAATAAAGCCACAGCCTACTAGAGACCATTTCAAAGAAATTAGTTTGATGTAGCTAATTACAGAAAAAAAAAATTATCGACAAGAGTCGGAAATACGAAAAAACTACAAGAGGACAAAAAGCGTTTAAATAAGATATAAAAATGATTTTGCTTTTTATAATCTACCAGCGGTGCACCGCGAAAAAGTTCAGGGGGAGAAAAGAGGGGTTTGACATGTGCGATCATGTAACCCTTACTGGGAAGCTTATTCCAAAATTTGAGGTTAATACCTTAAAAATTGTAGAAGCTATAAAGAAAAAAACTAAAAAAAAATATTGAAATTACAACACCCTGTGGATCGGTTATGAACTGTTTGTGGACCTAAGTTTATTTGAAATTTCATTTATAATATAAACCAAAGAATCATCCCCTTTCGTTTGTATATGATATTTAGGATCACATAGTGTACAGATATCATAATTGTAATCTAATAAAACTAGAAGTTATTATTCTTCAAGTACAAATTGACACATTGTTTGAAAACAAAATTGGCATAAACCTTTCAAAAGGAATCTAAATTAAAGTAAACTCAGTAGGAATGACTGCAAAGGACACTAAGAGACACAAGTACGAAGATAAACATAACTAAGGCCTGACATGAATGCCATCTATTTGCAAATGTTTTCCTGCAAAATTTAAATAAATTGCTCCTTTGCCTTTTAACATCTTATTTCCACTTACTAAGCAAATATTTGTGTAGAGTGAAGGCACGAATTTTATTATGGTGACAAAGAAAATTACCCTTAGATGTAATAAATTTTAACAGAGAATAAGTGACGAAAGCACATCATTGGTGGAAGGTCAATTGCAATAATTCGATTGACAATAAATTTAATTTGTTTCAAAAGTGGCAATTTTTACTACTATACTGTAATATTAATACACTATACAGGGTTATTCACGCAACCCGTTCATTAAAAGATTTTGATGATGCCATTTAGATAAAAATTTCAAATTTTGGGATTAAGGTAAGGTCAAGGGGTACTTTTTTTTGAAATATTTTCAACTTCCTGTCACTTCCGGTTTAACCGGAAGTTGGTATCAACTTGCTTATTTTAAATGGAACACCCTGTATTTTATGATATTTTTAGATTCAACGGAGAATTTTAATACTATTTTATGTAGCATGTCCTATACCTAGGTTCAAGCGTTCTTAAGATACTTGACCTTGAACCAAAAATGAGCCTTCGGGGTACCAAATTTTAAAATCTCCTATTTTTGTAAGTTTTAAAGATATAATCTTCATATTTTGCAGACGCTCGGTAAATAATCTTAGGTTTCTATTTTTTTTATTGAATTTGTCTATTTTTATACAGGGTGTCCTAAATTCAGCGGCAAACATTCACATTTTCAAAGCCGCTAAAGTCCGTTTTTTTAAATGGGACACCCTATAACTTTATGCACTATCAAATGTAGAATTTAATTTTTTATCGAACTGTATTAAGGTTACCTATACCTATTCGTAACCATTTTCGAAATAATCAGGTTTTTATTAAACTATCATATGTATTTGCTAAATGCTTACACCTTCCCGTAGTAAGCCATGGAAAAACAATTGTTGTGCTTTTCTATTCAACAGGACAGCTGATTTGAAACTTTTAAATTAAAATAAAATAACACTCAAAAGCTGATATTCTCAATTTATTTTATATTCGCGGAGAATGTTACAAAATATTGGAGAGAACGTGCCATGTTTTTAATGAAAAACATCCTAATTTATCGCCAATGAACAAGAGAAAATTGAAGATTGAAACGAATGAAAGTTAAAGTTATAAAAAATGTAATAAATTGTTTACATTATTTTTAATCATATCTACTAAGTTCGAGACTGTTCTAAACTTGTTTTAGTGAACTTAAAAATTATTGCAATCTAACAATCAACAATAAATAAATAAAATAATAAAATTGAATTATAACAAATGTTCTATATGCTGTCCGTTCATTTGAAGACACATTTCAATTCTTCTTTGTACAGTTGCTGTGGCCCGTTGAATTTGTCCGTTTTCTAATTCGGCAAAAGCTGTTCGTATCCTGTCCAGTAAATCTTGTTGGTTATTTACTGGGGAAGCATAGACTTTACCTTTGATAAATCCCCATAAATAAAAGTCTAGAGGTGTTAAATCAGGCGATCGCGGAGGCCATCTCCAAGGGCCATTGGGACCAATCCAGCGATCTTCAAAAATTCGAGATAATTGGAGATAAACTGCAGTGGAATTATGTGCTGGTGCCCCATCTAATTGATACCAATAATTTTGCAGCTCACCAATAGGAATTTCTTCTATAAATTCAGAAACCGTCCCTCGTAGAATTTCCAAATACTTATCACTGTTTAAATTGTCTTCATAAATACAGTACCGCACCTGATCATATAATACTATACCGAAAACATTGAAGCTAAACCTCTCTTGAGAACGCGTTTCGCGTAAAGCGTGCGGATTTTCTGCTGCCCAGAAATGTTCGTTTCTTCTATTTGTTATTCCTTCTCTAGAAAATTTCGCTTCATCGGTCCAAAATATTTTTGAAAGGAATTGAGGGTCCTCTTGAATTTTCAAAAACATGAATTCGCAAAATTCTACTCGTCGGACGTCATCACCAGGTCTCAAGGCTTGCACGTTTTGGAAGGAATAAGAGTGCATATGCCGTTCGCTCAAGATTCTTTGGACAGATGAAGAAGAAATTCCCAAATCGTTTTCTGCAGACGGTATTGAACTTTGCGGGTTTGCGTGGAAATAAGCTAATGTGTTTATTACGTTTTCCTGGGCTTTTGTCACTGGTTTGGTAACTTTAACCTTGCCAAAATGCAAAAAGTTCGTTTCAATCCTCTTGAATTTTGACTTGTTCATTGGCGGCAAATCAGGGTGGCGTTCATTAAACACACGACACGTTCTCTCCAAAATTTTATAACATTCTCTATGAATATAAAATAGATTGAGAATATCAGCGTTTGAGTATTCTTCCATTTCGATTTAGAAGATTTAGTTTATCACTGACAGCTTTCGATAAATAACGCATACTAATCATCTGTCATATTGGATATTGGATCTCAATTGTTTTTCCATGGCTCACCATTGGAACATGTAAACATTTAAGCAAATACATACGATATTTTTATAAAACCCAATTAATTAATACAGTTCGATAGAAAATGAAATTCTACATTTGATAGTGCATAAAGTTATAGGGTGTCCCATTTAAAAAACGGACTTTAGCGGCTTTGAAAATGTGAATGTTTGCCGCTGAATTTAGGACACCCTGTATAAAAATAGACAAATTCAATAAAAAAAATAGAAACTTAAGATTATTTACCGATTGTCTGCAAAATATGAAGATTATATCTTCAAAACTTACAATATGATGAGATTGAGTTTTTAAAATTTGGTACCCCGAAGGCTCATTTTCGGTTCAAGGTCACGTATCTTAAGAACGCTTGAACCTAGGTATAGGACATGCTACATAAAATAGCATTAAAATTCTCCGTAGAATCCAAAAATATCATAAAATACAGGGTGTTCCATTTAAAATAAGCAAGTTGATACAAACTTCTGGTTAAACCGGAAGTGACAGGAAGTTGAAAATATCTCGAAAAAGAAGTACCCCTTGACCTTACCTTAATCCCAAAATCTGAAATTTTTATCTAAATGGCATCATCAAAAACTTTTAATGAACGGGTTGCGTGAATAACCCTGTATAACCTATATAAAGGAAGTATTAAAAACGCAAAAGGAAGCCATGTGGATGTGAAAACGGTAGAATCTATTCGTTTCAAATGTGTACTAAAAATAGTGATAAACTGGACTTCAGCTACAGCAGATTAAACAATTTGTTTCTTCTTAATACATCGTTCGTGTTCCTTAACTCTAGTTGATATTGAGCCTCCTGTTTCACCCAAATATACTTCTCTACAGGAGTACGTATGTTGAATTTGAAATCAGTACATTAAGAGTTTTTCAAGCTGAATTTTTAAATATTTCACTAAGCCGCCATTTTGTTTCGCCATCTTGGATTCGTAGCAAAATGTTACCAGATGATTCCTACATAATACTTGCAGCAATGCCGCGAACAGACAGACCGACGAAATTGAGAGCACATGTTTTTCAGCATGTACGAACCCTTAAAGATAAAGATTTGAAAAAAATCTTATACAGTGATTTTTTGACGATTACAATGATTTTTACGAGGGAAGTAAAGACCGAATACGTAAAATGTTACAGACATATCAAAATTAATTTTTAATATCCTTAACTCATAAGGATCAGTTTACTTATAAGCAACAAATTTGATGCTCTATGTTTCAAGGGACATCCTGTATACCATTTTCCTCTCAATAAAAAAAAGTAACAATGCTCCTATATAAAGGATGTTATCTATCTAGCTTCTAAACGTACTATAAATGTCTATCATTAATTTATTTTAAGTTTCAAAAGTTTTCTTTAAATCTTTGTTCTTCGTTGTCTTTTAAAACCTTGAGTAATCAACATAATCGAATGCCAAACTAAAAATCCAAGAGGATCATCGTATACATTTACAAAGACTATTATAGCTTCCATTTTAAAGAAACGAAAGTTCCTGATTGTTCTTTTATGGCTGAAACGCTCATTTGATTCAGTTAAATACAGTTGTTATCTAGAAATCTCTTTTATTCTTCCTTTAGTTAGATCTAATTTTTCGATAAAGGAAGTATTAATTAAATAAGTCGCAGTCGCAGATTAAGCCTAACAGATGGGAAAATATTCTTATTCCGTGGTTATGATGTTTGCTGGAGAGAGAGCTGAGAGGGTGGAAAGTGTTTTGAATATTGCAGTCAGTGGCATTAAAGTACCCTTATTAAACCTGGAGCCTGGGGGCTAAGTCCTAGGGTCATGCACTGGCTGTACCAAGCAGTTATAGGACCCAGGATATCATACGTCTCAGTAGTACGGTGGCCCTCGGTAGAGAGGAAAACCATTCGTTCCAGTCTTGCAAAAGTCCAGAGACTGGCTAGCCTAGCGATAACTTGCTAGGGCTGCCATCATTGTCGACTTTCATTAAGAAAGAGGCTATGGCAGCGCCCTTGCGAATGAGAGACGCAGAAGCTTGGCATACCAAAGGTGAGGTTGTGGGTCATGCAAGGATCTCCCACATTGTGGAAAGAGAGATCCCTTTATCTACCTACAGAGTAGCACGACCCTTAGGCAGACTAAGATGGCATAAGGGTTATAGTATCTCAATCCCCGAAAGAGAGGACTGGGAGAGAAACAGGCTGGAGTTCTCCAGAGAGGCAATTGTTTGCTATACGGATGGTTCACGTATATCACAGTTGAAATCCTCTGGTGCTGGAGTTTATATTGAGGCTACACAAACCGCGTCCAGCTTCCCTTTGGGGAAGTTTTCAACTGTATTTCAAGCTGAGGTATATGCCATTCTAATGGCAATAACGATGAAGGAAGTCATAGAGGGGGCCGAGGGAGAGATTGTCATATGCTCAGACAGTCAAGCACTTAACGCGCTCGACTCACCCATGGTGGGATCAGTTTTGGTTCAGGAATGTGGTGACAGGCTAGAGCAGTTGGCGCGACGTAAAAGAGTGAAGTTGGTTTGAGTGCCAGAACACTGTGGGATTGAGGGCAACGAGAGGGCAGATGAGTTTGCTAGACTCGGCGCTACCACCAGCCCGCATATGATAAGGACAGCACTCAGAATGGGCACAACATGCTTTTAGTGGTTACTAGCCCGAGACAGGAAAGTTCTAAATTCCATTCAGTAATAGTAATGGGGCACTGTCAATTGAGGAGACACCTCTTTATGTTAGGCATTGAGGAAGATTCTATCTGCACGGAGTGTCAGGAAGAGGAGGAAACTCCGCTACACTTCCTGTGCAGATGTGAAGCGCGAACGAGACTGCGACAAGATATTTTCGGCACTACGGTCTTGCATAGGGACGAAGTTAAGGATCTTGCATGGAAGGATATGCAGACTTACATAGTAAGGACTCAAGGATGTACACCTGGTGGCGGGTGGTCAACATGAATGGGGCAAATCGTTGGGAGTAATACTATATGATAAACTTAAACTCGTTGAAAGACCAATAAAACGCTGAAGAAAGCATACATGAGTCTTAAACTTCTATATGCAAATAAAGATATATTGTCCTTTAAATTAAAAAAAAACTAAATCACTAGTTTTATCTCATTTCAAGTATTGCAATTTTGTCATTGGACCAATTCTGAATAATGTTGAAAAACAAAGAGTTCAGAAGGTACAGAACATCTCCAATAACTTCGAACTGGCTAAGCATGGCGGGAAGAAGAGTGCTTCCTTTTGCTGTGTTTGTTAAAAAAATCTTAACAGCTTCGTTCTCATCTTATCTCCGCTCAAGACTAATTCCACGGGACTACTTTCATGATCGTAACACACGACATCGCACACTGCTGACTATTCCCAGACAGGCGGCGACCTTGAGGCGGAAAGGGTTCACGACTGTGCGTCTCTACAGCACGTTGCTTTCTACCTTAAAGATTATAAAGATTATTGACAATATTGACCTCTTTAAGGAAAAATATACACACATGTTGATATCCAATAAATCTATAAGGCAGTAACTTATATACTTTTATATATATAAGCTTTTTTTACAAATTGATTATCATCAATATGTGTTTAGTAACTACTAGTAAAATTTTGGTAGAAATTCAAGATGGCGAAACAAAATGGCGGCTTGATAAAATATTTAAAAATATCAGCATGAGAAAACTGCTTATTGGAGCGATTTCAAATTTTGTGCAAGAATTGAGCTTGATATAGATATAAACTCGTAAAATTGTGGTACGTATAACAAAATGGCGGCCAAACAAAAAAATTGGTAATCGTGAAAAAATCCCCCTCGAAAGTCGTACTTTAATGAAGATAGCCTGGTTAACATTTTGGAAAATATTCATTATGGCAGAACAAAAATGGCTTGGAAGCAAATTTTTTCAAGTATAATAAAACTTTTTATAGACAAACAGAGGGACTTCCTATGGGCCCTTCTGTATCTCCATTAGTTGCACAAATGTGGATGAATCATTTCGAAAATAACCTCATTTATAACTCTGGAAGTGAGTTTATCAAGAACATAGCGTTTTGAAATTGTTATGTAGATGCCACTCTTATTGGTTGGACAGGCTCCTTCATAGACGTATCCCGGGGGGGGGGGCTGTCGAGCTGTAGCCCTCCTAAAGGCTAGTTTAAAGTATGTGTTTACGACTCTATTTTATATGTTACTTTCTGCGTATTATTTTTTGCTCTTTTATTATCTATGTAATAATCAAAACATAATTTTAGAACAACACCGCTTGAATTTGAACCTTTGCGAATCGTTTGCGACAAATACCCAAGGATATCGCGAAAAAAATCTCGGGAATACACTCTCAAAGTTGTTGACACATCTTTGACATCGCCAAGGTAACCTAACTAATCTTACAATATTTTAAACTGATTTCCCTGCAAATTTACGGTGTTTTATTGCATTTTTTTTTGCGTTGGACAGCCCCTCCAAACCAAAATCTTGGATACGCCAATGGGATCTTTGACAGATCTCAATTCCTTTCTTATATTTTTAAACAGTCTACATCCACAAATTAAATTCACAATGAAAATTGAACAACAAGTGAAACAAAATAAATTTTTCCCCCTCTCTGTATTGTAAGCAATCTATTTTGACACTGCTTTGACAAACGTAAGTGAAAGTTACTCAACAAGGCATTGGTTGCCCTTAACGACATGATGCAAGTCAACTTACATCCCTAGGGAGATAAAATAAAATTGTTATAAGTAGCTTTAATTTTTGATTTCATCAACATATATTAATTGAAATGAATATTAATGGTCCAATTATTACAATTATTCAAATTATTAACAAAATTTGGAAACACGTTTTCTCGTTTCTTCTCGATGTGTATTACATTTTCTGACTCAACAGAACCTTTATTTCTAACCAATGTTTCTGTCACTGTTAAAGCACTGCAAGATAATTCTGACTGGGTCTTATTGTATTATTCGCTACTTCCTTTTTATTATTGAGGCTCTCAGCTACGTAACTTTCCGCAATAATAGCGGATTTCCATCCACCATGTCGCTTGATAGCTAATACATCAACTCTAGTATTTGCTAATAAAGTTGCCGAAGTTCTTCTAAAAGAGTGTGCAGTATACATTTTGCACTTCTCAAACTTAAGAAATTTCGCAATTTTACTTCAAATTGACGTGTCGTCACTTTTTGTCACTGTAAATGTGCATGATATTCCATTTTTGGAGTCAGGAATGGTCACAATTACGACTTCTCGACATTAACATTGTCCATTTTCATTTCACAGAGTTCATTAGAACGGCACGCTCCAGCAACTCCCATTACCATTACGATCTTCATCAATAAGTATATATCATTGGGGCTTCAAGCATGAACTTATTCACAGCTTCCCTGTTAAACACATTCAATTTTTTGGGTCTATAACCATAATTTTTTCTTTTTAAAAATACACGAAGCTTTGGATACTTAGAAATATTTATATTTTCCTCTATAAAAAGGTTGGACTTCAACATCGAATACTCACGCCATAAGCTTAATGGGGACTTCAATGTAGCACTTTTTTCGTGGAAATACGCCAAAAACAAGGTTGCTGAGACTGCAGTAGCCGTCTTGCTTTGGCACCAATTCTTAAAGGATTTATATGCTGCTTCACACCTTTTTTTCGTTTTTTCTGGTAGTAGAGATAAACAAGCAATATTCGCTGGTTCTTCTATGTCTGAAACATCCATTTGGTCCACACAGAATCAAACAATTCGACTTCTTCAAACTTTTCGCTATGAATTGTCAACTTGACTTTGTTGATAAAATAAAAACTGCTTATGTTGCTCTGGCAACGGATCACGGCTGCCTTCATCATTTAATGAGAATGCTATCGAATGTAATGATAATGAAAACCCAAAAATATATCTAGCATTTTCTTGTAAACATACAGTACAGGGAGGGGGAAAAATGTTATATACCATATGGGATGTAAGTACATTAACCAGTCTCGAACTTTTTTGCCAGCCCTCGCTGTCGCTCGGGCGCAAACTCGTCCTCAACTGGTGAATGTAACTTACATCCCTTCTATTATTAATAACTATTAACATCTCTAGAATGCCCACACAGACAGAGCACATATGGCACTCTAACCATCGTATCTCATACAAAATGGCAGCTATAAACACTTCTCTACATCGGCTTTTCTCGATTCCATTAAGTTGATTTGGAGAAAAATATAATTTATTAGAGAGCCTTGAATAATAGATTCCCTTTGCACATCATTAATAACGCCTTTAACAAGAAACAAAGACAAAGACTAGCTGAAAATGCATATACCAAATTTTACAATCAAGAACCAAGACGCCATAAAAAGTTTTTCATTGTCCCATTTTTTTGGAAATCTGTTTATATCAGTAGCTCGGTTGCTTTTATTTATATTTTTAATTTAAACGACAAAGTTATTCGTCTGAATGAAAGTGGTGTTTATAAATAAGTTTGTGATTCTTCTAATTCGGAATACGTAGGACAAACAGGTTGGAATTTTCAAAAAAGAATTAACGAACATTTCCGATCCCAATGCCTTTCACACGATAATAAATCAAGTTTCTTATTTTAAACAAGAGAAACAAAGTTTTACATTAACATAACAAGTCTTTAAAATTAGACTAGAAAATATTGAGATCCCCCTTTCGCAGTCAGGCAATGTGAACGACACTATCTAGTATCATTTATAAAAAAAACGCAAATATTCTTTCTTATGGCATCGTCAATGTGACTGTAGTCGGTACCAAAATAGATAATTATTGACTTTTAAAATGTGAATGTTTCTCTTTGTAAGGAGTTTTTTTTTTAATTTTTTAAGTTATTTTATATGTTTTTATTTTATTTTGACATTGCCAATGTGTGACTTGATGATTATATTAGTCTTTGACGTGTATAAATCATAAATTGCATTATGAATATCCATTTTTCCGTTGTAACTTAAGTCTTTTGCCTTTGGATTTTTTCGTGTACATTTCTTAATCTTCTTCGGAAGTAAATTATGTTTTTTTTCATGCACAAGTTTCTGTACATTCCTTGTACCAATTCTCAGAGCTTTTGCCACTGGCTCCTGGATATTAGCTAGTAAATTTTAATTTAAAAATGTTTTTATTAGATTTGACACCATTTTTTTGCTTACTTTTTTAGTACATTTGCAATTTCGTAGGCAATATATAAATAATTATAGAATACATTTTCCAATTTTAAAGCGTGTTTAAAATAAGTAAATTTTTTTATTAATTAAAAGACAAAATTGGATATATAAAGATCGGTAAAATCGCTTATATACCTACAGACAGACCGAGTTTAAAAAACATGTTTTCCGGCATCTAGGGACCCTTAAACGTAAAGATTTGAAATAATCTCACGAGGGAAGTAATAACTAATTATCTTGTGTTTTTAACAAAAGTGTATAATATTTTTGCAAAATAATTTTTTTCTATCCCAATACAAAAAAAACAAGTTTTCTTTGCACAGGGGTGGCCCGCATTTAAATAAATGGCACTGTATAAGTGGTTAGATTTTTAGGTCAAGCGGGGCTCATAATTTTTGGTGATTGATAAAAAAATCTCACTTTCATTAAGTGGTTGTATAAACAGAACATATCCTTATTGTTCTACTGATTCGAACCGCTTTCCGATTTCATTAAGGCGCTTGCCATTTTGTGTATTTTTGTTTTTGCCAACAAAAAAATTTTAACCAAATACATATTTAGCGAACTTTCTTATTTAGTCCCTCGGCATTTAATATATAAAATAATATTAAGTGGCTATCTTAATAATATTGCGTAATATTATAAAAAAAACTATTTTCTTTCTCCCTGTATATTTGTAAATAGCCCATCGAAATTTAATAGCTCGATAAAAGAATCACACAACATTTTGGTATTCACTGTGTTTTCTGATTTGATTCATAATGTTGGTGACCTTTGGACCCGCACGATAAGACCGCATTCGACTATACAGGGTGTCCGGGAAAATGTGGGAGATCTCTCGGACTCAGATAGAACATTAAAAAATAAGATGACAAGTTCCCATAAATTTTTTTCCTAGCGGCCCTCCCTAGGGAGATACGGCCCCCTAAAGAACCCCACTGGAAATCGGTTTTTCTAGAATAACTTTTAAACGACTCAATATAATTTAACGAAAATTTAATATTATAGACAGTAGTAAGGACCTCTCAAAATACTCCCTTAAAACATAATTAGCTTGTTTAGTTTACCAGGGACGGACTAGATTGTACATTTTAACGCTCAAATTTTTAACACCCTGTATGATAAGGAGTTAAAAAAAATAAATTTGGATATCTTGAAAAGAAAAGGTACTCTTGTTCATTGTCGATAAAATGAACCGTTTTCGAGAAAAAAAATAATAAAAGTATTAATGTTTTATTATTGTTTATTTATCAGTATTAAAGAATGCACTTTTTTACAAACGTTACTATGGTACGAAATAAATAATCTCGCATTGACGTGTGCATTTGAAATCTTCTTGACACGTTGATCTTTTTGTACCTACTTCGATATTAATTTATTAAATTTTGAATACCTTGGTAAATTTAATTCGATAATGGGATACACATTTAGTGAGTATGCAGATATGCATCTTATGTACGGACTTGCATCTTGCAATGCTTATGAAGCAAGAAGGTTGTATGGAGAAAGATATCCTAATCGCAATATTCCAAATGAGAAAACATTTCAGCGAATTGACCAACGTCTAAGAGAAACTGGTGGGCAATTCTCAATTAATAAGGCAACATTATTGACGTTCATTAATTATTTTTAGGAAGTTTTGGGAAAAGGAGTACTGATGCTGGTGTGAGGAGAACAGTACGTACGGTGCAATTGGAGGAAGATATTTTGGATACTGTAGCTGATACTCCCTCAATAAGCACTCGAATATTAGCCGCGCAGCTTCATGTGTCAAAAAGTACAGTTGCTGAAGTACTTAAAGAACAGTTGTTATACCCTTATCATCTGCAAAAAGTGCATCAACTACTTCCTGAAGATTTTCCTCGAAGAATCCAGTTCGCAAACTGGTTGTTAGATCAACAACGAACAAACCCAAACTTCATTAGCATTATTCTTTTTACCGATGAAGCAGGATTTACCAAAGATGGTATTGTAAATTTACATAACTCGCATGTATGGGCTGATGAAAACCCTCATGCCACTGTCGTTCATCATCATCAACATCAGTTTCAATCCATTAATGTTTGGGCAGGAATAATCGGCAATTTTTTCATTGGACCATGCGTATTACCGGCACGATTGAATGGTGAACTTTATTTAGAGTTCCTTCAGAACGCTTTTCTAGATTCAATAGAGCATTTGCCACTTGAAACCCGCCAAAGGATGCATTTTATGCATGATGGAGCCCCACCCCATTTTAGCGTTGCTGTACGGGACCACCTAAATAACGTCTATGGAAACCGTTGGATAGGCAGAGGAGGTCCCATTGCCTGGCCTCCACGGTCTCCCGACCTAACGCCAATGGATTTCTACCTGTGGGGTCATCTCAAAACCTTGGTGTATTCCTCTCCGGTTGCTACTAGGGAGGAACTTTTACAGAGAATCACGTTTCATTGCGATATGATAAGGAACAATGCTGGGTTGTTGTGGCGAGTACAGCAGTCCTCTATTCGTCGTGCCCGCGAGTGCATCACAAATCACGGAGCACATGTTGAACCCACTTATGAAGTTTTTAATTGACTTTTTTCTATTTAGCGTATTAGGTTGTTCAGGATCAAAACATATTTAATACTCCCAAAGTTGTATTCTTTTATTATTTTTTTTTCTCGAAAACGGTTCATTTTATCGACAATGAACAAGAGCACCTTTTCTTTAGCTTAATGTTCAAGGTATCCAAATTTATTTTTTTTAACTCCTGATCATACAGGGTGTTAAAAATTTGAGCGTTAAAATGTACAATCTAGTCCGTCCCTGGTAAACTAAACAAGCTAATTATGTTTTAAGGGAAGCATTTTGAGAGGTCCTTACTACTGTTTATCATATTAAATTTTCGTTAAATTATATTGAGTCGTTTAAAAGTTATTCTAGAAAAACCGATTTCCAGTGGGGTCCTTTAGGGGGCCGTATCTCCGTAGGGAGGGCCGCTAGGAAAAAAATTTATGGGAACTTGTCATCTTATTTTTTAATGTTCTATCTGAGTCCGAGAGATCTCCCACATTTTCCCGGACACCCTGTATAGGGATAAACTCGTTCGAATTTAACTTGGCATAACCAAATGGCAGTGTGTGTCAGTGTAAAAACTACTTAGTTTGTTTTACGTTATTCCCAAAAATCAAGTGCGTCCTAGGTAGAAACTGGTAAAATATTGGTAGGAATCTAATTTGATGAAACACAATGGCGTCCTATAAAAATGTTTGCAAAGACAATATGTACTGAACTAACTTGGACCACACTTCAGTATTCCTAACAAATGGAAAAAAATCCTATCGAGGGAAGCTTTGGGTAAAAGATTCCTATCGCGAGTGCGCATAATGTCGGTGCTAATACGCGGTATGTATAAATTGACCTTTAATCGAGGAAAATTAATTTAATCCGGCACACATACGATTAAGCATTCAATGTGCTCCTTTATTGTAATTAATTCCAACTAAACTCGACACCATTTATCAGATTAAGCCAAAAATCTCTGCGCGCTACTCTCACAGTGGGTAGTAATATGTATTTGATTTACGTTCCAACTAATCTGTATATTCTAATTCTCGGGACGTATTGGTTATCAGAAATTCAGAAACTGTTTAATCGAAGGCCTTTCTCATCCATGAAAGTCTTATTTATATTACAAAATGCTTACCTAAAGGGTAAAAAAATTCACTAGTAATTGATTTGCTGAACTAAGCAATAATTAAACAATAATTTAGTGTTTGAAATCCTACTTTTAAATGTTTGAGGTTAATACGATACCACCTAAAATGAAAAAATCGGTAAATTTCCTATACCTGAAATTTTCTCGTTATGAATCTTTCCTTAATAGCACTTATACACTATTTTTCAAACATTTTTGTTGTTCCATCATATTAGAATCCTACCAATATTTTACCGACATAGTCAATTAAGAAATCATGGTTCTTGAAATTAGACCATGTCAAATTTGAATTACTGTCCGACGTTTCGCCTTCGATTGCACGGGGCATCTTCAGGGATCTGTGTATTAAGATCGGTTTCCACGTCTAATGTAGACCGTTACCCGTATCTCTATTAGAGTTTTTTGTATGTTTAAAAATTTCAATAGATCCTCTAATTTTTGGTTTATAAAATCCTGTTTCTCCCATATACACAAGGAATTTTATATACTCCTTACGGAAGCGTAGAAGGGCCACAATTTTTTTTATTTTTTAATTCTGAGTTTAAAGTCGGAATTTAACAAAATTCTGAGTTTAAAGTCAGAATTTAACAAAATTCTGAGTTTAAAGTCAGAATTTAACAAAATTCTGAGTTTAAAGTCAGAATTTAACAAAATTCTGAGTTTAAAGTCAGAATTTAACAAAATTCTGAGTTTAAAGTCGGAATTTAACTAAATTCTGAGTTTAAAGTCAGAATTTAGCTAAATTCCGAGTTTAAAGTCAGAATTTAACAAAATTCTGAGTTTAAAGTCAGAATCTAACAAAATTCTGAGTTTAAAGTCGGAATTTAACAAAATTCTGAGTTCAAAGTCAGAATTTAACAAAATTCTGAGTTTAAAGTCGGAATTTAACTAAATTCTGAGTTTAAAGTCAGAATTTAGCTAAATTCCGAGTTTAAAGTCAGAATTTAACAAAATTCTGAGTTTAAAGTCGGAATTTAACTCAATTCTGTGTTTAAAGTCAGAATTTAACAAAAATCTGAGTTTAAAGTCGGAATTTAACAAAATTCTGAGATTAAAGTCAGAATTTAGTCCGTACGATTGTATAACAGACTGGAACCAAAAAAATAAGTTCAATATTCTTGTTTGAATAATGGCAAATGTGCTATGAATTGTTCCACCAAACTACAGATAGTTAAAAAAATGATAAAAGGGGGAGGGTACAAAATAAAAGTTTCCTATTTTGATTTTTGAGTGTTAAATAAGTCCCTGACAAATTAAACATATGTTTAATTAGTTCATTTTATGCATTTTTATTTATTTCTATTGCTGAAAAAAAAGCCAAAATGTATACAAGAAAACATATACATTAAAAGGTTCACAAAATAAAAAAGGTAATACCAAACGATAAATAAGTCTTAAGAAATGGTTCATATATGTTTCAACGATTTAAGGGTGTCTAGCGAAACATACTGACAGAGCTCCCCCTCTGTTTCAGGGTGATTCAAGTTGAGTGTCCTATTAGAAATATCTGGAGAATCAACGAATAGGATGTTTTGAGAATTTCGCTTTGGCCATAGATGAACATGATATACTCTCATTATAAAATATTTTAAATTGCGCGGTGTTGCCGCTTCTACCTCAAACCGGAGGCATCATCCGTTTTTTAAATGAAATGCCCTATATTTTATTAAATTTTTATATTTTTCTAAAAAATCCAAGTACTTATTGAGTTACTTTTCTCATGCCTAAATTTAACTGTTTTCGAGAAAATGGTGCTAGAACAATGACAATTTTGAACCTTTGAAGCTCGAGAAATCTCAAACGAGTTTACTTGCAACGAAATGGATTTCACTTATCTGTCTTAATATTTAATTGTCTATCTCCTGACACCAATTTCAGGTTTGGCAGGAGACGCCAAAAATGCATTTCGTTAATTTCTGACTTTAAACTCAGAATTTAGTTAAATTCCGACTTTAAACTCAGAATTTAGTTAATTTCTGACTTTAAACTAAGAATTTAGTTAAATTTCGACTTTGAACTCAGAATTTTGTTAAATTCTGACTTTAAACTCGGAATTTAGCTAAATTCTGACTTTAAACTCAGAATTTAGTTAAATTCCGACTTTAAACTCAGAATTTTATTAAATTCTGACTTTAAACTCAGAATTTTGTTAAATTCTGACTTTAAACTCAGAATTTTGTTAAATTCTGACTTTAAACTCAGAATTTTGTTAAATTCTGACTTTAAACTCAGAATTTTGTTAAATTCTGACTTTAAACTCAGAATTTTGTTAAATTCTGACTTTAAACTCAGAATTTTGTTAAATTCCGACTTTAAACTCAGAATTAAAAAATAAAAAAAATTGTGGCCCTTCTACGCTTCCGTAATTCCTTCTGTTTGAAAAGGTACAATATTTTTCGGGGATTACAAGCTTTGTCCAATCTTCTTATGTGAATTTAAGATTGTACGTATGTTGGACCGCCGAAGTAATCGTCCTATTTTGTCTGTAGTCCCAGTTGATCAGAAATCGAAATTGCTTTAAATACTAGTGAGTTAAATATCTATTTGTATGCGTGGGTTTCTATACATAGAATGTTCTAATGTACCATTTTCCTTCCGTTGAATAAATACATCTAGAAAGGGAATCTTTCCATTAGATTCAATTTCTATTGTGAAGTTAATATTATGATGTTGATTAAGGTGGTCCAGAAATATGAGGAGATTATCTTATCTACAGGAGGCCAAACAACAAAAGTACCTTCTACATATCTGAACTAGTATTTTGGTTTTAGTGGAGTGGATGTTAGAGCAATATTCTCAAAGGCTTCCATAAAGGTATTCGTTACTACAGGTGATAGAGGAGCTGCCCCTTAAGTTTGTTCATAAAAAGTTCCTTGAGAAATGAAATAAGTAGATGTAAGACAAGCTTCCACTAGGTCTATTAAGTTCTTATCAAGAATATTATGATTCAGTATGTCTGATATAATGGAAATTGAGTCGTTGACAGGAATATATAAGTGTTCTTATCACGCTCGGGTTCTACTAACAGCTGGTCGCAAATTTCTAGCACTAGTGATTGCGTCACGTGTAGAACATGGGGAGGAAAATGTTTGGTTACAGGTAAAATTAATAATTTATTGAATTTTGATTTTACGTAAAAATAGTAACAAAAATATGTGCCTGTTATAAGTAATTTGTCATTTTTCATGAAACTTTTTGACACCAACCTTATAGTATGCAAAAACCCATACAATTTCAAACACAGAACACTAGAAGACTATAAAAATCATATATTTAATGATAAAAATAAATAATTTCGCTGTTTCAAATTTGTAAACAAACCGCCATATTTTAGGTAACAATGTCACTATTGTGAATTTTGACAAATTCTTTTGTCTATAGTGATTCTACATAGAAACTGACCAAGATATCTTCGGGATTCAATTCGATTGCATTAAGTTTTTCCACGATATGTATAGGGTTGTTTATAAAAGGATCTGTTTTTTTAGTAAAATCAGATTAGTGATGCGTCTCTCTATTCTACTTGTAGTAGGTGTCGCTGTCCAAAAGTTGAGTTATCTTTTCAACGTATTCCGTTCTGTCCATGACTACTGTGATGTTGCTTATCTGCTGGAAGGATTAGAATGTCTGGGTTTTTATTCAAGGTTTTCTTTGCTGCGGAAAGATTCGATTTAGGTGGTTTTAAATTTTTAATGATCTTAGCTGTTTCATATCTTACTTCATCGTCTTGATCCACTGATAATCTTCTGATTGGCCCTTCAATGGAGGATACTATATCTTCTACGGAAATGCTCTCGGTGCTATTGCAAAATGTTGGCCTTTGAAGAGGACGGAATGTTCTGCTTCGCTTAGCGGCTTCGATGACAAGTTGATAACTGGATTTT
The DNA here is from genome assembly GCA_030620095.1 of Kuschelorhynchus macadamiae. Lineage (NCBI taxonomy): Eukaryota > Metazoa > Arthropoda > Insecta > Coleoptera > Curculionidae > Kuschelorhynchus > Kuschelorhynchus macadamiae. Next base: position 1,138,017 of record JAUTXW010005440.1, read on the forward strand.
GCGTAGGTTCCACTGGATATTTTCTATTTAAGATTGCTTCAAACTTCTTTTGTTGCTTGATTGTAACTTCTTAATGCATTTTTTCTGCCTGTACAATGGCAATGTTGTCTAAAAACTAATTTCAGCCCTAATAGCCTTAATGCGTTCCTGACACGCTTATAAATATGCTTAGCAGTTCTAGAAGTAATCTGATATCTTACCTGTAGTGATTTCGGTAATACATCCTCATTTCGACATCTAAGGCAGAATTGGCAGAGTGGCCATGCAATAATTCATTAGGAATTACTTAACGAGTATTAAAAAAATCTATAGTTACCAAAACCTCTCTTCTGTGTACATCTAATTATTAGTTTCTTATTTCCCTTTTAATATTATTGTGTTTTGTCTATCAAAATTATGTAAATTCTACATTTAACTGACTTCATTCCAGTTAATTATAACCATTGGTATTTTAGTAAATTAGATATTAAAAAATATCAAAATTTTTATTTAATTTTGTCATGAAATATTTACTGAAATTGTGAAATTGAATTTTTTCTTAACCTATTAAGCTTAAATTTTAAAAATCCAGTTATTGGAAATTTTGCATAAGACCTGACGTGAACTTCGTCTCCCATTTTTTTGGTCTAATAAAATGGGTTTTTTTCTCAACATCAGGAATACGTACGGAGACAAAGCATGGAACTTATTAAAGTTATGGTCTAGTGGAATAAAGTTAAAAGGCTTCCTTGAAGAACCGACAAATTTTCCTTTTACAATGTAGAAGTAAAGGTATTTTCCCAAAACATATTGCGAACAACATCAAATGTCTATATGCGCTGCAAGTGGATAATCATCCTTTTGTGAAACAAGTTGATAATATTGCTTTAAAATTCAAAAAATCAGTCCTTAATACTGAAATCGATATAACAATTTGGAAACTTAAATGACTAACGGCAAATATTGAAGAGATAAAGAACGAATTAAGAGCCCTAATACCAGATGAAATTTTCATCAATACTCTAAACACCAACAATTTGAAGTATAGCTGGTTTTTCAAAAAAATAAAAATGACTAACCTAATCATTTTAAAGAAAATTTCCAATCTTCAGGAAAGTTGTACAGACTTTATAGTAAATCCTAACGAAAAATGCATCTTCAATTACACACAAATGAGTTTACCTGATGAAGTAAAAAGAATCCTTTCCCTTGGTCCAAAATTTGGTCTACCATTAAGCCAAAAAGGAAATTCATACCAGCAATCATCAAGGACTTAGAATATTGTATTTCCAACCAGCCAATGAACGACGAGGAAAAAAACAGTATTAGGGGAAAAACCACCAATATAATAACCAATTTCTATAATAATTATCAAACTTCCAAGTCGTATAATACATTGCTTAAAGATACACGAACAACAGAACGCTTTTTAAAAGACCATCCGGAGATAATGGTTGAAGATCTGACAAGGGAAACTCGACAGTAATAATGGAAAAAAGTTCGTACGACAAAAAGATGGTAGAAATGTTGGGTGACAACAAAACTTACACTCTCATAAGAAAGGACCCGACTAAAAAATTCCAAGACAAAGCCAACACTTTAGTGACCTTGCTTAGAGAAAACCAATTATAGACGAAAAGGATGAGAAGAAAATGAAAATTCACAATTCCATTGCCCCAAAAATCTACGGACTAAGAAAAACACATATAGGACAATTTCAGTTTGCGACCCATTGTTAGTTGCGTCAACACCCCATGTTACAAGTTGGCTTCCTTTTTGCATGAAAAACTACAGCCGGTAACCACAACGTATCCTTTTAATGTAAAAAACTCATTTGAGTGTGTTGAACTCTTAAAGACAATAACTATACCACCTAATCATAAAATTGTATCACTCGATGTAGTTTCATTGTTTACCAATATTCCCAAACAGCTTGTGTTGGATGTTATTGGTGGGCAATGGGGATTCATATCTGCCTATGTTGACATACCCAAACAACTGTTTTTAGAAATGATTGCTTTTTGCTTTGATTCTAGTTTTTTTACTTTTAAAAATGACATATATTTACAACTAGACGGAGGCGCGATGGGTAATCCGTTAAGTCCTATCTTAGCTAACATTCTAATGAACGACCTAGTGGCTACAGTGTTGAGCAAACTACCTTTTAGAGTTCCTTTCTTTTTCTTATATGTGGACGATTCCATCACTGCAGTTCCTGACAATGAGTATGACGTAATTCTAAACTACTTTAATGGATATCACTCTAATATTCAGTTCACAATTGAAGTTGAAAAAAACAAAAAACTTGGCTTTCTGGACGTTGAGGTGATTAGAAATGACGACGGAACTTTAAAAACCAATTGGTTTCGAAAACCCACCAGCTCCGGTAGAGTGTTGAATTTCTACTCAAACAATCCTATTTCTCAGAAAATTGGTACCATCACAGGAATGCTACATAGAGCTATAACCCTTAGTCACCCGTCTTTCCACGATGACAACATACAAATTATTAAGAATATTTTAAAATTAAATAACTATCCGTCTAATTTTTCAAACATTTGCATTAATAAGTTCAAAAAAATCCCAACTGAATCAATCAATCAAAAATCTGACAAGAAGTTTTTTAAGTTTCCCTTTATTAATGGTTTGTCACAAAAAATTGAAAGTTGTTTCAATAAGACTAACGTAAAACTAGCTTTTTACAACTACAAAACAACTAATTTCCTTTATACCAAAATCAAAGATCGAACAGCTTTTAATAAACAGTCCAATGTCATTTACAACATCCCTTGTTCTTGTGGAAAACAGTATATAGGACAAACTAAACAATATTTGGGCGACAGAATAAACCAACACAAAAATGACTGCAAAAACCATAATCAAACAAAAAAAAGATAAAACTGCGTTAGCGTCTCATCGTTTTAACACTGGTCACATTTTTCAATTCGACAATACAACCATTTTGGATAGGGAGGCTAATTGGTACAAACGGAATATAGGCGAAATGATTTACATTTATTTAAATGATACAATAAATCTAAGATCGGACACACAAAATTTAAGTGTTATATATAGTAATGTGTTAGACAAATATAAAGCAACCAAAAACATGTAAAACAAAAAGTATTTTATGTCTAGATATAATGGGAAAATCTTTTATTCCTACCACATGATTTTTAATCTCATTTTTATTGAATTTTAATTGAAAAATATTTACAATGTATATCAATACTTATTATTTTGTTCGGTATTGTTTATTTTTTTATATTATTTTATATGTATTAGTCATTGTTTGTATCATGTTATAATCTCTGTGTAACCAACCCCAAAGCATCAATTTACCCGTACATTGTCATAAGAGTCAAGGCTCTTAAATTTGAATGGGATCGTAAAAAAAAGTATAACATCTATTTATTTTGCAAATATTTTGAAATTACCATCTGCTCAGTTCCTCGACAGCACGCAGTGTGCGAGTATTTACAACAGTTTATGTCTCATTCAAGTACGTAAAAACAAAGTTTATTTATTATTGTACAATGAAGGTAAAAATATGGGTGCATGGATGCTAAAAGGTTTCAGGTAGGAGTATTATTTGTTTTCTATAATTTTGATTTTTAAATGTGCTTTGTGTCTTTTAGTGCTTGATAAAGTAGAAATACATCTACGAAACGTTGCACAGAATATAATTGTGTCTTTTAAACCCCTCCCGAACCCACGAACCTCTTGAAGTTAATTTTGCATAAGATCAGCTATCAACCGATCATAAATTGAACTGCATTGTTTCTAAGACCGAATGGACATCATATTTGTAATTAAATTTTCATCAAATTGGTTAAAGATCAGCTGCTTAAAGACTAACTTATATTAACCGCCGAACATAGTTGAGTTACATTATTTGTACGATCCGAAAGGACTTCAATTTTGCGATTAACTTTCATCAAACTGGTTATAGATCAGCTGATTAGAAAAAAACAAATATTTAGCTACCAACTAACTGATTAACTATTCTACTGTTTTTTTACTTGCTCTGCTCTCTTGAATCATTTGATTATGTTGCATACCTCATTTTCTTTATTATTACTTTGTTGAAATGTTTAGATATAAATTATTTATCTATAATATTTTTGAATAATAGTAAATATTAACATTCTGTCTGATTTTTAAATTTTAAATGCAAAGTTTTTTTTTTAAACATCTTGTTATAAGAGAAATTTAATTATTTTCATTTCTTTATCATATATTGTAAATCTGGTTATTGCACACTTATATAACGTAATGTATGATTCATGTGAGAAAAAAAATAACAAAAACACCTATAAGAGTAATTGTAGTTCGAGGGATAAATAAATTGGTAATTATGAAAAATGTTGTTTTCATTTGTGGTATTTTGATATTTTTATAGCATATTTGCCTAAAGATGATTATTATTTTTTTAGGATTGTGTATTTTAATACCTAAATTTGTCTATTGTTTTACCTTATATAATTTAGCTTTCTCTTTCTCTCTTCGAGCTCCTATAGCTCTGGCGCCCATTGCCAAATTATAAAATATCGTTAAAAATTTTTGCAAATTTCAGTTAGCAGAAGTATTATTAACATTAAAACCTATCCAAATGCTCGAACTCACAAATATATATTGGTTATTTTTGGTGAAAAAATCCATTGTACAGGGTGTCCCATTTTCGTAGGTTTTACGGGGTTTCCAGCTTATGAGTAGAGATAGAGAGATGCGGTTTTCGCGACACCGTGCTACTTTTCGATGAAACTAAAGAGGCCGCAAACAGATTTGCCCTAACCATTTTAGTTTCCGTGCTACAGGGTGATTTTGAAAATTTGTCATTTTCGGACACCCCCTGTAACTCAGCTATCGTAAAATATATTTAAAATGTTTCAACTGGTATTTATAGATTTTTTCACGTAGAATTCAGTGGCGTACTCAGATTTTTGCTGAGAGTCATAGTTTTTGACATATTGGCATAACCTACTATTTTTTAAATGGGAGACCCTATATATTATTTTTTCATCTTATTCTTCGTGTCGAGAGCTTTTCAAAAATATACCATAAGTCATATTTATTTTCATAAATAACATGAAAAAATGCATTTTTCTTTAAACGGATTTATGGCATAGCAGATCAATCGAAATAAGAGAAGGTGGCTGTGGTAGCCATGGCAACGCCAACAAAAATATGATCAGGCAGCCATTACTGCTGTCATTTTTGGCATTATTGCGTTTAAATTTTTCTTGACGTCTGTTATAATTATTGTTTTTAATATGGCTCAGAATCAAAAATTTGAATATTTTGAGAAATATGATATGAACGCGTGTTTTATATTGTCTAATGAAGATGCAGATCAGGCGGCAGAGCTTTATCTGAACAGGTTAGTTCTTTTTTATCTTCCTGCATTTTGACTTTATTGGTTCGCTTTATTTTATCTTAGATATCCCGAGAGAAGACAACCAGAAAAAAGAATTTTTCAAAAAATTAAAAATAATCTTTGCCAATATGGATCTTTTAACAAGTCTCGATCGCGAACTTACAATAAAGACAACGAAGAATCTGAGGTCAACGTTTTAGGTCTCGTTCAGACAGCTCCTGAAACATCTTGCAGGAAAATAGACGAAGAGGCGGGTGTACCGAAAACCAAAGTGCAGAAAATTTTGAAAAAGCACAAATTCAAACCCTATAAATACAAACTTGTGCATCATCTGCATCCTGGTGATGCAGAGCGCAGATTGGAGTTCTGCAATTGGTTTATAAATATGAAGGCAGAAGATATCGATTTTGAAAAAAAGATTATTTGGTCAGACGAGGCACATTTTACTAGTTCAGGGATTTTAAATAGACACAACACGCGATTTTGGAGTCAAGAAAACAACCATGTTATTTTTCCTAGGGAGCGTCAGGGCAGATTTGGATTCAATTTCTCCTGTTTTATTTTCAACCGAAAAATAGTTTACCAAATATATGAAGGAAATCAGAATTCGATTGGTTACGTGCGAATCCTAGAAGACGCATTAGGAATTTTGGATGATGTTCCCTTGGCTCAACTAAATAGGATTTATTTCCAGCAAGACGGAGCTCCAGCCCACAATGCCAAAATAAGTCAAAACTGGCTTAACGACCATTTTCCTGGAAGATGGATAGGAACACACGGACCTGTTCGATGGCCACCACGATCCCCTGACCTCTCAGTTTTAGATTTCTTTTTGTGGGGTTATTTAGAAAACAAGGTTTATGTAAGGCGATACGAAAACTTAGAACAACTAAGAATGGCCACCGAAAACGCTTTTGCAGAGTTACAAAGACAGTCATTTACAATAGAAAATGCATTAAAAAGAATTTTTAAAGTTTGTCACACTTGTAGGACACATAATGGTCTACAATTTGAACAATATTTGTAGTTTTAATGAAATTATAATTATTACCTTTTACCTACTTCCTAATTTTTTCTGATGCTGTTACTTTGTTATTTTGTTAATAAATATTTGTTAACTTTTTCCATGGCTCCACAGCCACCTTCTCTTATTTCGATTGATCTGCTATGCCATAAATCCGTTTAAAGAAAAATGCATTTTTTCATGTTATTTATGAAAATAAATATGACTTATGGTATGTTTTTGAAAAGCTCTCGACACGAAGAATAAGATGAAAAAATAATATATAGGGTGTCCCATTTAAAAAATAGTAGGTTATGCCAATATGTCAAAAACCATGACTCTCAGCAAAAATCTGAGTACGCCACTGAATTCTACGTGAAAAAATCTATAAATACCAGTTGAAACATTTTAAATATATTTTACGATAGCTGAGTTACAGGGGGTGTCCGAAAATGACAAATTTTCAAAATCACCCTGTAGCACGGAAACTAAAATGGTTAGGGCAAATCTGTTTGCGGCCTCTTTAGTTTCATCGAAAAGTAGCACGGTGTCGCGAAAACCGCATCTCTCTATCTCTACTCATAAGCTGGAAACCCCGTAAAACCTACGAAAATGGGACACCCTGTACACTAGGTATAAAATATTTTACTTCATTCTAATTGTATCATCTGAAGAAGCCACAGTGAACATGTCATGAAAGGTATTTTCTTTGTAATATACTCGATTGTTTTTACTTAGTACCATAAACCTAAGTTATGGATTTCTACCAAGTATAGGCCGAATCGATCGAATTCTTCTTGGTTCCCCTCCCCCCCATAGAGGAGGTTAGCTAACATAGAACGGAAGCTTTCACGGCTCTGGTCAATTAAAAAATCATAATTCCTGGGATTAGAGCGTGTCAAATTGGAATTACTATCCGACGTTTCGCCTTCGATTGCACGAGGCATTTTCAGGGATCTTTACTCCACAAGATTTGAACACTGGATGGGCTCGGAGAGATTCAGACGGTCTTTAATACCCTCTCTTGTTCTCGCCGAATCGGGACACTGTGTTAAGATCGATTTCCACTTGTATGTAGACTGTAACTCGTATCCCTATTAAAGTATTTTGTACGATTAAAAATTTCAATAGATTCTCTAATTTTTCGTTTATAAAATCCTAGAAATGATGCTAAAATTCCCTGAACCTATGAAGCGACGGAAATTATTAGGTATTATTTAACATCAGATGTAAATCTGATAAAGTGGTTCACTAAAATGTACAAAATGGACATATTTTTACGCTCTGAATTTAAACAATTAAAGCTTTTTTTTTTATAAAAAATAGAACCAGCTTTTTTTGAAGGTTCTATTTTCTTAAACAAATTTTTGGAATTAAGCAATTCGTGTCCACGGTTAGTCTGACTTCATGACTAAATTTTCTTCAGGAGCCGCCTTGCTAGCAGATGCTCCGTTGGCTTATTTATTAAACTACAAGAATAATGTTGTTTGCCATGAAGTAACTGAGACTAATTTTTTATCCGCTCTAGAGTAATATATTTTCTTAAGACGAACAAAGATGTTTTAAGTAGGGGCGGCAATTTGTCTATGCTATGAATATAAATTGGGTTAATTTATTCGAAAGGCAAGTTTTAATTATGTTTATATAGTCTTTGAAGACAATTTCTTTCGCCTGTATAATTGGAACTTGTAAATGTCCTAATTAAGTTGCATCTTGCTTGGCTATTTGTTCTTAGATTAACTGAAAACTAGAAGGCATTTATTATTTGTATGTTATTTTATATCATACGCCACCTAATTGATACTACTACTACTGCTATCTTTCTAGGAAGCTTGAAAAACTACCAAATGCTTCTTGAAAAAAAATTACTACTTCAAATCAAAAATGAATTTTTGATTTGCTCAGTGGGTAGGTTTTAAACATTGAGGTTTCAATTTAAAATAATTAGCAAAAGGCTGCATAGAATTGACAACGAAACAAAAATATTATTTAAATGTTTTACCAAATACTAACCCATTTACACCTAGTTCTTTTAAAAGGCGGGTAAGTGCCTCCAACTTTGTAGTCCTTTACAGAAGTTTTAGCTATTCTATCGTAGATGGCACTATGTGTTTTAAAATATTAAATCTCTACCATTGATTTCAAGATACGTCACACTTCAGTTTAGAAGTTGTTTTAGCGCCAGGAAGCAGGTGAGCAATATTTTGTTTCGTGCAAAAATGAGTGACTACCATCACTGGAGGTCAGTTTTATGAGACAGTGTAATATTTTAACTGTTTTTTTTTTTTAGGAATGCATGTTAGTTAGAAATGTTAAAAGTAACTTTCTTATGCAAAATGCAGCGCCAATTATTGTCCGGTTTTAGGTTATGAGTTACCAAGCAATTCTGAGATTTTAAAAGGACGCAGGTTTATAATACACCATAGGCTTATTTTTTTAATTCTCTGTTACAAGCAAGTAAGTAGACTCTTTTCAAAAAGAGATTTTAGTAAATTATTTTGAACATAATATGTATATTATATTACACATACTACAAAAATACAAAAGATATAATATATAAGGCTGTGTTGGTAGGTTTTTCGTCTACTAATTTGTATTTACAAAATGAAACAATAAGAGCTTTCCAGGACAAATATATATTATCGTATATAACAAAACCAACGTTTCGGAGCCAATTTGTGCCATCATCAGGGCGTATATTAGGGTTGTATATTACTTCGCTTAGGAATGTGTAAATGTAAAAATTAAGTACGGAAATCTTTATTGGCATTTCCATAATTGCTTATTTTCAGATATTGGAAAAAGTCTCTTACGGTAAAGGAGCTCCTTGTAGAAGTGGAGAACTTGGAGAATCCTCTATGATAGTAGGTATAATATTTTAAATATTTGTGAAATGACATTTGTTTTTTTTTAATTGTTTTCTTTTTCTTTAATTCTTTATATTACTGACTCACATTTTGTTATTATATAGATGTATGGTTTTTATTTTATTTATTGATTGTATATTTTTTGAGCCTTTCAATGTAGCATTCATTTTTTTTAATAAAGTGTAAATTATTCCATAACGTTTTATCGAACATTTTAATTTTTAAGGTTGCTTTTTCAATGAGACATGTTTCTCTGATAATAATAAAGTTTATTTTGTTTGTTTTTGTTTATTTATTTACATTTTTCTGCCTTAGTTTGTCACGCTTTTAACTTCACTTCCCAGTATTAACATAGTTGTCACCGGAGGGTAATTTCGGGAGAATTAGGAGGCTTCTTTACTCCTCTCGTAAAAGGAAAGTTCCTATGAACTTACCAACACATGCGAACGGCAGCCATCTTTTCGGAGAGTTGTAGGTTGCAGATTCTCGGGTACACCTTTAGAAATTAAAAGGGGCGCCACCCAATTGACTGTGGCTCAAGAAAAATGAATACATCAAGCAAGTTCGATGTAAAAATATAAAATATATCAACTCCAAAACCATAGTAGAACTCTTGGTTTATGTACCCCAAAAATTACATCATAAACTTGTAACTATATCCCAAAACCATATCTTGAATTCTTAACTTGAAACCCTACAAACGATTGTTTGTCTTAAAATAAAATCGACACGGAATGTGCAAAAAGAAGTTATTTACAACAAAACTATTCCAAGACATTGCCTTACCTCAAGTTATCTAGAGGGCTTCTTCGGCGTCAACGGTCACCAACAATGGGAATTTCCAGACATCTAGAAAGGCTTCTCGAGGACCGACAGCCAAAAACAAAATTCAGGACGCCATTCTGTTTATAAAAGATAATTGCGATTTAGCTCACAGCAGGAAACTAATTTGAAAATCGACTTACCACGTGGTTGATCAAATGTGGAACCAAACAAAACGGGACCAAAATTTAGGGCCAGACGATGTCCATATAGGACATACTCTCAGTACTTTAAAAAGATCGGTCCACTAAGGCACTTTTATAAACATGTTGCACCTCTAAGGAGAGCCGATCCAAAGGGGCGAGAAAATCAACTCCAGAAAATTCGAAGAAGTTTGACATTCCCCTCCATCATTCTTCCTCACTTCAGACTTATGCCAATCTAATGCCATAAAATAAAATAATAATTACAGTGGATTCCACTGCCGGCACCACTAGTAGAAGGGAGTAGGAACCCGATAACATTCGGCGTCCCCGAATAGAGCTGGCGAACTGCCCCTGGCCAGAACCAAAATCGCAACTGAAATATAAAAACCAGACACTGTCAAAGCTGGCTGGATGCCAAAAAATAAGAAACCCATGAAACCATAGTGACAGAAGAGAAAGGTAGGCAAATTTCGAATATTTGTAAACAAAACAAAAACAAATTTCTTTTGTCTTAATTTAGAGAAGTTGAAAATACTTTACAAAATGTAATCCAATGAATTATGAATAAAACATATTGAGGTATGTAAAATGTAATTTACATAAAAGTCTTGATATTTTAAAGGTTATATTTAACTGCAGAGTTATAATGCTCAATTTTGTTTCAGATTACTAATTTGCTTAAAATAATGTAAAACCATTAGCAAAATGTTCATTAAACATTCCATACAAAGCAAACATAAAGAACAGCAGCTTGCATAAATGAAAACAAAATGCTATGTAAACTGAAACTTTCTAATAGTTCAAGTGTTCTCAAAGTGTTAAATTGATATTTACAGGAAAGAAGAGAGTAAACATGTTTATCATAATTCATGTAAGTGAAATAGACTGAAAGACGAAGCCAAAAAAACAGAATATTTTATTGTAAATGAAAAAATTGTTATTTTCATTAATAAAGAAAGCCAGTATCTTAGTAACTAAAACTGATTATATATTCAAAATATGTCACTTTCAATAGTAACACCCATTTAGTATAAATTCTATTAACTTTCTTTTATGAAGTGTATGATATGTACATTTGGAAAAATCCAACTCGTAGAGTTATTCGACAGGATGGTGACGGAACACTGTGTGAAAATCAGTAACTATACAGGGTGTCCCAATAGTGCGTTCTCGGTTGATATCTTGATAACGGATAGCGATATAAAAAACTTCAAATGCAGAAGTTGTAGAACAATACGGGCTACATAACCTAAAATTATTTTTATTTATACAGGGTGTCTTAAAAATCTGTAGCGAAGCAAAGTTGTGTTTTTTACGGGACACCCTGTATATTTTTGCCTATTTAGATTCTGCTCGTGATTTTACACATTTTTTGTATAACATGTCCTATGTCTAAATCTGATAGTTTTTCTAATATCCGCCATTTTGTAAAAAATTATGAATTGCAGTGCTTTTTTTCAAACGACGCACGTGGGCCGTTGGCTTTTTGATATAGGATTATGATTTTTGGCAGGAACATTAACAAAAGTATGGGTTGACTTTCAACGTGAACAAAATTTGTCGGCGTTGTAGAGGGGGTCCTAGATAAGTAGGAGAAATTAAAAAAATTAAAAACATCATATCTTCATTTTTTTAAATGGAATGTGTAATATTTTTATATTTGAGACTATTCGTGACCCAAAACCCTATCTTTCGTTATAAATATGTCCTATACCTATTTGTCATAGTTTCCGAGATTTTAACATTTCAGTATTTGTTATTTGGTTTTTAATGGCAATCGCCTTAGAATTTGCTTTATTATCGAATTTATAGAATTTTCCGAGGAATCCAAAAATGTAATAATATACAGGGTGTTCCATTTAAAATAACAAAGTTGATATCCGAGGGACACTTTTGTATTTCAACTTTTTCTCTGTTATTAAAAATAAAGGATTTAAGGAGGGTGGCAAATCTCGGTGAATCACCCTGTACATTAATACACAGTAAAAAATGCAAAATTAAAAATTCAGTCTAGTATTTTTCTTTATGTAAAAAGACAAATAAATATTTTAATCAAAGAGACACAACAGAAAAAGAAGTCCTACAATCACTTGATTAAATGTTCAATATGACCACCATTTCTTTCAACACACACTTGTAGACGATTCACAAAGGAATTGTTAACTCTATTCAGCATCGGGGCATTGATATTTTTACATGCATTTCTAATTCTCGTTTTCATATTCTCTATGGAAGTGGGTGGCGTTTGGTAAACTTGCTCTTTAATAATACCCCACAAGAAAAAATCTAGTTTTGTGAGGTCCGGAGACCTTGCCGGCCATGATACTGGACCTCCCCTACCAATCCATTTATTTTCATAATTCGCGTCTAAAAATTGCCCCACCTGCCTGCTAAAATGTGCCGGAGCGCCATCTAGTTGGAACCTTATCCGCCTCACTAGATGCAAAGGTAATTCGTCAATCCACTCCTGCAAACTGTTTTGCAGTAAATTTAGGAAAGTGTCTCCATTAACTCTATTTTCGAAAAAATAAGGTCCAATGATACGGTTACCGATTATACCAGCCCATATATTAAGAGACCATCTATGCTGGTGATCCAAGGGGATAATGAATCTGGGGTTTTCAGAACTATAATAGTGGAAATTATCGCGGTTGACGTATCCATTTTTATGAAATGTCGCTTTGTCAGTAAATAAAATGTTATTAAAAAAATCATGTTCTTCTCTATTTTTTGCTAATGCCCAAGGACTAAATTCAAGTCTTTGATTGAAATCGTCTTGATCCAGCTCTTGTACCAGTTGAATATGGTATGGGTGAAATTTATGTTTTCTAATTATTCTATTTGCCGTAGATTTAGTAACACCTTTCTCCTTTTCTAACTGCCTACATGAAATATGAGGATTTTCAATTAAAGTTTGCATTACAAGATATTCAGTTTCTTCATTTGAGGCTCTTTTCTGCCTTTCCAATTTTTGTTCGCAATCGACACATCCAGTTCTTTCAAATCGTTCTTTGAGTCTGACAAATGATACCTCATAAGGATGACGTTCGGCATTGTTAAACCGTTGCGCATAAACTCTACTTGTTAAAAAACAATTTTGATCACTTGCGCCCAAAACATAAATCATGTTAATCAATTCTTTAGAAAAATTCATTTTGAATCAATTTGAACACCGTTACTACACAAATACAAGAGTTTGACATTTCGCCATGACAACATTTTCCCCGTTTTCATTTGTTTTTACTTTAGGATTGTCTAAGGCATCTTCGTACATTAAGTTCTAACTAAATGTTGACACTACCTACGATTTATAATAGCCAAAATAGTAAATATTTAAGAATAGTTGGTAAAATATCTGTTCTAAGTCTTTAGGTCGCGATTCTTAGCACAATATTATGAGCTGAATTTTTAATTTTGAGTCACTTGTAGTGTATTATAATTAGAAAATTCGATAATAAAGCAAATTCTGTATAACCAGCCAAATTTTGTAATTGCTTTAGTGTTACTATAAACTAAATAATTATACATAAATTTGAAAATGTTATAAAGTATCGTAATCCTGAAAAACAGAATGGTAACATTTGGGTAAAAATGTAATATTGCAGAAAAAAATGGCGGATTTCATAATGTAAAAAAAAATATTTTTAAGAAACTACTTATCGAATGAATTTTAAAATTTGAGCAAAAATAAAGTGTGATATAGGAATAAACTGGTAAAATTTTTGTGAGTTTAAATATTTGGTAAAATTCCATTTCTTGGAATAAAACTCTCTTTTTATGCAGGAAAATAAACATGGACTTAATTTATATTTTGTAGACTTCGTAAATTATGTTTCGAAAATAAATACTAATAATAATAAATATAGTTATTTTCCTAATAAGTGCGCAAAGTGATACTTTCCCGCACGGAAAAGCAGTTAGACGAACGACGCCAAGCGGAGTTTGTATTTTGGTTGACATAGCAAAAAGACTAAAATTGCGAAAATTGCAAGGTGGCAAAGAGAACTTTGGAGGTATTTTACCATATACTTTGACAAAATGCTGGTTAATGTTTTTTAGGACTGTATATTAAAGACTTATTGTACAAACAAAACTAATTACTAAAATTTGGAACATTGCGTAAAAGTCCTTGAAGATGGGAAAAACGATCGTCACACCCCCACGTCTAGAGTGCGAGTCTCTCGCTTCTCCTCGCGTTTGCGGCTTCCTTGCAGTCGCTAGTCCGAAGAGTGCCGATCAATCACACGCGCTCTCTGATCGAATCTTCCAGAAGCAAGGTATGCGAGGTACAGTAGTCCGTGCTGTCGAACTAGCAGAGCAAAATACTTGTTGGGTCCAAACATATCTCGCCCCTCTTGAAAGATTCCAGCTTTCAACACCACAACCATTCTAGTAACTGCTAGACTTGGTCAGGTAAAGGTAGGATGCAAATTTTTGCTGTTGGTCGTCTGATAATACCAGTTTTAGTTTTAACATTGACGACTCTTACAATATCATCCTTGCCACGAAAAACTTCTGTTATTCTGCCTATGGGCCAGTGCATTGGCATCGTGTTGTCTTCTTTTACTATGACCATGACACCTACATTCACAACACAGTTGCTGTCTTTTGTCTTCCATTTTGATCTTTGTTGAAGACTAGTTAAATATTCGTTTTTCCAACGCCGCCAAAACTGTTGGTAGATTTTTTGAATCCTTTGGTACTGGCTCAGTCGATTCAGGGGCATTTCTACGTAATCATGATCGGGAAAAGTCTTTAAAGAATCTCCAATGAGAAAGTGTGCAGGAGTAAGCACTTGAAGATCATTAACGTCCGATGATAACGGAGTCATAGGTCGCGAATTAAGGATAGCCTCTATCTCGACCGCCAACGTATAAAAAAGTTCGAAAGTCAAATGAGCATCCGCTGCAACCCTTTTAAAATGATATTTAGCTGACTTTACCGCGCTCTCCCATATGCCGCCAAAGTGTGGTGCTCTGGGCGGAATTAAATCCCAAGAGATATAATTTTCTCTTAAAAAATGTAAAATATTTTCATCTTTGTGTATTTTTTGCAAAAATTGAAAAGTTTCCCGTAATTCGCGACGCGCGCCAATAAAATTACTTCCATTGTCCGATAGCAAGGATTGACAAATTCCCCATCGCGCAATAAATCTTTTTAAAGCCGCTATAAATGTCTCACTACTAAGATCAGTACAAATTTCTAAATGAACTGCTCTGGTAACTAAACAAATAAAGACGCAAAGATAGGATTTTATCATTTGCCTGTTTCGATTTTTGCTATCTTTTATGAGAAATGGCCCTGCCAGATCCACGCCACTCTTAAGGAACGCACGGGCAGGCTTAACTCTAGACTCGGGCAAATCTGCCATTTGATTCACCACGTTCGGTACGGGATTTGCTTTAAAACAGATTACACAACTTCTTATAAAAGATTTTATTGCATTTTTTCCGTTAATTATCCAAAATCGTTGTCTAATGGCGGCTAAAGTGGCTTGTGTGCCCGCGTGAAGATGTCGTTTATGCTCGTATTCGATAATTAAATTTGAAAATGGATGTTTACTGTTTATAAGTAAAGGATGTTTGTGATCAGGTCCAAGGTCAGAATTTTTTATTCGTCCCCCTACACGTAACAATCCAGATTCATCCAGATAAGGATTTAAACTCAGAATTTTGCTGTCATTACTTAGTTTTTTATCCTTTTGTAAATTTTGAATATCCTTTGTAAACATTTGAGCATGTGCGATTAAAGTTAATTTTAATAAAGCCTCTTTGTATTCACGAATTGTTAAAGATCCAAAAACCATTTTCTCCATTTGATTTTTTATTTTACATGACAAATTGTGAATAAAACGTAATATGTAGGCAAAAACAGGCTGTAATTTAGCAAAAGATGAATATTTAGTAAACAGATCAAAACCTTGAAAGTTTATTGAATAAAGTGATAAAGTCTCGTCCTTTCTTTTTTCAGGTAGGTTAAAGATCTCATTTTCGCTTGATTCTAAAGGTTCGGGCCAATGATCAGGCGCTAAAACTAACCACGAAGGTCCCGCCCACCAAAGTTTACTCTCTAAAAGTGAACTAGGCGTCGCCCCTCTTGAAATAATGTCCGCGGGATTATGATGCGATCTAATGTGACGCCACTGTTTTACTTTAGTCAACTGTTGAACCTCAGCAACACGATTTGCCACAAAACATTTTAAATTCGAAGGTTCAGAATTTAACCATCCTAATACAATAGTTGAGTCGGTCCAGTAAAATATGTCAGATTCCGAGAAATTTATTTCTAATGCCTTGACAACTTTGTCAACTAATCGACTTAAAATGACAGCTCCCATTAACTCGAGCCTCGGCAAAGTTTGTGTCTTTAAAGGTGCAACTCTGGCCTTTCCGCATAGCAATGAAACAGTACAGTTTTTCAATAAATCAACTGACCGAAGCATAACGCATGCGCCGTACGACTTTTCACGACTATCACAAAAGCCATGAATTTGTACATGTATAGTGTTTTTAAGAATAGCTTGTCTGGGTATTTTAATATTTACTAGACATTTTAAATCTTCACAAAAAGAAATAAAAGACGTTTGAATATCAGGGGGGACAGAATCATCCCAAGACAGCGATAATTTCCATAAATCTTGTAAGATTAACTTAGCCTGAATAAGAACTGGCCCAGCTAGCCCCAACGGATCAAACAATCTGCTGATAATGCTTAAAATAGTTCTTTTTGTGACCTTTGTTATTGATGGAGTTTCAAATTCTACCGAAAAACCAAACAAATCTAATTTTGTATCCCACAAAATTCCCAGTGTCTTTAATTCTTTGTCATCGTTAATAACGTATTGAAAAATATCATTTTCTTGTGTACTTTGCAAAATACTTTGTTCATTCGATGCCCATTTTCTTAAAATAAAATGTCCCTTCTCCAAAAGTTCAGAAACTTCCCTACGTAGCTGTATACAACCGTCTATCACTGCCTGATAAAAAATCATCACAATAGAAATCTCGTTTTATTGACCTTGAGGCTACCGGAAAAGTTTCCTCACTTTCAATTCCTACTTGAAATAAGCATCTTATAGCTAAAAATGAAGAACAAGCTTGACCATAGGTAACGGTGTTAAGTCGGTAAATGCCTAAATTCTCGGAGGGATCAAAGCGCCAAATAATCCGCTGAAGATCACGCTGATCCTCCTCCACCGCCACGCATCTAAACATTTTAGCAATATCTGCAGAAATTACGTAATTATGTTTTCTAAATCGCGCAAGTATAGAAAATAGATCGTCTTGTATTACGGGCCCTGTTTTTAGAACATCGTTTAATGACAGCCCAGAGCTACTTTTCGCACTTGCGTCGAAAACCGTACGTAACTTGGTAGTTAAACTTGATTGTTTTAACACCCCGTGGTGCGGCAAATAATAACATGTATTTTTTGCATTTATTTCTGAGACTGGGATTAAGGTCATGTGGCCCATGTCGATGTATTCAGACATAAATTCAGAATAAAGGATTTTTAACTCCTTTTTTAACTTAGAATTAGAATCCTTTTTTAACTTACGCTCTAGAGTGTAAAATCTTTTTAATGACATATCGTAAGAATCACCAAGACACTCAAAATGGTTGCGAACAGGCAGCCTAACAACAAACTGACCATTGCTATCGCGCCTGGTAGTATTAATAAAATTTTCTTCTACTTCTCGCTCCTCTTTGGAATACATTTTAGTTGTCGTCTGACACTCTTCTATATTCCAAAAACGTTCTAACTGACCCTGTATATCAGAATTATTGATACGAGAAGTCAAATTACAAAAGGAATTTTCACAAGTATCGAAATTTGAATTTAATGACCCTGACAAAATGTAGCCCAATTTTGTTTCATACAAGATTGGCTTGTCTCTACCTAAATAAATTTTTGCTTTACCTAAAAGCTCGTAAAAAATGTCGGCACCCAATAAAATATCAATGTCTGCCGATATATGACATTGAGGGTCTGCCAAAATTACATTATCTGATAATTTTAAATCGCTAATATTAAAAGAAGTGCATAGTATTTTCCCTCTTATTTTATCAACAACCAAAAAATCTAATGTCGAATGAAAATTGTTTTGAGTAGATTTAATTGATGTTTTTGCTTGCCCCCGTATATTAATGGCACAACCGCTTACACCCGATACCGAGGTCTGAGGTCTTTCTAGATTGAGACCTAATTTTCTAGCCAACTCAGTTGTAAGAAAACTGCTCATGCTTCCCGAGTCTAAAACACATCTAGCCGCTTCTGCCCGACCTCCCCTTAAGCAGCCAATAACAATTACAGCCGTCGAAAGCAACGTTTGACGCGGTACGAGTAGCGCCGGCGACCTTTGATGTTGAACTATTTCTCTCTCGCTCGTGTAGCCTGAAAAAGAATCATTTGAATTCTGGGAACATATCACTGCGCTCGTTGTTTCCCTATCTTGAGAAATTTGGCTGATATGGCTGGATTGAACTGGTTTGGCTGTCGAGTCGTAATGTAAAAGAGTGTTGTGTTTTTTATGACACAGTTTGCAATTCGCGGAAGGGCAATTATTTTCATCTAAATGTTCCGACTTAAAACAATTTATACAAAGTTTTAATTTTCGAATTTCTAGTTCGCGTTTTCTGGGTGACAATTTTAGAAAGTCGCTGCAACTATAAATGTAATGACCTTTTTTACAAAAATAGCAGGCAAATTTTCTATTTGAATTTGACGTTAAATGGGATAACCTTTTATCATGTTTTTCTATTTTTCGGTAATGAACTGGATTATTATTTGTCTGTTTCGAATGATCAAAATTATCTAGGGTTTCTAAAAGTTGACACTTGTTAGAAAGAAATGAAATAAACTGATTATAAGAGGGGAATTGTTGTGATGATTGAACAGTGTTAGAGACATGTTGTTCCCACTCCTTTTTAGTCTGAAAATCTAATTTTGTAGAAACTAAATAAATAATTATCGTATCCCAACTGTCAGTCGGTTGTTTAAGGTTTTTTAGCGAACGAATACGACGTTTTAGTTCGTCTAAAAGTTTTCTTAAACTAGTTTTATTTACATCTTTACTTACTGATACTAATGGCATATCAAATAATAATTTTAAATGGTGATTAACCGTAATGCGATTATTTTGAAATCTGTTACAAAGCAAATCCCATGCGATTATATAATTATCATTGGTGGTTTCATAGTGATCTATAATATTTTTTGCGGCACCACATAGACAGCCCTTAAGGTACCTTAATTTTGTGCTATCTGACGTTCTTTGATCTTCATGAATTAAGGCCTTAAAAGCGTCATGGAACTGGGACCAATTTTCCCGCAGCCCATCGAAAGTAGGCAAATTAATCGGTGGTAGACTTATTCGATCCCGAAACCAGCCAACTTGGCTTTGTAACAATCTCTAACATTTTTTAAGCTATTAATTTTAGCTTCTAAATCTTCGTCACTCATGATTTATTATCAAAATGACTAATAAATAAAAATGTGTGACTTCGTAATGAAAATGACTACTTATATAAAGTGAAAATGTTTTTATTTAGGTATTTTTTCAAAGTTGCAGCGAATGACTTTGCAATTTTTTAAATATTTAGTAAATAAAATTTATCGCGAATGTCTTGATAAAAGCTATTCCTTTAAATTTGACGTAGCACAAACTGAGAGGAGGCGACAGATGCACTTAGACACGCTGACTGTTCTAAATAATGACTAATAAAATGGAACAGACTTACAGTTCAGTTGCACTTTGGTCCAATGGCACTTGTCAAACACTAAAAAATGGCTTTTTAGTGTCTTGTTTTCTTTTAAGAAAATATCACTGTGCGAATGACTTGCACTGTCCGATTCACTTATAAATTAAGAATGTCTTGTGCGTAATGTCTTGCACTGGTTTCCCGCGGAATAATGGCTTTTTCACGAGAAACTGTCCCAAATTCAAGGTAAAATGACTTATCTGACGTAGGACCAATAAATATGGAGGTAGTTTACCATATACTTTGACAAAATGCTGGTTAATGTTTTTTAGGACTGTATATTAAAGACTTATTGTACAAACAAAACTAATTACTAAAATTTGGAACATTGCGTAAAAGTCCTTGAAGATGGGAAAAACGATCGTCACACCCCCACGTCTAGAGTGCGAGTCTCTCGCTTCTCCTCGCGCTTGCGGCTTCCTTGCAGTTGCTAGTCCGAAGAGTGCCGATCAATCACACACGCTCTCTGATCGAATCTTCCAGAAGCAAGGTATGCGAGGTACAGTGGTCCGTGCTGTCGAATTAGCAGAGCAAAATACTTGTTGGGTCCAAACAAACTTATTGTTGTTTTATTTAACACTGACAAGTAATGATACAAGTCGTTTAAAATGACAGTGATATAAAGAAAAAGATAATCGGTGAACTAAAAATATTAATTGCCATGACAATTAGATCTTGTCTTAATCTTAGACCTTTTTAGTGAATTCAGAGGTCACAATTTTTAAATGGTACCGTAGAGTGGGGCTATTCGGGACATGAGGAGTTATTTAAGAATTTGTCCGAAAAATGTTAAAAGCGGCAAATAAATCCGTTAGTAGCCATACAAAGGCGAACCCGAGTTCATCTCATTGGACGAAAATTGTTTTGTTTTGGTGCGTAGAAGAAAAGATCAATTATGGCTTACGCAATTGGTAAGTCATTTAAATTGGACGCCTTGAATGGATCTGGAGATATCAATGCTCTACGAAACTGTATTATTTCCAGCGGTAACGCTCGACCAACGAACGGGATCGAGACGCGGCGTTGCCAATCACTAATATTGGATAAGAGGAATATTGAATTTGGCTGTTAATCTTTGGGGTTGAAGTTTGATACAGGTTAGGTTAGGTTTCATCTTCCACCACAGCTCTAAAATTTGAGTTAACATTTTCAAATTCAAAATTCCAGTCGGTGTTTAAGCAAATATTATGAAATTCTGAAAAATTGGCGGCCGAAAAAATTCTGCCTCTATGGCGAGATCTCTGTAAGGGCCTAAGAGGAATACTAATATATGATCCCCTACACGCTACGCCTGTGTTCTATATGGCTGGGCTCCCTTTTTCATTGATAAATTCTATTGAGGCGGAGCGGAACGTTTAGGATTGTTGGCGCTATATTTTTTGCTATTCATGAATGGGTAGCGGCGTCTATGTTTTATTAGTCTAAGGTTTTAATTCCAGTATGTCTCGTATGATGAGTTTGGCGAATTACAATCCTGAGGTTGTATATTTGTTTGAATGAGTCCAAGTGATACTTATTACAACTTTCGTCAAAAAGTTGAATTCACATTTGTTTGTTTTTGTTCTATTTGCAATAGTATTGGTAGTCGATATTTATCTAGAATTATTATTAAACTTACAATCTGTTATTCTGTATGGGTTCTCTCGTTGAATAAATAAATAATTTTGGATCGGAACTTAATTTATTCAGGTGTTGCATTTAACAGCAGACTGCTTTGTAATGACTATTAAAATTAATAAATTGTATTTCACATCAAAGATACGCCGTTGTGTCGATTTATTGCACTGTTTGCCGTATAACGATGCTAATAATTTAGGTGGGTAGGAGCGGCAATTTGTGACGCCAAAATGAGCCTAGGTTACGTATTTTAGCCATTAGGTCCAACTTTGGAATTTATGCAAAACCAACTCGTATACAACATTCATGCCGTATTCAGATCCGGATAGTTATTTAGTTCAATTTAAATTAGATTTAGTTGCAATCTAAGCGATTTAGTGCACCCTTTCCATGCTAGAGGTGAATGTTTAATCATTTAATAATTCAAAATTAATTGCTGGCCGAATATGCCCGTTGGTCAACTGCAGATAATTATTCAGTCAAAAACTACAGTCTAGTCTAGGTTTTTTCTTCTCCATATAACAGCCCTTATAGTGTATTATTCTAACACTATTACGGGCTTGTATATACAGGGTGTAACAAATGTCTGGAAACCTCCCAATATTTCGAGAATAGCTGATCCAGTTTTATAGAAATGCTACAAAGCCTCTGATGACATTTGCATATATATATATATATATATATATATATATATATATATATATATATATATATATAGGGTGATTCACGGTGGATGGAACCTTAGACGTTTCTGAAGAATGGGTAGATGGATCTTTTTAAAATTTCGCTTGCACCCATAAATAACCTTGACCTTCATTTTAAAATATTTTTAGGCTTACACTGTTGCTGCTTCTACCCAAAACAGTTGGCGCGTCTGAATAAGGAGCCTCTATTAAGCGGTCCTAAAAAAATCGGTGTAAAAACTTCTTATTCAATTTATTTTAAATTATATCCAATAATTAAGTGTGGCGTACGTGTAAGTTGGTAAACTATGGTGGAAAAAATGACGCCTAATGAAAATGTTTTATATATAATAATATATATATATATATATATATATATATATATATATATATATAATTATTCAATTTGTTTCTTAAACCCGGTATATATTAATTAGACTTCTTTCTTGGGTATAGGTTTATTTGCAAAATTAAACAATGGGATTAACTTGACGTTTCGCCTATCATAGTAGGCTTTCTCAAAAAGTGCTCATTCCTTTATTTTTTTTTTTTGGTATATATGGCTTTCCTGACCTATCTACAATTAATTTAAAAAACGTTTAGTGGTCTAATTATAAAATCACATTTACAATTTTTCTAAAACTGATTTAAAATTTTATACTATTGACAATAATTATTACAAAATTAATACAATAAGGTTACATACCTCGAAAAATACACGTTGATTATTTATTTATATTTGAATGATAGATAGCAAGTTAGTGGTTTGCCAGGCAACTCATGGCACAGTTTTAGGTAAAAAAGTGTTCCTATCGTAGTACGTTTTTTTGAGGAATTTAAAGATAATTTTTTGCTATTTTTTAATTTAAACTTTAGAGTAGAATCAGACATTCACAATGATATAATATATTTTAAAAATAATGGCTTAGACGAAGTTAAAACTATACTAAAATATCAAATTGTGATATATTTGACTTAAATTTTTTATGTCTTATTTGTCATTTACTGCATTTTTTTCCTTTTTTATGTGAATCATTTCTTTGATACTTAATTTCTGATACAGGTTATCTTCATCAATGATTTTGGTTTCAGAAAAATGAAATTCGTGTTTTGTGCTTTTTTCGTGTTTGTGTAATGCAGTGGATGCATTATTTGTATACTTATGCCCTTTTATTCTATTTTCTAAAAGCTGGGTTGTCATACCAATATATTTCATAGGGCAGTTTAAACAAGGAATTTCATATACAAGATTGGATTTTTTATTTTTCTGGGCTTTATGACACACAATTATGTTATATTTTCCTAAGATATGTTTTAATTTTTCAGATAATTGAGATGTGTATGGCATTACAATATATCTTTTTTCGTATTATCTTGTCTTACGTTTTCGTTATGATTGTTATAATATATGTACGTCCTTTGTTTGATAATTTATTTTATCAGTTTTTCTGGGAAATGATTTGCATTCAAGGTCTCTTTAACTTTATTAAGGGCTTCAGGACGGTATTCTGGTGACGTTAAA
The DNA here is from genome assembly GCA_030620095.1 of Kuschelorhynchus macadamiae. Taxonomy (NCBI): domain Eukaryota; kingdom Metazoa; phylum Arthropoda; class Insecta; order Coleoptera; family Curculionidae; genus Kuschelorhynchus; species Kuschelorhynchus macadamiae. Next base: position 1,161,792 of record JAUTXW010005440.1, read on the forward strand.
GATATGGCACGGTCAACTAGACCAATCACAACACTTCTTTTTTGTTTGTATGGATGGTGGGAATTGAAATTAAGATATCGTGCAGACCAAGGTTCTTTTGTAAACCATTTAGTTTTTAAATTATTTTCTTTTTGTCTTATTATAGTGAGGTCGAGAAAATTTATTTTGTTTTCTGATTCAACTTCAAGAGTGAACTGAAGTTTCGGATGGAAATTATTGAATCCGAAAAGTAGTTCTTCTATTTTATTTTCTGGAACTGATGCTAAACAATCATCCACATATCTCTTAAAAAAACTAATATTAAAATTCAATTTTTCAAGAACTTCCTCTTCTAGGTATTCCATAACTATTTGTGCGATTGTAGAGGAAATAGGTGAGCCCATAGCACATCCATCAAATTGTTGATAAAATTGGTTTTTGTATTGAAAATAATTATTTGACATTATAAGATGTAAAGCTTCTAAGAATTCAGGCTGAGTTAGAGTTGTAAAATTTTTTAAAATATTCCATTTGCCTTTTATAGCACTAACTATGAGTTCATTTGGTATATTAGTATACAAAGAAATTACATCTAGTGATATTAACTTTGAATTTGGTGGTATTGTTACTGTATCTAGAAAATGTTTAAATGTAAATGAGTCTTTTAGGCGAAACGTCAAGTTAATCCCATTATTTGATTTTGCAAATAAACCTATACCCAAGAAAAAAGTCCAATTATATATATATATATATATATATATATATATATATATATATATATATATATATAGGGTGATTCACGGTGGATGGAACCTTAGACGTTTTTGAAGAATGGGTACATGGATCTTTTTAAAATTTTGCTTGCACTATTGCCGCTTCTACCCAAAGCAGGTGGCAACATCGCTATTTTAAATAATGAAATGTCCTTCATTTTTTCACTTATTCTGATACTACATGTGTTTCTGATGAACTTTTCTGCGTACTTCCATATATCTATCTGTAACCGTTTTCCAGGAATTAATTTATTTGAAATTTTTATAACGAAAACAAGACTTCAAATAAATCTGAATTTCTTCCAAATCTAAGGCAATTTTATTCTGAAATTTGGGCTACGGCTAAATAATATCTTTAGGTATTTGATTTGTTTGTCATATCTTAGTTGAGGCATACAGGGTGCTCCAGAAATAAACGTATGTTAGTAACTTATAAAAACCCGAGAAAATCTATTTTTCTAAATGGGATACCCTGTATATCAATATAAATTTGTGAAGTTGATAAAAGTAGCTTTCTATAAATGTATACTTTACCTATACCTAACTCTTCACATTTTTGGTTTATAAGCATTTCTTTATGAAATAACATAATAACGGGTCATTTTCAATGATTTTGGTAGTAGTGTGCCATGAAAACAATTGTTGTGAGACGTTATGATAGTTTGTTTGACAGAAGTTTCATTCTTGAGTTTCTGATTTTAAGTCAATGTTAAATTGATAGTATATAAGTAAATAATACGAACACAGTTATAATTATTTTTTTTTCTGCATAGTCAGTGTAATAAGATTATCAAGAGAACGTGTACAAAATTTAGTGAAATGTATCTAGATTTACCAGATCAGGAAATTCATTAGAATTCAGAACAATTTTAAAGATTTTGGCTCAGCTTTAAAACCACCAAGAAATTTAAAATGATAAATAATAAATCAAAAATACAAAAATTAAATAGAAATTTTAAAAATTGTCACTACACTGATTTTTTTGAGCAATTGTTGAAAATGTTTGCATTAACCTCTAAACACTTCAATACACGAGTATTGACACCATCCGTTGTAACTGTTCTTATTTCATTAGGATCAATATCCTGAAATCTTTAAATGACCCGATGTAGGTAGTAGTAGTTCTTCTTTGATATTCACTGCAGTTTGATAAATCTAAAGGAGTAATATCAGGCGATCTTGGGGGCCAATTCCACGAACCTAGACGTCTAAACCATCGGTCATCGAAAATTTTACCTAGCTCTGTAATTACTTCCACCGTACAATGTGCTGGAGCCCCGTCAAGTTGATACCAACAGCTTCGGTAATCCTCAAGTGCAAGACCATATCTGAATTCGTCGATCACTGTCGTTAGAATATCTAAGTATTTTCTGGAATTGAGTTGTTCATCGAATATCAAATACCTAATTTGATTATCCATTAGCAAACAAATGACATTAAACTAAATGTTTCCCGAAATCCTCTCTCTCTCTTGTAGCGTGCGGATTTTTATTGGCCCAACAGTGACGATTCCGTCGATTAAAAATGCCTTCCCTCGAAAATTTTGACTCATCGGTGCATATAATTTTTCTCGAAAAAAAGAGGATCTTCCTGTGTACGTGCCAGTAACATTTCACAAAATTCGACTCTTTGCGGAAAATCTTGAGGTTTAAGTGCTTGAACTTTGGTAAACTTGTAGTCGTGCATATTATGTGTTTCTAAAATTCTTTATATAGATGAAAATGTAATGCCCAAATCTTCTTCAGCTCCTCGCATGAAGGAGTGAAAATGTGCATAAAAGTATGCCAAAACGTTAATTTCATTTTCTTCATCAAATTTCTTGGTGGCTTTAAAGCTGAACCAAAATCTTTAAAATTGTTCGAATGAATTTTCTGATATTGATTTGTGGTAAATCTGGATTCGTTTCATTAAAATTTTACACGTTCTTTTGACAATCTTATCACACCGACCACGCAGAGTAAATAAATTTATTATAACTGTATTCGAGTAACTATTATTTACTTCCATACTAATTTTGACTTAAAATCAGAAGCGCAAGAATGAAACTTCTGTCAAATTATCAAGGCGTCTCACAAAAATTGTTTTCATGACACACTACTATTAAAATCATTGAAAATAACGCGTTATTGTTATATTTCATAATGAAATGCTTATAAATCAAAAACATGAAGAGTTAGGTATAGGCAAAATATGCATTATTAGAAAGCTACTTTTACCAGCTTCTTAAATCAGTATTGATATACAGGGTATTCCATTTAAAAAAATCGATTTTCTCGCGCTTTTATAAGTTACTAACATACACTAATTTCTGGAGCACCCTGTACGCTTCGACTAAGACATGACAAAAAATTAAACACCTAAAGCCCAAATTTCAGATTAAAATTGCTTTAGAATTGGAAGAAATTCAAATTTATTTGAAGTCTTGTTTTCGTTAAAAAAATTCCAAATAAGTTAATTCCTGGAAAACGACTACAGATTGGTATAGAAAAATGTTTTCAGAAAAGTTGCTCAGAAACACGTGTAGTTTCAGAAAAAGTGAAAAAATAAAAGGCATTTCATTTAAAATAGCGATGTTGCTATTGGGTAGAAGCGGCAACACTGTAAGCCTACTAAATATTTTAGAACGGTAGACCAAGGTCATTTGTAAGCTTAAGCGAAATTTTAAAAAGATCTATCCACCCATTCTAAAGAAACGTCTTAGGTTCCATCCACCGTGAATCACCTTGTATATATATATATATATATATATATACCCAATTAAATTGGGTCACACTTCACTATTCCTAAGAAAAGGTTGCCATTTTTGGTAGATTTTTTCTATAAAAATAAATGAATATTGTAAGCTATAAAATTTTAGTCAAACAACTTGATAATAAACGTGCGTTCTCTTTTAGAAACTTTTCGGTACCTTAAAGCTTTTATATTTTCTCTCAGTTTTACTACCAGTTTTCCACATAAAAATTAAATTATTCGGATCTCAATTCTAAAGTAATGAATAATTCTTGAGTTACGATCAAAATCAAACTACCGTAAATTAATTTGAACATTAGAACTAAATTATTCAGAGGTTTTTATAATAATTTATATTTATATTAAAGGTAAGAAGAAATAAAAAATTAAACATTTTATGGGATGATATATTTGTAATTCCTATTTTTAATTGATATTTCAAATGTAATTAAGTGTTTGGCTCTTCGGGGTCTGATAGTAACACAATCATAAAAATGCGTCTGGAGAACTAGCAACTTATACAGTGCTCTAGTTCCCAAACCGTTTGAGATATTCAGTTGGAATAAAAATTAGAATTTGTAGCTATGAGAATATTTTAAAATGACTTCGAAGAAAAATGTTTGAAAAAAAATATTCCCAAAAAATTCGTCCCTAACCAATCCAATATGGCGGCCATAAGTAAAACGAAATTTGAGGCGTGTTGCGTGATAACAAAAGATAATCGAGACATATCGAACACGTCTTCTTATTTGTCCTAAAAAAGTTTCAGAATAATGTCACCTTTTTACAAATTTGCCGTTTTGAATTTACTGGCGAAAAACATAATCCGGCAATTTCGGTTTTTCGTCGATATTTCCAAAACAAATTGACCGATCGCAAATCTGAAGCCGGATATCGAATGCAATAAGTTTCCTCTAAAATTTTCCCCATTTCACCTTTGCTCTAGGTGTAATAAGAGCCGAGATCCCTATATACATGGCTTGACTAAAAACATTTTAACAAATGATAGTAGGTATGCATGATTTTGAACAAAAAAATCTTAATTACAATCAGTAAATTTTGAATGCTTTTTGAGATATTACAGTTCAAAATATTTAATTTTGGAGGTTTAATTAAGTTCTTGACAACATGACAACGCTGCTATTCTTTTGTAAAATACGTCATCAAAATCTCATCAGCATTAAGTTCCGTGTTTTGTCGACAAAGAAACATAACAAACCCGTAGGTTTGACTCAATTAATTTACTTTGTTTATCTTTTTGGGATGTACGAATTAATTATTTAATAAAAAGGATAATGATTTAATAGCATATTTTTTTTTTTTTTTTTAAATTTGACGTAAGGACGTAGCCGATGCACGCATCGGACAAGTGGCCCTTCTGAAACGTACACTACAGAATGCTAAACATTCCAAATGGTACGAATTCGCATGCAAGGTTAAATAGATAAAGTAAAAAGTAAAATAGCCCTAAGAGGCATGTCGAATAGAAATAAAGAAAGAAAAAGAACACACAATAGTTCGTCAATAAAGCAACACAATACATAAATAATTAAAATACAAGTGAATAAAAAAAGATACAAAGTATACATAGATATAAAACAATCATAAAAGCAATTCGTTTAACCGCCTTTTAAGCTGTAAAGTGCTTAAACTGAAAATGTCATAATCAGGGAAGTGACGATTGTAATTGCGTACCAGTCGATCGACAAATGCGCTAAGCCCATAATTTGTACGATGGTTTCCTTCAAAAAAGAGTTGAGATTGCCTTGTTCTCCTAATAGGAACCAGAAATGCGACCGACTCAAGCAACATCGGACAGTCAATATCTCCACTGAGCAGTTTGTGAAGAAAAACTAGAAGTGCCTTCTTTCTTCGAAACTCAAGTGTTTGAAGGCCACACAGAAGAGCCCTGGTATTATATGATAAACCCTGGTACGGAAAATTAAACTTATACAAAAGGTATTTGGCAAATCTATTTTGGACTTTTTCGATTTTATCGATATGGCACTGATACGATGGACTCCAAACTGTAGAATAATACTCCAGAACGCTGCGAACAAGTGAGTTATAAAGACATCCAATTGCTTTAGTATCTGTGACATGTTTTGTTTGCCGCTTTATAAAGCCCAACAGCCTGAAACCCTTCAGCACAATACTATCAATGTGCAGACCAAAAGTTAAATTCTCATCAAAAATAACGCCCAGGTCTGTAAAGGAACTAACAACTTCAAGACTCACGTTATCTATGAAGGAGGAGGAGAGTATGGGTTTAATGCGTTTATGAAAACGGAGCACTTTACATTTAGAGACATTAAGAAAAAGATGGTTAATGTTGCACCATTTGATAAGCTTTTCCAAGTCCGATTGCAGTGGATTAGATTCAGAGGAAACTGGTGAAAAGAATTTTAAATCGTCTGCGTATAAGAGACACTTAGACACTTTAAAGCATGATACTATATCATTTATAAATAGTAGAAAGAGAATTGGACCAATATGAGAGCCCTGTGGGACACCAGATGTCACAACAACCTCTCTAGAAATTGAACCACATACGCTAACTCGCTGACGACGATTGAATAAGTACGATTCTATCCATTGCAGGTAGGTTCCAGAAAAACCAATTCGCTGCAATTTGAATAACAGAAGCTGATGGCAAACCCTGTCAAAAGCCTTAGATATGTCAGTATATATAACATCGATCTGTTGACCAGCCTCAACCGATGTTGTTAAGTAATTCTGGAAAATTGCAAGATTTGTAGTTGTTGAGCGACCACTAAAAAAACCGTGTTGCATACTAGTGATGTAGTGCTTCAGAGACTGAAAAATATGATCCGTGATAATTGCCTCAAACAGCTTTGGTATATGCGAAAGCAAGGAAATACCCCTGTAGTTTTTAATATCGCTCTTATCCCCAGGAACCCAGATTAAAAGATTTCTGAAAAATTTTACAAAGGGGCCGAGACAACGACTCGCAGCAACGTTCCAATAAAATAGTGGGAACTCCATCTGGACCAGCCTTTTTAGAAAGATCAAGGGTTTTTATTTTATTGCATATTTCCGCCTCTGTAATACAATAGGTTGATAGTAATTTTCCCGAACAGCTTATAGGGCCAATCTTGCTAAAATCTAAACTACGGTGAATTGAATAGCAAGACTCAAAGTGAGTGGCGAAGGCATTAGCGATGTTATTCGAACCGATAATTTCCTCTCCGTCATAATTCATGACACTGGGCAGCCCAGAGTCATGAATTATGTTAGTCGAAAATGCCTGATATTCTCTGGGATAAGCAATTCAGTTTGTGTGACATATGCAAGATAGCACATATCAGTCCAAAGCTTAACCTCACGTCGCGTCGTATGTCGCAGTAATCAAAATAGTCAACATCTTTATTGGACCTTTTATATTTTTTGTATAGACGATTCTTTTGTCCAATAAGTTTTCTCAGAGGAAGGTCGAACCATTTCGGATATTTACAGTCGACTACCGTTTTCTTGGGAACACAATTATTGATACCTTCAAACAAGACCTCATAAAAGAGTTCAACCATTTTGTTTATATCAGATTCTACTTATAAAAAAGACCAGTCGGATTGATTGTAAAAAAGGTTTAGATTGTGGAAATTCGCTTGATGAAACTGATAAACGCTAACTTCATTAGAATTTTTCATTGGAGAAACATATTTAATTTTAAAATTTATCTCAATTGCTGGATGGTAGGGATCAATGTTTACGAGGGGAAAACCAGATTTTAAAATGGAAGCATTGACAAAGTCACTGGCAAATATTAAATCCAGGATTCTGCCCATGTGATTGCACAATGAGTTCATTTGCTGCAATTCAAAAAAGCTCATTGAAACAATAAGAGTTTCAGAAGCTGGAGATGGCAGAGATTTTGGAACAAGTGTGTTATCCTCATAAACCCATTCCACCGAAGAAAGATTAAAGTCCCCGAAAACAAAAAATGTGTGACTATCGTATCTGTTTCTCAACGACTCGCAGGTATCACAAAAAGACTGATAGCACTCCTGGCTAGAATTAGGACCCAAACATCATCAAAGTCCATATAAGTAGGAGTAGTAACCAGAGTTACATGAAAAGCAGAAGAAACGGCAATCAACACTCCACCGCCGCGATGACACCCTAGTTCCTCATAACTCCTATCTCTACGAAAAACTACATATTTGTTATTAAAAATTTCGTTGTTTGAAATATCCACGTTAAGCCACGTCTCAGTGAGACATATCAAGTCATAATCGCAAGATAAAACTGCAAGAGAAATCTCACCAATCTTTGTGCGAAGCCCTCTGACATTCTGGTAGAACATGACAAGACTGTTCAGTTGTGGCGAAGCATTTGTAATTGGTGTCAGAGTTGTTGCTGACTTGTCGGTGAAATGAGAAAAGTTGATTCGACGTTGGTTGTGTTTGAAGATTTCTCAGGTTGGACTGGAAAACCACGGCACAAGAGACTGACCAGCTCTGCCCTTTCGTCATAGTACATAAAGTGTTCGTGAGTAGTCAAGGTAAGAGGAATAAAGCTGACGAGCTCCTGGACAAGTTGTTTTTCCAAAAATATGTTTAGATCACGGATACGGGATAATAACCTGTCATTGAAAATAAATAATAATAATCTCTGAGACTATTTAGGTATATGTATAAGTTTAATTGCACAACCCCAATTAGTTATTTATAAAAGGTAGGTAATTCGAATATTAAGAAAAGTATCTGAAAAACCTAAAGTAAATGCTTAAATGCGAAATCTAACTTGTCGTGAAATTCTTTGAGGGCTCACGCCAGGGTTTTCCTTCACAAGAGCTAAACTATGTTTCTTGTTCTAGGGTGCTATTTGCCTCTGGGGTTATTATGACGAAAGTTTACACTTCCCGTATTGTGTAAGTTGTGTATGTCTTGGGACCACCGATGGCACTATTATATTTTCAATGTTTTATAAAAAATATAAATTTGTAAAACTCGTATAATGGTAAATACAACTAGTTCAAGTAAGGAAAGGTAAGAGGAAGGCTTATATAGAACGAAAGCTTGCACGGTTTTGGTCAGTTAAGAAATAATGGTTCTTGGGATTAGACCGTGTCAAATTGGAATTACTATTCGACGTTTCGCCTTCGATTGCCATAGACATCTTCAGGGATTTTACTCCAACGAGATCTGAACACTGAATGAGTGAGGAGAGATCCAGGCGGGCTTCTATACTTGACTTGTGCTCGCGGAACCATGTACTGTATCTCTATTGTAATATTTTGTATGTTTAAATATTTCAATAGAACACTAAAACAATAGAAACTACTAAGGATATTTATAAGCATGCTAGCAATGGATTAGTTAGAGAAAGGATTAAGGCAACATGTCGTGATTTAGATGCAAATGCCCGGAAACTATTAGAAATTCATGTGAGATTAGCTTCTAGACTAGAAAGAACCACATTTACAACTTTGGACAACATCACCAATACACAGGCAGAAAAATACATCAAAAAGTCATACTTAAGCAACAAAAGAAGTTTGAAGCCCTCCTGAACAGAAAAAATCCAGTGAAAACTCTGCAGATTACAGTTATCGACTTGTCATCGAAACCGTTAGCCGAAGTAGAACATTCTGTTCTTTCTAAAGGCCAAAATTTCGCAATAGCACCGAGTAGCATTCTCGTAGGAGACACAGTATCCTATGTTGAAGTAGCAATTAGAATTACCAGTGGAACAAGCCGATGAAGTCAGATATCAGACAGGGAAAATCATTAAAAATTCAAAACCACCGAAGTCGACCCTCTCCGCAAACGAAAAAACAGCAATGAAGACGCAAACATTCTAATACTTTCAGCAGATAAAGTCAACGTCACAGTCATCTTGGACAGAACGGAATACGTGGAAAAGGTCACTCAACAACACCTACAACATTTTGCAGGCAAACCCCACAATTAAAATAGAATATCAACGATGTACACTAAAGTTGAAAAAGTGTTGTTGTCATATATGGTTTGCCAAGCAGTGTTTAGTGAACAGTGTTGTATCAAAACATATGAAACTACGTACCAATCACAAGTCATCACAGGCACGAGAAGCAATAAAGAACGGGTACAAAACATGGCTTCAAGAACAACAACCGTACTGGTACTCTCAGAGGGACAATACAGGTTTACATTTAAAATTAATACACACAGAACTACTAGCTAAAGAAAATTATTTTCTATTTCAACATTTAGATAGACAAATTAGGGAATCAGTAAAAGAAAAAATCGATTTAATGCGCACAAACCAAACCAAAAAATTAGAAAATTTAGTAGCTTCCAAAAATAATAATCTTACTAAAAATACTAATAAATTTAATAATATAAATAATGTCCAATTTTATCTTAGAGTAAAAAATCTCTCGAATACTGTATTTTCTTTGTCTGAGGTAAATATTCTAGAAAAAGGATTAAAATATGCTCCCAATATCTGTAATAAGAAAGAATTCGATATCCTAGCAGTTAACTCAGAACTAGCAGTTAGTTCACTAGAAAATGTATCACAACTCCAGAAATATAGTATAGCTAATATTTTTACTAACATACAATATAACGCTAATAAAGAAGGAACCAATATTATAAAAAATTTAACAGCTTGAGCTAGTACTTTGCAAAGCAGATAAAGGCAATACTGTCACCATACTAACTAGAGCTGAATACGATTCAAAAATTCGAGAACTCCTTAACTGTAATGAATTCGTGAAAACTAATCATAACCCAACCACTAAATATTAGAATAAAGTTACAAGGGCAATTAAAGACAATAATACAGTTCTTTCTGGTATTAATTACTACATACTAAAATCAATGAACCCTTTGCCACCAATATTATACGGCCTTCCGAAAATTCATAAAGAAAATAATCCAATTAGACCTATTGTATCATACATTAATGCTCCCTCCTATAAGCTATGCGAAGAACTAAGTAACATTCTTCCAAAACTAACCAATTTTCATTCAAAATATTCGGTAAAAAATTTTTTTGAGTTTACAAAAAAAAAAATATCTACAGTTACCTAATAACGCTAAGCTTGTCTCTTTTGATGTAAAAAGTCTGTTTACATCAATACCCACAAAAGAACTGCTAGATATACTAGAAAAACTTATACAAAAATCGGAAATATCCGTAAAAGAAAAAACAGAATTAATAAACCTTTCCCGAATCGGTGTAAATCAAAGTTATTTCCAAGTTAAAAATGAAATTTACTTACAAAAAGATGGACTGCCAATGGGATCACCCATTTCTCTTTTATTAGCGGAAATATTTATGTCACATTTTGAGGAATTAATATTTAATAGCAATAACAATTTAAAATCACATGCTATCTATTGGACTCGTTATGTCGATGATGTTTTCTGTATATGGGATAGTGTAGAAAGGAGACTATCCCAATTTTTAGATTTTCTAAGTACAATTAATCCAAAAATTCATTTTACAATGGAATTAGAAGATAACAACGACATCAACTTTTTATATATAACTATAAAAAGAATCAATAAACAACTTAAATTTAACATATACAGAAAACCAACAACAACAGACACAGTTATTCATAACCATTCTAAACAGTCTTGGAGAATAAAAATGTCACATTTTCATAGTTTCGTACATAGGCTATTAACCTTTCCCTTAAGTAAAGAAGACTATAATACCGAGTTAAATGTACTAAAACAAATTGCAACAAATAACGGTTATAATGAATTTCTAATAGATAACATGACAAAGAATAAAAAACGCAAAATTCTTAGAAGACAGTTTTATAGTGTCACGCCTCAATTAACCAAAAATTTTAGGTTTTTAAATTATATTCCCAATTATAGTAACAAAATATCAAATAAGCTTAATAAATTAGGTTGCAACACATTTTCTGTAAATAAACTAAATTTAGGTTGTGTTTTAATAAATAATAAGGAATCAGGTATGTACAAAGTTAAATGTAAGGACTGTGAAGCTGTCTATATTGGGCAAACGGGTAGAAATATCCAAACAAGAGTAAAAGAACAGCGTAACTCTATTTTATACAATGTTAAAAATACAGGATTATCTGCTCATTGCATAGAAAACAACCATTTTATTGACACCGATAATGTAATGTTATTACATCAAGAAAATAAAGGTAAACGTTTGGATCTTTTAGAACAACTTGAAATTAAAAAATCTTTATCAAGGAATTCACTCACAACGAATGACCAACAAAATTTCCAAATTACCCCAATAATAGACAGCATTCTAAGTACCTATAATATAAATGTAAAAAATCCCATTTTAAATAGATAAGCAATAAAACTAAATTGCATTATGCACACCATTAGATATAGCTCATTTTTAGTTTAGTATTCACTGAAGCATCTCTTGAGAAAGGCCTAAAAAGCCGAAACAAATGTAGAGTAACTCTCTAATAAATGAAACATTCAAAGGCCAAAGTTTTTTTTAAATAAACCACTAAAATAGAAAGGTGCATTACCAATTTGATTAACGCCTCCAGTCTGCCACCAGCGGAAAAAGAAATCAGATCGCAATGATAAAGAGCCACCGCTAGGTAGTGTTGTTCTTTCCTAGATACATGGCATTACAGACACAATAGGATGCTTAATTCGGCGGTCCAAGGTACGTCCAATCTTCAATACACATAAGAAGATTGGACAATGCTTACGACCTTCGAAAGATATTGTACCTTTCCAAACAGAAGAAGTATAGAAAATTCTTTGCTCCTGTGGAGAAGTGCATGTGGGAGAAACAAGACGTTCTATATCAACTAAAGTTAAGGAACATGAATGATGTATTAAAAAATTGTTTAACCTGCTGTAGCTGAACACCAACATAACACTGGCCATATAATAAACGTAAAGAAAACCAAGGTTGTAGCATCTGTTTCAGGATTTTATAAACCAAAAATTAGAGAATCTATTGAAATATTTAAACATACAAAAAATGTCAATGGAGATACATGTTACAATCTACATCACATTTAGAAACAGATCTTAACACAAGGTCCCGGTTCGGCGAGCACAAGTCGGATATAAAGGCCCGCCTAAAGCTTTTCGAGCTCATTTACTGTTCAGATCTCGTAGAATAAAGATTCCTGAAGATGTCTCGTGCAATCGAAGGCGATAGGTCGGATAGTAATTTCAATTTGACACGGTCTAATCCCCAAGAACTATGATTTCTTAGGGGAAGTCTTATGTTTTTTTTACTTTTTAATATTAGTTTGAGTAGTATGTAGTATGAGTAGTTGAGAGGTATACCACAGTAGCTAGATATGACAGAAAAAACTCAACTCATGGGGGAACACTGATTCTATCCCTAAATGGAGATTTCATGTCGGTATCTAAATATGATCATTTGTTAGCGGATAGCTCTTTTGAATTCTCTAGAGTATATAATCAAAACCTTGATCTTTATGTAATTTGTATTTATAGATCACCAAACTCTGATGTACAATCATTTTTAAATAGCCTGGTAAGTTTGCTAGACAGCCTACCGATTAAAGGTAAAAAAATTCTATGCGGGGACTTTAATATTGACTATGCTACTGTTTGTGCCATCCAGAAATATCTAATTTCTATATTCGACTCTTTCGGTCTTTCAATGCATGTATCCTCGCCAACTAGAATTTCAAAAAACTCTTCTTCTATCATCGATTACATGGCGTCTGATTTTTCTCCATCAGAGGTGCAATCACAGGTCTATAACTCAGGTCTTTCCGATCACGAGGCGGTAATTTCCAGGTTTAGTTTACCTATTAGGCCCTTACCAAGATCTCGCCATCGGGGCAGAATTTTCTCGGCCGCAAATTTCTCAGTATTTCATAATATTTGCTTTAACACCAATTGGAATTTTGAATCTGATAATGTCAACACAAACTTCACAACTTTTTTAAATAAAACTTTAAGTGCTTTTAACAAGGCCTTCCCGCTTAAGAATATCAAACCTAAGCGGCATAAACCGTGGACCACGAAAGGAATACGAATTTCTGCTAAAAATATGCGCTCGCTCTCATATATAAAAAAATTCACCGACTCCTTTCTTATTCTCGACTATATCTCTAATTATAGGAGGATCTACACTACTCTTATTAAGTCAGCAAAAAAATTACACTACCGAAAACGTCTAACAAACTCTAATAACGTTTCAAAAGAAACCTGGTCCATCATCAATAACCTCAGAAACAAATCAAACCCTGTGACTCAGATCTTGCCAGGGGCTAATGATCTAAATGATTATTTTATTAATGTAAGCAAAAATGTTACCTCTAGTATCTCGCCAAGTTTAAACCCTCTTTCGTTTCTCCCTCCTTCAAAAAATTTAGCTGATAGCTTTTTCTTAAGTCCCGTTAGCAACACTGAACTAATGAAGGTAATACATAATATCAAAAGTAAATCTTCGTGTAGCACTGATGGCCTATCAATTAGAATATTCCTGAACTTGCCACTCCCAGTCATAGAGGCTCTTACAACATTAATAAATGAGTCCTTTATAAAAGGTGTATTCCCTGATTGCCTTAAAACAGCTATAATTATTCCACTTCATACAGGCGGCGAAAAAACTAACTCTTGAAATTATCGCCCAATTGCACTACTACCAGTGCTATCAAAAATCATCGAAAGGCTACTGAAGAACCGTCTTATGCCATTTCTCCTGAAACATCAGATAATATCCCCGGAGCAGTTCGGATTTCTACCCAACAAGTGCACCAGTGACACCATGTTCACGTTGCTTAGAGGCGTCTACTTATCTCTCAATAACAACCACCCAACTGCCTCAGTTTTTTGTGACTATGCGAAAGCCTTTGATTGTGTTAGTCATGAAATTCTGATAAACAAACTACATTTTTATGGAATTCGTGGTACTTCTTTAAATTGGTTCAAATCTTATCTTGGAAAAAGGCAACCACTTGTAAGGGCTAATGGTTCTGATTCTGATTGTAAGTTGATTACAAGTGGAGTCCCTCAAGGTTCAGTCTTGGGACCTATTCTTTTTTTGTTATACATTAATGATATCACGAACCTTAAAATTAATGGAAGAATCTCCCTTTTTGCTGATGACACAAGCATAACATGGAGTGATTTTGATACAACGTCTTTACACTCTAGTATCTCCAAAGACTTGGTTATAATTAAGGCTTGGTCCGATTCCAATATGCTTTGTTTTAACGTCGATAAAACGGTGGCGTTATCTTATAAGGGAACTTTACAACCACTTCAGGTACATAACAGCAATATTGAATACGTAGAGTCGGTTAAATTCCTGGGTTTAAAAATAAATAGCAACCTAAAATGGTTTAATCATATTGACACCTTAACTAAAAAACTTTCTACCGCCTGCTTCGCCATTCGATCAGTTTCAAAAGAACTAGACGTTCCTTCTGCCAGACTTACTTATTTCTCTTTATTTGAATCCCACCTCCGCTATGGCCTTCCCTTTTGGGGCTGCTGTACCACCGAGCAATTTCGTAGTATTTTTATGCTTCAAAAGAGAGCCATTCGTTATTTGTTTGGTCTAAATAATAGAGCTCACTGCCAATACTATTTCAAAAAACATGAAATATTAACACTTCCTGCATTATTTATTTTGGAAACGGTATGTTTGCTGAGAAAACATATAAACACCCTCCCAGAAAGGCCACAACATATATACCCTACCAGAAACTCTAGGCATGATATTTATCTTCCCATTCTTTCCACAGAATTAATAAAAAAATCAATTATTTACAACGCCATAAAACTTTACAACAATCTGCCAGTACATTTAAAATCTATCCCTATGCTTGCACAATTTCGAAAAAACACCAAAGCATACCTCATTGAGAGACCATTTTACAGCGTTAATGATTTTTTTTTTCAGTGAGTAAGTCTCTTTAAATTGTCACTAAACTCGCTTGTTTACTTAAATCTTTTGTGAGTCATGTCCTAACTCATAGCATAGAATTTTGTAAATCATTATATAGGGAAAAGAACTGTCGAACATTCACTTAAAACTTAATTATTTTTGTTAGGTATTGGATTAAAAACAATTTAATTCTTTTTGTATACTACATTCTACACTAGTTCAATATACCTTCTGTTTAACATCACAATTATTTGTATAACTATAATAACATAGAGTTTAAGGTCGCATAGTTGCAATTTTGATTTCAATGTCATCGAAATTATTCACCTCGTACATGTGTGTTTGTTTACTTTTATAAGGTTATCATGATTCATTTACTGTTTGCAATGTTATGCTATATTCTAACGTGTGTTTTACGATTTGGTAAATTGATAATTTACATTTAAAAAAAAAAAAGCACTGACCTGTCGAAATTATTTTCGATTAATGTTTTGATATGTCTTATTTTTAGGTATATTTTGCTTTGTCCATAAAATTGTAGAATTTTTCTGCGGCAATAAAGCATACTTTTATTTGTTTGTTTGTTTAGTAGTGTATCTATCTAGAGAATAGAGAATCTATAGAGTATTAATTGAAAACTTACTTCAGGATTCGCCCAGTGTCTAACTTTTAACTGCATTTTGTTTATTTGCAGTTTCATTTGGAACTTTTCACTTTCCGAATTCTAATTTCGTATAGTTCCGCTAAACTTTCCGGTATTCAGTTAAAATCGTTTGCGGTACAGTGCTCCTCAGGTGCATTTTCTAGGTACAATTAATTCCAGAATTTACAATTTCTTGAATAAATGCTAACACTGTGCTGAGGGAACTGAATTGTGAACGACTGTCAAATCGGGGTATGTGAGTTAAAATTTATTCAATAACTTTAAAGGAAAATTCCCGGCATTCATTTCCATTCTTAAAGATAAATTTCACTGACGAATTTAATAAGAAGAAGGGAGAGCGGGTAAGCCAACTAGAATAAAAATAACATTTTATGAATTCATATAAACTACTAGACAGGCGAGAGGGATAATCAAAATTTTAAGTGGATTTGTCAAAGTGAATAATTTCATAATGAGAAGAGATATTAAGATGCAGTGGTGGCTCGTGACCTTAGAAAGTGGCAGTGCTGCAGGCTGCAGTTTATGTCGAAAATAAAATATATATAGGGTGTTAGGGGTTTGACTACAAATATTTTAACACCTGATAGTATGGACTATTTTTCATAAAAATTACTTAAATAACATAATACAATTCCTTATCATTTTTGACAAAAATGGCCTTAAAGTTGTATTTTGTTTTATTAATTTTTTAGCACATCGTTAACACATTTATTAATTTTATTATGTTGAACATTTAATTTTATGATTTTTTACAAAATGCCTACAAATGTTTTTTAGTAAAATATCTGAACGACCTAAATTTAATTGCAGTTGTCTTGTTTTTTGGTTCTTTCAACTTAATTCCATACCGTTTTATTACGTAGTCGGGACTTAAAAACTTTTTAAAAATGTATACGCATCTTGAATATGCAGACTTGTTACTTATTTATGAAGAGTGTAGACAGAATGCTGATTTAGCGTTCCAAACATACCGGGAAAGAAATCCTAACAAGAGCCGTCCTAATATTTATGGCCCACAATTTCGACACTTCGGTGTAGGCATCTTCCAGCTCCTTGTCTTTTAAAAATTGCATTAGTTCCTTAGCGTTATTTTTTGCGCTAATGTCATCAGTTTCGTAAATCACTTTTAGTTCAGATCGCAGTAACACTCGGTCAAAGAACTGGCCATAATGAAGAAGAACGAACAAACAAAACAAAAGTATGCTTTATTGCCGCAGAAAAATTTTACAATTTTATGGACAAAGCAAAATATACCTAAAATAAGACATATCAAAACATTAATCGAAAAGAATTTCGATAGGTCAATGCTTTTTAAAAATGTAAATTATCAATTTACCAAATCGTAAAACACAGGTTAGAATATAACATAACATTGCCGCAAAACAGTTAATGAATCCTAATAACCTTATAAAAGTAAACAAACACACATGTACGAGGTGAATAATTTCGATGACATTGAAATCAAAGTTGCAACTATGCGACCTTAAACTCTATGTTATTATAGTTATACAAATAATTGTGATGTTAAACAGAAGGTATAATGAACTAGTGTAGAATGTAGTATACAAAAAAGAATTAAATTTTGTTTTTAATCCAATACCTAACAAAAATAATTAAGTTTTAAGTGAATGTTCGACAGTTCTTTTCTCTATATGATGATTTTCAAAATTCTATGCTACGAGTTAGGACATGACTCACAAAAGATTTAAGTAAACAAGCGAATTTAGTGACAATTTAAAGAGACTTACTCGCTGTAAAAATCATTAACGCTGTAAAATGGTCTCTCAATGAGGTATGCTTTGGTGTTTTTTCGAAATTGTGCAAGCATAGGGATAGATTTTAAATATACTGGCAGATTGTTGTAAAGTTTTATGGCGTTGTAAATAATTGATTTTTTTATTAATTCTGAGGAAGGAATGGGAAGATATATATCATGCCTAGAGTTTCTGGTAGTCTGGTGTTTATATGTTTTCTCAGCAAACATATCGTTTCCAAAATAAATAATGCAGGAAGTGTTAATATTTCATGTTTTTTGAAATAGTATTGGCAGTGAGCTCTATTATTTAAACCAAACAAATAACGAATGGCTCTCTTTTAAAGCATAAAAATACTACGAAATTGCTCGGTGCTACAGCAGACCCAAAAGGGAAGGCCATAGCGGAGGTGGGATTCAAATAAAGAGAAATAACTAAGTCTGGCAGAAGGAACGTCTAGTTCTTTTGAAACTGATCGAATGGCGAAGCAGGCGGTAGAAAGTTTTTTAGTTAAGGTGTCAATATGATTAGACCATTTTAGGTTGTTATTTATATTTAAACCCAGGAATTTAACCGACTGTACGTATTCAATATTGCTGTTATGTACCTGAAGTGGTTGTAAATTTCCCGTATAAGATAACGCCACCGTTTTATCGACATTAAAACAAAGCATATTGGAATCGGACCAAGCCTTAATTATAACCAAGTCTTTGGAGATACTAGAGTTTAAAGACGTTGTATCAAAATCACTCCAAGTTATGCTTGTGTCGTCAGCAAAAAGGGAAATTCTTCCATTAATTTTAAGGTTCGTGATATCATTAATGTATAACAAAAAAAGAATAGGTCCCAAGACTGAACCTTGAGGGACTCCACTTGTAATCAACTTACAATCAGAATCGGAACCATTAGCCCTTACAAGTTGTTGCCTTTTCCCAAGATAAGATTTGAACCAATTTAAAGAAGTACCACGAATTCCATAAAAATTTAGTTCGTTTATCAGAATTTCATGACTAACACAATCGAAGGCTTTCGCATAGTCACAAAAAACTGAGACAGTTGGGTGGTTGTTATTGAGAGATAAGTAGACGCCTCTAAGCAACGTGAACATGGCGTCGCTGGTGCACTTGTTGGGTAGAAATCCGAACTGCTCCGGGGATATTATCTGATGTTTCAGGAGAAATGGCATAAGACGATTCTTCAGTAGCCTTTCGATGATTTTTGATAGCACTGGTAGTAGCGCAATTGGGCGATAATTGCAAGAGTTAGTTTTTTCGCCGCCTTTATGAAGTGGAATAATTATAGCTGTTTTAAGGCAATCAGGGAATACACCTGATATTATTTATTACCTTCAATAGAAGAGATTTAAACGCATCTTCTGGAAAAGTTTTTCATTTAAATGCATCAAAATTGCAGAGCTCGAAGAATTTAAAATCATTTAAACCGTTAAATCTATAGTTTATTTGTTGCTGAACTTGATCGATTACTTCATAAAAGAGGCGTGTGTATGATGTTTGAACATCTCCCATCTTGTCTGTTCGAAGACGCTTGGCTTGTGGCTCTACATTTAACGTCATCGTTTTCTCCTAAAATAGGTCAAAGTCATCTCTTTTTTGGCTTAACATGGACTTAAAATCGTCCACTTTTTTTAGGCAAAAAGCCATATCATTTGTTTTAGTTTGTAATTGTCCGAGAATGGAAATATTTCTGAAAATATGTTCAAAAAATTCAGAAACCCCCTCGAACTATTTATTGCTTCTGAGTCCCACGTGTCATAATTTTCTATTATATTCTCAAATAGTTCAATCAGTGATTCACGATTTTCAGATACCGTTAACACAAGTCTTCCATTATAGTTCCACCTAGTAGGAGCTACTTTGTGCAATCGTTTGTGGACAATGGAGTCCAAAGCTTGTGTACGTTTCATTGACTTGGAAAAAAAAGCAGCCATGCCACTTAAAGTAACGAAAAATACTTTACACTCTTTAATGTGATTGATGGACTGGGATAAATAAATTTAATTTATGAGCAAAATAATGGACAAACACGGAAAGTTTCTCGAATTTTAGTTTGCAGACCCCCTAATTGTCCTGCCATCACTGCATCTCCATCATAGCTTTGAGCATCTAATATTTTCTCTCCATTAATTTCTTTAGTAACGTTATAAACTACGGTATATAACACATCTGCTGTACGATTTTCGGACGCATTCTTAAAACCTAAAAATCGCTCTTGAATACTTCCGTCTATTTTAACGTAGCGTATTATTATAGATAATTGGCTAAAATTAGTGATATCAGTTGTTTCGTCCAGAACAATAGCAGTGAACCGCGTCTCGCCAATCTCCTGCTTCATTCTGCTGGATTCGATTCGACGTTCCGCAAAAAACGCTAGACTGCTCTAAATGATTTTTTAAGCAAACATCATATTTAGCCATTAAACTAAGTAAATCTTGAAAATTTCCTCTATTTGAAGAAACCCTTGTTTCTTCAATATTTGCCTATTCTTATCGACTAGTTCATTGTGTTGGTGATGACTAATTTCCAACTGTTTATTAAGGGCGTGTTCAATTCTGGTTTTGCCGAAGACTTTTTTTTATGACGGCCTGCAAATGCGCTTTGGACATAATGTGTCTTTTTAAAGCTTTATCGAAATTGTTTAAATCGAAAAACCCAGTCTTATTCCAGAGACCTTTTTCATTTTCAAAAAGTAAACATGGCCAACAAAATAATTTACTTATATTTTCACACCCTGTTAGCCATTTAAATTATTCGTATTGTTTTTCCGGATAAAAATGTCTAATACAGTCTTTCATTTTTGTGGTTAAATTTTTCATAGGCGGTTTTGCCTTCCCTTTGGAAATTATTTCAAGCTTATCAGCGAGGTTTAATGTTGAAAATCCCCTTATTATTAAGACACACACCACACATTCACACACACCCTTCTTACTAAATTCTCCAACATTTTCAACGTTATTACCGACAGCCGAAGTTGACGGTATTTGCATATCCACGTCCGTATTATTGTCTTCCTTATCGCACCATGCACGACGCGACGTACGTATCACACAACACACGGATAGCCGTTCAAACAAAGAACCTACTCCAACGATAGCTTCCGCCACCACTGAAATGCAAAAATTGCAAATAGCCGGTGAAATATTCAATAACCTCTGGCTCGATTCACAGGAAATCAAGCATACAGGACTTCGCTGCAGAGAAGCTAGCGACCCGCATAGGTTCTATTCGATATTCTATTGTGGCTGGGTCGGAGTCAAGGCCGCATTTATTATGGGCTTGATAATTAAGATAATATTTTAGCATTTTTAATATAAACTAAATTAATGGTTTCCTATTTCAAAAATTACATTTTAAAAGATGTTTTGTAATTTTGTAATTTTGCTTCCATGGACTGCAGGCCCCAGATAGTACCAATTTTTACTCTACTTTTAAATGTGGTGACGAAATAAGTGCAAGTGAATATTTTAAAATATCATTTGCAATTTATTTTAGAAGTCGACCAGCCGCTTCGTGGTTCTTGCTGGACAATATGCTTTTTTGGTTGTGTATGTGGCTTTCACTTTGTTTGGTATGTATTTTATTTTCCTCTTGAGGCGAGGTACATTAAAATATCAAAAAATTAAATTGACTGACTAGAGCGTTTTACCAATTTTTTTAAATTATTTATTAAATTTATACTCTTGCCTAGATCTGCTATATATAGGTTGGTACTACCTAATTATCATTGAAGAAATAAACGGAAAAAATCAAACTAGTATTTGACTATATTCGAACGCGGCACCAATTAACACCACATTGGCCTCAAGGGCGATTTTAGAAAACCTTTCTGGGGGGCGGGAGGTTAATTAAAAAAAAAAGTTTGTTAATATATTTTATGATAAATGGTAGGAGAAGAACCAAATTACCTATAAACATACTTGTTGTGGCATAAGTGAAAAAAAAAACAGCCTCTAATAAATAGTTATAGAATAACGTCCAATTTTTTTCCTGCAGCAAATTTATTAATTACATTGTTAATATTTACATCAATGTTCTATCTATGGATGTGCAAGAGACCCAGTCCAAGAGGTCGCTCTTGTACTATAATGTTTTCCAAGTTTTTAATCGTAATTTTCACGTAAAAATATGCAAATTACACATGATGTTTCACCGGTCTGGCCGGAGCGGTAATTACCTCATTACCCCTCACCGTAAAACCGCCCTTGATTGGCCTTGAGCCTCGACCGACCCTAAATTTTAGAGTACGATCCGTCACTGATTCATACGCTTACAAATTTCCCTACTTCCTTTAATATACCACAATTCGCAATAAAAAGAAGTGCAAAAAAAGAGAAATGAAAGGAACCGCTTTTGTAAACGAATCTCTACTAACTTAAACTCATTTTAATTCGCACGTTTTATGTTTATTTTTCAAGCTTAAAGAGACCGTTAAAAATCCATTAAGAACCATTTTTAAATAAAATTGTATGTTCGCCGTTCTGCTTGATGAGCTTCAACTTCTTGTCAAAGCATATTTTTCTTTCAAGTTCTGAATTTGTTAAATTATTTTTTTTCCTCAAATTGGCAGCGACTTACTAATGTCGCCTTAATGAAAATGCGGAAGTAGCGCCTCAGTCTAAGATCCAACTGTATGATTTCTACGCCCATCTGTTTTTTAACGAAAATGTAATTTTTGAAGATAATTTATTAATAGAGGAATGGAAGGGTGATTTGTGAAAAAGCGCCTAAAAATATTTCGACAAAAATTTCAAAAACTATTGATTTTCAAGACACAATTTAAATTTTTAAGATTTATATTTTTTTTTTCACTCTACAACACGGTACATTCAAATTTCACTTCCGACGTTTTGTGTTCGAGCTCCCGGGGTCACTAGGAAAACGAAAAAAAAAACAATTCCCTTTCCCTTGACGAAAAACTCACACAAGCACATTTAAATCCAAGCATTTGTTATCTAAACTCCACCGCTTCTAGTTTCCAATACCTGCCCACGACCACCGCGACCAACATGTAAGATTCGCATCTAATAAGTACTAATCTTTGGCTCTGTGTTGCATAGTTAATTCGCTCCTCTTAAGTTGCTTTCATAAGCGGCCTTGGCTTAGAGCGCCCTTGAAAATGTCGATAAAAATGTAGTATTTGTAGCGTTTCTTATGTAAACGTGTCTTATGGTTTAGCTAGAACTAATGACATTAAAAAACAATTGAACGTCAAGTTAAAAAAATATGGCGAAAAACCTGATTTTTAAAAAAAATCACAATTGACAGTTGAAGTTATATGAAGTATTTTTATGTATTTGGTTTTTTAAATTTTACTGCCTGTTTAACCGAATGCGACATTGAAAGTAAAGTTTTCGTGCACAGCCACATGATATTTTAGCACTATTGTTAGATTCTGATTCCCAAAATTTATATATATATATATATATATATATATATATATATATTCTTTTAAAGTTTTCGAGAAAGACGCATTTGTATGGCGTAGAGCAGGGGTGCTCTAACGGTCGATCGCGAGTGCTTTTTGAGTAGATCTCTAGAAGAAAATTTTTTTTAATAAGTAGGTACTTAACTAAACTACAAAAATTTATTACATAATAAAATAATACTCTGCTAGCGACAAAAGGCGGCTTTATCAAAGGAACGCGCGGTACTTGTCAAAGAAAAGCCGCGTTTTTTATTTTTGCCGCTTTTCTAGAAATTTCGGGCGGCGCGTTTGACGGGAACATTCGAGACTTTCGTTCACGCCGATATAAATGTGCGCCTGCAGGAATTGGAGTCATTCTGAATTGCAACTTGAAGGCAATACTACGTCGATACAAAGTTTATTATTAAATAGTACAAAATGAATACAGCGAAGAAATCTAAAACGTATCATTTTAATAACGATTGGGAGGAAGAATTTTTGTTTTGTATGGTGAAGGATAAGTGCATTTGTCTTATTTGTCGTGCGTCAGTTTCAATACCTAAGCGTGGTAACTTAGAGAGGCATCATAAAACGGTTCATAAAAACTATGTAAAGGATTTTCCGTCACAGAGTGAATTAAGGAAACGAAAAGTACGTGATTTGATGTCTAGTTTGAAAAAAGAACAAACCATGTTCACAAGACCAGTCAAACAATCAAAAGCTGCTACCATTCGAAGATGGATCGGTTGTGAAGGAAGCATTTATTGAAGCGGGTGAGACTTTATTTGGAGATTTTAAAAATAAAACAGAAATCATGTCTGCTATTAGAGAACTTCAGTTATCTCGTCCGACTGTTACAAGGCGTATTGAAGTCATGAGTCAGGACATGGCAGATAAACCAAAAAAAATGATATCATGGAATGTACATACTTTTCTTTACAGTTCGACGAATCTACCGATATGACAGACACTGCCCAGCTGTGTATTTTTATTCGGATGGTATTCAATGACATGTTGGCTAAGGAAGAATTTTTGACAATTATTCCTCTGAAGGGGAAGACACGTGGCGAAGATATATATGATGTTTCCTTCAATTTTGTAAAAAACTACAAGCTACCAATATATAAATTAGTGTGCATTACAACTGATGGAGCACAAGCAATAACTGGAAACAAACACGGTTTTGTGGCATTGTGTCGAGCTAATGAAGATTTCCCTTCATTTTTTTCAATCTATTGCATTATACATCAACAAGTTTTGTGTTCAAAAGTTTTAAACACGGAGGAAATTATGGGCATTGCAACAAAAATTATGAATTCCATCCGTGCACGTAGCTTGCAACGGCGGCTCTTTAAGTTTCAGTTGGAAGATAGGGAGTCAGCTGAACACACTGATTTAGTTCTTCACACGGACGTCAGGTGGTTGAGTCGCGGAAAATTTCTAGAAAAGTTTCAAGAATTATTGCCCGAAATAACAGCTTTTCTAGACGAAAGAGGTGATGAGACTCAGATGTTGAAAAACGAAAAATGGCTGACTGATTTGGCATTTTTGACTGACATCACAATGCACTTAAACACCATTAACTTGGAGCTTCAAGGTAAAGGAAAAACTGTTATTGAGATGATTAGCGCAGTAAACGCATTCAATAGTAAATTGCAACTTATGATAGATCATCTGAAAAGAAAGGATCTGAAACATTTTCCGTCTTTGTGTTTTCTCAGCAAACATACCGTTTCCAAAATAAATAAAGAAGGAAGTGTTAATATTTCATGTTTTTTGAAATAGTATTGGCAGTGAGCTCTATTATTTAGACCAAACAAATAACGAATGGCTCTCTTTTGAAGCATAAAAATACCTCGAAATTGCTCGGTGGTACAGCAGCTCCAAAAGGGAAGGCCATAGCGGAGGTGGGATTCAAATAAAGAGAAATAAGAAAGGCAGAAGGAACGTCTAGTTCTTTTGAAACTGATCGAATGGCGAAGCAGGCGGTAGAAAGTTTTTTAGTTAAGGTGTCAATATGATTAGACCATTTTAGGTTGTTATTTATATTTAAACCCAGGAATTTAACCGACTCTACGTATTCAATATTGCTGTTATGTACCTGAAGTGGTTGTAAAGTTCCCTTATAAGATAACGCCACCGTTTTATCGACGTTAAAACAAAGCATATTGGAATCGGACCAAGCCTTAATTATAACCAAGTCTTTGGAGATACTAGAGTGTAAAGACGTTGTATCAAAATCACTCCATGTTATGCTTGTGTCATCAGCAAAAAGGGAGATTCTTCTATTAATTTTAAGGTTCGTGATATCATTAATGTATAACAAAAAAAGAATAGGTCCCAAGACTGAACCTTGAGGGACTCCACTTGTAATCAACTTACAATCAGAATCGGAACCATTAGCCCTTACAAGTTGTTGCCTTTTCCCAAGATAAGATTTGAACCAATTTAAAGAAGTACCACGAATTCCATAAAAATTTAGTTTGTTTATCAGAATTTCATGACTAACACAATCAAAGGCTTTCGCATAGTCACAAAAAACTGAGGTAGTTGGGTGGTTGTTATTGAGAAATAAGTAGACGCCTCTAAGCAACGTGAACATGGCATCACTGGTGCACTTGTTGGGTAGAAATCCGAACTGCATAAGACGGTTCTTCAGTAGCCTTTCGATGATTTTTGATAGCACTGGTAGTAGTGCAATTGGGCGATAATTGTAAGAGTTAGTTTTTTCGCCGCCTTTATGAAGTGGAATAATTATAGCTGTTTTAAGGCAATCAGGGAATACACCTGTTATAAAGGACTCATTTATTAATGTTGTAAGGGCCTCTATGACTGGGAGTGGCAAGTTCAGGAATATTCTAATTGATAGGCCATCAGTGCTACACGAAGATTTACTTTTGATATTATTTATTACCTTCAATAGTTCAGTGTTGCTAACGGGACTTAAGAAAAAGCTATCAGCTAAATTTTTTGAAGGAGGGAGAAACGAAAGAGGGTCCAAACTTGGCGAGATACTAGAGGTAACATTTTTGTTTATATTAATAAAATAATCATTTAGATCATTAGCCCCTGGCAAGATCTGAGTCACAGGGTTTGATTTGTTTCTGAGGTTATTGATGATGGACCAGGTTTCTTTTGAAACGTTATTAGAGTTTGTTAGACGTTTTCAGTAGTGTAATTTTTTTGCTGACTTAATAAGAGTAGTGTAGATCCTCCTTTAATTAGAGATATAGTCGAGAATAAGAAAAGAGTCGGTGAATTTTTTTATATATGAGAGCGAGCGCATATTTTTAGCAGAAATTCGTATTCCTTTCGTGGTCCACGGTTTATGCCGCTTAGGTTTGATATTCTTAAGCGGGAAGGCCTTGTTAAAAGCACTTAAAGTTTTATTTAAAAAAGTTCTGAAGTTTGTGTTGACATTATCGGATTCAAAATTCCAACTGGTGTTAAAGCAAATATTATGAAATACTGAGAAATTTGCGGCCGAGAAAATTCTGCCCCGATGGCGAGATCTTGGTAAGGGCCTAATAGGTAAACTAAACCTGGAAATTACCGCCTCGTGATCGGAAAGATCTGAGTTATAGACCTGTGATTGCACCTCTGATGGAGAAAAATCAGACGCTATGTAATCGATGATAGAAGAAGAGTTTTTTGAAATTCTAGTTGGCGAGGATACATGCATTGAAAGACCGAAAGAGTCGAATATAGAAATTAGATATTTCAAAACAAAACGTGATCAACGAACCTTTGGTTTGAAGAGAAAAAAATCTTACTTCCGCCCTTGCATATCAAGCTAGGCCTAATGAAGCAATTTGTGAAGGCTTTAAATCGAGATGGAAATTGTTTTGGGTATTTGTCACGTCAATTTCCTGGCATTAGTACGGAAAAACTAAAAGCTGGTATATTTGACGGTCCTCAAATAAGGCAACTTGTTAAAGATCCACAATTCACCACATCAATGAACGAGACTGAATCTAATGCTCGGTGTTCATTTGTTCAAGTAGTACAAAATTTTCTTGGCAATCATAGAGCAGAGAATTACGTAGAATTAGTAGAAACTATGCTTTCAAATTTTAATATTCTCGGCTGTAACATGAGTATAAAAGTTCACTACCTCCATAGCCATCTAAATCGTTTTCCAGAAAACTTAGGTGATTGTAGTGAAGAACAGGGGGAAAGATTCCATCAGGATATTAAAACTATGGAAGATCGTTATCAAGGACGATGGGATAGCCACATGATGGCGGACTACTGCTGGAACCTTCAGCGAGACTGCCCTAGTAAAATCCATTCTAGAAAGTCGTATAAAAGAAAATTTTTATGTGATTAGTGACTAATGTAATTATGTAAATTAAGTTTTTGCAATAAATACTTAAATCCATGTGTCTTTGTTTTTTTAACTGGCAATAGTAATATTATATATTATAACAGTTATAACGTAAAATATATACACATTTTTTTTAAACTATATCTGATAGATAAAATCTGAGAACTTTTTTACATTGTGCATCCAAAAATTACCCAGGAACAGTTAAAAAATCGCAGGCATCAAAATGTGTGTTGGCCTGTGTTATTAATAATTTTTTTTGGAGATCATTTAGATATATTTAAAAATAAGAAACTTTTTACAGATTAAAATATGGGCAAATTAAAATGACTCCGCTGCACAAAACTTTGTATTAATTAAGATATCGATTCGATCTCGGATGAGTCACTTTGTAAATATTTTTTTTTCCTTTACATTCGCAATTAATTTTTCAGTTTACAAATAATAAACAAAAATTTGAACAAGTCAAAGAAACATTTTCCATTACAATTCTCGAAGAAATTGTGTTCTGGTCACTTCGTTATTTACTGTATTTACCGGTATTGACCCGCCCAACACACTCAATTGTATCGTTTACTTCCACTCGATAGCTTACACGACAAATTGGCTAATGCACTGAGGTAGAAATAACCTGAACAATATTTTTGTTTTGTCTTTCTACGCTTTATATTTTTTTAATATTGAATCATGACTAGGTTTTTTTAGGAAGAGAACATGAAATATTTAGATATTAATATGAATTATGCATGAAGGCATGTATTAATTTCCAAGCGATTAAATTTTCAAAGCTGGTTCATTTTACATACTGTAAATGTTAAAAAGCACTCTATATATGTGAATGTAATTTAAGTAAATGGGTTTATAAACTTTATTTACAACTTTTTGAAACTGACTTTTTAAAATATTTCATTTCCCTCATTCGTTTCCCACCCTCAACTTCTCTTATTTCTCTCATTCGATTCTTTATTAAACATTTTTTAAATTAGCAATATCAACAAGAACAAACAAGAAAACTAACAATAATAATTAAAAATTTTACTATAGCAATTATTTATTTTATGGAAATTAATGTTTTATTGTACTCATTAATCGATATTCTTAAGGGGCCGCCCTAATCGACGATATGTTTCACTCATTGAGATTTTACTCCTGATAAATGTTAATTCTTGGACAGTGCCAGGTCCTCTAATGTTGTAACGGGATAGGCTATAGCAAAGGAATAGAGTATATATATTTATATATTTTAAACGTAATTCTAACAATATTTTAATAAAACAGTCGGTTTCTCACGTTAAAGCCTAAACAGACCCGATTATTTCAAAGAAGTTATAAGTGTCGAGTTAAAAGCTAAACAAAATAATAAATATCATTTATCTCTAACGCTATCTTCTAGATTGTGTAGACAGATTTACGTATGGATAAACCTTCTCAAGTTGTTATCGTCTACGCCTCCCTTTCGAGATTTCATGGTCTCATATGGACCTGTGGCGTAGGAAGCTTTTATTTAGGTTAAAGCTAATCATAATTAAAACATCTTATTTAGTTCGATTCAATTATAATAAATTAGAATAGAATATTTTATTATAGAAAGCGTTTCAAAAATTCCTTGTTTTTTTTTTTTGAAAAGCCTTGTTTCTCTTCAAAAAAGTTTTTTTGATTCATAACGCTGATAAATTAGTTTAAGTTTTTATTTAGACGCAAATATAAATTATTTTTTAATTACATACATAAAGTAGAACTCTAGGCGACACCTATGAAGTATTTATTAATTAAGGGTTCAAGGTACATCTATGACAACGCATTGCATTTCAGCCAATCAGAGGTAGTTCTTGTCAAATTACGTGTCGACCTTTTTTCTGATTTCTAAAACAAGAGTTAGTCTGTGTCAAAGTTTTGTTTGTTACAGTTGATTTCAAATTCTTCTTTGGTGATGGTTTATGGGGCTTTACGTATACAATAGGGAATTAAAGTTGAGGCATAATCAAAGATAGTATATTTTCATTCTTTGATTTATTTGAGAAGAAACTTTTACATATTTCCAAGAGTTAAATTTATGGTTTATTTAAAGCTTTTTCTTTTTTTTGCACTAAGTTTCATCACAGTCATTTTCTCGATTTAAATACTTTTTTTGTTATTAATTTTAAGTGTTATTTTTGTATAGTAACTCGCATCATCTTAATTTTTGTTAATAGATGTTTAAGTGTTTTTAAAAAACAAATATTTTATTTAAATAAACCACCTGCTAGTTAAAATAAATATATTCAAGAAGATACCATAGTTGTTTGCAATTTGCTGTTGCTATAAGTGAGATAATATGTTTAATTAAATTTATACTAACAATAATATTTGAGAACATTGTAAATTATAATTTACGAAGAAGCCTACAGAGTACCTTTGATTTTACTTATCATATCTTAGTTAATTTCAGTAATGTGATAGGATTGCCCGCTATGTCTCAAATAAATAAATAAATAAAATAAATAAATAATTTTAAATATTATAAATAACCGTTCTATAACCTTGTTACAATGTCAACAAGAAAAGGTAGAAAGTTTGAATTGCTACAGGAGGACAATGACAAAGTCGTTAGAGATATAATATTTGCGGTTTTAGTTTGGTTGGCTACAGATCCATCTACATAACAGCAACTGCACTGAACTTCCATCCCCCTAGGCGCTTTAGCTGTAAAATATCTGCTCCGCTTTTAATTAGCAACGTGGCTGATCACCTGAAAGCATGACCAGTGTACGTTTCCGCATTGGGAAGTTTTAAAAAAAAAGGGTTAACTTCGAGCTAATCGATTTTGAACAAAGAGTCTCTCATTTTCAATATCTATTCGTACCTGGATAAATTCTTTTACATTTTGTGTCAGTTATCATAAATGATCTACATTTATATGTTTTTGCATCGTGAATTATGCGTAGTTTTCGTTTTTAGTAACTCATCAATTCGGCGTGCCCCAAATACATCTGTTATAAGCGCAACTAAAACAATAAAAATAAAATAATTTTAAACAAGAAAAGAAAAAAAAATAAATAGAAAGCCTTGCTTTAATATGAAGGGATCTTTAAGGTGCCTTTTTGAGAAAATCCTCTATATTTGGCCTAGTAAAGATACGAGACTTCTTTGGCTTAAATCCTACATTCTGGCGTTTCAAAAAGGCAAATTTCAAATATTTTTATGTCAATATTGTCCCTTAATTCTAGCAATGTCCGTATCATGTTGTAGATAGCCCAAAGAGTGGCTAGAAATGTATAACATAAAATTTGCTTGAAGGGTGTAAATCTAAGGATATATGAAAAGAAAAATTATTAGATATATGTACACTATACATAAAGAAATTGAAAGAACTGGGCTTTAACCCAAAAAGCTGCCGTGGAACTGTAGACGATTAGCGAATTCCAGAACTGCTAGGCACCGGCACGTGTTGTAACAGACCATGTGGATCGAATAAAAGATTTCCAAAAATACAGGTTACATTTTTTTTTTCAAATCAAAAAATGTGAAGGAGAAAGAAAGTGGCTTCGACTGTGCAGTCCTGTAAAGAATACTTACAACGAAGAAAGGCCTCGAAAGTAAAAGAAAGATCGTTTACCTTAGCTTAGAGGAATCTGGAAATTCTCCAACATATGGCCCTCATCACACCAAAAAGGTAAGGGAAACAAAGAGGCCTTAAACTATATAAAGTAACAAATTTAAAGTGCAAACAACGACCTCGATGTCTCGTCGAAAAATGACCTCTTTAAAAATACTTTTGAGCATTTTTTTGTTGATTAACCTCAACAGCAGGGTCAATTAGAGAGAAGCCATATTAAACAGAAAAATCTGCAAATTAAGGAAGTCAATAATGGCAATCTATGAAAATAATGAATCTCGCAAAATAAATTTATCAATACTGTCTTATTTGGGTCTCGGAGCAATTATAGAACGATTCGGGCAAGACTGAGAGGGTAACAAAATCTATTTAATAACATACTCCCTTTTACAATTAAAGATTGAAATTTTTAGTTTTGTTAAAGCATAAAGTATCTATAATCTGACTGCTGGAGCTAGTTTGTTTAATTTGTTTGTTAATTTGCAGCATAAAACTTACCGAACTTATTTTGATCAACCGAGCTTGTAGAGCTCCTATTTGTTATATCAACTGTCTTATATTTTTATTGTATGCAGTGTGTCTACTTAAGTTCTCTACATATTTATTAGTAGTTATACGGAAAAAAGTTACTGTTTATAAAAAGTTCTGCTTTCTACCAAAATAATATTAAAATATTCAAACTTGAGATTGCATATGCAGGGTGGTCAAAAATTCCAAAAACCGATTGAAGAGAAAAGTACCTTTAATTTTTATTTTATAGCAAAATGTAATACAAAATCTTACTTAGAATAAAAAACATACCTAGCACTAGATTCGTTACTTCCTATCTGAAATCACTTCTTAAGGAATGTAAAACTTTGGCTTCTTACTGGCAAGTCCAGTTTCTTACTTTTATTCCTACCTACATACCAGGAAAATTTCCTTATTTATCGATTGTTCATAATGGCATTGTCACTGCCATTGTCAACCACAATATTGTATTACTTTATTGAAACATCAGTTTGAATATTATAGTAAAAAGAAATACCGCTGAAATTAAGCAAAGAAGATAAAATTTAAATAATTTTAATTGTCGAAGAAAGTTATAAAACATTTCGAGAAGCTGCAGACATTTTTAGCAACAGACACCCCGATAAAATTATACATTTCACAACAGTGGGGAATATTCTAACTAAATTCAAGACTTTTGGAAATGTAGAAAATAAATTTAACAAGAAACGGAGGTCAAGGGTTGCGAATGACGAAACTACAAATCAAGTAATGCTCTCTGTGATAGAAGACCCTATACAAAAGGTCATCAACATTGCCAAATAACGTAGGTAAAGATATAGTTTCAAAAATATTGAAACAGTTTTCGACCTTACAAACCAAAATTTATACATACCTTGAGACCAGGAGACTTTGAGCGAAGATGATCCTTTTATGGCAAGACGCATTATTTTAGCCGATGAAGCAACGTTTACTTCCAATGGGACTGTAAGTTCGCAAAACTGTCGTTGGTGGAGTGACGTTAATCCTAATTTTGTTATACAAACTCGTGATCAGTATTCATTCAAAACAAAAGATGGAGTAATTGGATCAGTTTTTTTTTCGACCTAATTTAAATAGTCAACGCTACTTGGATTTTCTAAATACTTACTTGTACGATTTTATTCATGAACTACCCATAAGTCAGAGGTTCCAAATATGGTACCAGCAGGATGGAGCACCATGCCACAGAGCAAGGGATGTAAGACAGTACTTAAATTTTATTTTTAATGGACGAGTAATCGACAGGTATTCTGATATTTTCTGGCCAGCTAGATCTCCGGACTTGAACCCTCTTGATTATTTCTTTTGGGGCTACTTAAAAGAGAAAGTGTATCTAAAGAGGCCTTTTCACAATGTTGATCATTTGAAGAGGGTAATTAGGGAAGAGATACAGGTCATAACGCCTGCCATGATTAGAAACGTTTCAAGAGACTTTTCTATAAGAACGGTTACCTGCATAGAAAAAGATGGTGGATATGTTGAAGCAAATGTGCAGTGACGGAACAGTAAGTTTTTATTGTTAATTAAGTTATTTACATGTAATGTTTATTAGAATTAAAATTAGTGAAGTTATTTTCTATATTTCCAAAAGTCTTGAATTTAGATAGAATATTCCTCACTGTGGTGAAATGTATAATTTTATCGAGGTGTCTGTTGTTAAAAATGTCTGCAGTTTCTCGAAATGTTTTATAATTTTCTCCGACAATTAAAATTATTTCAATTTTATCTTCTTTGCTTAATTTCAGCGGCATTTCTTTTTATTATAATATTCAAACTGATGTTTCAATAAGGTAATACAATATTGTGGTTGACAATGGC
Organism: Kuschelorhynchus macadamiae; assembly: GCA_030620095.1. Lineage (NCBI taxonomy): Eukaryota > Metazoa > Arthropoda > Insecta > Coleoptera > Curculionidae > Kuschelorhynchus > Kuschelorhynchus macadamiae. Next base: position 1,195,234 of record JAUTXW010005440.1, read on the forward strand.
AGTGACAATGCCATTATCAACAATCGATAAATAAGGAAATTTTACTGCTATGTAGGTAGGAACAAAAGTAAGAAACTGGACTTGCCAGTAAGAAGCCAAAGTTTTACATTCCTTAAGAAGTGATTTCAGATAGGAAGCAACGAATCTAGTGCTAGATATGGTTTTTTATTCTAAGTAAGATTTTGTATTACATTTTGCTATAAAATAAAAATTAAAGGTACTTTTCCCTTGAGTCAATTTCGATTTTTTGGAATTTTTGACCACCCTGTATATGTAATCTCAAGTTTGAATATTTTAATATTATATTTAATTATATGCAGAAAGCAGAACTTTTTATAAAGAGTAACTTTTTTCCGTAAAACTATTAATAAAAAAGTTTCCCATATGTAGAAAACTTAAGTAGGCACACTGTATTTAGAACATGGTTAAAAGAGTAGGACAATATTAAGTAGAAAAACTAATTAAAGTTACACTATTAATGATTATATAAAAAATATATATATAAACACAAAGAAAACAACCAAGGTTATTTTTACTGGTCTTGAAATTGTTCATATTTACTTATCTTAAAAATAAAAAGTTGTATATGTAATTATTGGTGTTTTATTGACGTAATTGATAAGCACATGTTTTGCGGCAAATTGTGTCAACTTCTAAGAACTCTGAGGGAACACAACGTAGGAAATAACATAATAATTTAAGAGACGATCACAGCTATTTGAGAAATTATGAGTTTTCTATAAGACCGAGGTTAGGGGTGTTTCAGTATCAATCCTCAACATAGTGCCAGCATTTGGATGGTTTTTGTTCGGATCTCGCAGGTTATTCTAAATAGGAGACTGAATATACTAATTATACAGTGTGTCCCAGATTCGCTTCTCTATATAGGGATCTCGGCTCCTGTTATACCTACAGCAAAGGTTAAACGGGGAAAGTTTTAGAGGAAACTTATTGCATTCGATATCTGGCTTCAGATTTACGATCGATCAATAAGTTTGAGAAATATCGGCGAAAAACGAAAATGGCGGATTTCTTTTTTTGCCAGTATATCCAGAACGGTAAATTTGACAGCTGTCAAAATGTGACATTATTCGGACACATTATTAAGACAAATAAGATGGCGTATACGATACGTCTTCATTGTTTTTTTTTAACCCGCAACCCCCCACAAATTTCATTTTTCTTATGACCGCCATATTGGATTTTTGATTTTTATCTCACAAGTACATTAAAGAGTTTAGTGTCATCAAAATATTACACCTCGTAAATTAGGTTTCAATGTTTTTAAAGGAGGCCATGATTAATTTGTCACAAGATTACATTAATAAGTAAGTAATGTATTTTCAATACAACATGAACGTAAATAACGACTTAAAAAATCTAAATGAGCTTTAACTACTTTGTAAGTGGGTAACATTAATTCACAAATCTGCAAAATGACGTCCATTTGCTTCGAGACATTTTTGACAATTGGTGACTGCTTTTCGTACAACTCTGGTAAGTGTATTTCGGTTAATATTTCTAAATGTGTCCAAAACTCTTTGTCTCAGGATTTCTATGGTCATTCATTCTTCGTGTGACCCCAGAGGTAGAAATCCAAGCGCGACAGGTCAGGGGATCTAGGAGGCCAAGATATTGGATTATTTAAAGAAATTATTCTTTCGTCAAACTGTTCTCTTAAGAAGTTCCTGATTTGAATGGTATTGTGAGCCGGACATCCGTCTTGTTAAAACCAAGTTCTTATTAATTCATCTTCCGTTAGAATAGCTCGTAAGGCTGGTTCAGCCTGGTTTCGCAAAAGCTCTAGGTACCTCTGCCCGTTTAGGTTGTAGTCAAACAAAAATGGTCCAATAAGTCGATTTCCTGAAATGATTAATAATTTATAAATAGGTGCCCAACAGTCATGGGCGGCAGGGTCGGCCGGGTGGTACTAGAAACGATAAATTATAAAGGGAAAATTATCTTTATTAAAAAGTAGATATTTTCTTTCCGAAAATAATTATCGAAACATCCCGCAATGAATGAGCTTGTATATAGTTGAAACCTATTCAGCTTTATTATCAAAAAGAAAAACACATTTGATTAGCGGGAAGTAATAGCCGTAATAAATTATTTTGTTGGTATTGCATATTAATTTTGGAAATACTAAATCAATTTAGTTCAGTGATATAATAATCTTAAAGAAGTACACCGTGCCTTAATAAAACATAAAATATCAAAAGAACAAACCCCTTGCGTTTTAAAATTTAAATTATTCAGAAATACAGCTGAACGTCTTTCTATAAATCATAATGAAAATCGAAAAATAATTCGACATTTGATTAATATGGTATTTTTTTCATAACACAAGAACTAGGCTTCCCGCTTAATAATAAATCATTAAATTCAGACAATTAAAATAATTTTAGAGAATTAGCTAAATCTGCAGAAAATTTAGATAAAGTGTTAATAAATGTATAGAACCCAATTCTATTTTTATAGGTTCTTTGAAACTACAATACAAAATGATTCAATAAAAATGTAAAACAATATTAAAAAAGTAAGTTGACTGACTAGAGTAGAACGTTTTACTTTTTTTTATTAGATTATACCTTTTTAGTATCATTAAAAAACTAAACGAAAAAAAAAGATTATTATTTGACGATCATTTGGTGCCTATTTAAAAAAGATTGGTTAGATTAACTTACCAATGATCCCACACCAAACGTTACTTCCAAATCTGATCTGTAGACGTCTCTCTGCCACTTCGTGAGGATTTTGCACAACCCAATGATGACGGTTGTGTCTATTAAAGACTCCACAATTCGTGAACTTGCTCTCATCGGACCACAAGACATGATTTACAAAATCAGGATTTTCATTACATCTCCTAGTATACCACTCACAGAACTGTAGTCGTCTTGGAAAATCAGTTTCCTTAAGTCCTTGTACTATTATGGGTTTGTATGGATGGTACTTATTCTTTTTTAAAACTCTTTGTACTGTTGATTTTGGCACATTAGTTTCCTGTTCTACAGTTTTTACCGATGCACTAGGGTTTTCGTTGATAGCTTGTAAAATGTTTCTATCTCGATTTTTATTGTTATTACTGTATTCTCTTCTAGGTTGTTCGAAGACACCATGGTTAATTAAATTAACTACGATTTTCCTGAATTGGGTTTTATGAGGCTGTCGTCGTTCGGGGTACATCTCCAAATACCTTGTTGAGGTAACGTCGGCGTTTCTGTATGACTGAAAGTACAGAGCTAACATGTCGACCTTTTTTTCATTTGAATACGGAATGCCGGCCTATAGGTGTTGACAATTTATGTGTCAAATTTATGATTTTGTTGGGATAAAAGCGTACCTACTACTTATTAAAACACAGCTTTGATACTTTCAACTATTTACCTTAACGTCAAAGTCAAAATCCAATTTTGTTACAGATAAATCATGGCCTCCTTAGAAAAGCATTGAGAGCTAACATTACTTTAAATCATGGCCTCCTTAGAAAAAACTGAAACCTAACTTTACGAAGTGTAATATTTCGATGATACTAAAATCTTTAATGCACTTGTGAGATATCACTAGACTTGAAATTTTAGGCTCTTTCCAAAAATCGAAAAATCCAATATGGCGGCCATAAGAAAATTGAAAGTTGAGGCGGGTTGCGGGTTAACAAAAAACAATGAAGACGTGTCGTATACGCCATCTTATTTGCCTTAAAAATGTGTCCGAATAATGTCACATTTTGGCAGCTGTCAAATTTACCGTTGTGGATGTACTGGCCAAAAACAAACGAAATTCGTTCGGTTTTTCCCCGATATTTCCAAAAGCAATTGATCGATCGTAATTCTGAAGCCGGATATCGAATGCAATAAGTTTCCTCTAAAACTTTCCCAATTTAACCTTTGCTGTAGGTATAATAGGAGCCGAGAACCCTGTATAGAGAAACGAATCTGGGACACACCGTATAATATACCATTATATCTACATTAAACCACCTTAAATTTCTAAAGAATACGTTATTTATAGATGCTGGTCTAATTATGTCGTGCATTACAAATAGTCAGCATTTCTCGTATCTTTTTCAAACGGTATGTTGAACAAGTTCCTATGCAGAATCTTCCATTACACTTTACTTGCTGCACATCTACAGATTTAAAAAGATTTTAATTTAGATTGCGGCTTGCGGAATATTTGCGCCTTTAAAACGGAAACGCAGCCGTATCTTTTGTTATCCCATTCTTTTTAGACCGAATCGTATATTCGTGTTTATTACAAAATGCTAAACATTTACGTTAAATCGGTATAGAAAAATATTTGTTAAAAGGATTGAAATGTTAGTGTTTTCAAGTGAGCGCTTATGTTGAGGCATAAAAGTTAACCGTATAGTAAATATAGAGAGGACGTTTTCACGGACTTGGTTCTCGGGATTAGACCGTGTCAAATTGGAATTACTATGTTTTGCCTTCGATCGCACGAGGTAATGTGTCTCGTGCAATCGAAGGCGAAACGTCGGATAGTAATTACAATTTGGCACGATCTAATTCCAAGAACCATACAAACAAACAAACAAAACAAAAGTATGCTTTATTGCCGCAGGAAAATTATTACAATTTTATGGACAAAGCGAAATTTACCTTAAAATAAAAAAAACAAAACAATGAAAGAACGAAATATTAATCGAATAAAAGTAATATTTTTCGATAGGTCAATGTAAATACTTTTTTTTTTTTTTTTTCGGTTTAGATTGTCTTACGACGTTGTCCGACGCCTAATTTCCACCTTCTACGGTCGGTGCAGTCTTCTTCGGATAGGTTTCTTTCACTCATTGCTCTTTGCACCGCTCTTTGCCATTCTGCTTTCGGTCTTCCTCTCTTACGTCTGCCCCCTGGAACCCATTCCATCAGTTTTTTTGGTAATCTTGAATCTGCCATTCTTTTCACATACCATTTCACATGTATGGACAATGCAAATACATACATTGTAAATATACAAGTTGGGGTTTCGTTGGGGCATAACATTGTCGTAAAGCGGCTAACAAATCTAGGCAACCTTAATAATAAGGAAATAAACAATATACAGGGTTATTCACGCAACACGGCATGAAAAGTTTTTGATGATGCCATTTAGATAAAAATTTCAAATTTTGGGATTAAGCTAAGGTCAAGGGGTACTTCTTTCTTGAAATATTTTCAACTTCCTGTCACTTCCCGTTTAACCGGAAGTTGGTATCAACTTGCTTATTTTAAATGGAACATCCTGTATTTTATGATATTTTTGGATGCTACGGAGAATTTTAATGCTATTTTATGTAGCAAGTCCTATACCTAGGTTCAAGCGTTCTTAAGATACTTGACCTTGAACCAAAAATGAGCCTTCGGGGTACCAAATTTTAACATCTCATATTTTTGTAAGTTTTGAAGATATAATCTTCATATTTTACAGACGATCGGTAAATAATCTTAGGTTTCTATTTTTTTTATTGAATTTGTCTATTTTTATACAGGGTGTCCTAAATTCAGCGGCAAACATTCACATTTTCAAAGCCGCTAAAGTCCGTTTTTTTAAATGGGACACCCTATAACTTTATGCACTATCAAATGTAGAATTTAATTTTCTATCGAACTATACCTATTCGCAACCATTTTCGAAATAATTAGGTTTTTATTAAACTGTCATATGTATTTGCTAAATGCTTACGCCTTCCCGTAGTAAGCCATGGAAAAACAATTGTTGAGCTTTTCTATTCAACATGACAGCTGATTTGAAACTTTTAAATTAAAATAAAATAACACCCAAAGCTGATATTCTCAATATATTTTATATTCGCGGAGAATGTTACAAAATATTGGAGAGAACGTGCCATGTTTTTAATGAAAAACATCCTCATTTACCGCCAATGAACAAGAGAAAATTGAAACGAAATTTTTTCGTTTCGGAAAAGTTATAAAAAATGTAATAAATTGTTTATATTATTTTTAACTATATCTACTAAATTCGAGACTGTTCTAAACTTGTTTTAGTGAACTTAAAAATTGTAGCAATCTAACAATCAACAATAAATAAATAAAATAATAAAATTGAATTATAACAAATGTTCTATATGCTGTCTGTTCATTTGAAGACACATTTCAATTGTTCTTTGTACAGTTGCTGTGGCCCGTTGAATTTGTCCGTTTTCTAATTCGGCAAAAGCTGTTCGTATTCTGTCCAGTAAACCTTGTTGGTTATTTACTGGGGAAGCATAGACTTTACCTTTGATAAATCCCCATAAATAAAAGTCTAGGGGTGTTAAATCAGGTGATAATTGGAGATAAACTGCAGCGTAATTATGTGCTGGTGCCCCATCTAATTGATACCAATAATTTTGCAGCTCACCAATAGGAATTTCTTCTATAAATTCAGAAACCGTCCCTCGTAGAATTTCCAAATACTTATCACTGTTTAAATTGTCTTCATAAATACAGTACCCCACCTGATCATTGAATACTATACCGAAAACATTGAAGCTAAACCTCTCTTGAGAACGCGTTTCGCGTAAAGCGTGCGGATTTTCTGCTGCCCAGAAATGTTCGTTTCTTCTATTTGTTGTTCCTTCTCTAGAAAATTTCGCTTCATCGGTCCAAAATATTTTTGAAAGGAATTGAGGCTCCTCTTGAATTTTCAAAAACATGAATTCGCAAAATTCTACTCGTCGGGCGCCATCACCAGGTCTCAAGGCTTGCACGTTTTGGAAGGAATAGGGGTGCATATGATGTTCGCTCAAGATTCTTTGGACAGATGAAGAAGAAATTCCCAAATCGTTTTCTGCAGACGGTATTGAACTTTGCGGGTTTGCATGAAAATAAGCTAATATGTTTATTACGTTATACTCGGCATTTGTCACTAGGTTCGGAACATTTGTTGTAACTTTAACCTTGCCAAAACGCAAAAAGTTCGTTTCAATCCTCTTGAATTTTGCATTTTGCGGCAAATCAGGGTGGCGTTCATTAAACACACGACACGTTCTCTCCAAAATTTTATAACATTCTCCATGAATATAAAATAGATTGAGAATATCAGCGTTTGAGTATTCTTCCATTTCGATTTAGAAGATTTAGTTTATCACTGACAGCTTTCGATAAATAACGCATACTAATCATCTGTCATATTAGATATTGGATCTCATTTGTTTTTCCATGGCTTACCATTGGAACATGTAAATATTAAGCAAATACATACGATATTTTTATAAAACCCAATTATAAAATGAAATTCTACATTTGACAGTGCATAAAGTTATAGGGTGTCCCATTTAAAAAACGGACTTTAGCGGCTTTGAAAATGTGAATGTTTGCCGCTGAATTTAGGACACCCTGTATAAAAATAGACAAATTCAATAAAAAATAGAAAAAGGATTATTTACCGATCCTCTGCAAAATATGAAGATTATATCTTCTAAACTTACAAAAATATTTGAAATTTGGTACCCCGAAGGCTCATTTTTGGTTTAAGGTCAAGTATCTTAAGAACGCTTGAACCTAGGTATAGGACATGCTACATAAAATAGCATTAAAATTTTCCGTAGAATCCAAAAATATCATAAAATATAGGGTGTTCCATTTAAAATAAGCAAGTTGATACCAACTTCCGGTTAAACCGGAAGTGAAAATATTTCAAAAAAAGTAGTACCCTTGACCTTACCTTAATCCCAAAATTTGGAATTTTTATTTAAATTGCATCATCAAAAACTTTTAATGAACGTGTTGCGTGAATAACCCTGTATACCTATATAAGTTACTAACTTATATTTTAACAAACGAAAAAGATTTTAAAAAATCGGAGAAACTCGCTCGTATGAGGCAAGAAATAAAAATAACTTTCATATAAATCGTTTCAAACATGCTCAATATAAAAAATCACCAATTTATTCCGGATTATTCCTTTTTAACCTCCTACCTACTGAGATTCAAAACATTACTGGTTTAAATAAATTTAAACTTAAATTGAAATCTTTTCTTATAGAAAACTGTTTTTATACCGTGGAAGAATATGTCAGCCAGAGCTCGCAGTTTGTCAGCACGTAATACATAATTATAATGTGTATGTTCATATATAGTTAGTGGTTCTTGTTAATAAGTGTATTGTATTATGCTGTATTTTACCTCACTTGTCTTTATATCTGTACTAAATGTATAGCAACAAAAGACTAATAAATAAAATAAAAAAAAATAAATATCCCCAAATAAAGAAATAGAGAACAGTGAGATCCGGTGAACGGGCGCCGGGCGCCGGGCGGGCCACCGTATTGGGCCATTGGTTGCAATAACTTTATTATTAAAATGTTCGATTAAATAATTAAGAATTTATCTGGTATTGTGAGGCTCCATCTTACTGGAAGTAAATTCGGCGTAAAACTTCTAAAGGTAGATCATTAAGATGTTACTCAATTTCATTTTGGAGAAAGCCTAAGTACCTAACCCCTTAAAATTGGCTCAATTATTCTGTTACCAACGACAACAGCCCAGGCATTCACACCAAACCTTTCTTGAAATTTTCCTACTCTCATTTCATGTTGACTTTGTTGGGTCCAGTAACGAGTGTTTTGCTTGTTAAACATACCATTATTAGTAAATCTGGATTCGTCAGAAAATAAGATAAAGGTAATAAAATTTGAGTCAATTCTACAATTTTGGAGCAACCAATCACAAAACAATACCCATCTATCGCCATCGTCAGGATACAAATGTTGGTGTAACTGGTACTTAAAAGCTCGATATCAATGATTCTTTCGTATTTTTCTAGCTAATTCATGACTTAAACCCGGTTCATGATTAATTTTTTTTAAAGAAACAGTTTTATCAACATAGCACTTGATTTCCTTCTTGATGCCTAAAACGATTCTCGAGATATGGAAAATACTGATGGACTGGAGATTGCCGGTCGGGGTATCTCTGAGAATACAACTCAGCAGCATTCCTTGAATTTTTATGACATTCTCCAAATATTAATGACATTTTGACTTTTTCACTTTGAGTATACATTATTTTGACTATTGAAAACAAAAATACTTAAAATCAAGAAAAATAAGGAAATCTTATATCTACTCAGAAAGAATAGGGTAAGTGTCACTGTCAAAACAAAACATCCTACTTATAATCCAGCATGGCTATTCATGGCACACTTGATAAAAGTAAGTTTTCTAGTAATATTTAATTAATTAATTTTATATATGCAACTTTACAATGATTAACTAGATCCTGATAGAGCTCCTTTATTTTTGCAGAGTATTTAGAGCATTAAAAAAATATATCATCCAGATCACATTTAATGTCACAAACATCCCATTAATGTGACGGTATTACATTTATTTTGTTGAGATGTGCCGAATAACAAGCATGGCCAAATTTTAGACGGATTATAGTTGTAACATATTGTCTGGAAACGGTTAATTTTTGTGTGCCAATAGTTTTGAGGGATATGATCATAAAGTTTTGTGTATCTCGTAGTTGAAATTCTACAGAAATCATTATCTGTTCTTGAATTTGCAGAGAATTTGGGCTTTAAGAGCACACCGTGCGTCAAGAAGAGAGAGGCTACAATAAGTTGTTACTCCGCATCGAGTGCTTTCCTTAGCTAAGAAATCAGCACTTTCATTTCCATTCAAACCACAGTGTCCCTTAACCCAAATAAAAGAAATTTCCTTGCCTCTTAACTCATTGAGACGTAGAGTCTTTTTGATATCACATAGAAGGGGATTAAGTTTAGGCGACCAATTTTTGGCATTAAACATTGGTTTCTTTTACATTTATGATATCTCCAGTGAAATCTTGGTATTCAGATACAGCAGATTTTACTATTTGTTTCTTTCTTATACAACTTTTACGTTCTTTAAGTCTAGTCGATATGGATCGAGGAATTTTTCCAATATAGACATCACCACAGGAACAAGGAATTGCATATACCCTTCCCGTTTGTTGTCCAATTTTCTTGTGTGTGTTGAAGAAGGTTGTACGTATGTTGGACAGGCGAAGTAACCTTGCAAAATTGTCTCGGGTTCCATGTACGAATAGAAGAACTACACTTCCTATCGGTAACTCCTTATTAGTTTTATTTCGTGGAGTAGAATTAATATATTTTCTGATTGACCGTCTAATATCTTCATTGCAATATCCATTCCCTCTTAAAACTTGAGTCAGTTTTCTTGTTTTCCGTTATAAATAATTTTGAGAGTCCTCGTGATTTGTGACCCAAAATCTATAAATCTGGGAAGTCCATGAGACCTATTGTTTCAGCTGTTGGATCACCAACGTACAATATTTCAAAATGGTTAGTAGAGGAATTCAGCATATTAAATATCCCTTACGATAACTTCGAGGTTACTAACTCGTTAGAATTCTTAGAAAAAGTTAAGAATATTCACTTAAAAGAAGGTGAAATTTTAATATCTGTTGATATAAGCTCATTGTTTCCTAGTGTACCCATACCACTAGCTTTAGAGTACCTAAAGGAACTACTTGAAATCAATAATTTGAAGAAAGAAATTATTGATGAATATTTGCTTCTCACAAAATTATGTATGAATAAACATATTTTTCAGTTCAACAATAAATATTATAAACAACTTGAGGGAACAGCGATGGGCAATTGCTTATCTCCGTTCCTTGCAAATTTGTTTATGGGTAGATTAGAAACCCATTTCAAAAAAGAGCTCAAGTATTTCCTAAGGGTGTGGTATAGATAAGTGGACGATATATTTGCTATTTTTGATACTAAAACAAAAAAGTTGACACTTTCTTAGAAACATTAAACAATAAATATCATTCCATTAATTTTACGTACGAAAGAAAAGGAGAACAATGCGCAATTACCTTTTCTCGACACGTTAGTTATTAGAAAGAACGATAAATTAGAATTTGATATTTATAGGAAATTTACTAATACTGATAGGTATATAACATCCGACTAATTTCATTGTCGTCAGCACAAAATGGCAGAATTTCATTTCTTAACTCACAGATTAGTCAATTCTCCATTAAGTAAAGAACGTTTTAACAATGAAATGAATCTGATTAAAAATATATTGTAATTTGATCCATTAATTAATTTTGCCTAAAGTCCAGACTACTATGTTATTAAATTTAGTTTTTTTGGGGATGTTATGCATTATTATCTCAATCATTGCAGAATACGCGTTTATCTAGGAAAATCACTAAAATATTCATTTGCATATGCAATATGCTGTACACTGTGAGCCAAATTAAAGTAACCATTTTTTACACCTTAATAACTAATTTAATTTTTACCCAAGTTAAACGATTTTTTTTGTATACTACACGGTGGACCAAATATATATTGTTTCTAATGATTCCATGTAAAAATATAATTTAATTAATGGGATCTTCTGGAAAAAGATTATCTTTTTGAACATTGGCGAGAGAGTTTTCTTACCGATCAATGGATTCAGATAAAAAAAAAAAACGAAACAATATTTTAAATTAAGATTCACAAAAATGCCTTATATTTGTAGTACGAAAACCCTTGTCAACATTTTCTGATCTTAGTATAGAATTGAAATGAACCGCATTTTCTGATAAACCCCAAATACTATAGTTAACTGTGCTTAGGTCTGGGTTGTTAGGTGATTAGGGGATTGGGGTTCAATACAATCAGCACAATTTTCAAGCAGATAACTAAATGTGCGTCTTGAAGGAGCATGACCAGGTGTCCGGTCGTAAAAATATTACTATTAGTTATTTCTTTAATACTGGTAACATTTGTTACAAAATATCCCTCTGATAAACCTGGAAGTTAATTTTATCTTCATAAAGAAAACACAAGATTTTACTTGAACGAACACGCCAAAAAATATGATTATAGATGTACAATTAAAAGGTTCTATTTCTGCATATTACCTAAATATTTTCTCATCGGTAAACCATATTTCATTGATGTGGTCGATCACTCAGCTATCTGCAAAATAGCTTTTTTTTGTGATTAAGATACACCAAAAAAGTATAAAAAACTAAAAATTAAGTTAAACCAGATAACTAAAATATACATGTAAATATGCAAAAGCATTATTATTATCCAAAGTCTATAATGATTATTAACTAATTACACTGACCGACAAAAAAATTTTTTTTTGTAACACAGATCAGAATAGCATAATCTAATAGACTGAACCTATCCAAACACGAAAATGACAAATATAAAGTTGTAGCACGTAGGGTTTTCTTGTTAGAGATATAGAACCATATCGAATGTTACGATACTTAATATATATAGAAAAAATGATTTCAGAAAATTCTTAACCCTGTTTGTTAACTATGTCTTCAGTTTTTGCCTATTAAACATACCATACATCTAAGAGAAAAGCAAACGAGAAAAATATCAACTTAAAACACTAATTAAACTATCTTCTCTCTTCAAAAACCAACAGTAGTCACCCATCATGGCTGGATCACATCATCCTTGGTACCGAATTTCCATTGTTCTGATATCTTGGTGAAACCTTTTACCCTGCTCGTCACTAACAGCTCCCAAATTTTTAATCACATTCTGGCACCAAGCGCTTTATAAGAGTTCATTAACTAATTGATTATAATTTTCATCCATATTGTTCGCCTAAAAATCTGGGGGGTCTCGTATACTACATTAACAAATGAATTTCATGATATTACGGTTTCACCAAAAGTTGTTGTTAAAAAGGTTTGTACATCTCGCTGTTATGTAAGTCTTGCTGCAAGTAAAATTGACATCGTCCAGTAATTTTCTGATTTGTGGCCTAAAAAGTAATGGAAAATATTGAATTATAAGCAATTAAAAATGCCTTCCGCACCACACATTAATTTGGCATCAGCCCAATAATGGTGATTTTTTTATTAAAAATGCCACAGTTTGTAAAATGAGGACCAAATGACTTTATTGTCATTAGGTACAAAAAACAATTCTTCTTTCGAAATCTGCTTGAAGTCCTTGCACAATTGTTAGCATCTTTATAAGACGCCGTCGGTAGATTTTGGAAAAGCCTTCACATAAGCATTTCTTTCATTTTTACATAAACACACTAACATATCAAACATTTCTTCATTAGTGCCTATTGCGTTCGTTGTATCAGCCCAAGTTTAAGGTGAAGAGGAGGCAAAAGGCATTTCTTTCATTTTTAATATAACACACTAACATATCAAACATTTCTTTTAGAAAAGTTTAACGCCATTGTAATCCTTATTAAAACAGCGATGAATGTTAAATAAAACTTAAACGTTGCATTTTTGACAGATTAAAAGCATTCTATTATTTCAAAACATTTTGAGATTCCTGGTCATTTGAACAGTGAACATTGTGCAATGTTATTGAGTAGTTTTTACCAAATTTTTGCCTTTTAACACTATTAATTTTTAATTTTTTATGATTTATTTTCTTGCACGACCTGTAACTTAATTACAAAGTGTGATACATAAACAAAGAAAACAGAACACAATATTTTGTAAATCCCCCTGAAGTCCCGTAAAAAGTTGCCTTAAAATCGAAAATTTTCATAAATAAATAAATTATAACTTTTTTAAGTTTTTTGGTTTGTCAAAAACCCACATATCTGCCATTTAAACGTTTTTGTAACTATCACTATTTGATCCCAATACTGTCATAACCAATTTCGGACACACTGTATATTAGAAAAAATGATTTCAGAAAATTCTTAACCCTGTTTGTTAACTATACAGTTTTTGCCTATTAAACATACCACACCTCTAAGAGAAAAGCAAACGAGAAAAATATTAACTTAAAACACTAATTAAACTTTATTTTTTCCGTTTATGAGGTGTCCTATCTTCTCTCTTTGTCACCCATCATGGATGGATCACATCATCCTTGTACCGAATTTCCATTGTTCTGATATCTTCGTGGTATACTAACAGCTCCCAAATTTTTAATAAATTGCCATTATAGGCATCTAATTGTTCATAACTTTCATCCATATTGTTGCCTAAAAATCCTCTTACTACATTAACAAATGAATTTCATGCTCTGATAAGCTTTTCCGTAAAATTGACATCGTCCAGTAATTTTCTGATTTGTGGCCCAATAAAAATGCCTTCTTTTAATTTGGCATCACTTAACTGGAAAGAGAGGTATTTAAGTCCATCACCATCTTTATTCAAAGCCTTCACCATGCAAGTTTAATTGAAGAGGAGGCAAAAACATTTTTGGGATCAACAAGAGGTATTAATTTAACATTTTGAGATTCCGGCACGCCAAATTTTTGTTATATGTTATGATTTTTCCACTGTCCCATAAACAAAGAAAACAGCAATAGAATTCAGAAAATCGCTATAATAGCACATATCTGCCATTTATGCCTATTGTAGTTTATTTTATCAAAATCGTGCGCATATAATTTTTGTTTCATTGCAACTGAATGGGCGACTGGTATAAAAGGTTTTAAATTGCCATTATGCAATAACACAGCATTTAAGCTATATTTAGATGAGTCTATGAATAAGCGCCACTCACTGGAAGAATGTCTAATATCAAGTTCCTGCATTAAACTGTCTATATCAGTGCACGCGAACAACGAATTTTCCATTCTGTAGAATTCAGAAAACATAGCATTTCTTTTTCTCAAATTCGTAATTTTTGTTTCTTTATAGTTTCCATTCATTAAATTCTATTGCTTGGATAATCCCAAATGAACAATCATTAAATGTAGCTCGCCGGAACTGGCACCTGTGGTAAAAGTGGGATCGGTGCACTATTCTTCTGAGCTGCCTGATGATCCGTTATCTCCATTATCTCCCAAATCAATAGCTTGCCAATTTAAAGGCGCAATAGGCACTGGCAAATTTGCATTATGAGGAACAGGTCATATGGCAGATTGCAAATTTAGATATACTATAATGTGCTTTGCCTTTTTGGAATAACCTTCAGTCTTTGTCAGGCAAAAATAACAATCGTCAGAATGATTTGTGGGTTCTCACCATACCATTGGAACTGAAAAAGACATACTTTTTCTCTTTCCCTTCAACCACTGCACCAATGATACACTACAACTAACACAGCACGCATGGGGAACACACCGCTTATCTTGATCCCCAATTAACACACCAACATATTTAAAGTAGGCTTTTTTTACATTTTCGGAAAATGGCATAGCTTATAGCATATAGAAATATTCTACAAATATAACAAAATTTGTCAGGAGAAATTTTGCAACTTCGGCGCGTTTGACTCGACATTCTCGTCTTCACATATACTTGACTCAATTCGAAACTCAACAGAAGAGTGATGTTTAACGTTTATTTTATGTCTAATGTTGTTAACAACCCAGTCTAGGTAATTTTTCCGTTGCAAAAAAGGACCCATTTTAGCCGCCCCACAATAAAATTGTTTACCTGCCGATATAAAAGGTTCTAATTAGGCTATTAAAAAATGGTACGTATTAGGGCTTTCCGAATATATTTTTTTATTATTTGGAGGGTATTTCCATTAGGAAAATAATGAGCTGGCATGTGTTAGAAAAATCTTGTCGGCCAGTGTTATTGAACGATACTCATAGAAACCGTTATAGCTTATAAGGTTTTTTTCTTAAACTGTGGTTATATCTGTCTCCATTAGCAAGGTAAATTCCCCAATTATTCGAAACCTTGACAAATAAAAGAAACTGCATTTTGCATTGTCTGCTTTCCTGTATCTTTTTGTTGCCTTTATATGAAAGGAAATATATTTTCACATATAGGTCAGCATATATTGTGTTTTCGTATGTTATATATGTGACAGTCAAAAGGTTGTTTTCAGCGCTATGGTATCTGGGCCAGTTTCTATATGAGACATTTGCATGATATACAAACCGACAACTTACTGTAATATAAAATAAATGAAACCACAAATGAGAGTTGTGGTAGAATTAACTTTAAACAAAATGATAACAAACACGTCCCTGTTTATTTTTTGATATAAAGTGTCGTTTAAAAAGTTTTATCAAATTTAAATAAGGAAAGTTAAATATCAATTCATCTTTTTCTTTTACTAGCGAGTGGAATAAGTTTCAATTTTGGGTCCTAGTAATATTAAATCGACGTGCACACACGCAGGTATCAAAATTAATTAAATGCGTTGGAAATATCGCATTTAGTTAATTTAAATGCCTGCAAAGAAATAAAACCATCCAAAACCAAATCTTTCACTACACTAGAAAGACATAATGACTATTTTTGACATATTTAACAAAAAAAAGCCAATCAATTTTCCAATTTAATGTTACGCATGGAAGGGAAATTAAGATCGTTATTTGGTTTCAAAGTTTTGTTTTTTTTTCGGAAAGGTATACTCAAAGTTTTATGCACACCATATTTTAAAAAATCATAATAATATTACAAAGATATAATCCGTATTAATTACAACACTTTTAATCACAATTGCGAACGCCAAATGAATGACATTATAACCTCTGTACTATTTTATATTCGTTATTCATAACGCGCCTTGGTGGATTTTAATGGTTTATCTTTATAAAGATTCAGTTGTAAAAAATATATGAATAAATTAGATCAAAATACAAGAGTTCTAACCACACTACACCACAACTTGTTACGTTCTGAACGCGCATTTCGCTAACCAACTTAGCATCATCAGCACATCTGCTGATGATGATCATATAAACTAAAGTAACGTATCCTAACCGAGACTATTTATAGGTAAATGTGGTTACACTTGGTTGCACCCGACTGCACCGTTGTCAAGTAAACAATAGAGGGGACTATAGGGAATAGGCCCTCTGTCTTTATTTAGTGCTTTCTTACCACATTTAACTATTTCTAAACTCTCAAATGCATCCAATAATCTATTATTAGATAAATTTTTAATCAACTTAAGATTATTTATTCCAATTTGGTGATTGTTTTCCAAAGCCTGTTGGACAAAGCTTGACTTTTCTGTTCTTCCGTATCTTAAATGTGCCATGTGTTCTTTAAAACGAATGTTTTATGGAGCGTTTAGTTTGCCCAACATATTTTAGATCGCAGTCATTACAGCTAATTTCATAGATGTCTTTAGGGTTTCCAAGGAGATTTTTCAAACTGTTCTCCGTTTTGTAGGCTACTCTAAAACCTACGTTTTTAAATACTTTTTCTCGATCTTTTGTATATTTGGGATCATATGGGATTACTCTGAACTTATTGGAGCCTCAAGTGCTTGAAGAGTAGTGGCAGCTTTTAACATTTTCTTATGCTTATGTCTATTTACTAATTTCGGTACAAAATTATCATTATATCCATTACTTTTAGCTATATTTTTAATCCGATTCGTTTTATTCTAAAAACGTTCTTTACTTAAATTGACTAACCTGTGAGTTAAGAAATGAAATGCTGCCATTTTGTGTTGACGGCAAAGAAAAGAGTCGGATGTTATATAACGATCAGTATTAGTAAATTTCCTATAAATATCAAATTCTAATTTATCCTTATTTCTAACAACTAACGTGTGGAGAAAAGGTAATTGCTCATTGTAAAAAGTATGTAAAGACCAGATGTGTGAGTAGTTGTTGTTCGTTGTGTCCGGCTTTAAATTAAGAAAATAGTGGTATTTTGTTGAAATTAATCGCGTTTTCTGTGCTACCCCGTTTCAGCAAGAGCTCTAACTTTTTGTTGTGTGTATATCTAAGCTTTGGTGGTATTATTTAAGCCTTACATCGTCAAGCAGTGCCTAACCTTAAAATTTGCGATTGTAGTCAGAACCCGAGGTGGTACGCCTAGCGAGACCGATGACGATTTAGAGAAACTAATTTGCAAGGTCTGTGCCAATTTCTTTTGTCAAATTGAAAGAAAACTCAATCAACGCTTTGATAAAATTGATTCCTTACTGACTGATATGTCTAATAGCTTAAAATCATTAAAAACTGAAGTTGATAGAAATACTCAGGACATAAATAGTCTAAAAATTGAACTTGATCAAGCGGCTCAAACAAGCAAAAGAAATTCCTTGAGATTCCATGGCCTCCCTGAAAGGGAGGACGAGGATACAGTTGATACCGTTCTGTCATTCATAAAACATAAACTTAAAATATCATGCTCAAAGGAGGACATCGATTTTGCTTTTAGAATCGGCCAGGGAACTGTTGAGAAGCCTCGTATCCTTCTATGTAGTTTTGTCCAAGGTTGGAGAAAAACTGAAGTTTTCAATGCTAAGAGACTTCTTAAAAGTTCCGGTCACTCCATATTTGAAGATCTTACTAAACTTCGGTATGAACTTCTTCAGTCGGCGAAGAAAAAATATGGTAAATCCAAAGCATGGTCTTCTGGAGGCAAAGTCTTTGCCTGGAACGCTCAAGATGGTACAAAGATGCAATTGAACTTAAGTATCTAATACTAAACAAAAATGTGCTATTGCGTAGTGTTTGATTCGGGGTTTAATACGTATGTATATAACAAATAATTTATAATAAGTTATTGATTAATTTTTGTAAAATGTAATTTATTTTCCTTTAAACAAAATTTTGTGTGTAGGTTATTGTTTAGTTGCTATTAAGTTGCCCGGCATTTTATTTATGTGGTTGATCTATAATTAAAATTCATTCATGTCCTGGTACTGGCATAGAATTTGTTTGTTTTTGTGAAGCATACCTTTTTTTTCCTTGTTTTTTTTGCATGTATACATGTATATTTACCTCCGAGGTATGATCATACGGTACGGCTAGCTGCTTCCTTACAGAATTTTATCTTTCTTTTTTTTTCCTAATTACTTTGTAAATTATTGTAAGCATCAACTTTACAGAATATAACTTATACGGTTTTTCTTTAACTGGCGATAGATTGTAGCAGGGACAGCTTATCGGGTATTTTGTGGATATTATTTGGACTTGTTAAGATTATAATATTGACCACCGACACTGACGTGGTTTTGTGTGAAAATACTAGTTGCGTTTATTAAAATTTGATCATACGTATATATCCATCCTGGTGTTCTTAAATTATAATGTAATACTTAATTCATCAATTTATATTTTCAAATGCCATTGTTTATTTATAGACATTTGATTGTTTCTTGATAGGCGATACAACTCACATGCATCATAACTGGTTAGAATATTCTCACTTTAATGTTCGGTCTCTTAACACTTCATTCGATTTGTTTTCCTCAACGATTGGCGATCTGTCTTTGGATGTCATTGGATTGTCTGAGACCTGGCTAAACCCAGGAGTCCCAGATCCTCCTTTTGTCTTAGAAAACTATGTATTGAAAAGACGTGACAGAGACGGGAGAGGCGGTGGCGTGGTCTTTTATGTAAAAAAATCTTTAAAGTTTAAACTTTTATCAGATATAGGCAATCCCACCGATGCCCTGAAACAGCTTTGGATATCACTGAATATCGCTGGCAAGACGGTATGTGTGGGAAAACTTTATAGGCCTCCTCACTCAAATTTAAATGATTGTTTACAAACCAATAATTTGATAAATTTGATACCTGAACACGATTATGTTATATTCGGGGGAGATTTTAACGTTGACTTTGCTACCCCAAATAACTCTAACGGACAGGGATTATTTTCAAATTTTCTTGACAAGTACGGGTTAACTCAACATATTCAGGAACCTACCCGAGTAACTAACAACTCAAACACTATTTTGGACTTAATTATTAGTAACTGTGCTGATATTGTGACTGACCCTGTAATTTTTCGAATGGACGAAATCTCCGATCACCGTATGGTGTGCTGTAAAATTAGAATTGTTAAGCAAAAACCCAAACCTTTTTTTAAAACGTACAGAGATTTTTCACATTTCGACTACAACCATTTTCTAATTGATTTAAATAACTTTAACTGGGGACAACTTTTTGAATTAACAGACCTAGATGAAATGATCGAATTCTTAAACACAAATATTTTAAATTTATTTAATCTTCACGCACCGATAAAAACGGCCAAAATTACTAAGGCACCTGCCCCTTGGCTCACAGACAACCTTAAACTTATGATAAAATTAAAACATAAAGCATTAAGTAAGTACAAAAAACAGCGAACTGAGCAATCCTGGCAAGAGTTTAAGGAATTAAGAAATGTTGTCAATATGGATGTTAAGTCAGAAAAGAAAGCATTTCTCCAACGTTCATTCAGAACAGACCCTAAACACTTTTGGCGCACACTCAAATACCTCAATGTTCACTCTAGTTCAACCCAAGATCAATCATATTTTAAAATCGCCAATGCTGATGAATTTCTTGATTATTTTCACACCAACACTCCTCAAACCAATTTAAACAACACCAATTTTGTTAATAACCATTATAAATATAAAACATTTGAAACCGTGCATAACTTAGAAAATTTTGTGTTTACTAACGTTGATCTGGAGGAGGTTGAAAAAATAATTAATGGCATAAAATCTAACGCTACGGGGCCCGACGGAATTAATATTAAAATGTTACTTTACGTAACCCCACATCTTTTACCGCATATTACTTTCATCATCAATAACTGTTTATCTGCTAACAGGTTTCCTGAATGTTGGAAGAGTGCTAATGTGATTCCCATCCCTAAGACTTCCAACCCCTCCCAACCTTCACATTTCCGGCCTATTAGTATTCTCTCAACTATGTCAAAAATATTAGAAAAATAGTCGAAAAGCAATTTGGTAATTTTATAAATGTAAATAATATTATTCCAATTACACAATCTGGTTTTCGTGAGCACCATGGTACTAATACTGCCCTTCTTGAAATTACTGATGACATCTTTCGAGCGACCGATCAAGGTCAAAACACCTGTTTAATACTTTTAGACTACAGCAAAGCTTTTGACACCTTAGACCATAGTCTTTTGTTTTTTAAGTTAAAATATTTTGGGGTAGGAGATGCTGCGATTGACTTTTTTAAAAAAAAGCTATTTTAGCAATCGAAAACAAAGGGTGTTTTTTGGTAATAAATTTTCCGAATATGCAAGTGTAGATAAGGGGGTTGCGCAAGGCAGTATCATCGGGCCGCCGATGTTTTCTGTGTACACGTCTGACTTCAGCAGGCTACTCAATCACTGTCGTTCGCACCAATATGCAGATGATACTCAGTTATATCTCTTTTTTAGTCTTTCTGAAATTGACACCGCTTCTTATTGCATAAATCACGACTTAAATATTCTTGGCGATATATCGTAAAAGCATGGTCTTTTACTTATTGAAAGCAAAACTCAACTCGTAATTTTTGGTAAGGATAGATCGCAGATTATTGATCGGAAATTACTTAATGTCACTCTTAATAACACTATCTTAAACCCTGTAAATGTTTGTAAAAATCTTGGGCTACTTGTAGACAATAACCTGCGATTTGAAAAACATGTCTCTTCCCTCATACAAAAATAATTTTTTAAGCTTCGTATACTTTATCATAGCAGAGATATTTTAGATATATCTATTAAATTGAAACTTACTGACTCGTTAATTTTATCCAATCTTTCTTATTGCTGCACTGTTGACTGGCCAGCCTTGCTTCAGAGAGATAAAGTCAGTTTACAACGTGTTCAAAACGCTTGTGTTAGGTTTACCGTATAATATGCGAAGGTTTGATCATATATCCGAATCATTTAAACTATCACGTTGGTTAAATTTGGAGGAACGTTCTCAGTCTCAACTTTTGGGTTTGGTTAATAAAGTCATATCTATAAAGCAACCGCAATATTTACTTAATAAACTTATTCGAAGTTCTGATACTCACTCTATGAATACTCGCCACAAAGGCTTATTCAAGGTTCCTTTATACAACTCTGCTTTTTTGTTCCAGTGCAGTTTTCAGCTCTACAACGCTGTAAAAATTTATAATCAGCTTCCTCACCGCCTCAAAACCTGTTCCCTGACTGATTTTAAACATAAGGTTAAGAAATACCTTTTCTAAAAAAGCGTCCTAACACGCATATTATTTTTTTTATTTTTTTTTTTTTTTTTTTTTTTGTTAAAAAACCTTACTAATTTATAATTAATTATTTTTTGCTAATGGTTAGATATAAATAGTTAGATATATATATATATATATATATATATATATATATATATTTGTTAGTTTTCTGCATAATTATATAACAAGTTGTATAAGATTACTTCTAAGTAAGTGGATTAAGTATTAGAATTGCCTTTTTTTTTTACTTTTTTACACTTTTTTTGGGGGTTGTATAGAACAACACTGTTGGATACCGCCCCCCATTTATCCTGCAACTTATGTAAATCTTTTTGATTGAAAATAAAAACTGTTTATTATTATTATTATTATTATTATTATTATTTTGACTCTAAAATTAATGAAGGATATTTATTGTTTAATGTTTCTAAGCAAATGTCCAGATTTTCTGTTCAAATTGCAAATATATCGTCTACGCATCTATGCCACACCCTTGGGAAATACTTGAGTTCTTTTTTGAATTGGGTTTCTAATCTACCCATAAACAAATTTGCAAGGAACGGAGATAAGCAATTGCCCATCGCAGTTCCCTCAAGTTGTTTATAATATTTATTGTTGAACTGAAAAAAAAATTGTTTCATACATAATTTTGTGAGAAGCAAATATTCATCAATAATTTCTTTTTTCAAATTATTGAATTCAATTCTGCTGATGATGTTAACTTGGTTAGCGAAACACGTTCCCAGAACGTAACAAGTTGTGGTGTAGTTTGTTTTCTTCTTTTTATTTTGATAGTCAGTCCGTTTAAAGCAGTCGTGTGTTTTTATTTCATAATAATTTTTTTGTTAATTCGTAGTTTCATATATTATTTAAATCGTAGACCCTGTGCTTTATATACTGCTCAAATATATCTATTTAAATTCTGACGAATAACAATGTTTAACCCACTTCAAAACAGGAGGAGATGATGAGTTTGACCCTATGTATTTTTTTATATATGTACATCAATTACTCCGCGATGATTTGACCAATTTGGATAACATATTCGGGGAATTATACTATTCGGGAATATTCGAGATACTACCGGAATGGCGCCGTTTTCAAATGTTTCGGTAAGCGCCAGAAACAATATAAATTGCGTTCGCTATATCATCAGGAACAGAAGTATGCTTGTTAATATCGTGTCTCATATGATTTTCGGGGTTTTTAAGGCCCCAATTGTGATATTAATACGGTGATTTTGGAAAAATTTCATATGTAATGTATCCAGTAGCTACGTATTTATTTTATTAGAGACCTCCAAAATTTTAACCTAAGTATAGGTTTTAAAATTTAAACCTATGTGTAATTAGAACTAAAAAGTATGAAATAAATTGTTTTATAAAACAATAGAATTGCAATGAAAGTGAAAAATCATTTACTTTACATTGATTTTCCACATTTTGTTCCATATTGAAAAACAATATATAAATGTCTGTTTGTGATTAAGTAATTAAGAATTAGGTTGACACCGACTTTAGAGGTTTAAGTGTAGAATTCAAATACAAATTTTTTTACTTTTTAGTGGTTTTTTTTATATATATATATTTATTGATGGGTTCTATCTCTTCCAGGCAGGAATGAATAGGATTCAGTTAACTATTTTTTCAATTAATGCAAATGCTTCCCAGTATATTTCAACACCGTCAGATACGGTTGTTTAATCAATTTTACTGGTGTCCAGTCATTTATCAGCAAAAAGGATTACTTTACAGTTACAAAACTAAATTTGGCCCGCGGCGATATCTGACGGATTATGAGTGTTGACATAGCCGGTGTGTGTGTGTAGTTGCTTCCACCTAATT
This sequence comes from Kuschelorhynchus macadamiae, assembly GCA_030620095.1. Lineage (NCBI taxonomy): Eukaryota > Metazoa > Arthropoda > Insecta > Coleoptera > Curculionidae > Kuschelorhynchus > Kuschelorhynchus macadamiae. Next base: position 1,218,919 of record JAUTXW010005440.1, read on the forward strand.
GGACACTATAACCAGGCAAATGTCGCAATAATGTATATGGAGGTTTTTTAGTTTTATAATAATAATAATAATAAATAAAATACAGGGGCGTGCGGTGAAATTTTAAAAAAGGGAAGCAATTTTTAGAAACTTACCTATTTATAATGTAATTCGATTCTACGATCATTTTTTGCAAATTCGTCAATGACGTCATCATAAAAACGTCGATGCTCCGATATATTTTGGAGAAGTTTATTTTCAATGGACCACAGTTATGTATGCAAAAGTCTCTCCTGCCCCGCTGAATTTCTCAAGAAATTTTTTATACGCTTAAGTGTTGAAAAATTATGTACCCTACTGATGAACTTGTCGCAGGTATTGTCAATACTAAAATTCACACAATTTCGACACTTAGATGTAGGCATCTTCCAGCTCGTTGTCTTTTAAAAACTGCATTAGTTCCTTAGCGTTATTTTTCTATAATTATTAAATGGTTTTGTTTACACCAGAAGTCGAAGTTAGTCAGTACAGATATGTTAAAGAAAGTCTATGTAACAGCCCCAGCCACTCTTGAAACCTCAGAAGAAAAGATTGTACGTGTATTTAGAAGTATTACGCCTCAAATACTGCACAACGTGTTGAAAGAAGCAATTGAACGAGCGGAAATGTGTCGTGAACAAGGAGGAATGCACTTTGAACAACTACAATGAACTCGAATATTGTGTTTTTACAAAAATACAGATTTGCACGCCTAAATTTGAAGAAAGTGCCCATATTATCTCAAAGAAACTTGGTAATGATCTAATTAAAATATATATACACAAAGTCTACGTCTCAGTCGGAAGTAAGTTTATAAATTAAGAATATGTTTTTTTCATTACAAGGGAAAATACAATTAAATAATATATAACTTTACCATAAACAAAACACATTTTACAAAGTACATAAAACAAACATAACCAAACAAAGAAACAATGAAATACGAAACAAGGCCACGCTTGAATGATCAGATCAATCAGAGACGTCGATACAAATTTATTTGAATGGAAGTAAAAGTTGTTTTACCTATTTACCCTCGATAATCATTAGCGTTGTTTATCCTTACATAGTTTCTCTGTTGTTGCTTTAATCTCAATAGTTCTTTAGTCTCTCATAAGTATTGGTCGAAAAAACATTAACCTCGTCTCTGAAGCCACAATCAAAAATAGTAAATTCCACAAAAGAGAACAAATGTGTTAAATCAAGTCAAATAAATTTATATCGACGTCTGTGATTGGTCATTCGAGAGTGGCCTTGTTTCGTATTTCATCGTCTCTTTGTTTGGTTATGTTTGTTTTATGTACTTTGTAAAATGTGCTTTCTTTATGGTAAAGTTATATATTATTTAATTATATTTTCCGTTGTAATGTATATTTATTTTAGATCTGATGATGCCCGTTAGGGCGAAACATGTAACCTATTCTTAATTTATAAACTTATTTCCGACTGAGACCTAGACTTTGTGTATATTTTTTTAATTTGTTACGTCTAAATTTGTTAACGATATCTGAAGAGGGGACAGCAGAAAATTGTATAAAAAATGCTGTTTCGAGCACTATGCGCATAGGCGTGCATTTTTTTATCAACAGAGGTAGGCTTGGTAGACTTTACCTGACATGACGCATAGATAGATCCAATGTAAGTAATCTTGATCAACCAACTGTCACAATTAAAATCCTACTTAATATCCAGCATGGATATCCATGGCACACTTGATAAAAGTAAATAATTTATTATCTAGTACTTTTCTTAGTTACATTTTATTTTTGAGCTTTTAAATCCAATAGCAAAAAAGTTAGTACCGTTAGATTCGCAGAAAAATTCTCTTTTCAAAAAGTGCTTGTCTAAAAAAGGCCATTTGAAAAAAAAAACATTTGAATTTATTAACTTCTCTTGTTTCTAGCTATTAGACTAATTACTAAAACTTAGCGATTGTATTATTTTATCATCCTTTCAGATTTATTTGTGTCCGGTCATGGCTACCTAGATGCGATTTTAAAAATGACTATAAAAAATCAAGTGAGCGTAAAAAGTTTTTAAAATGTCACATTCTGATTCAGAATTGCCTCAGGAATCCAAAAATGTAAAAATATACAGAGTGTTTCATTTAAAAAATCGAAACTGGAGTCATTTTCGGTGAAACCGGAAGTGACCGAAAGTGAGAAATATGCGAAAACTCTCCTCTTTATGTACCATTTACCTATAAGAAATTTCGTTTTGATACATCAAATACTTTAAAAGTTATAGCTTGTCTAATAGATACGTTGACACCCGGTATGTATGTAGTTTATATATAAATAAAAGCCTTAAACAAACAATTTAAGTGCGTATAACATAAATGTATAACTCATTAAATAATTCTGTATAAATATTTCTTATATCTGCAAAGTTGTTACCTTGCGACTGGCTGTATGGCTGAACAGCCAAATGCCAAAAAAAAATATCTTGGGTTTCTATAAACGGAAAATCAGAGAATCTATCAAAATTCATCCTAACAATTTTAACAGAGATAGAGGATTAAGCCTACATCATACGTGGAAACCAGTCATTACACCGGCTCACGGTTCGGCGAACATCGGTCGACTATATATAGCCAGCGTTTCGATTTCGTGGGGTAAAGATCCCTGAAGATACCTGGTGCAATCGAAGGCGAAACGTCGGAAAGTGATTCCATTTTGACACGGTCCAATCTTAAGAACCACGATTTCTTAACTGCCACTGCCGTGAAAGCATTCCTTCTATGTTAGCTAACCTCAATATTTTAAGTTGTTCATAACATAACACTCTAATAAGTTAAACGTGATTGAAAACTGTTTTAATAACTTGAATACTTTATTTTCATTGTAAGTCCACATTTTGTTGTATAATGACTAGCATGTACCACTGAGAAGAAAGTTTGATACTCAATTTGAATCATAAAATAATTAAATTAATTTTTACAGAAAAAAAACATTTTTAGATTCGTAGCTAGTATTATAACCTTTATTAATAAATGGCCTATAATATTTTTACAGCTGAAGATAAAATCAAAACAAATGTACCAAATAAAACATATTTTAATATACTCTACCGAGAATGGTAAAAATTACAGCTGTTTTGTTAATTTTTGTTGTAAAATATAGTTTTAATATAAAAGCTGGTAAATAATAAATAGCGGATTCTGTTTTTTTTAATATGTCCTCGGGCTGCAATTTTGTATGTTATTCAGCTTTATACATATTTAAATAAGTATAGTGTAAATATTTATTACTTTATATTAAATTTTTGTTTTTACATACAAAAATATGCTTTTGTTTTATAAAACGCATGAGATCATATATGTTGTTCCAGGACTGATAGTAAGAAATGAAATAGAGGATTCTATAGGTTAAAGTAGGAGTTTTTTTACGATAAACATATGCCCTATAATGCATCCCTTTTCAAGTTAGGGCACATAAAATTTAAAAAAAAATCATAATTACCAGTTAATTAAAACTTATTGGTTTTCTAATTTTAAAATTAGAAATCCAATACTTTAGCAAATCCTTTCTAGTGTAGTTGGCTATATAGCAAGTTTGTTAGACTATTCTTTTGAACTTTCCGAATAAAATTCTATAAGGTTCTTAAAAAGATGACTGTTGGGATTTCTATCACAATTTTTTGAACGCTATATGAAAAAATTAAAATGAAACTGTTAAGCATCTCATTTTCTTTAGTTTTTGAGGTAACTTTTCTTTGACGTGTACAACCAACCAAAAAACGGTATCGAAAGGCTGGGAAGATATGAAATTATGAATGTTTTATTAGCTAAATTGTCTACGAAGAACTATTATAACAATCCGATTTCACATGATATACCTTTTAATTAATTACCTTAAAATTTAGTATACAGGGTGTTAATTAATGTCGCGGACATATTTCAGGGGGCGATAGTACTCGACAAAATAGGAAAAAAATGCCGATATACACATGGTCAAAAACGTACCATTTTCGTTATACAGGGTGTCAAAATTTCAATTTTTTTCTCGTTTTTCGCGTTTTTTTTCCAGTTTCTTCTAAGACAATTAGTTCAAATTTAGAAAATATATTACTTTTAAGAACCTTTACGATAAAATATCAAAATCGTTGATGATAGTATACAGGGTGTTACATTTTTTTGCACCATCTACAAGTTTATCTTGCAGAACTCTTTTTTGGAGCATCCTGTATGAATTCTGATATAAAATTTAAACTCCTTGTCCATTTCTTTAGCTCTTTTGTATGTTGCGTTATTCTCGTATCTATCACAGTTTTCGACTTATGTAGGCGAAATTAAGCAAAAAATTAAGAAACGGGTTTTATTTTAAATCAACCGACATGATAATGAACAATCAGATAAAATTATTACAGTTAAATTAAAAATAAAACAAAATTATAAAATTGTTGAAAATGTCTGCCTCTTGCTAGAACGCAAGAATCAAGTCTTCGCCTCATGGACTGACGGACTCTGTCAAATATTCCAGGAGTATTGCGAATGATGTCGCATGAAGCTATTATTCTGTTTCTTAAATCTTCTTCTGTCTGGATTGGGGTCTGATACACCAATGTTTTCAGGTGTCCCCAAAAAAAGAAATCCAGGCTATTCAGATCTGGAGATCTAGGGGGCCATGGCTGAGGTCCCCCTCGCCCTATCCAACGGTTGTTAAAATTATTATTTAGGAACTCCCCCACCTCTATGCTGAAATGTGCTGGTGCACCATCGTGCATAAACCACATTTGATTTCTAAAAAGCATTGGCACGTCTTCTAGCAATACCGGGAGTTCATCTTCGAGAAATTGACGATAATATCGTCCGTTTAGCCTCGCTGGCAGGAAAAATGGACCTATCAAATAACCTCCAATAATGCCGGCCCACACATTTACTGAAAATTGTTGCTGGAAATTATTTTCATGTATCGAATTTGGATTCTCTTCTGCCCAAAAATGGTTGTTATGAAAATTACATATGGCATTCCTAGAAAAATTTGCCTCATCGCTAAATAAAATCCCGTTTCCAAATAATGGATTTTGGGCTAGCATTTGTAAGAGCCACTGCCAAAAATTTAAACGGAGTGGAAAGTCACGTGGGAGAAGAGCTTGAACCCTTTGGATGTGGTAAGGATATATTAAGTTGTCTAATAAAATTTTCCATACAAGCACAAATGAAATGTTAAGTGTTGCTGTAATTTTCCTCGTACTGGTAGCAGGATCATTTTCTACTGCATTCGGGACTGCTTCCTCGACTTCAGGAGTCCTAACCGTTCTATTTGTTCCTGCTAAATGAGTGAATTTCTTGAGTGATCCATTTTCACAGAGCCGATTATGTACCCTTGCAAATGTTTGTCTATTGGGCACCATGCGATTTGGATATTTCTGTTCATAGAGTCGTCTGGCTTCATAACAATTGCCATTGGCAAGTCCATAAATGAATTTGATTTCCGCATATTCTTGATTTGTGAATTCAAACATGATTAAACAACTCGAAATAACTACGGAAACGTCAGATAAAAAAATATTTCTTACAAAATGTCAGATTAAAGAACAGAATTAAGAAATGATCTGCCTCAGCCTATTATCCTAAGATAACCTAATTATCCTATGGTACAAAAGCTGGTTTTTTTTAACTACCATATTTTAGCTCCAGTAACAATATTTGGAATGAATAGAAAATGTTGAGTAAGGGAGATTTGTTAAGATCTATTTGGTCGTTAAGTAATAAATTTGTATCTTTTAGGCGGTACTTCTAAACTTACCAAAAATTTTAATTAATAGCCTTTATTCTCTACATGAAGGGTCTTCATTAAACACATGATCATCCCTGATAAACGATTCGCTAACGTTGAGTCATGTTTATTGTGAATAAAACAGCGTTTATGTTCATTAATTCGCTTTCTAAAAAGATCTACCCGTCTGTCTGTCGAATGTATGTTTTTGGGCATAAACTACATGTTAACTGATAGACCTCTGACTTTTCATCTCTTTCATTTTCCTAGGGAATTATTGGTTTTAAAAGCTATTTTTACGTTCTTCCTGTTAAGACAACGTTTAAGAAGGCTTTCCGCAAGTATATTATTATTTTAAAACATTTATTGCCATCTCTACTTATCTCTCAATAACAACGACCCAACTGCCTCAGTTTTTTGTGACTATGCGAAAGCCTTTGATTGTGTTAGTCATCAAATTCTGATAAACAAACTAAATTTTTATGGAATTCGTGATACTTCTTTAAATTGGTTCAAATCTTATCTTGGGAAAAGGCAACAACTTGTAAGGGCTAATGGTTCCGATTCTGATTGTAAGTTGATTACAAGTGAAGTCCCACAAGGTTCAGTCTTGGGACCTATTCTTTTTTCGTTATACTTTAATGATATCACGAACCTTAAAATTAATGGAAGAATTTCCCTTTTTGCTGACGACACAAGCATAACTTGGAGTGATTTTGATACAACGTCTTTACACTATAGTATCTCCAAAGACTTGGTTATAATTAAGGCTTGGTCTGATTCCAATATGCTTTGTTTTAATGTCGATAAAACGGTGGCGTTATCTTATAAGGGAACTTTACAACCACTTCAGGTACATAACAGCAATATTGAATACGTAGAGTCGGTTAAATTCCTGGGTTTAAATATAAATAACAACCTAAAATGGTCTAATCATATTGACACCTTAACTAAAAAACTTTCTACCGCCTGCTTCGCCATTCGATCAGTTTCAAAAGAACTAGACGTTCCTTCTGCCAGACTTACTTATTTCTCTTTATTTGAATCCCACCACCGCTATGGCCTTCCCTTTTGGGGCTGCTGTACCACCGAGCAATTTCGTAGTATTTTTATGCTTCAAAAGAGAGCCATTCGTTATTTGTTTGGTCTAAATAATAGAGCTCACTGCCAATACTATTTCAAAAAACATGAAATATTAACACTTCCTCCCAGAAAGGCCACAACGTGTATACCCTACCAGAAACTCTAGGCATGATATATATCTTCCCATTCCTTCCTCAGAATTAATAAAAAAATCAATTATTTAGAACGCCATAAAACTTTACAACAATCTGCCAGTACATTTAAAATCTATCCCTATGCTTGCACAATTTCGAAAAAACACTAAAGCATACCTCATTGAGAGACCATTTTACAGCGTTAATGATTTTTACAGCGAGTAAATCTCTTTAAATTGTCACTAAATTCGCTTGTTTACTTAAATCTTTTGTGAGTCATGTCCTAACTCGTAGCATAGAATTTTGAAAATCATCATATAGAGAAAAGAACTGTCGAACATTCACTTAAAACTTAATTATTTTTGTTAGGTATTGGATTAAAAACAAAATTTAATTCTTTTTTGTATACTACATTCTACACTAGTTCATTATACCTTCTGTTTAACATCACAATTATTTGTATAACTATAATAACATAGAGTTTAGGGTCGCATAGTTGCAATTTTGATTTCAATGTCATCGAAATTATTCACCTCGTACATGTGTGTTTGTTTACTTTTATAAGGTTATTAGGGTTCATTAACTGTTTTGCGGCAATGTTATGTTATATTCTAACGTGTGTTTTACGATTTGGTAAATTGATAATTTACATTTTTAAAAAGCATTAACCTATCGAAATTCTTTTCAACATGTTTTGATATGTCTTATTTTATGTATATTTTGCTTTGTCCATAAAATTGTAAAATTTTTCTGCGGCAATAAAGCATACTTTTGTTTGTTTGTTTACTATTGGGGTATATTTTGTTAATAGTTTTGTGCCTTAACTTGTTATTTTTTATTTGTTCTACTATTGAAACTGCGTAGCCATTATTTTAATTAAATTAATCTCATTATTAAAACTTTCTTCTGATAAAGTGACGCTAATCAATCTATAGATCATACTGTGAAACGCTGCAAATTTACGTTCTATAGGACGTGAGGACTTGTAATGGATGACAGTATCAGTATGTGATGATGTTTATGCTATTCTCTCTTAATTGTTGCTTAAATTTAAGAAATTAGTGAAGCCGTTATCTTCAATGTGGTATGTGGATGACATTATTACTTGTTTTACAGGCAGAGGTTGGAGATAACAATAAAAAAAAAATTGCATAAACATTCATTTCAAATCTACCATAAATCATACTGATACTATCATCCATTACAAGTGTTCACATCGCATAGAACGTAAATTAGCAGCGTTTCACAGTATGATCTGTAGATTGATTAGCGTCCCGTTATCAGAAGAAAGTTTTAATGATCAGCTTAATTTAATTAAAAAATCGCAGTTAGCACCCAGTTTCAATAGTAGAAGAAATAAAAAATAACAAGTTAAGGCACAAAACTATTAATTAAATATATCCCAATCGTAGAGATGATAATAAATGTTTTAAAATACTGCACACATTGCGGAAAGCCCGCTTTAAAAATTAAAAGTTGTCTTATCAGGAAGAATGTGAAAATCGCTTTAAAAACTAACAATTCCATAGGAAAGTTACTGAAAAACACAAAACCTAAAAGTAATAGAGATGAAAAGTCAGGAGTCTATAAGTTAACATGGGGTTCATGACCAAAAACATACATTGGACAGACAGTTAGAACTATTAAAAATCGAAATAACGAACATAAACGCAGTTTTATTCACAATAATGACGAGTCAACGTTAGCAAACCATATTATCACGGAGTATCATACAAACAAACAAACAAAAGTATGCTTTATTTCCGCAGGAAAATTGTTACAATTTTATGGACAAGGCAAAATTACCCTTAAAACAAAACAAAAGCTACAAGGTATTTGGCGACTAGATTACCCATCTCATCGATACTTAAGACAAGCTATTACTCTGTAAGTTAATACATTTCCACTGTTTGTTTTTTGTTGTGTTGTGCAACTGTGTCGAACAAATCTACAACAGATTAGACTATAATCGCTTCTTACGAAGAAAACAGTTTAATACAGCAGTTTTTAAAAATCAATTCCCACAATAATTCAATAAGACTTTTATTCTCTATGTTTATTATATCAAACATATTACTGGTATGAATGATGAGTGAATGAATGAATTAGTTGTTAAGTAAGGCACGTTTTTTATAATTGCTTTGTTGCCATTTCATTTATTCTTTAATAGAAATTTGTTATATTTTAAAGGCTTGCTTTATTTCGCAACTTATGAACTTAACCTTTTAGGAACTGAACAAATAAACAGTTTAAACAAAAACTTGCGATATAGTAACCTGTGGTAAAACAGTTCACTTTTTAGCTTTTGTCTGGCTATCTAACAAGACAGTGGTCCCTCTAAACTTTCGAAATAATAATCGAAAAAAATAATATTTTTCGATAGGTCAATGCAAATACAATATTCAGTACATATTCAGGACCAAAAAATAAACATAAAAGTCTATATAAATAAGTGTCCGCAAGGCCTTAGTTCTCGAGATACAGGGTGTTAAAATTTTTATTTAATTTTCCTATTTTTTTAAATAAAATCTATGATAATGTAAATAATAAAGTGAAAATTGATATACGGGGGTTTTTTGGTATGACAAATTCGAATATTATACTAGTATTGCTCTTACTTGTAGGGGGCGCCACCTACATGTCTTTCTACTTCTTCGAACAATCACAACTTTTTAGTACAGTCTTGTATTACATTTTTGAGCCAAACAAATTATTCCCTTGCCATTTCTACGTCAAAAAGGTATACCTGTTAAAAGTGGATACGAGCAACCGTTTTCGAGATATTTGGATTTAAAACAGTTTCGGCGCATGTGATTTTTTTTATCAAATTCACATAAAGTATGCATGTATTGTAAAAAAATTGAAGTGTGCCTTGCCTGACAGAACAACTGGTGGTTGGTGTTCTCATCGTTTTTTCTGTTACTGAGCAATAGTAATGTCAGTTAATAATAAGATCAAATTTTGTCACTCTCAATTTCTGTTCATAACTTTTATTATCTGACAATAATCATTTAAGAAAATTTAGATCTAAATACGTCATTATGCTTGTGATATTCTCGCATCGTGAATATGCATATGGCTTCTGCAATGGGGTCGCAATTCAAGCAGTCGCGAAGTACCAGCGTCGTTTTTCAGATAGAAGGGTGCCAGATAGGAGAGTTTTTCAACAAGTTTTCACTACTGCTGGAGAATCTGGGATGTTCCCGAGTGCGAAAATTGTATCTGAAAGGGAATCGGGACCCAACCCAAGTAGAAGAGGCTATACTCAATGCCGTCGAAAATGATCCAAGCATAAGCACTAGGCGGATTGCAGATACTTATCAAATTACACAATCGTCTGCTTGAAGAAATCTTCACATTAATTGTTTATACCAATTTCATTTACAACGGGTTCAACATTTGCAGGAGGGTGATTTTGAGTTGAGAATGCAATTCTGTAACTGGATTAATGAAGATCGAAGGTTGTATAGGTATGTTTTATTCACTGATGAAGCACAGTTCACGCGTGATGGTATAAATAATCTTCACAATGAACACCGGTGGTCCTATGAAAATCCTCTCGCTACAGTAGAACATAATTTCCAACATAAATTTAGCATTAATCTGTGGTGTGGAATGTTAAATGGTCATGTAATCGGCCCATTTATAATCGACGGTAGTCTTACAGGAGAAAATTATTTAAACTTTCTTAAAAATCACTTGCGAAATCTATTAGAAGATGTTCCCCTTAATATAAGACAAAACATGTATTTGCAGCATGATGGAGCCCCTGCACACTACAGTTTACTTGTAAGAGATTTTTTAAACCAAAACTTTCCAAACCGATGGATTGGTCGGGGAATTCTGTTTAATTGGCCACCTAGATCGCCAGACCTTAATCCTTTGGATTATTGTCTTTGGGGATGGTCCAAATCACTGGTATATTCCACTAAAGTAAATACAAGAGAAGCATTATTGGATCGGACAACAAACGTAGCACAAACACTAAGAAATGCGTCCGAATGTATCCACAGAGCAACCCGAGCTATACACCATAGAGCTGACCTGTGCTTAGAAGCAAATGGTGGAATTTTTGAAAATTATAAAACGTAACCAAGATTTTATTGAAAACAACTTAATAATAACAATTTTAATAAAAATTAAATACCTTTTGTTTAGTTTATGTCTGAGGCACTGAATACACACCTCAAAAAATGTGTTAGTCTTTCATTTCGAAGCTTTTGTGCCAAAATGCGTTTAAATTTGGACAAAATAACAAACTTTTAAAATTTTGCGATAAAAAATTACATGCGCCGAAATTGTTTTAAATCCAAATATCACGAAAACGGTTGCTCGTATTCACTTTTAACAGGTATACCTTTTATCCACTTTTAACAGGTATATCTAGGTATACCTACCTAGTAGAAATGGCAAGGGAATAATTTGTTTTGCTCAAAAATGTAATACAAGACTGTACCAAAAAGTTGTGATTGTTCGAAGGAGTAGAAAGACATGTAGGTGGCGCCCCCTACAAGTAAGAGCAATACTAATATTAGATTCGAATTTTTCATACCAAAAAACCCCCGTATGTCAATTTTCACTCCATTATTTACATTATCATAGATTTTATTTAAAAAATAGGAAAATTAAATAAAAACTGTATCTCGAGAACTAAGGCCTTGCGGACACTTATTTATATAGACTTTTATGCTAATTTGTTGGTCCTGAATATGTACCTGAAGTATTGACATTTCCTCATGAATCATGAAAGGCATCCAGCGGGCAGTGGTGCATCCAAATGAAGAACTCCGAAGGCTGGTGGACTACGACCCCTTGGAGGAGCGGCGGGCACACAGGGTTTACCACCGTAGACCCCGCGACCACACACAACACATACACTGATAATAATGCCCTTTTCCATTTTAGAGATGTCCGCGAAGCTGACAAACCTAGGATAGAGAAAACTTCTGGTTTATTAAGGCCCTAGGCTCGTTAAACTGTAAGTACCTATCACAGAGAGGCGCTTCCCTAGGTAGGAAACCGGATGGTGGTGGGACTTGGGGCCATTTGGCCCCTTCGCGCGATGACTGGCAGCGGCAGGTTCAGGTCTATTTTAATTGATAGGCCATGAGTGCTACACGAAGATTTGCTTGTCATGTTATTCATTTTTTGCAATAGTTCCATGCTGCTAACAGAGCTATCAGCGATATTTTTCGATGCAGGGAGAAACGAAAGAGGGTCCAAACTTGGCGAGATACCTGAGGTAACATTTTTGCTTACATTAATAAAATAGTCATTTCGGTCATTTGGCCTTGGCAAGATCTGAGTCACAGGGTTTGATTTGTTTCTGAGGTCATTGATAATGGACCAGGTTACCTTTGAAATGTTTTTTAGACTTTATTAGACGTTTTTGATAGTATGTTTTTTTGCTGACTTAATTAGTTTAATATAGATCCTTCTATAAATAGAGATATAGTCGAGAATAAGAATGGAGTTGGTGAATTTTTTTATATATGAGAGAGAATGCATATTTTTAGCAGAAATGCGTAGTACTTTCGTGGTCCACGGTTTATGACGCTTAGGCAGGGGACTGCAGTCCATGGAAGCAAGAGAAGCAGTGCTTTCCCAAAAAAAATTACAAATCTTCAAAAAAGCAATTTTTGAAATAGGAAACCATTAATTTAGTTTATATTAAAAATTCTAAAATATTATCTTAATTATCAAGCCCCTAAATGCGGCCTTGACTCCGACCGAGCAATAGAATCGAATAGAACCTATGCGGGCCGCTAGCTTCTCTGCATCCAAGTCCTGTATGCTTGATTTCCTGGGAATCGAGCCAGAGGTTATTGAACTTTCCACCGGCTGTTTGCAATTTTTGCATATCAGTCGCGTGCTTTAAGTAGGGGCGGAAGCTATCGTTGGAGTAGGTTCCTTGTTTGAACAGCTATCCATGTGTTGTGTGATACGTACGTCGCATGGTGCGATATGGAAGACAATAATACGGACGTGGATATGCAAATACCGTCAACTTCGGCTGTCGGTAATAACGTTGAAAATGTTGGAGAATTTAGTAAGAAGAGTTTGCGTGAATGTGTGGTGTGTGTCTTAATAATAAAGGGATTTTCAACATTAAACTTCGCTGATAAGCTGTATTAGACATTTTTATCCGGAAAAACAATACAAACAATTTAAATAACTAACAGGATGTAAAAATATAAGTATATTATTTTGTTGGCCATGTTTACTTTTTGAAAATAAAAAAGGTCTCAGGAATAAAACTGGTGTTTCCGATTTAAACAATTTCCATAATGCTGTAAAAAGACACATTATGTCCAAAGCGCATTTGCAGGCAGTTACAAAAGAAAACGTCTTCGGCAAAAGTAGAATTGAACACGCTCTTAATAAACAGTTGGAAATTAGTCACCGCCAACACACTGAACTAGTCGATAAAAATAGACAAATAATAAGAAGATTTATCGATGTTGTTTGTTTTCTCGGACAGCACGAATTGGGGTTAAGAGGTCATGACGAAACAAGAGTCTATTCAAATGGAGAAAATTTTAAAGATTTACTTAGTTTAATGGTTAAATATGATGATTGCTTAAAAAATAACTTAGAGCAGTCTAGCGTTTTTTCGCCGAACGTCGAATCGAATCCAGAATGATTTAATTTTCGCTGTTGCAACCATTATTCTAAAAATAATTAAGCAGGAGATTGGCGAGGCGCGGTTCATTGCTATTGTTCTGGACGAAACAACTGATATCACTAATTTTAAAAAATTTGTTGCTCAAAGCTATGATGGAGCTGCAGTGATGGCAGGACAATTAGGTGTTCTATAAGTTAAAGAACTTTCGAGAAACTTTCCCAAGTCTTGTGTTTGTCCATTGTTTTGCTCATAAATTAAATTTAGTTTTATCCCAGTCCATCAATCACATTAAAGAGTGTAAAGTATTTTTCGTTACTTCAAGTGGCATGGCTGCTTTTTTTTACCAAGTCAACAAACCGTGTACAAGCTTTGGACTACATTGTTCACAAATGATTGCCCAAAGTAGCTCCTACTAGGTGGAACTATAATGGAAGACTTGTGTTAACAGTATCTGAAGTGAATCACTGATTGAACTGTTTGAGAATATAAAAGAAAATAATGAAACGTGGGACTTAGAAGCAATAAATAGTTCGAGGGGTTTTTTGGGACTGTTTGAAACGAGATTTTAATTTTAATTATTTGTTGAAAATATTTTCAGAAATATTTCCATTCTCGGACAATGTTTTTAATATGTTATATACTAAAACAAATGATATCGCTTTTTGCCTAAAAAAAGTGGATGATTTTTAGTCCATGTTAAGCCAAAAAAGAGATGACTGACCTATTTTGGGAGAAAAGAACGACGTTAAATGTAGAGCCACAAGCCAAGCGTCTTCGATCAGACAAGGTGGGAAATATTCAAACATCATACAGACGGCTCTTTTATGAAATAATCGATCAAATTCAGTAACAAATAAACTATAGATTTAACGGTTTAAATGATTTTAAACTCCTCGAGCTCTGCAATTTTCATGCATTTAAAGGAAAAACTTTTCCAGAAGATACTCTTCTGGAAAAGTCTAAATCTCTTCTTTTTCATTATGGCCAGTTGTTCGACCAAGTGTTAATGCGATCTGAACTAAAAGTGATTTACGAAACTGATATTAGCGCAAAAAATAACGCTATTTTTAAAAGACAAGGAGCTGGAAGATGCCTACACTGAAGTGTCAAAATTGTGTGAATTAGTATTGACAATACCTGCACAAGTTCATCAGTAGAACGCAATTTTTCAACACTTTAATTTCGTGAGAAATTCAACGGGGCAGGAGAGACTTTCGCATACATCGCTGTTGTCCATTGAAAATAAACTTCTCTAAAATATTTGGCAGCATTGACGTTTTTATGATGACGTCATTGACGAATTTGTAAAAAATGATCCAAGAATCGAATTACATTACAAATAGGTAAGTTTCTAAAAATTGCTTTCCTTTCTTAAAAATTCACCGCACGCCCCTGCCGGCTTAGGTTTGATAGTCTTAAGTAGGAGGGCCTTATTAAAAGTACTAAAAATTTTATTTAAGAAAGCTCTAAAATTTCAGTTAACATTTTCAAATTCAAAATTCCAGTCGGTGTTTAAGCAAATATTACGAAATATTGAAAAATTGGCGTGCGAGAAAAGTCTGCACCTATGGCGAGTTCTCTGTAAGGGCCTAAGAAGAATACTAAATTTGGAAAATATTGCTTCGTGATCGGAAAGACCTGTGCTACAAACCTGAGATTAAACATCTGATGGAGAAAAATCAGACGTTACATAATGATAGAAGAAGAGTATTGTGAAATTCTAATTGAAGACGATACATGCATTGCAAGACCAAAAGAGTCGAATATAGAAATGAAATATTTCTGAGTGGCACAAACAGTAGTATAGTCAATATTAAGGTCCCCGCATAGAACTTTCCTGCATTTTACTGTTAAACTCTCTAGCAAATTTAGCAGGTAATCAAAGAAAGATTGTACATCAGAGAGAGAGAGAAGTTTTGATTATGTACTATAGAAAATTCAAAAAAGTTATCCACTAACAAATGGTCATACTTAGTTACCGAGACGAAATACCCATTTTGAGAAAGAATCAGTGTTCCTCCATGAGCTGAGTTATTTCTGTCATATCTAGCTATTGTGGAATATCTCTCCACATAAAAGTTTGTGTGTTTAACAACGAATTTAAGATCCTCCATGTAGATAATAAAGGCCGTAAATTAAATTTATTGAAAAGTTCTAAACTAAACTAAACTGGCTAAAAGGTATAAATTTATTACTTAACAACCAAATAGATCTTAACAATTCTCCTTTACTCAACATGTTCTGAAATTCCAAATATTGTTATTGTAGTTAAAGTATGGTGGTTAAAAAATACCAGCTTTTGACCCTTGTGATAAAATTTCCAAAAAGGAATAGTCAAACTTCACTACTCCTCCAAGAAAAAGATTTATATCCAGTTCCGCGCAAAGAAAATTTACCGATTTTTTTTCTACTATTTGCTTAGCTCGTAACTCCATTTAACTGTGACTTTTACCAGTAAAATCTAATAAATCCACAGCATTTTTCTGAAATAATTATTATAATTTGCAAAAATTCAAACAATTAATTTTATTATTTCCTGAACTTTTACATTTTTGGAGATACTAGGATGGCGAATTAGGGTAACTATTATTTCCAGTTTTAGTCATTAATCGTTATTAATCAGAATACACCTGAATGCCTTTTGTCAGAGATTGCATACATTAATCAAATGAACCACTACCGCTAGCTACATAATATGCAATTATTGGGAGGCTTCTGCGAAAACGTCAAATGCAGATTTGGCCAAAATTGAATTTGTTCTTTATTAATTAACAAATAATTAGTCATGAAATCAAATTAGCTTGATGGATTCGGCAAAAGCATTATTGAAGTTGAGCTTATAGGATGAATAGAATTTTAGGTCTATAAGCTCTGAGATCCATGTATTAAACACCGCAACGAATGTTACATTTGGTTAATAATACGTAATTAAATTGTCTACTGTTCATAGATAAAGAGTGTAACTTCTAAAGGGTCTAAGTGCCAAAACTATGAAACAGAAATATTGATAAAAAACTGATTTGTGTTTTAATAAAACGAAACCATTTTAATAGATACGTTTATTTAGATTAATCGTGAGCTAACAATACTTCTTACCATAAATTAGAAAGCAAAAACATTGTAATAACATACAAAATCAAAAAACATTGTCGAAAATTTGTAAACGTTCTAAGTGCCTTATTAAATACAACATAAAATAATCTAACTGCCAATGGCAAAACATAGAAAATAAACTACATAAACGAAAAATATATTAAAAGTAATGTTGTAAGGGTGATCCAAGTCATGAAAAAACAACAAGTAAGTATAAAATCTATCAAAAAACTAAAATTATTATCCTACATTCCTCGTTTACAGTAGATTTTGCTATAATATCTTCATAAAACTGACGATATGGTAAAGGAATATAATCCAGCATGGACCTCAAATTAGCAAGCTTTGCTGCCCTAATCCGAGATTTACACTCCAGTTGGAGAGGTTCCTCTAAACGAAAATAGGAAAGGAGTACGTTGCATGTTTCCCAAGCAGCCACGCTACTTTTACTTTTCCGTATTAATATCTGGAATGGATTTTCTTTTGAAACGCGCAACCAGGAAGCTTGGGAGATATGGTAAGGTGTTTATGTATTGATCAGCAAATGCATGGAGATCTTTAAAGTCAATATCTTGCATGTGAATAACTCTGAACGGATTTTTGTAACAACTCTCCTTTATCATTTTTCAATGTTAGTCGGAACGTATAATTTAGTTAGTCTTTTGCGCTTCTCAATATGTGCAAAATCTCTGTCCCATGGGAGGTATGTATGCCCAGATACTAAGAACTTCTGGTCTATTTGGGCAAATTTTCCAGTGGCAACGAGATAGATGAGTGTTATTAAGATCATCTTGTTTTTATTTTGCCCGTTGCAATTATCACTCCAAATACAAAGATTCTCCTTTAGTGTGAAATTTTCAGAAACCAAGACCTTTAGTAGGGCAGAACCTATCTGATTACCTCCTCGGCCTGTTTGCGATTCGTTCCATAAACACATTGTAGCTGTATTAGTATCAGCAACGTGAACGTTCAGGTTATAACATGATAGCTGCCTACTATAAAACATTTCTGAATGTGTCAGTGTAGGGATCGAGATAACTTGCTGTAAATCCATTGATAAAACCAAAGTGTCGCTGTCAGGTTTCTGCGACTCGATACTATCTTCTTGCATTGAGTTCCTTGCACTTTCCGCTTTGCGATGATGTAACTCTAATTTGGTGGAGAGACTTACACGATTTTCAGGATGAGCTTTTATTTTGTTAGAAAGAAGGTCGCAGGTAGAACACGTGTCGGACTTCGGCCTACCAAATCTAAGCTCTGGAAAGTGTTGTTTAAAAACCTTGCTGTAAAAACGGTAGTTAATTTGGGAGTCGGGGTATCTTTTATGATATGCAAAAAACATTCGATGTATGTTTAGATCTGCACTTAAAAATTCCTTCTTTGACTTTTCTCTACTGTAGTGATTTTCCTCTTTTGGAAATTCCTTTATGTGTGCAATGACATGTTGAACGATATCTTCGACAAATTTTCTTACTCTATTTGATCTGCCTCTTTTATCCATGAATACGTTTTCTCCTGATTTTTTTCGCTCTGCTAGCAGTTGCACTTTGAGATGAGAAAAAGCAAAAATATCTGAGAACACTTTGCGACATACTTGAAAAACATTCCCTTTTCCATCGGGTACTGTGTAACATAAAGTAGCCTGACGGCGGCTCTCTTGTGGATTTTCATAGGATCCATGGCGCCTACGGCCTACAGCTGTGACTTGTACTAGACTAAGTAGGTATGTACTTCTTTTTGTTTCATTTGGAATTCAATAGAAACTCCGAAAGAGGTTACGCCTTTCCTCTAAAGTAACTTCTTTACAGTGGAACTTACATTTACATATTTCCTGGAACAAAAAAAGATTGAGGTTAGAACTGCAATATTGATATAAAAATTAAAATCTTACCATGTTTGATGGAGGAATTTTTGCAGGAACTACATTGCCTTTGTAGGTCTTATACTCAGCACCACTTATCTTAAGTCTTTTACGCTCATTTATCACACTTTCGCTGCCCTTTGGCCTCCTTTATTGTCGATTTTCTTGCATCTTGACGAGTTATAACGTACTAAATAAAAATAACGATCGATAATATTAACTGGCACTTAGACCCTTTTAAAGTAAATCATGTGTGGCACCTACACGTGTCGCCATCTGTCAGCAAGGGTCTAAAGCAACAAATATTTTCATGGCACTTAGCGCGTTGACAGAATCATTGGCGATGGCACACATTCTTATGGGACACCCTGTATATTTTTGCACATTTAGATTCTGCTCGTGATTTTACATATTTTTTGTATAACATGTCCTATGTCTAAATCTGATAGTTTTTCTAATATCCGCCATTTTGTAAAAAATTATGAATTGCAGTGCCTTTTTTCAAACGACGTGGGCCGTTGGCTTTTTGATATAGGATTATGATTTTTAGCAGGAACATTAAGAAAAGTATGGGTTGACTTTCAACGTGAACAAAATTTGTCGGCGTTGTACAGGGGGTCTCTATGAGAGTTCTGGAAGAAGTGTTTAATGGACGTCGATTTGGGGATTTAAATTGGCCTTCTAGGTCATCGCACTTAACTGCACCTAACTTTTTCTGTGGGGCTATTTAAAGGCAAAGGTTTTTGTAGCTCGTCAAGAAATCAAAGTCCGAATTGTTGAAGAAGTCCGGCGAATAAATTAGATTTTGTTTCAACGTGTTATGAATCATTTCTTGTTCAATCTTGAAAAGTGCATTGAAGTTGATGGCGGTCACTTAAAAGACGTAGTTTTTAAAAGTTAGGATATGTCGTATGTTACAGTAAATCCCAAAG
Source organism: Kuschelorhynchus macadamiae (assembly GCA_030620095.1). Lineage (NCBI taxonomy): Eukaryota > Metazoa > Arthropoda > Insecta > Coleoptera > Curculionidae > Kuschelorhynchus > Kuschelorhynchus macadamiae. Next base: position 1,238,385 of record JAUTXW010005440.1, read on the forward strand.
AGTAGATTGTAATTAAGTGTAATAAAATGTATGTTTTATTAAGTTTTAAGAATTTTATTAAGCTATTATAATGGGTAGTGTATTATGGGGAACCCTGTATTTGCCGCATTCAATTTTGTTAAGTAATAGTACAGATATTGAGTATGGAATTTTGACTAAAAAAAAAACGTATATGTAGATATTTAATTATAAATGGTAGTTTATTACCTTGCTTTTTAGGCTGCTTTGTTGCCCTCTTTTGTATAAATTAGGATAATACTTGTGTATTGTTCTATATAAAATTTCATTACAATAAAATTCCAATAAATAGTGATACAAACAAAACAAGCATGCAAAATACAGCCACAATGGCAAAATTGAAACTTTGCGAGAGCTTTTTAATTGGACAATGCTGCAAAATAAAACAGGATTATCAATTATTTTTCAATTTATAGAATATTTTCTGGTATTTTATTCATCAGTGAAATAAAATTTTCATGAGGGATTTAATAATAGATATATGATGTACTACAACCGGCTTTAAACCAGTTATATATATAATATTTTACTGAACATTGAAACGACAATACCTACAAACATTTAGTATTGTTACATATCTACTTTTATACACATGATATCTGAAATCATAATGTTTTAAAAATATTCTTTGCCATTTTTTCATCAATACTAGGCAGTATAATTAAATTTTAATAATAAACATTATTAAGAAATCGTGAGTCTTGGGATTAGACCATGTCAAATTGGAATTACTATCCGACGTTTCGCCTTCGATTGCACGAGGCATCTTCAGAGATCTTTACTTCACGAGATCTGAACACTGAATGAACTCGAAGAGATTCAGGCGGGGTTTTATACTAGTTGTCCAATTTTTTTGAACGTTCATTTAACATTTTCTTCTTTTAGCTATTCGTCGTCCATTTTTGGACATAGGCCTCTCCTAGTTCACGTCATCTATCTCTGTTTTTAGCAGTCATTTTTAATGTAATCCTGCCGTTGTTTTAATGCCATTGCCTCATCTTATTTGGGATTGTCTCGTGAGATTCATTGCCCTTGTATATATATATATATATATATATATATATACAGGGTGTCCCAATAGTGCGTTCTCGGTTGACAATACGGGCTACATAACCTAAAATTATTTTCATTTATACAGGATGTCTTAAAAATCTGTAGCGAAGCAAAGTTGTGTTTTTTCTTATGGGATACCCTGTATATTTTTGCATATTTAGATTCTGCCCGTGATTCTACACATTTTTTGTATAACATGTCCTATATCTAAATGATAGTTTTTCTAATATCCGCCATTTTGTAAAAAATTATGTATTGCAATGCCTTTTTTCAAACGACGTGGGCCCTTGGCTTTTTGATGTAGAATTATGATTTTTGGCAGGAACATTAACAAAAGTATGGGTTTACTTTCAACGTGAACAAAATTTGTCGGCGTTGTACAGGGGGTCCGAGATAAGTAGGAGAAATTAAAAAAATTAAAAACATCATATCTTCATTTTTTTAAATGGAATGTATAGTATTTTAATATTTTGGACTATTCGTGACCCAAAACCCTATCTTTCGTTATAAATATGTCCTATACCTATTTGTCATAGTTTCCAAGATTTTGACATTTTTGTATTTATTATTTGGTTTTCAATGGCAATCGCCTTATCGAATTTTCTTATTATAATACACTACAAGTGACGCAAAATTAAAAATTCAGCTCATAATATTGTGCTAAGAATCGCGACCTAAAGACTTAGAACAGATATTTTACCAACTATTCTTAAATATTTACTATTTTGGCTATATTTTGGTGGTAAAATCCTCTTATAAGATAAGGCCACCGTTTTATCCACATTGAAGCAAAGCAGATTGGTTTCGGAAACTCAGTATTAGAAACAAACAAACAACCTCAGCTCTATTCCTACATCATCAGGAAATCGGTCACAAAATAAATTTTTATGGGTGTAGGGAGATTGCCAATATAGAACAATATAAGACCAGAATAATCCGAGAAGCCATAGAAGTTGAAAAACAAGGTCATTTAAATTAGAAAGACGAATCATTAAAACTACCAACAGTATGGGAGACAATGATAGAATAAAATCACAAAAAATTAAGCACCATCATCAGTGCTACGTGTCAGGTGTGCGCAGGTTGCATTCAAAAAATTCAAAGACCATACATTGATAAAACCGACAAAGAAAACATTTAAAATGTATGTCACATATCACAGTACTTGTTAATTACATCGAAAAATATAAAAAGAGTGTAATTTTCAACCTTTTTTGTCGATCTAATCCAACATTATGTTAATATTGAAAAACGTGCTACTAGCCTATATTCTCTATATAAATATTTTGCATTTATACTTAGGTAACCTTAAACAACATTTTGGTTAAAAAATCTCATTTTTCAGCCATTGCTCTTACGAAATTTTGTCAAGAACCCATGAATATATTATAACATAATTAAGGAAATTAAAAAAACAGAAGCTTTTTTGCTTGCCCTTATAATTTACGAGCAACGAAAAATTAATCAGAAGTGGGATTGTCCCAATTTTATAAAAATAAATTTAACAAGGATTCGCTCAGTTAGGGGGGGCAGTTATCCAATTTGTTACAGCAGATTTAATCGGAGGTGCGGTATGTGATAAAAAGCAATTTCGCATTCAGTTAGAATAAATTCCCCCGAGCTGCGAAAACGTCACTGAATAAGCGTATAATCTGTTTTTGGCTAAAATATGACATTACGTTTAATTTCCTACGTTAAGCTCTTGAAAATTATTCCCGACTTGATGAAGATCTGTGATTTAGATTATACAGAAAGACGTAAATAGGAATTATATTTTGTCTTTGCTTAATTGCTTGGGTTGAGCGCAACTCGATATTTTGCCTTTAATGCTCGTAGATGTAATAAAAACATTTTTTTTCCACAAGCGTGTGGAAAATCTAATTTTCAACACATATTTTAGAGTAGAAAATTTGTTTTCCAGCACTAGTGCGGAAAATTTTATCAACAACGCAGGGTAATATAACAACCAGGTTAAATTTGCTGTGATTAACAACCCGTTGAATATACATCGCGATCTACAGCAATTTGGTTAAGTTGTAACAGAAGATGCATTAATTGACATTTAAATTATTTTTTGAGCATTTATAGTCATATTATTATAATTTTCCATTATTTTATTAATTACCTTATAAAACCTAACCGTATAATAACTACGTGTGTATTCAAGTCATGTTATTTTGTTTATTATCAAAAATGACGACGTCAAACATTTTCTATGTATGAGAATTCAATTTAGTTTTTTTGTAAGGTTTATAGTCTATATCGCAAAAAAAATGTTTGTAATTAAAGTCCCAGAGGAGATTATTGAGGTCTCAAAAAATGTTAATTCGTCTTTACCTGAAAAATCGGAAAGAAGATACTATAGTCAAAAGCAGTGTTATCGTGCGGGTCAGACGATTTATCAACGACAAACTTTTTAAGTTTGTTTTTCTTTTATTGCGTGTAATCATATAACATAACCTTTGAGCGATGTCACTTCAAAATCAGATTGACCAGTCAGTGACAAAATGAGTAATATAAAACAATTTTCGGGTTTTTTTTATCCACAAGCGAAAAAAATGGTATTAAATCTAATAAAATATTCCGAAAATGAAAATTCACCGGCCAATATCCAGTAGCAAGAGCTTTGGGAATCGGTATAAGGACTGTGCAGAAAATTGTGCATGAAAAAAAGCATAATTTGCTACCGAAGAAGATTAAGAAATGTACACGAAAAAAGCCAAAGACAGAAGACTTAAGTGACAATGTAAAAATGGATGTTTGTAATGCAATTTACGATTTATACACATCATAAACTAATATAACCCTTCAAGTTTTAAAAGAAGCTTTAAAAAATCGAGCCATATTGGAAATTGGACTAAAATCGTTGTCAAAATTAATAAAAATGTTGGGTTTTCGATATAAAAAAGGACTGTAATCGAAGATTTTTATGCGAGTCGCCACATACAGCAAGTCAGCGTATCTAGTTTTTAAAGAAATACACGGAAAATGTTAATTCAAAATTTAGAAAAGTGATATTTTTAGACGAGACTTGTCTGAGAGTCTGTAAAAAGTGTCAAGAGAAAAAAGGGATGTGGAACGGGAAAACGGTACATTATTTTGCATGCAGGTTCTTCAACAGGATTTCTCCCAGGTGCAAGTTTACTGTTTCCTTCAACATCCAAAAGTATGGACTACCATGATAATATGAACTGTGAACTGTTTGAAAAGTGGTTAAGAGAACAACTAATTCCAAATTTAGATGCTCCATCTTTAATCATTGTGGACAATGCATCTTATCATTCAAGAATATTAAATAAACAACCTACTTCATCCTGGAAGAAAAGTGATATTTATGACTGGCTAATAAAACAAAAACAAAATACTTTACCCAATATGCTGAAACTAGAACTTCTTTTATGGCAAAATCTATTAAAAAACCAACAATATATGCCGTAGATGAAATATTACGGGAAAATGGACAAGAGGTTTTACGACTGCCGCCATACCATTGCCAGTTTGACGCAATAGAATTAATTAATGAGACAAAATCATATTACGAAAAACACGTCAACGATGGTCTTACATCAGATAAAGTGCAATTTGTTTGGCAAGATTTATTAAATTATATTGTGCCGGAGTACTGGAAGAAATCTGTTGATCATTGTGCCATTGAGGACGGCTCAGAAGATTAGGAGGATTTTAGTCTATAATATTCAAAAGTTTCTGAAGGATTATATTAGTCTTTGACGTGTATAAATCATAAATTGCATTATGAATATCCATTTTTGTATCGTAACTTAAGTCTTTTGCCTTTGAATTTTTTCGTGTACATTTCTTAATCTTCTTCGGAAGTAAATTATGTTTTTTTTTCATGCACAAGTTTCTATACATTCCTTATACCGATTCTCAGAGCTTTTGCCACTGGCTCCTGCATATTAGCCAGTGAATTTTAACTTAAAATTTTTTTTATTAGATTTGACACCATTTTTCCTTACTTTTTTAGTACATTTGTAATTTTGTCGGCAATAAATAAACAATTATAGAATACCTGTTCCAATTTTAAAGCGTGTTTAAAATAAGTAAATTTTTTTATTATATGACAAAATTTGATATATAAAAATCGGTAAACTGGCTTTACCAGAAACTCGGGGCTAACGAAAAATACAGGATATATATATATATATATATATGTACAGGGTGTCCCAACTAAAAGTATCCACCCCAAATAACAAGTCGCCAAGACAAAAAAAAATAAAACGCTCAGACCCGTCGATTTTGCTTTTGAGGGGGAAACATTTTGCGCCTATTTTCAATTTCGCAACATCACCCTCTGAGCGGGGGTGAGATTTACCCCCAAAATGTTAAATGGAAAGGAGGGTCGAGTGACCTTATTTTGAAGGGTTTCCGACCCTGGTTACAGCTGCCAAGTTTGAAGCCTCTGCTGTCATTTCCGAAGAAATGGCAGCTGGTCCAAAAAAAAAATATTAATAAATTAACTGCAAGAGTTGGCTGCTTTAAATTTAGGGGATGATGCAAGTTAGTGAAAAGATTTTAATAATAATTACTCCGGACGAGAGGAAAATAAAAATAGTAAATGTAAATTAATGGGGAATTTTTGCGTTTAAGAAATGTTTTCTACAAAGACTAAATTATTTTATGAATTGTTCGAAATGTTATTGTTGAATTAAATAAAAACAACAACAAAAAATCGGTAATTTGTATTACAAACGGCCTGTTGTGACTTCATTCATATGTTTTTCTAGGATCGTACGTATTTTTCTGCCCCTGAAAAGCTCTTATTTTCTTTAGTAACTTTTATTTGAAAATTCTCCAACACTCTTTATTCAAAAGTTATAAGATGAAAGTTTTAAAAATATACAAAATTGTTGTTATTAACCAAAAATCAAGTAGTCCAGAGAAACATTGGAAATAAAGTGCCGTTGTGAAAGTTAATGAAACAAACTATTAATGTTCTCTGTATCTATAAATGAAGTTTTATAAACCAAATGTTACAGAGTATCCCATAAGAAATCAAAGGGCGTTAAATCTGGCGGCTTTGAGGGCCACTGTATTGGACCATTAATTCATATCCATCTTTCCCCATTGGTAGTATCTAAGTTTTCTTTTACGCTTTATATTTAATCACATTGCCACACGGAAAGCATGGTTCTTGGGATTAGACCTTATCAAATTCAGAGATCTTTATTCCATGAGAACCGAACACTGAAAAATGTTCAGGTCTTATGGAGTAAAGATCCTTGAAGGTGCCTCGTGCAAGAACCATATATATATATATATATATATATATATATATATATATTTTTTTTTTTTTTCGTTTTTATTTTCTTTAACCATATAACCATATATAAATATTTTGTCGATTCGCTCATTATATTGAGCTTTCTCAAGATATTTATTTTTTACAATAAAAACATATATAGTTAGTATTTAAATTGGTTAAAACATTATTAAAAAAAAATCACTCAAAAAAACATTACCTTTAAAACAAACTATAATCATGAAAACAAAAATACATTTAAAACAACATTAATATTATACAGAGTACGTACCTTGGAAACATGACAGTTTTACGAATGTTTTGCGATTGCAATAATTTCGACACGTCTGGAATTCTGGTAGATAAAAACGAGACACATTTTTTTTTTTTTTTAATATTTACTTAGATTTTTATTGCTGTACCGAGTTTGGGTTTGTGATCTTACTGAAATGTACAGGGTTTTATGAATGGAGTAGTTTATTTATTGAGATTAATTTACTTAGATATCAGATTATAATAAATTTGGCTTAAGTTATTGATGTCTTTTTTATCGTTGACGGAACCTTTCTCTTTTTTAATTTGTATCATTTCTTTTTTTGTGAGTTTTCGATAATTAGTTTCTTGTTCTAAAATTTTGGTTTGTTTAAAATCGAATTTATGTTTTTCTGTATGTTCGTGTTGGTGAAGTGCAGTAGATGCATTTTTGGTGTATTTGTGGCCGTTTAATCGACAATCTAAGTATTATGTTGTCATTCCTATGTACTTTTTGGGCAATTTAAACATGGAATTGAGTAAACTAGGTTTGATTTCTTTTTTTTAATTACTTTGCTTTTCAAGGGAGTGAAAAGACCGTTTAGTAAATTCTGTGCTTTATGACAGACAGTTATGTCGTGTTTAGACAAGATATGTTTTATTTTTTCTGATAGACCGTCTGTGTAGGGCATTGCAACATATTTAGTATTACCATTTTTTTCTTTTGTTGCTTTCTTTAAGTTATAAAAAAACATGAGTTCTTTGTTTAAAAATTTGTAGTATGTTTTTTTCCGGATAATGGTTATTTATTAAAGTCTCCTTAACCTTCTTTAAAATCTCAGGACGATATTCTGGGGAAGTAAATGAGATGGCACGATCGGTTGGACCTATAATAACGCTATTTTTTTGATTCTTTGGATGGTTGGAGTTAAAGTTTAAGTACCGCCCTGACCATGTTTTTTTTGTATACCACTTGGTTTTTATATTTTGACCTTTCTTGTTTCTAATTAGGGTTAAGTCTAGAAAATTAATTTTGTTCTTGTCTTCAGTTTCCATGGTAAATTTTAATTTGGGGTGAAAATTATTGAAAGCATTTAATAGGTCATTAATATGGCTTTTTGAAACGGCAGTGAATCAATCGTCCACAAATCTTTTAAAAAAAGGAAGGTTCAGATATTCCATAACTAATTGTGCGACAATGGAGGAAATAGGAGAACCCATAGCGCAACCATCTAACTGTTGATAATATTTGTCCTCATACTGGAAATAATTATTATTTAGAGTAATGTTAATAGCTTCTATAAATTCTTTTAATGGATGTGTTCTGTGACCCTTTAATTCGTCCCATTTTTGTGTTATTATGTCAGATAAAAGTTCATTCGGAATATTTGTATATAGAGAAACAACATCAAGAGATATTAGTATATGATTGTCTGGAATCTTTACCTTGTCAATAAATTGTTTAAATTCGAATGAATCTTTAACAAAATAATCGTTTTTTTCTGTTATTTTGGACATACAATTAGACAAATATTTCGACAGTTTATAAAAAGGAGATTGGATACATGATACAATGGCCCTTAAAGGTATGTTAGCTTATGCAACTAAGGAAGACCGTATATTTTGGCTGCTACTGCGTTGTGTATCATTAGGTTTTTTAAATTATAGTTTTACTTCTAAATGAGTTAACTTACGCCCAAGAAAATATATATATATATATATATATATATATATATATATATATATATATTTAAATATATAGAGGGTGGTGCAACCAAGATGGGGTGGACGATTGTGGGCAAACGGAGAGGAATTTGAAAAAACATTTTTGGGATATGATTGATAGTCAAGAACGCTGTATTTTAAAATTATACCCATTATACAGGGTGGTCTGAAAAGTGCGTGGTGAACCAAACTTTTGTTTTTTTAAATGGGACACCCGGTATATTATTATTTTAGTTGATTCTCCTATTCGTTACGATCATTTTGATATTAGGTTTGTTGGGTCTAAAATTTATACCAAGGGAATGGGACGAGGTTAAATTTGAAAAAAGGGTTATATTCCGGCCATTTTTTGAAAACAATTGAAGCAGGTATGGAAAAACCAAATATTCTATAAAATGTATTGTATCTAGGATTACAATAATCGCTTGTAAGTCGTTCAAAATTATTCACTGTTATTCAGGGTGGTCAAGTTTTGCAAATTTACCTTGGATTGAATTTTTTTAAATGGAACACCCCATATATTTTACTGTCATATTAAAGACAACATCGCCAGCTTTCAGAAAATACCCTATTTGATATCTTTCTAACCAACAGTTTTTTAGTAAATTAACCGTGAAACCAAAATTTACTCATTCTAACAGAAACGGTATTATTTACGTTGCTTAAATTGACTACCTATAATATAAGGAGGCCATGATATAATCATAAATGAAAAGAAAGATTGACATTCTTGTCAAAACCGCAAAGTGTCAGAGAATTGGCATCAATTACCATTGTTTTTTGACGATAAGCCGAGAAATTGTTAAGTAACAATGAGTTTGAGTACTCCAGAGTTGATAAACATGACTTTTATGTTGGGCGAGTGTCAAAAAAACCCTCTACTAGCAAGCAGGGTTTATGCGGTACGATATCCCGTTGCCGAAAAAAACCAAGACCTGAAGCTTTTGCAAGTTTATTAAAGAGGTTTCAAGAAACAGGCAATGTTGCTTTTAAGAAACGTAAAGTAATTAATAAACCAGTTACCAATGAAGATAATGCTTTGACAGTGTTATTAACAGTGCAAGAAAATCCACACACAAGTACCAGGGAAATTGAGAGAGCTACTGATATTGAACGCACTAGTATTAAACGGATTCTGAAACAACATAAATATCATGCCTACCACATTGAACTATACCAAAAACTGTATGAGCGCGATTACGTCCAACGACAAGAGTTTTCAATTTGGTTTTTAAATACAATTTGGGATAATCCAGGTTTTGTAGATACGGTGCTGTTTTCAGATGAAGCAACTTTTAAAAGCAACGGCTTGGTTAACAAACATAATATGCACTATTATTCAACCGAAAATCCACATTGGATTCGTCAGGTGGACCATCAAAATAAATGGTCAATTAATGTTTGGGGAGGTATAATTGGCTCTCATGTTATAGGACCATATTTCTTTGAAGAGTATTTAACGGGAGAAGTCTATTTAAATTTTTTGAGAAATGAGTAGCCCTTATTGCTCGAAGACTTACCTTTAATGTTAAGATATTCCTTATGGTTCCAACATAATGGAGCACCACCGCATTACCATAGGCATGTAAGACATTTTCTCAATAATTGGAAAGGAGAACATTGGATTGGGCGAGGTGGACCAGCTAAGTGGCCTTCGAGGTCACCCGATTTAACGCCACTAGATTTCTTTTTATGGGGACATGTTAAAGAAGAAGTTTATAAAGAGGTTCCAATCACAGTGGAAGATATGAAGTTGAGAATAATAAGCAGTTTTCGCAACATTTTAGACCTGACTTTGAGAAAAGTGAAACTTTCATTTGTGGATAGACTCGAAATGTGCCTTCAGCAAGACGGTGGTTAAGTTTTAATTACATTGTTTTTGTTGATTTATATTAAATTTATTTTTTTTGGTAAAAAAAGATCTGTTATTAATACTGTCAAAGCATTATCTTCATTGGTAACTGGTTTATTAATTACGTTTTTTTGAAAGCAACATTTCCTGTTTTTTGAAATCTCTATGATAAACTTCCAGAAGCGTCTATCTTGTTTTTATTTCGGCATCGCATCATCAAAGAACAATATTTATTTATTTACTGATGACAATATTCTGACACTTTGCTGTTTTGACAGGACTGTCAATCTTTTGTTTAATTTATGATGATATCATGGCCTCCTAATATTAAATTGTCAATTTTAACAACGTGAATTCAGAGTAATTCGTGTTAAAATGAAGAAATTTTGATTTCACAGCTAATTTACTGAAAAACTGTTGGTCAGAAAGGTATCAAATATGGTATTTTCTGAAAGCTAGTAATGTTATCTTTAACATGAAAGTAAAATATACAGGGTGTTCCATTTAAAAAAATTCAATCCAAGGTAAATTTGCAAAACTTGACTTACAAGCGATTATTGTAGTCCTAGATACAATACATTTTATAGAATATTTGGTTTTTCCATACCTGCTTCAATTGTTTTCAAAAAATGGCCAGAGTATAACCCTTTTTTCTACTTTAACCTCGTCCCATTCCCTTGGTATAAATTTTAGACCCAACTAACCTTATACCAAAATGATCGCAACGAATAGGAGAATCAACTAAAATATAATATACCGGGTATCCCATTTAAAAAAACACAAGTTTGGTTCACCACGAACTTTTCAGACCACCCTGTATAATGGGTATAATTTTAAAACACAGCGTTCTTGACTATCATTCATATCCCAATTTTTTTTTCAAATTCCTCTCCATTTGCCCACAACCGTCCACCCCATCTTGGTTGCACCACCCAGTATATATATATATATATATATATATATATATATATATATATATATATATATATATATGTACTGAGGATGTGACAATAAAGTTGCGAAACGTCGAAAATTTAAAAAAAGACCTTAATTTTTAGTCAAAATTTGAAGTCAATCGGGTAAGTAGTATTTAAGCTATAGCGCGAACTTACAGACAGACAGACAGATCGACAGACGGTCCGACGGAATTGATAAAACATGTTTTTGTTATATAAGGACGCTACACTAAGCTGCCATTTTGTTTTGCCTTAATGGATTTTTACCAGATCATACCCATATGACTCTTAATTTTTGGTCAAAATTTGAAGTCAATTGGATTAGTTTTTAAGCTGTACCGCGAACTGACAGACAAACAGACCGACAGACGGGTTGACGGAATTGATAAAACATATTTTTTAGCATCTAGGGAAACTCAAACGTAAAGATATGTAAAACGTGAGAAGGTGATTTTTTTCAGTATTACAAAAATTTTATTCGGCTATCTTGAATTAGCACCACAATTTTAATAGTAGACCCACATACCACAATTAGCTATGGCACACAATTTGGAATTAATATATTAAGTATTTTTTTCAGACCGAATTTTTAAATATTTTGTTATACTGCCATTTTATTCCGCCATCTTGGATTCGTTCAAACTTGATGTTTACGCAAAATTTGAAATATATTGAATAAGCAGTTTTTTTTTTGTTTCGCCATATTGTATTTTTTCCAAAATATTACCAGGTCATCCTCATATGCCCCGTAATTTTTGACCAACGTTTGAAATCAATCGATTTAGTAGTTCTTTAGCTACGCTGCGAACAGACAGACAAACAGATAGAGAGACAGATAGGCCGATGGAATTGAGAAAACATGAAACGTGAAGATCTGAAAAAATCTCGGAGGGTGATTTTTTCACGATTACAATACTTCAAACAAACAAACAAAAGTATGCTTTATTGCCGCAGAAAAATTCTACAATTTTATGGACAAAGCAAAATATACCTAAAAATAAGACATATCAAAACATTAATCGAAAATAATTTCGACAGGTCAGTGCTTTTTTTTTTTTTAAAAATGTGAATTATCAATTTACCAAATCGTAAAACACACGTTAGAATATAGCATAACATTGCAAACAGTAAATGAATCATGGTAACCTTATAAAAGTAAACAAACACACATGTACGAGGTGAATAATTTCGATGACATTGAAATCAAAATTATTGCCGCAGAAAAATTCTACAATTTTATGGACAAAGCAAAATATACCTAAAAATAAGACATATCAAAACATTAATCGAAAATAATTTCGACAGGTCAGTGCTTTTTTTTTAAAAAATGTAAATTATCAATTTACCAAATCGTAAAACACACGTTAGAATATAGCATAACATTGCAAACAGTAAATGAATCATGATAACCTTATAAAAGTAAACAAACACACATGTACGAGGTGAATAATTTCGATGACATTGAAATCAAAATTGCAACTATGCGACCTTAAACTCTATGTTATTATAGTTATACAAATAATTGTGATGTTAAACAGAAGGTATATTGAACTAGTGTAGAATGTAGTATACAAAAAGAATTAAATTGTTTTTAATCCAATACCTAACAAAAATAATTAAGTTTTAAGTGAATGTTCGACAGTTCTTTTCCCTATATAATGATTTACAAAATTCTATGCTATGAGTTAGGACATGACTCACAAAAGATTTAAGTAAACAAGCGAGTTTAGTGACAATTTAAAGAGACTTACTCACTGAAAAAAAAATCATTAACGCTGTAAAATGGTCTCTCAATGAGGTATGCTTTGGTGTTTTTTCGAAATTGTGCAAGCATAGGGATAGATTTTAAATGTACTGGCAGATTGTTGTAAAGTTTTATGGCGTTGTAAATAATTGATTTTTTTATTAATTCTGTGGAAGGAATGGGAAGATAAATATCATGCCTAGAGTTTCTGGTAGGGTATACATGTTGTGGCCTTTCTGGGAGGGTGTTTATATGTTTTCTCAGCAAACATACCGTTTCCAAAATAAATAATGCAGGAAGTGTTAATATTTCATGTTTTTTGAAATAGTATTGGCAGTGAGCTCTATTATTTAGACCAAACAAATAACGAATGGCTCTCTTTTGAAGCATAAAAATACTACGAAATTGCTCGATGGTACAGCAGCCCCAAAAGGGAAGGCCATAGCGGAGGTGGGATTCAAATAAAGAGAAATAAGTAAGTCTGGCAGAAGGAACGTCTAGTTCTTTTGAAACTGATCGAATGGCGAAGCAGGCGGTAGAAAGTTTTTTAGTTAAGGTGTCAATATGATTAGACCATTTTAGGTTGCTATTTATATTTAAACCCAGGAATTTAACCGACTCTACGTATTCAATATTGCTGTTATGTACCTGAAGTGGTTGTAAAATTCCCTTATAAGATAACGCCACCGTTTTATCGACGTTAAAACAAAGCATATTGGAATCGGACCAAGCCTTAATTATAACCAAGTCTTTGGAGATACTAGAGTGTAAAGACGTTGTATCAAAATCACTCCATGTTATGCTTGTGTCATCAGCAAAAAGGGAGATTCTTCCATTAATTTTAAGGTTCGTGATATCATTAATGTATAACAAAAAAAGAATAGGTCCCAAGACTGAACCTTGAGGGACTCCACTTACCAAAATATTTTTTTGTTTTGGGGTGGGGGTGGAGAGTTCAGACCCCATTAAGCCCTTCCTGGCTACGTGCCTGTCTCAAGACTGGAAAGTACAAAGAAAATAAACAAATCTACAGTAAAAACTGGCATAAAATGTAACAAACAATACATTTCTATTTGTCATAAATTAATACTTATCCTTTGCTTGTATATATTCGACAGTGTAGCACTTCTTCAACGGAACCCAATTATATACTTAAACAGGACTGGTTTGGCGTGATTTGAAATTAAAGCGAGTGAATTAACCCTTTAGAAAAAAACCCGCAAGGATAAAAGGCCACTCAAATAATGCTTTCAGAGTACAGAACAGTGACTCTAATTAAATACAGTTCGCTAAAAGCTTTGCCTCAACAGGGAAATTTCATTGGAGACTGTGTCGTAGCCAGAGTAATTCTATTATGTTCGGACTTGATTTAAGAGAAATACCGGGTAGTATAGACTGGTACGTCGTCGGTCACTTGATTTTCCTTGTTTCCATTAAAAATTAAACGTTTAAAATGCATTAGACACGTATTCATTGTGTTCGAAACGTCTTAGTGTGGGCTAATATTTCGAGTAGTGGTAAAGCTAAACAGTTTTAAAGTTGCTTGTGTACCAACAAATTTACTTTTTTGGTTGCTTAAGTTTTTACCCTCTCTATTGAGGGTCAACTTTAAATTCCATTCTATGCAGCATTAAATTTAAATGAACATTTTTGCAGCAGTAATGGTAGTAAAACTACTTTTTTATACCTCCGTCTCTCCAGTTGAATCTAAAAAAATATCTAAACAATTCGTTTTATTTCAAACAGACAAACAAACAAAAGTATGCTTTTTTGTCGCAGGAAAATTGTTATTATTTTATGGATAAAGCGAAATTTACCTCAAAACAAAAAAAAAACAAAAACATTGAGAAAAACGAAGTATTGATCGAAAAAAAAACACATTTCTCGATAGGTCAATGCAAATACATAAATTGTAAATATAACATTCGTTATATTCGTAACATTGCCTTAAAGCGGTTAATGAATCCAGGTGAGCTTACAAAACGAGATAAACAATAAATATGCGAGGTGAATAATTTCGATGACATTGAAATTAAAATTACGCGACCTTAAAGTCTATTTTGTTATCGTTATACAGCAAAATAAGTGAAGTTAAACAAAAAGTGTACTGAACTAATATAGTAATTAAAGTGTATTAGAAAAAAAAAGAAAGTGTATAACTTTAATCTAATATGTAACAAAAATAACACTGGCCGACAAAAAAAAATTTTTTTGATGTAACACAAATCAGAATAGCATAATCTAATAGAATGGGCCTATCCAAATACGAAAATGGCAAATAGAAAGTTGTAGAACGTAGGGTTTTCTTTCTTAACCCTGTTTATTGACTATGTTTACAGTTTTGGTCTATTAAACATACCACACATCTAAGAGAAAAGCAAACGAGAAAAATATTAACTTAAAACACTAATTAAACTTTATTTTTTCCGTTTATGAGGTGTCCTTCTCTCTTCAAAAACCAACAGTAGTCACTCATCATGGCTGGATCCCATCATCCTTGGTACCGAATTTCCATTGTTCTGATATCTTCGTGAAATCTTTCAGCCCGCTCGTCAATAACAGCTCCCAAATTTTTAGGAAAAAATGACAGATGGGAATGGAGGAAGTGAATTTTTAATGACATTCTGGCACCAAGCGCTTTATAGGCATCTAAGAGTTCATTAACTAATTGTTCAAAATTTTCATCCATAGTGTTGCCTAAAAATCCTCTTACTACATTAACAAATGAATTCCATGCTCTGAGTTCCTGCTTGATAAGCTTTTCCGTAAAATTGACATCGTCCAGCAATTTTCTGATTTGTTTTAATTTGGCATCACTTAACTGGGGAAAGACTTGTCTTAGGTATTTAAATCCATCACCATCTTTATTCAAAGCCTTCACAAAGGTTTTCATCGGCCCAAGTTTAATGTGAAGAGGAGGCAAAAGGACACTTTTGGGACCAACAAGAGGTATAAATTTAACATTTTGAGATCTAGGTTGAAATTCGCTTCTTTCTGGCCAAATTTTTGTTACATAGTGCTGATTTATTGCACGATTGTCCCATAAGTAGGCTTTTTTTACATTTTCGGAAAATAGCCTGGCTTGTGATTTCACCAGAAATTCTCTACAAATATAACAAAATTTGTCAGGAGAAATTTTGCAACTTCGGCACGTTTGACTCGACATTCTTATCGATACACAGAGAACCACTCAATTCGAAACTCAACAGAAGAGTGATGTTTAACGTTTATTTTATGTCTAATGTTTTAAACAACCCGGTCTAGGTAATTTTTCCGTTTGACCCATTTTAGCCGTCCCACAATGAAATTGTTTACCTGCCAATATAAAAGGTTCTAATTAGGCTATTAAAAAATGGTACGTATTAGGGCTTTCCGAATATTTTTTATATTATTTAAAATAAATTTTTATATTATTTAAAATAAAAATAGGTAATATTTTTTCATAATCGACAAACTGTGACTTAGGAACCCCTCAAGGCAGTGTCCTGGGTCCTCTAATTTTCTTGTTATTCATAAACGAATTACCAGAATACATGTCCTGTGGCATTGTTTTTATGTTCGCTGATGACCATAGTAATCTCCGCCAAAAATGAGAATCTTTTGAAGGAAAAAGTAAGATAACACTGACTGAGTTCTCAAATTGGTGTAAAAAAACAATATAATATAATATAATAAATCTATCAAAGACTGTGTATATGGAATTTAAGACAAATTTGCGTCAACCAATAAATCTAAACATTTTATTTAATAATATGACTTTGCCTGTTAGCCATAGTTTAACGTTTTTAGGAATTGCCTTTTGGAATATAGATGATGTTTGTTCGAGACTAAATAAATGTTTTTTATGATAGAATCTTTAAAGTGTTTCTAATTTAGTAACTGTCTACTACGCCAATGCATTCCTAGTCATGCCCTATGGTTTGGTAATATGAGGAAGCGCGCAAGACATAAACAGAGTGTTGGTTATACAAAAAAGAATCATGAGGCTGATCTCTTTAACTTGTTATACAGTATTTGTACAACTACTATGTGTCTATAAAAACTTAAGGTAAATGATATAATTATGCTTGCTTAAATAATATTATTTATATTATGTATCGAAACATTCCGTAGACAGACTAGTCTACATGTTGAGGTATGTAATTATATTAAATATCTGCTTCAATTAATTTAAAGTTAAATATTTTTATTCAGTTGCGAAAAAGCCAAAAAAGATTTTTGTTTGTTATACAGGGTTATTCACGCAACCCGTTCATTAAAAGTTTTTGATGATGCCATTTAGATAAAAATTTCAAATTTTGGAATTAAGGTAAGGTCAACGGGTGCTTCTTTTTTGAAATATTTTCAACTTCCTGTCACTTCCGATTTAACCGGAAGTTGGTATCAACTTGCTTATTTTAAATAGAACACCCTGTATTTTATGATATTTTTGGATTCTACGGAGAATTTTAATGCTATTTTATGTAGCATGTCCTATACCTAGGTTCAAGCGTTCTTAAAATATTTGACCTTGAACCAAAAATGAGCCTTCGGGGTACCAAATTTTAAAATCTCATATTTTTGTAAATTTTGAAGATATAATCTTCATATTTTGCAGACGATCGGTAAATAATCTTAGGTTTCTATTTTTTTTATTGAATTTGTCTATTTTTATACAGCGTGTCCTAAATTCAGCGGCAAACATTCACATTTTCAAAGCCGCTAAAGTCTGTTTTTTTTAAATGGGACACCCTATAACTTTATACACTATCAAATGTAGAATTTCATTTTCTATCGAACTGTATTAAGGTTCTCTATACCTATTCGTATCCATTTTCGAAATAATTGGGTTTTATAAAAATATCGTATGTATTTGCTTAAATGTTTACATGTTCCAATGGTGAGCCATGGAAAAACAATTGAGATCCAATATCCAATATGACAGATGATTAGTATGCGTTATTTATCGAAATCTGGCAGTGATAAACTAAATCTTCTAAATCGAAATGGAGAATACTCAAACGCTGATATTCTCAATCTATTTTATATTCATGGAGAATGTTATAAAATTTTGAAGAGAACGTATCGTGTGTTTAATGAACGCCACCCTGATTTGCCGCCGATGAACAAGTCAAAATTCAAGAGGATTGAAACGAACTTTTTGCGTTTTGGCAAGGTGAAAGTTTCAAAAAATGTTCAGAAACCAGTGACAAATGCCGAGGATAACGTAATAAATACATTAGCTTATTTCCACGCAAACCCGCAAAGTTCAATACCGGCTGCAGAAAACGATTTGGGAATTTCTTCTTCATCTGTCCAAAGAATCTTGAACGAAAACGTGCAAGCCTTGAGACCTGGTGATGACGTCCGACGAGCAGAATTTTGCGTATTCATGTTTTTGAAAATTCAAGAGGACCCTCAATTCCTTTCAAAAATATTTTGGACCGATGAAGCGAAATTTTCTAGAGAAGGAATAACAAATAGAAGAAACGAACATTTCTGGGCAGCAGAAAATCCGCACGCTTTACGAGAAACGCGTTCTCAAGAGAGGTTTAGCTTCAATGTTTTCGGTATAGTATTAAATGATCATGTGCGGTACTGTATTTATGAAGACAATGTAAACAGGGATAAGTATTTGGAAATTCTACGAGGGACGGTTTCTGAATTTATAGAAGAAATTCCTATTGGTGAGCTGCAAAACTATTGGTATCAATTAGATGGGGCACCACCACATAATTCCGCTTCAGTTTATCTCCAATTATCTCGAATTTTTGAAGATCGCTGGATTGGTCCCAATGGCCCTTGGAGATGACCTCCGCGATCGCCTGATTTAACGCCCCTAGACTTTTGTTTATGGGGATTTATCAAAGATAAAGTCTATGCTTCCCTAGTAAATAACCAACAAGATTTACTGGACAGGATACGAACAGCTACAGTACAAAGAAGAATTGAAATGTGTCCTCAAATGAACGGACATCAAATAGAACATTTGTTATAATTCAATTTTATTATTTTATTTATTTATTGTTGATTGTTAGATTGCTATAATTTTTAAGTTCACCAAAACAAGTTTAGAACAGTTTCAAACTTAGTAGATATGGTTAAAAATAATGTAAACAATTTATTACATTTTTTATAACTTTAACTTTTCCGAAACGAAAAAATTTCGTTTCAATCCTCTTCAATTTTCTCTTGTTCATTGGCGATAAATGAGGATGTTTTTCATTAAAAACATGGCACGTTCTCTCCAATATTTTGTAACATTCTCCGCGAATATAAAATAAATTGAGAATATCATCTTTTGAGTGTTATTTTATTTCAATTTAAAAGTTTCAAATCAACTGTCATGTTGAATAGAAAAGCACAACAATTGTTTTTCCATGGCTTACTACGGAAAGGTGTAAGCATTTAGTAAATACATATGATAGTTTAATAAAAACCTGATTATTTCGAAAATGGTTACGAATAGGTATAGGAAACCTTAATACAATTCGATAGAAAATTAAATTCTACATTTGATAGTGCATAAAGTTATAGGGTGTCCCATTTAAAAAAAACAGACTTTAGCGGCTTTGAAAATGTGCATGTTTGCCGCTGAATTTAGGACAGGCTGTATAAAAATAGACAAATTCAATAAAAAAAATAGAAACCTAAGATTATTTACCGATCGTCTGCAAAATATGAAGATTATATCTTCAAAACTTACAAAAATATGAGATTTTAAAATTTGGTACCCCGAAGGCTCAGTTTTGGTTCAAGGTCAAGTATCTTAAGAACGCTTGAACCTAGGTATAGGACATGCTATACAAAATAGCATTAAAATTCTCCGTAGAATCCAAAAATATCATAAAATACAGGGTGTTCCATTTAAAATAAGCAAGTTAATACCAACTTCCGGTTAAACCGGAAGTGACAGGAAGTTGAAAATGTTTCAAAAAAGAAGTTACCCTTGACCTTACCTTAATCCCAAAATTTGAAATTTTTATCTAAATGTCATCATCAAAAACTTTTAATGAACTGGTTGCGTGAATAACCCTGTATAAGGCATTCTGTAGGGAAGTCTTTTAAAATAAAGATATAAAAAATACTAACAATAAGAAGTGTCTATGTATATAAACTTTTAGTGCATATATATCAAAATCAAGAAAAACTTCATTTCGTATAGATTCTTTCACAGTTATCCGGCACGAAATAGAGAAAATTTTTATATTGTAAAACGCAATCATGAATATGTTTAAAAAACGAGTCATTACTTAGGTTTCAAACTATTTGACGTACTGCCAGAAAATGTAAAAAGGATTAAAACCATTGCACCTTTTAAAAAACAAATAAAAACGCTACTATCAAATGAAACTTTTTATTCTGTAACTGAAATTGAAACTTATATGCTGGGCAGAGGGTAAATGCTGTTATTTCTTTAACATGTTAACCTCATTAAACTATATTCTGCATGTACTTTGTTTGTTATAAACATGTATGTCCTTTATTCTGTACTATTTGTACTTACTGTTCAATCGTTTAAACTGCAAATGAGATATTTTTTATTGTTTCTTAAGTTGAGATCATACATCCCTTTGTTGACCTATTTTATTTACATTTGGTAGCCAAAAAGATGAATAAATTGTCTATTTTGTAAAAAGTACAGTTACAACAAAATTCAACCACTAAAGAATATTGTTTCTAAAAGGAAACCCTGCATACAAACAAATATATTTGAATTAAAAAAAGATAAATTGTTTAAGCTGCACTTCCTAAAATATATCATTATATTTAAAATATTATCAATGAAGTCGGGAGTCGAACATTGTTGTCTATAATGTAGATAAGTAATATTAAATTTTAATATGGGATAAGTCAATTCCTATTGGATTCAATATAGATTAATAATTTTTCATCAGGAAAAGTGTTTTCGGGAAAATGTCTTGTCGAGTTTTATTACAAGCCGGAATACGAAGGGGGAGCTTCGATCCAAAGCTCTAAGGAATTTAATAAAACTTCATTGCAAAGAGTTGGTTTGATATGTAGCTTGACTGTGAAAAAATGACAGGTAGATATTGAAAAACTATGAATTTAATAATAAAATATAATACATATTATTTCAAAAGCGATACTTTAACACTTCCGTAATTTGTATACAGGGTGGTCGGTAATGAATGAGTCAAAAAGCAATCGCTGATTAAACTCGTCAAAATAATGATATTGAATCAAATATAACTTAGTAAAATACGGCTCATTTATGAGATACAGGGTGTTAAAGTTTAAATCTCGAAATTGTTCTTTTTCTATAGCTCAAGCTGTTTTTGAGATATCGACCTTCCGAAAACTGACGCATAAGATCTATATTTTGTATTAAAAAACTTAATTGAATGCAATAGCAATTAATATTAAAGTTACTTTTTATAAATATTAATCAACTAAATTATAGAAAATATACCTAATGCTAAAATAAAATACTACATCCTCAACTTTCAAGGCCGCGCAGAGACAGGCTACAATAAAATTAATAATAAGGCAACTCTTACAGCTTTTTGATCTTTTTTTAAGTTACTAGCCTCTCATGGGTACACAGAAGTATCTACTATTTTTTGAGAACTAATTGTAAAGATTTTTTTGGTATCAAATTTTGCGTATCTTTCTGCCAATATCTTAGGGAGTTATATATTTGTCCATAGTGTTAATGTCTGATTTTTATATTTCAGGTAAACTAACCCAAAAATTGTGATATCTCGCAGTAGTCAATTGGTAAGTGCCTAAAGACCTTTTTATATTACAATCACATAGATGTAGGTGCATAATATCATAAAGCTTAAGGAGATTATCGGTAGAACTAGAAAATATGTAAAAATGTCTGAAGAATCTTAGGCTGAATAGGTACCGATAAAGCTAAAAAGTTTAAAGTTTAGGAGTTGCATTTGTATCAACAAATCAAATTTTTAGTTATTATTAATTAAAAACATTTTTTTATCAATAAAAATCACAGTGGACGATATTTAATTTTTAGTTTCAAAGTTTTTTACTTCCCTTTCATTTATTTTACTATTCGAAAACGAGGTGATTGGCTTTCTCAAAAATGATTGTCTTTTAGAGGCCCCTTAATTAAAGTAAAACTTGGTATAATGTTTCTTAGATTTATAGTTCAAATGATTACACCACCAACTGCCAATTTTTAAAGTTTTTGGGTTTACCACGTTTCGAGATAATAGCTCATAGTTTAATTAAGAAATCATGGTTCTTGGGATTAGACCGTGTCAAATTGGAATTACTATCCGACGTTTTGCCTTCTCTTGCACGAGGCAACTTCAAGGATCTTTACTCCACGAAATCTAAACATTGAATGAGCTCGAATTTTTTTTTTTTTTTTTTTGGTGACGATGGGGAATGCTTTTACGCACGAATTCTCTTCTTTAGAAGGAAAAACAGTGTGGGACTCATTGCTCAGCCAGGTTTTCACCTGACTGAGTCAACAATACCCACTAAATCCCACCGGGCCCCCATCAGATGGACCATCATTGAGCTAGCCAAGGATCCTTCAATGGGGTTGATG
This sequence comes from Kuschelorhynchus macadamiae, assembly GCA_030620095.1. Lineage (NCBI taxonomy): Eukaryota > Metazoa > Arthropoda > Insecta > Coleoptera > Curculionidae > Kuschelorhynchus > Kuschelorhynchus macadamiae. The sequence goes on from JAUTXW010005440.1 coordinate 1,260,768, forward strand.
CCGTCCTTTCGGGAGAAAACTCCTATGAAGGACATGGTCTTCGCTGTCGTGGGGGGGTCCTCACTTGGCAGGATGTTTTTGCCACCTCTCGTTACTTGTAGTCATCTGAAATAAAAGATATTATTAATAATGAAAGTGTCGTCTTACCAGGTGGGATATTTCTCTGTTATCCTCCTTTCTTCTGTCCGGATTGCCGCTGCCTTCGTCCTACTGTCCCGTGGTCCAGGCTGCCGCTGCCAGTGTCTCTCCGTCAGTGTACCTGGTGGTCTTCGTGTCTTTGGTCCTCTTCTGTGCCCTCAGCGACACTGCTGTTCCGTGATCCGGCAGTGTTGAGGCTGAGGTGGGGTATTCTTTTACCTCAGGTTCAACTGCAGCTCGCGCCGGAGCCAGTTGAGGTACCTGGGATCCTCTTCTTTTGCCTCAGGTTCAGTTGCAACTCACGCCGGAGCCAGCTGAGGTACCTGGGAATCCTCTTCTTGGAGTTTGGTGGCCTCTTGTTGATACTCTTAAGGTTTCAGAGGGCAAGATCTAGATTCTGAGGAGCACGGAGACTCAGAAGTTTCGATTTGCCCACTTCCATCCTAGAGTATATTAGCGCAGGAGCCCGTGTCTAGGTCTCCTGTGCCTTGTCCAATTGTTGCGTCTCGGAGCTAGCAGATCGTATTCTACCAGGTCCCGTAAGTTTTCGTTGGGGTGATTTTCTGCTGCCCTGAAGGCTCGGGTAGCCTTTTGCCGCATGAATTCTTCAATAGGTGTCCATTGAAGATCACGCTGCAGGTCCTCGTTCCTGATAAACCATGGGGCGTCAGCTGCTATCCTAATGAGTTTGTTTTCTGTCCTCTTTAGTTTCATAAGGTTGGTCTTAGAAGAATATCCGAAAGATGTGGAGCCGTAGGTGAGTTGGCTCCTAGCTACTGTTTGGATCAGTAGCAGTTTGGTCCTCAATCCCATTTCACTTTTTCGACAGAGCAGTGGATAGGGTTTACCCATTGCTTGTCTAGTTTTTCTCCTCGCTGCGTTGATATGGTTGTTCCATGTCAAGCTTCTGTCCATGGTCATCCCTAGGTACTTGGCCTCGTTTGTCCAAGGGATCTCGACATCTCCAATTCGGATTCTAGCTGTTGGAACCAGTCTCCTTCGTTGGAATAGGATTGCTTGGGACTTCTGGGGGTTGATTTTAACCTTCAATTTGACACACCAGTCATGAAGGTTATCAATGTCCTCTTGCAGTCGTCTGCCCATTATACGGGTGCTTCTGCTTTGGTGTAGGATGGCTGTGTCGTCCGCGTAGAGTGCTGTTAAGCCCTCTTCACCGATTGGGATATCGTGAGAGAAGATGGAGTATAGAATGGGTCCCAGCACTGACCCTTGTGGTACTCCAGCTATTAGTCCTCTTGGAGCTGAATGAGAGTCATTCACCTTGACTGTGAATGATCTGTCATTTAGGTAGCTTCTGATAAGCTTTATATTTCTTCTTTCGTATCCAGCCACCGACATTTTGTGGGTCAGGCCTTGGTGCCACATCCTGTCGAAGGCTCTTTCGATATCCCGGAAAATTGCTCCTGTGGCCTCTCTGTTGTTGAATCCTTTGGTGATGTACTCTGTGGTTCTGAGTACCTGCTGCTCAGATGAGTGTCCTGCCCTGAACCCGAATTGTTCATCTGGGATGGCATCTAGTTCTTGAGACTCATCTTTTAGTCTTCTGGCTATAGCTTTTTCAGCTACTTTGCTTAGAGCAGGGAGTAGATTGATGGGCCTGTAGTTTTGTGGTAATGTCCTGTCTTTTCCTGGTTTTTCAATGACGATGACCTCTGCCTTTTTCCATGTGCTGGGGAAGTGGCATGTTCTTATGATGGAGTTTATGATGTTAACCATCGCACTGTATCCTTTCTTGGGGAAGTACTTCAGCATTTTGTTGGTGATGCCGTCGGCTCCAGGGGCTTTCTTGACCTTCAGTTTCCTGATGATGTCTCGAACTTCCCCGGGTGAAACAGGATGTGGATTTTGTTGGGGTAAAATCCAGGCATCCAGGTCTCTAACTGAGTCGTGGACCTCTTCGGTGAGCTCTTCGTCCTCCTCTGGATGTTGGTTAAGCTGACCTTGTTGGACTATGGCATCCGCTAAGGCTTCAGCTTTGTCCTCGTCGGTGTAGATTGAGCCATTTACACCTTGGAGAGGAGGGATAGGACGTTTGTCCATTCGAAGAGCACGTTGCATCTGCCAGGCTGTTTGGTGATACGTGTATAGGGATCTCAGTTTTTCCTGCCACTTGTTGTTTCGGTGCTCTTGTAACCGATTTCTCAAGTTTTGAGAGTGTCGGTTTAGAACAATCCTGTCCTCGTCCTCTTGGGATCTAGCGTAGATCCTGCGGAGACGTCTGTTGGTCCTAATCTCGTCTCTGAGATTTTCAGGAAGCTCCTCGGTTTGTCGATGCCTGCTTATGTCTTCCACTACTGTGTTTTCGTGTAAGGCATTCAGGATGGCTGTCTCTAGACATCTTACGGCCTCATCTAGTCCCTGAGGAGCACGGATCTCAGGGATTTCGATTGCGGCTTTCAGATGTCTTTGATAGGCCTTCCAGTCGGTCGTCTTCTTGGTGTTGTGATTTACTGTTGAGGTTTACTGAGCTCGAATAGATTCAGGCGGGCTTTTATACCTGACTTGTGCTTGCCGAACGGTTACCCTGTGTCAAGATCGATTTCCATGTGTGATCTAGACCGTAACCCGTATATCTATTGAAATTTTTTGTATGTTTAAATATTTCAATAGATTCTCTAACTTTTCGTTTATAAAAACCTAAAAACATAAACGCAAAGTTAGAGAATCTATTGAAATATTCACACATGCAAAAAATTTCAATAGAGATACGGGTTACGGTCTACATCACACGTGGAAATCGATCTTAACACAGGGTCACGGTTAGGCGAGCACAAGCCGGGTATAAAAGCCCGCCTGAATCTCTTCGAGCTCATTCAGTGTTCAGATCTCGTGGAGTAAAGATCCCTGAAGATGTCTCGTGCAATCGAAGGCGAAACGTCGGATAGTAATTCCAATTTGACACGGTCTAATACCAAGAACCATGATTTCTTAATTGACCAAAGCCGTTAAAGCTTCCGTTCTATGTTAACTCATAGTTTTTTGGACAGCCAGTACAAATAAATATATAAAATAGTGGTTAATATACAGTGCAAACATATGAAATAGTTGGAAGGGTTTAGATATGCCTAGACATCATTGAAGATTTGAAAACACACGCTTGATTTCACTTTAGTTGTTTCTTGGACAAGAAACTTTGCTACTTTAGAGTAAACAAAATCTCCCAGCAGAAGAACACAAAAATAAAAAGCGATTTTTGAGTAATAAAATAAAATAATTTACGTATTAAACTTTACTTAAAAACAAAAACTTAGTGTATACTTAAATAAATAAACATCATATGATGACCGATCGGGTGATCGAGCTGGCAACAAGATAATTTCCGCCCTATACTAAATCGGTAATTAAGGAACATAGGTATATATATATATATATATATATATATATATATATATATATATATATATATATATATATATACTGGGTGGTGCAACCAAGATGGGGTGGACGATTGTGGGCAAACGGAGAGGAATTTGAAAAAAAAAATTGGGATATGATTGATAGTCAAGAACGCTGTGTTTTAAAATTATACCCATTATACAGGGTGGTCTGAAAAGCTCGTGGTGAACCAAACTTGTGTTTTTTTAAATGGGATACCCGGTATATTATTATTTTAGTTGATTCTCCTATTCGTTGAGATCATTTTGATATAAGGTTAGTTGGGTCTAAAATTTATACCAAGGGAATGGGACGAGGTTAAAGTGGAAAAAAGGGTTATACTCCGGCCATTTTTTGAAAACAATTGAAGCAGGTATGGAAAAACTAAATATTCTATAAAATGTATTGTATCGAGGACTACAATAATCGCTTGTAAGTCATTCATAATTATTCACTGTTATACTGGGTGGTCAAGTTTTGCAAATTTACCTTGGATTGAATTTTTTTAAATAGAACACCCTGTATATTTTACTTTCATGTTAAAGATAACATTACTAGCTTTCAGAAAATACAATATTTGATACCTTTCTGACCAACAGTTTTTCAGTAAATTAGCTGTGAAATCAAAATTTCTTCATTTTAACACGAATTACTCTGAATTCACGTTGTTAAAATTGACAATTTAATATTAGGAAGCCATGATATCATCATAAATTGAACAAAAGATTTACAGTCCTGTCAAAACAGCAAAGTGTCAGAATATTGTCATCAGTAAATAAATAAATATTGTTCTTTGATGATGCGATGCCGAAATAAAAACAAGATAGAAGCTTTTGCAAGTTTATCATAGAGATTTCAAGAAACAGGAAATGTTGCTTTCAAAAAAACGTTAAGTAATTAATAAACCAGTTACCAATGAAGATAATGCTTTGACAGTATTAATAACAGATCTTTTTTTACAAAAAAAATAAATTTAATATAAATCAACAAAAACAATGTAATTAAAATTTATAAAAGATGTTCAACTAAACCACCGTTTTGCTGAAGGCACATTTCGAGTCTATCCATAAATGAAAGTTTCACTTTCTTAAAGTCAGGTCTGAAATGTTGCGAAAACTGCTTATTATTCTCAACTTCATATCTTCCACTGTGGTTGGAACCTCTTTATAAACTTCCTCTTTAACATGTCCCCATAAAAAGAAATCTAGTGGCGTTAAATCGGGTGACCTCGCAGGCCACTTAACTGGTTCACCTCGCCCAATTCAATGCTCTCCTTTCCAATTATTGAGAAAATGTCTTACATGCCTATGGTAATGCGGGGGTGCTCCATCATGTTGGAACCATAAGGAATTTCTTAACATTAAAGGTAAGTCTTCGAGCAATACGGGCAAGTCATTTCTCAAAAAATTTAAATAGGCTTGTCCCGTTAAATGCTCTTCAAAGAAATATGGTCCTATAACATGAGAGCCAATTATACCTCCCCAAACATTAATTGACCATTTATTTTGATGGTCCACCTGACGAATCCAATGTGGATTTTCGGTTGAATAATAGTGCATGTTATGTTTGTTAACCAAGCCGTTGCTTTTAAAAGTTGCTTCATCTGATAACAGCACCCTATCTACAAAACCTGGATTATCCCAAATTGTATTTAAAAACCAAATTGAAAACTCTTATCGTTGGACGTAATCGCGATCATACAGTTCTTGGTGTAATTCAATGTGGTAGGCATGATATTTATGTTGCTTCAGAATCGGTTTAATACTAGTGCGTTCAATATCAGTAGCTCTCTCAATTTCCCTGGTACTTGTGTGTGGATTTTCTTGCACTGTTAATAACACTGTCAAAGCATTATCTTCATTGGTAACTGGTTTATTAACTACTTTACGTTTCTTAAAAGCAACATTGCCTGTTTCTTGAAACCTCTCTAATAAACTTGCAAAAGCTTCAGGTCTTGGTTTTTTTTCGGCATCGGGATATCGTACCGCATAAACCCTGCTTGCTAGTAAAGGGTTTTTTTGACACTCGCCCAACATAAAAGTCAAGTTTATCAACTCTGGAGTACTCAAACTCATTGTTACTTAACAATTTCTCGGCTTATCGTCAAAAAACAATGGTAATTGATGCCAATTTTCTGACACTTTGCGGTTTTGACAAGAATGTCAATCTTTCTTTTTATTTATGATTATATCATGACCTCCTTATATTATAGGTAGTCAATTTAAGCAACGTAAATAATACCGTTTCTGTTAGAATGAGTAAATTTTGGTTTCACGGTTAATTTACTAAAAAACTGTGGGTTGGAAAAATATGAAATAGGGTCTTTTCTAAAAGCTGGCGATGTTATCTTTAATATGACAGTAAAATATATGCGGTGTTCCATTTAAAAAAAATTCAATCCAAGGTAAATTTGCAAAACTTGACCACCCTGTATAAGAGTGAATAATTTTGAACGACTTACAAGCGATTATTGTAATCCTAGATACAATACATTTTATAGAATATTTGGTTTTTCCATACCTGCTTCAATTGTTTTCAAAAAATGGCCGGAGTATAACCCATCTAAGGAAACGTGAAGATCTGAAAAAATCTCGGAGGGCGATTTTTTCACGATTACAATGGTTCCCTTTTACGAGGGAAGTAAAAAGGTAAATTTGAGTTCATTATGATTCTTAATTATTGAGTCTTAATTTCTTGTTGCTTGTGTGGCATTATAAGCTCGGCACAACTTTAGACCCCAATCGTGTAAAATCCAACCTCAAACGGTAAACAACGTACACTACATATTAGAGACGGAATCTATATTTAGATGTTGTAGAGGTAACTTTGTTGGGATTAGTCAAGCGTTTTAGTCTCTTTGATCAGCTACAACAATAATTCCGTATCAACCCAAGTGTATAATCAACTAGTCGATGGGAACATCAGAGGATTTATTCATAAATAGGAAATTTTGAAGAATATAATAAATTCTTCGTTTTTTTTTTAAAGTAACTTTTGTAAACACACCGAAGGAATATTCTCAAAGGGTAAAATACATAGGAAAGAACGGGGAACATTCGGCTCTGGGACAAAATGAGCCATCGACTTTAAAAATTCAAATGTTCAATCTTTCGCGGCGATTTCATTGCGGAAAGTTTGAAAAAACACCGTTGAAACCTGTCGTCTTTGTTTACATGTTGACTGTTACGTCCAATAATTTTGTCAACGAATTAGTTTTGTTTTACCCGAAAAAGTTAAGTTTCTTGAATATTTTTATTTGCCATACAGGGTGTCAATTAAATATTTGTACAAACTTTAAGGAGTGATTCTTTGACTAATTTTAGGATGGAAAGTTCATATGAACATGAACTGAAACGGCTTTGTTTCTGAGATACGGGGCGTCCAAAAAAACAATTTTATTTGGTTTTTTGCTTACATTTTTGTTAAGACACATGACATTTGGACAAAATTTGGGATTCTGAGTATATTGATGACGAGAAATTCAAATATTAACTTTGTTAATATTGAATATTGTTTTTTATTTAATGTTAGAGGGCGCCACATACAGTTCCTTCCTTCCTAAATTTAATTAACCATAACTTTTTTGTGAAACCTTTTATGTCATTTTTGACTAGGCAAACCTATTCTCCATTTAATTCTACATAAAAAAGTTAGCTCTTAGTATTCGTCGCTAAAAGCAGCCATTTTGGATAAAAAAGGGTTTGGTTGAGGGTCTGCGTTGACATTTTTTAAATTGGATCATTTACGAGATTTTGAAAAATAAGCAAAACAATATATCTTTTATTGATTGTATTATCAAGTAAAAAACTTAAATCATTTACAAGACTGAAACTAAACTAGTTAATAATATTATTTTACAATAATTGTTGAAAATGACAACCGTCTACTTCAACGCATGCAATAAGTCACTTTAATATTGATTGCCGAACTCTTTCAAATATACTTGGCGTCTGATTAATAAAGGCACACGATTTAAAATTCCATTTTGGACCGGACTGTTATAAACCAAAGACTTCCAGTGACCCCACAGAAAATAATCCGAAGGATTCAAATCTGGTGGTCTGGGAGGCCAGGCTTGTGGTCCAGTTCTTCCTATCCAACAGTAAGGGTAATTCTCGTCCGGAAATTGACGGGTAACGACACTAAAGTGTGGCGGAGCTCCGTCGTGCATTAACCTCATCCTGTTTCTGGTTTCTAAATCAACTTCTTCTAAATGATTGGGAAGTTCGTGCTTCAAAAACCTTCGATAGTCTTCGTCATTAAGCCTTTGCGGAAGAATGCAAGGTCCAATAAGGTGATCATCGATAATTCCTACCCAAATATTGAGAGAAAATAGCACCTAAAATTGATTCTCTGATAGCATTCGGATTATCCTCAGCCCAGATATGGTTGTTATGAAAGTTAATTATGGAATTTCGAGAAAACGAGGCTTCATCTGTGAAAAGCACATGGCTCAAGAAATCCGGGGTTCGTACTGATCTATTACGCAACCAAACACAAAAATCGAGACTGAAGGGAAAATCTTTAGGTAATAGAGCCTGCACACGTTGCATATGATAAGGATAAAGTTGTTATTAAAATTTGCCAAACAAGTGTGTGGGTAATATTCAATTCAAGAGCTATTTTCCGTGTACTAGTTTGGAGGTCTTCTTCAATTCTGTTTAACACAGCTTCTTCAATCTCAACTGTTCAAACTATTGCAGGCCTTCCTGGAACATCTGTTGTCCTTTTAAAGCTGCCAGTTTCACAAAGTCTTGCGTGAATATTAATAAAAGTTTGGACGTGTGGCACCACTCGTTGAGGAAACCGCACCTGATACATTCGTCTTGCAGCTTGTGCATTACCGCGAGCCATTCCATAAGTAAAATGAATATCTGCTATTTCTGCGTTGGTATATTGGTACATTTTGGACAAAACACACGATAAATTATTACTTATAATGCCAAATGACAAAAAACTGCTTGTTTTATTCTAAATCAACTGCCATCACTGATTTTGCTACCATGGAAACCTCTCAATTGTTTTCCAAGCCCTGCTATGGATTCACCTATACTATTTTCTTGTGTACTGCGTCTGCAGAGGAAAGATGCAGCACATTTTTGCAATTTTATTATTTTTATCCAATTTTCACTAATTTGGTAATTGTGATATGTTAATGTGATAGATTAACATAGCACATGATTTTGAAAAAGTATTTTTTCACTTATTTTTCAAAATCTCCGAAATGATTCAATTTAAAAAATTTCAACGCAGATTTAACTTCAAACCATTTTTATATCCAAAAAGGCTGCTTTTACGACAAATACTAAAAGTAACTTTTTATGTAGAATTGAATGGAGAATAGGTCTGCCTAGTCAAAAGTGACAGAAAAGGCTTCACAAAAAAGCTATGGTTAATTAAATTCAGGAACAATACAGTATTTGGCGTCCTCTAACATTAAATAAAAAACTAAGCTAATATTTGAATTTCTCGTCATCAATGTACCCAGAATCCCAAATTTGGTTCAATTGTAACGTCCTTAACAAAAATATAAGCAAGAAACCAAATAAACTTGTTTTTTTGAACGCCCTGTATCTCAGAAACAAAGCCATTTTAGACCCATGTTCATATGAACTTTAAATCTTAAAATTAGTCAAAGAATCACTCCTTGAAGTTTGTATAAGCACTTAATTGACACCCTGTATATTACTTACTTGTAACGTTTATCAGAATAAGAACCTAGCAACTTAGATGTAAGTAGTTTTAATATTTATATTGACATAACCTATATATACTACGGCACATTTCTGTTACATATATTCTAAGTGTGAAAAACTGCTCGGGACACTTAGTTGAGGCAGATTCGGCTTCATGCTTTTTATAGAATACTGTGTTAATCAAAGCTTGCATTTCCATTTTATATATGGTTCGTAATTACTAATATGAAACAAACAGAGCTAACATAAACGTAACTGTAATGCGCCAGGTCTTGTGGCATGTTTGGTCTAAAAGTATGTATCAAAGAGATGCAGTCCTAGTTTATGACATTAAAAGGCAAACCTTGCAGCAGATTTGGACAAACTATTTGAAAAAATTATTCGAGTATAACTAGTAACTGCTTAAGGAAAAAGTTTTTTAACTACCTTGTAGTTAAACAATTAACAACAAAATAGTAGTTAAATTTCTATTCTACTTTTTTGACTACTTTTAGATGCAATCATACTATAATGCAAGTTATTTAAAAATGTTAAGTTTAGACCTTGAGACATATGACGTATGCCTCAGCAGGTCTCTTTTCACCTACATGTTGACTGCCTTTTGTATACTGAATTTGTCAGCTGAATCCAATTTAAACAAAAATGGTCAAATTTTGGGTGCCATTCATGTTACATTAAACATAAACTTAAACAGATTCAGCTGACAACTCGGTCCCATGAATAACCTTGATTATAAATAACACAATCTGAAATATTCACCTAAAACACAAGATTAAACTGTAAAAGGTGTTTAATTCGTTTCTTAAAAAGTGTATGTGAAGTAATTTTTAGAAAACACGTACAGGGTTTTCACTTATATTTTCCTACCCACCTAGAGAGTTTATTTGAATAGATACGGAAATGTCGTAGTTACAAAAGTTGTTGGGTTTTTTACGAAGATTTATAATATTATATCATTAGTGCGAAAATATTATTGGAAATGTCAAATTTTGACAAGTTCTCAGTTTTTTTTAAATGAAACACCTTGTATATTAAATCATATTCTTGAAGATCTTTTTTTTTCTAATTTCAAATATATATCCTTTTAATACTGATTGGTGATAGCTCAGAACTAAAATTATTAATTATTATTTTGGTTAACTTAGTGGACTGATTTCTTTTATTCTTTTTTTATAATTTAAAGCGTAGGTTATATTTTACCTAAAATATCTAAAAACAAATTTTAGTTGAAAAACCATATATAGCGGCGACCAGTGGATCAAATTTTACATTACAAAACACTTCCTTTTTAATATCTGGTCATGTTCGTGAGGGGGCCCCCAATTGATGTCTTTGTGGTGCTTCTTATCTTATCTGCAGTAGCATGGAACACACACACACAAAAAAAGAGGTAAAAATATTTTAAAATATATATATGCTTTAGTGCGGACGACCAAACTTGAAGTCGTGGTTAATTTTTGTATTACATATATGTGGCCTTCGCGCACGTGCACATCCAATCATATTTCAGCAGCCTATAATAATCTTGCGTTCTTCGGACATTGCCAATGAGATGCACTGGTTATAATGCACGAACCGCAAAGTTTAAATTTAAATTACTGAAATATATATATATATATATATATATATATATATATATAATTTTTTTTTCACACAATTGTGGATGTTTTTGTTTCTGTGGGTGTCCGGGTCTCAGCCAAGGACACTCACAGTTGTCAGTGCGGGAAGATTATTTGCCTGATTATTGCAACCGTACCCAATATTGTTGCTTTTTGCATCCACAGGATGGCTGTATCGGGTAGGTCGAGTTCTTCCAGGTGTCTGATGGTATTGACGTGTACGAGCCCATTAGTGTTAATTATTAAAGGCATAATTTTGACGCTATCGAGATCCCACATGAGTTTCATTTCTATCGCAAGGGCTGTATAATTATTTACTTTTGTCGTGTATGTTTGCGACATGTTGTGATCCAGAAGCACAGCAAACTCTATGATTACCGCAGTTTTGTCCGCTTTGTTCCACATTACTACGTCCGGCTGGTTGTGTTCCACTGTCCTGTCAGTTATTATGGGAATGTCCCAGTAAATTTTTGCTTGGTCATTCTCGGTTATAGGTCGTGGTGTGTATCTGTGGTGTTCTACAAAATCCATTGTTGTTATGCCTCTCTAGATACCTAGTGGAGGCTAGTGGTGTGCATCCCCCTGACAGGTGTTGCACAGTTTCCTCGGCCGCGTTACATACTCTGCATTTTGTGTTGTCCACTTGCTGCTTCATGATGAACCGTGCGTAATTTCTGGTTGGAACAACTTGATCTTGTATAGCCAGTAGAGCCCCTTCCGTTTCTGGGAAAAGATATTCCGAAGTAAGGTAAGTATTGGATTTGGTTTTATCCACTTCTGGTCGGTGCAGGCTTGAATAGAATCTTCCGTGAAGAGCTTTACTTCGCCAACTAGCTCTTAGATTCTCCTGTTGGCTTTCTTCTTTCTATATATATATATATATATATATATATATATATATTATATATATATATATATATATATATATATATCAAAAAATATATATATATGTGTGTATATATATATATATATATATATTCTGTCAATTAGTTTTGGATATACAATGAGGGCATAAAGTCTGGAAACCTTAAGATATGTCAAAAACTATACAAGTTGGGTAAAAAAATATAAATTAAATATATATATATATATATGAAAAAATGTCTTGAAATATACAGGGTGTTTTAAAATCAAGTTACACGCCAAAACTTCAGAATCTCTAATGGATCACCCTGTATATTATTTCATTTTAAGAATCTACATGAAAAATCATATATAAGCATACCCTAAAGTAAATGTTTTTTGAGATAAAAAAATGAGAGAACTGTTTTACAAAATTTTTTTAATAACGATTAACAACTAAAGTCTAAAATTCTAAATGATGCGTTTTAACATAATAAATGCTGGAACTGTTGTCCGTTCACTTCCTGACAATATCCTAATCGATTGACGAACTCTTGTTGTAGATTTCGAATGAAAGTAGGTGGGATTTGTCGGATTTCATCTCTTATACGATTTTTCAGCGCATCGATATTAGGAGGTCTGTTCAAATAAACTTTGCTCTTTAAATATCCCCACAGAAAATAATCTAGGGGAGTTAAATCCGGGGACCTGGCCGGCCATTCGTAGGGACCACGATGTCCTATCCACCTGTTAGGAAATATTTCACTGAGATACTGCCGAACAGGTAGCGCGTAGTGAGGTGGTGCTCCATCTTATTGGAACCACATTGCTGCAGTAGGCATATCGGGCTCATTACCTGGATACAATTGAGCTAAGGCAGGAATCAACTGGAGTTGTTAAAAATCAAGATAAATTTCGGTTAAATTTTCGAAAAAGTAGGGACCTATAATTCTATCTTGAAATATTCCAGCCCAAACATTGATTTTCTCGGGATATTGCGTATGAGCCACTTGAACCCAATGGGGATTCTCTGTAGAACAATATCTACAATTTTGTCGGTTGACAGTACCATTAAGAAAAAAGGTGGCTTCATTGGAAAATAAAATATTTCTACAAAAGAATGGATGCAGGTTGCACCGCTCTTGCATACTTTCGCAAAACTCAAGTCTCATGGATTAATCTTATTTTGTAGGGATGATACTTTGCCGTGTGCAGAATATTTTTTACCGATGATGGACTAAGGTTTAAATCTAATGCTACTTGACTTGTAGGTAAATGTGGATTTTCGTTATAACTGAGTAAAATGTTCAATTCTTTTACACAACCATGATCACGAAATTTTTTGATAATTTTGCTAACTGTGGATTTTGCAATTGCTTGTCCTCGCTCGGGATGCGTATTATTAAAAAGTTCACATACTTTGTCAAGATTTCTTTAGCGATCTCCCCATCCAAACATCATAAGAATCTCTATTCTTTCTCTTTCTGAAAGCATTTTTATCAGGAAAAAAGTAACTCTCCAACAATATGTTAAAAATTGACACAGTTTATTGTCAGTACATGACAGTTTCTATGGGAGTTCTAAAATAATCCACCAGGTTTCACTATGCATAGGGAAATGAGTTAATTTTGTTTAAAGCCAAATTTCCATTTTCTCATTTTTTTATTTCAAAAACAGTTGACTTTAGGGATAGGGTATGCTTAATAAAATATGATCAGAATTTTATGTAGATTCTTAAAATGAAATAATATATAGGGTGTTCCATTAGAGATTCTGAAGTTTTGGCGTGTAACTTGATTTTAAAACACCCTGTATATTTCAAGACATTTTTGAATCATTAATCGTAAGGAACTATACAACTTTTATATGAAACTTTTTTACCCAACTTGTATAGTTTTTGACATATCTCAAGGTTTCCAGACTTTATGCAATCATTGTATAAGCGTTTAAACATTGAAGAAATGGTAAGGTAATTTGCGATAAAACATTGTGAGCCATGGTCAAGACAATTGCAAAGAACGACGCCTTTTTGACGTTCACCGGTCAGAAGTAATTATTTACGAGCATTTTTAATATCTAAAACGTTGGACGATCGGTTATTCGGAAGAAGAGAAACTTGACATGATAGAATTATTTTTATTTACATAGTAAAAATGCATCGATAGCTCGTAACGAATATCATAGATGGTTTCCAGATAGATCAACACCGACTTGTAAGACAATATTAAACATCGCTAAAGAATTGAATGAAAGAAAAACACTTAAGCGAAAAGAATATTTAAATATTTTATTATATTTTGAAGATAATTTTGAAGCTTTTGTATTAAAATAATTTATTTATCTTATTTATTTTTGTTTTAGAAAATCCTGAGCGCTCAATTCTCGATGCAGCCACTTTTTTTTAACAAATCATGGCATAAAATCCACTCAGTTCTAAAAAATTATAAATATAAGCCATATAAGTTTTTGCTTACTCAAGAATTAACCGATCAAAATAAAATAGACCGATTACACTTCTGCCAAGAAATAGAAAGACGTGTTATGATGAACCAACTAAATCTGTCATGTCAACATAATTTTCACTGACGAGGCAACATTTACCACTGGAGGCATGTTTAACCGGAAAAATAAGCATTTTTGGTCAAAAGAAAACTCGCGAGCTCTTCAGACGGTCAAAATTCAGGAAAGAAGATCCCTACATGTTTGGTGTGGCCTTCTTAACAATCACGTTATTGGATCTACATTTTTAAATGGGAATTTAACCAGGCAAAGGTATCAGGAGTTATTAGAAAACGAAATCGAGGGGCATTTAGAACAACTACCGATTAATTCATGTCTTAATTTGATATGGCAACAAGATGGTGCCCCTCCTCATAATGTCCAGCCGGTCACCAATTTTTTAAATGACAGGTATCCATTTTGGATTGAAAGACATGGACCATTAAGACGGCCAGTAAACTCTCCATTTTTGTGGGGTTATCTGAAAAACAAGATATACTACAATGGGTCAAGGACCATCCGAGCTTTAGAGCAAAATATAGTCCAAACAATCGATTTAAACACCCAATCACATCATTTTATCTACGCATCCATATACAGAAAATTTAGAAGAAATATTCAGAAATGCATCATAAACCAAGGAGGCTATATAGAAAACCCAAACTTAGTTCTTTAAGCTAATATTATTATTTACCTACTTTATATTATTGATTTTTTATGGTATTGTTTCTTTCCACTATTCTAACTTTTTGCTTAAGTTTTTTTCTTTCGTTCAATTAATGTTTAATATTGTCCTACAAGTCGATGTTGGTCTACCTGGAAACCGTCTATGATATTCGTTACGAGCTATCGATGCATTTTTACCATGTAAATAAAATAATTCTATCATGTCGAGTTCCTCTTCTTCCGAATAACCCATCGTCCAACGTATTAGATATTAAAAATGCTCGTAAATAATTACTTCTAACCGGTAAACGTCAAAAAGGCGTCGTTCATTGCAATTGTCTTGACCATGGCTCACTATGTTTTAGCGCAAATTACCTTACCATTTCTTTAATGTTTAAACGCTTATATATCCAAAACTAATTGACAGAATATATTAAAAGTATATATATTTGAAATTAGAAACAAAAGAACTTCAAGAATATTATTTAATATACAGTGTGTTTCATTTAAAAAAACTGACAACCTGTCAAAATTTGACATTCTCGTATCTAT
Source organism: Kuschelorhynchus macadamiae (assembly GCA_030620095.1). NCBI lineage: Eukaryota > Metazoa > Arthropoda > Insecta > Coleoptera > Curculionidae > Kuschelorhynchus > Kuschelorhynchus macadamiae. The sequence goes on from JAUTXW010005440.1 coordinate 1,276,177, forward strand.
TTAAATAAACTCTCTAGGTGGGTGGAAAAATATACGAGAAAACCCTGTACAGTGTAGTAATGATAGTAGTAATAATAGGAATAAGAGCAGAAACTGGGTTGCCTAAAAAAAACAAAAAAAAAACTTTAGAACCAAATACATCCTAACACGAGGTTATGAAAAGTTTCATAAAATAAAAATATTCTATATAATTCTATAAATCAAATAAATAGATGACCAAATACTTTCATGGAAATATGGAATGATGGGCTTAAAGATCTACGCAAAGGTATATCGGAAATAAAACAACAGTTCAGCTGTCTATCAGCTAAAATGGACGCCCTTTAAAAATGAAATCTAGCATCCTGTATTACCGACAAATGGTTAACATATACAATTAACAACAAAAGGTTTGTTAAAAATCTCTTTAAATTTCAATATCATAAATAGAACCATAAATAGTAACTGTTAACACAGAAGTTTGCACAAAATTTGAAATTAATCTAGTAGTTTTTCAGGCTGATTTAAAAAAAATTATTATGCCGCCACCTTGAATTCATACCAAACTGCTACTAGTTTATTTATATGCAACACTTAATTTCTGTGAAATATTTAAAGCAATTTAGATAAATAGTTTTATAGTAATAATTTTTAAATATTTTTTTACCAGGCCGCCATATTGTTTATTTACCAAATGTTACCAGGTCATAAACCATTTTCGACACAAATTTGAAGTCGATTGGTACCCGATTGACTTCAAATTTAAGAACACGTATTTTTGGCATCTAGAACAGTGGCGGCTCGTAGTGAATTATATTGGGAGGTCAATAACATATTTAAAAATAGGCATACTTAAAATAAAAATAAATATCTTATCTTTAAATTCTCTTGAAGTTCAGGTCTACTCTTCGTTCTTTAGAATTAGAAAAATGCTAAGTGACACGTTCGTTAAAATTGCACGCATATTCCTTTTATAAACGATTTCTCGATATTTAACACTGCTAAAGCGGATAATCTATCTTGCCCCAACTCGTCAACAAAATTTATAAGCCCTCGAAAAACCCCTGGATTTTCAGACGAAGCCGTTTCATCTTGGCCACGTAGTGCCAGCTCGAATGCCTTACAAAATTTTACCCAATCTATAATTTTGTTTAAAATATAACGATTTTTGGATACATTTTCATTAAAATCTCTAAGGGATTTTCTATAAGCTGTGTCTAGCTGAGTGCGAATATCAACACTTCTGACTGTAGCATAGTTCACCGAACATTTCATGTGATCTGCAGAAAACGCATGTTTTTTATTTTTTCTTTTAAGTGTTTTAAGTCTTTAACGCCGATTTTGCACCATAATGAGTCCGACGAGTTTTTAGAAAATAACAAATAAACATAACAGTTAAATGAGTTTGAAACTCGACAACCACATATCCAGTTAGCTAAATCGTACAGACTTTTGCGAAAGTTTCGATGAACCTCTTTATTTTTGTCTTATACTAAGTTCTAGCAAATTGCGAACACTTATTTTGAGTTCGGTTATTTTCTCAAAATTAAGTTCGTTTTTGTACTACCGACATTTTCATTTTTTAGTTCATTCTACATTCACAACTCAAACATAGACCATCTTGAAATTAAGTTCGTAAGCACTTTTCAGTTGTTTGGTTTTGTGCACTACCAACATTTTATTTCCTGTATATTTCCAACTCACACATGGATCATAAAAATAAAAAAATATATATAACAAAAAACAGTATATAAATCAATTTTCATCGATTACAAATGTCCGAAACAATATCGAGTTAGAATATAGGTAAACTAGTAATAATTTTTTAGCATTTCACTAGGCCGGCATTTTTGTCACATTGTAGGTCATTTTAAAGCTGACCGTTAGGAACTGAATTATTTCTTTATAAAATATTGTAAGCCTTAACGTACCTGCGATAATAATAGTGGAGTTTCTGCTTAATAAATACCACATACATAACCCATGCGTTAGCAAATTCCTTAGGGCCATTTTGATTACCGTTTGAACTCGAGCGGCTGCTGACGAGATTTGACAGCGACTTTTAATACAAGTTCATCAGAGTCAGCCATGAGAAACTTCATTCCAAAGACAAATACAAAGGGACAAACAGCCGAATTTCGACAGAGGGAGGGCCTACATTCGAACCCAAGCAAAGATAATTAACCTCCGCAGCATTGTCGGGTAGGAAAGCCAAAACAATTAAGAGGGAGACACAGGTTTTTTTTTATGATTCTGTTCTGTTAGGGCACATCGAAATTTTACAGGAAGCGATTTTTTTTCAATAACAACTGTGTTTTTAAACAAATGTGCCTTTACTTTCACTAAAATGTGTCCACAGTGTGACTTTGATTTCCGGTATGTTTCTAAAGTTGGGTTTTAATATGATCAAATTGTTACTGATTTGTGTCCAAAATGATTTTCCTATGTTTCTTTTACGTTTCTAAAACTGAACTTAAATATGCCCAATGTTATCCCGCCTTTTTCCCGAAATGTTACCGAATTGCGTTTTTATAGTTGCAAAATCGTCACAATGTTATCCAGTTTGAGGCCAAAATTATATTTGAGTGTCCATTTTATATAAAATTAAATTTTATAGCGTAAAGTCCCTATGATGAACTTACCAATACATGGGAATGGCAGCCAGTCATCTTTTCGGAGAGCTGTAGGTTGCAGGTTCTCGGGTACACCTTTAGAAATTAAAAGTTGCACCACCTACTTGACTGTGACTCAATTAGGAAGAAATCTTCAGTGACATTTAAATGCTAACAAAATAAAGATTTGGGGGGGCTTTTCAACACTGTGTAAAGTGCAGACTGTCAAATTTTAATGTTTACCTTTGTTTTTTTTTAAGAGTTGTTTTATAAAAGTATTTTTGAAACATGAAATTTTGTTTACATTTTACAATTCAAGTGATGTTAAGAAATAAAAATAAATATAACAAGCAAGTACTATGTAAAAATGTAAAATATATCAAAGATGTGAAATATGATAGAATGTTATTACCATTATATCATGAACCTATGAACATCCTGACGCAAATGTGTAAATATGAAAATTAAATTAAATAGCGCACAGGGAAGTCAAAATTCATGAATTTTCTTCTACCACACTGCCGCAAAGAAAGAAAAGTTATAAAAATATAAAATATTTTGCCAAAGCTGTTTTACAAAAGTAGTTATAATATGTAAAATTTATAAAAATAAAATTAAGAATTAATTCCTCGTACTCTTATAGGAAGGAACTCCAAAACCATTGTAGAACTCTTGGTTTATGTACCCCAAAAATTACACCATAAACTTGAAACTGTATCCCGAAACCATATCTTGAATTCTTAACCTGACACCCTACAAACGATTGTTTGTCTTAAAATAAAATCGACACGGAATGTAAAAAAAACAAGTTAGTTACAACAAAAGTATTCAGACGTTGCCTTACCTCTAGTCATCTGGAAGGCTCTTTCGACGTCAACGGTCACCAACAAAAGGAATTTCCAGGCTGCAGAAAGGCTTCTCGAGGAAACGACAGCCAAAACAAAATTCAGGACGCCATTCTGTTCATAAAAAATAATTGCGAATTAGCTCACAGCAGGAAACTATTTTGAAAATCGGCTTACTACGTGGTTGATCAAATGTTGAACCAAACAAAACGGGATCAAAATTTAGGTCCAGACGATGTCCATAAATTGGCCTTTTCAACGGCACTGTACTTTAAAGGAAATTACTAAAATACTTTCAATACTTTCAAAAAAACTGGTCCATTAAGGCACTTTTATAAAGCCACATGTTGCACCTCCAAGTAGAGCCAATAGAAAGGGGCAAGAGAAACAACTCCAGAAAATTCCAAGAAGTTTAACATTCCCCTCCACCATTCTTCCTCACTTCAAAAGGAACTTACGCCAACCTAACGCCATAAAATAAAATAATAATTACAGTGGAGTCCACTGCGGGCGCCACTAATAGAAGGGAGTAAGAACCCGATAATGTTCGGTATCCCCCGACTAGAACTGGCAAATTGCCCCTAAGCAGAACCAAAATCGTAAGTGAAATAAAAAAAAACCAGACATTATCAAAGCTGGCTAGATGCCGAAAAAATAAGAATCCAATGAAACCTTAGTGACAGAAGAGAAAGGCTGGCAAATTCCAAATATTTGTAAACGAAAATAAAATTCTTTTGTCTTAATTTAGAGAAGTTAAAAATACTTTACAAAATGTAATCCAATGAATCATGAATAAAACATATTGAGGTATGTAAGATGTAATTTACATAGAAGTCTTGATTTTATATATTATATATATATATATATATATATATATATATATATATAGGGTGCGGCAAAACTCCCTCCCTAGTTTTGCAGGTGAATAAAAAAAAATATTCGAGATACAACAAATTTCTTTTTATTTCCAGAAACTACAATATGGGAATTTTTTCTCATGCTGTTTTGAAAAGAATGTTAGACAAGTGGTGCCCGTCATTGTCTAAACACTCCTGCAGGAGATCTCTGAAATATCGCACAACTCTTTGGAGCATTTCTTGGGGTATACGGCGAATTTCCGTGGTGATTGCCTCCTTCAAATCTTGTAAGGTTCCTGGACGATGTTTATAGACCTCGGCTTTGACATAACCCCACAAGAAATAGTCGCAAGGAGCCAAATCTGGTGAGTATGCGGGCCATGGAATATCACCTCTCAGGGAGATCAAGCGCCCGGGGAACATTTCCCTCAATACCTGCACTGATGGTCGCGCTGTGTGGGCTGTGGCCCCGTCCTGTTGAAACCAAACATTCTGTAGATCAAGTTCTTCAAGGGCTGGGGCAAAAAAATTCTGGATCATCCTCACATACCGTTCTGAATTGACTGTCACGGCCCGATCTCTCTCTTCAAAAAAGTAAGGCCCGATGATCCCGTTTTGTGACAATGCGCACCAAACTGTTACACGATCACTATGCAGAGGCCTTTGATGGATTTCCCTCGGATTGTTTTCACTCCAATATCGAAAGTTCTGCTTATTGACAGATCCAGACAAATGAAAATGTGCTTCGTCACTGAAGAAAACAACCGCATCGTGCGGTAAAGTTTCGATCATTCTTTCACATGCCACAAATCTATTCTGCCAATCACGTTCTGACAATTTTTGGGTGACGACCATCTTGTACGGGTGAAAATGAAGATCTTTATGAAGAATCCTCCTCACAGAGCGGTCAGAAAGTCGAAGGGCGGCAGCATGTTTACGAGCGGAGCGTTTAGGCGACTGCAAAACTGAACGCCTGACTGCTTCAATGTTTTCGGGTGTTTGGGCCGTTCGAGGTCGTCCACCTGTCTTTCTGACAACAGATCCTGTTTCCCGAAAGTTTTTCACCCACAACATAATCGATTTTCGGTCCGGACCTGCTTGGCGAGCGGGAATTTGGAACCGAGTACGAAACGCACGTTGGGCGGCTACTACAGAACCGTTTTGGCGAATGTACGCTTCTACAGCAAAGGCGCGCTGCTCGTTCGTCCACACCATGTTTACGACTGAAACCTTGTAACATGAAAACTTACCGTCGGCATGCACCTATCGAGGCCATCCCCGCTCCTCTACGACGTCGCTTCGCGTCACAAAGCCTTAGTGAAACTAGGGAGGGAGTTTTGCCGCACCCGGTATATATATATATATATATATATATATATATATATATATATATATATATATATATATATATATATATATATATATATATATATATATATATATATATATATATATATATATATATATATATATATATATATATATATATATATATATAGTATATAAACCATCAGCAAAATGTCTGTTTAATATTCCATACAAAGCAAACATAAAGAAAAGCAGCTTGGAGAAATGAAAACAAAAAGCTATGTAAACTGAAACTTTCTAATAGTTTAAATGTTCTCAAAGTTTTAAATTGATGTTTTACAAGAAAAAAGAGAGTAAAATAAGTGAAATGAACTGACAGAAGAAACCAAAAAAACAGAATATTTTATTGTAAAAGAAAAAATTATTATTTTCATTAATAAAGAAGGCCAGTATCTTACTAACTAAAACTGATTATATATTTAAAATATGTCATTTTCAATAGTAACACCCAATTAGTATAGATTCTATTAACTTTCTTTTATGAAGTGTATGATATGTAAATTTGGAAAAATCCAACTCGTATCAGTATCTATATATCTAGCCAGATTTTGTAATTGCCTCAGTGTTACTATAAACTAATCATACATAAATTTGAAAATATTATAACTCATTACAGACACAAAATATATTTAAACGAAAAACAATTTAGTTGCGCAAAGGACATAATAATATGCATATTTGATAGGTAGGTATGTGGGGATACTTGAGCCTAACTTATCGGTGCACTCAGAATTTCTGATAATAGTTGATAAAATACTTCTGAAAACCACACGCCCCTTAAAAACAATAAATATTTTTAAATATTTAAAACTATGGCTACTTTACAGTAAATTTTATTTTTGAACTGTTTAAAGCAAAACAGCTGCTAATATATTTTTTTTGTGATTTCCAACAGCACATTGTATATGTTTTTGGTCAAAATGAACCAGAAGAATAAATTAAAGATTGTAACATTACACTTTTACAGTAACTAATTATGATTTTGCTAATTATATTTTGTCATTCACCAAGATGTCAGGAACTAAGTTTTTGGAAGTTATTTAGATTCTTTGACTATTTTCATTATTATAAGTCTTAATATTGTATAACTGACAGCTTGGTATATTATATACATTTTATGTTTATATTTACAGATGCTGAGGGTCTGATTGTTGAAGCTTTCTTTAATGCCCACATATAAAAGGGCCATGTTTTTATAAGAATTTCATTATTAGATGTTCATTCACCTATAGTTTTCTATTATCTTACCTTCACATAATTTTGATCAGAAACAAATCCGTTATAAAAAACCTAGTTGGGTATGAGCTGTTGTGATACAAACTAAACAAGATATTTCCAATATTTCCATTGTAGCCTGGTAACGCTAAATAAATTAGAAACATTTGGTATATACCTCCAATTTCGTTTGTCGCCTTTTAAAATCTCGTTCAGTTCATTAAATGATTTGTCCTTTTGATAAAATGAAGTTTAAGATGTCACCTATATTGTTAAATGTCCGGTAAACACATGTCAGGGGTTCATTAAGCAAGGGTTTGTGTTATTTATTTAAGTAGTTCTCCAAATGGTTGGTTTAAAAAGCCTTGTTTATTTTCGTTTTATAAATTGGGTTAAATGACAACAAAGTTTGACGTTTTACTGTGTGCGGCGACGCTAAAATTCTTGCTTTGGCCTTTTCCATGAACGACTAAAAGCCATACGATTCCGTCCGACCACTTTACTTTCATTTTTATAAAAACCTAACATTTTAAAGATTTAATTATTTAGGACGAGGCTTACGTTAAGATTAGAGGAAAATATTAAAAAATAACAGCATAAATTATTCAAAAATTAATATTTAAATTTAATGTATGTTAAGATTTATTGTAATAAATAATGTATGCTGAGTTGCCTATCTTTTTAAAAATCTTTTATTTTGGTCAAATAAATAAGGGGGAAAGAGACAAAATATAGGGACATTAAAATCAAGTTTTGCATGGAGCACTTTCAACAGTTTAGTTTTTTGGCCAAATTCCTACCTTTTTTTTAAACATTTTTTTTCCTTACTAAACCTTAGCTGAAAATCGTCTTGGAACGAGTTCGTTCTATTTCGTTTTGACTGTGGCCGTAAAACTACCTTTAAAAAGGCTGGTCCTGTTTTATAGTTATTTTAAATTTTGTGTTAAACAGTGGTCAAATAACAGCCAGGTAATTGTTATTTTAATTTATTTAGCAAGGTTCTTTCATTTAATTTTAATTTATACAATAGGCTACAATGGATTTTTTCTCTTTTTTACAGCTCAATGGCCACATAGCAAATAGCACATTTTAGTGCACTTTGAACTTATTAGCACATAACACATTGCTATTAAAACTTTGCATCTTAGTGCACGTTTGCTTTTTATAGCCTTTAAAGCATTTTGAACATTTTTGCACCCACATGTTGTGAGGTACTTTTCACGAGAAACAATTGGTTGAAGCAAATAACCCTAAAGGTTGGGGTTACCTTTGAAGTTGAAGCAGTAATTCTACATTAAGAAAGAGCCCCCTCTTTACCGAAGAGGTGTTGGAATTTTACCTCTAGCCCAACAACCAGGCCCCAGTAACTCCAGTTTTCCTGTCAGTTGGTGAGAATTTTAAAAAAGCTTTATTTTACAGTAGTACCTTTTATTGATCAATTTATCTTTTTCAAATTACCACACATATTTCTATTTAAAAACAATTTAAACTACATTCTCTCGTTAACAAGTATTTTTTTAAATAAAGCAAATCATAATATTAAATAGTGTTTTACTGGTTGTTTCAGTACCTTTTACGAACACACGGGTAAGGGGTGTATGAAGGCAGTGCAATAAGTTCTGTTTTACGTGTGTTGGCGCCCTTCTTTCATATTTATAATTTTCACTTGCCTCCTTCATACACCAAAGAAAAGGATTGAAAATGTTGAACTCCCCCAAAGCCGAACTACCGTATAAGCTAGCCAACGGGTCGTAAGTGCAAACTTTTATTATTGCACTTACGTAAGAACTCTTTATAACGTGGCTTTTATAACACCGGAGTTTACGTTATAAGATAATCCGGTATTGTTATCAAATTAAGCATTTTAGATTTTTATTAACAAACATGGTGTCTTAATGATTGTGCCGAAATGACCACGTTTCCTATAATAATATAAAATTCTACTTAAATGTGTCTCTTTAGGCCTATAGGATTTATTTGACTTTCGTGTATACATAATGTACCTAAAATGGGTCTACTTTTTTTATTTGGGTTCGATTCGGACACGTTCTTACTTATGTATTTTCTAACCTCGAAACTTTTAAATTCTAGCTCTGTTTTTTATTTAATTTTGGTTTTCCTCTACTTTCTATTGTACACAACGGTAGTAAGTTGTGTTGTACCGGGTGGTCGAAATTCTGTCTGTTTTAACAGAGAAAACCTATTTCCTGACTAGATAGAGCAAAACTGACTTAGGTGTCATGGGCTCGATTTCTGAGAAATGTTTAATGGCAAAAACCGCCTGCCGATATTTTCACTGCCAACTGAGATATAGGGCGTTTTTCAATTTTCGGCCATTTTGAAAATTGTCCATAACTTTTTTATTTTGCGGAATATTAACATTCTGCAAAGACATTCTAAAGGCACTTTTTTATGTGCAATCCAGTGGCGTACTCAGATTTTTTCTATAGTTGTCCGTTTTATCATAAATAGGCAAAACTTTTTTTTTTTTTCAAATGGAAATCATAGTTGGCTATAAATTATAAAAAATGCGCGCATTTAGCCCTTTTCAGTGATATAAAGTTATAGGTACTTATTTTCAAAAATAACGAAAATATTAGGTGTTTTTGGTTTACATCGAAGTAGGCCTTGGAATAATGACGCGCGTTCAATATTTTGAATATATTGCTGTCAGATTACTGTAGTCTGGTGTAATTATTGCGTTTTGGTGTTATCTTTATAAAGTTGTGTTAAGTTGCTGACAAAATATGTTTGAGAATTATGAAAAGTATGATATGTTAAAATGTTACATATTATCTAACGAAGTTCCTGAAGCAGCTAGTAAATTATATTTTAATACATTTCCCGAGCGACGTCAACCGGATAACCGAATTTATCAAACATTAAAAAGTAATTTAGTAAATTACGGAAGTTTTAAAAAGTTAAGAACAAGACATTATGAACTAAAGGAAGAAAAGGAAATCCAGCAGCTAAATATAATTGGTGAGGTATTAGATCATCCTGGCACCTCCTCTCGAACATTGGCTAATATAACGAATGTTCCAAAGACCACCGTTTTAAAAATACTCAAAAAACATAAATTCAAACCGTACAGAACGAGAAGAGTTCATCAACTCCGTGAAGGGGACGCCGCTAGAAGATTGAGATTTTGTCAGTGGTATGAGCAAAAATTCATGGAGAATGAGAATTTTCCATTAAATATTATTTGGAGTGATGAATCCAGAGTAGATACTTCTGGTATATTTAATAGATATAATTCATATCACTGGTCCACTGAAAATCCACACGTAGTTGTGCAACAAGACCGGCAAGGTCGGTGTGGATTCAATATATGGGTGGGGATATTCCGAGGAAGATTTGTGGGACCTTATTTTTACGATGGAAATTTAACTGCAGATGATTATGTAAATATTTTGCGCACATATATTGTCCCTTTGTTGGAAGACATACCTTTAGCTGATGCCAGAAATATCTACTATCAACAAGATGGTTGTCCCCCGCACAATGCAAGGATCACAACTGATCTTTTAAACTTCGAATTTCGAGAAAATTGGATTGGTACGTGGGGCCCCATACCTTGGCCTGCTAGGTCCTGTGACTTAACTCCCTTAGATTTTTTTTTGTGGGGAAGATTGAAGGACTTGATATTTAAAGGAAGAACCTTTCGCACAAAAGAAGAATTGCAAGAGGCCACTAGGCAAGCTTTTGCATCTATTAGCCCAGTTGAACTAATAAATAGTTGCAACTCGGTACGCAAAAGATGCTTAGTTTGTATTCAACAGGGAGGGGCTCAATTTGAACAACTTTTCTAAATATATTTATCAGAAACCTATCTAACTAAATACCTAGATTTTCATAATTATTTTTTATTTTCACTTGTAGCTGTAAATAGTAGTTTAGTTTGTTAATTTTGTTCAACTTTGCTATGTAAACAAAAAAAAATAAAAAAAATTAATAATAAATAATTAAAATAACGTTAGCTAGTGTTATTTAAAGTTGTGTTTAAGTTGCTAACAAACTATAAATCTTAACAATACATAATTGAGATATTGTCATCACAAATCAAAGCCTACTTCGATGTAAACCAAAAACACCTAATATTTTCGTTATTTTTGAAAATAAGTACCTACAACTTTATATCACTGAAAAGGGCTAAACGCGAGCATTTTTTATAATTTATAGCCAACTATGATTTCCATTTGAAAAAAAAAAGTTTTGCCTATTTATGTTAAAACGGACAACTATAGAAAAAATCTGAGTACGCCACTGGATTGCACATAAAAAAGTGCCTTTAGAATGTCTTTGCAGAATGTCAATATTCCGCAAAATAAAAAAGTTATGGACAATTTTCAAAATGGCCGAAAATTGAAAAACATAGGGCGTTTTTCAATCTCAGTTGGCAGTGAAAATATCGGCAGGCGGTTTTTGCCATTAAACATTTCTCAGAAATCGAGCCCATGACACCTAAGTCAGTTTTGCTCTATCTAGTCAGGAAATAGGTTTTCTCTGTTAAAACCGACCAATTTCGACCACCTTGTACACTTTTCGCGTGGTAGTTCTACTCTTTTTAGGCATTTCTTTTAAAGTTATTGTTAAATTACCAGGATTAACCTAAAAGTTACATTGAACTATGAAAACCGTATATAAAAATATTAAGTAGTTCAGAAGTTACAGGAAAAAAACAATCTTTTTTGAGAGCTGTCACAATATTTTTTCAAAATTAATTACTCCCCTAAAATTTACATCGAATTTTGAAAACCGTATTTAAGAAAATTGAGCAGTTTAAAAATTAAGGAAAAAAAAATTTTTTTGTGCAAACTTCACTTCGTAATTTCAACCCCTGTATATGTTCCAAGACCCTTCCTAAACCCTCCACTCTCTGTATCTCTTAGAGTACTTTTCGGCGCCGTAACCAGTTTTCCGACCAAACGCCTACTTTTTTATTTGAACAAAAAATTCATTTTTTTCTCAAGAATTTCTATTTTACTAGCATTTTTTAGACAGAATCCAATAGAACCGACATTACGACAGACGATGAAGTTAATAGACAGTATACAGTATTAGAGAAATGATAATTTATGTTCCTAAAGAAATTACAAATAGGCTAGATTTTTTCAGTACATTTACACAGTACAGGGTGTCCCATTTTCGTAGGTTTTACGGGGTTTCCAGCTTATGAGTAGAGATAGAGAGATGCGGTTTTCGCGACACCGTGCTACTTTTCGATGAAACTAAAGAGGCCGCAAACAGATTTGCCCTAACCATTTTAGTTTCCGTGCTACAGGATGATTTTGAAAATTTGTCATTTTCGGACACCCCCTGTAACTCAGCTATCGTAAAATATATTTAAAATGTTTCAACTGGTATTTATAGATTTTTCCACGTAGAATTCAGTGGCGTACTCAGATTTTTGCTGAGAGTCATAGTTTTTGACATATTGGCATAACCTACTATTTTTTAAATGGGACACCCTATATATTATTTTTTCATCTTATTCTTCGTGTCGAGAGCTTTTCAAAAACATACCATAAGTCATATTTATTTTCATAAATAACATGAAAAAATGCATTTTTCTTTAAACGGATTTATGGCATAGCAGATCAATCGAAATAAGAGAAGGTGGCTGTGGAGCCATGGAAAAAGTTAACAAATATTTATTAACGAAATAACAAAGTAACAGCATCAGAAAAAATTAGGAAGTAGGTAAAAGGTAATAATTATAATTTCATTAAAACTACAAATATTGTTCAAATTGTAGACCATTATGTGTCCTACAAGTGTGACAAACTTTAAAAATTCTTTTTAATGCATTTTCTATTGTAAATGACTGTCTTTGTAACTCTGCAAAAGCGTTTTCGGTGGCCATTCTTAGTTGTTCTAAGTTTTCGTATCGCCTTACATAAACCTTGTTTTCTAAATAACCCCACAAAAAGAAATCTAAAACTGAGAGGTCAGGGGATCGTGGTGGCCATCGAACAGGTCCGTGTGTTCCTATCCATCTTCCAGGAAAATGATCATTAAGCCAGTTTTGACTTATTCTGGCATTGTGGGCTGGAGCACCGTCTTGCTGGAAATAAATCCTATTTAGTTGAGCCAAGGGAACATCATCCAAAATTCCTAATGCGTCTTCTAGGATTCGCACGTAACCAATCGAATTCAGATTTCCTTCATATATTTGGTAAACTATTTTTCGGTTGAAAATAAAACAGGAGACATTGAATCCAAATCTGCCCTGACGCTCCCTAGGAAAAATAACATGGTTGTTTTCTTGACTCCAAAATCGCGTGTTGTGTCTATTTAAAATCCCTGAACTAGTAAAATGTGCCTCGTCTGACCAAATAATCTTTTTTTCAAAATCGATATCTTCTGCCTTCATATTTATAAACCAATTGCAGAACTCCAATCTGCGCTCTGCATCACCAGGATGCAGATGATGCACAAGTTTGTATTTATAGGGTTTGAATTTGTGCTTTTTCAAAATTTTCTGCACTTTGGTTTTCGGTACACCCGCCTCTTCGGCTATTTTCCTGCAAGATGTTTCAGGAGCTGTCTGAACGAGACCTAAAACGTTGACCTCAGATTCTTCGTTGTCTTTATTGTAAGTTCGCGATCGAGGCTTGTTAAAAGATCCATATTGGCAAAGATTATTTTTAATTTTTTGAAAAATTCTTTTTTCTGGTTGTCTTCTCTCGGGATATCTAAGATAAAATAAAGCGAACCAATAAAGTCAAAATGCAGGAAGATAAAAAAGAACTAACCTGTTCAGATAAAGCTCTGCCGCCTGATCTGCATCTTCATTAGACAATATAAAACACGCGTTCATATCATATTTTTCAAAATATTCAAATTTTTGATTCTGAGCCATATTAAAAATAATAATTATAATAGACGTCAAGAAAAATTTAAACGCAATAATGCCAAAAATGACAGCAGTAATGGCTGCCTGATCATATTTTTGTTGGCGTTGCCATGGCTACCACAGCCACCTTCTCTTATTTCGATTGATCTGCTATGCCATAAATCCGTTTAAAGAAAAATGCATTTTTTCATGTTATTTATGAAAATAAATATAACTTATGGTATGTTTTTGAAAAGCTCTCGACACGAAGAATAAGATGAAAAAATAATATATAGGGTGTCCCATTTAAAAAATAGTAGGTTATGCCAATATGTCAAAAACTATGACTCTCAGCAAAAATCTGAGTATGCCACTGAATTCTACGTGAAAAAATCTATAAATACCAGTTGAAACATTTTAAATATATTTTACGATAGCTGAGTTACAGGGGGTGTCCGAAAATGACAAATTTTCAAAATCACCCTGTAGCACGGAAACTAAAATGGTTAGGGCAAATCTGTTTGCGGCCTCTTTAGTTTCATCGAAAAGTAGCACGGTGTCGCGAAAACCGCATCTCTCTATCTCTACTCATAAGCTGGTAACCCCGTAAAACCTACGAAAATGGGACACCCTGTACATACACACTTAATGACTTAATACTAATTATTAACGTACAGGGTTTTTTTTATACAGGGTGTCCGGGAAAATGTGGGAGATCTCTCGGACTCAGATAGAACATTAAAAAATAAGATGACAAGTTCCCATAAATTTTTTTCCTAGCGGCCCTCCCTACGGAGATACGGCCCCCTAAAGGACCCCACTGGAAATCGGTTTTTCTAGAATAACTTTTAAACGACTCAATATAATTTATCGAAAATTTAATATGATAAACAGTAGTAAGGACCTCTCAAAATGCTTCCCTTAAAACATAATTAGCTTGTTTAGTTTACCAGGGACGGACTAGATTGTACATTTTAACGCTCAAATTTTTAACACCCTTTATGATAAGGAGTTAAAAAAATAAATTTGGATACCTTGAACATTAAGCTAAAGAAAAGGTACTCTTGTTCATTGTCGATAAAATGAACCGTTTTCGAGAAAAAAAAATAATAAAAGAATACAACTTTGGGAGTGTTAAATATGTTTTGATCCTGAACAACCTAATACCCTAAATAGAAAAAAGTCAATTAAAAACTTCATAAGTGGGTTCAACATGTGCTCCGTGATTTGTGATGCACTCGCGGGCACGACGAATAGAGGACTGCTGTACTCGCCACAACAACCCAGCATTGTTCCTTATCATATCGCAATGAAACGTGATTCTCTGTAAAAGTTCCTCCCTAGTAGCAACCGAAGAGGAATACACCAAGGTTTTGAGATGACCCCACAGGTAGAAATCCATTGGCGTTAGGTCGGGAGACCGTGGAGGCCAGGCAATGGGACCTCCTCTGCCTATCCAACGGTTTCCATAGACGTTATTTAGGTAGTCCCGTACAGCAACGCTAAAATGGGGTGGGGCTCCATCATGCATAAAATGCATCCTTTGGCGGGTTTCAAGTGGCAAATGCTCTATTGAATCTAGAAAAGCGTTCTGAAGGAACTCTAAATAAAGTTCACCATTCAATCGTGCCGGTAATACGCATGGTCCAATGAAAAAATTGCCGATTATTCCTGCCCAAACATTAATGGATTGAAACTGATGTTGATGATGATGAACGACAGTGGCATGAGGGTTTTCATCAGCCCATACATGCGAGTTATGTAAATTTACAATACCATCTTTGGTAAATCCTGCTTCATCGGTAAAAAGAATAATGCTAATGAAGTTTGGGTTTGTTCGTTGTTGATCTAACAACCAGTTTGCGAACTGGATTCTTCGAGGAAAATCTTCAGGAAGTAGTTGATGCACTTTTTGCAGATGATAAGGGTATAACAACTGTTCTTTAAGTACTTCAGCAACTGTACTTTTTGACACATGAAGCTGCGCGGCTAATATTCGAGTGCTTATTGAGGGAGTGTCAGCTACAGTATCCAAAATATCTTCCTCCAATTGCACCGTACGTACTGTTCTCCTCACACCAGCATCAGTACTCCTTTTCCCAAAACTTCCTAAAAATAATTAATGAACGTCAATAATGTTACCTTATTAATTGAGAATTGCCCACCAGTTTCTCTTAGACGTTGGTCAATTCGCTGAAATGTTTTCTCATTTGGAATATTGCGATTAGGATATCTTTCTCCATACAACCTTCTTGCTTCATAAGCATTGCAAGATGCAAGTCCGTACATAAGATGCATATCTGCATACTCACTAAATGTGTATCCCATTATCGAATTAAATTTACCAAGGTATTCAAAATTTAATAAATTAATATCGAAGTAGGTACAAAAAGATCAACGTGTCAAGAAGATTTCAAATGCACACGTCAATGCGAGATTATTTATTTCGTACCATAGTAACGTTTGTAAAAAAGTGCATTCTTTAATACTGATAAATAAACAATAATAAAACATTAATACTTTTATTATTTTTTTTCTCGAAAACGGTTCATTTTATCGACAATGAACAAGAGCACCTTTTCTTTAGCTTAATGTTCAAGGTATCCAAATTTATTTTTTTTAACTCCTTATCATACAGGGTGTTAAAAATTTGAGCGTTAAAATGTACAATCTAGTCCGTCCCTGGTAAACTAAACAAGCTAATTATGTTTTAAGGGAAGCATTTTGAGAGGTCCTTACTACTGTTTATCATATTAAATTTTCGTTAAATTATATTGAGTCGTTTAAAAGTTATTCTAGAAAAACCGATTTCCAGTGGGGTCCTTTAGGGGGCCGTATCTCCGTAGGGAGGGCCGCTAGGAAAAAAATTTATGGGAACTTGTCATCTTAATTTTTAATGTTCTATCTGAGTCCGAGAGATCTCCCACATTTTCCCGGACACCCTGTATATTGCCACCCCCCTTATCTTTTTTATTTGACATTTTAGAAAAATGTGTCCCAAATAAAAGTTTAATGGTTTCAAATGAATTTTTATGAAAACATTTTTTTTCATATACAGGGTGTTACAGAAAGTCTGGGCGTGGTCCAAGTTTCTTATTTCAAAAAGGTACCCCATTTTTTTATTGAATTTTCGGATTCTCCTGAGAATTTTACACATTTTTTATAAGGGATATTCTATACTTAAATCTAAAGCCTAAAGAGATATTGTTATTTTTTGAAAACTATTATGTAAAACAGGTAAACATTTTTCTGGTCGTAAACTGGTCATTGACAGTGACTGTTTTACTGTTTGGTAGACTTTCTGTCAATTTCTGGATAAAATGTCACATTTCCGATGAGGAAAGATCCGACAACCTTCGCATAGCTTATGAGAATAACGAAAATACACAGGCAACCAGAACAGAAATCACCATCTTCCAACGAATCGCCATCTAAACAAACATTTTTTGAAATATCAGACGTGGATTTTTTTCCTTCTACGGGGTATTCCAAAAACATCAAATTTTGGAAATATGCATATGAATCTAATTAAGGCAACACATGTTTTTAAAAAATATATGCATAATATTAACGAAAACAGAAAAGAATATTTTAAAAACTACACACAGCGTCAAAAAACTTGGACTCCTTCATAAGTCGCAATGCAAATAAGCTTTCTTCAAGACCGCGTATCTTCAGTAATAAATAAACCAACAAAGTGATTGAAAAATGATTATGTCAACGAATAGCGGGACTACCACTTTTAGTTAACTGAGCCATGATATTGTAATCAGCAAGCTAATAAGGAGAGTTTAATTTTTTTTAGCCAGACCTCCCATTTAATTTGCATTAGGTCCTGTGTTGAGAAACTTTTAAACACTCTGTAGAGCGTTCTAATTACAATAGAATATTTCATATGGCTAAAAGTGGCAGCCCTGCTATTCGTTAACATACACTTTTTTTAATCACATGGTTGGATCATTTATTACTCAAGATACAAGGTCTTGAAACAGAGCATTTTTGCATTGCGTCTTATGAAGGGGTCCAAGTTTTTTGACGCTGTGTTTATTACAAAAAACTACATATTATCAAATAATTCAATAATGAAATGAAATATAAATATTATAATCGCTGAATATGTCCACCATTCATTTCTTCATTCATCTGCTTCGATTTTATTAATCGCATTAATAATGAATTGTGCATGATTATTGTTTAAATCCTCAATGGCTTCAATTATTCTCCTTCTTAACACCTCTATATCTTCCGTGGGAGTTTCATATATTTTATTCTGCAAAAATCCCCACAGAAAAGAGTCAAGAGGTGTTAAGTCGGGATATTGGGCGGCCACCGAATCGGTCCAGTCCGACCAATCCACGTTTCAAAATTTTGATTTAAAAAATTTAGGACCGCAAAAACATTGTGTGGTGGGGCTCCATCTTGTTGCCAAATAATTTGGTTGTATTGACGGAGGGGTAAGTCATCCAAAATAGGTTCCAGATCATTATTTAATAAATTTAGATATTTTTCTCCATTTAAAGATCCATCAATGAAAATCGGTCCAATAATTTTGTTGTGAAGGAGCCCGCACCACACATTTAAAGTTTTCCGACCTTGGGTTTTAATTTCACGCATGGCCCGAGGGTTTTCCGTTGCCCAAAATCTAACATTTTTCCGGTTGTGAATCCCGGCAGTACTAAAGGCGCATTCATCTGACCATAAAACTTTTTGAAAAATATTGTTATCTTCATCTTTCATCAGCAACATTTTCTGGCAAAACATGGTTCGTTGGTTTTTCTGATCTTCAGTTAATTTCTGGACGGGTAAAATTTTGTATGGGAAATATCCATGCTTTTTTAATGTCGAATAAATTTTGAAAATAGATTTATTAAAAAAAATTGATGCGTCTTTTAAGGCTGCATTTGGATTTTCTGAAAATAAATAATATTTGCGTAAGTTACTTTATATCCTGTGGGTAATTTCTATTAACCTACCTTGAAAAAATAATAAAATATTTAATTCCTCCTCCTCATTAATAACCGCAGTACGTTTTTTTCTTTTAACAGTCATTCGATTTCGAAAGCCAAGTTCAATATTTTTGAAAGTTTTTCGAGATGGAATAGCTCGCATGGGGAAAAGCCGCTGATATTCTCTTCTTGCCGCGCAAGCATTATTATTATTCTTGTAGAAAATGCGAAGAATATCACATCTTTCTTCGTCAGTGTAATGCATCTTTTCAATGAATTGACAGGAATACCCCGTAGAAGGAAAAAAATCCACGTCTGATATTTCAAAAAATGTTTGTTTAGATGGCGATTCGTTGGAAGATGGTGATTTCTGTTCTGGTTGCCTGTGTATTTTCGTTATTCTCATAAGCTATGCGAAGGTTGTCGGATCTTTCCTCATCGGAAATGTGACATTTTATCCAGAAATTGACAGAAAGTCTACCAAACAGTAAAACAGTCACTGTCAATGACCAGTTTACGACCAGAAAAATGTTTACCTGTTTTACATAATAGTTTTCAAAAAATAACAATATCTCATTAGGCTTTAGATTTAAGTATAGAATATCCCTTATAAAAAATGTGTAAAATTCTCAGGAGAATCCGAAAATTCAATAAAAAAATGGGGTACCTATTTGAAATAAGAAACTTGGACCACGCCCAGACTTTCTGTAACACCCTGTATATGAAAAAAAATGTTTTCATAAAAATTCATTTGAAACCATTAAACTTTTATTTGGGACACATTTTTCTAAAATGTCAAATAAAAAAGATAAGGGGGGTGGCAATATATAAAAAAAACCCTGTACATAATTAATATCATATTTCAAAAATAAATTAAGGTATTTGCTCAAATGCATCAGAATTATTGTTCTGAAATTGCACGTTTAAAAAATGTTATTAAATCAGTGTTAAAATGATTGATATGACAATATGATGATCAAATAATCATCATATTGTTAAAATACAACTAATTGCAAAACTTCGATTTTTGTTTAAAAAAATTTAACAACCAAACACTTATATTATAAAACGGAGATAGTGGTTACTTCACAGAAACTGCCTGGGCAGATGCCTTGAACCACATTTATATTTTCTTCGATTTTTCAATAACTCTTTGAAAAACACATCTCTCAAGACAGTTTTCTGAACACAATGAAAATACACATACACTTAAACTCGTAAGTTTAAAATAAAAATCGTGAAAACTATTTAACGCGTAAAAACATAAATGGAAGCGATAAAAAATATCAGAGAAATTTTGCTGTAAACAAACCAAAACTCAGCCGTGACATCTATCACAAATATCTCTGTAAAGTTTGTTATCATCCTAGGCTAAGGGCACCTATAATTTCGTGTCATATATAGATCGGTACCTACCGATTTTTGACCGATTTTTCTTTTAATCGAATTCTCACCCACTTGCTGAATAGAATAAATGCTCCATCCTGGGGTCTGGAAATAATTTCGATTACTATTCGCAGTAAGCGGCAAAATGAGGTTAAAGTTGGAATTTAAATTATCAACTAAACACTTCCATCTTCTATTACTACAGTACAGCCCAAGAGCCTGATCGACAAAGTCCGCTCTTGCCCTTACTCCCTACCTTGAGTACGATGCCTTGTCAGCCTGTTCATTCCGCTTATACATATTAAACAATTGCCAATATATTAACAATAACAACTCGTTATACAGGGTGATACTACAGTGGACCAAGGCATTTTTGTTGAAACTGCCATTTTTCTTGTTGATAAACTTGGGTCTAATTGGCTTAGATCCATAACTTGTAAATTTTCATTATTTACTGTTTTTTTGCGAATTAAAGATCACATATTCCAAAATATTCTATACCAGGTTTGAATTGCGTTTTTTGTCGGTGGAGTTTTATTAAACATATTGCTAAATCTTCTTTGTGTTAATTTTGTTGAGTGGGATAGTAGTTATTGGAGAGAAGCGCCTCCTCCTCCTCATTATGCATCTACTCCTCCTCCCTGTCATTTTAAAATTATATCTATTCCTCCTCCTCTCTAATATTGAAAACTATTAATCGAGTTAGTTAACTTAGCCTTGTCGCCGAAGGTTATTTCTTTAAGCTATGGCCAATAATATAGTATTACTTCGAGAGACTCCCCCTCTTAAAATTAAAGCTTAAAAGGGGTAAATACGATTTTGCTGCTTCAATTTAAAGTTGTAAATGTAAAGTA
The DNA here is from genome assembly GCA_030620095.1 of Kuschelorhynchus macadamiae. NCBI lineage: Eukaryota > Metazoa > Arthropoda > Insecta > Coleoptera > Curculionidae > Kuschelorhynchus > Kuschelorhynchus macadamiae. The sequence goes on from JAUTXW010005440.1 coordinate 1,297,077, forward strand.
ACAAACATTTCTGAAACTTGTCAAATGTCTAAAAGAAAAAGGGGCTTTCGAAGAAGAGTTTTAAAGCAAGTAAAATTAAAAAGAAATAAAAAAGAAAATAAAGTGACAGAAGAAATTTCAGATGAGTGTCCTATTTGCTATATCCCTTTAAAAAATGAAGAAAGATGCAGACCTAATTCTTGTGATCATAAATTTTGCCTTAACTGTTTAGTCGAGTGGACCGTGGACAGTTTTTTAACATGTCCATTGTGTAGAAAAGAGTATTGCTTAATCATTTTGTTAGTTATGGGAACAGCCAACACAGCACCTTATGATGAGAAACTGTAACGATGAGATGTTCCACGGAAGATGAAAACCGCTGACATACAATTATTCTCATATAAATACTTTTTGTAAACATGTTAAGGCGTCTTTAAGCCACTAACTAAAAAAGTTATTCGTACAGGTAAAACCTAAAACTTGTTATTTAATTCTGAAACCATTCCTTTGCATTATTGCCACCTTATGAAATTTAAAAACTTGAATCTTAGTGAAGTGAAAGTTTATTTTAAGAACATTTTAACTCTATAAACATGGCTAATGTGAACGAAATTTTACCGGATGAAGTATTGGAAGTGGTGAACATTTATGACTGTATAAACGTCAACCTTGCTGAAGGAGAACGTTTGGAGCTTCAAGACGTAAATAATTTTATTTCAAATGACATTGAATCGGGTGATTCAGATCTAGAAATTGACCAAGCTGATGAAAATGCAACGGCAAAAGAGGCGTTAGTACCGATTTTTCGTGAACATTTCATAGATAAAACATTTTGTATTGTTCAAAGTTATGTGATAGTTGGTACGGTATTAGACATAAAAAAAATATATTATGTTATGTTTGTTATTACATACATCAATTATTGTCTCTTGGAAATGGTTCTCACGAACATATAAACACTCATTATAAACGAAGTGTGAAGATATTCAGATTTAGGTATTAGATGTGCAATTTGTTCGAAATCATTGTATCACATGATACTTCCAGACATTTGTTTTTTTTGTAATGTAAATACAATTCAAATAGAAGTTGACGAAGTTCCAAAAACGTAATTTATTTTTTAGTTTTAACATTAAAAAGTATTGCCTAAAATCTAGACTATTCATATGTTTATGGAACTTTTATACTAAGGGCTGATATTTTCATCTCCATACAATTCTATTCAATGGATATTTTCCATGGTTACAATTTTCCCAGCAATCGTTTCCACGGTAAATATTTGAAGAATAAAGTTATTTGGGGATGAAAATATTGCCCGTAAAAATAGGATGTACAATTTAAGACATGCTTGTAACATTACATCTACAACTTTAAATTCACTTGCACCTAATACAAAATAAAATATAGAATGTTAGTTTGTTTTTTATTTATTTTTATACCTATGTCATGAACACCTATGAAATTTATAATATTTGGATATTATTAAGGTTATATTTTTCACTTCTACTTAAAAAAAACTTGAAGTACCTTTTTCGGAGCGTAATAAGCCCATAACCATTCTGCAACGTAACTATAGCAAGCTATAGTATAGCAAGTATTACATTTTTGAAAAGGGAAAGGGCCTTTTGATTTTGAAGAAATGTACAGGTTGTAAAAATAAAATGACATACTATGCTTCAAACAAAACTTTCGGCAAATTGAAAATATTCAGCGAAAACTGCACCTCCAAATTTTTTCGCTTCAGAACTATTTAAGTCCAAAATGGGTCAGAATAGGGCTCGCCACCCAGTATTTAACAGTCTTCCTTCTGAATTCGTCCGTGCATTCGAGATTCTCTTAATTTACATTTAAATGATCCAATTATTGTATAAATATTTCTATTTCTCTATTTCTAATTCTGTATTATTCCATGTCTTTGAGAACTGGTTTAATCGGTTTGTTATTTATAAAGGAAATACTAGGATGGCTAGTAATTTTATTGACACTGATATGTATCCAAATAACAAAGTGTGGTCACCAGCTGATAGTAACTGTAATAGTTGAGCTAAAAAGAAAAGAAAATTATGAAAACTTTCCGAAAAGCAAACCCGTTTATTGCGAAAGTTTTATTCTAACACAGCCTGTTATACACAAGTATAATTTATTGTAGCGCAACTTTGATAAAATGTGACAAAGTTTGTTTCATATTGCTTCCACGAGTTTTATTTCAGATAGGGAACTAAACAACTATGTAGGAAAACACTAGAGGAAAACATATTTTAATTATTGCCTAGATGTTCTATATTCTTTAGTTTCCAATTTTCATATTTAGTATTTAGTTCCCTCGTTTATATAGCTAATTAAATTACAGCCCGTCTAATTTGTATACTTTCCGCAATTTTGTTTGAGTAACAGATATCGTAGTGTTTTTCATGAGCACAATTTCCAGTCCAGTGGATTGCCTTTTGAATAAAATAAACTGTCTTTTATCTTAGAACAGAAACTTTCACAGCTTTGGTCAATTAAGAAATCATGGTTCTTGGGTTTAAACACTGAACACTCAATGAGCTCAAAGAGATTCAGGTGGGCTTTTAAACCCGACTTTTGCTCGCCGAACCGCGATCCTGTGTTAAGATCGGTTTCCACGTGTGATGTAGACCGTAACCCGCATCTCTATTGAAATTTTTTTTGTGTTTGAAAATTTCAATAGATTCTCTAATTTTTCGTTTATAAAATCCTGGAATCGATGCTAGAACCTTTGTTTTCTTTGCATTTATAATATGGCCACTAGTATTCTGGTATTCAACTAGGGGAGAGTGGGGGAATATCGACCGTCGGGAAAAATCGACCACTTTCAAATCTTCTAAACTTGGCGCCATATGGGCTTAATACATCAACTGACCAATAGATGGCTTCGTATGTGCCTGATTTATGCGATTAATTTGAAGCCATAACGTTTCCGTGTATCCATATTGATAGTTGTACTCGTGTTTAATCTGTTTTTATTAAAACTGTGCTGCTATTATTAAGGTAGGGAAATCCTTATACATTCTAAATGTTCTGCATTTTATCTTAATAGGATACTGCGGATATTCTTCCGTAATTTAGGTCCAATTTGGTGCACTTTTAATACATATTTTTAGTAAAAACAAATTTAGGGTTAAGTTTACCGGTTCGGGTAAAATCGATCATGCTGGTCGATATTACCCTACTTAATATTTATGGTCTAATCATTATCTATTCTAAAGAAAGTGCGCAATAAATGCAAGCATAAGGTACATGTCAGCATTTCATTTCAGATGCCGCGAACATATGTTCGAAAAACTGGACGTTCTTCGTGGACGGAGGAGTCTATGAAAAGAGCAATAAAGGCCGTGGGAGAAAAGACATTATCCATTAGGGGCGCCCCACAAATGTTTAATATCCCATATGGTACTCTTCAAGATAGACTAAAAGGTAGATTTCAACCAAAAAAACTTACGTTGGGAAGAAAACCTGTCTTTTCCGAAAATCAGGAAAAAGAAATTGTTGAAACCATTTTAAAATTGTCCAAATTATTTTATGGATTGACAGCTCAAAGCATAAGAACATTGGTTTTTAAATATGCAGAGACAAATAAAATTACACATCCTTTTAATAAGGAGAGCGGGATGTGTGGCAAGGATTGGATCTACTCATTTATGCGACGTTATCCGCAGCTTAGTTTTCGTAAACCGGAAGCTACTAGCCTAAGCAGAGTTACCGCATTTAACAAAGGCGAAATGGAATTTTTTTTTAATAATCTTGAAATGCTTTTTGAAAAATACCATTTTGAAGTTCATCGCATTTATAACGTTGACGAAACGAGTATTTCCAATGTCCACAATCCGAGTCGTATATTGGCAAGAAAGGGAGAGAAACAAGTCGGCGTGATAACAAGTGGAGAAAGGGGTCAAAACACTACAATTGTATGCTGTTTTAGTGCGTCTGGGCAATATATCCCGCCCATGTTTATTTTTAAGAGAATGAGAATGAAAGATGGTTTGGAAAAAAATGGACCGGCAGGCGCGATATACAAATGTTCAAAATCTGGATGGATTACCGAAGAATTGTTTACCGAATGGTTGCAACATTTTGCGAAATTTGCTAATGCTTCTCCAGAGCAACCTATTCTTCTAGTACTGGATAACCATTCAACTCATTCTTCTTTGGCTTCCTACACTTTTTGGAGAAATTCTGGCATTCATTTACTATCACTTCCCCCCCACACATCTCACAGGACACAGCCTCTGGACGTTACTTTCTTTAAGTCCTTGAAAACTGCTTACCACCAAGAATGTGATAAGTACATAAAAAGTAGAAATTATGAAAAAATCAAAGAGACTGATATTGCCGAACTTTTTGGGAATGCTTACAATAGGACGACCACAATAGAGAAGGCAATTAACGGATTTAAGGCCACAGGAATATTTCCCATCAATCGTGATGTGTTCTGTGAAGAAGACTTTGTACCTATTCATAAAGATAATACAGATCTGCCAAATACAACGGCTCCAGCAGATTTACCATTGCAGGGAAATACATCTCAGAATATCTTAGAACTTGTTGAACCCAGACAAAAGACTCCTTCTCCAGAACCAGGGCCAAGTGGATTGAGTGGAACTGTTCCAGGAAGACTCAAGAGCTTACGTAATACCAGATTGTCATCAAATTCGTCTGATTCTGAATTCAGTTTGGAAGAAGTTGTGGAAGATAGCCTAAGTGATGATGGTGATAAAACCTTAAAAATTAAAGAAAAAACAGAAAATACTTCTTTCCAAGACCTATGTCCACTTCCAATGTTTCAACCAAGAACTTCACAGCGAAAAAGGCAACATTCTCAAATATTAACATCTACCCCATTAAAAGAAGAGCTCGAAAATAAGACATTGAAAAAACAAAAAAAGGAAAAAAATGAAAAATTAAAAAAGATTACAAGAAAAATTGCAGACAGAGAAAAGGGAAATGAAAAGATTAAGAAGGTCACAAAAAAAATTATGGGTAAAGTGGAAACTCAGGTTGAACAGGAAAGAGAAATTGATGAAATCTGTCCTATTTGTGAACAATTTGGATACAATGAGGTTTGGTGGCGGTGCCGTTCTTGTGCAACCTGGGCTCATGCTGACTGTACTAGTGCAGAAAAAGCTTCAGTATATATTTGTGACTTTTGCTCAATGTAATATTAGTGTTAAAATGTTGAAATAAAATAAATTCCAAAATATTACTACTCGGTCGATTTTACCCTTGTGGTCGATATTATCCCATCGGTCGAAATTACCCGATTTTTTTACCTGTTTACAAAAATGCATTTTAAGGAAAAAAAACATTTTTTTTATTTGCAAAACCAATAGAAAAATTTTAGCAAATGAAGTAACGAAGCCATTTTACGGTTTTAGATACATTTGTACTAATACTTTTATTTAAAAAACTTAGTTGCGCTTAAGTAGTCGATATTCCCCCACTCTCCCCTACAGCAGATTGATCAATTTATTTCTTTTTAATACATCATTCATGTTTCTTAAGTCTAGTGGATATTGAGTGTTCTGTTTCTCCCACATTCACTTCTCCATAGGAGCAAGGACTTTTATATACTCCTTCTGTTTGAAAAGATTCAATATCTTTCGGAAATTGCAAGCATTGTCCAATCTTCTTATGTGTATTGAAAATCGTACAGGGTGGCCATTTTATGGTGATACAGTACCTTATCTAGAAAACGGTAATAGTTACGACAAAAAGTTAAATACAAAAGTTGTTTGGATTCAATTAAATTTTTATTTTATTTCACTTTTGTTTATACAGGGTGTTTCGTTTTGACGTGACATATGTCAACTTTCTTAATTTAAATGGGACATCCTATATATTATAAAATGTTTCAATTCTACTGTTATTTTATTTCACTTTTGTTTATACAGGGTGTTTCGTTTTGACGTGACACATGTCAACTTTCTTAATTTAAATGGGACATCCTATATATTATTACATGTTTCAATTCTACTGTTAATATCCGAGGGTTTTTATAATAACATCTATATTTAAATTCTTTATCGTTTTTGAGTAAATTGTGTTTTTAGAATTTTTTTTAAAAAAACTTATTTAAAAAAAAAAAATTTTACCTATAAAACTTTAATGGAACTGACTAATATCCTAAACATACATTACTGGGGGTTCAATTCAACGAGTTTCCGTGCTGGTCTCACCAATTAATATACAGGGTGTTAAAAATAGAGAGCAAAACAAACAGAACTTTAAATGTAAAAATCTCCTGTTTTTCAAATGGAACACCCTGTTTATTTCATCTGATTCAGCGTTCAATTACCTATCATTCCTCATATATATATATATATATATATATATATATATATATATATATATATATATATATATATGTCCTAAAAGTCCCTAAAAGTTGATGTATTCTGCAGAGGTTTCACTACATTTTTTCTGCTAAGGAGTGTTCCAAACATTTTTTTGTTGCTTAAGTGTAACTTGTTGATGTCTGTGCTTTGGTGATGTTGTCCCAAGTTGGTTGTATCTAGTCTAAAAGCTAATTTCAGGTGAATTTCTAATAATTTACGGGCATTTGTATCTAAATCACGACGTATCGCCTTAATCTTTTATATAACTAACGCATTGCTGGCACTGTTATAAATATTCTTAGCAGTTCTAGAAGTAACGTGATGTCTCACCTGTAGTGATTTCGGTACTACATCTTCATCTCGGCATGTAAGGAGAAAGTTTAACTGGCAGAGTAACTTCTTCTTGCTGTTCCGGAGATCCTCAAAAGTTTTGGCATCCTTCTTGGCTTTTTCCCCATAGAGGTTAGCTAACATACACAGCTCTGGTCAATTAAGAAATCATGATTCTTGGGATTAAACCGTGTCAGATTGGATTTATTATCGGACGTTTCGCCTTAGATTGCACGAGGCATGTTTGTAGCAACTTTGATATTAAATTTAAGATTTTATCAACGAAATAAAGAAAAATGTTTAAATTGACGACCATTTTCTCTAATCCAAATTGGCACATTTTTGTAATTCTTTGAATAGCGTTGAAAAAAAATATTGTCTCATTCGCAGATTTCGAAAGGCTAAATGAATTTCCTTTCGTAGTTCAGCTATGCAGTCAAATTGTGTTATATATACTTCATTTTGAATATAGCCCCAAAAAAAATCTAAAATTTAGAGATCTGGAGATCGTGGAGGCCATCTAACAGGTACCTATCCATCTTTGAGGAAGATAAACAGCATTATAATAGGCTAATGGAATATTTTTGAGCAGTTTTGGAATAATGTCCTCAAGGATTTCTAGGTATCTACGTGCTGTAAGACCTCCTTCAAAAATCCTATAAACCATATATCTGCCCAAAATAAAACATAACACCCCAAGTCCAAAACGTCCTTATAGCGTCCTTTCAAACATTAAATGCTGATTTATACTATGCCAGTTCCTGGTATTTTGCCGATTAAAAATTCCCGCACTTGAAAAAAAAACCATTCGTCTGACCAGATAACAAGTCTGCCAAATAAATCGTTAGAATTAATTTGTTGTAAATACCACTGGCAAAACAGTGCCCAGAGTTCGGTATCGCCAGGGTGCAAATATTGCACTATATTAAATTTGAATGGATGATATTTATATTTCTTCTAGATCCTCTAACCGTCAGTTTTTGGCAAACTAATTTTCTTCTCTCTACATGAGGACGAATGTGTTGCTTTTATATATCCTAAAACAATGTATCTCTTTCCTTTCTCTGTTCTCTTTGGTGTATGTTTTAGAACGCGGGTAAACAAATGATCCTTGTTTCACTAAATTTGCTTTTAAAGGAGCAAGTATCTCAGGAAACGGTTGCCTTCTTTCTGGATATCTAACAAGCAAAAACTTATAATGGTAATACAGATTTTCATAGCCATATTAGCTTACTTACCTTTGGAAATATAATTCCGAGGCTTCTGCAGAATTTTTATTACTCTGTATAAAACGTACCGCATATCATATTTTTTATAATTTTCACACGCTGCCATTATTCGAAAAAATTGATAAATATCAATTAAATAAATATACCAAAAGAACGTTTATAAACTGCTTTATAAACCAAAAGTCGATCCCAAAACCGACGCTATAGACAAATATTTGCCATTTATTTTTGTTTGTTGTCATAAATAATAGCCATAGCCTTCTATTAAATTACACAGGGTAACAAAATGAAAACAAAAATTTGGTGCCCGAAATCTAACATCTGATTTTAGATGTTTTTATTGTGCTGATTCCAAAAATGCCACCAGATTTTTTCTATCAGCTCTAGTTTTTGAGGTTACAGGTTAACTGATATTTTTTTCTGATAAAGGACAACAAATAATTAACCAAATGGATACCTGGAATTGTCCCTGACCAAATGTTCCTATACTAGGAACTACTCAATACACTGCTCTTAATTACTTTTATACCTGTAATTGCCTATGACCCGATCCTTCTATACCTGCTTGGCTGTACTCGATTTAGTATATTTTTTATTATATTGAGTTTTCCCAAGTAAAATTGTGCTATCATTTTGTGTAAATTTTGGTCGTTTTGTAGTATCAAGACACTAAACTGAAACAATGGCATCCACAAGCAGACGTACCTGTGTAAATCATCCCGATGTTTTTTGTTATGTGTGTGGTAAATACACTTTGATTTTTGATTTTGTGAAAAGAGCTTATCTTGCCTATTTTGGCGTTCATTTAGGAGATCAAGATAAATCTTGGGCCCCACATTTCATATGTAAAACATGTGTTGAACATTTGCGACATTGGAAAACTGGAAAGAGGAAGAGCCTAAAGTTTAGTGTACCAATGGTTTGGAGAGAACCGCGAAACCATCATGACGACTGCTATTTTTGTCTCGTTAATATTAAAGGCATAAATAGAAACAATAGACACAAATGGACATACCCTGATCTAGATTCTGCAAGAAGGCCTGTAGCGCATTCGGAAGAAATACCCGTTCCATCATTCAGCAGTCTACTCGAACTGAGAGAAGATGATACAGAAACATCAACGATCTTATAAGAGACCTGAATCTCTCAAAGGAATCCACTGAAGTACTTGAATCCAGATTAAAAGAAAAAAATCTACTTTGTCCAGGTACTAATATTACATTTTATCGTAAAGGAGATAAGGATCTACTGCCTTTTTTCGCTCAGGAAAATGAGTTGGTATTCTGTAACAATATAAAAGGGCTCTTAGAAAAAATGGGTTTGCCTGAATACACTCCAGATTGGCGCCTTTTTATTGACAGTTCAAAACGTAGTTTAAAATGTGTTCTTTTACATAACGGTAACAAATATGGCTCAATTCCTATTGGTCATTCTACTACCATGAAGGAAGAATATGAAACAATTGCATTAGTTTTGAGAAAAATTAAATACGAAGAACATCAGTGGGCAATTTGTGTTGATTGATCTCCTTGGACAGCAGAGTGGTTATACAAAATATCCTTGTTTTTTGTGCCTTTGGGACAACAGAGCTAAAAATGAGCACTGGGTTAACAAACATTGGCCTTCAAGAGATGTCATGATTCAAGGAAAATAAAACGTGATTAACGAACCTTTGGTTTCAAGAGAAAAAATCTTACTTCCGCCCTTGCATATCAAGCTAGGCCTAATGAAGCAATTTGTGAAGGATTTAAATGGAGATGGAAATTCTTTTGGGTATTTGTCACATAAATTTCCTGGCATTAGCACGGAAAAACTAAAAGCAGGTATATTTGATGGTCCTCAAATAAAGCAACTTGTTAAAGATCCACAATTCACCACATCAATGAACTAGACTGAATCTAACGCTTGGTGTTCATTTGTTCAAGTAGTACATTTTCTTGGCAATCATAAAGCAGAGAATTACGTAGAATTAGTGGAAACTATGCTTTAATATTTTATTATTCTCGGCTGTAACATGAGTATAAAAGTTCACTACTTCCACAGCCACCTAGATCGTTTTTCAGAAAACTTAGGTGATTGTAGTGAAGAACAGGGGGAAAGATTCCATCAGGATATTAAAACTGCCCTAGTAAACTCCATTCTAGAAAGTCGTATAAAAGAAAATTTTTATGTGATTAGTGACTAATGTAATTATGTAAATTAAGTTTTTGCAATAAATACTTAAATCCATGTGTCTTTGTTTTTTTTAACTGGCAATAGTAATATTATATATTATAACAGTTATAACGTAAAATATACACACATTTTTTTTTAATTAGATCCGATAGACAAAATCTGAGAACTCTTTTACATTCTGCATCCAAAAATTACCCAGGAACAGTTACAAAATCGCAGGCACCAAAATGTGTGTTGGCCTGGGTTATGCATTTAATTTCAGAAAATTAACATTTATTTTCGTGTTTTTTCTTTCTTCTAGTTATATAATTCCATAAAAAAAACTATAAAGTAATTTCAAATAATACAATTGTTTGATCTACTACTTAAATTGGTGGCATTCAAGATAGAAAATTGACTAGACTCTTTTCAGTTTTGTTTGTTCTGCGTGCGCCTTTCAATTGTAAGAAGAGCCTCTTAGCTAAAAATGTATATATTTACGCTCGTCCCAAGTTGTATTAGAGACTTCGCACTGAAAAAGCCCAGCCTAATCGATAGTCAATATTGGCGGAACGTGGCTTAAAGACGCTCTCTATTCTTTGGGGAATTCACGCCTCGATTTTAATTTATTTCTCCATCAATAATAAATTAAAAGAAATATTTTTTCATTTATTACATAAAAATGAACTGATAGCATTTTGGTTTGAATCCAGAATAACGGCCTAATGAAATAGTTAAAAATACAGCCTGGAAAAAACTATTTATTAGATCAATTTCAAATTTTATGCATGTGTTGTGGTACGAATTCAAAATGACGGGACAAAATGGAGACCAAAGGAATCAACGTAAATAAATTTCTTATTGAATTCACATCAAATTTTTCAGTCGAAATTTAGATGGTTATTCTTTGGTTGGACAAAATACAGAGTAGCTTAGATTAGTTGAGGAGTAATAATATATTTTCATCTCTTTCCAATACTCATGGATATAAAGACTATTTTTGTTATAAAATGAACTGCAATTTGACAAGTTAATATTTAGTTTAGTGGATTTATCGTACCAACATTATTTTGCTGATACTGAGAAAAGTTGTTTTTTCTTCAAATAATGTTTTGGAATGTAGAAAAGGATATGTAAATTTACCGTGTTTGGTAATATTGTGTGATGGAAACCATTTTGTGTACGTGAGAAGGGCTAAGGAAAAGATCTTTCTTTTTAGCACCAAGTCTCATAAACGACGGAAGTGTCGGATGTTCTGAATTTTTTTTTGTTAACTAAATTCCATCCCAAATGGCAGATTAGAAGGATCCAATTTGACGAAGTGAAGTTGAATAATATGGTTTAGTAAATTTTGGGTTTCAACTTTACGACCAACATGGCGATTTTGTCTTAATTACTTCCACGTGCCACTAACATCGGTCATCTTAACATTGGTGCTCATCAAGCAATTTTTTTTTGGTACCCTCGTAGCTACAATGAGGTAAGAATTTTGTATTATATTCACGTATATATTGTGTGCGGTTTGCCTATCTGGAATTATATTCCAAATTTTGTTGTAGAATTTTTTCTACATGGGACAATTCTTATTTCAGGGTTTTTGTATAAGGTTGAACCTCTGAAGTTCATTTGGATTATTTTGGAACTTTAAAGACAAATCATTAGCAAGGTTTTAGTATGGTTTCCTAACTGCTAGTTATTTATGGAATTGGAACTTTTCTTTTCTACGTAGCGGAGCTGTAGGACATAGTGAACACTGAGGAACACTTGGATGTTACCTGCCTTACCACCATTTACAGTCTACACTAGTGACTAGAGTATTCAGCTAAGTAGTAGTATAATATTTGGAAACTTAACATGTAGTACTATTTCTGTTAATCAAACTGTTTATGCATATTAATTTAATTACTGGTGTCTAGTATATAGCATACTCTGCAGAATTTCTGTAAGGTGAAACGCAGCCGGCTTCGTTGCGCTACCTAATTACTGCTGTTTTATTGGTAATATCCAAGATATTCAAATCTATGTAATAGACATTTTATAGATATATATATTGTGCTGCCACTCAGCGTGTGGCTAATCAATTTTTTTTTTAATATTTAACCCTAACCATTATCCTTTGTAACATAATTATTTGTTTTAACTAGAATTAAACTTCAATCATTTAAGGGGGGGAAAAGAACTTATTGAGATTCTAAACTGATTATTTGATCTAATTCTTGTCTATATTGTGTAATCCAAATGTTATTAATCTGAAGTGGTATAGATAAAAATAAGCTTCTGGGTTTTGTATTCACGTACCCCAAATCAAATAATTTAGTTGGGATTTCAGTTAGTATAACCTTACAATAAATTTAAACTCTTGTTAGGGAAAACTTAATTCCTTTACTTCTTATTGGGATGCTATTAAGCTCCTGTCCTAAGTCACTGAATATTTTGTGAATTAAACAATAAAAGTCATTCGTTTCCAACGTGTTGGTTTTCAATTGATCAAGTTAAGTCTTTACCTATTGATAGTGGTTAGATTCAATGCATCTAACTTTTTTTTTCCAAGTTTTATTTAACTTAAATTAAAACTTGGTGGCGCTCAACTTAAATATTACATCCAAAGTTAGAGATTGTGATATGGAAGTATAGGTAGAGTAACGAGAAAGAAGAATCCGAACCTACCCGACTAGAGCTAGCAATAGTCATCATTAAGAGATATTATTGGGTCGATAGTAGGTGAGTGTTTTGCGTCTGGTGACTAACATATCTTACTTATTTACCGCCTTCCATCATATTGGTAAACCATAACATTTCAATTGGGCATCCTTTAAAGGTAGAAATGTCAGAATATCCTCCAATCTGTTACTGAAGGTAATTTGCAGTGAACTCCAAATAATGCTAGCAAAGCATAATTTGTTTAACACAAAGAAGTTAAACAAACATATGACGGATTTATTGTTATTGAAGGGTCTACATTTTCGTATGACATAGATTCGATGACACCGATTCGACATGCAAGTCGAAAACTAGTTTAGAGTCAAATATGGCACCTAAATCTTTGGTAGTATTGACTTTGTTTAATAGGGTATTTTTTAAATGGTAGGGTGGAACTATTAGGTTTAGATTTCGTGAGAACTTAATTGTTGTACATTTTGATATATTCAGAAAAAAGGCTATTAGCATCGCAATATTTCCCTCACCGATCCAGATCATTCTGGAGCTTATCACAATCTTCAGGACAGGTAATAGGCACGTAAACTTTAAGGTCATCTGCATAAAGTAGAAAATTGAAATACTTGAAACAGCAATTAATTTTGTTTATATAAATAATAAAGACTTTGTAAGGAGGTCTATAGACATAGACATAGATGGGGAGCCCGAAAAGGGCAGCACTTAGGCTCACTGGGGCCCATTGTGCGATCCCCCCAAGTAGGCGTGTCAGGCCAAGAGCCCACTCCTTTTTAGAAAGGAAAGGACCCTTTCTGGTCGCGCACGTCCCACAAGCAAAGCAGTCTGGCGTTGACTACAGCGTCACATCGACAGACTAGATGCTCGGTGGTTTATCTACTTCAGCACAAAACCTGCAGTATGGATCGTTGTCGAGTCCAATCTTATGCAGGTAATATTTCACTAGCCAGTGTCCAGTTAGGACCCCGGAAATAGTTCTAAGTTGACTTCTGTTTAGATAAGGGCCTGATATGAAGACCTTAGACTGTCTGAGTCCTGCTAGCTCGTTCCATTCAGCACGGAATTCCTCGACAGTGCGATTCTTAATCCTAGCCTTGACAACTGAAGGAGCAATTCCAAGAGCAGGTTCCGGCCCAGTGAAAGCAGTGTTGCTACCTTCCCGAGCCAGCTGATCCGCTCCTTCATTACCCTCAATGCGCTGATGGCCAGGCACCCAAATGAGGCTAACCCTATTGGACGCACCCAGCCTCTCTAGGGCTCTCCTGCATTCAAGTGTTAGCAGCGAGTTGACCCTGTTCGAGGACAGGTGTCGTGGTATCCTCTGGAAAGGTTTTCCTGTACGCAGTCCAAGATTGCTGTAATCTCAGCCTGGTCGCATACCGTCCAAGAGCAAGACTAATTCTTGCCCTGGGACTCTCCCCATAAAGTCCCGCCCCAGATCCCTCCTTCATTAGAGAGCCATCTGTAAACCAGACAAGGTCCTCCGGTTTGAGGAAGGATGGGGAGAAATCCCTCCATTGTTCTCTCTCTCAGGAACAATTACACAAAACCTTTTAGAGGTAATTGAGACCGGAATAATGGCATCTCTCCTTGCTAGGAGAGGGTCTGATCTGATCAGTTCAGTCCAAACTCGCGTATGCCCAAAATTCCAGTCTCTGTGTATCCAACGACCCCAGTCGTTTAAACGAACAGAAGCTTTCCGAGCCTCTTCCTCTACAAGCAAGTGCAGAGTCCCAGAATAGCCTCCATAGATCGGGTCGGTGTGGTTCTTATGGCTCCAGTTACGCCCAGACACGCCAGTCTCTGGAGCTTGTCAAGCATCCTTCTGTATGTGGTCTTGCGAGTGGCGGGCCACCACACAAGAGCGCCATAAGTGGTCATTGGCCTTATCACTGGCATGTAAAGCCAATGCACAATACGAGGTTTTAAACCCCAAGTTGATCCGAAGGACCGTCTGCATGTCCACATACACGCTGTGTCCTTTTTGTTATCCTTTCAATGTGATCTCTCCAGGTCAGTCGGGAGTCTATTAAAACACCCAGATATTTTACCGACCCGGAAGGTCTCAACTCTTTCCCAAAGAGGGTGAGCCCCTCAAGGTCCACTTTTCTCTCATGGGTAAATGGTACCATTTCTGTCTTATCCGGATTAACAGACAGGCCGTGTTTTTGGCACCACTTTTCTACCATGGCCAAAGCCCTCTGCATAAGCCTTATACTGGTATTTGGGAACTTACCTATAATGGTAAGATCATCAGCGTAGCTTTGAGCATAAACTCCGCTGTCGTTAAGAGTATGAAGCCGCCCATCCACAACCAGACACCACAAGAGCGGAGAAAGAACTCCGCCCTGCGGACATCCTTTGACCTCGGACGAGCATACTGTCACGCTCCCAAGAGAAGATGTTATGATTCTGCTTTCAAGTATGACGCGAACCCACCTAATTACAGCACTATCCACGCCAAAACTCTCAGCAGCCTCACTAATGGAGTCAAAGGTGGTGTTGTTAAACGCCCCCTCGATATCCAAGAACACACCCAGAGCCATCTCCTCGGAGTAGACCCCCACCTCCAGTCTACTGACTAGACTATGAAGCGCCATCTCCGTCGACATGGCCGTCCTGTAAGCGTGCTGGAATGGGTGCATAGGATTTCTACCCAGTGCGCCGTTTCTTATATAAGCATCCACGATCTTCTCCATTGTTTTCAAAAGAAAAGAGGATAGACTGATGGGCCTAAAGTCCTTAGCAGTTTCGTAGCAATTACGACCCGGTTTAGGAATAAACGCTACCCGAACCCTGCGCCAGCGTTCGGGAATATATCCCAAAGCCAGGCAGGCCCGAAAAAGGCGCAAAAGATGTGGGATCAGTAGTTCCTGACCCTTCTGAAGAAGTGCCGGAAATATTCCATCTGGTCCCGCACTGTTAAATGGGCAAAACGAAGATATTGCCCACTTAATAATGTCTACTGTAACGACCCTAGCGGCCGTTTTCCAGTCAACCGGGCCTGCCCCTACTTGGAGAGCCTGCCCAGTAACCTCATCATTAAATTCCGGACGAGAGCTTGGAAAATGAGTTTCCAGGAGCATTCCTAGAGCCTCCTCTGCGGTGGTGGTATATCCACCGGTCGGAAGCCTTAGAGCCCCTACGCTCTGTCCTCGACCTTTTGAGAGAATCCTTTGAAGTCTAGCGGCTTCCGGAAGACCTTCTAAGCTTTCGCAGTAGGTCCTCCAAGACCCTCTCTTTGAACTGCGTATCAATTATTTGTACCTGCGTTGAGAATTCCTATGTTTTTCCCAGTCAGCAGGTAATTTCGATCACATGGCCCTGTTAAAGAGCCTGAGTGTATCTTTACGAGCCTTTTCAAGATCCAAGTTCCAACAAGGTGTTTTCTTGGTACCTCGATAGGTCCGCAATGCACAATTCTCCTCATAGGAGTCTATTATGGCTTCCTGTATAGAGTTTGCCACATTTTCCACTTGCCTTACTCTACAGCATGGCATTAGTGGCATATCTAACCGCACTTTAAGCGACTCCACATTGTGAGCCCAGTTGGTTGTCCTCGGGTTTCGAAAACTACTGAGCTCCATGTCATGCTCAAAGTTTAGCTTAAAGAGGATGTGTCTATGATCCGATAAAGATGGCTCATTAGACACCCTCCATTCTCTAACAACCGGAACGAGCAAAAATGATGTCAGAGTTAGGTCAATAACCTCCTGCCTTCGTGACGTGACAAAAGTTGGAGTGTTTCCCCGATTGAGAATTTCTAAATCAGTTGTACTGAGGTGCTCTAAAAGACTTGCGCCCCTCGAGTTGGTGTCAGTGCTGCCCCACACAACATTGTGTGCGTTGGCGTCGCATCCAACAACAAGAGGAAGCCCGTTGTCCCTACAGTATCCTATTAAGTCAATGGGTTCCCTAGTAGGTGGGTCCTCTCTTGAGTCATAGGGAAGATAGGCTGAGCATACTACAATGGGTTTGCGATACCCTGCCTTATCTTTAAGAATCAGTTTCAGAGCCACTAGGTCCCTGGAACAAAATTCCGGTAGTGACTAGGTCCCTGGAACAAAATTCCGGTAGTGACAAGGACTCAATACACCTGTCAACGTAGATGCATGTCCTTGGGTTCAGGTGGATGTCCCTTTTATAATGTAGAGAACTTTCTATCTGCCCCAGACCTCGCACATGCCCCTTGTAAACCCAAGGTTCCTGTAGGAGGTAGATATGTGTTTGCCTCACAGCTATGTGACGGCCTATTAATGAGGTCGCCCCTCTGCTGTGCTGCAAGTTACTTTGTAGGAAGAGCACCTCTTTGCCCATTGGAACGAGCTAAGGGTGATCCTCCGTTATCTGGGAAGTAGTGTCCTCCGACACAGATGCCAGAAGCTCAGCAACTTCCTGCTCAGCGTCATACTCGGGGTCTAACCGCTGAGCTGGGTTTGACGGGGACATAGGTCTCCCCGCTGCTCCGGCTTTGGTGTCGGTGGAAGTTTCAGTCGAAGTTGGAGCCTTTACCTTCGTCTCAAAAGTGACGTGGGAGACCCCAGCATACGTCTTAAACTTTTGACTTGACAAGGAGGTCTAACTTTATAAATACGGATTAAGGAGGTACCAGACTTAAACCTAGGGTTTAAAATTTTAACCTGTTTAATGAATACAGTTAATTAATGTTTTATCATTTAAAATTACTTCGTTAGATTTCCAGACGACTTTTCTTAGTGCTTTGCATAGTTCAAAATTTAACGAGAGAAAGAAAAAAATTCATGTATTTCATTTTATATTTAGCATATTATAAGAAACGTCGGAGAGTTCAGTTCGTTTTGACACGGTCTAATCCCAGAAACGTGATTTTTTAATGGAGTAAAGTCGTAAAATCTGTTATTTTATGTTAAGATTTATGTTAATTTTTAAATACGTCTAAGACTCTAAAAAGGACAAATCCAAACGTCTCAACTTTTCAACGTCGTATTTAACCGGGTGTCTCAAGCAAGCAAGTTAAGTAACAATTTTTTTTTAAATATGATATACTGCATTTTTTAATGTCTTTAAATTTGAAAAAATGTAGTAGATTACATTAAAAAAAAAAACAAAGTTGGTACTTGCTATGCTTTACATTAAAATTTTCGTTGGGAGATTTTTTCAAATTTCAAAAATAACTGAACAAAACAGAGGGTATATTCCAATCTTCTACGGATTAAGGGGCGCTTTCCCTTAGTATATAAATAGCCTTTAATGTTTTTGTATTTAAAATACTAGTAGTACATCTAAATGAGTACAGAACACTGTCGGAAGTGCTACTGATTTATTTCAAGTTCATTACGACTATACCGGGTGTGAACGAATCTATTAGATAGGCCATAACACCGGAAATGACTCCAGTTTCGATTTTTTAAATGGAAGACTCTGTATATTTTTACATTTTTGGATTCCTGAGACAATTCTGAATCAGAGTGTGACATTTTAAAAACTTTTTATAGGTGTCACTGTCAAAACAATTAAATTCTACTTAATATCCAGCATGGCTGTCCATGGCACACTTAATAAAAGTAAATAATTGGTTATCAAGTATTTTTCTTAGTAATATTTAATTTTTGAGTTTATTTTTAATCCAATCGCAAAAAAGTTAGTACCGTTAGATTCGTTAAAATCCTCTATTCAAAAAGTCGCCATTTGAAAACAAAAATAGTTAGACACAAAAATTTGATTTTATCAACTTCTCTTGTTCCTAGCTATCAGATTAATCAATGAAACTTAGCGATTGTATTATTCTTTCATCATTTCAGGTCATTAGATTAATTTACGTCCGGTCATGGCCACATAGAAGCAATTTTAAAAATGGCTATAAAAAATCAAGTAGTTGTAAAAAGTTTGTAGAATGTCACATTCTGATTTAGAATTTTCCCAGGAATCCAAAAATGTAAAAATATACAGAGTATTCCATTTAAAACAATCGAAATTGGAGTCATTTCCGGTGAAAATATGCAAACATTTTTTTATTATTATTATTTCTTGATATTAAGATATTTTTTGAATAGAAGCCAAGGATGATTAGATTTTATAGACAATTTTCTAAATAGAACTTAGTAATTTTTAAATATGTAATTTCTAACGAAGGAATATATAAATTGTTGGTTGAACAATAAGCGAGATATTTCTATTCAAGAAATTATCTTGATCACCTTGTACACATTTAAGATTATAACAGATACAGTAAGAGAACCAGAAGGGCTTCTTCGTGTTTATTTATACAGGGTTATTCACGCAACCCGTTCATTAAAAGTTTTTGATGATGCCATTTAGATAAAAATTTCAAATTTTGGGATTAAGGTAAGGTCAAGGAGTACTTCTTTTTTGAAATATTTTCAACTTCCTGTCACTTCCGGTTTAACCGGAAGTTGATATCAACTTGCTTATTTTAAATGGAATACCCTATATTTTATGATATTTTTGGATTCTACGGAGAATTCTAATGCTATTTTATGTAGCATGTCCTATACCTAGGTTCAAGCGTTCTTAAGATACTTGACCTTAGAATCTTAGATTTCTATTTTTTTTTATTGAATTTGTTTATTTTTATACAGGGTGTCCTAAATTCAGCGGCAAACATTCTCATTTTCAAAGCAGCTAAAGTCCGTTTTTTTAAATGGGACACCCTATAACTTTATGCACTATCAAATGTAGAATTTAATTTTCTATCGACCCGTATTAAGGGTCCCTATACCTATTCGTAACCATTTTCGAAATAATCAGGTTTTTATTAAACTATCATATGTATTTGCACTGCATTTGCTTACACCTTCCCGTAGTAAGCCATGGAAAAACAATTGTGCTTTTCTATTCAACATGACAGCTGATTTGAAACTTTTAAATTAAAATAAAATAACACTCAAAAGCGGATATTTTCAATTTATTTTATATTCGCGGAGAATGTTACAAAATATTGGAGAGAACGTGCCATGTTTTTAATGAAAAACATCCTCATTTATCGCCAATGAACAAGGGAAAATTGAAGAGGATTGAAACGAAATTTTTTCGTTTCGGAAAAGTTAAAGTTATAAAAAATGTAATAAATTGTTTACATTATTTTTAAACATATCTACTAAGTTCGAGACTGTTCTAAACTTGTTTTAGTGAGCTTAAAAATTATAGCAATCTAACAATCAACAATAAATAAATAAAATAATAAAATTGAATTATAACAAATGTTCTATATGCTGTCCGTTCATTTGAAGACACATTTCAATTCTTCTTTGTACAGTTGCTCTGGCCCGTTGAATTTGTCCGTTTTCTAGTTCGGCAAAAGCTGTTCGTATCCTGTCCAGTAAATCTTGTTGGTTATTTACTGGGGAAGCATCGACTTTACCTTTGATAAATCCCCATAAATAAAAGTCTAGGGATGTTAAATCAGGCGATCGCGGAGGCCATCCCAAGGGCCATTGGGATCAATCCAGCGATCTTCAAAAATTCGAGATAATTGGAGATAAACTGCAGCGGAATTATGTGCTGGTGCCCCATTTAATTGATACCAATAATTTTGCAGCTCACCAATAGGAATTTCTTCTATAAATTCAGAAACCGTCCCTCGTAGAATTTCCAAATACTTATCGCTGTATAAATTGTCTTCATAAATACAGTACCGCACCTGATCATTTAATACTATACCGAAAACAATGAAGTTAAACCTCTCTTGAGAACGCGTTTCGCGTAAAGCGTGCGGATTTTCTGCTGCCCAGAAATGTTCGTTTTTTCTATTTGTTACTCCTTCTCTAGAAAATTTCGCTTCATCGGTCCAAAATAAATAGGGTCCTGTTGAATTTTCAAAAACATGAATTTGCAAAATTCTACTCGTCGGACGTCATCACCAGGTCTCAAGGTTTGCACGTTTTGGAAAGAATAAGGGTGCATATGATGTTCGATCAAGATTCTGTGGACAGATGAAGAAGAAATTTCCAAATCGTTTTCTGCAGACGGTATTGAACTTTGCGGGTTTGCGTGGAAATAAGCTAATGTGTTTATTGCGTTATCCTCGGCATTTGTCATTGGTTTCGGAACATTTTTTGTAACTTTAACCTTGCCAAAACGCAAAAAGTTCGTTTCAATCCTCTTAAATTTTGATTTGTTCAATGCCGGGAAATCAGGGTGGCGTTCATTAAACACACGACACGTTCTCTTCAAAATTTTATAACATTCTCCATGAATATAAAATAGATTGAGAATATCAGCGTTTGAGTATTCTTCCATTTCGATGTAGAAGATTTAGTTTATCACTGACAGCTTTCGATAAATAACGCATACTAATCATCTGTCATATTGGATATTGGATCTCAATTGTTTTTCCATGGCTCACCATTGGAACATGTAAACATTTAAGCAAATACATACCATATTTTTATAAAACGCAATTATTTCGAAAATGGTTACGAATAGGTGTATAGGGAACCTTAATACAGTTCGATAGAAAATGAAATTCTATATTTGATAGTGCATAAAGTTATAGGGTGTCCCATTTAAAAAAACGGACTTTAGCGGCTTTGAAAATGTGAATGTTTGCCGCTGAATTTAGGACACCCTGTATAAAAATAGACAAATTCAATAAACAAAACAGAAATCTAAGATTATTTACCGATCGTCTGCAAAATATGAAGATTATATCTTCAAAACTTACAAAAATATGAGATTTTAAAATTTGGTACCCCGAAGGCTCATTTTCGGTTCAAGGTCAAATATCTTAAGAACGCTTGAACCTAGGTATAGAATATGCTAAATAAAATAGCATTGAAATTCTCCGTAGAATCCAAAAATGTCATAAAATACAGGGTATTCCATTTAAAATAAGCAAGTTGATACCAACTTCCGGTTAAACCAGAAGTGACAGGAAGCTGAAAATATTTCAAAAAAGAAGTGCCCCTTGACTTTATCTTAATCCCAAAATTTGAAATTTTTATCTAAATGGCATCATCAAAAACTTTTAATGAACGGGTTGCGTGAATAACCCTGTATATTAAAAAGAAAAACTTCGTTTAACGCTACGAAGGAAACTTGAGTAATTTACCGCCAAGTCGCGCAATACCCCCGAGTACAACAAACCAAAAGCGTAATTTTCTTCAACAGCGGATTACTTCCACAAAATTTTCATATCGCTGAGAAATAAGAACAACGAAAAACTTCGCGACTTTCATCAGAACACTATTTAACTTATCCTGTTTCTTTTAGTTCTGAAACTTGTTCTCCTTTAAAAAGCTTTTTCCTCATCATTTTTACAATACTTGTAAGAGTCTATATCTATGAAACTAAATATTTGGATAAAATAGAAAAGGGGTTGCATGGAATATTAGAAACTGTCATCAGGAGAATAAATAAATTATTTTTTTTATTTGATTGCTTTATGTCGGTACATTATTTGTTCGCCTTAGATAGTTATTAATAATAAAATCGATCTTTAGTGCTTTAAAATGTTAGCCGACATTTTGTAAACGTTTATAAATTTAAAGAATAATTCACCATTAATTAAATATTAGATGCTAGAGAACCTAAGAAACGTACTTACATTTATTACATCGTTTCGGTTTTAAACGAGGCTTAATAGTTTTATACATATTCTTACACATTATGGTCTGCGATTTTTATAGGTGAATTTCATATATGTATATTGGATAATACAATAGATCAATATAGCTACGCAGTAGATCGAACAACACACGGCAACGTTCGAGACCCCCTAAATGGATGCAGGCCTTGAAAAACTTGCATCCATGCGAGAAATGAACGCGCAATATTTCCAAGTGTGTTGAGTAAGCCGGCAGAAGAGAGTAGCGACCCCAGACTTTTGCCAAAGATAATTTACGGCTATCCCCCGAGGTATATATTATTCTATAGCTATAATAACATTTATTAACCTATATTTACCTCTGGAAATATAGGTTAATAGGAATAACTTTGTTTTCTATTAAAACATATGCTTACTCCTAGAAACTTTATTTCAAGCTAACCTGTATCAAATTTCAACCTCAAATATTATTCCTCTTTTAAGTAAAAAACAGCTACATTCAATAGTCCTCAGTTAACTTAAAGATCTCTTCTAATATTTAGTGAGTGGCAACGCCGCGTGTCGTTCCCGTTCGCAAGTCGCGGTTTACCGCATGAAATAATATAGTTTCGGAAAGCATTGATGTCTCCGGATCGATTCAAGGCGTCCTATTTAAATGAGTTGTCTATTGCGTACGCTATAATAGATCTTTGGTAATACAATACAACATATGTCAACATGGCTCCTACGAGGAAGATGCGTAAGTCTGCGTGAAGAAAATTATTTCTTTTGTGGTAAAACAAAATTAGTAAAACTAATATTTGTGTAGAGTGTGGAAAAAACGTATCACAATTTCTGTGTCAAAACGGATTGGGGTTTTTTAATTTTATTATCACGGAGAAGATAGGTTTTGCTTCAAAATAATGCCCTACTGAAGGTAAAAATTACTAGGTTTAGGTAATGATGTTTTATGTTTTTTACAATACAGTGGTCCATAGGTAGCAATTTGGAGATTATGTTTGGTGGCAAAAAGATTAATTCAGTATTCGTTAATTTTTTACTTACAGTAACTGGATGTGCAGGACAATTGTCTATAAACATCACAATCTTTCGCTTTTGGCTTTTCATTTTCGTGCCCAGTTCTTTGATCCATCTTTCAAAAATCTCAGAGGTCATCCATGCCTTTTTATTATATTGGTGTAATCTAACTCCAGAGATTTAACTCCTTTTAAAAATCTGGGATTTTTGCTTTTAGCTATGGGCAGTAATTTCAGTTTTTCTGAGTCATCCATTTTTGCTCCAACCATAAGTGTCACCCTTTCTTTACTTGTTTTATCACCAAAATATTTATCACTTTCAAAAGCAAATATTAGTTTTTTGGCTCGTACATTTTCAATAAACGTTTTAAAACAGTTTCAGTCCAAATGTCACAGTCCTCCTGACTAACACTTGCACTCTCGCCAGACACCGTCTTGAACACAATTGAATTGCGAGTCTTCCAGGCACTCAACCACCCTTCATTAGCTTATAAATTAATGCAGTTAAATTATTTAGCAAATTGTAGAGCCTTTTGCTTTATTAAATTTCCCGATATTGGTATGTTTTGATGCGTACGGGCATTTAAAAACGGTCGTAAAACTGCTTCATTTACATCCTCGTAAAAACACACCCGTACTCGTTTTCGACTGCTTGAAACACTGATTCTTAAACAAAAATAAACTGAACCTGAGTTTGCGAATTATCAGAGAGACGAAACACCAAATTTTGCAGCAACATTAATTTTTTTGCAGTTTTTCTTCCTTCAAAACTTTAATTTTCTCAGCTAAACTTAAACACACTAGCTTGGACATCTTACTTGATTCTTAAACAAAAACAAACTGAACCTGAGTTTGCGAATTACTAGGCCTTAACTATAGAATGGGTAAAAATGGGTTTCATAAAATGGGTTAAAATGATTTATTATATAGGCGTTACAAACGCGTTGAGAACCTTTTCAAAAGAATGCGTCATTATATATATATATATATATATATATATATATATATATATATATATATATATATATATATATATATATATATACTATATATATATTTTATATATATATATATATATATATATATATATATATATATATATATATATATATATATATATATATATATATATATGTGTGTGTGTGTGTGTGTGTGTTGTTGAAATATACGATGTGTTTTCATTACGGGTGTATTCGTTCACCACTACTACTACTGAAAAAAACAGTTTTGCTGAAGTTTCCCAAAATCACATTTGACATTTTCGAAGCTTTCCATTTCGCTTCCGAACAGAGACTGAAGTATTAGCCACTACGAAGCTTCCTTTTATATCTCCACCAGTGGCTGAATGTTGCTCTTGTAGTTCTGCTAATTCTGCTTGATTTGTTGTGATTTTAGATTTGTCGATTATTGTCTTTCATACTGTTAGTAGCTTTAATGATTCGTCCCTTTTATGTACACCTTGTTTTTCTATTTCTATGGCTTCTCGGATTATTCTAGTCTTATAATGCTCTATATTGACAATCTCCCTACACCCACCGAAGTTTATTTTGTGGCCGGTTTCCTGATGATGTAGGAATAGGACCGAGGTTGTTTGTTTGTTGAGTTTCTTCTACTCTTGCTGATATTCGCCTGTTAGTTTGCCCCACGTACAGCTTTTCACAGTCCTGGCAAGGAATGTTTTATACTCCGTGGTTTTCCAATTTAATTTTGTCTTCTGCATTTCACAAGTAGTTTACCTATGGTTGTTTGCGGCTCGTGTAATGTTTGTATGTTGTGTTTTCTAAGAATTCTTCCGATTCTGTCTGTTGTGCCCTTTACATATGGTAAGACTATTTTCCGGTTCATAATTTTTGGTGGTCATTGTTCCTAAACTTTGTGCATTAATAACTTTCTCTATAGTGCGATTTGTGTAGCCATTTTTCTTTAAAGTGCCAGATATTATATTAAGTTAGTTTTTTTCTCTTCTGTGTTTCAGTTAATCGCACAAATCTTGATATTAGAGTGTTGGCCACAGCTTGAATTTGTGTTGGGTGATGATGTGATCTTGCATTTAAATATCTGTTAGTATGTGTTGTTTTTCTGCACACAGTGTATTCGAAATGTCCGCCGTTTTGTGATCAGAACATCTAAAAATGAAAAATTGTGTTTTGGGATGTATTAAATTTATGTGAGTTTTTGAGCTCTGTATGACCATGTTGCCATATAATAAATATGTCATCCATATGACGAATTTGTAACTTGAGCTTCAAACTTTCAAGCTTTCTCAAGAGAAATTTGCAACTACTGGTGATAGCGAGGACCCCACTGGAGCACCCTCTGTTTGTTTGTAAATTTGCCCGTTAAACGAAAAATAAATATTTTTAAGGCAATACTCCGAGAGTTGTTTATATATGCGTGGAAAACCTCCCTCATAGCAATCCTGTTTAGTGCTTCGTCGATGGGAATACTGGGATACAACGACTTGACATCTAGGCTTGTTATGATATCGTCTTTTTTAAAAATGATATCTCGTTTTGATTCGAGTAAAATGCTCAGATTTTTTGACAAATGAATCAGCTTTTTCAATAGCTGGTTGCATAATTTCAGCAAGATATTTTTCTAGTTTGGAGTTTAGGACATCTGCTCGACTTTTTTCGTGCTATGGCTTTTTGTTGTATTTCGGGGTTTATTGGCTAACTTTTCATTTTACTTTTAGTTGTCTTTTTAAGTATGTAGGCGCAGCTGGAGTGGAAGCTGTTCTTGACTCCTCTGAAGGAACGAAAGCAGAGCAGGTTCCACAAGACCTGACAAGAATTTTAAAATCAAGTAAACCGCCGGAACAAAACCTAAATGTAACTAAACAGAGGGCCCTAACAAAGCTTCGAAAGATTGAAGACATCACAATCCCTACAGCAGATAACGGAAACATAGTTATGAATACCCAAGACTACATACAAAAATGCAGGATATCCTACAAGACAATTGTTATATGTTATATGTATGTATATGTACCTAACTTGATTGTAAGTATCCTCATTGGTTTTTGAAAATGTACTAATAGTACGAAACTGAAGTCACAAACAAAAAGTACAAAAATAAAATAAGTGACAGTTAATGAAGTAAAACTTGCGTTTTCATTTATTTGTAAGCTTTGATAAACATTATAATAAACCTTCTTGTCGAATTTCAAATTAAAAAGTATTTTTGTTGATGTAATTTGAAACTACATACCCTACAAATTTTCTAAAATTACTTTTTGTAAATAATTTTTTACCTTTTATTGCGAAACAACTAATACGTTCCTGTTAAAACTGTGTTTGGTGAAGGACCTCGGTCATTCAATCTCCAATATTCAAATTTTTCTTTTAGACTATTTCGGAAATGATTGCTATTTAAATGTATTCCAAGCTTTCAGCATATTTGGTAGCTTTATGAAGCATTGTTAAAAATCCTAAAAACACATCGTTTGTTGTAGATATTCGAACCAGCTAAAAATGCATTTTGTGTGATGGCACCGAAAATAAGCAGAAAAAAGATTGGATATCAGTCGATTTTTATATGCCATTCATCCTTCGCATATTCAGAATGAAAATGAAAATGGAATAATCGTTTTCAGCTTCCGGTTTTTATATGTTTTTCGTCTGGACCTTTTTTATTTTCCCACAACATGAGGGTATCTATTCTAGGAAATTGGAAATCTCAGTAAGAAAACATCGGTTAAATGAAAACAAACTTTTGCAAATCTTTAATACAATTAAGTATATTACTTTAGGTTGAAAAGAAAATCTTCAAGTTTAGCAATTTTGGTAAATATACTTCAACTTACTAATACTAACTTCTTGTTTCTTATTTAGCTACTTCCCAAACAAAGGATTCACTATTAATATTTTTGCGTAATATTCAAAATTCAGATTTAAAGCTAATGAAACAGTTGCTGTATATTCTTATGGATAAACATTAAGGTGAAAAAAATTTAAGACTTTGGGAGATTTAACTAAATTTATTCAACAAACTTTTATTCAGGTAGAAAGCTTAGTACTCGCTATTTGTGCATTCGTTCGGATACAGCCAAATAAAATTAGACCTTTACTTCGAAAAAATTATTTAACTTGAATTTTTGCCCATACTTATATTTTAACGTTCTCTGCACCTAGAAAAGCAATCATAAATGTAGAGTAAATTCTAGTAGAATTATTCCGAATTTTAACATTTTTTTCAACAAAAACAGGAAAGATAAAAATCGTACTGTATTAAATTCTGTTCAAAAAAGTTCCCTTTTTCGCAAAATGGATAATTTCAAAGACATGGACTAAATTTATTCTGAAGAGAAACTACTTATATTGTTCCAGTTTGGCCGGTACACAAACACAAAGATTCTGAATGCACTACTCAGAACACAGCTTATAGGTAGCATAGGTAAAGACTAGTTATAGCGAACAAGTGAGGTAACCTAAAACTTGTCACTGTCAAATTCTTAAAACTGAAATATAGTCTTTAGAAAAGGATGGAATGAAAGAGAACATTCTAGAAGAATCAATATGCTGCAGGGTAAATGAATTAGGCCTAATAGAACATTCAGGAAGAATTTATGACATAAACATAGTCTTAAAATGGATCAAAAAGGTAATTAACAGTGGCGGCTGCTCCAAAATGCAGCACGTTCTGTTCGATTTTGAATTGGAATAGTCAAACTATTATTTTCATCTCATCTAGTACAGGCCTCTATAACGCTCGCAGTAACTTCACCTGCACCGCTTCGAATTGTTTTTCTTCTTTTGCTCGCCATCGTTACTTCGAAATAATAATTCAAATTCGACGCAAGGCATTTATATAGAAATCAAAACAAATGCTCGAAATGTATAGGCGCCACTGGAAATAGCTAGAACCTTCTAGCGGCAAGTGCGTGGAGACTCTAGACACATCCCAATTACAAGTGGACCAGTGCGAAATTTACTAAATCCTCGATTAATTTTCCGTACCGCTTAGCTGGCGCACTTTATAGGTAAAGCGACAACCTATTACAACAAATAAAATAACATAAAATTTATTTGCGTACACAAATTTTACTTTTCCGCTTGCTTAAGGCTATGAACCTTTATTTTAAGGACCGTCCGGTTTTCTTTCGTGTCTCGCACTTTACTAGCTCCATCGGCATCACGGAGAACAGCATACGAAGTGACCCGAATATATCGTTCGGTTCGCTGCCTGTCGCCGGAACTTCTTATTTTAATTTAGTTCATGGATGGATATGCTTTGGACGTTAAGCCGCGCATGATTGTCGGTCGCGTCATATGAAAATCCGATATCGGTTTCTGGTCGATAGTTTTTTTATTTTATAAACTGTGTATGTCTAACTATAATAATTAAAGGTGTGTCAAAATGAATGCTGTACACAATCTCTTACAAAAAAAAATCGACTCATTTGAGGATAAGTTAAAAATTAAAGAGCTTGGCAGGCCTTCACCCGATCTAAATTTAACATAAGTTTGAGAACGAAAGGCCGAAAGCAGGTCTTTTACACCCCGGTTTTCGAAAGAGGCTTATAAAAAAATAACTGGATATGTGGATGTGAGATAAAAAATTTATTGTATACTGTTTCCCGTGTTTGCTGTTTTATAAAGCCGACTCTAGAATGGCCGTTAACTGGGCAAGGAAAGGAATAAACGATTTACACCATCTTCCTGAAAAAATGAGGAAGCATGAGTCATCTCGCGACCATATTATTTCTTGCACAGCTATTGCTATAGTCCAAAGGAGTGGTATAGTTGGCGCATTACCTTTCTGGAATGACGTCACGCTGGTTTCAAATAACGTATTTCTTATATTATTTATATTTCAGCGATGATTCCTAACCTAAACGTATGCAGTGATGTAGATAGGAGGGGTGCGTTCAGCACTGGCTAAAGCGAATTTAAAATTGGCATTTTCATACAGAAAGCGCTGCAACTTGTCGAAAATGGCTGGCAAAAAATTAACACTCTCATTGCCATAAAAAAACCCTCATTTTTTCTTTTAATACAAAAATAACTATTATAACTTCAAAAACTAAAATTATTTTGCAAATAAGACTTTACTAATATAAATTCTTTCATCTTAGTCTTATTCTTTGTTTGCAATGTAATAAATTGACGCCAGTTATCCATTTTCATCAAAATTATTTTAATTCTCAATTACAGACAATACTGAAAAAATATTAAGAAAAGGGGAATAACGAACGATGAATCCTTTACCTCCAGAATGTTTCAAAAACAAAAAGAGGTAAAAACAGAAGATCACAGATTACTTAAAGAACAAAATAAGAGATATGATCTATTGCGTGTATGCTAAAAATGAATATGTTACAATGCAGACTTTGCTTTAAAAACTAAAAGAGAGAAATTAATGTATAACTAACTAACTTTAAAAATAAAAACTACTCACTTCACTGTCTTCAGAATCAGAACTAAATTCTTCATCGTCACTGCTGTCTTCGTCGGTACTAATTACAAGTGGCGCAATGTCTGAAGCATCACATATCTGTATTGTCTTCCAAGCTTCTTGGATTACCCTTTCTGTGTGGCTGACATAATTTTTCCAATGCTCTGAAGATACTTCATTTATCGCTTTTTCCCACATGGCCAAAACTTCCGATGGTGTCCCCTTCAGACTAGCAATGTATTGGTCGTATTTCCTCTTACACTCAGACCATACCATTTCAATAGCATTAAATTGACAATGGTATGGAGGAAGTCTTAGTATTTTGTGGCCCAAAGGTTTTACATATTCGTCAAGGTAGAATGTTTTTTCAATGTTACAATTTTTTTCTACAATGCTCCATATTTCATCCTTCATGGCCTTCTCTGGGAAGTCAATGTTCTTTTCTTTTAACCATCCAATCAATCTCTGCTTTGTCCATGATTTTCTTGGAATATCCTCTAAAAGGCCGGAATGATAGCTTGCGTTGTCCATCACTATCAAACTTTTTGGAGGAAGATTTGGTACCAGCTGATTTTTAAACCAATTTTCAAAATTTTGCTTGTTCATATTGTCATGATAATCTCCGCTTTTTAGTCCACTTTTAAATATTAAACTGGCCCCCTTAATAAATCCTTCCTTTGATCCAGCGTGAACTACAATATATCGATGACCTTCACTAGCTTTTTTAGAACTTGTAGACATAGTGTTATCCTGCCAGCTGTTTCTAAACGAACCTTTACTAAAAATCCAAGTCTCATCAATAAATACGGTGGTATAAGCATCTTGTCCTAGATTTTGATTTTTGACATATTCCCTCAAGAAATTGATTCTCTTGTGGACGATGTGGGGCAAATCCATCAGGTATTTTCTATTATTTGATTTCTTCCACTTAAAACCAATACCTTTTACGTATTTTCTTAGCGAGGTGATGGAAAAATTAAAATATTCATTTATCTCTTTTAGTTTTTTAAGCAAAGTCTGCATTGTAACATATTCATTTTTCGCATACATGCAGTAGATCGTATCTCTTATTTTGTTCTTTAAGTAATCTGTAATTTTTGTTTTTACCTCTTTTTGCTTTTGAGACATTCTGGAGGTAAAGGATTCATCGCTCGTTATTCCTCTTTTCTTAATATTTATGATTGTTGTATGGCTAAGTTTTGTTGCATTTGAAGCTCGTTCAATTATATTATCAGTTTGCGGAAGGATTCCATTTTTAGCTTGCTCTTTTTCCAATTGAAAAAAAGCCAAGATATTCAAAACTATTAGCTGTGATTGCTGATTATATCTTCGCGGCATCTTGCAAAAGTTTAAAAAGAATCACAACAAATCAATGTCAATTTTGACGAATATATTCTGAAAGACACATAACCAAAACCGGCATTGACTGTTGTAAAGAAACGACAATGAGTTTTTTCAAAATGTTTTTGTCACTGTCAGTTAACATAAATCAAACAAAAATAACCAAAAATGACGTCATTCCAGAAAGGTAATGCGCCAACTATATCGTGCCGGTCATAAGATTTATCAAAGACAAACTTTTTAAGTTTGTTTTTCTTTTATTACGTGTAATCATGTCCTCCGCATAAAACCCATAAGTTAAATTAGATAGATCTATAATATTTTCATATGAAAAAAGAGTATAAACATATAAATACCAGCTGTTGCAAAAATCTTTGAGTAATGTCACTTCAAAGTCAGATTGACAAGTCAGTGACAAAATCAGTAATAGAAAACAATTTTCGGGTTTTTTTCATCCACAAGCACAAAATGGTATTAAATCTAATAAAATATTACGAAAATGAAAATTCACCGGCCAATATCCAGGAGACAGTAGCAAAACCTCTGGGAATCGGTATAAGGACTGTGCAGAAAATTGTGCATGAAAAAAACATAATTTACTACCGATGAAGATTAAGAAATGTACACGAAAAAAGCCAAAGACAGAAGACTTAAGTGACAATGTAAAAATGGATTTTCGTAATGCAATTTACGATTTATACACATCAAAAAACTAATATAACCCTTCAAGTTTTAAAAGAAGCTTTAAAATATCGAGGCATATTTCTAAATCTTGGCAGGACGAGTATGCAAAAAGTGTCAAGAGAAAAAAGGGATGTGAAAAGGTTCGTCATTTTGCAGGCAGGTTCTTCAACAGGATTTCTCCCAGGTGCAAGTTTACTGTTTTATTCAACATCCAAAAGTATGGACTACCATGATAATATGAACTGTGGACTGTTTGAAAAGTGGTTAAAAGAACAACTGATTCCAAATTTAGATGCTCCAACTTTAATCATTCTGGACAATGCATCTTATCATTCAAGAATCTTAAATAAACAATCTACTTCATCCTGGAAGAAAAGTGATATTTATGACTGGCTAATAAAAAAAAAACAAAATCTTTTACCCAATATGCTGAAACTAGAACTTCTTTTAATGGCAAAATCTATTAAAAAACCAACAATATATGCCGTAAATGAAATATTACGGGGAAAATGGACATGAGGTTTTACGACTGCCGCCATACCATTGCCAGTTTAACGCAATAGAATTAATATGGACTGGGGCAAAATTATATTACGAATAACACGTGAACGATGGTCTTACATCAGATGAAATGCAAATTGTTTGGCAAGATTCACTAAATTATATTACGCCGGAGTACTCGAAGAAATCTGTGGAACATACGGAGAAATTAATATGAGATTGGTGGAATCGAGAACGAGTTCTAGATGTCGAAATAGCACCAATGATCATTGCGCCATTT
Source organism: Kuschelorhynchus macadamiae (assembly GCA_030620095.1). Classification (NCBI taxonomy): domain Eukaryota; kingdom Metazoa; phylum Arthropoda; class Insecta; order Coleoptera; family Curculionidae; genus Kuschelorhynchus; species Kuschelorhynchus macadamiae. Next base: position 1,329,557 of record JAUTXW010005440.1, read on the forward strand.
GAGGACGACTCAGAAGATGATGACTTTTTAAGTGATGATGATATTTTTTAATCTATAATATTAAAAAGTTTCTGATGGATTATATTAGTCTTTGACGTGTATAAATTATAAATTGCATTATGAATATCCATTTTTGCATTGTAACTTAAGTCTTTTGCCTTTGGATTTTTTCGTTTTAATCTTCTTCGGAAATAAATTATGTTTTTTTTTTCATGCACAAGTTTCTGTACATTCCTTATACCGACTCTCAGAACTTTTGCCACTGGCTCCTGGATATTAGCCAGTGAATTTTAATTTAAAAAATTTTTTATTAGATTTGACACCATTTTTTTGCTTACTTTTTTAGTACATTTGTAATTTTGTAGGCAATAAATAAATAATTATAGAATACTTGTTCCAATTTTAAAGTGTGTTTAAAATAAGTAAATTTTTTTATTAATTATAAGACAAAATTTGATATATAAAAATCGGTAAAATCGCTTTACCAGAAACTCGGGGCTAACGAAAGATCCGAAAAAATCTCACGAGGGAAGTAATAACTAATTATCTTGTGTTTTTAACAAAAGTGTATAATATTTTTGCAAGATAAAATTTTTTTGTTATCACAATACAAAAAAAAGTTTTCTTTGCACAGGGGTGGCCCGCATTTAAATAAATGACACTGTATAAGTGGTAAGATTTTTAGGTCAAGCGGGGCTCATAATTTTTGGTGATTGATAAAAAAATCTCACTTTTATTGAGTGGCTGTATAAACAGAACATATCCTGATTGTTCCACTAATTCGAACTGCATTCCGATTTTATTAAAGCGCTTATCATTTTGCCTATTTTTGTTTTTGCGAACCAAAAAATTTTAACCAAATACATATTTAATATATAAAATAATATTCATCGAGATTTAGTAGCTCGATAAAAGAATCACACAACATTTTGGTGTTCACTGTGTTTTCTGATTTGATTCATAATGTTGGTGACCTTTGGACCCGCACGATAAGACCGTATTCGACTATATTATGAAATTCTAGACAGTATGCTACAAGTGTGTAGGGAACTAAATTGAAACGGCAGACTGTTTATCAATTCAAGCCGATGACACCACCGATGTACCAAATTATTGTCAAATGTTTATTATACTAAGCTATTTTTATAAAGGATCAATCCGTGAACATTTTTGGGGATTCATAACGGTTAAAGATAAAACAGAAACCGGGTTAAAAACTTGCATTGAAAATGAAATTGACCTCCTAGTTTTAAAGACTCCTCAAAAATTTAGATCAGGGAATTAACAATTTTGAGGAGAGAGTTATGGAAAAATGTATTTCCACGAATTTATTTATAAATGATTTCAATTTTAAAAATTGACGTTATATGTGTGTATATTTTTGTTGCTCGGTTTATTGCTTTTGCCTTCTTAGACAGTAAGACAGTTACTAGTAAAATGATTTTTATTGACTATAAAAAATATTTATAATCCTGCCCTTGGAAGGTTTTGAAGCTCATATTGGAGCAGATTTTAGTTTAAAAAATTTATGTTATATTAGTGTATATATTATGGTCACTTTTTTTACCTTCATAGATAGTACTTAATGAAGTGACTTTAACTTACATTATAAAACAATTTTTGTTCCTGTCTTTTTCAAGATTGAAGCTGATTTTTGGGACAGCTGAAAAAATGTTTCTCCAAAATAAATAATGACATTATAAGTTATAGACCGACGACCGAACAAACTCAAAATGTTTGTGCATTAATCAAACTACTAAAGTAGCTATAGAAAAAGCATGCAACGAATTGAAAGCAAGAAAACCACTAATTAACTGTGCCGTCAGATTTTTTAAGTTTTTATCGTTAATATTTATAGCGAACGATATTCGAATAATAAATATATTAAATATCGCCCCGTCTGTAACTGACAGATTGACGCAAATATACAACAAAGCCGAGTGTTTATTCTAAAATTTACGCTTAATAACTTCCTTTTCTCTAAGGGAGGAATAAATTGTATTCCCCAAGAGCGGCTGGTCCATTAATGAATATACAACGTCTCAGCGCCATGTTCTGTCAATGTTGACATTCGATTAGGGCACGCTTTATCTGCTTGAACGACGCTAAAGGCACAAGTTAAAATTTGCGCTACTGCTATAAAAAAAAAACGCAAATACACATACTTTTATTTGAAGGCAAAATAAACCATTGCAAATTTCAGACTTTGAAGTTTTGTACCTTAATTGGCAAATATAAGGGCCAAGGCAAAGGCGAGATATTTCCTAAAAATATACCTATAGTAGAATTATTTCGGATATGCAGTAACGTAACGACAGCACAAAAGGAACGTATTTCTTAGCCGTTAATGGTTAATATACCAAGTTATTTAAGGAGTGCTCACACTAAAGCGTTCTATGCTGTCATTTGCCCGCTTCGATCGTATTGTGTGTGGCTGCCATTAAGAAAGGATAAATGCTAATTTTAATAACTTTATAGTTCACCAAGCTATGCAGACATTTAACAAAAACTGTGTATAATTATATAAAGAAAAGAAAAGTAGTATGAAATGTGATTTATTCATTAAAAAACGTACAAAATACGTTTTTATTATAAAATTGTATTTTAAGCTATTTTGTAATAACAAAGCCAAAACTTTTCTGGGCTTGGTAAAAAACGCCTTTTTAACAATTTATGAGTAATATCGATATTCGTTTGATAACATTTATATATATATATATATATATATATATATATATATATATATATATATATATATATATATATATATATATATATATATATATATATATATATATATATATATATATATATATATATATATATATATATATATATATATATATATATATATATATATATATATATATATATATATATATATATATATTTATTTAAAACATCTAAAAATGGTAGTTTCTTGTTTTCCTCGACGTTTCCTCTTGTGTAACCCTAGAGTAAATTGTATTCTGCGTGACCATGTTGCCATATAATAAATATGTAATCCACATAACGAATCCACAATTTGGGCTTTAAACTTGCTTTCTCAAGAGCTTCTTTCTCGAAGTATATCATAAATAAATTCGCGACTACTGGTGATAGCGAGGACCCCATTGGAGCACCATCCATTTGTTTATACATTTGCCCGTTGAATGAAAAATAAGTATTTTTGAGGCAATGCTCCGAGAGTTGTATTATATGTGCCTGAAAATCCTCGTTCATAGCAATCTTGTCCAATGCTTCGTTGATTGGAATACTGGGATATAACGATTTGACATCTAGACTTGCTATGATATCGTTTTCTTCAAGGACGATATCTCGTATAATTCGAATGAAATGCTCCGAGTTTTTTACAAATGAATCAGCTTTTTCTACAGTTGGTTGCATAATTTCAGAAAGGTATTTCTCCAGTTTTTGTAGCGGCGAATTAACAGCGCTAACAATAGGTCTGATAGGCGCGCCTGGTTTGTGTATTTTTGGTAAACCATAGAGTTTAGGACATCTGCTCGACTTTTCCCGTGGTATGATTTTTTGTTGAATTTCGGGGTTTATTGGTGAACTTTTTATTTTATTTTTAGTTGTTTTTTCTAGGTACGTTGTCGGGTCCCTTGGAACAGGCCTATAACAATTGTCTTGTAGGATATCCTGCATTTTTTGTACGTAATCTTGAGTATTCATAACCGCAGTTGCGTTTCCTATATCTGCTGGAAGGATTGTGATGTCTTTATTTTTTCGAAGGTTTATTAGGGCCCTTTGTTCAGTGGCATTTAGGTTTTGTTTTGGTGTTTTGTTTGATCCTAAAAGTCTTGCCACCTCTTGTCGAATCTCCTCTGCTTTTGTTTCTTCAGAGGAGTCAAGGACAGCTTCCACTCCAGCTATTATTTCTTCTTTAGGGATTTTCTTAGGAGATATTGCAAAATTAAAACCCTTACTCAGTACGGATTTTTCACTTTCTGAGAGACTGTAGGATGATATATTATGTACCAATTTCTCGACATCCACTGATGATCCTTGTGGCTGATTCGACTTTCTTAGAAGATTGTTATACTTTTTCGAAAGTTTTTTATGTTTTTTTGCTTTATTGAAACTTTTGAAGGATTCAAATTGTCGATTTGTGTTTTTCGGAAATAGATAGGCGTAATTTATTAAGAAAATGTTTTTACGGCTGTCAAAAAAACTGCTTAATCTTTTTAAATGCAGTTTTTACATTTCCCTGTAACTTTTTGTGGCGTAATTTATTTAGAAAAAATAATTTGACAGCAGTCAAAAACTGTCTTTTCCCGTAACTTCTATGCTGCTTAAAATTTTGAAATACGGTTTTCACAGTTCCATGTAACTTTTAATCACATAATTTATTTTAGACAAAGATTTTGGCAGCAAAAAAAGTCTATTCCGTAACTTTTGAACAGCTACATTTTTTTAAATTAAATTTAAACAGTTAGATGTAAGTTAACTTCCATTAAGTGGGCTAATCGGTCGACAGTGATATTTAAATCATATATATCCGCTAGGTTATGGTCTACATATAGCTTGTTATAGTGGAATGTTGGACCCTCAAACGTGAAACCGAATACAAGTGAAAAACGACAACAAAATAATTTATTTGATCGAATTATACTTTTTTCAATACAAAATAAAGTATATTTTATAAAAAAACTGTTTTTTTTTTGCATGAAAATTCACTAAATTGCTTATGATTTGGGTTTTTCATATCTTATATTCTTCTTCCGTTCTCTAAAAACTTATATGGGTGATTAGATTAGCACATTACAGCAAACCCAAAAAAAAAACAAAAAAAAACATCATATTTAGGTGTAGAAGTAGAAATAGCAACCGAACATTTAGAAAACAAAACGGAAACTAAAGACTTAGTAGCTAAACAAATTAAAGATATAAATACAATAAACACAAATTTTTATAAACAGGAAAAAATAATTGTTAAAAATTTGTTTGTTTAGTTTTTACAAGAGCAGACAAGGGTAAGAGAGTAATAGCAATAGATAGACAAATATATTTACAAAAAACGGAATATTGTTTAGACCCAGAAAATTAAAAAAAAAATTCAAAGGGAAGTTATAGATATAATAGACCAATGTAAAAGTATCTTTACAACAAAAGACAAATTTTTCTTAAAAGTTATGAATCCCCAATCGCCTAAATTATATTCATTTATTAAACTACATAAAAAGATAATTTACCAATAAGACCAGTACTTTCTTTTGTAACTGCACCGACAAAAGAACTTTCAAAAAAACTGATTGAGATTATTCTAAAGCAACAACGCGTCTACACCTCTTGCAGGACCAGATACCAACACCTGATTTCTTCATGGCATCCTAAAAGAAAGTAAAAAAAATTTTTTACAATATATATGAGAATTATTTAGGTGGCAATTAATTTAAAGAACTTAACTAATCAGCTAAAGGATAGAATGGCAAAGCTATATGATGACTATATCTATAAAATATAAACACACTATCAGAAATGTTAATAATAATTTCTCTTATGGTTATGCAATTTTATCATAAAAGAAGTAATATAATTGAATATGATTACAAAATTAATAATGAATTGCCAGAAAAAATGGACAATATTAAAGATTTGGTTGTTATTTTTGATAGGGTGTTTTCTTTTAATCGGTATATAGACTATATTGCAAATAAGGCTTTAAAAACTCTGGGTTTCCTTAAGAGGACTTTATGCGATTTTACCAATGTTGCTTGGTTTAAAACAGATTATTGTTCTTTCATAAGATTTACATTGGAATATGCCAGTCCAGTATGGTCACTACAATATAAAAAGCATGTTGATTTCATTGAGAGAGTCCAGAGAAACTGTCTTAGATTGCTTGCTTTTAAAATGGGAATACCAACAGAACGAATTAATTATAAAGATATAATGTATCATTACTACATGTTTTTTAAAATTATTAACACTCTGACTGTCTAAAGTTGATAGAAATGTTTGGGTTAAAGAAGTCACAAAGATCCCTTTGAAGCCGTGATTTGCTTGGTATTAAGTATCATAGAACCAATTTTCTTATTTAGCAAATAACTACTGTGATAATATAGGTATTTTCAATTGAAATTTTAAAAATTTCAAGACTGTGTTAGAAAGAAGACTATTTTACACCAATAAACATTCTACCAAGCATGACAATCATCAGGGACAATCACCAAAAGACAACAAAAATCTTAATAAAATAAATATAAATTTGCCAAATACTCCTTCGCTTTCACTCCTTGTAATTTATAAACTCCGCTGTAGAATAAAAAGCCTTGTCCAGGAGAAATTCTTTTACAACATTTTTAAAAATTTTACCTTGATACCGTTTGAATCTTTGTGACAGTTTATTGTATAAATACACGCAGTTGTATAAAGGGGATCCTCCGAAAAAAGTTTTTTTATGTTTAGGCATCTTAAGTATCTCAGTATTTCTAGTAAAATGCGAATTAGCTTCGCCTAGCCTATCATATTCAGAAGCATAAATATTAATCTTAATATCCTCTTTTGAGATACGAATATGCGATCACAACCCTTGTGACCCCAGCATACTATATTATTAGATATATGGCTGAAAACCATTGCGTAATATGCTGTTAACATACCCGCTTCGTCAAGTGAATTTTTAAGATTTAAGATAGCAATATGCCGAATTTAATTTGGAGCCGATATGGTCAATGTGTTTTTCAAAAGATAAGGTTGAGTCAATATATGTGCCTAAAAACTTTGTGCTTTCAGAGAATTTTATTTTCGCGTCTTTTTGAAATATTAAGGAGTGAGGGTTCCGAATAAATATATTAACAAATACGGTCTTGTCTGGGTTTACGATTAACTGATTCTCCCAACACCAAGCCTCTATATTAACACATATTCGCCTTACTTTATGAGCGAGGATCTTCGGGTCGGAAGAAGAAACTACCACCGTCGTGTCATCGGCGTACATATTAACGTGATCAGCAACAAGAACGTCCAGAAGATCATTAACGTACAATAGGAATAGCAACGGACCCAACACTGAACCCTGTCGTACCCCAAGTTTTATTCCCTTAGGTATCGACAAGGTATTACCACACTTTACTTTCATATCCCTATCCGATATAGCAACATATTACCACGAATGCCCATATTGAAAAGTTTTGATATAAGCATAGTTTTGTTAATTGTATCGAAAGCTATGGACAAATCAAAGAATATAGCTACAACATATTCGTTCTGATCCAGTTTCGAATATACAAAATTTAAGAAAATCCCAGATGCAGACTCAGTTGATTTGCTGGACAAAAATCCATGCTGACATCTGCTAACAATGTTGTATTTCGATAAAAAGGCAGTAATTCTGGAATGTATTATTTTTCCGAAAATTTTTGAAAAAGAGCTAAGTATCGAAATTTGCCTGTAATTTTCAATGTTTTCACTACAGCCTGTTTCTAATATTGGAGTTACAATTGCTGTGTTTAATATCCTCGGAAAAATGCCATGGTGAAGACTAAGATTAATTAATATTGCCAGTGGATTACAAATATATTGTTTAGCTGCCTTGATCAAACCAATGTTAAGGTCATCACTACCACGCGAGTTTTTGTTTATGATGGTATCAATGGTATTTAAAACTTCACGTTCTGTCACACCTAATAATACCATCGAGCTAGGTAATAATTCAGGAACTGTACCAGGTGCATCCACTTCATGATATTTATTTTCTAGCTTTTTTGAAGCCATCGTACTAAAATAATTCGCAAACTCGTTCGCAACATAAGATGGTTCAGTAATAATATTGTTTTCAATAGCTAGTTTTATGTTTTTGTTATTTATACTGTTTTTATTTAAATTGTCGTTAATGATCCTCCAAATTTGTGTCCGAGATATATAACTTAAACTGTGGGTCATGCCCAAAAGTTTATATAGGTCAGACAGGCAAAGTTTTAGACAAAGGATTCAAGAACATAAAAGAACAAAACCGATTCCACATACGCCTCACATTTAATAGAAAATGAACCTGCGTTTAATGATGAATTTAAGATTTTGCACACTATAAACTAAAGCAAAAAAAAATTAACCCTTTTAGAATCCTTAAAAATCAATAAAGTAAAAAACACCCAGTATATCCAAAATGACCACACAGAGACAAATGGTTCACTTCTGTTGAATTTATTTACGTAAAACACTTCGGTTTTTCCAAAGCTTTAAACTATCAGACCCAGTATTGTAAATATAGGTCAGTAATTTTAGCCTCATAAAAAATATGTATTTATTATGTCTCGAAATTCATTTAGTTCATTTCTGTTAATGTAAGTAGAAGTACCTGTTGTCTGAAGAAGCTACAGTGTTAGCGAAACGTTCGTCCCAAGTTGTGAATATATGTGAAAATTTAAAACATACTGAGTGCTTTATTATCTATTTAAAAAACATCAGAGAGCTGCAAAATTTGTATCAATTCCCATAATTTCGATTTATATCACTTCCCATACTTTTATAAAACATTGTGCAATTAAGAAATATAGCGCTTTTCGTTTAATTTGAATTAATAACATCATGCTCTATCGAGATCCCTTTTAACATTTAATGATAGTTTTTGAAAGTAAAAATACGTGTTAGCGTTTTTTCTCGGGTTTCACCCGAAGTGTAGAGGCGAAGCGTCCAAAAGGGACAAGAAAAAGTTGACACGTTGAGTTTGACTTGTGATAAATTGAGAGGGACATCTGAGAAATAAGAAACAAGAACTGGGGAAAGTTTACTTACGTTGTGGGTCATTGGGATGTCCTCGAAAACCAATAATTTTATTTGGAGAAAAGAAATGGAAGATAAAAGGGCTCCTAAGTTCATTGTTTGACATATCTTGTTTCTGTTTCAACTACAGATCGTTACATATGAAAGATTCTTGTTCAAAAAAGTTTTTTTATAAAGCTTAATAAAACATTCTATGCAATATTTATTTTTATATATTAATATATATATATTTTTATTATATATCAACTTTATTTTGTAATTATTATTCTCTAGAGTCGACTTAACCTAAAATATTTGATATACCAAATAAAAAACCATATACCTATATATATATATATATATATATATATATATATATATATATATATATATATATATATATATATATATATAAATATATATAAATACTAGCTGACCCGGCAAACGTTGTTTTGCCATACACAATAGGAAATGTTTTTAAAAGTATCTGACACTATAAGTGTGTGGGAATTTGAAAGAGTAATGAAGCGTTGTAGACAATTGAAGCATACTTTATTTAAGTTAATATAGTAATCTTTACTTTACATTACAGATTTTGATAGCTTGACACTACTACTAATTATTATGGCATTTAAAAAATAAACAAAGATTATTCGCAATGGAGTGTACAATATTTTTGGTCAGTCCGTCTATTACGGTTCATGAGATATAGCCTGGTGACAGACGGACGGACGGACAGCAGACTCTTAGTAATAGGGTTCCCGTTTTTACCCTTTGGGTACGGAACCCTAAAAACCGCTGTCGATGGAATAGCTACTTCAACATCATAAAACCCCTTCATAAAATAAATTTATTAAATGTCTTGAATTTTTTGTTCAATTGAAGTTCCTAAAATTGAAATTAACACTCTCATAAAATATATTACTCATTTTTTTCGCTGTTAGAATATATTTATTTCAACCCTCTCTTTCAATTTGGTAACTCAACTCCTTCAAAAGTTAACGTTTAAAACAGATAATTTGGATAAATTTTATTTAGCAAAACAACTGTCCATCACTTTATTTCCACAAAATGTTAAAGTATAATAAATTACATACCTTTAAAGTAAGGGCGTTGTTGGCACAAAATAAATGTCTATTATTAATTATTAACTGAACTGAAGTAAATAAACTTGAGAGGCGTATCAGTCGAGACACAATTAAAACAAAAAAACTATATTAAAAACAAAACAATACAGGTTTCATCCTGTCTGAGTACTCCGTAGAGTTGATTTGATACTTGCGCAGGCGCGTATAACCCGTGTATGTGGGGTTGCGGTTGCGTTGCTGTACGGGAAATTCAATTCAAAATGATTTATTTATGCGGGACCGCCAGCTAAATCAATAAATATTTTTAATAACATAAAAGAACAAAAATAATTTTCTTTAAAAAAAAACCTGAAACTAAATATGTAATACCCGATTTTTAAGGAAATATAAAAAAAATATGGTAGAAAATAAAAAAAAAAGTAGTTTACAACGGGACTCGAAAAAATTGTAAATAACGTGAATAATACAAAAATAGCTATTAAAAAATAGGGGTTGATGGTAGAAGGGTGAAAATTTAGGGTTGTATGTATTTTTTAATGCTGAATCGTGAAAAAATAAAAACAAACAATTTTGTCCAAAAATTAAAAAAAAAATTTTTGGGGTGAACCACCTTTAATTTTTAGGGGTGTGAAAAATAGATGTTGGCCGATTCTGAGACCTACCCAATAAGCACAGAAAATTTTATGAAAATCGGTTTAGCCGTTTCTAACAAACACCGTGACACGAGAATTTTATATATATAGATATATATATACATATATATAAAGTGTTTCACAACTTATCCACGAAATTTTAACCACATATGCACTGTTACGAAAGAAGTTGATCAAAAAAAAATGTAATAAAAGTAACAGAAATCAGTTAAAATAAGACAGTTCACTAGTTCACTTACTTATAAAAGCTGTTCAGAATTGTTTCCATTGGCTTCAATGCAAGCTTGGACGCGTCTAATCCAATTTCGGCGCACTAACTGAAATACACCTCCTTCCTGCTGTCCTTCAAGTCTCAAATTATTGGCAGTGATTCGGTCACGCAGATCTTCAATATTCTGAACTGGTGTACGGTATACATCGTTTCTCAAGTATTCCCATAAAAAGAAGTCCAGAGGATTTAGATCGGGAGACCGTGGAGGCCATTCAATTGGTCATTCAAAAAATTACGAACTTCTAAACGAAAATGCGGAGGTGCCCCATCTTGCAGAAACCACATCCTTGCTCGGACCGCCAATGGCACATCTTCAAGAAGGACCGGCAAATCATTCCGAAGAAATTCCAAATACTGGTGACCATCCATCCGATCTGGCAATATGAACGGTCCAATTAGACGTTCATCGACAATACCTGCCCACATGTTTAAAGAAAAACGATGTTGGAAGTTTGTCTGGACTATTGCGTGAGGATTTTCAAAGGACCAAACGTGTGTATTGTGAAGATTGGTTATACCATTATGAGTAAAAATTGATTCATCGGTGGCGAAAATATCAACTGTAAAACGGGCATTTCGAGCATTTTTTTGCAACAACCACTCACAAAATCTTATTCTGAGGGGGTGATCTGTGAGTAGCAACGCCTGGACTGTCTGGACGTGATAAGGGTACAGTTGGGCTTCATGTAATATGCGCCACGCTGTCGCATGTGAGATTTCTGGTACCTGTTGGGCTAACCTCCTTGTGCTTATTCCTGGATTTTCTTCCACAATATGCAAAATTTCTTCTTCGGCGTTTAAAACGCGTTGTGGGCCAACCCGACCCCCATCCACCCCACGTCTGGGGCGCAAATCTCCACTAGCACGTGCACGTAAAACAATTGAAGTAAATGTTTGTGGATGTGGTATGTGCCTATTCGGAAATCGGTTTGCATACAAACGAGAAGCCGCTTGCGAATTTTGCCCTGCTTCTCCGTACGCTAAAACAATATCCACTAACTTCTCATTACTGTACACATGTGCCATTTTTAATAAATATCGAAAAAACATAAACTCGCAAAATACTTTTTTAAATTCACAAAAATCGACCGTTGTTTATTCAGATCACTCACGATACAGATTAAACATTATTTACATGTTCTTACCAATATGAAAAAACAAAAAATGCCTGGTATTTTGTTTTCTTTAGTGGATTGGTACAACATTTGCTACAAGAAATTATTAATGAATGTTGTGATATCGCAACGATGAGCGCAAAATACAGATATTTATTTTTCATTTTGTTTTGACAATCAGAATTATAACTTAATTTCTGTAGGACTTTTATTACATTTTTTTTTAGAAATCAACTTCTTTCGTAACAGTGCATATGTGGTTAAAATTTCGTGGATAAGTTGTGAAACACCCTGTGTGTATATATATAAATACTCTATATATATACAGTAGAGCCGCGTTAATCCGATCCCCAAAAAACATCGCGGGGATCGAATTAACGGGGCGTTCGGGTTAACAAAGGTTACATTTTCATGAATAAAAGACACGGCGACGGCGAATTTTTTGTACCAATTTTTATTTATTAACAAAAATTAATGGTACAAAATACATATGTACGTTAATTTATTTTCACAAAAAAATCAAGCATAGACTTTTGCTTTTGCTGAATATTTCTTAGCTAAAGCATCATCGCGCTGTCCACGAAGTAACAAGTTGTCCTAAGTGTTTCTTGGCGTTTCCGATAACTAATAACCGAAGTTTGTGTTCTGAAGCGTTTGCACACGACATAAATGTTATTCGATTTTTACATTCTTTTCTTCCTGGAGCTGAAGTTTCTCTGCCAGCAACTAATGTTTGTTCTGGCAGCATTTGTCTAAGTGGCTCCACTGCTGCTTCATCGCTAGATAATTTTGCCCCTGTAATTTTTAGTTTTCTGATACCATGGCGCTTTTTGAATCTGTCCAGCCAGCCTCGACTAGCATTAAAATCTTCAGTCTGTGTGATTTTTCTATGAAAAAAACGAGCTTTTTCTGTAATTAGCTCTCCGGAGACGGGAAATATCAATACTTCAGGTACATATTCAGGACCAAAAAATTAACATAAAAGTCTATATAAATAAGTGTCCGCAAGGCCTTAGTTCTCGAGATACAGGGTGTTAAAGTTTTTATTTAATTTTCCTATTTTTTAAATAAAATCTATGATAATGTAAATAATGGAGTGAAAATTGATATACGGGGGTTTTTTGGATGACAAATTCGAATCTAATATTGTATTGCTCTTACTTGTAGGGGGCGCCACCTACATGTCTTTCTACTCCTTCGAACAATCACAACTTTTTGGTACAGTCTTGTATTACATTTTTGAGTAAAACAAATTATTCCCTTGCCATTTCTACGTCAAAAAGGTATACCTGTTAAAAGTGGATACGAGCAACCATTTCCGAGACATTTGGATTTAAAACAATTTCGGCGCATGTAATTTTTTATCGCAAAATTTTAAAAGTTTGTTATTTTGTCCAAATTTAAACGCATCGTGGCACAACATTTTTTTGAGGTGTGTATTCAGTGCCTCAGACATAAACTAAACAAAAGGTATTTAATTTTTATTAAAATTGTTATTATTAAGTTGTTTTTAATAAAATCTAGGTTACGTTTTATAATTTTCAAAAATTTCACCATTTGCTTCTAAGCACAGGTCAGCTCTATGGTGTATAGCTCGGGTTGCTCTGTGGATACATTCGGGCGCATTTCTTAGTGTTTGTGCTGCGTTTGTTATCCGATCCAATAATGCTTCTCTTGTATTTACTTTAGTGGAATATACTAGTGATTTGAACCATCCCCAAAGACAATAATCCAAAGGATTAAGGTGTGGCGATCTAGGTGGCCAATTAAACGGACCTCCCAGACCAATCCATCGGTTTGGAAAGTTTTGGTTTAAAAAATCTCTTACAACTAAACTGTAGTGTGCAGGGGCTCTGCTGCAAATACATGTTTTGTCTTACATTAAGGGGAACATCTTCTAATAGATTTCGCAAGTGATTTTCAAAAAAGGTTAAATATTTTTCTCCTGTAAGACTACTGTCGATTATAAATGGACCAATTAAATGACCATTTAACATTGCACACCACACATTAATGCTATGGGTATAAACAATTAATGTGAAGATTTCTCCAAGCAGACGATTGTGTAATTTGATAAGTATCTGCAATCCGCCTAGTGCTTATGCTTGGATCATTTTCGACGGCATTGAGTATAGCCTCTTCTACTTCGACGTTGGGTCCCGATTCCCTATCAGATACAATTTTTGCACTTGGAAACATCCCAGATTCTCCATCAGTAGTGAAAAACTCTTCTATCTGGCACCCTTCTATCTGGAAAACAACGCTGGTACTCTGCGACTGCTTGAATTGCGACCCCATTGCAGAAGCCTTAGACGAATATCATATCTGCATGTTCACGATGCGAGAATATCACAGGCATAATGACCTATTTAGATCTAAAGTTTCTAAAATGATTATTGTCAGATAATAAAAGTTATGAACAGAAATTGACAGTGACACAATTTGATCTTATTATTAACTGACATTACTATTATTAAGTAACAGGAAAAACGATGAGAACACCAACCAGCAGTTGTTCTGTCAGGCAAGGCACACTTCTATTTTTTTACAATACATGCATACTTTATGTGTATTTGATAAAAAAAATCACATGCGCCGAAACTGTTTTAAATCCAAATATCTCGAAAACGGTTGCTCTTATCCACTTTTAACAGGTATACCTTTTTGACGTAGAAATGGCAAGGGAATAATCTGTTTTGCTCAAAAATGTAATACAAGACTGTACCAAAAAGTTGTGATTGTTCGAAGAAATAGAAAGACATGTAGGTGGCGCCCCCTATAAGTAAGAGCAATACTAATATTAGATTCGAATTTGTTATACCAAAAAACCCCCGTATATCAGTTTTCACTCCATTATTTACATTATTATAGATTTTATTTAAAAAATAGGAAAATTAAATAAAAACTTTAACACCCTGTACCTCGAAAACTAAGGCCTTGCGGACACTTACTTATATAGTATTGACATTTCTTCATGAATCACCCTGTATATTGCATATAATATAATTTAATTAAAACATTTTTTATGGTCATATGTTGTACTGCAGAATGTAGAAATAACATATCTAATTAGACTTATTTTTATCAAAATATCGTAAAAAAAGCGAGATTCTATATTAAACTAAGATTTTCTTTGAGAAACACATATTTTAATACTTCCCTGGTAAAAGCGAAATACTGTAATCGTGAAAAAAATCAAATTCGTAATTTTTGTTTCTTTGGCCAATAGGTTCCTTTCCTTAAGACGGGAACCCAGAAGTTCTGACAGTTGCTCGGATAACCCCAAATCACGTACACTTTGAACAATCAAATGTGGCTCTCCGGAACTGGGACATGTGGTAAAAGTGGGATCGGTGCACTGTTCTTCTAAGCTGCCTGATGATGCGTTATCTCCCAAATCAATAGCTTGCCAATTTAAAGGCGCAATCGGCACTGGCAAATTTGCATTATGAGGAACAGGTCGTATGGCAGATTGCAAATTTGGATATTCTATATTGTGCTTTCCCTTTTTGGAATAACCTTCAGGCTCTGTCAGGCAAAAATAACAATTGTCAGAATGATTGGTGCGTTCTCGCCATACCATTGGAACTGCAACAGGCGTACTTTTTCTCTTTCCCTTCATCCACTGCACCAATGATACACTACAACTAACACAGCACACATAGGGAACTCACCGCTTATCTTGATTCCCAATTAACACACCAGAATATTTAAAGTAGGCTTTTTGTACATTTTCGGGTAATGGTTTGTGATTTCACCAGAAATTCTCCACAAATATAACAAAATTTGTCAGGAGAAATTTTGCAACTTCGGCTCGTATGTTTCGACATTCTCGTCTTCACATACACTTGCTTATCTATACACAGAGAACCACTCAATTCGAAACTTAACAGAAGAGTGATATTTAACGTTTATTTTATGTCTAATGTTGTAAACAACCCAGTTTAGGTAATTTTTTCGTTGTAAAATTTCTAATTAGGCTATTAAAAAATGGTACGTGTTAAGACTTTCCGAATATTTAGGAGGGAGGGTATTTCCATTGTGAAAATAATGAGCTGGCCTGTATTATAAAAATCTTGTCGGCCAGTGTAATATAATAAATAATGATTTAAATATAATTAATACTTTGTCTAATGAACATAATCTAAACTTTTTAAACAAAAATATTATTTGCCAATCGTCAAATTCTTAATTTTCATCTAAGAAAATTGCTCACAGAATCCCTAATTCTTTCACAATTTAATTATGTTAATTTTATTTATTTTCCATGTCTGAATTCTTTGGACAAAAATAAAATACAGGTCATACAAAATTCATGTTGTCGTTTAATTTTTGATATGTCTAGAGGGGAACATATTACTCACAGAATAAATTAATTAAATTGGTTACGTATGGAAAATCGACGGATACATCATCTGGAAAATTATGTTTTTGAACTTATTAATGATCCCAAATATAGTTGTTCTTTGAATAACATATTTCAAACTCGTGAATCACAGCATTCAGTTAATGTAGGATTCAACGATAAATACACAATGCCTCATTTTCGTACAACGTTGTTTAAAAGATCTTTCTCATACATTTCAATTTCCCTTTTGAATTTATTGCCTAGATAATTCAGACTTTTCAATTTTAATAAGTTTAAATTTAAATTGAAACGTTTTATTTTAGATAGGCAGATAGCTTGTAGGACTTTTCTGTCATAGCTTAAGCTCATTCTAATCTGTGGTCATGGATCTTCCCAAAAAATCACCTTAGCTATTTTATATTCTTTCTGTACTTTTTAATTTCGCCCTCGCGCACTTTGTAACCTTGAATATTATTATTCACACATATTTTTGTGATCTAAGAATTAAACAAAAAATTTTTATGTCAATTTGTTTTGCCATGTTTACAAACAAACCACCATTTTTTGTCAACTTTAATTAATTATGTATTTTATTTTTCTACGCATTCCACCTAGCACACGATAGTTCCTCTGCTGGTTAAGTAGAGTAGCATTTATTTGCTAGACTTCGCCAGCGCAGGGATGAGTCCTGGCAATTTTAATGTAATGTTCTTGTTTGTTTTTTTATGTTTATTAAAGGCTTTATTTATTTATTTATTTATTTTATGATCCTTGATTTTTGACCAAAATTAAATCTGATTAGTAGTTTTTGAGATATGCCACGTACAGGCCCACACACAGACATATTGATGGAATTGAGAAAACATGTTTTTCGGTATCTAAGGACCCGAAAACTTGAAGATCTGTAGAAAGTTGGTTAAGTAAAATATAAATTTTACTTAACCAACTTCAGCACGTGGAAACGAGTTTTATAATTAAAGAAAAAAACTTTATATCTTCCACTTTTATTAACTTGTCGAGAGATTAAATTTGTTTTTGATCTAACTTTATTATGTAAGGGTAGTTTTAAAGGAAAGGTTATAGCTCAATTTATACGCGTATATTATAGTTAAATTTTAATATTTCTCTTTAAACGTGAGCGTTATAGCGCTTGCCGAGAATCGTAATATTTACTTCTTCGTAGTTTCTATGCCTAAAACTAAAGATTATACATTGTAATATATTCAATAGGATAGTTTTGGTTATAAAAAGTCTTCTTTCTTTCTTTCTTTCTCAAAATGGAGTCGGCTGCCACAGCCCAATAGGTAGGATGTCCGGATGGCGAGCTCTTAGTTCCCGAACACCCCGAATCTTTCAAACAACTTTTTAATTTTAGAAATGCATCTTGGCTTCCACTAGATGCCCCTTGATAGTACTACTGATATCACGAGATGACCCTTTCTTTCAAGCTATCCCCTTACCCCTCCCACTCCCGCCACGTAGCGGCCATTACGCTAATATTCTATGTAGAACTGCGGCAGACGAACGGGATAGAATGCAGGAACAACTAGGCCTCACACGTTCACAGCGTCTGCTCCCTTTCTAGCGGGGTCGTTAGTTTCCACACTGAGCGGTTGAGTCTCCCGTTTCCCCCCGAAATAAAGCAGCAAAACCGAACACGTGGCACCACTTATGTTAACAACAACAGAGGTCTGCATTCGACGAGACGAACCGGAAGACCTTATAAAAAGTCTGTTTCAGAAATGTATAAACCAATAAAACCTCCTTAGATATCCAAAAGGACTACAGGGTGACTCACTAATAATTTATTCCACTTCTATAGTTCGGTATTGATCTCATTGCATAATTCTTTCTTTTCATCAAGTACAGGTAGTACCACCCGGTTTTGGGTCCGTTTATGCGCTTTGCCCATTGTTATCCGTTCATAAACACTGAAAATAGTATGCCAAAGGCGTTCGATTGGATACTTATAGAAACAATTTAAATTTGACCAAATTTTATTTTAACAAAATAAAAATTATATATAATATGTACAGGGTTATTGGTTATAATTGTCACCCCCCTTGAACATCTTTATTTTTGAAGATAGAAAGCTCATTTTTTTTACTGAGTTGTAGGGAATCGTCTGAATTTTTTTTTTGGCAATAATAATATGATACAGGGTATTTCACAAAGACGCACCGAATCAAACTTTAGATTCTAATCTTATAACTAATTTTTTTGTGTATTTAAAATTTTCGCGTTTCTTCAACTTCAACAGCGAAAAATATTTAATTTCACAATAATCTTGAAACTAGTGTCACTGGCTTTTACCAACCAACCTTGTCAAATAATTGTAACAACCGCTTTTTTCACCTCCCCTAATAGGAAGAATGTGCACTTTTGGGCACTCTGGTCGACAATCCGTGCAGGTATGGTAGAGTTTTAGGGCCAATATTTTATAATGAAAATATGAACGGGCATAATTATTTAGAGCAAATCAGACCAGTAGTTCAAAATTTGGCTCAACGTGATTGTGATATATTTTGGCAACAAGATGACCCTCCAATCCACAATATTGCTGATGTAGCCGCATTTTTAAACGAAAAATTTCCATTTTGGATCAGTAGATTTGGCCAGATGAGGTGGCCACGAAATAGCCCAGACTTGACCGTAATGGATACTTTTCTATGGGGCTTTTTAAAAGGAAAGTTGGTAGAAGAAAAACGCCCGCTAACGGTTAATATTATAATATGTAATTATAAAAAAATACAAAAAATTATTTGAGGTTGTCATAAAAAAAGAAAAAAAAATAACTACTTCAAAAAAAAATACAAAGATCGATGTTCTCCACTAAAACTACCTGAAAAATAGTAAATGAAAGAGCAGAATGAAGCAGCATGAAGAAAACAAAAATAAAGGTACAAATAGAAGACACATTGATTGAAGAACAATCTGAAGTTGCAAGGAAACTGAATATATACTACTCGCAAATAGATGAAAAAAATAACACTGAAAATACCAGACGTTTCAAAACTTTACAATATTGACAACACCTTATTTGTAGTAAATACCTTCTTTATAATAGCCACCAGTTTAAGGTAAATTAAAGACACTTTCAATAGTATGCCAAATAAACTTTAGACAGCGTTAGGCGATCTTACCTCAGTTCTAATAAATATGTCATTTACAACTGGTTTATTTCCTCAATGTCTGAAAGTGGCTAAAATAATACTAATTGATAAAGCAGGCAATAACCATCAACCATCTAACTACAGGCCAATATCACTAAGTTCAGTATTATCCAAGTTAATAAAAAATAGGATAGTGCCGTTTATACAGAAAAACAAAATTTGGATTCCAAGCTGGAAAAAATACCTTTACTAGCCGTAAACCATACCGTGAACATCGTATACGAA
The DNA here is from genome assembly GCA_030620095.1 of Kuschelorhynchus macadamiae. Lineage (NCBI taxonomy): Eukaryota > Metazoa > Arthropoda > Insecta > Coleoptera > Curculionidae > Kuschelorhynchus > Kuschelorhynchus macadamiae. The sequence continues at coordinate 1,349,139 of JAUTXW010005440.1, forward strand.
CGAATAGATTGTCACAAGAGTATCCTAATAATGTTCCTCGATCTCGAAAAGGCATTTGATTGTGTCAATCATAAAGTATTATTGGACAAGCTTAAAAAATATGGCTTCAGGGGTAAAACAAACTCTTGGATAAAGTTTCTTAGAAAACCAACAAAACAAATATTGGAGTAGTACAAGGCTCCTCACTAGAACCTCTTTTGTTTCTAATGTACATAAATGATTTACCATCTTTGCCAATTGATGCCTGTTTCACCCTTTTCGCGGACGATACAACGATTACGTGGACCGCTAAGAAAAATAATCGCGACCTGACTTTAGTCCAAAACTGGTTTGAATTTAATAAGTTATCACTAAACGTTAAAAAGTCAAAGTGTATGGCTTTAAACGCTCAAAATGGAAGCAAACTAAATGTCCAAATAAACAAACATCTAGTTCAAATAGTAAACGAATATACATTTTTAGGGTTAACAATACAGAGTAATTTGAAATGCACATATTTTTAGTGAATGAACTATTTAAACCAAGCAGCTGCAAAGCAAGTATACTTCGCTCTATTTGAGAGCCACATTCGGTATGGTATAATGCTCTAGGATTATTCAGCTTCCACTTATATGAATATCAACTTCCTAATTGAAAAGCAAGCCGTACGAATCTTGAGCAGCAAAAAGGACCAACGCACTCATTGCAAACCCTTATTTAAAGAGCTGAACATCCTAACCCTTTACGATGTTTGCATTTTGGAAAGCCTTTGAAGTATGCACGAAAAAGTGCATGAGGCAAGGAAACGCAAGGATGTACATGAAAAAATGAACACCATAAGCAAGCGATGGTGATTGATGGGGTCAAGTCGGATAGTAGATTTAAAAAGGTTGGCGTACCGCAGGGCTCAATGCTCGGACGCCTGTTGTTTAATATACTTTTTAATGATATGGAACAGTTGCGCGCAATACCAGATTGCATGGTTCTATATGCGGATGATACTAATATGTTGATTAACCATGAAAACCTACAACTCCTTTCCGAAAAGGGCAACAAAACTTCTACAGAATTTTGTACATATTGTTCGATGAATCACCTACAGCTCAATATGAAGAAAACATGGTTTATGGAATTTCTTCCAAGAAATTCAACAAGCAATTAAAATTTATTAACAAGAGTGGCAAGGAAGTCAATAGTGAGTACTAGGTCCTTAAAACTTCTTGGTTTGCATGTCGAACAGAAGCTCAGCTGGGAGTGTCATGCTGATCACCTTTGTAAGAAGTTATGTGTATCCTGTTATGTTTTAAGATCTCTTGTAGGTACTGTCTCTGTGGATGTTTTGAAGGTATTATCTATGGATTGATTTACTCTCTTCAATATGGTCTAATTTTTTGGGGAAACTCGGCACACATACAAAAGATTTTTGTATGCCAAAAAAATTAATGAGATGTATGAGCCAAGCAAGAAAAAAAACATCTTGCAAACCATTATTTAAAAAACTTAAATTTCTTACATCGCCCTCAATTTATATTTATGAATTTTTTATGTACATCTTAAGGAATCTTAGCAGATATGAAAAGAAAAATTATAATTAATATAAATAAATTATAAGAAAGTAACTAATTACTTATGACAAAACATTTTCGACATAACCCCCGTCTTTGGCAATACAAGTAGTATAATATTACGGTTACGGTTTCAATTTTCACAATAACAGCATTTCTAAACGCGTCTTAATTTTACAAGGTATCCATGGAAAAACAAAACTAGTAAAATTGTTGCCAGGACACCAATAAATACACAGTTTTTATTTGACATTTAGATGCCTCTAACTCTTTTTAAAGCAAAAATGGCTTTATATAGTGTTCAAGAGCGTTTAAATCTTCATGAATGTTACATAAGAAATAATAAGAGTCCAGCATTAGCCCTGCGGGAGTATCGTTGTTGTATCCTGCAAGACGGGTACCCACGAAACATATTTTTTCACGAATTGTTCGTGGTCTTGAACGTGGAGTGGTAATCAATAAATAAAAACGGCGCCCAAAAATTGTCCTAACAGAAGAAAAGCAATTAGAAATTCTCCCGTATTTTGAAGAAAACAACGAAAATTCGCAAAGAGATGCATCCCGAGATCTACCGGGAATTAGTAAGACTAGTGTTCAAAGGACTTTAACTGATAATAACTACCATCCGTTCAAATTTTTACCAGTTCAGGAATTATCCCAACAGGACTTTTAAATAAGGATTTTTTATTGTTCTCTCATGATGGACCACCATTTTGTAACTGACATTTTTAAAAATATTTTATTTACCGATGAGGCAATTTTCAATACGGCCGGCATGTTCAACCGAAAAAATACTCATTACTGGTGTAACTCAAATGAACATCGAGTAAAAGAAATGAAAAACAGGGTCGGGGAAGTGTTTCTATGTGGTGTGGTATTTTCCGTGATCGAATAACAAATTCCAGTATTTTATCGTTTTGTTCTGAATAGTGAGAGGTATTTAAATTTGTTGGGGAACGAAATATTTCCGTTAATTGACAATCTGCCGAACGATATTAAAGAAGAGCTTGTTTATCAAAAAGATAGTGCTTCATATCACACTGTAGTGCCTGTTACAAATTGTTTGAATCAACGGTTTCCATTTTGGATTGGTCGGTAAGGGACCATAGATTGGCCAGCGAGGAGCCCCGACTTAACACCCCTGGATTTTTTTTATGGGGCAACCTAAAAAACAAGGTGTATAAAAATAGGTGTAATACTGTTCAAGATTTAAAAAGGAGAATTAGGCAAGAGGCAGAAAGACTTAATGCAACAGACGCGGTTAGAAATGGTATTGCGAAACCATGTATACTACTTGTATTGCCAAAGACGGGGGTTATGTCGAAACTGTTTTATAATAATTAATAACTTACATTCTTTCTTGCATTACTTGTTGATTTAATGTTAAATTTAATTGAATCACTTATTTCAGAAACGCCATAATTCCATTTTACGAAAATGTTGGGAAATAAAAAAAAACTGTGTTGTATAAATTATTTTAGAAAAACTATGTGTTTTTTGGCATACAACAATAAAGAGGACGGTGTTTAATAAGTTGGTGTGTAGATATATTAAATTATTACTTCTTACATATTTTTTTGTAAATTTTTTCTCTAATGGATTTTTGGGATTACTGAAATATAGGTACATCTTTTTTGGGGATTTAAAAATTGAAAATCATAGTTTATAACATTATTTATTCAAAAACTAGCATACAGTAAACACATTTTATTGATAATAATCATTCATCTGGCAGTACTGCATCATCTAAATCACGTTCGGTTGTAGGCAAATTAAAAATTTCAGTATAAAAGTCCTGGATTTTTTCATCATCTGGTAGGTACTTTTCAAGTTTTCTCAAATCTTGCATTTTCTTAATATTGATAGGAATATGACCTTCTGGGTATGCTTTTCTTGTAGGGAGCCTAATAACATCTTTGTTGCTATTTCTCAGCTGGAACGAATGTTCCTGCAAGCCATCTATGTACTCTTTCGTAATAACAAGCCCATCATGTTCATTGGAATGAATGAAATGTCGAAAATTAGATATTTTAAAGGTAATCTTCTGATCTCTTTGAACATTTCTGCCCAAAGATTCATTGGAGAGCATTGTTTTTTTAAAATAGGTGGGCCACCAGGTTTTAAAATTCACTGTCATCAGAGTTCGGCAAAACTACAGTAAATCGATTCAGACTTTTATTAGATGTTATGATAAGCTCTACATACTCTTTCAAAGTGTAAATCCTATCTGATTTTTTAATTTTTGTTTTGAGAATGGCAAAATCCCGATCACACGGTAAAAATGAATGACCTCTTGTGGGATAATATTGTTCAGTCTTTTGGAATCTGCCTGTTGAAACTAATGCAGAAAAAAGTCTAACTATGGTATGATTTTTATTCTGAGTAGCACATGCATCTGAAAAGAAGTGAAAATGTGCAATCTTTTGAAATTCTGGATTGTTGTCAAGATAGTGTAATAGAAAAGATACAACTTCATTGGGCCCTTTAGTTCCTGTTCTCTCATGATATTACATAGAATGTTACCTTATCATCTTTCAGGTTATGAATACACAGAACGTTAACAGTTAATTGCCTCAAGTAGAATGATTCCTGAACCGGAATCACGGGAAGCTGCAGATTTTGCATATAATCAATGCAAATACCACCAACTGTATCATCTACTTTGCAAAGTTCTGAAATAGATTTCAATTTTGTATAAAATTTGTTTGCCCGTTTTTTGTGAACAGTTTTCTCTGCCAGTGCTACTCTTTTGGCTGTTTCATTCAAGACTCGGCTATTTATTTTAGTATCTAACTCTTCACAAGTCGAGCATGTGTCAACTTGAGGGCGGCCGAAATTTAATGAAAATTGTTCTTTAAAAATCTTTTTGTAATACGAATATTTTACATCCATTCGTGGATGTAGCTGTTTAAACATATTATGCATTATGAAAATGTTTAATTTTTCATTAAGATACCTGTACTCTCTACTGGTATAATGGGCAATTTTGACCGGAAATGAAGCAATATGTTGTATGACAGAATTTATAACAATGCCTGGCTTTGCGTTCCCTGATCGATTCTTACCTCGTTTGTCTGTAGGAACTCTTCCTTGTCGACTTAGGGTGGTTAATCGGCGCAACCGATCATTTGTAATACCAAAAATGGCAATGAATGCTTTCCTACAGATTTCTTTTGTTCCATTTGGTGCCTGAATTTTGTACTTAAAAGAAGCTAGTCTATCTGGTTGGCAGGAAGGATCAGCCGGTTTTAAGCGCCTTCTGCGTGCAACCTGATGAACCGAAATGAGAGATTGTAGCCAACAGTCTTGTTCATTCTTGGTATTAAGGCTTCTAAAGTTTTGAAATGTTTGAATGCGTATCTCTTCACAAACTCGAACAAAGCATTTTTGGCGACATCTACAAATAATAATACCTTTGAAATTATAAAAACGAAACACATACATATGGCACATACCAAACTAAAATCGTTTGAAATTTATTGGTGGCCGTACTATGACCTGTAATGATTTTAGTTTGATAAGGCCCATATCTACATCTGATTTAGTTATTTACGAATATCTTTATTCATTTACTTACTTGCAGTCAGGTCCTTGACTAATTGCAGGCGCCATTGCGCCACTCCAGCGTTTATAGGCAGTCCCTTCAACTCTAGACTTTTTAATAACTTCTCTTTTATATTCACTCGTATGACGTATCCCGCGCTTTCTTTTTCGTGTATCAGATTCATCTTGAATCTCCATAATTTAAACAAAATTTACTAGTTTTATTGTAACTATAAACATCATCTAATGTTGACAAATAATAATGTACATAACGGTACATAACCTCAGAAATTGCTGTCATGTCATAAATCACGGTTTTGGAGATATATTTCAAAAACACCAATATTCTTGGAGTGTTGGTGTTTCTGCAATACATGGAATTTTCAACTGGTGCCTAATTTACTTAAATATAGGGAGTTATGGGGTTTCTGTTTACTATTAGGTGCGTATACCTTTATAATACAAAAAAATACAGAAAACTAATTTTTCGTAAATTAGTGATTTTTGGGGTTTCTGAAATACGTGATTCAATTATAATGTTAAAAAAAAACTTAGAATAGGATATTATTTAGGTTTAATTAGATTTTTAACAAAAATACCCGAATTATTATAGAAAATTGGTCATAACTTCTAAACCACTAATTTTTGGAATATAAACTATATATATGGAATAATGCAAAACTAAATCTTAAATACAATAAAAGTGCTAAATACAAGGTGTTCCATTTAAAAAAATTAAGTTTTTTTAGTTACAAAAATATTTTTTTGATGGTCATTTGTGACCACCCTGTATAATAGATTTTCGTTCTTGAAAGGTCAGAATAATAAATATTAACCACTCACATGGATCCATAACCAAAATTCACAATTTTAGACTTCAGGTGTGAAAAAATCACATTTTTCCAAAAGCCAGTTTTTCCGAAAAACATCAGAAAAGTTAATTTTTCTCAAAAACTACTCAAAATTTCGTATGCTATGGTGACAAAAAATACTCAAAATCAAGCGTAGAATTAGAATTTCTAAAAAATTCATACCATTTCATTAAAAAGAAAAAAGTTGGTTACTGTCCTGGCACAATGAAACACCCTGTATACATAAAAATATTATAAATAAAAAATATACTTAGGGTTAAATACGTATTTAACTTTTTTTTCTAAGTGTCTTATTTATTGAGATAAAGTATAGGAGCATCTTAAGTGGACCACCCTGAACAAATCTTTCGTTATATTATCTATGATAAAACATCTAATCTCTAGAAATAGTCAGTCTTGCGTTTTGTAATTCAACCAGCGAATATGTAAGACCTTTCACCACATCCCTTAGAACATGAACGATGTCGGACTGTGGGGCCGTGTTATTTTCCACTCGAACTCATCAAGCTTGCCGTCCTTAACACCTCGCTGACCACACCGCCGTTACTGCCAATCTCATTCGACCATTTTGAGTGCATGTCCGATGTCCGTTCGAGAGGAGATCAGCAATTGGAACAACGCTCGATAAAGAGCATTCCCTATTAAATTGAATGTTTTGTGGTGGGTTGTCTTGAGGAATTCTCTGGAAATTTGAAAGGGGAACAACAAGCTTTATTTAGACCGGTTTATTAGTCATTTCTGCCGCCTCTCTTATGAAAACGTCGTCGAGAGATAGAAAAGCCAGAGATTAAAGCAGCATATTGGTATCGAATAAGTAGTTTTTACATCGACGCACACCGTCATTTTGTATCGTCATGTTGACTCCTGATTTGTAAACTTGCTTTTGCTCTTGCTTTTGCGTTTGACGTTCTGCTACGATTTTAACATATATTTATAAAGTTGCTTTAAGGTGTTTTCAGAGTGCTTTTGTCCCTGGCTTTCTATATCACTCATATTTATAAACTGCTGCCTAACAATAAATAACTGGAAACTTATAACTAATTGTAACAACTTTTGGTATTTTATGGCAAAACACATCCAAACGAAACGAAAAATATACAAATGGAGTGGACTGTGCATTCTGGCGATCCAGCTTGTAAACAAAAATCACGTGACTCATTTCTCGAATTTCTATTGGTTGCGACATATATGCTACGAGTTTCGCTACGACCGAAACGGAATCGCTAAAGCAAAATATGAATTTTGCCATTTCAAACGTCAACGGACGTCAAAAGCAAAAGCAATAGAACTGTTTATAAATGGCTCAACTCTGTTCTTAAGGTCTGTATTCTAACGGCACGGGCAACGGCAACGTCAAATGCAAGAGCAAAAGGAAAAAGTAAGTTTATAAATCCACCTTTAATTCGTACCAGTTTAAGATTTTTTACGGTTATTTTGCCGCCATCTTGAATTTGTACCACAACCTAAAACGATTTGATCTCTATATCCCACTTACTGCAAATTTTGAAATTAATATAAATAAGTAATTTTTTCAGACTGATTATTTATATATTATTAGGTCGCTATTTTGTTTTGCTATCTTGGATTCATACTAAAACGATACCAGTACATATGTAACACTTGACTTTTGCGCAAAATTTAATGTTAATTGGATAATTAGTTTTTTTAGTAATAATTTTTTACCGTTTCACTAGGCCGCTATTTAGTTCCGCCATACTAGATTCTCACCAAAATATTACCATGTCCTCTCCATATGACCCTTAATCTTTGACCAACATGTGAAGTCAACTAGGTAAGTAGTTTTTAACCTATGTCGCGAACTGGCAGACCTGGCGATTTTTTCACGATTAGAAACATTTTATTTGGCCGCCATTTTGATCCGCCATCTTGAATTCGTAGCATAATTTTACCAGTTCATCTCTATACAAAAGTTAATTATTGCACAAAATTGAAATCAATTTATTAATTAGGTTTTTCAGTTTGTATTTTTAAATATTTTATTCGCCATCTTGGATTCGTACCATAATTTTACCAATTCATTTTCTCATAATACTTGCATTTTGTGTAAAATATGAGGTAAATTGTTAAGTTTTTTTTTAATAATCATTTATCATTTCACAAGGCTGCCATTTTGTTTCGTCATATTGGATTTTCACCATTCATTCGGATTAGTAGTTTGTTAACTATGCGTCTAACAGACAAACGAAAGACAGACAGACAGACCGACGAAATTGAAAAAACATGTTTTTCCTACGATTTATTGTGCGGAAAGTACCCCTTTTCCGCACGATTTTTGAAGTTATGACATAATTTATATAAAATGTTCTAATTTGGCACCCCTATTATATATTACAATAATTAGGTGCAGGTTCTGATTAAAATGTCAAATACACATCACCTTATTCTGGGGCAGGTAGTAAATATTGTTGTCACTGCAGAGGCGTGCTTCCCCAAAAAAAAATTACAAAACCTCTTCTAAAATGTAATTTTTGAAATAGGAAACCATTAATTTAGTTTATATTTAAAATGGTAAAATATTATCTTAATTATCAAGCCCATAATAAATGCGGCCTTGACTCCGACCGAGCGACAATAGAAAATGGAATAGAGCCTATGTGGGCCGCTAGCTTCTCTGCAGCCAAGTCCTGTATGCTTGATTTCCTGTGAGTCGAGCCAGAGGTTATTGAACTTTCCACCGGCTGTTTGCAATTTTTACAATTCAGTCGCGTGCTTTAAGTAGGGGGCGGAAGTTGGAGTAGGTTCTTTGTTTGAACGGCTATCCGTGTGTTGTGTGATATGTACGTCGCGTGGAGCATGGTGCGATATGGAAGATAATAATAATACGGACGCGAATATGTAAATACCGTCAACTTCGGCTGTCGGTAATAACGTTGAAAATGTTGGAGAATTTAGTAAGAAGAGTGTGTGTGAATGTGTGGTGTGAGTCTTAATAATAAAGGGATTTTCAACATTAAACTTCGCTGATAAGCTTCAAATAATTTCCAAAGGAAGGGCAAAACCGCCTATGAAAAATTTAACCACAAAAATGAAAAATTGTATTAGACAATTTTATCCGGAAAAACAATACGAACAATTTAAACGGCTAACAGGGTGTGAAAATATAAGTAAATTATTATGTTGACCATGTTTACTTTTTGAAAATGAGAAAGGGCTTTGGAATAAAACTAGTTTTTTCGATTTAAACAATTTCCATAAAGCTGTAAAAAGACACATTATGTCCAAAGCGCATTTGCAGGCCGTCATAAAAGAAAAAGTCTTCGGCAAAACCAGAATTGAACACGCCCTTAATAAACAGTTGGAAATTAGTCACCGCCAACACAATGAACTAGTCGATAAAAATAGGCAAATATTAAGAAGACTTATCGATGTTGTTTGTTTTCTCGGACAGCACGAATTGGGATTTAGAGGTCATGACGCAACAATTATTCTAAAAAGAATTAAGCAGGAGATTGGCGAGGCGCGGTTCATTGCTATTGTTCTGGACGAAACAACTGATATCACTAATTTTAGCCAATTATCTATAGTAATACGTTACGTTAAAACAGACGGAAGTATTTCAAGAGCGATTTTTAGGTTTTAAGAATGTGTCCGAAAATCGTACAACAGATGCATTATATACCGTAGTTTATAACGTTACTAAAGAAATTAATGGAGTGAAAAAATTAGTTGCTCAAAGCTATGATGGAGCTGCAGTGATGGCAGGACAATTAGGGGGTCTGTAAGCTAAAGTTCGAGAAACTTTCCCAAGTGCTGTGTTTGTCCATTGTTTTGCTCATAAATTAAATTTAGTTTTATCCCAGTCCATCAATCACATTAAAGAGTGTAAAGTATTTTTCGCTACTTTAAGTGGCATGGCTGCTTTGAAACGTACACAAGCTTTGGACTCTATTGTCCACAAACGATTGCCAAAAGTAGCTCCTACTAGGTGGAACTATAATGGAAGACTTGTGTTAACAGTATCTGAAAATAGTGAATCACTGATTGAACTATTTGAGAATATAATAGAAAATAATGAAACGTGGGACTCAGTGGATGATTTTAATTCCATGTTAAGCCAAAAAAGAGATGACTTTGACCTATTTTGGGAGAAAACGATGACAAGGTGGGAGATGTTCATACATCATACAGACGCCTCTTTTATGAAACAATCGATCAAATTTAGCAACATAAACTATAGATTTAACGGTTTAAATGATTTTAAATTCCTTGAGCTCTGCAATTTTGATGCATTTAAAGGAAAAACTTTTCCAGAAGATGCGTTTGAATCTCTTCTTCTTGATTATGGCCAGTTCTTCGACCGAGTGTTACTGTGATCTGAACTAAAAGTGATTTACGAAACTAGTGACATTAGCGCAAAAAATAACGCTACGGAACTAACGCAATTTTTAAAAGACAGGGAGCTGGAAGATGCCTACACCGAAGTGTCGAAATTGTGTGAATTAGTATTGACAATACCTTCCACAAGTTCATCAGTAGAACGCAATTTTTCAACACCTAAACGTATAAAAAATTTCGTGAGGAATTTAACGGGACAGGAGATACTTTCGCAAACATCGCTGTTGTCTATTGAAAATAAACTTTTCCCAAATAGGGTAGTTTCTAAAAATTGCTTCCCTTTCTTAAATTTTCACCGCAAGCGCATGCAATCGAGCATTGACAATCAACAAGTGTAGTCTTTTTTCAGTTTCATAATTTTTGCAAGTTTTTGTGGCAAAATGGACAGCGAAGAAGAACAGTTCGATGGAGAAGGTTTTTCAGAAGACATCATAGAAGCCATCAACGCAGCAAATCGTACTCTGATTCCAGAAAACTCTAAACAATGTTAGAAAAAAGACTTCAGCTTGTTCGAGTCTTGCTACAATCACAAACAAATTATCCACAATAAAGGAAGAGGTATTGCTAGGATATTTTCATATATTATCAAGTACATATGCCCCTTCAATGTTATGGTCGAAATATTCGATGTTTAAATTAATCATAAAACTTAAGAAGGACGTTGATGTAAGCAAATATTATAAACTCACATTGTGTTTAAAGAGAATCAACGATAACTACAAACCAAAAAAATATTTTTAATGCTCCAGACAACGTCTGAAATATGATGAAAATAGCTACATTTTTTGGTATAGCAGTCGCTTGTCGATGTGAGGAGTTAATGAAGATGACGACCGATGACATTACAGATAAAGAAGACATTCTGGTAGTCGCCATACCGTCTACCAAAACCAATAAGCAGAGAAAATTTATAGTTTGTGACCCAGATAAGGATAAACCTAGCTACATAAAGCTGTATAGTTCTGGAACCATTATCACTAATAATAAAAGGCACGGAGGATGGAAGTGCAGTGCAGTCGAATCCATTTTTGTCAAAAAGTACAATAAAAAATGTATTATATTATAATACCCAGTTGCTCTACTCAAAGTAAACTCCAAAAACAACGTTCGGTAGAATGTGTTTCCGAAGGAAGTTAGACAGTAGCAAGCACACATCAAATGCAAGTAAAAAGCAACGAAGTTCTTCAAGATATAGCATCTGCAATAAATCTACTGTTACAGTATGCTACAAATACCAATTGCCCGTTCAACTATAATATTTATCGTTAATTTGTTTTTTATCATTCTATAAAAGTTTATATAAAGAATTTATGACATGCACGTTTAACTTTAAGAATATCTTTAATTTGTTCTCAATTCTCTATTTTCCTAGTCTAAAATAAAGATTTTTTGTAATATTTATTTTTTTTTACCATTTATAACTCTATAAAAAAATCGGGCGGAAACGTACATTTTCAGGACAACTAGCACTGAAAATTAATTTTTCCGCGCGCTAAAACACTCAATAATGTGAAATACTAGCAAAGTAAGTATTTTTTTTTTGTAAGAAGCTCAAACATTTTTGTAACTACAGTATATTATTATTGAACTTAAACCTAATTGACGTTTATCTAAAGACTACATTGATCGTAGGAAAAATGTTGCACCTAACACATTCGTAAAGTGTTTTTTCTGCCCTTGACGGCTTAATCGTTCCGTTGCCGTCGCGTGCGGAAAAGTACCACTTTCCGAACTTCTTAGGTAAATAGCTATTTCGGCATCTACACACCTTGAAACGTAAAGATCTGAAAAAGTATCGAGGGAGGTAAAAATATAAGATTTATTAAAAAACTGAAAAAAAGGACTTTCAATAAATAGTTTTTATTAAATAATTTGTAATAAATTGTTTGGTTAGAGACAAATATAAGTAATAATGTGTGTAGGTATTACCTTTGTGTAGCACAGACGTATAATAAAACTGAAGGTACTTAACGACAAGTCATCCCGAGCATGCAATATTTTATTTCTCTAAGAAATTATTATTTTCGTAAAATAAATAAAAAATTGGCTGGGTAATAAAAAAAAATAAAAAAAAAATGTTTACACATGTCGTACGTAAGCCCTTTCCAGCTTATATTCAATGGACCGTTTTATGCTGTGATTACGCCCGGATAATATTTTATAGCTGTTTTACAGCATACTTCTTCAGCAGGAATATGGTAGTAAGCGTTTTATACGCCCGTTATTAACTTTGATTTCGTTATCTTAAGATATTTAGTATTTCCTAGTGCAATTTGCTGTTGTCTTGTCGATATACAACAGGGTTATTAAATTTTTATAATAGATCCAAAGAATTATTTCTTTTAAATGTTAAGCTTACAACTATATGTCTATATTACGTTTTTGACCTAAAAAATACTTTTGTTTATGTTTTATATCTAAAGCAACCATAGACATATTAATCTACACGTTGAGATATACAATTTTTTACACATGAGAGCCAAGCTTGGTTGTCATGGGGACAACTTTTGACGCAAAAATCATAGCCCAAACTTCACTCTCTTAAGTGGGGATGCCATCCATTTTTTGGATAATATTGTATATTTTGTATGCACAAAATGAGTATGTTTTCTAAACATTTTTCGATAACTGTGAAATAAGGAATAATAATTCTTAATAAAAAAAATGGTTTTATTCATCGTAGCAACTCGAACTAATGGATGTAGATAAACTTCTTGGTAAATCCCTTTTGAAATCTCGATGTTACGTAACTAAAAAAAAAGCGGTGTAAAAGTGTATGGTTTTTTACCGAGTGAACATAATACTTATACAAAACACAATGTTTTGTAAGGTTAGTTAAGTTTTTTCATTTTAAAACATAACGGGTTACTGCAATTGCCGTATTCTAAATTACATAAGAGCCAAACATAATTTGTGTTTTGTGAAAATTAAGCGAGTTACAGTTTGAGGCATATTTAATACAAATTCAAGTTCTTTCACATTTTAATGTGTTACTCGGAAACTCATTATGTTTTAAAAAGGTATCTTAAACTGATATATCTTCTTTGTTTTTATGTAAGATTTTATGAAATATTGTTATAAGCATTCAATAAGACTATATAAACCATATAAATTAATCCTAAAAAGCAACACGTTTATTCACTTTAGTCTTTAAGTTCAGAGTTATTATACCCTCTCAGACATAGTTGTATTTATACCGGGTGTTTGGTACATCGATAGAAAGTTTTAAAGGGGTGAAAGAGGAGGTCATTTGGAGTCATTTGGACCAAATATGTCTATATACAAAGTCGTACCGATTTCGAGATATAGGCCTTTTCTAGTATTTCCATTTATTAAGGTAATTTCGGCAAATAAAAAATATTTTTGTCCCTGTCACTGATTTTATTTTTTGCAACTATTTTTTTTTATAATATTTAATATGTATATCAGCTAAAAAAAATAACAACAACTTCTTTGAAAACCACAAAAAAACACCGCACGCCAATGAAAATGATTTTATGCTATACAGTGGAACTAAGGCTCAACTTAAAACGCCATTTTATCGGAAATCACCCAATAAAAAAAATCTCAAATATGCTTAAAAACTACCTTATGTTATACCCTTCTCAGGGATATATCAGGTTATGATCGATTATCACTATTTGGAATAATTTGTTGAAAAAAATGGAAACAATTACAATTATTTAGGTAAAACAATTGTCAGATTTACTATCTAATTTCACATCTAAAATTAAATCATAAAGAGAAACTTCGAATATGTTGTTATTATTATTCATTTTCAAAATGCCAACCCTGATTCCGAATTCACTTTCGAGCTCTCTTTCTTATTTCGGTGGTAGTGACAGCGTATCGCAACTCTACCCTTAATCTTTCAGCTGATTCATTTATTCGTTGAATAAGCTGCTCGCGGTTGATTATTTCGACCTCGTAAACAAGTTCTTTCATGCGTTCCCACACATGAAAGTCCAGAGGTGTTAAGTTTGGGGACCTTGCAGGCCACAGAATTGGTCCATTTCTTCCTATCCACCGATTAGGAAACGTTTGATCGAGAAACTGCCTTACTGTTAATCGAAAATGAGCTGGACATCCGTCGTTTTGGAATATTATCCTGTCCCGTACATTCAGAGGCACATCATCCAAGATATTGGGCAACTCGATGCGAAAAAATTCCAAATAGTTGTCTCCATTTAGATTATCTGGAAGATAATAAGGACCAATAAAAGTTCGACCAATGACAGCTGCCCATACATTTACACTAAATTTGTGTTGGAAAGAAACTTGTTTTTTCATATGCGGGTTCTCGTCCGCATCAGTCCAGTAGTGAAGGTTATGAAAGTTTGTAATACCTTCACGAGTAAATTTTGATTCGTCTGACCACAGAATACTTTTCAAGAAAAGCCCATCCTCCATATCAGCGTTCAATAAAAATCGACTAAAAGCCATTCGTCGTACAGGATCGCCTTCTTCAAGGCCCTGAACGGGGGTATAGTGGAACGGATGTTTTCCTTCAGTCTTGAGAACAGACCACACTTTTCATAGAGACAAATTCAATTCATCAGCTACTTTTCTGATGCTGGTTGTAGGATCTGCTTCAAAAGCTTGAAGTATTTGTTCTTCCACTTCAGGATGATATCTTTCAACATGCCCACGTTCTACTATGTGATGAATGTTACCGGTTTCACTAATTCGTCGATAGGTATTAATAAAAACTTGCACATTAGGAATACGTCTAGCGGGGAATCGATCACGATATAATCGTTGAGCAGCCGCTGCATTGCCATCGGCTCTTCCATACATAAACAAAATGTCTGTATATTCGCTATTAGAAAAAGCAGCCATCTTTAGAAATTGTAATTATTGTAACTTGAAAAACTATGAAATCAAAGCGAATTATTAGACCACAAGGTATTCAAGGCAAATATTGCAAGCCCAATGCTAAACGCACTACTGGCCTAAAAATATGCCAGGACCCATTCGACTAAAAACTGAAATCCGATAGTGCATTGTTAAAGTAATAATTATTGTATCTTCTAAAGAATTGATAAAAACCATCAAAATAGCGATAGTGGATTTAGGTATTTATTGAATTATTATTTAGGCCAAGCGACGGATATTTTGTTGACATGATATTTTTTAATGTTTAAATTCCTTTAATTCCAAGGTATTAAAATAAAAACGATACGTTTATGGTCAACCATTTTTAATGATGAAAATTAAATGATTTCTCTAAGTACATTATTTTATCATTCTAGTACTTCATTACATAATTGCAAAATCAAAAATAATTAAACTTTCCAAGTTGTGTCTTCAATATTTAAGAAAATACATAATTATAAAATCGGATAGTAAATCTGTAAATTATTCTACTTAAATTAAGTGTAACCGTTAAATTTGTAGTGATAATTATAATTACTGATCATAACCTGATAGTATCTCCGAAGAGGGTATAAAATTGCGTAATTTATAGGCATATTTGAAATTTTTTTTATTGAGCAGTTTGCGAGAAAATGGCATTCAAAGATGATACTTAATTCCAGTGCATTGCATAAAATCATTTTCATTGGACTGTGCTGTTTTTTTGGGGACTTCAAAAAACGTGTTCATATTTTTTTTTATTAAATACATATTAAACCGTATGAAAAAAATTTGTTGCAACAAATAAAATCATTGACAGGGTCAAAATTATTTTTTATTTGCCGAAATTACCTTAATAAATAAAAATATCAAAAAAGGCCTATATCTCGAAATCGGTACGACTTTGTATATAGACATATTTGGTCCAAATGACTCCAAATGATCTCCTCTTTCACGCCTTTAAAACTTTCTATCGATGTACCAAACACCCTGTATATTATATCAATAGGTATAAGTACAGGGTGTCCCATTTTCGTAGGTTTTACGGGGTTTCCAGCTTATGAGTAGAGATAGAGAGATGCGGTTTTCGCGACACCGTGCTACTTTTCGATGAAACTAAAGAGGCCGCAAACAGATTTGCCCTAACCATTTTAGTTTCCGTGCTACAGGGTGATTTTGAAAATTTGTCATTTTCGGACACCCCCTGTAACTCAGCTATCGTAAAATATATTTAAAATGTTTCAGCTGGTATTTATAGATTTTTTCACGTAGAATTCAGTGGCGTACTCAGATTTTTGCTGAGAGTCATAGTTTTTGACATATTGGCATAACCTACTATTTTTTAAATGGGAGACCCTATATATTATTTTTTCATCTTATTCTTCGTGTCGAGAGCTTTTCAAAAACATACCATAAGTCATATTTATTTTCATAAATAACATGAAAAAATGCATTTTTCTTTAAACGGATTTATGGCATAGCAGATCAATCGAAATAAGAGAAGGTGGCTGTGGAGCCATGGAAAAAGTTAACAAATATTTATTAACGAAATAACAAAGTAACAGCATCAGAAAAAATTAGGAAGTAGGTAAAAGGTAATAATTATAATTTCATTAAAACTACAAATATTGTTCAAATTGTAGACCATTATGTGTCCTACAAGTGTGACAAACTTTAAAAATTCTTTTTAATGCATTTTCTATTGTAAATGACTGTCTTTTTAACTCTGCAAAAGCGTTTTCGGTGGCCATTCTTAGTTGTTCTAAGTTTTCGTATCGCCTTACATAAACCTTGTTTTCTAAATAACCCCACAAAAAGAAATCTAAAACTGAGAGGTCAGGGGATCGTGGTGGCCATCGAACAGGTCCGTGTGTTCCTATCCATCTTCCAGGAAAATGGTCGTTAAGCCAGTTTTGACTTATTCTGGCATTGTGGGCTGGAGCTCCGTCTGGCTGGAAATAAATCCTATTTAGTTGAGCCAAGGGAACATCATCCAAAATTCCTAATGCGTCTTCTAGGATTCGCACGTAACCAATCGAATTCAGATTTCCTTCATATATTTGGTAAACTATTTTTCGGTTGAAAATAAAACAGGAGACATTGAATCCAAATCTGCCCTGACGCTCCCTAGGAAAAATAACATGGTTGTTTTCTTGACTCCAAAATCGCGTGTTGTGTCTATTTAAAATCCCTGAACTAGTAAAATGTGCCTCGTCTGACCAAATAATCTTTTTTTCAAAATCGATATCTTCTGCCTTCATATTTATAAACCAATTGCAGAACTCCAATCTGCGCTCTGCATCACCAGGATGCAGATGATGCACAAGTTTGTATTTATAGGGTTTGAATTTGTGCTTTTTCAAAATTTTCTGCACTTTGGTTTTCGGTACACCCGCCTCTTCGTCTATTTTCCTGCAAGATGTTTCAGGAGCTGTCTGAACGAGGGCTAAAACGTTGACCTCAGATTCTTCGTTGTCTTTATTGTAAGTTCGCGATCGAGGCTTGTTAAAAGATCCATATTGGCAAAGATTATTTTTAATTTTTTGAAAAATTCTTTTTTCTGGTTGTCTTCTCTCGGGATATCTAAGATAAAATAAAGCGAACCAATAAAGTCAAAATGCAGGAAGATAAAAAAGAACTAACCTGTTCAGATAAAGCTCTGCCGCCTGATCTGCATCTTCATTAGACAATATAAAACACGCGTTCATATCATATTTCTCAAAATATTCAAATTTTTGATTGTGAGCCATATTAAAAACAATAATTATAATAGACGTCAAGAAAAATTTAAACGCAATAATGCCAAAAATGACAGCAGTAATGGCTGCCTGATCATATTTTTGTTGGCGTTGCCATGGCTACCACAGCCACCTTCTCTTATTTCGATTGATCTGCTATGCCATAAATCCGTTTAAAGAAAAATGCATTTTTTCATGTTATTTATGAAAATAAATATGACTTGTGGTATGTTTTTGAAAAGCTCTCGACACGAAGAATAAGATGAAAAAATAATATATAGGGTCTCCCATTTAAAAAATAGTAGGTTATGGCAATATGTCAAAAACTATGACTCTCAGCAAAAATCTGAGTATGCCACTGAATTCTACGTGAAAAAATCTATAAATACCAGTTGAAACATTTTAAATATATTTTACGATAGCTGAGTTACAGGGGGTGTCCGAAAATGACAAATTTTCAAAATCACCCTGTAGCACGGAAACTAAAATGGTTAGGGCAAATCTGTTTGCGGCCTCTTTAGTTTCATCGAAAAGTAGCACGGTGTCGCGAAAACCGCATCTCTCTATCTCTACTCATAAGCTGGAAACCCCGTAAAACCTACGAAAATGGGACACCCTGTACATACCTGTGTATAGCTTGGTCCTATTTGCGTTCAAGAGTACAAAAGTGCAGATTCCCCGGGGTAGAATATTTTAAACAAAATCGCAACACTACTCTCCAAAAAAAGTTTTTTTTTTGATAAACCTGCAGTCTATAAACCAAACAATCTTTTATGTATGTTCCCATGATGATAATCTGTCGTTTCTGTTAAATTATATTTTCGAATGTCGCCACCCCAGCGCCTCAATTGAAAACATTCGACGTCTGCCATCCAATCAGGGTCTGGACGCGTGGGGTTAGATAAAATATAAACATAATTGTTTAGAAAAAATAAATAATTTTGTTCTGAAGATTTTAACACGTGATGCTATTGGTATTTTTATACAAGTTTTATTCTTAAAATCTCAACAACGTTGTAGTTTAGTAATGCACAGTGAATATAAGCCTTTTTAGCATCGCTTTGTGGATAAAATATTTACAGGGTGAGTCAACGATTGGAAAAAGTAAATTTACGTCGAACAGGTATAATCTGGAAACAAACTGTTTATGATGTGGAATATATATGTAAGTCGTGCTCAGTTTAAAAATATTTAAAATTATACGGGGTGTGTCAAAGAAGTAGGACAACTAAAAGTTGTATTTTTTAAATGAGACACCCTAGATTTTTAAATTCTACATAAAATTCTAACTCTTTTTTGTATAACGTGTTATATGGCTAAAATTGATACTTTCTTAAATATTTAGCTTTAAACTTGTTATACCTATCTTCAATAGTTTTCGAAATATTTTCAAATTTCCTTTTCTTGCGTAATTTAGAAAATCAACAACTCGATCAATCAAAGTAGCCATGGAACAAACGGTCTATAGCAACTGGCGACTAAATCTATGAAATGTCAAAAACGTGTTGTTGTTAGTGCATTGTATTTAGTCTTTCGTATTCTCGTCTAATTTAAAATGAATTTTTCACAAAGTGAAATGATAGATACGGTCTATATATTGGGTGAAGCTCAAAAAAATTGCCTTCTGGCCAAAAGGCTATATGAAGCAAAATATCCGGATCGACGCGCGCCTTCCAAAGTGGCCTTTCAAAATGTCATGGAGAGATTTGAATTGCTACAAATCAAGATAAAGAGTTAGAAACTCTACTTCATATTAGAAGAAAATCCCAGTTTAAGTAGTCGACAACTTGCTAGTTTAACTGAAACATCACAATCTACAGTAGGCAGGACCACAAGAAGATATACATATCATCCATATAATATGGATACACCAAGAGTTGCACGATGAAGATTTTGAAAGGCGTGTTAACTTTTGCAACTTAATGATAAGGCGAGTAGAAGCATATCCAGACTTTTTAGCAAATATCATGTTTTCCGATGAAGCTACATTTAGAAGCAATGGAGCTGCAAATAGGCATAATATGCTTTATTATGCAATAACAAATCCCCACTGGGTACGAGAGGTAGAACATCAAAATCACTGGTCATTAAATGTTTGGTGTGGAATCATTGGAAACCATGTTATAGGTCCGTATTTTTTTAACGAACCACCTAATAGACAAAGATATTTAGATTTTTTGAACGTCGAGCTGCCTATTCTTCTCACACCACTCAGTATAGAAGAAAGAATAGACATGTGGCTGCAGCAAGACGGGGCACCTGCTCATTACCAACGGGACGTTCGTAAATTTTTGGACGCTAATTTTAATCAAAAATGGATTGGTCGTAGCGGTTTTATCGAATGGCCATCCAGATCATGCGATATAACCCCATTAGATTTTTTCTTGTGGGGTTATATTAAAGATCGTGTTTACACCCAATCACCTACAGCAACGGAGAACATGCAGGAACGAATCAGGGATGTATGCCCTACTATATCACCAGACATGCTAGTTAAAACTATGCAAAATATTATTAAAAGGTTCAACATGTGTATTCGTAAAGGCGGACGTTTATTTGAGCATCTTTTAAAATATAACTATGAAAACATTTGATTAACTTCTAAAAGCGATTTGTTTTAGTCTGATAAGTGTTTTTTTCTGAATAATTTTAAAAATTAGTATCTATTAATATAAGTTTTCGACTATCTAAATTGAAATGTATTCCCTCACTGAAGTGTATTTACTTATTTGCAAACTAGAAGAGCAGACCCCTTTTTCAACACAATTTTTAAGTATTTATATTATTATGCCAGTTCACGGATCCTTTGCTTTGAAATGAAGAATCATTCCAAAAACATAATATTGTCTAAAAAGTTCGGAAATGGCCCTACTCGCCTTATTATTGGGTTACAAAACTTAACAAGGATTTTAAAATCTTCAGCGTGTAACTCTTGGTTTATTGAAATATGAAATGGATGATATTTATATTTTCTTGTAGTCTTGCTTACTGTAGATTCTGATGTTAAAATCTTAAGGTTATTAGATCATTTTTTTTTGTAGCAATTTTATTAACAAATTATTATATTATCTAAATTTCCATTGGATTAATTTTAGATAATAAACTATTGTATTCATATTAAATACTTTTGTTTTACTGACAGTTACTATGGCTACTTTGATCGAGTTGGTAATTTTCTAAATTACGCAAAAAAAGGGAATTTTAAAATATTTTGAAAACTATTGAAGATAGATATATAATATATGTAATAAAAGTTGTAGATTTTTTATACTTAAAAAGAATAAATAAAAATATACAGGGGGTTCCATTTAAAAAAACTGAAATAAATTGTTTTAAATATGTTAAAGTTGGACATTTAAATTTGGACATCCTGTATGTAATATCTTCAATATTACGAAAGCATTCCTTTATTCCAAGCCTATTTTGTGCAGAGGCAAAATATTTTATTTTTAGTGGCACAACTAGGCGTAATATTGCTAATCGTAGATGTGCATCAAATTTATTTTTTTTTTCATTTAAAGCCAAATATTTAAGAAAGTATCAATTTTAGCCATATAACATGTTATACAAAAAAGTGTTAGAATTTTATGTAGAATTTAAAATTTAAGTCAAATATAGGGTGTCCCTTTTAAAAAAATACAGTTTTTAGTAGCCCTACTTTTTTGACGCACCCCGTATAATCCCTTTATGTATTTTCTGCACAATTGTATAACATTAATGCACATTTTTTTCTGAATACATTATTGAGAATTAATGAATAGCGATTTTTTACCGTGTAGGTATATACAAGTAACCGTCATGATTTTGTTATCTTTAAAGGTCTGCCTGCAAGTCTGAATATAACCCAATTTAAATATTAGTCGTATGAATCGTCTCTGAAATACGAATACCCTGTGACACTCGCCTACCTGGCCACAGAGCAGAATGTGGATATACTAACGAGAAATAAATATTTAGCAAATATTTCCAATCAAAATTTTGTCTAAGAGTCATGAAACAATAAAACGTTTGTGACATCTATACATATGGAATTAATATGTTCTCTAAAACTAAGTTTTTATCCAGAATGCAAGCTAAAAACCTTGCAGAAACCTATGTTTTTATTAAATGATTGTTGTGAGTAATTTGGATGCTACTTGGTTGTCCATAGTTTCCGATGAATTCTAGGCACACTGTTTTTTCATAATTAATTATTAAATGGTTTTGTTTACACCAGAAGTCAAAGTTAGTCAGTTCAGATTTTACTTTTATATCTAATTATTTTTTTGTACTTGCAGTTACAAGAATCGTGATATCATCTGCGTATATAAACGTTGTGCCATCTTGTATGTGATAGTTCGCATTTAGGGGAGTCGGAGTATTCAGTTCCGACCTTCACAATCAGATTCACTCTATTCTCAGAACTGCATATATGAAGTTGCGTTATAGTATTTTCAGACATACTTGAAGAATACCAGCACCGGGAAATTTCCCAAGTGTAAATTATAAGCCAATAAAAATCTGGAAACCAAAGCGTTTAATTATTCATTCAAATATGAAAAACATTATTGGACACTGTATATAAAGACATGTTAAAAACTTAAAAATTTAAATAGACCATTAATCACTGTTATTTAACGCAACAGCTTCATTAGAATAACACCGTTTTACCATCATTCACTTTTTTCTTCGAACAGTATTTTAATCTGTCACAAGCGGAAACCATAGACGCTCGTTTTAATTTCGCCGACAATTTTCCTTCTGTAATTTAGGGGACCTTCCCAGTGTTCGGATTTCTAAAAGAATAAATTTCTTCTATCTCGTCTTTATCTCCTTGTGATCTAGGGGAACCAATCTGACTTTCTTTTGTGCAGCACTCCTCTGAGCTTTAAAATTGCCGACATGTAGAGGAACGGTGCTGCTTTGTGTCAAATTTGGCTAATCTGGCAGAGAATACACATAATTAGACTAATGTATCTGGAATATAAAATTAAACTTTTTGACAAAAATAACTACATCAACGTTTTTTTTATTTTAAAGGTATCTTTTTAGAAGCACAAATTCATTCTAATTACAAGAAGATGTCGAGATTTTTGAATTGATTTATTATATAAACTAATTAATTAAGATATTGTATGGTATTATTTTTCTATAGGATTAGGTATTCAAAAATGTTTGTTTTTAAAATACAAAAAAATCAAATCTGAGAGATTTAGATTTTGCATTTTCAATTTGTAGTTTTATTTAACTGATCAAAAAGTTGCTTCATTTTTATTTCCCCAAATGAAAGGCCACATATTATATTATCATTATATAGACTAAGTGTTTTAAATGTAAAGTACACCTCAGAGATCTAAAACATCGTCGAAACTGAGAGGTATGTCAAAAGCAGGTTGTTTCCATGGATATACCGAGTTGTAGCCAACAGCGAATGATGATTGCATTGTTTCCATATTTACCCACACTCTTTCCATAGACTTTAAACCGGTTCATATTTTTGAAAGAGCTATTTAAAGAAACAAAACATAAACGCTCCATGTTAATCTGTTATGTTAAATGTAAGAAGAAAACTATTTTTCACAAACATTTCCAATATATTTTTTAACAACACGTAACATGTTTTTCTACACTGCAGCTTCTGCGGACGTTACATCTCGAATAAATACAATTAGACACATATTTTTTTCAAAAAGTTTAAAGCAAGCATAAAACACCTTTCTATTAGCTGCTACCTGTTTGCGCTTTAATCCTGCTACTCTGCGTTACCCCGGGCAATGTCAATTTAAGTAACATCTTATTGACAGTTTTAATTTCTTTAGTCAAAATGAAAAGAAGCATTCCTTCGGATATTGAGCAGGGAGGATCCAGAGCAAGAATGTGCAGAACTATGTGAATGAAAAGGTACATATTGGATACTTCGGGGAATTATCTACTAACTATAGGCCTTTATCTCTCTGGACGTTTTATTCTATGATAAGAACAATGATATCTATTAAACTCAATATTGATATCAGCAAATTTAGAAATTTAGTCGCCCTCCTCGAAAATAAATTCTGAGGGATATCAAAAGTCAAGAGTATTAACTAAAACCAATATTACAACATTCCTTCTAGAAGCGGATGACAAAAAATGCTTATTTATGAGAGTAGCATTGATTATTGGGCTTGCAGGAGCTTGCAGGCGAGTGGAGTTATCAAATTTGTTGTTGGACAATGTCAAGGATGAAGGGCGATGTTTTGATTTTATGTAACATCTGGAAATATTCAAGAGCATGGTAGGTTTTGTCATCCAATTTCGAAATGGTTGCCAAAACAAATCGTTTTCTATCTCACACTTAAACGTCCAGAAGAATATACATTGGGGCATTGCTTCCGAAGATCATCTACGTTCCTATTGGCAGATTCAGGAGCTGACATTCTAACAGTGGAGAGTCCTGGTGGCTGGCGATCATACACGGTTGCGGAAGGCTGCCTTGAAAATTCTGGAGAAAATAAAATAAAAATAGCATCCAAAAGACCCGAAAAAAAATTAAACAAAGCCCAGTTTAAATAATGAAAACATGAAGTATTGACTACAAATTTAGCAAACGTGGCTGCTTCGTCAGGAATTTATTTGAAAGAGTGCAAAGATTGTACTATAGTCAAAAGCAGTGTTATCGTGCGGGTCATACGATTTATCAACGACAAACTTTTTAAGTTTGTTTTTCTTTTATTACGTATAATTATATCCTCCGCATAAAATGCGGAAGATGAATTAGATAGACCTCTGATATTTTCATATGAAAAAAGAAGAAAAACATATAAATACCAGCCGTTGCAGAAATCTTTGAGCGATGTCACTTCAAAGTCAGATTAACAAGTCAGTGACAAAATGAGTAACAGAAAACAATTTTCGGTTTTTTGCATCCACAAGCAAAAAAAATGGTATTAAATCTAATAAAATATTACGAAAATGAAAATACACCGGCCAATATCCAGGAGACAGTAGCAGAAGCTCTGGGAATCGGTATAAATGCGTGAAAAAAAGCATAATTTACTACCGAAGAAGAATTAAGAAATGTACACGAAAAAAGCCAAAGACAGAAGACTTCAGTGACAATGTAAAAATGGATGTTCGTAATGCAATTTACGATTTATACACATCAAAAACCAATGTAACCCTTCACGTTTTGAAAGAAGCTTTAAAAAATCGAGGCATATTGGAAATTAGACTAAAATCGTTGTCAAAATTAATAAAAATTTTGGATTTTCGGTATAAAAAGGACTGTAATCGAAGATTTTCATGCGAGTTGCCACATATAGCAAGTCAGCGTATCCAGTTTTTAAAGAAATACACGGAAAATGTTAATTCAAAATTTAGAAAAGTGGTATTTTTAAACATGACTTGTATATTTTCTAGTGGAAGTGGTTCGAAATCTTGGCAGGACGAGTCTGTAAAAAGTCTCAAGACGAAAAGGGATTTGGGACGGGAAAACCGTTCATCATTTTGCATGCAGACTATGATGATAATATGAACTGTGAACTGTTTGAAAAGTGGTTAAAAGAACAGTTGATTCCAAATTTAGATGCTCCATCTTTAATCATTCTGGACAATGCATCTTATCATTCAAGAATCTTAAATAAACAACCTACTTCATCCTGGAAGAAAAGTGATATTTATGACTGGCTAATAAAACAAAAAAAAATCCTTTACCCAATATGCTGAAACTAGAACTTCTTTTAATGGCAAAATCTATTAAAAAACTAACAATATATACCATAGCTGAAATATTACGGGAAAATGGACATGAGGTTTTACGACTGCCGCCATACCATTGCCAGTTTACGCAATAAAATTAATATGGGCTGGGGCAAAATCATATTACGAAAAACACGTGAACGATGGTCTTACATCAGTTGACGTGAAGGTGTTTTGCAAGATTCATTAAATTATATTACGCCGGAATACTGGAAGAAATCTGTGGAACATACGGAGAAACTAATATGGGATTGGTGGAATCGAGAACGAGTTCTAGATGTCGAAATAGCACCAATGATCATTGCGCCATTTGAGGACGACTCAGAAGATGAGAACTTTTTAAGTGATGATGATATTTTCTAGTCTATAATATTAAAAAGTTTCTGAAGGATTATATTAGTCTTTGATGTGTATAAATCAAAAATTGCATTATGAATATCCATTTTTGCATTGTAACTTAAGTCTTTTGCCCTTGGATTTTTCGGGTACATTTCTTAATCTTCTTCGGAAGTAAATTATGTTCTTTTTAATGCACAAGTTTTTGTTCATTCCTTATACCGATTCTCAGAGCTTTTGCCACTGGCTCCTGGATATTAGCCGGTGAATTTTAATTAAACATTTTTTTTATTAGATTTGACACATTGCTTACTTTTATAGTACATTTGTAATTTTGTAGGCAATAAATAAATAATTATAGAATACTTGTTCCAATTTTAAAGCGTGTTTAAAATAAGTAAATTTTTTTATTAATTACAAGACAAAATTTGATATATAAAAATCGGTAAAATCGCCTTACCAGAAACTCAGTGTTAACGAAAATACAGGCTATATATATATATATATATATATATATATATATATATATATATATATATATATATATATATATATATAGCCTGTATGGCCCTTAATCTAAGACTGAAATTTGAAGAAATCGGATAAGTAGTTTTTTCGCTATGCTGCGAACAGACAGACTGACGGACAGACATACCTACAGACAGGTGGAATTGAGAAAACATGTTTTCCTGTATCTAGGGACCCTTAAACGTGAAGATCTGAAAAAATCTCACGAGGGAAGTAATAACTAATTATTTTGTGTTTTTAACAAAAGTGTATAATATTTTTGCAAAATTTTTTTGTTATCATAATACAAAAAAAAACAAGTTTTCTTTGCACAGGGGTGGTTCGCATTTAAATAAATGACACTGTATAAGTGGTTAGATTTTTAGGTCACGCGGGGCTCATAATTTTTGGTGATTGATAAAAAAATCTCATTATTATTAAGTAGCTGTATAAACTGTACGCGGTGATCATTTATAATGTCCCCCCCCTCTAGCTTTTTTATTTGACGTTTGGTAGAAAAACGTCAAATATAAAAGTTTCACAAAAAACAATAAGCTATTTGCAGCATACATTTTTATATATACAGGGTGTTGCCGAAATCACCCACAGATTAAAGTTATATTTTTTTAAATGGAACACCCTATATATTATACGCTAAATTAAATCCTATGAAAATTGTGCATATTTTTTGTATAACATGTCCTATACCCAAATACAAAAGTTTTCGAAATATCTGCGATTTATTCTAAAGCTTATAATTTAGCTTAGGTGGCTGTGAAGTAGATCGATACCAACAAACAAAATGTTTGTTTATAACTGACAGTGACAGTTACACATTTAGCAACATTATATGTTCTTTTTATTGTAAAATGCCCTATTCGGAAAGAGAAAAACGATTAATTTTGGAAACTTTTATCAAAGCAAATAAGAGTGCTAAATTGGCTCAAAGAGAATTACGTGTAATTAACCCCCGGATGCACATTCCGGACAAAAAAACCTTTCATCGAATTTATGAAAAATTTCAACAAACATCCAGCCTAACGAGAAAGAAGAGAACAATGGAAATTGATGAAGGTAGTGATTTAAACATTTTACTAAAAGTGGAAGAAAATCCCAATATTTCCATAAGAAAAATATCGGGAAGCCTGAGAGAAGAGCTTATTGATCCAAAAAATACATCTTATGGGAGGATTCTAACCACTCTCAAAAATGCAGGATACAAGGCATTCAAAATTAGGCCTACCACAAAATGAACGCCCAGGCATCGAGAAAAAAGGGTTGAATTTTGCCATGCAATGTTGGAAAAAGTTAATGAAAATGAAGATTATTTAAAAAATGTTTTTCGGACCGACGAGTCATCGTTTTCTACTAGTGGAATGATAAATCGAAAAAATAGCAGACAGTGGGCCACAGTAAATCCCCATTGCTACAGGGAATTTCAATTTCAAGGACGTCAAACTGTTAATGTGTGGAGTGCTATTTTAAACAATAAAATAATAGGCCCTCATTTTTTCGAAGATACTTTAAACGGTAATGGTTATATGAATTTTCTCCGGAACAAATTAGAAAACTACATGGATGAGCTCCCATTGGAGCAACTGAGAAACCTCTCGTCTTCCAACAAGATGGTGCTCCTCCTCATTGTGTCGTATTGGTTAAAGACTATTTAAACCAACAGTTCACGGAATGGATTGGAAAAAATGGTACGATAAACTGGCCACCTAACAGTCCTGACTTGACGCCGATAGATGCATTTTTATGGGGAACTCTAAAAGATCGTGTGAACGCAAATAACATCGAAAATAGAGAACACCTAAAAGTCTTGATTAGAACGGAAATTCAAATTCTAAATCAAGAATATTCCCAGTCTATCACTGCCGCTTTGGATCGATTACGAAGAACATACATCAAATGTATTGAAGAAAACGGGGGACCAGTTGAACAATTCCATTTGTAAGAATAAATGTATTATATTATTATCTAAATTATTAATTAAGTTTTAGAAGTTTTTTTTGTTTTTGAAGCTTTCAGGCTTCCCGATATTTTTCTTATGGAAATATTGGGCTTTTCTTCCACTTTTAGTAAAATGTTTAAATCACTGCCTTCATCAATTTCCAATGTTTTCTTTTTTCTCGCTAGTCTGGATGTTTGTTGTAATAAAAATTTCCAAAATTAATTGTTTTTCTCTTTCCGAATAAGGCATTTTACAATAAAAAGAACGTATAATGTTGCTAAATGTGTAACTATCACTGTCACTTATAAACAAATATTTTGTTTGTTGGTATCGATCTACTTCACAGCCACCTAAGCTAAATTATAAGCTTTAGAATAATGTTTTTATTTCTGAATGATAAAATCGCAGATATTTCGAAAACTATTGTATTTGGGTATAGGACATGTTATACAAAAAATATGCAGAATTTTTATAGGATTTAATTTAGCGTATAATATACAGGGTGTTCCATTTAAAAAAATATAACTTTTATATGTGGGTGATTTCGGCAACACCCTGTATATATAAAAATGTATGCTGCAAATAGCTTATTGTTTTTTGTGAAACTTTTATATTTGACGTTTTTCTACCAAACGTCAAATAAAAAAGTTAGAGGGGGGGGACATTATAAATGATCACCCTGTACATATCCTGATTGTTCCACTGATTCGAAACGCCTTTCGACTTTATTAAGACGCTTCCCATTTTGTGTATTTTTGTTTTTGCCAACCAAAAAATTTTAGCCAAATACATATTTAGCGAATTCTCTTATTTAGTCCCTCGGCATTTAATATATAAAATAATATTAAGTGGCTGTCTTAACAATATTGCGTAATATAATAAAAAAAAACTATTTTCTTTCTCTCTGTATATTTGTAAATAGCCCATCGAGATTTAATAGCTCGATACAAGAATCACACAACATTTTGGTATTCACTGTGTTTTCTGATTTGATTCATAATGTTGGTGACCTTTAGACTCGCGCGATAAGACCGCAATCGACTATATTAATATTTTTTATAAATAATTTTTCATGTTTAATAATTTTTAATGAAATAATTTATAAAATTCTTCTTCGCATTTTCTATATTACAAATAATACAAAGCTCTTAACTCACGCAAAATGGGTGGGCTAAAAACTTCTTAATTCACGGACGTAGATAAAGGAATATTTATATAACTGGGTGTAATAGAAATATTCGAAAATTTAAAAAAATATAAAAGTCTAGGAATTTTTAAGTACTAACCATAAACTTAACCTACCTAAAATTATTAAAATATATTTAATAGAGGCGAATTGTTGAGTTCTACCTGATCGTTTAACAAACAATTTGAATATTTGAGCTTACAAGCCCTTAAACACTTAAAGTAAAAAAATGTTATCTTTACGAAAGCTGATAAAGACAACACTGTAGCTGCTGTTGATAGGATAGACAATATTAACAAAATATTAGATTTCCTTAACTTAGACAAGTATCAGATTTTAAAACACATCTTTTTCAACAAAAAATTAAAACTTGTAGTAAACACTGTAAGAGTTTGTTCAGTCCTAACACTGGAATCTGTGGTGGAAGATAGATCAAAATACAAGAGTTCTAACCACACTACACCACAACTTTCATTATGAATATCAGAAATACTTACATAGTATTGTATCTTAATAGCTCAATCAAAAGAGATCTTTTCATGACAAAAATACTACCTGGAAACCAACTGTGCCATTGTTTAAAATACATTCTATTGGTTCATGCTGATGTTTTTTCTATTCGTTATTATTTTATATTAATTTGTTATAAACAATTTAGTGCAAAAAAATGGCGTTTTTTTTTTCGTTTTTTGTTTATAAAATCAAAACGATTTAAGCAATTGCAATGCTATACAGAAGGTGAACTGTAGAGAATTGAAAAACTTGAAAATTCGCTATTTTTTCAAAAATTCATTAGAAGGTCGTTTTTTAAGCTGTAGCGTAGGCCTTCCGGGAAATGGTAGTCAATGACGTGAGCTTTATGCAAGCAGAAGACAGGCGCCGTGGGATAATTAGTTATTGCAATTTGAATTTTTTACTGCTTTTAACTTCCAGCGGGTCTGGATGCGACACGGATCAGCCGATTTCAATTTTATAAGAAAATTTTGAATACTCGGTTATCGTGCTTCCAAATGTATATTTTCATTTTGCATTAAAATGTTGCAAAACTAGTAAAAAATGCTTACAAACATGTCATATCTTCACTTGTATCTAGTCACTTTATTAAATCATAGATACCCTAGAAACCCTTGATTTGAGAAAAGATTATATGATTTGACAAAGGGATTGGATACGAGTAAAGATATGTTATGTATGTAAGCATTGTTTACTAGTTTTGCAACATTTTAACGCAAACGCTACAACTTAAAAAACCACCATACATTTTTGAAAAATTGTTGAATTTTCCATTTTTTCCGGATTTTCTTCTAAACTAATCATCCTATCGACTTGTTTAATAGCTCGTTTTGTTCGTATTTCAATTCTCTAAAAGTCACCTTTTTATAGCATTGCGATTTCTTAAATCGTTGTTATTTTATAAGCAAAAAACGAAAAAAAAAACGCCATTTTTTGCAATAAATTGTTTATAAGAAATTAATAAATAATAGTTACGAATAGAAAAAGCATCAGTATAAACCAGCAGATTGTATTTTAGGTGATAGCTCAGTTGGTTTTCAGATAGTATTTATGTCACAAAATCACTAAATGTCTGCTCTATTGCTTGGTCTATGAAGAGTTTTGACGCATTAACTCGAATAAAACTCCGAAATGATAGCTCGCATGAAAAAATTACAAGAGTATCAATTTTTAATAAAAAAGCCAAGCTGTAAATATTTTGAATAAAAATGCAGGGCATATACCTCTGTTCTACGACTCTGAAATGACCCATATGGTTGTCAGTTATGGGGTTAAGTCTTTATGTAGTGATAACATGTTCCAAAATTGAAATTGATATCTCTCTTCTAACAGATATTACATAATAAAATGTCCTTTTATATTGTATATTCTAAACGGTGAGGTTTAGAGAAAATTTATATAAAACTTTTTTTAATATTTCATCAAGGTTTCCATTCCTGTAAATTTTCGGTACTTATTTTTGACTCACCCTGTTAATATATATAAATATATATATATATATATATGTATATACATAATATATATATATATATATATATATATATATATATATATATATATATATATATATATATATATATATATATATATATTTATATATATATATATATATATATATATATATATATATATATATATATATATATATAAATATATATATATATATATATATATATATATATATATATATATATATGTATATATATATATATGAAAATTTTCAAAATCTATAAGAACACTATTAAGGCAACTTTTTACGTAGAGTGCACCTATTAAGTCAGATTTTACATACAACGTTTCGATTTTCTAGAACCATCATCAATTTTGTTTTTTCTTATGGCCGCTGTGTTCGATTTTAACAGTTTTGAAAAGAGTATTTCTTTAGCTTTTCAACGGTCTATCACACTTTGTAATTAGGTTATTACTAAAGGTGCAAAAAGTGCGTAGAGGAAATATTTAAACGTTTTTTGTAATTATCAAAGTAAAAAGTTAAAAATTAATAGTGTTAAATAGCAATATATTGTAATTTAACATCCAGTTCTACAAAAAATCAGTAAAAACTACTTAATAACATAATTGATTCGTGCACAATGTTCACACATGTTCAAACTACCACCCGCATATAACACTAACATCTTTGCCCAAGTAGGCTTTGCGTTTGAAATAAGACTGTTTAAACATTTTTTCGAATTATCGATATAAATTAAAATTTAATAGTTTCAAATAGCAATATTTTTAAATTGGACATTAAATTCTGCATAAAATCAGTAAGTTCTACTCAGTAACATTAATACTATGTGCACTGCACATAATGTACCCCGAAGAACGACTGTCGACAGAACTTCTTTTCAAGCGCTGCACTGATTAGAAGCTTGCTAGGGTTAGCCAATTTTAAGAATCGCAATAGAAAGTATGCAAGTATGACAAGGAATGGAATAGGCAAATATTAGAATATTTTAATGAAAATCTGGTTTTTTCCATAAGAAGAATTGAAACACAACTTCACATTCTGAAGTCAACCGTTCATGGCGATTTAAAAGTACTAACCTTACAAGAATGAACAGAAAATCAGTATGAACTACCTACTCAATAAAATTAATAAAAAAATGCTACATAATACTAGGATTAAAAATGTTGACCGTTTTTTTCTATGCAGTGTTCGCATTTCCTTTCAACTGTTCTGATTACCCGTTGAATGGTATTTCTATTTATATTTTCTAGAATATTTCGGGTTCGCTGCTCAAGAACTTGCCTATTTTCTGGGGGGTCAAATTCGTATATTTCATTTTTCGCACATCCCCATAAATAAAAATCCAACGGCGTGATATCCGGGGATCTAGCTGGCCAGCGGAAGGACCACTGTTGGATATTACGTTTTCACCAAAAGTTGTTGTTAAAAAGGTTTGTACATCCCTGCTGTTATGTGCAGGACAACCGTCTTGCTGAAACCACAAGCTATTAAACTGATCATCTGGCACAGCTTCTCGAATGGCAGGAACTATTTGATTTTGTAACATGGCAAGGTATCTTGGGGCCTGTCAAGCAATTCAATTAGACTATGTTTATCTTACCAAGCATCCCGCACCACACATTAAAACCAAATCGCTCTTGCAGCGTGCGTGGATCGCGTAGTTGCGGATTTTCAATAGCCCAATAATGGTGATTTTTTTTATTAAAAATGCCACAGTTTGTAAAATGAGTCTCATCTGACCAAATGACTTTATTGCAAAAAGCGGGATTTTCTCGACATCTATTGATATACCAATTACAAAAAACAATTCTTCTTTCGAAATCACCTGCTTGAAGTCCTTGCACAATTGTTGGCTTGTAAGGACTATATTTACTTTTAAGACGCCATGAACGGTAGATTTTGGAATTTGAAGTTCTGTTTCGCTTCTTCTTGTAGATGAAGTCGGATTTTCATTAACATATTCTAGGATTTGCCTATTGCGTTGCTCGTTGTCTTTTGTATACTTCTTTGTGCGAATCTTATTAAAACTGCCAAACTCAAGCAAGTTTCTAACCACCGTTTGAAAATAAGTTCTGCCAGGCTGCCGTCTTTCGGGGTACGTGTCAAAATACACATCCATGGCCCTGTTTGCATTTCTTTCATTTTTAATATAACACACTAACATATCAAACATTTCTTCATTAGAAAAGTTTAACGCCATTGTAATCCTTATTAAAACAGCGATGATTGTTAAATAAAACTTAAACGTTGCATTTTTGACAGATTAAAAGCATTCTATTATTTCAAAACCTAAGCCTACTTGAGCAAAGATGTTAGTGTTATCTGCGGCTGGTCATTTGAACATTTGTGAACATTGTGCAATGTTATTGAGTAGTTTTTACTAATTTTTTGTAGAACTGGATGTTGAATTACATATTGCCTTTTAACACTATTAATTTTTAATTTTTTACTTTGATAATTCCAAAAAACGTTTAAATATTTTCTCTACGCACTTTTTGCACCCTTAGTAATATATATATATATATATATATATATATATATATATATATATATATATATATTTAAACTGTTAAAATCGAATACAGCGGCCATAAGAAAAGACAAAATTGATGATGGTTCTAGAAAATCGAAACGTCGTATGTAAAATCTGACTTAATGGGTGCACTCTACGTTTGAGAAGTTGCCTTAATAATGTTCTTACAGATTTTGAAAATTTTCATAAATAAATAAATTATAGGACTTTTTCGAAAATGCAGTTTTTTGGTTTTTTTAAAATATCTCAAAAACTAAAAAAGATAGAATCGCGAGCAAAACGGCGTTAAATTACAAACATAATTGTCTAAAACTTTCTCCATTTAAACGTTTTTGTAACTATCACGGTTTCCGAGATCCCAATACTGTCATAACCAATTTCGGACACACTATATATATATATATATATATATATATATATATATATATATATATATATATATATATATATATATACTAGCGGGTACCGGCGACTTCGTTCGCGTATATAATTATAATGAAAGGGATGTAAAGAGGCTTAAATCGCCCCATTTGAGTACCTCTTTATAAACCACGGTTGTTGTTGCATTCTTTGGCTGTAAAATAGCCAAGCTACTACCCGAACTTACTCTAGAGCATGCGACATAGAGTTGACCATGGGAAAAACAATCGTAGCGCAAGTCTTCTCCAGCTCTACTTAAAGATTGCCTTTGAGCCGTGTTAATTGTCATAGCGAAACAAAGCTTTAGAGAAAACGGTACACGTTTAAACTGAAAAGGATAGACTGACGGAATTAAAGGGATACGTGGTGTAAAAACTCCCAGACCAGGGCCAGAAATAATAGTAGACTTTATTATATTGTTTTGTAAGGTTTTAACCTGTAGCCGAGTTCCATGACACACTTTTGGTGGTTTTAAATTTCAAATAAGCAACACTGTGCCCCCACTTTTAAAGTTAACTCATGAGGCGGGATTCCTGACGTGTTTAGAGAGTGTAGGAACTCGACAGGATAATTAAACGCATTTTTTTGGTCTATAACTACATCTATTGAGAAGTATGTTAATTGTGGAGCAGAAATGTTTTCCAATAAAGCTAGATTTAATTTATCTGCTGTGAGTTAATATAGAATGTTCTTTAAACCAAGAAGCGGTTTTATTTTGACAACTTTGAGTCCACTATAAACCTTTAAGAGGTAGTTTCACCCCCTTGCAAACTTGCTAATGTCAAGCCGTTTGCACAAACTCAGCTTTCTAGGGCAAACTGTTTGAGAAAGATCGCAATAATTAGTCAATGACCAGATTTTTTCAAAAACTCTGTATGAATTTATAAAAAATCTTAAAAATATGTAATAAACTAAAATAAAAAGCACGTGTTCAAGTGTTTTTCCGAATAACTAATTGTTTTTTAAATAAAAAATATAATCCTAAAGGGGTGGTTTTAGCCCCTTGAACAATCTGTCTCGGTTTTTAAAAAATTTGAAAATATGTTTTCCGTATAACTAACGGTTTTTTAAATAAAATATGTTATAATATTTAAGGGATGGTTTTACCCCTTTGGACACGTTGTATGATTTTTTTAAAAAATCCTAAAATATGTAAAAAATAAATTAAAAAACACATTTTCAAGCATTTTTTCGAAAAACTAACCGTTTTTTATATAAAAAATATTGTATTATTTAAGTAGTAAAAAAATAAATTAAAAAACAGGTGTTCAAGCGTTTTTTTCGAAAAACTGACCGTTTTTTAAGTAAAACATATTGTAATATTTAAGGGGCGGTTTTACCCCCTGGGAATCTTATCGTATCTTCCTACGATAAGAAGGAAAAATCTCTTGTTATCGTACCTGTAGACCCTAAAATCAACCTGTTTGCCAAATTTCAGCCTTTTACCTCACGCGGTTTGAACTCGAGTGTGATAGGTAAGTCAGTCAACTAAGTCTTTTATATATTAGTATAGAAGTATATACCGGGTGTTTCACAACTTATCCACGAAATTTTAACCACATATGCATTGTTACTTGTTAGTTGATTTCTCAAAAAAAAAATGTAATAAAAGTCGTACAGAAATCGAGATAATAAAATAATACAATTTACCAGTTCACTTACTTATAAAAGCTGTTAAAAATCGTTTCCATTGGCTTCAATGCAAGCTTGGGCGCGTCTAATCCAATTTCGGCGTACTAACTGAAATACACCTCCTTCCTGCTGTGCTTGAAGTCTCAAATTATCGGCAGCCACTGTGATTCGGTCACGCAGATCTTCAATATTCTGAACTGGAGTACAGTATACCTCGTTTTTCAAGTATCCCCATAAAAAGAAGTCCACAGGATTTAGATCGGGAGACCGTGGAGGCCATGCAATTGGTCCACCCCTACCGATCCAGCGTATCTGCTGTACCTCATTCAAAAAATTACGAATTTCTAAACGAAAATGCAGAGGTGCCCCATCGTGCAGAAACCACATCCTTGCTCGGACCGCCAATGGCACATCTTCAAGAAGGACCGGCAAATCATTCTGAAGAAATTCCAAATACTGGTGACCATCCATCCGATCTGGCAATATGAACGGTCCAATTAGACGCTCATCGACAATACCTGCCCACATGTTTAAAGAAAAACGATGTTGGAAGTTTGTCTGGACTATTGAGTGAGGATTTTCAAAGGACCAAACGTGTGTATTGTGAAGATTGGTTATACTATTACGAGTAAAAATTGATTCATCGGTGGCGAAAATATCAGGTGTAAAACGGGCATTTCGAGCATTTTTTTGCAACAACCACTCACAAAATCTTATTCTGAGGGGGTAATCTGTGGGTAGCAACGCCTGAACTGTCTGGACGTGATAAGGGTACAGTTGGGCTTCATGTAATATGCGCCACGCTGTCGCATGTGAGACTTCTGGTACCTGTTGGGCTAACCTCCTTGTGCTTATTCCTGGATTTTCTTCCACAATATGCAAAATTTCTTCTTCGGCGTTTAAAACGCGTTGTGGGCCAACCCGACCCCCATCCACCCTACGTCTGGGGCGCAAATCTCCACTAGCACGTGCACGTAAAACAATTGAAGTAAATGTTTGTGGATGTGGTATGTGCCTATTCGGAAATCGGTTTGCATACAAACGAGAAGCCGCTTGCGAATTTTGCCTTGCTTCTCCGTATGCTAAAATAATATCCACTAACTCCTCATTACTGTACACATGTGCCATTTTTAATAAATATCGAAAAACATAAACTCGCAAAATACTTTTTTTAAATTCACAAAAATCGACCGTTGTTCATTCAGATCACTCACGATACGGATTAAACATTATTTACATGTTCTTATCAATATGAAAAAACAAAAAATTCCTGGTATTTTGTTTTCTTTAGTGGATTGGTATAACATTTGCTACAAGAAATTATTAATGAGTGTTGTGATATCGCAACGATGAGCGCAAAATACAGATATTTATTTTTCATTTTGTTATTGATACTCAGAATTATAACTTAATTTACGTAGGACTTTTATTACATTTTTTTTTAGAAATCAACTTCTTTCGTATCAGTGCATATGTGGTTAAAATTTCGTGGATAAGTTGTGAAACACCCTGTATATATATATATATATATATATATATATATATATATATATATATATATATGTGCAGCGAGAAGGAAATATCGCCAACAGTTTTCGATGCGAGCGTTTCCAGCGCGAACAACATCTAAAAATGTTGAACTTGGATTTCGAGATAGAATGCCTATAAAAAGAAAAAAATGGACAGTAGTCGTTAATGAGGAGGAAGCATTAAATATTTTGTTATATTTTCAAGGTAGACGCTTTGGTTTATAAAGCAACTTATTACTATTAGTGTTATTTATTTGTGGAAAATCCAAATGCATCCTTAAAAGTTTTTTCGGAAAATCAATCTTCAAAATGCATTCTACTTTAAAAAAGCATAGTTATTATCCTTAATATAAAATAAATTAACAGAAAATCAAAAAAACAGAAGAATTATGTTTTGTCAAGAAATGTTACTAAAAGAAAACATTTTTTTTTTAATCTTATGGTCTGACCAATGAGTGAAAGTTGCGTTCTTCAAAAAAAAATCATTTAACATTCATTTTTACATATCTAATATAAAACGCTGTCGTGAGGCGCTCTGTAAAAAAAGAAATTTTTTTAATACCATGTTTGATAAAGCAAATTCTATTACAGAAATAAATCATTACAAACGTGAGCTTACTAAGCTTTCGCCTGAAGAAATTAGGGCTAAGTATAGAACCCTTGTTTATGAAATCTTGGACCATATTTTAATGGAAATGACACTAAGATTTCAAGACTGTGAAACACTTACATTTTCATGTTTAGCAGGTTCTGCTAAATTTTCCGAATATAGTGTAAATTTTTCGACTGGCCCGTTTGAAAATTTGTTACAGTTATATGTGGAAATGTTTTCAAAAAGCCAGCGAATTAAAAATGAGCTTGGTCTTCTTTTTGCCAGTGAGAGTAATTGGAATATATCGCTGCAAGAGCAAGTGAAAAAAATTAATAAATATAAATATATTTTTACCGAAGCATATACATTGTTTTCCCTTATTTTGACAATAGCGTCGACAAGTGCTTCAGTGGAAAGAAGTTTTTCTTGCTTCAAATGTGTAAAAACTTATTTAAGAAATACAATATCTCAAAAAAGACTTACTTCGCTAGGCAATATTTCAATTCAAAAGGAATGTCTGGAGGAGATTAAGGCAACTCATCCATTTTATGAGGATGTTATAAATAAATTTACTGCTATGAAACATAGAAGAATTGATTTATCCACATATAAAAAAATTCTGGAAAAAAAATTATTGCGGTATTTTCTTGCTTCATTTACACTTCAGTTAGTTTTTCACCCGCGAGCCGCCACTGGTGCGGGCTCTTAAATAGTCCTTCGAAATTAGAAAATAAATTATAAAAAAATTGTTTTCACTCTTATAAGTCGTATCTAAGATTAAACAATCATTTACGCTCTAATATTAAATACCAAATAGTTCTAACAGTTGTCCAAACATTTGAGAACAGTTATCTTTCTTGACATCTGTAAATTAAAGTAATATTAACGATTTGCTATGGCTATGAGAAAAATAATTACAAGCGTAAACATAAACAAAACTATTGTAAACTGTATAATTCTTTTAATATTTTACAAATACATACTTTTTAAATAATCAAAAAGAGTGTTTGTCTATTTCGGGTCAAATTTTCCAAATATTTGCAGTGCCAATTATTATTACACCCATAAATGATAAGTTTACAATAGCTTCATTTTTTTTTAATGTGTAATTGATATGTATTTGATATTATTCATGTTTAAGTACCTACTTTATTAATTACTCATCAATATTGTTGTAAAAGTTTGATAATAAGATAATAAAATATTTGCAGTTAGTGGTACTGTTTACCTTGAGGATAACAATTGGTGAGATATTTTTTAAACGTGTTCAGATTATTTGTTACGTTTAGAATGATTAACAAATTTCTTTTCCTGGATTTTTCGCAACTGGATAAAAAAAAAGAACTTTAAATTTTATATTTAAAGTCAGATATTTTTATTCAGTTGCGAAAGAGCCAAAAAAAGAAATTTTGTTTATTATTACATAGTATTGTGAAATACAGGGTGGTTCAAGCCCAGTAGCTCCGTTATTGTGAGAATAAGAGAAAAAATTTATACGAAAGTTGTAGCGACTGCCGAGAGTTACAACCTAAAGTTATTTTCGATTATACAGGGTTGAGAATAAGTTTGCCACAGCCCAAACTTACATTTTCCTAAATAGAACACCCTGTATATTGTTTCTTATTCTATATTCTTTATTAACGGTATACCAGGTCTTTTAAATGTATATTATTATATTTTCAGATTTGTCCATTTTTGAACATTCACCCAATGTAGGGTTTGTGGGGTCTGCACAAAGTCTTCTTTCAACATCTATTTTTTTTCTTTTATTTAGGGTTTGGTCGAAAAGGTTTTAATCCAAATAATTTCACAAATACAAATGATAGTATTATAATGATCTAATAATAAAAACTGATTGTTATTAAGAAATGATCGATATGATTTATGTGTAAGGAGCTAGTGAAAGAAATGGTTTATTGACGATACGAATATATCACGAAAAGTATCCAATACAAACACAGAATGCTATATATATGAAGTCTGTAAATTTTCTCAAGGGAAAAACCAAATCCAATAAATTTTAAAATTTTACATTAAAAAAATAAGGGTCATAAACTGAAATAAATCAAACGTTCAAATTATTTGTTAAACAATCTGGCAGAACTCGACTCTGTTAAAAATATTCCTCAACTCTTTAAATCTGTTGATAGCCAAACATGTTACGTGTTGTTAAGCAACTATTGTGGAAGTGTTTGTAAAAAATAGTTATGTTTTTATTTTTTACATATTATTATAATGGATTTCTGTCGAGTATAGGCTGACGCAATCGTTTTGTTAAAAAAAACTGAGGCTCTGTTTTAGAGAAACATCCTCTATATATATTGCACGTAAATCAGGTACTCTTATTCGCATTTTAGAGATTTGGATAGGTTAACTATTCTGCTGTACCTTTTATAGGAGCTTATAAATCCGTCTTTTATTAAATTCTAATGAATATTGAAAGTTCTAGTTTCTAACTTTTTGCATCGCCGCTAGAGAAGTTTATACTCAAGAGCAAAAATAAACCACTCTCGACATTAACTAGAATTCTCGTGACTTGTCGAAGATAACTCTCGGTAAATGGAGTTTGTGTGTTATGGTGAAAAGTTCGAGGGATAAGTTTAAGAGACAATTGGAAGTATCAGTAAATCGAAATTGGTTGTGAAGGTTGGGAAATGTTTTTTTTTAAGGATTATTGCTACTTCTGCTTATAGGTGTATAATATGCATTTTGAACAAACGTTAAGGGATACACAATGATGGATATAAGAGATACTATTGGAGAGGGGAGATCATAATTTTGCCAATAATCCTTTTAGCAGTTATTCATTTCCATAAAAATATAAGAAGTTAGACATATTAAAACGTACAGGGTGGTCCACTTAAGATGCTCCTATACTTTATCTCAATAAATAAGACACAGAGAAAAAAAGTTAAATACAAAAAGTATTTGACCCTAAGTATATTTTTTATTTATAATATTTTTATGTATACAGGGTGTTCCATTTTGCCAGGACAGTAACCAACTTTTTTCTTTTTAATGAAATGGTAGGAATATTTTTAGAAATTCTAATCCTACGCTTGATTTTGAGCATTTTTTGTCATCATAGCATACGAAATTTTGAGTAGTTTTTGAGAAAAATTAACTTTTCTAATTTTTTTCGGAAAAACAGGTGATTTTTTCACACTTGAAGACTAAAATTGTGAATTTTGGTTATGGATCCATGGGAGTGGTTAATATTTAATACTCTGACCTATCAAGAGCGAATATCCATTTAACAGGGCGGTCACAAATGACCATAAAAAAATGTTTTTGTAACTAAAAAAACTTAATTTTTTTAAATAGAACACCCTGTATTTAGCACTTTTATTGTGTTTAGGATTTAATTCTACATCATACCATATATATAGTTTATATTCCAAAAATTAGTAGTTTAGACGTTATGACTAATTTTCTATAATAATTCGGGAATTTTTGTTAAAAATCTAACTAAACCTAAATAGTATCCTATTCTAAGTTTTTTTAACATTATAATTAAATTTAACATTAAATCAACAAGTAATGCAAGAAAGAAAGTAACTAATTACTTATTACAACACATTTTCGACATAACTCTCGTCTTTGGCAATACAAGTAATATAATATTACGGTTACGGTTTTAATTTTCGCAATAATAGCATTTCTAAACGCGTTTTAATTTTACAAGATATCCATGGAAAAACAGAACTAGTAAAATTGTTGCCTGGGCACCAATAAATACACAGTTTTTATTTGACATTTAGTTGCCTCTAACTCTTTTTAAAGCAAAAATGGCTTTATACAGTGTCCAAGAGCGTTTAAATCTTCATGAATGTTACATAAGAAATAATAAGAGTCCAGCAGTTGTATTCTGCAAGACGGGTACCCACGAAACATATTTTTTCACGAATTGTTCGTGATCTTGAACGTAGAATGGTAATCAATAAACATAAACGACGCCCAAATATTGTCCTAACAGAAGAAAAGCAATTCTCCTATATTTTGAAGAAAACAACGAAAATTCGCAAAGAGATGCATCCTGAGATCTACCGGGAATTAGTAAGACTAGTGTTCAAAGGACTTTAACTGATAATAACTACCAACCATTCAAATTTTTACCAGTTCAGGAATTATCCCAACAGGACTTTCAAACAAGGCTTTTTACTGTTCTCTCATGATGGACCACCATTTTGAAACTGACATTTGTAAAAATATTTTATTTACCGATGAGGCAATTTTCAATACAGCCGGCATGTTCAACCCAAAAAATACTCGTTATTGGTGTAACTCAAATGAATATCGTGTAAAAGAAATAAAAAAACAGGGTCGGAGAGGTTTTTATGTGTGGTGTGATATTATCCGTGATCGAATAATAGGTCCAG
The DNA here is from genome assembly GCA_030620095.1 of Kuschelorhynchus macadamiae. Classification (NCBI taxonomy): domain Eukaryota; kingdom Metazoa; phylum Arthropoda; class Insecta; order Coleoptera; family Curculionidae; genus Kuschelorhynchus; species Kuschelorhynchus macadamiae. The sequence goes on from JAUTXW010005440.1 coordinate 1,391,814, forward strand.
TATTTTATGACTGTTCTGAATGGTGAGAGGTATTTAAATTTGTTGGAGAACGAAATATTTCCGTTAATTGACAATTTGCCGAACGATATTAAAGAAGGGCTTGTTTATCAACAAGATAGTGCTCCATATCACACTGTAGTGCCTGTTAGAAATTGTTTGAATCAACGGTTTCCATTTTGGATCGGTCGGTACGGGTCCATAGATTGGCCAGCGAAGAGCCCCGACTTAACACCTAAAAAACGAGGGATATAAAAATAGGTGTAATACTGTTCAAGATTTAAAAAGGAGAATTAGGCAAGAGGTAGAAAGACTTAATGCGACAGACGCGGTTAGAAATGCTATTGCGAGAATTGAAACCATGTATACTACTTATATTGCCAAAGACGGGGGTTATGTCGAAAATGTTTTGTAATAAGTAATTAGTTACTTTCTTGCTCGCATTACTTGTTGATTTAATGTTAAATTTAATTATAATGTTAAAAAAAAACTTAGAATGGGATATTATTTAGGTTTAGTTAGATTTTTAACAAAAATACCCGAATTATTATAGAAAATTGGTCTTCTTCTAAACTACTAATTTTTGGAATATAAACTATATATATATATATATATATATATATATATATATATATATAAACACAATAAAAGTGCTAAATACAGGGTGTTCCATTTAAAAAAAATTAAGTTTTTTTAGTTACAAAAACATTTTTTTTGATGGTCATTTGTGACCACCCTGTATAATGGATTTTCGCTCTTGATAGGTCAGAGTATTAAATATTAACCACTTCCATGGATCCATAACCAAAATTCACAATTTTGGTCTTCAGGTGTGAAAAAATTACATTTTTCCAAAAACCTGTTTTCCGAAAAAAATTAGAAAAGTTAATTTTTCTCAAAAACTACTTAAAATTTCATATGCTATATAATGACAAAAAATACTCAAAATCAAGCGTAAAATTAGAATTTCTAGAAATATTCATACCTTTTCATTAAAAAGAAAAAAGTTGGTTACTGTCCTGGCACAATGGAGCACCTTGTATACATAAAAATATTATAAAAAAATTTAAATTAGGGTCAAATACTTTTTGTATTTAACTTTTTTTTCTCAGTGTCTTACTTATTGAGATAAAGTATAGGAGCATCTTAACACGTTCGCGACGACGTGTACTACCGGTGGTACACGCCGACTATTCCTGACGACCGTCGTGGGCCACCGGTGTACCTGGTTGTATTTGGATTAAATACGTTCTAAATTTCAGCGGACACCAATAATACCTATCAAATTGAGTGAACAGCTTTAGAAATAGGATAATTATATCAGTGTACCACCGGTGGCGCATCCGGCCAAAAATATGGGTTTACATAACAACAAAAAATAAACGCATAACAAATTATTGTAATATATTTATTACATATATATTTATTTTTGTGACTTTTCTTGTTATTCTAACAAGCTAAAATATCTTATAAAAATACCTAACTGTAACTTAGTAGAAAATCAAAATCAAAAACGAATTTTTTTTAGGTACATTTAGGTATGTCAAAATCAAATACAAATTATGATATTTCTTATTATTCTAACAAGCTAAGATTTTGTAACAAACATACGTAATTATAACTTATGTTAAAAAATTAAAAAATCGAAAGTTAAGTATAGGTGAAAAACAGATAAGTATATAACTAATATAACTCAAACTAAAACTACTTTTGATGCTTCTCATTGAAACACTCCAAGCACATTGTCGGTTGCTTAGGGCAGTCTTGACAAAACGTAACTACCCTTTTGGTTTTATTTCTAGCTTCGGCAGCATTGCTTTGTGCTTGAAGCTTTACGTAACACGGCTGGCATCTTTTTCGATTCTTCCGCGCTGTACCCCATATTTTGACATCTTGTGCAGCGCTAAAGTATTAGTCCCAGGCCTCTTTCGAACAGGTTGTTGAGCCTCATTGACTGGTACATCATCTTCGGCTTCTAAGGTATCATTATGAACATTGTTTTCGTCTTCGTCCTTCAATAACCCATCTACAATTTTTTCTCGAACTTGAAGTATGTCCATTTTTTACTCATTACTGCCAAATTTGTTGTAAATAACCCAGGAATTAACGATGCATGTACCCACCACAATTTCAAAAAAGACTTTCTTGTACCATTTGATACTTTTACGAAGAGAACTATAGTACGCTGACATTTGGTTTGACATGTCAACAACAATTGTTTTTATTGTAATCAATTACAGCTGGAGGTTTTAAAACCTGGCACGGGAATATCTTGGCACGCTTCCCATCTATTATCATTATTTACAGGTACAGTTGGTTCGGAAAAAAATGAATACGATTTTTAGAGCGGTTTTTATTTTTTTACGAAAATGAGCAGTGTATATCTTGTCAAATATTTAATGGTTATGGTGAATGTCAACATGGATGTATGATATGGATGTAAACATTATGAATTTGTAATCATTCATGCATAATAACTTATTACGATATGTAGCTTCTTCCGGAAATAGGTATAGTTTTTTTAGATTCATTTATTTAAGTTAACAATACAAATAAGGGAAACAAATTAAATTACTTAAATTAATATTTGGTCATGTATCCATCAGCATCTATGATTGCTTGCAGTCTTCTATCCATCTGCATGAAACCTGGCAAAAAGTTCTCTGGACAATTCTTCCCAAACTTCTTGGATAGAATTCCACAACTCTTCAGCATCTCTTGGCATAAAATCTCTTTGATATAGCCGTCTTGTTATGACCCCCCACACATTCTCTATTGGGTTAGCATCTGGGCTATAACTTGGCCATTGTAGCACTTCAATGAAATAACACAAAAACCATTTCCAATGTTTGACACGTGTGCACAGGACAATTATCCTGCTGATAAATGAAATTATCTTCGGGATATAAAAGTAGCACACTGGGGCATCACATTTTCCAGTATATCCACATATGTTTGGCCTACAAATCTTCCGTTAATTGCCACACCCATCCCTTATATGACAAAAAAAGACGTTAAAATAAAAATGACCCGCAACACAAAAACACGTAGTTTGGGTCAAATCTTGAGTTATTTGGCCTGTACACTTTAATTTTGCCCTGTTTAAAAAAAAAATCTTTTCGTCACTAAAAATTACACGGTCCCAAAAATTTTGGTGCGGTTCACGTGATTTGAAAAAAAAGAGAATAAAAAGCTTATATTTACTTTACGGTCAGCTCCATGCCGCCACTCTGCAGTTTAAAAGCAGAATCTTAGCAAAAAGTCTTTGCCACGTTGTGGTTTTTCGGCAGGAAATCCAGATAGGATTCGGGCTTCCTTTGCAGTACGGAATGGATCTAAAAAGAAAACAAAAAAAAGAGCTCGATCTTGATCTGCTGTTGATCTTACATTACACAAAAATTTCCTTTTTAAAGACTGTTCATCCCTCCACCTTCTACTAATTCTATATACGGTTGCTCTACCAATATTAAAATGTTGGGCAACTGTTGAGGGACCAACCATCTTCCAACTTGGAAATTATTCGCGCCTTTAGTTCAACAGAAGTATGAGGAGGCATTTTTTAAAAATCTTTAGATTTTTACATGACAAGTTGTCAAAAAATCTTGACAACAAATAGTCGTAAATATGACTCATTATCCTAACCTGATGTGACATAATTGAAGAACACTGCTTAAAAACTTAAAAATGTGCTTTTTTTTTAAAAAATTATGAAATTTCCACAATGTAGCTTCTTTTTTTTGAAATTATCTGCTTCATCAAATTTTCCGGCACATTTTCAAACCTTCATTTTCAGTTTAGCTTTCCTGATGTTGATTGGTGATCCGTATCGGTGGGAACATACTTGATTCAAACGAGATCTGCTTTATGGGTCAGTTTATTCACAACTTTCCTGAAGACGATAGTAGCTGACGAATCGGTATCAGTGTGGCATTTGACCTGAGATCAACCACGTGAATGTTTCCTTGTCTGGTGTCACAGAGATGTTGGCGGCGTTGCAGTCGATAGCGGCATTTATATAATTCTGTTTGGTCTGGAAGAAGTACAGGTGAAACTTTTCTAATTCTGAAAGTATCACATTCTGCAAATCCAAATGCAATTTTTTAATTAGGTTTCCGAAGGAAGCATTGACAAAATTTTATTGCCTCGAGAAGTAATGAAATAACACAAAAACGCTAATTTCCAATGGGACACGGGTGGAACACGACGGCTGTAATGAAAAAAATATTCATTATAGCCGTCAAGGGCTAACGGTGGTACACAACAAATTTGGAAAAAACACGTACTTATACTTTGTTAGGGCTTATATTACAAAAAAAAACAAAATAAAAATGAAATAACACAAAAACGGTAATTTCCAATGGGTCACCGGTGGTACACGACGGCTGTAATAAAAAAAATGTTCATTATAGCCGTCATGGCCCACCGGTGGTACACAGATAAATTTGAAAAAAAACTTATATTTACTTTGTTAGGGCTTATATTACACAAAAACTACATTATAAAATGAAATACCTATAGCAAAAACGTATATTTCTAGTGGGCCACCGGTGGTACACGACGGCTGTAATGAAAAATATTCATTATAGCCGTTTCCCGGTGTTACGCAGAAGAGAATGAAAAAGAAAACAAAAAAAACACGTATACTTACTCTGTTGAAGCTTACATTACACAAAATTTACATTTATAAATGAAATATTACAAAAACGCATTTTCGGCTGCGAGGAATTGTTTGCCAAATGTACTGCCGTCGCGAACGTGTTAAGTGGACCACCCTGTACATAGAACGGAAGCTTTCACGGCTTTGGTCAATTAAGAAATCATAGTTCTTGGGATTAGACCGTGTCAAATTGGACTTACTATCTGACGTTTCTCGAGACGTACTCCACGAGATCAGAACACTGATTAAAACGTACTTAAAAATTGTAAAAATGTTTCTACTTTTAAAAGAATTATGAAATTTCCACAATACTAGCTATTTTTTTAAATTTAATCTATTACAAATTTTAATTAATTATTTTAAAGCATTGCCTATGCCGCTATAGTTTTCAATATGTCGATGTCGGTATTATATGAAAAGAACTTACTTGTCATACAAACTAGATTATCTTTATTGTTAGTTTATTCACAACTTTTCGACTACTTTAGTATTTTTAGTCGGTATCAGGCGCCATGCCTAGATCATACCACGTAATGAATCCTTGTCTGGTGTCACAGAGCGAGTTCAGCAGTCAAGTCAGTAGATGGGATTTATATAAATGATACTGCTTACTGTTATTCTACCTTTTTTATTATGCAGAAAATATCCATTCTATAATAATAATATAAATGTTTTTTAATTAGGTTACATTAAAGAAAACGCATTTAAATATTTAATATTTAATGATACTTTCAGTCGCATATATAGATAAAAATTGGTAAATTTCGTTTACCCGGAAGTTCCCTGGTTATAAATGTTTCCTATTATTAGAAATAGTGAAGCGAATTTAGTTCAGGACATAGTCATTTAGTAATACATAGATACGGTCTTTTTAAACATTTTTATTGGGCGCCACGTTATTTTCTCCTGGATTTTTTCACGAATACAATACTTCCCGCCTACGAGGGAAGTAAAAATCTAAAAATGGAGGGTGATATGTCCGTTTTAAACACTTTGCATATCAAATATTAACAGTTACCACTTCTGTTTAAACTTTCTACTACCTACTACCATTCTAAATTCTTCACTTGAATCCTTGGTGTTTGAAATTCCATGTTGAAAAGACTCTTCATAAGATTTCATATGCTTTTCCTCAAAGTTTCAGGGTTTCGGGTTCTGTAATATGCTAATTCTGTTATGCTTCATACAACCCTTATTTCAGAATAAAATTTTATTTTAAAATATTGACACTCCAAGCTCCAACGTATTTAATTTTTTTTTTCCAAGCCAATTCTTTTTCCTTAGACTCTTTAACCTGGAGTTTAAGAGAAAATTATTATATCTGTTGTCGATGTATTTGTTTTAAGGGCATGTTACTGATCATAAAAGGACTGAGTTCTATTTTTTCGTGCAACAAATGTATGAGAAATTAGTTGATTCCTTGTATTAAGTCACACAGAACTTTTTTTTTGTAATATTAAGTACCTATACGGTGTGGGCCATTTTGGTGATACATGTATTGGGATCAAGGAAACTATAAGAGATACAAAAATGATTAAATGAGCAAAGTTTTACAGAATTTTATTGGTAATTTAAAAACGGCAGCAGCGTGCTTTTAACTTTTTTAGTTTTTGAGATATTTTGAAAAAACTAAAAAGTGACATTTTCTGTAAAGCCCTGTAACTTCTTTATTTATATTTTGTTTCAAAATCTATGAACACCTATTTAAAGCCATTTTGGGTGTAGAAAACGGTTATTGCATTAGATTTTAATTACGACGTTTCGGTTATCCTTCACCATCACCAACCTTATTTTTTCTTATGGACGCCATATGGACCTTTGTCTCTTTAAAATAAGCAAGAAAAATCCTATTCATTGATGTATAACAAGTTTACATTTTATTTTTCTTTAAAATTCCTCTAAGTGTTGCCCTAAGAATGTCTAGCACTGTGCTGCTTATTCTTATTGATGAAGTTGGGTTTTCGGTAACGATTGTTGTGGTCTTTGTTATACTTTTAGGCCTCGACTGTTTGAAACTACGACACAAACTACTTCTTAAATTAAGAAATCATGGTTCTTGGGAGTAAACCGTGTCAAATTGGAATTACTATCCGACGTTTCGCCTTCGATTGCACGAGGCATCTTCAGGGATCTTTATTCCACGAGATCTGAATACTGAATGAGCTCGAAGAGATTCAGGCGGGCTTTTATACTCCACTTGTCCTCGCCGAACCGTGACCCTGTGTTAAGATCGGTTTCCACGTGTCATGTAGACCGTAACCCGTGCCTCTATTGAAATTTTTTGTATGTTTAAATATTTCAATAGATTCTCTAACTTTTCGTTTATAAAAACCTGGAACCGATTTTAGAACCTTGGTTTCCTTTACATTTATGAAATGGCCAGTGTTATGCTGGTGTTCAGCTACAGCAGATTGAACAATTTGTTTCTTTTTAATACATCGTTCATGTTCCTTAAGTCTAGTTGATATTGAGCGTCCTGTATTTCCCACATACACTTCTCCACAGGAGCAAGGAATTTTATATACCTACTCCTTCTCTTTGGAAAGGTACAAGATCTTTCGGGGATTGCAAGCATTGTCCAATCTTCTTATGTGTATTGAAGATTGTACGTATGTTGGACCGCCGAAGTAATCGTCCTATTTTGTCTGTAGTGCCATGTATGTAGGGAAGAACAACACTACCTAATGGTGGCTCTTTATCATTCTCCTTTGGCGGAGTGGGTTTACTATATCTTTTAATTAAACGCGTAATATCTTCAGTGCAATAGCCATTCCCTGTGAGAGCTTCGGTCAGTTTGGATGTTTCCGATGTTAAATAATCTTGATCAGAAATCGAAATAGCTCTGAATACTAGTGAGTTAATAACCGATTTCTTTTGTGCTGGATGGTGATGAGAATTTGCATTTGTATGCGTCGGTTTTCTATACACAGAATATCCTAGTGTACCGTTTTCCTTCCTTTGAACACATACTTCTAGAAAGGGAATTGTTTCATTAGATTCAATTTCCATCGTGAACTTGATATTATAATATTGCTGATTAAGGTGGTCCAGAAATATGAGGAGATTATCCTGTTCATGAGGCCAAACAACAAAAGTATCATCTACATTTCTAAACCAGTGCTTCGGTTTTAGTGGAGCGGATGTTAGAGCAATATCCTCAAAGGCTTCCATAAAGATATTCGCTACCACAGGTGATAGAGGAGATTCCATAGCTGCCTCTGAAGTTTGTTCATAAAAAGTTCCTTGAAAAATGAAATAAGTAGATTTAAGACAAGCTTCGACTAGGTCTATTAAGTTCTTATCAAGATTATTGTTATCCAGTATGTCTGCTGTAATGGAAATTGAGTCGTTGACAGGAACATTTGGGTAAAGTGATTCTACATCGAAACTGACCAAAATATCTTCGGGATCCAACTGGATTGTTTTAAATTTTTCCACGAAATGTCCACAGTTTTTAATAAAAGAATCTGTTTTTCCAGTAAATGGATTAAGAAAATTTGAAAGATATTTACCTAGTTTGTATGTGGGCGAGTCTATTGCACTGACGATCGGTCGAAGTGGTGTGTATCTTCGGAACCTGGGAATCTTGGAGCTGTTTGGTTTTAATTGTTTTTTCTCCGCTGGTGGTAGACTGGATGTGTTGATCAAATTGGTAATGCGTCTTTCTATTCTACTTGTGGGGTCTGCCTGCATAACCTTATAGGTGTTGTTGTCCAAAAGTTGAGTAACCTTTTCCACATATTCTGTTCTGTCCATGACGACTGTGGCGTTGCCTTGATCTGCTGGAAGTATCAGAATGTTTGTGTCTTCGTTTAAGGTCTTCATTGCTGTTTTTTCGGCTGCGGAGAGGTTCGACTTCGGTGGTTTTGAGTTTTTAATGATCTTAGCTGTCTCATATCTGATACAGGAGTGGAGTAAAGATGCCTGAAGATGCCTCGTGCAATCGAAGGCGAAATGTCGGATAGTGATTCCAATTTGACACGGTTTAATCCCAACAACCATGATTTCTTAATTGACCAAAGCCGTGAATGCTTCCGTTCTATGTTACTTCTTAAATTAACCACAAGTTTCGAAAAATACCTTTAGTTTGGTTGTTGCCTCTCTGGGTATCAGCGTAATTATTTAAGACTATAACTGCGTTTCTTGTTTTTAATATAACACTCCAGCATATCAAATTTCTCTTCGTTGGTATAACGCAAAGCTATTTTTAAGAATTTAAAATAAACGATAACAGAAAATAACGAACAAACTTTAAAACGTCAAAAAAATCAAACAATCCAAAACAAAAAATAATATTGCTACCATGGCGATCCAAAGCCTTTTTTTTTAGGAAATGTAAACTTTTTATACATCAATGAATAGGATTTTCTTGCTTATTTTAAAGAGACAAAAATCCAACATGGCGTCCATACGAAAAAATAAAGCTGGTGATGGTGAAGGATAACCGAAACGTCGTAATTAAAATCTAATGCAATAATCCAAAATGGCGCCGAGTGACGCACAGTCGATCATCTCGAAGCTAAACAGATTAAACAAAAATGAGCTTATAGAAATCATTGTTAATAGAAAAGTGCCCGACAGTATTGCGGACAGTAGTTTTCTAAAGTATATACAAGAAAAAAACTGTGAAAAGTGCAGTGAAATTAGTGATAATACCGAAGTTCTTGCTGATGCATTGACCTCAGGGGAGGTTGGTTGTCATTTGTATGCATGTATTCGCCGACGAGCCGAGTTGGGAGCCAAACAAAGTGAGTTCCAAACCATTAATAAACTTGTCTCTTAACTCGAGAGCAGGATAAAAGATCAGGAAGAAATTATCCATTTACTTAAATGTTCTAATAAACAGCAAAATGGATCCTCCCAGCAGAGTTCCAAACCACTACCAACTTTGCAGCAAGGTTCCAAACCACTGACGACGTCAGTCGGTAATGTCGGTAGCATTGCCCGGCAAAATACACTACGATCACCTTCATTTAAACCGCAGAACACAGGTACGGCCGCCACTGTGCCTCCACATGTAAACAAGCAAACAGAGGCTTCAAATACGCTATTCTCGAGTTCACAGGTTAGGAAAGGCATTGAAAACCCAATGACCCTGTCAAATCCGAACACAGCCAAACAATCAGTTGTAAACACAAACATGCACATTACCAGCAGAAATAAGAAAAATAAACCCCTGATTGGCACCGCTCAATCAGCAGGTGATCAAAATGTAATAAAGACTATACCTAAATACGGATACTTGCATGCATATAGGTTCCATCCGACAACCACTGTCAACGAGTTAGAAAGCCACTTAAAATCCACTAAGCCTGATGTCGACTTCAAGTGTGAATTATGGAACAAAAAAGATAACAGCGCATTGTTTAAAATATCATTCCCAATTAAAGAGGTTGACAAAGTCTACGACCCAAATATTTGGCCGGAAGGAATTGCTGTGCGCGGTTTTAAATTCCTACGGAAGAATTTTCAACATTCCCCGGAAGGTCACACAAGGATCTAGCAAGGCAGCCTGCAGATAAATTGTTTGTCAATAAACAACTAAACACTCGCGCAACCGATTTTAAAAAAAGTACTAAAATACTTTATTTAAATGTACAGTGTCTGACTAATAAGATATATCAACTACTTTTATTCCTTTGTTTCTCAGAACATTGGGCAAATGAAGAGAACATTAAACATATTAATATCGTTGGTTATAACTTAATGGACTTTTTTTGTAGGTCAGTCCGGATTCATGGTGGTACCTCCATATTTGTAAAACGACATATTCAAACAATACCATTAAGCCTTGAAAGCTTCTGTGTGGAAGTTGACGCCGAGTTTTGCGGGATCTTGATACCAAACTCGCGCACTTCTATTGTTTGCTTATATAGATCTTGCCTCGGTGATTTTAATATGTTTATACAAAAATTTGAAGCCCTCTTGGAACATTTAACAACATTGTCTGATAAAATAATTGTCTTGGGAGATTTCAACATTGACTTTGGAATGTCTTCCCCAAATGGTAGCTTGACTGAATTACTTTGCTTAATATACTCATATGGCCTGCAGGTATGTATTAACGAACCCACATGTGTGATTCCAACCTCAGAAACCTGTATTGACAATATATTGACTAATTTGAATGAATCTTATTTTAATGCAGAGGTCATAAACCCCTGCTTTTCTGATCATCTGGGACAGGTAATTTACATGGACCAGGGTTTCAATCAAACGGAAACGACTAACGTCAAAGTTTGAAACTTAAGCGATAAAAACCTTTGTAAATTTAAACAGGCTCTGCAAGAGGCAAACTGGGATCCTTTTGCCGACCCCAGTGCAAACTCAAACACTTTGACACAATGTATTTTGAACAATTTTACTGGTATAATAAATAAACACTTGCCTTTTAAAACTTTCAAAAATAGTACTATGCAATCGGTGAAATGGTTTAATGATGATTTACGGAGAATGCGAGATACTTTATCAGCTCTTAAAACAGTCAGAGACGTATCTAAGTCTCTCCAGGACTACGATGTGTTTAAATCATTTAAAAAAATATACCGACAAGAAATCAGTAATGCCAAAACCGTAGCGTACAGGGAGTATTTAACTAATTCAAGTAGCAAATCAAGAGATTCATGGAAGTTGATAAAACATGAATGTAATACCTCGCGAAAAGTGCAAGAGTGTAAAATTGATGTTAATCAGTTTAATACTTTTTTTTGTACTATGCCTAGTACAATTATTAACTCGTTAGCAACGTCCAGAGTATCGCATTTTGATTTTTTAGGCAGGGTACCTCGCCCAAGATCTTCATTTTTTTTGTCACCAGCCCTTGAGGCCGACGTTGCCACAGCTATCAGGAACTTAAAAAATTCTAATTGTTTCGATATATACGACATTAACACCTAAATGATTAAAAGTTGTCTGGAAGTCATTGTGCCATACTTGAATATACTTACAAATAAATGCTTTGAGGAAGGGAATTTTCCTGATGTACTTAAAGTGGCAAAGGTCATACCGATTTTCAAAAAAGACGACCCCAATCAACCCGACAATTATCGACCAATTTCGATACTGCCTCTATTGGGAAAAATAATTGAAGCAATTTTGAAGACTAAACTTGTTTCATGTTTTGAAAATTTCAACTTGTTGGATTCTGGACAGTTTGGTTTTAGGGGTGGTCGCTCCACTATTGACGGAATTCTGGAGGTGGTGGGGGCCATCGTCGAGGGTTTGCAGGAGGGTCGGCAACACGCTGCTGCGTTGTGCGATCTCAGCCGAGCCTTTGATTGTGTATCTCATCCTATTTTACTTGATAAACTTAGTTATTATGGAATAAATGGAATATCCCTCCTTCTCCTAAAATCTTATCTACATAATCGCATACAAGCGGTGGCTTTGAACCAAAAACAGTCAGATTTTCAGGGTCTGAGGACAGGGGTTCCCCAAGGGTCTATTCTGGGACCCCTGCTATTTATAGTCTATATAAATGACTTTAGTCAAAGTCTTTCTCCTAATAAGTGTGTTCTATATGCAGATGATGCGACACTTTTAATTTCAGCCCCCAAACACAATAGCGCACTCGTCCAAAATATTGAATCCACCCTAGTAAAAGCTCAGCGTTGGTTTTCGAGCAATAACCTAAAATTAAATAACGAAAAAACCCAGATCATTTCATTTAGTTTCAATTGTACACTTGTTAAAGGGGCCTATGTTAAACTGTTGGGTGTCCTTTTGGATGACGGTTTAAAATGGTATCCACATATAGACAATCTTTGTTTGAGACTAAGTAGTCAGATTTATTTGTTTAACCAATTAAAAAAATCATTTGATATAGAAATATTGCTAATGGTATATTTCGCAAATATCCACTCCTTATTGAGCTATGGAACTGTCATCTGGGGCGGTTCATCGAAAAGTTACAAAGCCTTTATCGCACAAAAGCGAGCAATTAGGACCGTTGAAGGGGCTGGTTCACAAACCTCGTGCAGACTGCTCTTTAAAAAATATAATATCATGACACTACCTTGCATCTACATATATCAAACTCTTCTTGAAATTAAAGAGCATTTCGAGAAGTATACTCGTCTCTCTTATAACCATAATTACCAAACTAGATCGTCTGAGTCATTGCTGGTTCTGAGGCATCCCCTTGCGAGTGCATCACGAAACTCTGTGAATATATCTATTTATAATAAACTCGACAACACCGTCAAGTGTTTAAATTATTCTCAATTTAAAATAAAAATTAAAAAATACTACTAAAGCATTCTTTTTATTCAGTCAATGAATATATGGAGGCGCCAACCTTGAGTTGAATTGACACTAATTGTTTGTTTATAATATACATATATATTTTACTCTTTTCTTAGTTTGTAAACAATGTTATACGTTTGTATTTTTACTTAGCTTATATGCTTTTTTTGTATGACTTGCAACAAATATATTTTGTAACGTTGTCAAATAAATGTATCTATCTATCTATCTATCTAACCTTTCTCTACACAAAAAATGGCTATGAAAAAGTGTTCATAGATTTTAAAACAAAATACAAATAAAGTAGTTACAGGGCTTTACAGAAAATGCCACTTTTTTAGTTTTTTCAAAATATCTCGAAAACCAAAAAACTTAAAAGCACGCCGCTGGCGTTTTTAAATTACCGATAAAATTTTGTAAAACTTTGCTCATTTAATCATTTTTGTATCTCATATAGTTTCTTTGACCCAATACATGCATCACCAAAATGGCCCACGCAGTATATTTTCCTTACAGTGCATTATTTTTCATTAGTTTCTTGAATTTTTTATGTTGAGATTATAGTGCCCGCAAATAGCTCTATATTATACTTTTAGTCATTCCTTCAGTCCTTGTTTTGCCTAAGCTATGAGATGGGAAAGCGGAGCATCTGTTTAATTTCGCCAATCCTCTTTAGGTAATTTAAAGAGCAATCATGAAGATCTCGTTTATTACCAAATAAATCTTAAGTCGTTTACTTCGCGACGAAAATCTCTCTGGAGCAATTTAGCATCTTTCGAGTATTGCATTTTATTTGGTGTCTTCCAAAATAATTTCGCAAAAGATATTTGCCAGCATTTCCCGGTTACGAGAAAAGACGAACGAGCCAATCGAGATAAAAGATTGTCAAGGCGGCTTTGACATTTGCCAAATGATGATAACTCCGGGAGTACTCGGCTAATATATGGAAGGTTGGGGGGGGGGGGGTGTATAACATCATCAATCTTAATGTGTATATTTAATTTTTGACATTATCTTGGGTTCAGATCTTAGTTTTCAAATATATTTTTCAAAATATAATAAAAAATAATTTAAAATAAACTTTGAATATACAGTGTGAATCAGAAACTAGTAGCGTTCCAAATGTTGTAGTTTTTTAAATGAAATTTGATTTTTTAGATTCTCCTTATTATTCCCTTTTCAAAAATGTGTGATATGTCTATACTTGGATCGGTAGTTTTTGAGATATTGGATTGGATGATCATGGTGATATGTGGGCAGCTGGCCAGCGAGCTAATCTTGTTATTCAAAGCTATAAAAATGGTGACAACTTTCTTGCTGCACATCTCAACATACGTTCCATTAATACCGGTTTTGCCGAATTTGTAAATTACGTAAGCGATTATAATTTTGATGTTTTGGTTCTTTCGGAAACCTGGTTGACATCTGAATATGACAATAGTATGTTTATAATTCTTGGTTACAATTTCGTAAGGAAAGACAGGGGTACCAGAGGAGGTGGAGTAGGTCTCTACATTAAAAAAAAGATTAAATTTAATATAGTTGAATTTGACGTAACTACATATGATTGTGAAAGTATCAGTATAAAATTTACAATTAAGAATAAAAGTATCTTGTTTACAACAATTTATCGCCCTCCCTCTTCAAATATAGACAATTTTACTAACTGGTTAGAGGACATATTTGGGCTAACGGTACCAATGTATGATTATGTAATATTTACAGGGGATCTAAACATAAACTTTTTAAAAAATTCTTTATCTAGGGCAAGGGTTAAAAAACTTCTTGAAACTTTTAGTAGTAGTAGTTAGGGGGAGGTCTAAAGACCTGACTGGTAGGCCTATAAGGCCCTTTCAGTCTACCCAGCTCCTCCCTCAACCACTACCGGCCACCAGGTATACATCCTTGAATCTGCCTGTCCTTACTATGTAAGTCTGCATATCCCTCCGTGCAAGATCCTTAACTTCGTCCCTATGCAAGACCGTAGTCCCGAAAATATCTCGTCGCAGTCTCGCTCGCGCTTCACATCTGCACAGGAAGTGAAGCGGAGTTTCCTCCTCTTCCTGACACTCCGTGCAGATAGAATCTTCCTCAATGCCTAACATAAAGAGGTGTCTCCTCAATCGATAGTGCCCCGTTACTATTCCTACGATGGAATTTAGAGCTTTCCTGTCTCGGGCTAGTAACCACTCTGTTCGGCCCTTATCGGGCTTCTCAATGAAGTCTTTAGCTTGCCTCCCGACCTCGGACTGGCCCCATTCACGTTGTGCCCATTCGTCGAGTGCTATCCTTATCTGCTGCCTAGTAATGCCTAAAGCTGTTCTTGGGTGTCCTGGCACCCAAACCAACTTCACTCCTTTACGTCGCGCCAACTGCTCTAGCCTGTCACCGCATTCCTGAACCAAAACTGATCCCGCCATGGGTGAGTCGAGCGCCTTAAGTGCTGCTTGACTGTCTGAGCATATGACAATCTCTCCCTCTGCCCCCTCTATGACTTCCTTCATCGTTATTGCCATTAGAATGGCATATACCTCAGCCTGAAACACCATTGTAAACTTCCCCAGAGGGAAGCTGGATCCGGTTTGTGTAGCCTCAATATAAACTCCAGCACCAGAGGATTGCAACTGTGTCATACGTGAACCATCCGTATAGCAAACAATTGCCTCTCTGGAGAACTCCAGCCTGTTTCTCTCCCAGTCCTCTCTTTTGGGGATTGAGATACCATAACCCTTATGCCATCTTAGTCTGCCTGAGGGTCGCGCTACTCTGTAGGTAACTTTTAACCTTAATCAGCTAATTAATACTCCAACACGAATAAACCCTTTTACAAATAGTTCTAGTCTCATCGATGTTATAATCGCAAGTAGTAATTTAGTTTCTAAAGATAATTTCAGTATAATATATCTGAAATTGTGTCAGATTACAATTTAGTATACTCTGTTTTAAATTTGCCCAAAAAGGAAAATAGTGCGAATTTTTTTCAGTTTCGAGATCATAATGGTATTAATATTCATAATCTGGAGCAAGACGCTCAAGAATTGCAATGGGAACAGATATATTACATTCAAAATATTGATGATAAATTAAGGCTATTTAATAATAATATTATTTCTAATAAATAAACATGCACCTCTAAAGCAGAAAAAAATTAAAGAAAAACCTTATACACCGTGGATTACTACTAATATAAAATTGTTAATGAAACTAAGAGACAAAGCTTATCGAAAATATTTAAAACAAAAAACTGCAGGACATCTACAATATTATAGGGAACTTCGGAATTTCACAAAACATGCCATTATTCGGGAAAAATAGCCTATTTTAAATTAGTATCTGAAAAGAAGGGGAAAGATTTTTGGAATAATGCGAAAAAATTAAATTTAATTCAAAATGTAGATAATAATTTGCCTGCAAAGTTTAATGATGCACCAGATCTCAATAATTATTTTTCCAGCTGTAATAACGTACAAGATACTACGTCGAAGCAAAAAATTGAATTTTATAAATTAAATAAGCACATAAATGTAAGATCTGAACTGAATTTTGAATTGATAAATGAAAAAAATGTAATGAAAATTATCAATACTATACATACAAATGCCGTTGGTGAGGACAATTTATCCATAAAAGATGTGAAGATATGTTTGCCTTTTTGTATGAAACCTTTAATAAATATAATTAACACTTGCATTTTGGAAAATGTTTTTCTAGCGATATGGAAAAAGGCTATCATTTAACCAATAGGTAAAATTTCAAATCCAATGGAACTGAAAGACTTAAGACCCATTAGCATTTTGCCAGTCTTGTCTAAGATTTTCGTAAGGATTATAGTACAACTACCGTAAAACCCCATAACTTTGAACCGTCATATATCTTTGAACATAAAGTTATTAAAACATATATTCCCTTACTTCATTCCTATATATTCTTAAAACAAGGACAGATTGTGTTCGATAAGTTCCTCCGATCATAAACGAATAAATTTGTACTGCGCCGATAACGTTTCGATGCATACTATCGATCCTAAAAACATTGAACGGTGTGTCAAAAAAGCCCGCGAAATTAGGAGTGCTTCAAATTTACCTCAGATCTGCTTACATAGTTGTTCTATATACTTGTTTTCATGTTTGTTCAGTGTCCTTAGACCTCATTAAACCGTAAGTATGTGGAGAATAGTGAATTTTGGCGTAAAATATTGTTATGGTATATTTTATAATCTAACCTCCAAATTTCAAATATTTCCCTTAACTTTGAACAACCGTTCAAAGTTATTGATCCATTTTTTAAACATGATAAAAAATAATTATACCGACTATTTTATTAATTTCAGAAAATATCAATGCCGGGAAAGCGTAAATATCGGCGTTATGATGCCGAAGATAAACCACGACTTGAAGCGGCATTAGCTATGATAAGACAAAATAGAATTAGTCTTTCTAAAGCCAGCAGACAATTCGGTTTTCCAAAAGGTACGTTATCAAATAAATTAAACAATCGTCACGGAGGAAAAGTGGGGAAACCGTTTGTTCTTCCTGTCGAAATGGAAAATGCAATCGTCCAACATATCCTAGTTGTAAGCGAATGGGGGTTTCCTTTCGATTATTCAGATTTGGCTCATTTGGTACAGCAATTAATTATTAGGCACGGCTTAGAGGCTTCTCAACTTCAGGAAAATAAGTTACCCAGTAGAAAGTGGTGTCAAAGATTTATTCGGAGACACAAAAATGATCTCACTTTAAGGATTTGTCAAAATTTAAAAAAATCGAAGGCAAGCGTTACACCTGAAAATATGGCAGACTACTTTACTAATTTAAAAGAGATAATTTTTGACAACAACGAGTCTCTACCTCCGAATAGAATCTTCAATTACGATGAGACCAATTTATCCGATGACCCGGGGACTAAAAAATGTATTTTTCGTAAAGGCATAAAATACCCTGAGCGCATCAGGGATTCGTCAAAGAGTAGCGTTTCCGTAATGTTTTGTGGATCTGCGGATGGACATGTACTTCCACTATACGTGGTATATAAAGCAGAGAATCTGTGGCAAACCTGGACTGAAGGCGGACCGAGATGCACCAGATATAACCGTAGTAAGAGCGGTTGGTTTGACGCAGTAATTTTCGCCGACTGGTTTTTGAATTCGTTTATACCTTTTCGAAAAAGAATTGAAGGGCGAGTCGTGCTTATAGGGGACAATCTCTCTAGCCATTTCTTTGAAGATGTTTTAAGAGGAGCCCAAGAAAACTATATTTCATTCTGCTGCCTTCCTAAAAATTCTACCCACCTTGCACAGCCCCTTGATGTTGCCTTTTATGGGCCATTGAAGCGAAAGTGGAGGTCTATATTAGAGGCATGGAAGCAATCCTTAAAAAAAAAGTCGCAAGTGTTGCCCAAAGAAAAATTTCCCCGATTATTAAAAACATTATGTGATGCTGTTGCACCTGATAATAAATCTGATAATTTAGTATCAGGTTTCAAAAAATGTGGGATTTTTCCGTGGAATCCTGAGGAAGTATTAAGCCGATTTCCAAAGGAGCCTACTGAAGATAACAGCAATTCTCAGGTGGTTTCTGAGGTCGTCATAGATATGCTAATGAATATGAGATATGGAGAAAAAGAAAATGCCCCAGCCAAAAAAAGATCTAAAATAGATGTAGCTCCCGGGAAAAGTATTGCTTTTGAGGATCTTGTCCAACTACGGAATGACAACCCATCGAGTCGCCCATCAACCAGCAAAGGGATTGCCGAAAAAACTTTAAAGAGCAAGAAGTCAGCATTAAGCAAAAAAGAAAACTACTCATCAGGAGATAGTGATGGCGATAGCGGTGAATCAGACAATATAATTTATATGAATTCGTCGGAAGATGAGGACCTTACTGCAATAGTCGAGAAAGAACGGGAAGCCCTGTGCCTTAGCTCAGAAGAAGACGACAGTTCAACCCACAGTACTTCTCTTCGCATAGAAACTGATTCTCCTGCTTATAAATTCGTATTGGCCGAATTTATATACAACGAAGGAACAAAAAAGGAAGCCAAAAAAATATTCGTCTCAAAAATTATCGCCAAAGATAAAAATGGCTTCAAAGTCAGTTGTCTTCGACGATATGGGCAAAAGCCGTCAACCTTTATTTTCCCCCAAGTAGAAGACGAGTCATATATTGAAAAGGGCCAAGTAAAAAGCACGTTGAGAAATCCCCTAGAGCTTAGAGGCCGTTTTACATTCAACGAAGACTTAAGCAATGTCCAATAAAGTTGTGTTCATTTTAAATCAATACCTACTTTTTTGTGTTTTAGGTAATAACCTATCTATTTACTCACTTTTTCACTGTTTGTGACCAAAGGAACATTTTTGTTTATTTTATATTTATTTTAGATAAGTTTTAATAAATATTATCACTGTTTTTATCAGGTTTTTATTTTGCGTCAACTTTTTTTCAGGTAAAACAATGTTATAAAGGATTTTTTGCGTTCAATGTATTGTATACAACGCATTACGTTGAACATAAAGGTAATATTCTAATGTCTCGTTCATAGTTGTGTCCATGGATACACAACTTTGAACACCCTATTTTTTTTTAAAAAGAGGGTCTTACTTACCTAAATGTAGAAATGTTATTACATATTTTCAAAGGTATTATTGGTCCCCCTACATGCCCACATTGGTGTTTGTCTATTGTCTGTTACTTAAAATATGCAAACGACAAAAGTCAAAAAATGTTCAATGTTATGGGGTTTTACGGTACTAGTCTTGTACATCTTTTAAATAAAGTCAGATTTAATCAAGAAAAAAGAGAAAGCACATGTCTATGCCTGCTTGATTTCAGTAAGGCTTTCGATACTTTAAATCCCGAAATGTTATTGGCTAAACTCCACTATTTTGGCTTATCATATAATTCAGTAAATTTTTTGGAAGCATATCTTTCTGCGAGAGCTTATTGTGTTGGTTTTAGGAAGGAATTCAAATCTCAAAAGTCAGATTACATTCCCATGAGCACGGGAGTTCCCCAGGGGTCTGTTTTGGGGCTACTTTTATTTTCTTTGTATGTTTCTGATATGGATATCGTACAATAATCAAAAATACAGCAATATGCTAATGACTCTCAATTATACATATCATTTTCAACAGAAAATTTTGAAATCGTCCAAATATATTTACGCAGAACAACACAATTTAAAATTAAATGCCAATAAATCTTGTATTCTCTTTTTTGGAATTAACAGAAGTAATGATTTTGAATTGGATAATATTAATATAAACATTAAAAATATACCTTTACCATATAAAAAATAAGCTTAAAATCGCATATATGCGCATAAAAAAGCTTTATACCTTAAAAAATTATTTACCTTCAGCGACTAAATATTATTTATATAATACCCTTGTTCTATCTTTGTTTGACTATGGTGATGTTGTTTACAGTGACTCCTTGACAGAAAGGTTGTCTCATAGTATACAAAAAATCCAGAACCCTTGTATGCGATTTTCATTTAAAATAACATTTAGAAATCACATAACTCCATACTTAAATAATAATTGTATTTTGAATATGAAAAATCGGAGAAAATATCATACGCATTCATTTGTATATAGAATTTTAAAATATGGAAGACCTCCGTACCTTAGAAAATATTTTAATTCTTATAATCATAATCATCTAACTAGATATATAAATAATTTTAGAATACCTCATCATAGAACTGCAAATTTTCAAAAATCATTTGCGTTTGTATCGGTACAAATGTGGAATAATATACGTAACACTGTGAAGGAATTTTCACCTTTTAAATTTAAGAGGTTTATAAGAAATCATCTTCTTGAAATACAAATTTCTAATAATTAATTTTTTGTAGGCTCTTCCATTGTTTAAATAAACGAGGGTGTTTAGGTTGTGCTGCCTGCATTCATTCATTCTATCGTTTGCCGTTATATTATTTTTTGAGTATTGTCATGCCATTTATAGTTTCTCCTCTCTTTCTCCCTTGTGCCTGGACGGGTCTATGCTTTGTTGCGTTAATAATTTGTTAACTGGCCGCGTACAGTTTAGTTATTTCATTTTTAAATTATTTTTTTTAATTATTTTTTTATGGGTCGTGCCACACATGCACAGTTTTTTGTGCATCGTGCAATCGGTTGTTATAATCGCGGCATTGTCCAATTTATCAATATTCTATAAAGAAAAAAAATGTAATTTAATTGTTTTGATATTGTTAATTTGATAAATAAATTAGTTTTGAGTTTGAGTTTGAGTTTTTGAGATATTGGGCTTAAAAATTCCTCCTTATCCTAGTTAATTTACTTGAAATCATGTCTAATGTGTCTTGCTGGTACTGACATTGTCAGATTGTCACTAACATTTAACTTGTCTGTGTTAGTTTTGGCCCAATAAAATGGGCTATTCCATTGAAGGCAAATTAAATATAAATCTTTTTTGGCTTCTTCGCAACTGAATACAAATATTTAACTTTAAGTTAATTGAAGCAAATATTTAATAAAATCAACATATCTCAACATGTAGATTAGTCTGTCTACGGAATGTTTCGATACATAATAGAAACAGTATTATTTAAGCAAGCATAAGGAATTGTGTCATTTACCCTAAATTTTTGTAGACACAGTAGTTGCACAAATAATGCTTTCATCCTGTCGGCAGTCATCAGTGCGCTGATCGTATGAGAGAAACATTTTTCTATAGTTAGGGCTTTAGATTTAGATGTTTGGTAAATCCGCTCTTTTTACACAATATACTTTTCATCGATGAAGCTACATTTACTATTAATGGTATGTTTAATCGTCGCAATAAACATTTCTACTCAACAAACAATCCTCACAAAATTCAGGGACGACAAATCTTATCGGACCAATCTTTTTCCGTGAAAGTCTTACTGGTGTCAGATATCTCCAATATCTGGAAAATGATATAGAACAGCAGTTAGGCATAGATGGGGAACCCGACAAGGGCAGCACTTAGGCTCACTGGGGCCCATTGTACTATCCTCCCAAGTAGGCGTGTCAGGCCAAGAGCCCACTTTTTAGAAAGAAAATGACCCTTTCAGAGCGCGCACGTCTCACAAGCTCGGGTTCCACATAGGTGTCACCCAAGCAAAGCAGTCTGGCGTAGACTAAAGCATCACATCGACAGACTAGATGCTCGGTAGTTTCATCTACCTCAGCACAAAACCTTCAGTATGGATCGTTGTCGAGTCCAATCTTATGCAGGTAATATTTCACCAGCCAAACTCCTGTTTAGTGATTCTTAATCCTAGCCTTGACAGCTGAAAGAGCAATTCCAAAAGAAGGTTTCAGCCCAGTGAAAGCAGTGTTGCTACCTTCCCGAGCCAGCTGATCCGCCCCTTCATTACCCCCAATGCCCTGATGGCCAGGCACCCAAATGAGGCTAACCCTATTGGACTCACACAGCCTCTCTAGGGCTCTCCTGCATTCAAGTGTTATCAGCGAATTGACCCTGTTCGAGGACAGAGCTTTAATCGCGGCTTGACTATCACAGCATATATAGATATGCTTCCTCTGGAAAAGTTTTCCTGTGCGCAGTCCAAGATTGCTGTAATCTCAGCCTGATATACAGTCGCATACCGTCCAAGAGCAAGACTAATTCTTGCCCTGGGACTCTCCCCATAAATTCCCGCCACAGATCCCTCCTTCATTAGAGTGCCATCTGGAAACCAGACAAGGCTCTTCGGTTTGAGGAAGGATGGGAAGGAATCCTTCCATTGTTCTCTCTCAGGGACAAACGACCACAGTCGTTTAAACGAACAGAAGCCGTCCGATCCTCTTTCTCTACAAGCAAGTGCAGAGGACTTGGTCCCAGAATGGCCTCCATAGATCGGGTCGGTGTGGTTCTTACAGACAGGCAAGTCTCTGGAGCTTGTCAAGCATCCTCCTGTATGTCGTCTTGCGAGTGGCGGGCCACCACACAAGAGCGCCATAAGTGATCATTGGCCTTATCAGTGACGTGTAAAGCCAATGCACAATACGAGGTTTTAAACCCCAAGTTGATCCGAAGGACCGTCTGCACGCCCATAAACACGCAGTAATCCTTTTTGTGATCCTTTCAATGTGAGCCCTCCAGGTCAGTCGGAAGTCTATTAAGACACCCAGATATTTTAGCGACCCGGAAGGTCTCAACTCTTTCCTAAAGAAGATGAGCCTCTCAAGGTTCACTTTTCGCTTATGAGTAAGTTTCGGTCTTATCCGGATTAACAGACAGACCGCGTTTTTGGCACCACTTTTCCACCATTGCCAAAGCCCTCTGCATGAGCCTTATAATGGTGTTTGGGAACTTGCCTATTACTATAATGGCAAGATTATCAGTGTAGCTTTGAGCATAAACTCCGCTCTCGTTGAGAGTATGAAGTAGCCTATCCACAACCAGACACCACAAGAGCGGAGAAAGAACTCTGCCCTGCGGACATCCTTTGACCACGGACGAGTATACTGTCACGCTCCTAAGAGAAGATGTTATGATTCTGCTTTCAAGCATGACGCGAACCCACCTAATTACCGCCCTATCCACGCAAAAACTCTTAGCAGCCTCACTAATGGAGTCAAAGGTGGTGTTGTTAAACGCCCCCTCGATATCCAAGAACACACCCAGAGCCATCTCCTTGGAGTAGACCCCCACCTCCAGTCTACTGACTAGACTATGAAGCGCCGTCTCCGTCGACATGGCCGTCCTGTAAGCGTGCTGGAATGGGTGCATAGGATTTCTACCCAGTGCGCCGTTTCTTATATAAGCATCGACGATCTTCTCCGTGGTTTTCAAAAGAAAAGAGGATAAACTTATGGGCCTAAAGTCCTTAGCCAGACTAGAACATCAGTTAGATAACATTTCTCTAAATCAGAGATTTGCATTCATTTGGCAACGGAGCTATGATCTATGGATTGGACGAAATGGAAATATATGACCGCCAGCAAACAGTCCAGACCTGACGTCGCTTGGTATATTTCTATGGGGTTATCTAAACCATAAAATTTACTACAATAAGCCCGAAAATATAGCTGTATTGGAACAGAGAATTAGGGAAGAATTGCAAGATTAAACGAAAATCACTCCAATTTTATTTTTACCTGCTTTAATCGCAAACTGTTACAAAATATTGAGAAGTGCTTCGCCAACCAAGGAGGATATGTGAATAACTTGAATTTAGGGTTTTTAATTTTATTTGTCATTTTTTCTTTCATTTTATACATTTTCATTTAGTATTTACAGTTAATAACAAAATATTGCTTTACTTTAAAATCAAAATATGACAACCGGAGACAGACGGACACTTTTGGCATACCCGAGTAGCCCGAAGTCGAACTGCATAAATTAAAATTTTGATAAATCTCGTTCACTGGATCTGATGCAGGCTGCCCTTGTAAAATCTGGACTTGTAAATCGTGTATCACTATACTGTGTGGTCCAATAATAGTGGACGTAGGCAGTAGCACAGGAACCGTTAATGACAGAACTCAAGAAAAAATATATTTATAGGTAAATCGATCAAGAAAAATCAAAATTAAATCATTTTAAAATTTGAAAGTTCGCTTTTTTGCAACACAAAAGAGATATAGAAATGCGGTACACGAAAGAAAACAGACAAATATAGACAAAGGTTCATTAAGCAGTTACACTTTTTAATTATCTGAAATGCGTATAGTCAAAAAGGAGTGCCATATTATTTAAAGAACGACGTGACACCACTGGTTTAAAGAGATTTCTTGGCCGACCTTCCTAAACCAATTGACTCCGCCGGTTTTCTTTCGTGTCCCGCACTTTATCCTGAGGCAGAGAAAAAATAATAGAAGAAAAATATTGCACAGAACCGGACTTACAGACATTTAACGATAATAATAAGATATCCAGTCTTTGTGGTATAAAGAAACGCCAACAGAATTGTACCGGTTTAAAACGATCACACGGAAAAAATAAAAAAAGGGATACAAATATTTCCAAAATATTACTATAAATAGAAGATTTCCATTTGTTTAACCAACTGGGGTCGTTGAATGCACCAAGACTGAAATTTTGTGTGAACGAGAGTCTGGACTGAGCTCATTAGATTCGAGGCCCTTCTAGATAAAAGAGATGCTTTCACTGGTACTTACCCTGTTCTTGGAATTGCTATTGTTGATCTGTTGCGATTAAAATTGACAACTAATCTGTTGAACATATTCCTGCAAAATATCAAGAATAAGTAGGATTCACGATTCAGAACATTATAGGTCTTTTACTCAAGGCTCTTTCGACCTTTTTGAGACTAACAAGTTATACAAAGGGAAACTTAGAGCTAATGTTAGAGTCGTAAGGCCTGGACACTGGCTGGTGTTCAAATATTTAATATGCATATATTTAGTTCGTGGGGACTAAAATGTATCTTAGCAACATATAATTAAAAAAAGGGTTAAATTGAACACATTTATTTATTTATATTTAGATGAATATTTACATTAGTACATTTTACAATATTAAATAATCGATTTGTTTTTCGACAGTATGTTCGATAACGCAACTTATAGAACAACATGCGACCGTTCTAGATACTTCGTTAGAACTATGTCTGGAAGGGTTTCTTGAGGCTCCAATTTGGAATATATTCACGTCACCAGGTCGAAAATTTTTTTCGGATATATGTTTTTTATTATTTATGGAGTTCTCGCCGTGCACGTTAGCGACGGCTGCCGATTTTCATCCTCCATGCCTTTTTGAAACCTCCACAGATGCACCAGCGTCAGCTCATAAAAAGGCAGATATTCGTCGAAAACAATGTCCACTATATAATGACAGATTTGGTAGATTTAAGAATGCTGCTACTTTCTGGGGTAGTTTTCCAAACGTATGTTTACCAACTGATTGTGTGGTGCATTAATGGTTTTGATAACCAAACGAAAAATAGCAAATCTCAACTTTTCTTAAAGCTATAGACTTGCGGCAGATTTCAGTAAAGTTGACAGCATTGATACCCGAGTTTTTAACAATGAAATTTCTATCAATTTTGTTATTGGTATTTGTAATATTAATCCTAATTGAGTGATCCAAATCAATTACATCTTCCATCGTCAACTCAACTAACTCTTACTTCTACAGGCACCTGCCACACCAAAAATAAGGGCTACCGTTATCATTAAAAGCTGGTTGTCTGGAGCATCCATTAAAAATTCATTAACTTGGTTTCAGTCAGTCAGGATCTTGGCTTTTTTTATTTATAACCATCATTTTTTTCTTTGAGCGAGGAAATTAGCTTGTGAAATTTGTTAATGTTGATATTATATTTAACGTTGAGCATAGACTAATGTGCCCAAAGCTTACATCAAAAGATACTAAAATTTCACCTTCTCGACACGTTAGTTATTAAGAAATAACGATTAATTAGAATTTTATATTTATAGGAAATTTACTAATACTGATAGGTTTATAACATCCGACTCATTTCATTGCTGTCAACACAAAATTGCAGCATTTCATTTCTTCAACTTTCAACTAACAGGTTAGTCAATTTTCCATTAAGTAAAGAAGGTTTTAACAATGAAATGAATCGGATTAAAAATATGGCTAAAAGTCATGTATAAAATGATAATTTTGTACATAAATTAGTAAATAGACTTAAGCACAAGAAAGTTTTAAAAGATGCCACTACTCTTCAAGCAACTGAGGCTCCCAATAAGTCCTAAGTCGTCCCATATGATCTCAGATATACGAGAGGTCTAGAAAACGTATTTAAAAACGTAGGTTTTAGAGTAGCCTACAAAACGGAGAACAGTTTGAAAAATCTCCTTGGAAACCCTAAAGATAAAGTCCACTTGAAGGAGAGGAGTGGCATCTATGAAATTAGCTGTAATGACTGCGATCTAAAATATGTTGGGCAAACTAAACGCTCCATAAACATTTGTTTTAAAGAACACAGAAAAGTCAAGCGCTGCCCAACACGCTTTGGAAAACAATCACCGAATAAGAATAAATAATCTTAAGTTGATTAAAAATGTATCTAATAATAGATTATCGGATGCGTTTGAGAGTACAGAAATAGTTTAATGTGATAAAAAAGCACTAAATAAAGACACAGGGCCTATTCCCTATAGTCCCCTCTATTGTTTATTTGACAACGGTTTATTCGGATGTAACCAAGTGTGACCACATTTACCTATAAATAGTCTCGGTTGGGATAAGTTACCTTAGTTTATATCATCTGCTGATGATGCTAACTTGGTTAGCGAAACGGGCGTTCAGAACGTAACAAGTTATGGTGTAGTGTGGTTAGAACTCTTGTATTTTGATCTATCTTCCACCACAGGTTCTAGTGTTAGGACACAAACATTATTTCCAGCTATATCGCGGAAAATTTACCAAGATAAAAAAGACATGCAGTTTTTTCTCGGAGACGATGTTATTGGCTTATTTTTCGGAACTGGCACAACAACAAAAGCCTACAACTGTGTGGTCGAATTATTCAATGAGTAAAAGCATGTTACCAATAATAATGTAGACATTTCAAAATATTTCAAACTAATTACCTTTCTGAAATAAAATGGACGCCCAAGAAAGCTGCCATTTTTACGAGTACACAAATTAGTGATTTTTTAAATAATGCTCACGATAAGTTTGTTTAATGGCCAAGGTTGTTGTATTTAGGTTACAGGACCTTGTCGAATTTGTGAAATTCGCCTGGTAACATTAGATGACATTAAAGATTCGGGAACGTTATTAATTGTGAAACTTAAGCAAACAAAGAATTATATAAACAGGAGATTTGTATATTAAATTTTACTGAATGTACAGGGTTTTCCCGTATATTTGTCCACCCACCTAGAGAGTTTTTTTAAATAGATACGGAAATTTCGTAATACAAATGTTGTTGGGTTTTTTATGAAGATTTAGAATATTATATCATTAGTGCGAAAATATTATTGGAAGTGTCAAATTTTGACAGGTTGTCAGTTTTTTTTAAATGAAACACCCTGTATATTAAATCATATTCTTGAATATTCTTGAAGATCTTTTTTTTCTAATTTCAAATATATATACTTTATAGAATATATTATTAGTCAATTAGTTTTGGATATATAAGCGTTTAAACATTAAAGAAATGGTAAGGTAATTTGCTCTAAAACATAGTGAGCCATGGTCAAGACAATTGCAATGAACGACGCCTTTTTGACGTTTACCGGTCAGAAGTATCTATTTACGAGCATTTCTAATATCTAATACGTTGGACGATGGGTTATTCGGAAGAAGAGAAATTCGACATGATAGAATTATTTTATTTACATGGTAAAAATGCACCTATAGCTCCTAACGAATATCATAGACGGTTTCCAGATAGACCAACACCGAATCTTAGCATAATATTAAACATCGTTAAACAATTGAATGAAAGAAAAACACTTAAGCGAAAAGTTAGAATAGTGGAAAGAAACAATACCATAAAAAATCAATAATATAAAGTAGGTAAATAATAATATTAGCTTAAAGAACTAAGTTTGTGGTTTTCTATATATTGGTTTATGATGCATTTCTGAATATTTCTTCTTGGACTATATTTTGCTCTAAAGCTTGGATGGTTCTTGGCCCATTGTAGTATATCTTGTTTTTCAGATAACCTCACCAAAATATGTCCGATGGAGAGAGATCGGGACTGTTTGCTGGCCATCTTAATGATCCATGTCTTCCAATCCAAAATGCATACCTGTCATTTAAAAAATCGGTGACCGGCTGGACATTATGAAGATGGGTACCATTTTTGGCATATCAAATTAAGATGTGAATTAATCGGTAGTTGTTCTAAATGCCCCTCGATTTCGTTTTCTAATAACTCCTGATACCTTTGTCCGGTTAAATTCCCATTTAAAAATATAAGTCCAATAACATAATTGTTAAGAAGGCCACACGGAACATGTAGGGATCTTCTTCCCTGAATTTTGACCGCCTGAAGAGCTCGCGGATTTTCTTTTGACCAAAAATGCCTATTTTTCCGGTTAGACATGCCTCCAGTGGTAAATTTTGCCTCGTTAGTGAACATTATGTCTGACAGATTTAGTTGGTTCATCATAACACGTCTTTCTATTTCTTGGCAGAAGTGTAATGGGTCTATTTTATTTTGATCGGTTAATTCGTGAGGAGGTAAAAACTTATATGGCTTATATTTATAATGTTTTAGAACTGAGTGGATTTTATGCCATGATTTGTTAAAAAAAGTGGCTGCATCGGGAATTGAGCGCTCAGGATTTTCTAAAACAAGAATAAATAAGATAAATAAATTATTTTAATACAAAAGTTTGAAACTTACCTTCAAAATATTATAAAATATTTAAATCTTCTTTTCGCTTAAGTGTTTTTCTTTCATTCAATTATTTAGCGATGTTTAATATTGTCATACAAGTCGGTGTTAGTCTATCTGGAAACAGTCTATGATATTCGTTACGAGCTATCGATGCATTTTTATCATGTAAATAAAATAATTCTATCTAGTTTCTCTTCTTCCGAATAACCCATCGTGCAACGTATTATATATTAAGAATGCTCGTAAATAATAGACGCCACTAAAATCAACCCGGTCCTCGGCTTTCTTCGTTTGACATCGGGTATCGTTGGCCGTTTGAAATTTCAGCGCCGGCGATTTTAATATCAAAGCTGTCAAAAAGTCAAAAATTTTTTTCAATTTGGTGCTTTTTTTACTGCTAATTTTTTGCCTTTCTTTTTTATTCCAAGTCAGAGTTTTTATAAAAATTATGTCCGAGATTAGAAAGTTTAGGATTTCAGTTTGTTATTGAAGTGTTTTATTTGAACACAGCCCTAAGTTTTGTGTCAATAGTCTCTGGTGGGACTATTCTCATCATGGAAGTGCAAACTACCCTCTCAAATAAAACGTGCCCAATATGTGACTTTGAATTTTCCAGTGTTTCAGCAAAAAACAAACACATTAGAAACATTCATAACCATGAACAAGATGTCCAATGTAGCAGAAAGGCACACGTTATATGCCCTTTATGTACAGACAATGAATTTGCCTGTGGGACATACAACATGCTTCAAATTCATCTGGAACAAAGTCACAAGATAAAAGTTGAAGTATTAATGTTTAATTTTTTTAGCAAAGAAGAATATGAGAAATGGTTAGCGCCCTCATTTAGACAATTACCACGATAAAATCATTGTAAAAGCACACAAAATGGCAGAAACAATGGATTTGGAGAATATCAGGTAAGGTCTTCAACAGGTGATGAGTATTACAATGTTTCTTATAATGAATTATGTGAGTTAGAATGCAAAACTTTATGCTGTAGAGTATGCAAGATTTGCATTCACCGCTATATGTGTGACTGTTCACAATATACTATAAAGACTACCTTGCGTAAACACATACATTTAGTATGTTTGTATCAGCAAGGGCAGGGAAGCGACTCTGTTTTAAGTGATGTTGCTGAAATGCTTGCCAAACAAGGGCTATTGACTATTAAGAACCACCATAATGATGAAATTGAGAAATTTATGAAGGAAAAAAACGAGTGTAACCTTGGAGTACCAGTTGACAAAAAAAAAACAGAGGGAGATCAAAATTGAGACGCTATCAAACTTTTTAAAATCTTTGGATGATGATACTTATGATAAGTATGTCGCATAATTAAACAAAGTAGTGCCTTAATAATAATTAATTATTATAATTTTAAGGTGCATGACGCAATTTGGTGCAACAATCGAGCAAGTAAGTAAACCAAAAATGGGCAAAAGAAAAATGGAGTAACAAGATTTCTTTCATTCACAAAGAAAACAATTGATTTTACAAATGTTATATAGTTTTTTAAATATGTATGATTGTTTATGTTGTATATTGGTTTTGTGATTATCTTCTGTTCTGTCTTAAGTTTTATGTTTAATTTCAAATTGTAATATTAAATCTCATAATAAATTTCAACTGTTTTGTATATCAAAAAAAGTATATGCGCTCATAAGTTTCTTGCAGTTTCTTCTTACGAGTTGTAATCGAAACTGTGGATATTATCTGAATTACATTAAACTATTTTAAAATGATCAAAATGCATTTTTTTACTGTTTTATTTTTGTAATCTGTAGATACTATAAATATTTTTAACTAAGAATATAAGTCAGATGGACATACAAGACATTTAAAAAATAAAAAACATTTCGTTTTGAAATTTTTATGTTACCAGAATTACAGGGTATAAAATTTTCATAATAAAAAGCTAAGAACAGTTTTTTTATATTATTTACAGTTAGTGACAGGCCCAAAAATGGAAATTGAACCTTAATATCTCCTTAACTATAAATAAATTGAAAGAACTATATTTGGCCTTTTAAGAAATTTCCGTTACAGAAATTCAAGTTTTAAAAAATTTGTATATCTGACAGATTTAATATTATCAAACTTGTTTTTTCTTTATATACCAACTTTTATAAGAAATAACATTTTCTCTATCAATAAAAAAAATCTTATATGGATAAAACTTTTTGGGATATGCTGTATATTTACTCACCATTGAGAAAAAGCCACCATTTTGTAACTTAAAATGAATAAAAAGAAAACAACTTTAAATCAAAAATGTAATGTATGGAAATAATTTGATGTAAACACATTTTATGCGAAGACAGTAATTTAATTACAATATAATGTCCTCAGAAAATTCTCAAAAAGAAAATGACCAAGAATTTTATATCACAAGTATAATTATTATATATGAAATTATAAATCACTAAAAATAATAAGGAAAACACATTGGAATAGATATTAATATAGATTCTTTATTCCATTGGCTATGTTGTGTTTCTTCATAAGTCTGCAACATATATAGTAATTGCCCCAATTTTCATTGCCATCATCTTCTCTCTTTTTGATAAGTGTTATTGCCTTTGGTCTTATCTTAAAGTCCAGCAGCTCTGCATATGTATGACTTCTGTTCTAGATGACTCTTCTGTATGTCACAAATAAATGTATTAGCTGTACTCACAAAGGTCATAATATTACGTGTGACTTTTTGATATATTAGCGATATATCGAGTGTGAGTGAAGTTTGTTCTAATAACCATGGGTACACGAACACTTTAAATAATAAAATGCGTTGTTTTTAATTTCGGACATGATATAGCAGTTCGATAGCAAAATAATAACCTCAAATTGTCAGTCAAATCATTTGAAAATGACAGAGCTGTCATTAGATTACAGCGCTTCCCCGCGTTAGAAATTCAAACGGCAACGACACCCGATATCCAACGAAGAAACCCGAGGATCGGGTTGATTTTAGTGGCGTGCATCTGTCAATAATTACTTCTGACCGGTAAACGTCAAAAAGGCGTCGTTCATTGCATTTGTCTTGACCATGGTTCACTATGTTTTATCGCAAATTTCCTTACCATTTCTTTAATGTTTAAACGCTTATATATCCAAAACTAATTGACAGAATATATTAAAAGTATATATATTTGAAATTAGAAAAAAACGATCTTCCAGAATATGATTTAATATACAGGGTTTTTCATTTAAAAAAACTGACAGCCTGTCAAAATTTGACATTTCCAATAATATTTTCGCACTTGTGATATACTATTCTAAAACTTCATAAAAAAACCCAAGAACTTTTGTATTTACGACATTTCCGTATCTATTTAAATAAACTCTCTAGGTGGGTGGAAAAATATACGGGAAAACCCTGTATACAGGGTGGTGGAACCAAGATGGGGTGGACGATTGTGGGGGAAACGGAGAGGAATTTAAGAAAACATTTTTGGGATATGATTGATAGTCAAGAACGCTGTGTTTTAAAATTATACCCATTATACAAGGTGGTCTGAAAAGTTCGTGGTGAACCAAACTTGTGTTTTTTTAAATGGGACACCCGGTATATTATTATTTTAGTTGATTCTCCTATTCGTTACGATCATTTTGATATGAGGTTTGTTGGGTCTAAAATTTATACCAAGGGAATGGGACGAGGTTAAAATGGAAAAAAGGGTTAAACTCCGGCCATTTTTTGAAAACAATTGAAGCAGGTATGGAAAAACCAAATATTCTATAAAATGTTCAAAATTATTCACTGTTATACAGGGTTGTCAAGTTTTGCAAATTTACCTTGGATTGAATTTTTTTAAATGGAACACCCCATATATTTTACTGTCATATTAAAGATAACATCGCTAGCTTTCAGAAAATACCTTATTTGATATCTTTCTAACCAACAGTTTTTTAGTAAATTAACCGTGGAACCAAAATTTACTCATTCTAACAGAAACGGTATTATTTACGTTGCTTAAATTGACTACCTCTAATATAAGGAGGCCATGATATAATCATAAATGAAAAGAAAGATTGACATTCTTGTCAAAACCGCAAAGTGTCAGAGAATTGGCATCAATTACCATTGTTTTTTGACGATAAGCCGAGAAATTGTTAAGTAACAATGAGTTTGAGTACTCCAGAGGTGATAAACATGACTTTTATGTTGGGCGAGTGTCAAAAAAACCCTTTACTAGCAAGCAGGGTTTATGCCGTACGATATATCGATGCCGAAAAAAAACCAAGACCTGAAGCTTTTGCAAGTTTATTAGAGAGGTTTCAAGAAACAGCCAATGTTGCTTTTAAGAAACGTAAAGTAATTAATAAACCAGTTACCAATGAAGATAATGCTTTGACAGTGTTATTAACAGTGCAAGAAAATCTACACACAAGTACCAGGGAAATTGAGAGAGCTACTGATATTGAACGCACTAGTATTAAACGGATTCTGAAACAACATAAATATCATGCCTACCACATTGAATTACACCAAGAACTGTATGATCGCGATTACGTCCAACGACAAGAGTTTTCAATTTGGTTTTTAAATACAATTTGGGATAATTCAGGTTTTGTAGATAGGGTGCTGTTTTCAGATGAAGCAACTTTTAAAAGCAACGGCTTGGTTAACAAACATAATATGCACTATTATTCAACCGAAAATCCACATTGGATTCGTCAGGTGGACTATCAAAATAAATGGTCAATTAATGTTTGGAGAGGTATAATTGGCTCTCGTGTTATAGGACCATATTTCTTTGAAGAGCATTTAACGGGAGAAGTCTAATTAAATTTTTTGAGAAATGAGTTGCCCGTAGTGCTCGAAGACTTACCTTTAATGTTAAGAAATTCCTTATGGTTCCAACATGATGGAGCACCCCCGCATTACCATAGGCATGTAAGACATTTTCTCAATAATTGGAAAGGAGAGCATTGGATTGGGCGAGGTGGACCAGTTAAGTGGCCTGCGAGGTCACCCGATTTAACTCCACTAGATTTCTTTTTATGGGGACATGTTAAAGAGGAAGTTTATAAAGAGGTTCCAACTACAGTGGAAGATATAAAGTTGAGAATAATAAGCAGTTTTCGCAACATTTCAGACCTGAGAAAAGTGAAACTTTCATTTATGGATAGACTCAAAATGCGCCTTCAGCAAAACGGTGGTTTAGTTGAACATCTTTTATAAGTTTTAATTACATTGTTTTTGTTGATTTATATTAAATGTATTTTTTTTGTAAAAAAAGATCTGTTATTAATACCGTCAAAGCATTATCTTCATTGGTAACTGGTTTATTAATTACTTTACGTTTTTTTGAAAGCAACATTTCCTGTTTCTTGAAATCTCTATGATAAACTTCCAAAAGCTTCTATCTTGTTTTTATTTCGGCATCGCATCATCAAAGAAAAATATTTATTTATTTACTAATGATAATATTCTAACACTTTGCTGTTTTGACAGGACTGTCAATCTTTTGTTCAATTTATGATGATATCATGGCCTCCTAATATTAAATTGTCAATTTTAACAACGTGAATTCAGAGTAATTCGTGTTAAAATGAAGAAATTTTGATTTCACAGCTAATTTACTGAAAAACTGTTGGTCAGAAAGGTATCAAATATGGTATTTTCTGAAAGCTAGTAATGTTATCTTTTACATGAAAGTAAAATATACAGTGTGTTCCATTTCAAAAAATTCAATACAAGGTAAATTTGCAAAACTTGACCACCCTGTATAACAGTGAATAATTTTGAACGACTTACAAGCGATTATTGTAGTGCTAGATACAATACATTTTATAGAAATTTGGTTTTTCCATACCTGCTTCAATTGTTTTCAAAAAATGGCCGGAGTATAACCCTTTTTTCCACTTTAACCTCGTCCCATTCTCTTGGTATAAATTTTAGACCCAACTAACCTTATATCAAAATGATCGCAACGAATAGGAGAATCAACTAAAATAATAATATACCGGGTATCCCATTTAAAAAAACACAAGTTTGGTTCACCACGAACTTTTCAGACCACCCTGTATAATGGGTATAATTTTAAAACACAGCGTTCTTGACTATCCATCATATCCCAATTTCTTTTTTTCAAATTCCTCTCGGTTTGCCCACAATCGTCCACCCCATCTTGGTTGCACCACCCAGTATAGTCCTTCGTCCAGCAGCAGCAAAAGATCGCCGCCTGGCTTATGCGTATCGCAATGGGAAATCTATCAACCAGGAGGTGGGTACTTCAACTTGAAAATGCTAAATTATATAGAGGTCATTCATTTCAAAGATCGTTTGCTACACTTTCAATCTGGAGGAGACTTGATGACACTAAAGAAACATGGCGGTTGGAAGTCATTAATGGTCGCTGAAGGGTATGTTGATGAATCGGTAGCACACAAAAGACAGAAATAGTTAGTGAAATGTTTACATCGTGTGTCAGTGCCGAAATAACATCCGCTTTGCGACCAGGTATATCAACGGCAGAAAAAAAATAATTTCGACACAAGAAAAAGGTAGTTTCATTAAAAATGATATTTTGTTACATGACAACAGGGGTTCAATGTCAAACTTTTAACTTTTTTCTGTCACGATAAACCTCTTTATTTAGGTATCTTATTTACCTATTCTATTAAATGCAAACGGTAATAAATAATTGTATGCATTTAATTAACTGAGAAATAAACGATGCGTTTTAAAATATTACACGAACATATAAATGTGTGCACAAATAATGAATTATATTTTATAATAGTGGGTAAATTATGTTTTAACAATTCATGATTTTCTGTTCAATTTATAATATAAACAGTGTAGAATAATATCATAATATGTCCAAAGTTTGATGATTTGCTAAAATAATCTATAATTAATTTAAGCTCGGATAATTCAGCTGCAACATGTAATATAGAAATAGAAATAATTTTAAATAATTGTTGCGAACATAACTAACAAAGATAAGAATTTGTTTTTGATGTATAAGATAATAAAAAATTTCAGTAATTTCCACTATAGATTGCAAAAGATACCTAATATATTTTTGCCTTCTTGTAATTTTAAATTCAAATGCAATTTGTTTAATCCCATACACATTCTACAAATATATTAGAATTGTCAAAAAAAACTGGGTTAAGTATAGTTATCAATAAAAACAAAAATAAAACATATATCTAAGATGTATATATATATATATATATATATATATATATATATATATATATATATATATATATGTATACACATATATACATATATATATATATATATATATATATATATATATATATATATTATAAAGAAATAACGGGGATTCGGCCAAAAGTCTATACTACATTTATTTTCTAATAGCCAAGCTGAGACTATTTATAAGTAAATGTGGTCACACTTGGTTGCGCCCGACTGACTGCACCATTGTCAAGTAAACAATACAGGGGACTAAAGGGAATAGGACCTCTGTCTTTATTTAGTGCTTTCTTACCACATTTGACTATTTCTATACTCTCAAATGGATCCAATAATCTATTAGTAGATACATTTTTAATTAACTTAAGGTTATTTATTCCTATTTAGTGATTGTTTTCCAAAGCATGTTGGACAACGCTTGACTTTTTTGTTCTTCCGTATCTTAAATGGGACATGTGTTCTTTAAAGCGAATGTTTATGGAGCGTTTAGTTTGCCCAACATATTTTAAATCGCAGTCATTACAGCTAATTTCATAGATAGACTTTGTCTTTAGGGTTTCCAAGGAGATTTTTCAAACTGTTCTCCGTTTTGTAGGCTACTCTAAAACCTACGTTTTTAGATACTTCTCCTGGTATATCTGGGATCATAGGGGATTACTATGAACTTATTGGGAGCCTCAGGTACTTGAAGAGTAGTGTCGTTTTCTAACATTTTCTTATACTTATGTCTATTTACTAATTTATGTAGAAAAATTATCATTATATCCATCACTTTTAGCTATATTTTTAATCCGATTCATTTCATTGTTAATACGTTCTTTACTTGATGGAAAATTGACTAACCTGTGAGTTAAGAAATGAAATGCTGCCATTTTGTGTTGACGGCAATGAAATGAGTCGGATGTTATATACCTATCAGTATTAGTAAATTTCCTATAAATATCAAATTCTAATTTATCGTTATTTCTAATAACTAACGTGTCGAGAAAAGGTAGTTGCCCACTGTTCTCCTTTTCGTACGTAAAATTAATGAAAGGATATTTATTGTTTTATGTTTCTAAGAAAGTGTCCAAATTTTGTGTTTTAGTATCAAAAATAGCAAATATGTTGTCTACGTATCTATACCACACTTTTGGGAATTACTTGAGTTTATTTTCGAATTGGGTTTCTAATCTACCCATAAACAAATTTGCAAGGAAGGAGATAAGCAATTGCCCACTGCAGTTCCCTGAAGTTGTTTGTAATTGGAATTTTGAATCTGATAATGTCAACACAAACTTCAGAACTTTTTTAAATAAAACTTTAAGTGCTTTTAACAAGGCCTTCCCGCTTAAGAATATCAAACCTAAGCGGCATAAATCGTGGACTACGAAAGGAATACGAATTTCTGCTAAAAATATGCGCTCGCTCTCATATATAAAAAAATTCACCGACCCCTTTCTTATTCTCGACTATATCTCTAACTATAGGAGGATCTACACTACTCTTATTAAGTCAGCAAAAAAATTACACTACCGAAAACGTCTAACAAACTCAAATAACGTTTCAAAAGAAACCTGGTCCATCATCAATAACCTCAGAAACAAATCAAACCCTGTGACTCAGATCTTGCCAGGGGCTAATGATCTAAATGATTATTTTATTAATGTAAGCAAAAATGTTACCTCCAGTATCTTCATTTGAACCCTTTTCGTTTCTCCCTCCTTCAAAAAATTTAGCTGATAGCTTTTTCTTAAGTCCCGTTAGCAACACTGAACTATTGAAGGTAATAAATAATATCAAAAGTTTTCGTGTAGCACTGATGGCCTATCAATTAGAATATACCTGAACTTGCCACTCCCAGTCATAGAGGCCCTTACAACATTAATAAATGAGTCCTTTATAAAAGGTGAATTCCCTGATTGCCTTAAAACAGCTATAATTATTCCACTTCATAAAGGCGGCGAAAAAAAACTCTTGCAATTATCGCCCAATTGCACTACTACCAGTGCTATCAAAGATCATCGAAAGGCTACTGAAGAACCGTCTTATGCCATTTCTCCTGAAACATCAGATAATATCCCCGGAGCAGTTCGGATTTCTACCCAACAAGTGCACTAGCGACGCCATGTTCACGTTGCTTAGAGGCGTCTAATCTCTCAATAACAACCACCCAACTGCCTCAGTAATTTGTGACTATGCGAAAGCCTTTGATTGTGTTAGTCATGAAATTCTGATAAACAAACTAAATTTTTATGGAATTCGTGGTACTTCTTTAAATTGGTTCAAATCTTATCTAGGCGACAAAGGCAACAATTGTAAGGGCTAATGGTTGATTCTGATTGTAAATTGATTACAAGTGGAGTCCCTCAAGGTTCAGTCTTGGGACCTATTCTTTTTTTGTTATACACTAATGATATCACGAACCTTAAAATTAATGGAAGAATTTCCCTTTTTGCTGACTTTTAGCAACCTAAAATGGTCTAATCATATTGACACCTTAACTAAAAAACTTTCTACCGCCTGCTTCGCCATTGAAATTCAAAAGAACTAGACGATAAACGTTCTTATTTTTTTATTGTATCCCACCTCCGCTATGGCCTTCCCTTTTGGGGCTTTAAAGCAATTTTGTAGTATTTTTATGCTTCAAAAGACAGCCATTCGTTATTTGTTTGGTCTAAATAATAGAGCTCACTGCCAATAATATTTCAAAAAACATGAAATATTAACACTTCCTGCATTATTTATTTTGGAAACGGTCTGTTTGCTGAGAAAACATATAAACACCCTCCCAGAAAGGCCACAACATGTATACCCTACCAGAAACTCTAGGCATAATATATATATTCCCATTCCTTCCTCAGAATTAATAAAAAAATCAATTATTTACAACGCCATAAAACTTTACAACAATCTGCCAGTACATTTAAAATATATCCCTATGCTTGCACAATTTCGAAAAAACACCAAAGCATACTTCATTGAGAGACCATTTTACAGCGTTAATGATTTTTACAGCGAGTAAGTCTCTTTAAATTGTCACTAAATTCGCTTGTTTACTTAAATCTTTTGTGAGTCATGTCCTAACTCGTAGCATAGAATTTTGAAAATCATCATATAGAGAAAAGAACTGTCGAACATTCACTTAAAACTTAATTATTTTTGTTAGGTATTGGATTAAAAACAAAATTTAATTCTTTTTTGTATACTACATTCTACACTAGTTCATTATACCTTCTGTTTAACATCACAATTATTTGTATAACTATAATAACATAGAGTTTAAGGTCGCATAGTTGCAATTTTGATTTCAATTTCATCGAAATTATTCACCTCGTACATGTGTGTTCTGTTTACTTTTATAAGGTTATTAGGATTCATTAACTGTTTTGCGGCAATGTTATGTTATATTCTAACGTGTGTTTTACGATTTGGTAAATTGATAATTTACATTTTTAAAAAGCATTGACCTATCGAAATTCTTTTCGATTAATGTTTTGATATGTCTTATTTTAGGTATATTTTGCTTTGTCCATAAAATTGTAAAATTTTTCTGCGGCAATAAAGCATACTTTTGTTTGTTTGTTGTTTGTTTAATATTTATTATTGAACTGAAAAAAATGTTGATTTATACATAATTTTGTGAGAAGCAAATATTCATCAATAATTTCTTTCTTCAAATTATTGAATTCAAGTAGTTCCTTTAGGTACTCTAAAGCTAGTGGTATGGGTACATTAGGAAACAATGAGCTTACGTCAAAAGATATTGAAATTACAACTTCTGTTAAGTGAACATTCTTAATTTTATCTAAGAATTCTAACGAGTTATTAACCTCGAAGTTATCGTACGAGATATTTAATCTGCTGAATTCTTCTACTAACCATTTTGTAATATTGTACATTGGTGATCCAACAGCTGAAACAATAGGTCTCATGGACTACCCAGGTTTATGGATTTTGGGAAGGCAATACAGCTTAGATAACTTTGAGTTACTATGTGTAGGTTTGAATTTTAGTTTATCGGACACAAGGTTTTTACACTATTTTAAGGTACTTTCTACTTCTGTTATCATTTTTGAAAACCTAAGGACCAAATTTGAATCAAATTGTCTACTCTTTCAAAATAATTTTTTTGTCTAGTATAACAACCTTATTTCCTTTGTCAGCTTTTAATAAAAACATTATTTTTTCTTCAGTCCCTGGATAACTTCAGTATTTTTAAGAGAAACATATTTTTGCTTGTTGTTTTTTTTTGAGATTTGATTTCTGCAAGCCTCCCTAATGAATCCGTTTAGTTGACTCTGGCACGTATTGAATAGAACTTTCGATATTCGCTATAATAGTTGGTAAACTATTTTTTACTGGAGGCTCTGCAAAATTCAAACCTTTATTCAAAAGGGCGATTTTTCTATTATCAAAGGTCTGAGAAGAAAGGTTTTCTAAAATGTTCTCGACTTCCGAAGAAATTTGTTTGTGTGGTTTCAACTTTCTCAGCTTCTTTTTAAGTGAACACATTTTCTTCAAAAATTTGGCATCGATAACTACGAACATTTTTCTTTGGAAATCTAACCATTGTTCAAATTCTAAATTACTAAGCTTATAAGTGAGTTTTTTAAATAATCCGTATGCTTCAATTTCAAGCATACTTTGTTTGCTATACAGATTTTTAACTTCTAAATATAGACACTTTTGTTTGGCCAACTAGTAAAGGGAGATTGTTTAGGGATCTTGACTGAAATGAATTTAGGGAAAACTGAAAAAGACTTACATGATTTTAGAAACCCAATGTCTGCTGCTATTAACTTAATTTTAGTGTACAGTATTTACAATAAAGGAATTGTTCCATTGACCGTATATATATATATATATATATATATATATATATATATATATAGATTATAAATATATATATATATATATATATATATACTTTTATATATGGATCTGCGTTTCGCTAACCAAGTTAGCATCATCAAGTAACTTATCCTAACCGAGACTATTTATAGGTAAATGTGGTCACACTTGGTTGCACCTGACTGCACCGTTGTCAAGTAAGCAATAGAGGGGACTATAGGGAATGGGCCCTCTCAATACTCTCAAATGCATCCAATAATCTATTAATAGATACATTTTTAATTAACTTAAGATTATTTATTCATATTTTAAAACAAAAAAAAATAGGGTCCGAGATAAACAACTATATTTTTAAAAATAATAAAGTTGGAGATAAAATAAAAATCCTGTTTACAGAAAATGTTTTGTACTCGTTTTATGTTTCAGGGATTGTAATGTACAGTATGTTCATTTTGTTTTGCAACATTTTCAAACTGCCATATCTTTTTTATTTTCAAAGTTAGAAATATGATTAAAAAAACAAAATATTAGAGTAACCTTATTTTTTTTTTGAAGACACATTCATTTAAAGCTCGTTTTTTTCTGATCACAAGAATATAAAATACATATACTTTTACTTCGGTAATTTTTTTTTGTTAATAATGAAAATCGAT
This sequence comes from Kuschelorhynchus macadamiae, assembly GCA_030620095.1. Taxonomy (NCBI): domain Eukaryota; kingdom Metazoa; phylum Arthropoda; class Insecta; order Coleoptera; family Curculionidae; genus Kuschelorhynchus; species Kuschelorhynchus macadamiae. Next base: position 1,433,662 of record JAUTXW010005440.1, read on the forward strand.
AACATTATTGGAAATTAATTCCATGGATTTCATTTAAATATCTAAGTATAAATAATAAATAATAGCTATTTTTGCGGAGTCAATTCCAAAATGCATTCAAGATATGCTTACTTCAAAACTACAGAACTCAACATGTTTATTGTAGTGATCTTCATTTAATTTTTCGAACCTTTTTGAATTCACTAAGGTGCACTTTTTCAGTCAACCCCATACTAACGGAGATCTTACTAGCTAAACCCTTTAGTGACTTACTTGGTTCAGTACACAAACTTCGTCAGTAGCTGCAACTTCTTTAAACTTGAAACATTGAAAAGGTATATTGAATTATAGCTAATTTTAAAGCACAATATATAGTATTTTTTCCTGAATCGTAATTTACTAATTACACCACAATTTTAAATGGAAAATACTTAGTAAAAGGTTTAATTTCTTCCTAGGCATAACTTTTGGTGTTATAACTTAACGAAAGAACTAAATCCCACAATAATTTTATTGTCCCGCAGAAGGACAAAAAGGTAACCTAGTTAAAATTTCTTATAAGTGGTTATATTTAATCGCAATATGGATATGGTAGAAAAATGACGTACCAGGGACGGTATATTCTGATACAATTATGTTTTATTTCTAAGAACACCCGTATATGACGTCAATCTAGTAAATGGTATGTAAAATAAGAAAGTTTATATCAGTCCAATAAAAATGCACACATAAAACACCCTGCATAAATTAATAAAAAACTAAATTTTGAAAGAAACAAAGAAGTATTTGCCTTTAAATTTTTTATGTTTCTCTAGATAAGATGTTATGGGGCGTCTTACCTCCATATCCCCATCTTTAAACGTTTCTGCCCGGGTATGAGCTGCCAGACTTGCGCAGACAATTTGCATATCATAAAACCTACCGATTGTGTGTCTTTCATCCGTAATCGTTGTAAGGGCCAAATTGTCGGTAAGCTCCCGTACTATAGGTTCGTTTAGCTTGCGGTGGTTTAATGTGACTTCTTTAAATGAAAAGTTATGACTATACTTTATTTTACTACCTAAAATAACTAATACAAAATTACGGTAAATCATCTCAATCCAAGTTCTTTTCTGTAATTTCGACCTGGATAACTGCTTTCTTAACCAGCTTAAATGATCTGTTAAGGAATATTAAAACTTTTACCGCTCGCAATAAACCTAATTTAGAACGAAAATCTTTTGAGTTTATATTTGTTCGAAACTGAGAACTAAATTCAGAAAATAGGCAAATGTATTATTGAGGATATTCGTCAATGATACAAAAACATATTTTTATTTGATCTGCAGATAAGGTTTTGCCGAACCTACGTAGAACTATCTGGCATTCATTTATGCGTTACAGTTATAAAGTTAGTGAGACAACTTGGCCGCCATCTAGAGTTGGTACCACAGCTTTACTAGTATATTTCTATATCAGGTTAATGCTTGAAAGAAACTCACGAATAGCAAGTTTTCAGATAATCAATAAAAACTGTATAATTTATTCAAAAGCTTTCTAATGAGCCTGTTGTGTTTCTGTTTCAATAAACTCATCAGCAGCTACATATTTTGCTAAGTTTGATAGTATAGAATTGAACAGATTTTTTAGAAAAAACTTTTAAAAGTTCTCGACTGATAGAGCTTCTCAAATAAACACGATTTTAAATAAAAAAAACTGCTGAAAACGGATAATTTATCTATTTGTATAAACAAAAACATATTCCTTTCTTAGTTAACTTACAAAAAATTTATATTGTAACATTTCCTAGTGTTTTTAAATGTGTTCAGATTATTTGTTGCGTTAAGATTGACAAACCAAAATCTTTTTTGGCTTTTTCGCAACTGAATAAAAATATTTAACTTTAAATTAATTGAAGCAATTTAATGTTAAATATTTTTATTCGTTTGCGAAAAAGCCAAAAAAGATTTTTATTTTCTAGTCTTCTTGTTCCTTTGCGGGTAATGAATAAATTTCATCCCAGAAATTTTGGACGTCTTCAGATTATCCATTTTTTTTATTTATAGAGAACCTGAATATGCTTTTTCTTCTGGTAAAGGTATATGTTTTTCTTTTGAAGTTTTCAGAAGAAATGTGTGGGGTGATATTCCTTCTATAAAATCTCTAGCAGTCACTTTGTTAGGTGTATTAGACGAATACGTAAAATGAGTAAACTGCTTTATCTTGAATGACACCTTAAAATCCTCGCGGGTTCCCCTTCCCTGAGATTCTGCTGATAAGCACGTCTTTTTATAATTTTTTGGCCATCACTGTTTGAAATCTATAATATCTTCTGTTTTGGGAACTTTTACGTAAAACTTTTGCTTTCGAGGACATAAGATAATTGTACTTTAAAGGATAGAAGGTTTTATCTATGAGTATACCACGAAGTACTATAGGTACGTGGTTGCTTTAAATACAGACAGGAAAAGTTTATTGATGCGGGATTTAAATAAAGATTTACAGAATAGGAGAAGAAGGAAAGGCACTTGTTGATAGCACATTCCATAATCTGAGAATAAAGGATTGTACAAGGTGCGAGGTTCTTGGTCTTTGCATTTGAACGGTAAACGGATGCATGTGATGTTATGACTAAGCATAATAGATGATAATTCGTCAAAAGAAAATCCGTGGTAGTGTCTGCAGAACAGAGACAGATCGCCCACAATTCGACAATGCTCTAGTGATGCAAGCTTCCTTGTGATGTTTGTACGTCTATAATTAATTTCAGTCTTGGAAAAAGGTTTGGGAAAATGTTTGTTAGAGTGAAGTGTGCTATCGTTAGCATAGATGTAAGTGAGACTGCTGGTAGAAAAAAGTAGGTCATTGATGTGCAGGAGGAATAGGATAGATGCCAACACTAAATCCTGTGGAACGCCTGCATTTATTGGTTAAGAGGAATTGCTGTCAATCACTACAGAAATACTTCTGTTGGACAGAAAACTGGCAATCCAAGAACAAACTATTGGAAGAAGATCATAGACAGGAAGTTTTTTAAGAAGTGAGTTATGCCACATTTGATCAAATGCGTTTTACATCAAATAAATTTGGGCTTCTCCGTGGAATTTGTTGGATTTATGCCAGTTGTGAGTTACGAAGGTAAGAAGATGTGCTGTGAACCTTTGATGGCGCAAGCCGTATTGTTGGTGATGGAGAAACTTATAACTTTTAAGATAATTTAAAAGATTATTATTGATATAATTATTCATTCGTTAATTCACTGGCCGACAAAAAAAAATTTGTTTGTTGTAACAAACAGAATAACATATTCTAATAGAATGGATCTATCCAAATACGAAAATGACAAATAGAAAGTTGTAGCACGTAGAGTCAGAGTTGTAGAACCATATCGAATGTTACGATACTTAATATCTATAGAAAAAATTATTTCAGAAAATTATTAACCCTGTTTATCGACTATGTTTACAGTTTTCGCCTATTAAACATACCATACATCTAAGAAAAAAGCAAACGAGAAAAATATTAACTTAAAACACTAATTAAACTTTATTTTTTCCGTTTATGAGTTGTCCTATCTTCCATCTTCAAAAAACCAACAGTAGTAACCCATCATGGCTGGATCCCATCGTCCTTGGTACCGAATTTCCATTGTTCTGATATCTTGGTGAAACCTTTCACCTTGCTCGTAACTAACAGCTCCCAAATTTTTAGAAAAAAATGACAGATGGGAATGGAGGAAGTGAATTTTTAACGACATTCTGGCACCAAGCGCTTTATAGGCATCTAAGAGTTCATTAACTAATTATTCATAATTTTCATCCATATTGTTGCCTAAAAATTGACATTAACAAATGAATTCCATGCTCTGAGTTCCTGCTGGTAAATAAAATTTCTCCAGCAACTTTTGTGTGGCCCAATAAAAATGCCTTCTTTTAATTTGGCGTCACGTAACTGGGGACTTGTCTTAGATATTTAAAGCCATCACCATCTATATTCAAAGCCTTCACAAAGTTTTTCATCCGCCCAAGTTTATTGTGAAGAGGAGGCAAAAGGACGTTTTTGGAATCAACAAGAGGTACAAATTTAACATTTTGAGATCCCGGTTGAAATTCGCTTCTTTCTGGCCAAATTTTTGTTACATAATGCTGATATATTGCACGACTGTCCCATAAACAAAGAAAACAGCAATATTTTGTAAATCCTCCCTGAAGTCCCACTAAAATCGCTATAACTTTTAAGTTCCCACATATCTGCCATTTATACCTATTTTTTTAATTTTCTTTCATTGCAACTGAATGGGCAACTGGTATAGAGGGTTTTAAATTTCCATTATGCAGTAACACAGCTTTAAACTATATTTAGATGACTCTATGAATAAGCGCCACTCACGGGGAGAATGTTCAATATCAGGTTTCTGCATTAAACTGTCTATATCAGAACACGCGCACAACGCATTTTCTATACTGTAGAATTCAGAAAACATAGCATATCTTTTTCTGAAATTCGTAATTTTTGTTTTTTTGCCCAATAGGTTCCATTTCTTAAGACGGGAACCCAGAAGTTCTGATTGTTGCTTGGATAACCCCAAATCACGTACTAAATCATTTAATTCACTTTGAACAATCAAATGTGGCTCGCCGGAACTGAGACCTGTGGTAAAAGTGGGATCGGTACAGTGTTCTTCTGAGCTGCCTGATCATGCGTTATCTCCATTATCTCCCAAATCAATAGCTTGCCAGTTTAAACTCGCAATCGGCACTGGCAAATTTGCATTATGAGGAACAGGTCGTATGGCAGATTGCAAATTAGGATATTCTATATTGTGCTTTCCCTTTTTGGAATAACCTTCAGCATACTTTTTCTCTTTGTCACTGCAAAAATAACAATCGCACACAGAATGATTGGTTAACACACTCGCCATACCATTGGAACTGCAAAAGGCATACTTTTTCTCTTTCCCTTCGGCGCGTTTGACTCGACATTCTCGTCTTCACATACACTTGCTTATCGATACACAGAGAACCACTCAATTCGAAACTCAACAGAAGAGTGATGTTTAGCGTATATTTTATGTCTAGTGTTGTAAACAACCCAGTCTAGGTAATTTTTCCGTTGTAAAATGGACCCATTTTAGCCGCCCCACAATAAAATTGTTTACCTGCCAATATAAAAGGTTCTAATTGGGCTATTAAAAAATGGTACGTATTAGGGCTGTTCGAATATGTCTTTTATTATTGGGAGGGTATTTCCATTGAGAAAATAATGAGCTGACCTGTGCTAGAAAAATCTTGTCGGCCAGTGAATTGGAAGTAGGTATATGGGTCTGTAGTCAGAGGGAAGAGTTTTGAATTCCTTTTTTAAAACAGACTGTACACAAGCAAATTTCCAGCTTTTAGGAAAAATACCCTTGTCATATTACACTTGGAATAACCTGGTAAGGATAGAACCCATTTTAAAAGCTCACTGTTTTAGGTCTGTAGCCGGAATACCATCAAGGCCAGAGGATTTTTTGGTATTAAGTGTTTTAAGAATAAGTCATACTTTTTAATCCTGAAGATAATTTCGCAGATATTGTATGGCCAAACTGGTACTGAATGAAGGAACAAGTGAACAGCCCTCCTAGTCATTTCTTAAAGTTAAAACTGTGGCGAATTGTTCTGCAACAAGCTCAGCTTTTGATTAAACGGGGCGACGATTTCATCACCAAAAGTTAAGGATCAAAAAGTAGCATTCGCCGAAGTTTTGATCGATGTTTTATAAGTGAATTAAAGGCATTTTTAGATTTACTGAAGTAGAATTCTTAAAGAAATTATTATAGGTACGAATTTTCTCTAGTCTGGTATTAACGCGGGATTTTGAAATCTAAGGTTTATTGTTGTTAGGCTTTGAAGTCTTAATAGTATGTAAAAGGTCTTCCAATAGGGGTGATTTAAATAGAGATACCTTGGAACCTTATATATATATATATATATATATATATATATATATATATATATATATATATATATATTCCAGGTATCAAATTATCCAGTATAGTTTGCAGTTTAACCATGCCACATTTGACTCTTTCCGAACGTTTAGAAATTATTAAAAATTATTATCAAAGTTCGAGCTCAGTTGCTGGTGCTCATCGTTTGTTCACCAGAGAGTTGGGACGCAGGCACCGTTACTCTCAGCAGATTATACGCCGCACCGTGGAAAAGTTTAAGCGCGATTTCACCTTACATAACACTAAATTACCCACAAGATGACGCGAGGCTTGAAGTGAAATGAATATCGCTGCTGCAGCGGTCAGTATCGATTTTCCGACGATCACAACAACTAGGACTTTCGCAGACTTCAACTTGGAGAATATTGCGTAACGATTTGGGCGCGCAACCATACAAGGTCGTACTAGCCCAGGAGTTGAAGCTAAACTATCACATATTGCGTCGGGAGTTTGTGGATTGAAGCCTTCAGCAGTTGGAAGCTGATCCTGATTTTGGCCAAAAAATCATCTTCTCGAACGAGGCGCATTTTTGGTTGAACGGCTTTGTTAATAAACAAAATTGCCGCTATTGGTGCGATAACAATCCACAAGTCTTACATGGAGTGCCGTTATATACCCAGAAACTCACTGTGTGGTGCCGTTTATGGCATGGCGGCATCATCGGACCTTGTTTCCTTCGCGATGAAGAGGGAAGAGCCGTAACCGTGAATGGCGGCCATTATAGAGTCATTTTAGTCGAATTCCTGTGGCCAGAACTTGAAAACATTAATATTGATGAGATTTGGTTCCAACAAAATGGTGCTACATGCCATACAGCTGATGTTACCCTCGACTTGCTGAGGGATAAGTTTGGTGAATGGGTCATGTGATTTGACTCCTCTCGATTATTTTCTTTGAGGCTGCATCAAAGCACAAATTTATGCAGACAATCCACAGACTTTGGATCATTTGGAAGCTAACATTCGCCAAGTTATCGCCGGCATACAGCCGCAAATTTTAGACAGGGTAATCAAAAATTGTAGCGATCGAATGCGTCAGTGCAGACAAAGCCGTGGTAGAAATTTGAATGATATATTGTTCCAAATATAATTTGCAAGGTCTAAGTTCAAAATAAAACCAAAACTAAAGTGATATGTCAAACCTTTGTTGTTTTATTGGAAATTAAAATCCTGTCACTCTTAGTGAAAGACCACTTTAGTATAAATAAAAGTTTCTAAACCTAACTGGATTACATTTGAGATGTGAGTATATGTTCATTTTATCAGAAACAAGCAAAACTAAATGTATAAATATAAGGTTGCAGTAACAGGCACATTTTAAATTACACAATGATTATATTTTCATTCTTCCGAAATTTCGTATTTTACTTTCAGATACATTTTTTACATTGCCCCTAAAGAGTCGTTTTGATTTCGTTTATTATTCCATTTCTAAAGATTAAAATAACTTTTGTGGAAAATACAACTCCTAAAAGAAAAACCTTTACGGTTATCTTTCTCCCAAGCGTTCTCTTAAGACCAATTTGGAAATTATTTATACCCTTGGCCTCCAAATACGAACAGTTATATACCGCCACACCTATAAAATATTTTCGAAGTAAGAAACAAACAATTTTAAGTGGGCATTTAATGTCACAAGTCGATTTTGCCCAAATGCTTAGTGAAAATTTTATTTTGATTATTATTGTTTTAAAGAATTATGAAAATCATTACTGAAATTACTATAAAAAATTTTCTTTGCTCTAGACAACAAATTTAGGAATTACCTATAATTTAAGATCTTGATTACATAAGCCACAAGAATTTGTTTTAGAATTTCAACCAGGTCAAATTTATATTATTTTCCGACGTTTCGCCTTCGATTGCACGAGGCATCTTCAGGGATCTTCACTGCACCGGATCAAAAAGTTGAACGAGCTCCGCTGAGCAAAGTTCAGGCTGTGCCCATCGTGCTTTTAAATTTCAATAGATTCTCTAATTTTTCGTTTATAATAACCCGAAACTGATGCAAGAACCTCGGTATCTTTCAAATTAATCGTGTGTCCTGTTGCTAGTGTTCAGCGACAGCGGATTTGACAATTTGTTTCTTACTTATGCATCTTTCATGTTCCTTAACTCTATAAACCCCATCTGAGTGCAAAGTAATTACCTATTTTGGTGAACTTTAAGCATTGTCCAATATTTTTGTGTGTATTAAATATCGTGCCATTTTGTTTCACAATTTTGGATTTATACCAAAATTTTGTCAGTTGATTCCTACATAATACTTGGTTTTTGTACGAAATTTAAGATAATTTGGATAAGTATCTTTTAAGTAACAATTTTTTAACATTTCACTAAGCCACCATTTTGTTTCACCACACTGAATATTTACCTAAATGTTACCAAGTAATTTCTATATGATTTTTAATATTTTACCAACATTTGAAGTCAATTGGGTAACTAGTTTGCTAGCTTTGCCGCGAACAGGCAGACCGACAGACAGACAGACCGACGGAATTGAAAAAACATGTTTGTCGGCATCTAGGGACTTCATAGAGATCTGAAAAATCTCCGAAATTATTTTTTCTCGATTGCAATATTTTCCTTTTACGAGGGAAGTAAAAATCGGTAAATTCTCCTTTTCCCACGGTTTACCTTGTATAGAATTTCACTGTGTACATGTAACATGGTCTATATACAGGGTTATTCACGCAACCTGTTCATTAAAAGTTTTTGATGATGCCATTTAGATAAAAATTTCAAATTTTGGGATTAAGGTAAGGTCAAGGGTACTTCTTTTTTTAAATATTTTCAACTTCCTGTCACTTCCGGTTTAACCGGAAGTTGGTATCAACTTGCTTATTTTAAATGGAACACCCTGTATTTTATGATGTTTTTGGATTCTACGGAGAATTTTAATGCTATTTTATGTAGCATGTCCTATACCTAGGTTCAAGCGTTCTTAAGATACTTGACCTTGAACCAAAAATGAGCCTTCGGGGTATCAAATTTTAAAATGTCATATTTTTTTAAGTTTTGAAGATATAATCTTCATATTTTGCAGACGATCGGTAAATAATCTTGGGTTTCTATTTTTTTTTTATTGAATTTGTGTATTTTTTTACAGGGTGTCCTAAAATCAGCGGCAAACATTCACATTTTCAAAGCCGCTAAAGTCCGTTTTTTTAAATAGCACATCCTATAACTTTATGCACTATCAAATGTAGAATTTAAGATTTTCGATATAATCAGGTTTTTATTAAACTATCATATGTATTTGCTAAATGCTTACACCTTCCTGTAGTAAGCCGTGGAAAAACAATTGTTGTGCTTTTCTATTCAACATGACAGCTGATTTGAAACTTTTAAATTAAAATAAAATAACACTCAAAAGCTGATATTCTCAATTTATTTTATATTCGCGAAGAATGTTACAAAATATTGGAGAGAACGTGCCATGTTTTTAATGAAAAGCATCCTCATTTATCGCCAATGAACAAGAGAAAATTGAAGAGGATTGAAAAGAAATTTTTTCGTTTCGGAAAAGTTAAAGTTATAAAAAATTTAATAAATTGTTTACATTATTTTTAACCATATCTACTAAGTTCGAGACTGTTTTAAACTTGTTTTAGTGAACATAAAAATTATAGCAATCTAACAATCAACAATAAATAAATAAAATAATAAAATTGGATTATAACAAATGTTCTATATGCTGTCCGTTCATTTGAAGACACATTTCAATTCTTCTTTGTACAGTTGCTGTGGCCCGTTGAATTTGTCCGTTTTCTAATTCGGCAAAAGCTGTTCGTATCCTGTCCAGTAAATCTTGTTAGTTATTTACTGGGGAAGCATAGACTTTACCTTTGATAAATCCCCATAAATAAAAGTCTAGGGGTGTTAAATCAGGTGATCACGGGGGCCATCTCCAAGGGCCATTGGGACCAATCCACTACCACCACTATACCAATAATTTTGCAGCTCACCAATAGGAATTTCTTCTATAAATTCATAAACCGTCCTTCGTAGAATTTTCAAATACTTATCACTGTTTAAATTGTCTTCATAAATACAGTACCGCACCTGATCATTTAATACTATACCGAAAACATTGAAGCTAAACCTCTCTTGAGAACGCGTTTCTCGTAAAGCGTGCGGATTTTCTGCTGCCCAGAAATGTTCGTTACTTCTATTTGTTATTCCTTCTCTAGAAAATTTCGCTTCATTGGTCCAAAATATTTTTGAAAGGATTTGAGGGTCCTCTTGAATTTTCAAAAACATGAATTTGCAAAATTCTACTCGTCGGACGTCATCACCATGTCTCAAGGCTTGCGCGTTTTGGAAGGAATAAGGGTGCATATGATGTTCGCTCAAGATTCTTCGGATAGATGAAGAAGAAATTCCCAAATCGTTTTCTGCAAACGGTATTGAACTTTGCGGGTTTGCGTGGAAATAAGCTAATGTGTTTGTTACGTTATCCTCGGCATTTGTCACTGGTTTCGGAACATTTTTTGTAACTTTAACCTTCCCAAAACGCAAAAAGTTTGTTTCAATCCTCTTGAATGTTTGACTTGTTCATTGGCGGCAAACCAGGGTGGCGTTCATTAAACATACGACACGTTCTCTCCAAAATTTTATAACATTCTCCATGAATATAAAATAGATTGAGAAAATCAGCGTTTGAGTATTCTTCCATTTCGATTTAGAAGATTTAGTTTATCACTGACAGCTTTCGATAAATAACGCATACTAATCATCTGTCATATTGGATATTGGATCTCAATTGTTTTTCCATGGCTCACCATTGGAACATGTAAACATTTAAGCAAATACATAACGATACTTTTATAAAACCCAATTATTTCGTAAATGGTTACGAATAGGTATAGGAAACCTTAATAAAGTTCGATAGAAAATAAAATTCTATGTTTGATAGTGCATAAAGTTATAGGGTGTCCCATTTAAAATAACGGACTTTAGCGGCTTTGAAAATGTGGATTTTTGCCGCTGAATTTAGGACACCCTGTATAAAAATAGACAAATTCAATAAAGAAATAGAAACTTAAGATTATTTACCGATCGTCTGCAAAATATGAAGATTATATCTTCAAAACTTACAAAAATATGAGATTTTAAAATTTGGTACCCTGAAGGCTCATTTTCGCTTCAAGGTCAAATATCTTAAGAACGCTTTAACCTAGGTATAGGACATGCTACATAAAATAGCATTAAAATTCTCCGTGGAATCCAAAAATATCATAAAATATAGAGTGTTCCATTTAAAATAAGCAAGTTGATACCAACTTCCGGTTAAACCGGAAGTGACAGGAAGTTGAAAATATTACAAAAAGGAAGTACCTCTTGATCTTACCTTAATCCCAAAATTTGAAATTTTTATCTAAAAGGCATCATCAAAAACTTTTAATGAACGGGTTGCGTGAATAACCCTGTATACACATCTTAATTTATTTAATCTTTTTTCAGTTCAGGCTCCTATTCTACTTACACCAAGCGATTGTTCAATTGGTTTTGGAAATATCGGCAAAAAAACCGAAAGTGTCGGATTCCGTTATTTGCCAGTAAATCCAAAACGGTAAAATATGACATTATTGGGACACTTTTTGAGACGAATAAAGTGGCGTGTACGATATGTCTCCATCGTCTTTTGTTATCCCGCAACCCGCCCTAACTTTCATTTTTCTTATGGCCGCCTAGTGATGTCTCACAAGTGCATAAAAGATTTGAGTATCATCGAAATATCACAGTTTCTAAAGTTAGGTCTCAATTTTTTCTAAGGAGGCCATGATTTATTTGTAACATTTGATTTTGATGTTAAATGATTCAAAGTATCAAAGTTGTGTTTTAATAAGTAGTACGCTTTTCTCTCAATAAAATCATAACACTGGTATGCGATATTTCTGAGATCACGATTTTTTTGGCTGACTTATTATTATTTTTACATACTGAATTCAGAAAAATAACGATCAGATCAAGTTTTCGTTCTATTGTAAAAAATTAATATTAATATACTAAAACAAGAAAATTCGGAATTTTCGCAATTATTGGCAACGCCGCTCAAACAGTTTGCTACAAACAGTCATTTTTGAGCTATTTGAGCAGTACACTACGTATTTTAATTTGTGAATTTGAACTAATTTTCTTCAAAATGAACAGAAAAAAATGTAAAAATGACCCAGACAAGTTCTCTTACATATGTGGGCAAGTTACTTTACCAAATCGTAAGACAAATATTACGCGTTTTGTGAAAAAAATGTGCCACGCCTACTGTGAGATTAAACTCGGCGACCAATGCAAGTCGTTTGCTCCGCATATTTGCTGCAGAGCATGCGTAGAAGGTTTGCGACGATGGAGCACTAAGAAACAAAAATGCCTACCATTTGGCATATCGATGGTTTGGCGTGAAGGAAAAGATGATACGACTGACTGCTATTTTTGAATGACTAATCTGGAAGGTAAGAATGAGTAAAAAATGAAATTTATTTTCCTAAATTAAAATTCCTTAATTTTACTTTTAAGGTATAAATAGAAAAATCGGCAACATGTCAAGTGTCCTGATGTGCCATCTGTCATAAAGCCTGTCAGCCATGGTCCGGAAGTGCCGATTCCAGAACCACCGTATACATTTACAGATTCTTCTTCAGAGTCTAATGATGAGTAGTCAGATGAAAATGATATATTTTTTGAAGACACCTCTGAATTAAATCACCCGAAGCCCTTTACATAAGCCGAATTAAACGATCTTACGAGAGATTTATGCCTGTCTAACGAATCTGTCCAACTGTTAGGGTTTCGCCTTCGTGAAAATCATTTACTAGGGGCACAATATTCTACGGGTATTGTGATCGAGAGGAAGAATTTAGAGTTTTTTTTTGAAAAAGATAAAAACACAGCACAAGTTTTCTGCAACAATATCAAGGGTCTCATTGAGACTTTAGGCTTAAAATATGTTCCTAGCGAATGGAGGTTGTTTATTGATTCCTCGAGCAGAAGTTTAAAGGCAGTACTCTTGTTCAATGGCAATAAAGTTTCTTCTGTTCCAGTAGGACATTCAGTACAAATGACAGAAGGTTACGAAAACGTGGAACGTTTACTGACTTCCTTGAAATATCCAGACCACAACTGGAAAGTATGTGGAGATCTAAAGGTACTATACTTGACCTTAGTTATATAAAAACATTTTTGAATGGTATAAGTAATTTACAAGATGCTATAGGCCTGTAATGTCAAAGGAGTCTTTCTAGAAGCTTTAACCTTAGTTTCTTCAATCAGAAAAATTAAATTGACAGTAGACTTTACTAGTTAGAAACCGGCAATTTTAAAATAGGTTTTATTTATTTTCAGATTATATCTCTATTGCTGGGCTTACAAGGCGGCTATACAAAATACCCTTGCTTTCTTTGTCTATGCGACAGTCGACATGATAAACATCACTATGTAAAACATGATTGACAACCAAGAACTGGTTTATAACCTCGCTCACATAATGTTTTATCACACGCTTTAGTGGACCCAAAGAAAGTACTGCTTCCTCCATTACATATTGAACTAGGGCTTATGAAAAATTTTGTTAAGGCTCTAAACAAAGAAGGACGTGCTTTTAGTTTTCTTAATAAAAAATTTCCAAATATCGGTGATGCTAAACTCAAAGCTGGAATTTTTGACGGCCCTCAAATCTGAGAACTCATGAAGGATGAGAAGTTTGATCAGAGTATGGAAGGTAATGAAAAAAATGCATAGTTGGCATTTAAATCCATCGTTCAAATTTTTTTGGGAAATCGCAGAAGCCAAGAGTATCAACGTGTGGTTGAAGACCTATTGCAAGGCTTTCAGTCTCTTGGAGCAAGCAAGTCTGTAAAAATGAATTTCTTAGTTCTCATCTGGATTACTTTCCAGAAAAATGTGGCAATTTTAGCGAAAAGCAAGGTGAACGTTTTCACCAGGACATTCGTGTAATGGAAGAGAGGCATCAGGGCCGCTGATATGTAAATATACTGGCAGACTACTGCTGGTGCCTAAAAAGGGATGTTCCAGAAGCCAAGCACATACGAAAATTTTTGAAAAAGCCTTTCCTGCCTCAATAACTTTTTTATAAAGAATTTTTGTCATTAAAATCTGGTGTTAAATAAATGCATTTTAATTTTTCATGTTTTAAATTTTTTTTACTTAAGCTATATTTTTTTAGTATTTACTAACAGTAAAAAAACTTGACCTGATATCAAAAAATGAGCTACATTTCTGGAATCAGCATATATTAGTTATTAAAAAACAGTTATAAAACCTTTGACCTCGGAGAAAAATTATTTTAACGCAGACCAGTGAATCTAACATACAAATTGTCGAGACTTGTTGAAAATGGCGGGGTATTCTCTATTCAAATGAAGAAAAGTTTGACATGTTTGCGCTGTACTTGCAGTCACACAGAAACTCCGACATTACCTCAGCAAGATATTTGGAGATGTACCCCGAACGACGGCAGCCTCATAAAACCCAATTCAGGAAAATCGTAGTTAATTTAAATAACCATGGTGCCTTCAAACAACCTAGAAGCGGATACATTAATAACAATGAAAATCGAGACAGGAACGTTTTACAAGCTATCAACGAAAACCCTAGTGCACCGGTAAGAACTGTAGAACAGGAAACTAATGTGCCAAAATCAACAGTACAGAGAGTTTTAAAAAAGAATAAGTACCATCCATACAAACCCATAATAGTACAAGAACTTAAGGAAACTGATTTTCCAAGACGACTATAGTTCTGTGAATGGTATATTAGGAGATGTAATGAAAATTCTGATTTTTTTCGTAAATCATCTGTTGTGGTCCGATGAGAACAAGTTCACGAATTGTGGAGTCTTTAATAGGCACAACCGTCATCATTGGGCTGTGCAAAATCCTCACGAAGTGGCAGAGAGAGTAATAAGAGAGCAGTTTGACGAAAGAATTATTTCCTTAAATAATCCAATATCTTGGCCTCCCAGATCCTCTGACCTCTCGCCCTTGGATTTCTACCTCTGGATTGACAGGAAGAATAAGGTCTATGAATTTAATCCCCCTGTAATCATAGAAGTCCTGAGACAGAGTTTTGGACACATTTAGAAATGTTAACGGAAATACACTTTCCAGGGTTGTACGAAAAACAGTCACTAATTGTCAAAAGTGTGCAAAGATGCAAATGGGCGTCATTTTGCTAATCTGTAAATTAATGTTACCCAGGAACGAAGTAGTTAAGAACTTATTTAGATTTTTTTAGTCGTTATTTACGTTCATGTTTTACTGCATTCAATACGTTTAATACATTACTTATTAATGTAATCTTGTCACAAATAAATCGTGGCCTCCTTAGAAAAAATTGAGACCTAAGTTTAGGGAGTGGGATATTTTCGATGATACTCTAATTTTTTATGCACTTGTGAAACATCACTAGACTGGAAAGTTTACGCTTTTTCCAAAAATCGAAAAATCCGATATGACACCCATAAGAAAAATTAAATTTGAGGCAGCTGCGGGATAACAAAAGACAATGGAAACATGTCGTACACGCCATGGTATCTGTCTTAAAAAAGTGTCCAAATAATGCCACATTCTGACAGCTTTCAAATTTACCGTTTTGGATTTACTAGCGAAAAACGAAATCCGCCATTTTCAGTTTTTCGCCGATATTTCCAAAACCAATTGACCGATCGTAAATCTGAAGCCGGATATCAAATGCGCTAAGTTCTCTTAAAATTTTTCCCAATTAACCTTTGCTATAGGTACAATAGGAGCCGAGATCCCTATATAGAGAAGCGAATCTGGGACACATTATATATACAACAATAAAATCCAAAAACTTCAAAACAGTTGTATGAGATTCGCATTTAACATACCATATAGAAATCATATAACACCTTACTTAAATGACAATCTTTTGTTAAACATGGCAGACAATTTCACATGTACTTATTTGTGTACAAAATTATTAAAACCGGCAAACCATCATATTTAAGAAACGTTCTTACACCTTTCACACATGACCACAATACAAGAAATACACATATAAGTCGAACGCGGTCTTATCGTGCGGGTCCAAAGGTCACCAACATTATGAATCAAATCAGAAAACACAGTGAATACCAAAATGTTGGGCTATTTACAAAAATATAGGGAGAAAGAAAATAGTTTTTTTATTATATTACACAATATTATTAAGATAGCCACTTAATATTATTTTATATATTAAATTCCGAGTGATTAAATAAGAAAATTCGCTAAATATGTATTCGATTAAAATTTTTTGGTTGGCAAAAACAAAAATACACAAAATGGCAAGCACCGAGTTGGAAGGCGGTTTGAATCAGTGGAACAATCAGCATATGTTCTGTTTATACAACCACTTAATGAAAGTGAGATTTTTTTATCAATCACCAAAAATTATGAGCCCCGCTTGACCTAAAAATCTAACCACTTATTCACTGTCATTTATTTAAATGCAAGCATAATTAGTTATTACTTCCCTAGTGAGATTTTTTCAGATCTTTACGTTTAAACATGTTTTCTAAATTCGGTCTGTCTGTAGGTATGTCTGTCCGTCAGTCTGTCTGTTTGCCGCATAGCTAAAAAACTACTTATCCGATTTCTTCATATTTCAGTCTATATATATATATATATATATATATATATATATATATATATATATATATATACGCTTTAAAATTGGAATAAGAACTCTATAATTATTTATTTATTGCCTACAAAATTACAAATGTACTAAAAAAGTAAGCAAAAAAAATAGTGTCAAATCTAATAAAAAAAATTTTAAATTAAAACTCACTGGCTAATATCCAGGGGCCAGTGGCAAAAGCTCTGAAAATCGGTATAAGGAATGTACAGAAACTTGTGCATGAAAAAAAAAACATAATTTACTTCCGAAGAAGATTAAGAAATGTACACGAAAAAACCAAAGGCAAAAGAATTAAATTACAATGCAAAAATGGATATTCATAATGCAATTTATTATTTATACTATATTAAGTCAAAGACTGATATAATCCTTCAGAAACTTTTAATATTATAGACTAAAAAATATCATCATCACTTAAAAAGTCCTCATCTTCTGAGTCGTCCTCAAATGGCGAAATGATCATCGACATCTAGAACTCGTTCTCGATTCCACCAATCACATATTAATTTCTCCGTGTGTTCCACAGATTTCTTCCAGTACTCCGGCGTAATATAATTTAATGAATCTTGCCAAACAATTTGCACTTCATCTGATGTAAGACCATCGTTAACGTGTTTTTAGTAATACGATTTTGCCCCAGCCCATATTATTTCTATTGCGTTAAACTGGCAATAGTATGGCGGCAGTCGTACAACCTCATGTCCATTTTTCCGTAATATTTCATCTACGGTATGTATTTATGGTTTTTTAATAAATTTTGCAATTAAAAGAAGTTCTAGTTTCAGCATATTGGGTAAAGGATTTTGTTTTTGATTTATTAGCCAGTCATAAATATCACTTTTCTTCCAGGATGAAGTAGGTTGTTTATTTAAGATTCTTGAATGATAAGATGCATTGTCCAGAATGATTAAAGATGGAGCATCTAAATTTGGAATCAGTTGTTCTTTTAACCACTTTTCAAACAGTTCACAGTTCATATTATCATGGTAGTCCATACTTTTGGATGTTGAAGAAAACAGTAAACTTGCATCTGGGAGAAATCCTGTTGAAGAACCTGCATGCAAAATGATGAACCGTTTTCCCGTCCCACATCCTTTTTTCTCTTGACACTTTTAACAGACTCGTCCTGCCAAGATTTCGAACCACTTCCGTTAGAAAATATCCAAGTCTCGTCTAAAAATACCACTTTTCTAAATTTTGAATTAACATTGTCCGTGTATTTCTTTAAAAACTGGATACGCTGACTTGATGTATGTGGCGTCTCGCATAAAAATCTTCGATTACAGTCCTTTTTATTCATATCGAAAACCCAACATTTTTATTAATTTTGACAACGATGTTAGTTCAATTTCCAATATGCCTCGATTTTTTAAAACTTCTTTTGAAACTGGAAGGGTTATATTAGTTTTTGATGTGTATAAATCGTAAACTGTATTACGAACATCCATTTTTACATTGTCACTTAAGTCTTCTGTCTTTGGCTTTTTTCGTGTACATTTTTTAATCTTCTTCGGTAGTAAATTGTGCTTTTTTCGTGCACAATTTTCTGCACAGTCCTTATAGCGATTCCCAGAGCTTTTGCTACTGTCTCCTGGATGTTGGCCGGTGAATTTTCATTTTCGTAATATTTTATTAGATTTAATACCATTTTTATCGCTTGTGGATGCAGAAAACCCGAAAATTGTTTTCTATTACTCATTTTGTCACTGACTTGTCAATTTGACTTTGAAGTGACATCGCTCATAGATTTTTGCAACTGCTGGTATATATATATATATATATATATATATATATATATATATATATATATATATATATATGTTTATCCTCTTTTTTCTTATGATAATATCATAGGTCTATCTAATTCATCTTCCGGATTTTATGCGGAGGATATGATTACACGTAATAAAAGAACAACAAACTTAAAAAGTTTGTCGTTGATAAATCGTATGACCCGCACGATAACACTGCTTTTGACTATATCCAGCACGCGGAGAGTAAAACCAAAGCGTGGTAGTAGTCTCCCTGCGTCTGTTTTGGCTTTACTAGAGGCACCAGTAGATTATTATTGTATTTTGTTAAAAAAAATAATTGTTGCAAAGAATTTTTTCATATGTTAAAAATTAATTATGTTTTTGTATAACCTTTATTGCGATTCTACGTTTAAATTAGCACTAATTACAATTACATGTGCAGATATAGTTATGTTTATTATGTCGTTCATATAAAATTATTTGGCACACTTTCACAACAACATTAAAGTGCAAACTACTTTTGCACGCACAGATTGCTAAAAACGACCACTGTGCGGCGTCATGAAACAAAACCATAATTTCATCTTTTTAAGAAAAACACAATATAGATCCAAAGCATTTTAGGTGCAAAATAACTATGAACGACAACCAAAATTTACACCAGGTTATGTACTTAACCAAATCTAACTACCTGTAAAAAAGGATTATTCATAACAGACTTAACCTAACCTTCCATGCACGAGAGCTTCTTTAAGGTCACAGGTTATCAAGTTTTTGTTGTTCAAGATTATTGACTATCTCGAATAACACAGTGTGTAACGAAAGTCCGGAAATGTATAAAAACTCGATAATCGCTCATACAATTTTAATTAAATTTGGATCAGTCTTACTAAGGCGGACTTGACAAATAATCGTCACTTGTGAACACTTTCCATATCGTGCGTCGTTTACTTGTATAAATATTCGGTAGTTTTTTATTTGCTATCGGTTGTCGGTAAATGTGGCATAAGTCAAATGGTAATGTGTAAAAGCATTCAAATGTTTGTCAAATATACCAACAGCGTAATCGAGCATCTTGAATACTTGCCAAATGCACTAGTCGTTTGAGTCCACCTTAACAAAAAGTAGCATATGTTCGCAAACACTGCAAATCTGTATATTTGCTAATAAGTTAGATGCACAGTAATGTCAATCAAAACTGGACGCCCTATTCGTTTTAAAAAACCCACAAAACCGACCTATTACCATGTTGAAAAGCTTAACCAACAATTAAAAACCTTAATACAACGTAGACATATTAAGCCTTAAACGTTAATTAATTTTAACCAATTATGGATAAGGCAAACGTCGGATTTCGTTCAAAATTAGACGCAAGTCGTAGAGTGGTGCATGCTGATTACTGGATAGGTATACAAACGCGGTTGTGAATTACTCAAACTGTTATTACTTCGCTTTAAAAACAAGTTTTATTTAATTTAGCCACAGTGTTGAAATATATCTTATTAAATGCCGCAATAGCACGGAAGCAACAAAATATATCGTCCAAAAAGAAAAGAAACCTTTTCCTTCGCATACAATTTCATTATAAGGTCCCTTTGTCACTGTCTCAAACAAATAGCTTTTTCGCCGCCTAAGTCGGTGAAAAGGGCTTTCTTTTTTCATTAGGGTCCTAGAGTTTTTGAGTATATCAACACTTATATTAGGACGCAAACGCAGTTATTAAATTTCTTTTACAGGGCAAGGACATTAATGGCAACGGCGGACCCACGAATTCACTCCGACTTTGTTAAAGAACTTTGCCGAACTTTTTTTTATACGTAATCCATAATATAGCTGGCTAGTTTCCTAATACAGATGCTATGCTGTCATTACAGATTACAATAGATTTTTTTAACGACAATATTTTAAGAAATCATGATTTGACCATCTCAAAACCGAATCAATTTACGACGTATCGGTGTCGGTCTGTCTGTACGCGGGATAGCTCAAAAACTACCTACCCAATTGACTTCAAATTAGTAAACAATTAAAGGTCGCAAAGAGATGGAACGGTAACATTTTGGTAAACATCCAATGTGGCGACCTAACAATATGTTTAAATATTCGGTAAAATTCGGTTCCATGGGAAACAAACTTTTTTGATGGAAGAAAATACAGTGTGTCCCAGATTCGCTTCTCTATACAGGGATCTCGGCTCCGGCTTATAACCACGTAAATAACACCATAATAAAATTTAACTCACTTAAAAGGCGACAGTATCCTAGAAACAAGAATGACGCTACTTTGTTTATATGGGGTGTGACGTCAGACCGCCATAACCTTGGGAAAATCCGTTTAGACGCCAGTTTCTGGCATTTGAATTTTAAACGGATGTTTTTGCTAGATATATTCTATTTCGTATTTTTGGAATTTATTGTAAGATTTACAAGCACATAAGTTTTCTTTCGACGTGTCATCACCAAACTTGCAAAGAAGGCTTAGTGTTCCCAAATGAAATTAAAAATGAATCATAAATCTGAATCATTTCAGAGAGATTATTTGGACGTATAAAATAATTAACCATTAGCAATACAAATTGGAAGAAAATGTGGAAACATAAATTCTAAAGAAATTTTGGCAAAGTTTTGCGAAGCAGCAGCAGGTGGGCCATAAGTATTTGTAAATAATTTTCGCCTTAACTAAAACAATTGGCGTAAAGTGAGTTTCCAAGGGGATATTTTGAGATACGTCTATTTTTGTGGTTGATTTCATGAAAAACTGATAGTCGTTTATGTCTTTGGAATGTGTACTTACTATTCGGTTAATTGTATTAGTCAAAGATAAATACTTTAATTGGTAATAGTTACACTAAAGTGTCTTTACACGTCAAAGAAAAAAGTACAAATATTAAAATCAATTACAAAATATATAACAGGTACTACAATAAAAAAGTACAATATAAAGAATACAAAATAAATATTTACAATCACATAACACAGATATATTAAATAAACGCAGTACAACAAAACAACAAAATCAGTACTAACAATTTTAAAATTCCTAGAAGTCATCAAAGTTATTATGGAGATAGGGGAGGAGGGGGCACAGAGGACCGCTTAAGGATTTTTAGTGTACAAATCCATTAAAAAAATATATTAAAAATAAGTAAACCTATTTGTGTCAAGTTTAGTGGTTACTTTATTCATTTAAGATCAAAAAATATTTTAAACAAAATGATATATGAGTTACAATTGTTTTTTTAATACCCTGCGCTGGTCCTCTGTGCCCCTAGCAATGGGGCACAGAGGACCTAGTGCTGGGGCACAGAGGTCCTAGTACGGGGTGTTGGGATCATGCATTGAATAAACAATATTTGAATAGGATTTTTACAAAAAGACTGATGTGTTGCAAAAGTCGTTTATAGCAGCTTAACAGCTAACAAAAAATATTATTTTTAATAATATATTTAAGAACATTTCAGACAAATAAATTCTGCATCGTCTTCTAACACTCCTACGCAAGCGTCATGTGCCCAACCTTTGCAATTCTGATATTGAAACCATCCCTCCCCTTCCCTTGATCGCCATACCTACTCGGACAATAAATGCATATGGTGTTAGTGTCTTCTTCTTCACTATCGCTACTTGAAACTTCCACCACTTTTTTTTGCGCGGTTTTCTTTTTTTTTTAATTTTGGACTTTTCTTCTACATTTTTAGTAAGTTTTCTTTTTACCCTTTTGGTATTTTGTTTTTTTTTCTGCTTCTTTGGCCATAAGCTGGTCCTTAAATGGGGAACTTGTTAATTCTTCAGCATGCTGAGCTCTGCTTACCTTCTGTGGGTTTTGAGTTTTGTTTTTACGGGCATCTGTCTTTGGCTTTGGAGAAATTTTTAGGATAGCATCTTTGAAGGAAGTGTAACTGCAGCTCGGTTGTGGTTCTTTGAATAAGCTTTGAGGTTCAGGTTGGTGATCATCCTTATCTGAAACATTTTCGGCAGCGATAGGCTTCTCGGTTTCTTGCTGTACCGGGTAACTTCAGCGGGCAGAAAACATTCGTCAGGAAATATTTCATTATTGAATGGATAAATTCCTGTCAATTGAAAACCCTTACATACAGCAAAGGTTAAATGGGGAAAATTTTAGAGGAAACCTATTGCATTCGATATCCGGCTTCAGAATTACGATCGATCAATTGCTTTTGGAAATATCGGAGAAAAACCGAAAATAACGAATTTCGTTTTTGGCCAGTATATCCACAACGGTAAATTTGACAGCTGCTAAAATCTGACATTATTCGGACACATTTTTAAGACAAATAAGATGGCGTATACGACACGTCTTCATTGTTTCTTGTTAACCCGCAACCCGCCTCAACTTTTTTTTCTTATGGCCGCCATATTGGATTTTTCGATTTTTAGAAAGAGCCTAAAATTTCCAGTCTAGTGATATTTCACAAGTGCATTAAAGATTTTACTATCATCGAAATATTACACTTCGTAAAGTTAGGTTTCAGTTTTTTATAAGGAGGCCATGATTTAAAATAATATTAGCTCTCAATGCTTTTCTAAGGAGGCCATTATTTATCTGTGACAAAATTGGATTTTGACTTTGACGTTAAGTTAAATAGTTGAAAGTATCAAAGCTGTGTTTTAATAAGTAGTAGGTACGCTTTGATCCCAATAAAATCATAAATCTCACACATAAATTGTCAAAACCTATAGAAAATGGCCGGCATTCCGTATTCAAATGAAGAAAAGGTTGACATGTTAGCTCTGTACTTTCAATCATACAAAAACGCCGACGTTACCTCAGCGAAGTATTTGGAGATGTACCCCGAACGACAGCAGCCTCATAAAACCTAATTCAGGAAAATCGTAGTTAATTTAATTAACCATGGTGCCTTCGAACAACCTAGAAGCGGATAAAAAATAACAATGAAAATCGAGACAGAAACATTTTACAAGCTATCAACGAAAATCCTAGTGCATCGGTAAGAACTGTAGAACAGGAAACTAATGTGCCAAAAACCAACAGTACAGAGAGTTTTAAAAAAGAATAACCATCCATACAATACATCCATAATAGTACGAGGACTTAAGGAAACTGATTTTCCAAGACGACTACAGTTCTGTGAGTGGTATACTAGGAGATGTATTAAAAATCCTGATTTTGTAAATCATATCTTGTGGTCCGATGAGAGCAGGTTCACGAATTGTGGAGTCTGTAATAGGCACAACCGTCATCATTGGGCTGTGCAAAATCCTCACGAAGTGGCAGAGAGGCGTCTAAAGATCAGATTTGGAAGTAACATTTGGTGTGGGATGATTGGTAAGTTAATCTAACCAATCTTTTTTTAAATAGGCACCAAATGATGGTCAAATAATAATCTTTTTTTTTTCGTTTAGTTCTTTAATGATACTAAAAGAGTATAATCTAATAAAAAAAAGTAAAACGTTCTACTCTAGTCAGTCAACCTACTTTTTTGATATTGTATTACATTTTTATTCAATCATTTTGTATTATAGTTTCGGAGAACCTATAAACATAGAATTGAATTCTATATATTTATTAACACTTCATCTAAACTTTCTGCAGATTTAGTTAATTCTCTAAAATTATTTTGATTGTCTGAATTTAATGATTTATTATTAGCCGGGAAGCCTAGTTCTTGCGTTATGAAAAAATACCATATTAATAATAATAATAATAATAATAATAAATAGCTTTTATTTAAGTGAAATTACAAAACAAAGATAATACACAAAGGAAAGAATATAAATAAAAAAAAAACAAAGCATGCCAGTGCTTGGCGCAGTCTAGCTAAAAGCTACTCTACTGAACCAAACAAAGACATAATAACAATAAACTAAACAAAATTCGATGACGCAAAATAGATAATCACCAAAAAAGTCCATAGTACTGCTGTCACATACGATATAATTAACAAAATATATATTCAATTGCTTAATTAGAGGTCATTAATAAGGTGGTTCTTGTATTTAAACTTAAATTGTTTTAACGTTAGGTTAAGATATTGGCTTGGCAGTGCATTATAACATTTCACAGCATTGTATGAGAAACTTCTCTGAAACAAGGCTGTCCGATGGATGGGCATATCCAGTCTTGATACACTCCTTACTACTCTATTATGAATTTCACTTCGAAAAATAATACGTTCTCTAATTGAGGATGGGGCTGAAGGGTTGTTAATAATATTTATTAAAAAACAACAAAAATGTAATTTTCTGCGTTGATCCACTTTTAACCACTTAAGTTCCCTGTACCAAAGTGAAACATGATCATATTTTCTTATATTATAAATTAGGCGAACACAAGCATTTTGAACTTTCTGAATTCTATTTTTACTTTCGTTGTCCAAACAGAATCCATAAATGTAATCACAATAATTGAATTTACTTAATACCAGCGATTCACACAAATTCTTCCTCAATTTAGGATCTAAAAACTGTTTGCAGTTGATTTTTTAGAGAAAAGTATGCTCTCTGAAGTAATACCTTCAAGTGGTCCCTAAAACGCAAGTCATTATCCAAAAAAATGCCCACATTTTTTGATTTATCTACAATATTAATTTTACATCCGTTAATTAAGATATTAATATTCTGTTTCAAAAAGTCACTCTGATTCCTATTAGAGAACACCATTGCAAATGATTTAGCAGGATTTAAAAATAAATTATGTTTCTTTGAAAGCTCGTTAATTATAAGTAAATCGAAGTTAATACACTCCTGTGCATTTACGAAGAAGTTAGGTTCAAAACAGAAGTATAACTGTGTATCGTCTGCAAAAGCCTGTACTTGCAATCAAATGTCGAATTATTTTTCGATTTTCATTATGATTTATAGAAAGGCGTTGAGCTGTATTTCCGAATAATTTAAATTTTAAAGCTCAAGGGGTTTGTTCTTTTTATATTTTATGTTTTATTAAGGCACGGTGTACTTCTTTAAGATTATTATATCACTGAACTAAATTGATTTAGTATTTCCGAAATTAATATGCAATACCAACGAAATCATTTATTACGGCTATTACTTCCCGCTAACCAAATATGTTTTTCTTTGTCATAATAAAGCTGAATAGGTTTCAACTGTATACAAGCTCATTCATTACAGGATGTTTCGATAATTATTTTTGGAAAGAAAATATTTACTTTTTAATAAAGATAATTTTTCCTTTTTAATTTATAGTTTCTAGTACCACCTCACAGTGAGTTAAATCGGCTGTCTAGCACGACATAAGTCCCAAATGTAATTTTGCAATATTCTTAACATATTCTAAAAATCTATATTTAAGATAGTGTTAATAATAGAAAAATGCAATTGAGAAACAAAATTATAATTACAGTTCTCGGAAGGGAAGCCTTAAAGTTAGTAAATATTTTAAATCTGAAATTAACATGTTTCTATACATCATTTTCAAAACAGAAAATATGATACTAAACATAGCAAATGTTTTTCTAATTTCTTACATGACTACTGTTTATAATCAAACTTTTCTACGGTATCAAAACTTTTTAAATATTAAAGCCCTTACCTCAGAAAATTTGGGTCTTTTTAGGTATTACTATATTTACGTAGTTTTTTTTAACTTGTAGAGCATGCAAAAAAAAGTTTGTTGAAGTTTAGTTTAATTTTTATATAAAAAATAAGAAAAAGGATCCCTTTTAACCAAAAACCAAAAAATTAGCTGCTCATAGATGCCCATTCGGGATTTATATAGCTTTAACTATGGCTCCTTAATTACTACTGACTGCACCAAAAAAAACTGCACGATTTTTATATGACCAGAACTTTGCAAATAATCGTCCGAGTGTAATAACGGTAAACATTTTGCAAAAACTAAGGTACAGAATTTCGGAATTTTGTATTACAGCTGTCATCTTTTTAAAGTTCAAGATGGCGAACCCATTTTAAAAATATGGATATTTTATCCCTCGGTAGAAGTTTTACATGCCACATCGTGTTAAAACTAAATTAACAGTTATAATGCCACATTATTTCCAAGCAAAATGATAACACTTTTAAAATTCGGTAAATAACTAAGATATAATTTTATAAAACCACACTCCCTTCAATTCTTTTAATATTAGAAATGAAAATTTCAAATAAAAAACTAATCAATTAGGTAAATTTTACGACTTTTCTACCTTTACAAAAATAAATCTTAAACGAAGATATCTCCTAAGCTACCAGTTCAGTGCCAGTAATTGGCATTTTTGTAAAGATAATTTCATAAAAATATAAAAATATATAAAGTGCAATATATAAAATATAAAATAAATACAAAAATAAATATAAGAATATATTAAGTGCAATATCTAAAAAATATCGACTTCATTGTATATTGCAAATAACAAAAACAATTTATTTATCACGAAAAGTATACCTAACTAATTAATTTTTATTTCAATGTTTTATTACCAATATCAAAAAAATTAAGGAGTGCTTGGGTGCAGGTGCATACGTAGTGCGCTTTTCTAAAACATTATCTGTTACATATTGTTTAGTCTAAAAGTTCTTCTATTGTTTATGTAATGAATAGAATAGAAACTCAATGATATTTTGTACTCACAATTCTACATAACCTAAATAAAGCAATATTTGACAAGACACCTTGTATTCTATCTTAATTTTATATGCGTCATATAGCTATTAGTTAATAATAAGTTTAAAGCAATGATTCATGCATTTTGACATCAATTGTGTTTTTAAGTTACACAAAACATTACATTTTTATTAAAAACTGAAGCCATTTTAGTAACCCGCATCTTGTTTACATTTTTTTTTTGCAAAACATTTTGTTACCTATCCTAAAAAAGTATTATATTAAATTTAAAAAACGTTAAAACAATGCTTGAATAATTATGTCGTACTACATGGCCGATTTACCACACTGTGCACCTGGCCGACCCTGCCGCCCTTGACTGTTGGGCACCTATTTATAAATTATTACTCATTTCAGGAAATCAACTTATTGGACCATTTTTGTTTGACTACAACCTAAACGGGCAGAGGTACCTAGAGCTTTTGCGAAACCAGGTTGTGCCAGCCTTACGAGCTATTCTAACGGAAGATGAATTAGGAACTTGGTTTCAACAAGACGGATGTCCGGCTCACAATACCATTCAAGTCAGGAATTTCTTAAGAGAGCAGTTTGACGAAAGAATAAATTCTTTAAATGGTCCAATATCTTGGCCTCCTAGATCCCCTGACCTGGCGCCCTTGGATTTCTACCTCTGGGGTCACACGATGAATGAAATCTATGAATTTGATCCCCCCGTGACCATAGAAATCCTGAGACAAAGAGTTCTGAACACATTTAGAAGTGTTAACCGAAATACACTTACCAGGGTTGTACGAAAAACAGTCACCAATTGTCAAAAATGTCTCGATGCAAATGGACGTCATTTTGCAGATTTGTAAATTAATGTTACCCACTTAAAAAGTAGTTAAAGCTCATTTAGATTTTTTAAGTCGTTATTTACGTTCATGTTGTATTGAAAATTTAATGCGTTCAATACATTACTTACTTATTAATGTAATCTTGTGACAAATAAATCATGGCCTCTTTTAAAAACATTGAAACCTAATTTACGAAGTGTGATATTTTGATGACACTGAAATCTTTAATGCACTTGTGATATATCACTAGACTGGAAATTTTAGGCTCTTTCCAAAAATCGAAAAATCCAATATGGCGGTCATACGAAAAATGAAAGTTGACATGTCGTATACGCCATCTTATTTTTCTTAAAAATGTGTCCGAATAATGTCACATTTTGACAGCTGTCTAATTGACCGTTCTGGATATACTGGCCAAAAACGAAATCCGCCATTTTCGGTTTTTCGCCGATATTTCCCAAACTTATTGATCGATCGTAAATCTGAAGCCAGATATCGAATGCAAAAAGTTTCCTCTAAGACACTCCTCATTTGACCTTTGCTGTCGGTATAATAGGAGCCGAGATCCCTATATAAAGAAGCGAATCTGGGACGCACTGTATAAAGGACAAATATAAACGACAGGATCGTATATAACCTTGTATAAAATGGTTGCAATGGAGTCCTGAGGCTGTCCTGATTGGGCTGCATACTCTAGGAATCGGTCAAACAAAGACCGAACACCGTGACTCAAAATCGTCATCCGTATTGAAAATATTTCATTTTCAATTTCCAGTTAAATTTTCCTTGGTGCATCTTGAAGTTGCAGTATGCATCTATATGAATTTTCAAGTTTTTTAACATGATGAATACTGTTCCTCCAATTTTAAACAATTACATTTTTAACCTTGGTCTTTATTAACTTAGTCACACTAACGTTTCAAGTGGTGGTGTTATTGTGAGCACAACTTTTTATTATATATTATTGTATGCCATATCAATTTGATCGCATTAAAGATACAATAATATGGTGGAAGCCGAATTATTTCGTGGTTGAACTTGGTATCTTATTAACTTGGCGACTATGATAAGATGCATTATCTATGACAATCCTGCTGTTGGGTGGTATAACTGATGGTAACTTGATAATCTTGGTTTCCTTAAGAGAATTGCACCGACTGAACAAATAGTAGTTATGTACAAAAGTATTACAAAGTTTTATAAACAAAAAATTAAATCTGCCAAAAAAGATTTTTTTGGTAAAAAAATACAAAATTCAAAAAATAACATTAACACTTAACACTAAATACATCTAAATATCCCTGATATTGAATTCTCGTTTGGGGAAGTTGCCTTTAATGAAGTTAGGGGTGTTCTCAACTCTCTTAAAAATAAAAATAGAACTGATATTTACGGCTTTTCAGTAAGGCTTATTAAACATATTTGTTGTGCCAATTTTTAAAAAGGGAGCTAGGTCTGATGTTTCAAATTATCGACCTATCTCACTTCTCCCAATATTGTCAAAGGTTATAGAAAAGTGTATGTCAATTAAAATTAAAAAGTCTTTGAAAGCAATAGCTTGTTTAGTAATTGTCAGTTTGGATTTAGGGAGGACAGGAGCACTACTCTCGCTATGCTGGACTTACTCTCCAAAATTATGGATTCCTTTAAAGATCTGGAATATGATGTTGTTCAATTTTTCGACCTGAGTAAGGCGTTCGACTGTGTCTCCCACGATATCCTTTTAAGAAAGCTGCTTTTCTACAAATTCAATGGCATTCAAATGCTGAGGTCATACCTGGAAAATAGGCACCAAGTAGTCAGGGTGGCTGGTGTGTCGTCTGCTGAGAGAGTAATTGATGTGGGAGTTCCTCAGGTCTCTGTTCTAGGGCCGGTCTTATTTTTGATCTATATCAATGATCTGACCTTGGGCGAGAACGAAGTAGGATATAATCTTTTTGCTGATGACGCAACACTCTCACTGAGGGGATCTCAGCTGGATGGCGTTTTTCACAGGGCGACAATGAGCTTTTATTAAATACCGAAAAAACCCAAACCATCATATTTTCATTACGTGATCTTAATGGAAGAGGAAACCAAGACTCGGTTAAATTCCTGGGCGTAGATTTAGACCCCAAATTGAAGTGGGATGTCCATGTGGAGAGTGTGTCTAACAAGTTGAGAAGCTGTGTCTTCTTGGTCCGTAATTTAAAGGGTAGTGTATCTGATGATGTTCTTATGGCTGCGTACTATGCTCTATTTTAGTGTTGTGGGGTGGGTCGCCGTCTGCGGACAGGGTGTTCGGTTTACAACGAATACTTGGAGGGCTGGGATTTCGCGATGATTGCAGGCACGCTTTTCTCCAGCTGTGTGTTCTTACATTCCCCTCAGTATTTATACCACACAGCACTGCTTATGTCAGATCAAATGTAGACACATTTATTACAAACAGAGATGTGCATGAGCACCTGACGCTTGAGAGGAATGATCTTCGTGTCGCCTATTGCAGACTTGGAAGGTGCCAGAGTCTGCCGGAACACTTGGCTGTCAAATTGTTTAATAAGATCCCCTTTAATATCAGAAGGCTTCCCTTACATAGTTTCAAATATGTCCTTAAAACATTTCTACAAAAAAATATTTTTTATAGTGTTCAGGAATTCCAAAACTGTGATATCAGTCAAATTCAAATACTAAATGTATAATTTTGTTAATTTTTACTTTAATGTGTAAAATTGTTAGTGTCTTTTTAAATCCTATAGTTTCTTATTATATTTTAATTCATTTTATTTGTATAATTATATATATATATATATATATATAACATATGACATGTGTGAGCAATTATTATTGTATTGACATGAATAAATTATCTTATCTTAACACCAATTTAAATAAAAACAGTATAAATAACAAAAACATAAAACTAGCTATTGAAAACAATAACATTACTGAACCATCTTATGTTGCAAATTATTTTAGTACGATGGCTTCAGAAAAGCTAGAAAATAAATATCATGGTGTGGATGCACCTGGTACAGTTCCTGAATTTCTACCTAACTCGATGGTATTATTAGGTGTGACAGAACGTGAAGTTTTAAATACCACTGATACCATCATAAGCAAAAATTCGCGTGGTAGTGATGACCTTAACATTGGTTTGGTCAAGGCAGCTAAACAATATATTTGTAACCCACTGGCAATATTAATTAATCTTAGTCTTGACCATGGCATTTTTCCGAGGATATTAAAGACAGCAATTGTAACTCCAATATTAAAAAGAGGCTGTAGTGAAAACATTGAAAATTACAGGCAAATTTCGATACATAGCTCTTTTTCAAAAATTTTCGAAAAAATAATACATTCCAGAATTACCGCCTTTTTATCGAAATACAACATTGTTAGCAGATGTCAGCATGGATTTTTGTCCAGCAAATCAACTGAGTCTGCATCTAGGAGTTTCTTAAATTTTTGTATATTTGAAACTGGATCAGCACGAATATGTTGTAGCAATATTCCTTGATTTGTCCATAGCTTTCGATACAATTAACAAAACTATGCTTATATAACAACTTTTAGATATGGGCATTCGTGGCAATCTGTTGCTATGGATTGAATCGTACCTATCGGATAGGGATTTGAAAGTAAAATGTGGTAATACCTTGTCGATACCTAAGGAAATAAAACTTGGGGTACCACAGGGTTCAGTGTTGGGTCCGTTGCTATTCCTGTTGTACGGTTATGATCTTCCGGACGCTTTTGGTGCTGATCACGTTACTATGTACGCCGATGACATGACGGTGGTACTTTCTTCTTGCGACCCGGAGATCCTCGCTCATAAAGTAAGGCGAATATGTGTTAATATGGATGCTTGGTGTCGGGAGAATCAGTTAATAGTAAACCTAGACAAAACCGTATTTGTTAATATATTTATATGGAACCCTCTCTCCGTAATATTTCAAAAAGACGCGAAAATAAAATTCTCTGAAGGTAGAAAGTTTTTAGGCACATATATTGACTCAACCTTACCTTTTGAAAAACACATTGACCATATCGGCTCCAAATTAAATTCGGCATATTTTGCTATCTTAAATCTTAAAAATTCACTTGACGAAGCGGGTATGTTAACAGCATATTACGCAATGGTTTTCAACCATATATCTAATAATATAGTATGCTGGGGTCACAAGGGTTGTGATCGCATATTCGTGTCTCAAAAGAGGATATTAAGATTAGTATTTAATCTTAAACCGCTGGAGAGCTGTAGAACACTATTCAGAGATAAGAAAATATTAACTGTCCCGTATTTATATATACTGAGATGCTTGTTGTGCGTTCAAGATAATGCTTCTGAATATGATAGGCTAGGCGAAGCTAATTCGCATTTTACTAAAAATACCGAGATACTTAAGATGCCTAAACATAAAAAAACTTTTTTCAGAGGATTCCCTTTATACAACTGCGTGTATTTATACACTAAACTGTCACAAAGATTCAAACGGTATCAAGGTAAAATTTTTAAAAATGTTGTAAAAGAATTTCTCCTGGACAACGCTTTTTATTCTACAGCGGAGTTTATAAATTACAAGGAGTGAAAACGAAGGAGTATTTGGCAAATTTATATTTATTTTATTAAGATTTTTGTTGTCTTTTGGTGATTGTCCCTGATGATTGTCAGGCTTGGTAGAATGTTCATTGTTTATTGTTTTTTGTTTTATTTATATCTATTTATTTATTTTTTTGCTTATATGCTATTTAAATTCCATTTATTTTGATATTGATTAGTTTAGTTATATTATTTTATTGTATTTATTCATTGACTATAATTTATTTTATTGTAAATTTCTTGAGGATCCTATGTACAAAATGTATGTATGATTTTCTGGTAATATATCCTATTCTATTCTATTAATTTATTTTTAAGCCAATCTTCAAACCTTGAGCGGTAGTATCACAAACCAGAATCTTAAATATTCTTGGTTGCTAAAAATAGACAATTTTGGTATCCAGCCTTCTTCTGACACCGCATGTAAAATAGTAACTATTTTATCTCTATTTGACGGAACCTTGCTGTAGCATTTTAATGTATCAATCCATCCTTTATTGGATGTGTCGTGGGTGTCATACCATGTCTCCTCTAAGTAGATCGTTCGATTTTCCGATCGAGCTGTATTTATTATTTCAAGATATTCGATTTTGAGTCGTTATAAGCGCTGCAATTTCATTATAAGTTGCCTTTTTTCTATTTTGTTTTTTTGTATAAAAACCCTAAACGACGTAGAGTATGCCACAAAGTTGTAGTGGAACAATTTATGTCACATCTATCTTCGGACGCATATATAGAAACAACACCCGTGCTAGACGAATCTGCCGAGCAGCAGTTCGAAACATTAAAAGCACCTGCGCTAGAAATTGTGTACGGGGTGTCCGGATTGGGTTGCAAAAGCAGGGTATCTCGCTTATTTTCAAAGATAGAACCTTGCGGTTTTCACGAACCTGAGCTAATTTTTTGTGAAACTCATGAAGCCGTAAACAAAATTTTCATAGCCTTCTTCGTTTATGAGATACAGGGCGAAATAGAAAATTTTGCATTTTGGGACCCCCCTCGTATCTCGGTTATCCCTTAACTTAACGCAAAGGGAAAAATTGCTGCCTATGCAGTTTTTTACGCTGGATCCAGTGGCGTAGTCATATTTTTCATTTGAGTTGTTATTTTTTAGATATGACCCAAAGTTGTGTTTTTTTAAATGAGACACCCTGTATATTTGTCCAGAAATTGATTTGTCCTTTTAAAAGCTTCTCCAAAAAATATATAATAGTATGGGTCTACTTTAATAAACAACAACAAAAATCCCAATTTTTATAATTATGATCCCAAATTTTGCAGTAGGCCATGCAAAACGATGCCGTTTTCTTTTGTTTTCTTGGAAGCAAATGACATTTCCCAATTTTGTACGCGTATATAAAATATAGCGCTAGTTTTTTGTATTTATTTATTGTGTAAAAATATATTTGTATTATTATGAAAGAAAACCAAACTTTCGAACATTATGAAAAGTACGATATGTTAGCTTGTTTTATATTAAGTAATGAAAATGTTGAAGCGGCTTCTGAGATGTATTTTACAGGTAAATAGTTAATTTTTAGGTATGTTGAAACACTATTGCTTAATTTTTATTTAGATATCCAGAAAGGAGGCAACCTAATATATCCACTTTTTATCGGATAAAAAAGAATTTACTTAATCACGGTTCATTTATCAAACCTCGTACGAAAACATATAATAAAGAAAATCGGGAGGCTGAGGAAATTACGGTTTTGGCTAATGTAGAAGCTTACCTACAAACTCTTGTAGGGCCAGTGAAAAGAGCATAGGGATTCCAAAAACTAGAGTTCAAGAAATTCTAAAAAAGTACAAATACCACCCATACAAATTTAGGCTCGTGCAACACTTATAGCCAGGGGATGCAGAGCGTCGGCGTCGGGTAGTCTTCTGCAATTGGTTTCGAGAAAGATGCAATATGGTTAGAGATTTTGAAAGGAAGGTTATGTGGTCAGACGAAGCACATTTCAGTAATTCTGGTATACTCAATAGGCAAAATAGTAGATTCTGGTTCTAGGAAAATCAACACCAAATATTTCCCAGAAGACAGCAGGGCAGGTTTGGTCTAAGTGTGTCCTGCTTCATATTAGGAACACATATAAAATTTTATATATTTGAGGGAAATCTAACAGCCAATCACTATATAGAAATTTTAGAGGCAGCTATACCTAAATTACTTGCCGATGTTCCTCTAGGGCAAATTAACGGAATTTTTTTTTTCAACAGGACGGTGCTCCTGCACACAATTCTGGAATGACGAGATTATTTCTGGACAATAATTTTACCAATCAATGGATCGGAACAAATGGACCTATAAGATGGCCCCTAGGTCCCCAGATTTGTCGATTTTAGATTTATTTCTGAGGATATCTGGAAAATAGAATTTACAAAGACCACTATGATAATGTCCAAGATTTAGGAAATGCAATAAGAGAAAATTTTCGCTATTTACAAAATCATCCCGTTATTTTGCTTAATTCCCTAAAACGAATACGAAAATTGTGCGAAGCATGCATAGAACAAAATAGAAATCAGTTTGAACAGTTCTTTTGATTTCCTTGGTTACTGTAGTTTTTATACCATAGTTGATTTTAGCTGAAAGGCTTGTTACATAATAATTTATTACTGTCTTGTTCTTGTGTTACATAAATCTAGGTAGGTGGTACTTTTTTGGTGCGAAATTATCAATACATATTTTGATAAATAGATTTAATTACATATTTATTTTGCTTTATTGTTCGGATATAGATATTGTTAACGACTTTAAATAAAAGGCAGCATTGTTTTGCATGGCCTACTGCAAAATTTGGGATGATAATTATAAAAATTAGGATTTTTGTTGTTGTTTATTAAAATAGACCCATACTATTATATATTTTTGAGAAGCTTTTAAAAGGACAAATCAATTTCTGGACAAATATACAGGGTGTCCCATTTAAAAAAACACAACTTTGGGTCATATCTAAAAAATAACAACTCAAATGAAAGATATGACTACGCCACTGGATCCAGCGTAAAAAACTGCATAAGCAGCAATTTTTCCCTTTGCGTTAAGTTAAAGGATAATCGAGATACGAGGGGGGTCCCAAAATGCAAAATTTTCTATTTCGCCCTGTATCTCATAAACAAAGAAGGCTATGAAAATCTTGTTTACGGCTTCATGAGTTTCACAAAAAATTAGCTCAGGTTCGTGAAAACCGCAAGGTTCTATCTTTAAAAATAAGCGAGATATCCTGCTTTTGCAACCAAATCCGGACACCCTGTACACTAAAAGCATCTCAACTAGAAGTCTTATTTATAGTTGTGTTCGATACGGCACTAACACTGATTTACTGTCTGTTAGTGTCTTTTTAAACAACTATAAACTATAGTTTATTTTAAAAGAGAACCATTAATTTCAAACATTTTAATGAGCACATACGCTTAGTATTTTTTAGATTTATTGTAACTAATGCCCTCACGTTCATTAACGCGTTTAGCAAGCTCCTGAGGATTTCTACCTGCCTTCGTTGAAAGTCCGTTTGTGTTTCTATCAGCCACGTGAGCTCTTCTTGATATTTTTTCACCATATCGTAAAGGAATTTTTTTTACTGCATTGCATTCCATGGTACTTAAAACAGTTATATAGCCCGCTAACTAGACTATTTTCAGTTTTGGCGTTCTTATTTTTATTACTCATTGTTTTACGGCTATACAAAATGTAGTAGGATATCCATCAATTGTTTTGTAATATATCAAGATATTGTTTCCTCCGTTCTTATTTTATGTTATTTATTGCTTGAGATAATTGCCCACTATATTTCATCGGAAAGTTTTTTGGCAATCTTTTTCCTTCCTTGCTATATACTTCCCATGTAAAAGGGTAGTTGTAGTCGTGAAAAATCGCCCTTCGAGATTCCTTGGGGTCACTTTCAGGGTCCCTAAAAACATGTTTCTGAATTCCATCAGTCTGTCGGTCTGTCTTTTCGCGGCATAAATAAAAAACTGCTCACCCGATTAACTTCAGATTTTGGACAAAAATTAAGAGTTGGGGGGGCGAAACAAAATGGCGGCCTGGTGAAATGTAAAAAAAATATCACTAAAAAACTACTTATCCATATCCAAGTGTAGGTGTTTGTGTAACTTTGTTTTATTTTACTTTTCCTCTTTTTTCTGTTCATTAATTTCAGTACAAATCAATTAATAATTAATTTTCAATTTTTTCTAAACTATTTCCTTTCGTATTCAAATAAACAATCGCAACCCTGCGATTCGTCAAGAATACGCAATAAACTCCCTGGCTCACGCAGGTCAGGATGCATTTGAGGACAGTACTGTACAGGGTGATCAGTTAAGGGTAGCCAGCGGCCATATCTCATAAGATATTGGTCGTATAGATTTGAGAAAAAAAAATCGTAATAAAAGTCGCCAAGAGAAAATGCTGAAAATTATTTTCGAGTTTATCAAACGTCCGCTAGAGGGCGTAACAACCAACACCAAGTAGAAAAATGGGGTTTTTATAGAATTTTGCCTAATGAATATATATCGATGATATCATTTTCATATTTAGTGACCATTTCCCTACACTTTTTGTCTAAAATGTTATAATAATAAATATATAATATAAATATTATACCAAGAGCGGAAATTGAGACAGCTGTCAACTCCACCCAGAAGAGATTGAACCAGTGCATTCAAAATAATGGACAACATTTTGAACATTTACGACAAAACTATTAATTTATTTTTAACTTTTATTTTTAAAGTTCCATGTTCTTGTTTTTAGTGTTATTGCTCCTGCTGTTGTTGGACAGTTTTATTAAGATTTTCCATTGTTAAACATCTTATTTTTTCAATCCAAAACCGTTCGTCTAACGAAAAAAAGTCAAGAGGTTCTTTTTGTTAGCAACTAATAAGTGATTACGAAAATGATTTTTATTTTGACAAAAAGCAGTGGCGTGCCATTTTTTAATAAAATAAAATAATATTTTGGTCAATATCAGCGGTTCAAAAAAAGGTAGATGATAAATTATTTTCATTAAATTATAGAGAAATGTATCCCCTTTTAAAATATGTAAAAATGAATATACCATTAAATTTGTTTTTTTTGAAAAAAACTAAAAAATTTGCTACTAATTCAGTTAACGCCATCTAGCGACGCCAGCAAAAGTCAAAAATTCAAAACCAAATAAGCGTTTTGTAGTGCAAATTATGCTCTTTCATATGAGCCTAAGTTTGCTAAAATCGGTCAAAAGAAACGGGAGACATCTTGGTTTGTTTGAAAAAACAATTGAACTTCCCCAACCGCTTTATTTCGATATATAGAACAAAACATTTTAGACAAAAAGTGTAGGGAAATGGTCACTAAATATGAAAATGATATCATCGATATATTTTCATTAGGCAAAATTCTATAAAAACCCCATATCTCTACTTGGTGTTGGTTGTTACGTTACGTTGTTAATAATTTTCAGCAATTTCTCTTGGCGACTTTTATAATGATTTTTTTTTCTCAAATCTATACGACCAATATCTTATGAGATATGGCCGCTCGCTACCCTTAACTGATCACCCTGTACAAACCACATGTGATAACGAAACGTTTCCCGAGAAAACTGTAAAGGTGGCAAGATTAATGTAGTGTGATGGTCTTTTAGGGTAAATTGAGTAACCCAACTACAGAAACTAGTCGGTTCTAGTGTGATAGGTAAGCGATTGTGTTTCCTTCCATAAATTATTTAATTTTGCTAGTTACCATTGTTTTATTGTTTTAATGTGACCCAATACAGTCCTCTATATATCGAATTTTCATATTTCCTACGGTAGGAATCAACTGATAAAATTATGGTACGAGTCCAAGGTGACGAAATAAAATGGCGGCTTAATAACTACTTTATGGATTGATTTCAACTTGTGTGATATAACTAATTGCGGCTTAGGGATGAATTAGTAGAATTGTGGTACTAATATAAGATGGCGGAACAAAATGGCGGCCATATAAAATGTTTGTAAACGTGAAAAAATCACTCTCTCATGTTTAAAATATCTTTACATTTTAGCGTCCCTAGATGCCAAGAAATATGTTTTATCAATTCGGTTTGTCAGTTCGTCGCATAGCTCAAAAACGACTTAAGAGATTGACTTCAAATTTTAGTCTAAATTAAGGGTCATATGCAGATGACCTGGTAATATTTTGGTAAAAATCTGGCATGCTGGAGCAAGATGGCCTCCCAGTAGATGTTAAAAATTATTACGAAAAAAAAATTATCCAATTTATCTTAAATTTTCCACAAAAATCAAGTGTTACATAGGAATAAACTGGTTAAAAATTTGGTATGAATCCAAGATAGCAAAATAAAATGGCGGCCTAATAAGGTACTTAAAAAATCAGCCTGAAATAGTATATTGTGTAACAAGTGCGTGAAGTTAACTTTTATACACGAGTGTGATGTTTGTGGCCCGAGCCGAAGGCGAGGGTCACAATATCACACAAGGGTATAAAAGTCTTCACGCACGTATTGCACACTATACTTTTTCTACAACCGTAAATAATACAAGTACGAAATAAAATTAAACTATTTAATTTTCTCCTTTATATAATACAAATTAAACTAATGAACTATTTATTTAATTTTCTGTTTTATAATAATTGTAACTTTTTAATAGAACTTATAGTTAAATTATTTAATTTTCTACTTTATAATAATTGTAACTTTTTAATAGAAATTATAGTTAAATTATTTAATTTTCTTCTTTATAATTATTGTAATTATTAATAGTAATGTTGCAATTTGTTAGATTACTAAATCTAACTTCTGTAGCCTCCTTTGATGATGATTTGTTAATAATATTGCTGCTTGTGATCGAGGTCATATTTGGATTTTGAACTGACAAAAGTCTATTTGAAATATCATTTTTCTTGTTAAGGGAATTTTCTACGTAACCCTCAGCTACCGTTGAAGATTTCCAACCGCCGTGTTGTTTTAACATTAGTAAATCTGCACCGGTTTCAACTAGCAAGGAAGCAGATGATCGTCTGAAACAATGGCCTGTATATTTTTCTGGATGTGGTAGTTTTAAAAATTTTGCTATTTCACTAGGCAGTTTTCCAAATTTGTTTATCCCGACGACTTGGCGAGTACATTTTCCTCCTTGATACTTGATGAAGAATTTGTTTTCTTGATAATTTTGGGGACGAAGGGCGGCATATTTTCTGTATAATTCTAAATGCTGGGTAATGGTAAATTTTCTTGTTATTTTGGTTTTTGTATCAGGGACGCATACAACAAGAACACTTCCTAAATCTTGAATATCGCACATTTTTAGCTTATAAATTTCGCTTCTTCTTAGAGCACCAGCAATCCCAAATATTAATATCACTTTGGTTAATAAAAAAACTTCGTCAGGAGCCTTATTTATGAACTTGAAAATTTGTTCTTTCTCCAATATTCGAGATTTTTGTGGAATATATCCTTCATTCTTCCGTTTTAAAAATGCATGAACTTTTGGATATTTACCAATGTCAATGTTATTTTTAATGCTAATAGTACTTTTTAGCATTGAATAATGACTCCATAGTGTTGATGATTTCACATTTTTTGACAATTCTGATAAATATGCGAGTAAAACATTTTCAGAAAAGGTTTTAATATTGTTCTTACTGCGCCAGGTCATAAATTTATTGTACGTGTTTTCATAAATTTCCTTTGACTTCTGAGGTAACAGAGAATTACTTGCTGATTTCGCTGCTTCCGTAATATCTGGTGGAGTACACATTTCTATATCAGAGTCCATAATTATTGCTTATTATAACTTAAAATAATAAACTGTTCAAATTACTATTCGAACTTAAAGTGTCTATTTTAAACTGTTTGCATTGGCAATTTGACAACTCGTTACCATGACAACGATACAAATTGCGAGGCACGGCCGCCTAATAAAATTATTACCAGTGCGGGCCCGGTGCCTAAAATTAATGGCGGCCCATGCATTTCTTATTGAGCCGGAGCGTGAAGTAAATCCTTTAGGGAAAGCATTGTATTTCACGCATCGGTGCTTGAAAACAAGCTTTAGCTACTGCAATCAGTGTGTAAAATAGG
The DNA here is from genome assembly GCA_030620095.1 of Kuschelorhynchus macadamiae. Lineage (NCBI taxonomy): Eukaryota > Metazoa > Arthropoda > Insecta > Coleoptera > Curculionidae > Kuschelorhynchus > Kuschelorhynchus macadamiae. The sequence continues at coordinate 1,474,082 of JAUTXW010005440.1, forward strand.
ATTTTAAGGACGGTTGTAGAAAAAACTACTTATTAAATTAATTTCAAATTTTGTGCAAGCATTAAATGAGATATAGAGACAAACTGGTCAAGTTGTGGTACGAATTTAAAATGGCGAAACAAAATTGCGGCCAAATAGAATTTTTAAATAATCAAAATAAAAAATCTTATCCAATTGACTTTAAATTTTGCAGAAAAATTGTGTATATATAAGGATAAACTGGTACAAATTCAACATGTTGTAAAAAATAGTGGTGTGTCTTGTAAAAACTTATTTGATTTTACTTTGTACCCAAAAATCAAGTGTAACATAGGTAGAAACTGGTAAAATATTGGTAGGAATTCAATATGATGGAACAAAATTGCGCCCAAAAAATTATTTGAAAAGACAGTATATGTGTTACTAAATGACTATATACTAAATTGGGTCACATTTCACTATTCCTAGTTAACCGAATCATAACGAGAGAAGTAAAGGAAATTTATCGATTTTTTGTATGTACATTTGGTACTAAACAACTGAATTTACGGATTGATATAGTGCGGGACACGAAAGAAAACCGGCCGGAGTCAATCGGTTTAGGAAGGTCGGTCAAAAAATCTCTTTCATACATTTCTTTATTCATGAAAGGTATATACAATAGCATTTTTTTCATATTATAAGTATGCACCTGAGCCTAGGAAGGCTTATATGTGCTATATTCATTACAAATAGCATAATGTTTTAATAATATTCAAATTCCACGTTTCTATTTACACTTCCTTAAGCACAAAAAGTGTGGAGCGTGAACCCAATATTTAACTGCCATAAAATATACAATTCGATTTGTAGATATGTGAGAAGCAAAAGAAAAAGTGAGTAAAATATTTAAGTTTTTTAGCACAAAAAATGTAAAGCTTAAGGAAAGAATACTTACTTATACCCTTAAGGTATTTTACCTTTTATTATTTATTTAAAATAATTGAGGCGTGTTTTACAAAAACCACATAAGTCCAAATTTGGCGAAAATGAGTTTGTAGCGTCATCTAGTAGAAAAGAAACATAATTATAATATCATATAAAGTCAGTTTCTGCAAAAACAACATAAATGCCAAGATATGCACAGCTAAAGTTTCAGTGATTCCACAAAAAGCGCTTATGTCCCTGGCTTTTCACACAAATACCACACAAGTCCGCGACAGGATAGGACATGTGTGCTTTTTGCTAGAAATTTTTGCTGATAACTGAGTTAATTTGTTATTGCAGGGGAACGAAAATTTTCGGTATAGATGTGTTGTGATTAGCCTGGTTCGTGTTGTCAAAGTTTAAAACATTATCGTGAAACATGGAAAACGATGGAGATGTGCCTACTGATTGGCCCAAAAAGAAAGAGAAGACTGACTGACCACAGGTGCTTCTCCCAGAGACAAACGGGGCATTCATCAAAACAGGCCCAAAAAAAACCCGGAATGCATAACGGAACTTATTAAAATCCATATTAAATCATTCCCTGCAAGACAATCGCATTATTCACGTCGTAAAAATCCAAACTGTTTTTATTTACCAGAATCTCTTACTTTGAAGGATATGCATGACATGTTTGTGCAAAGTTATAAAATAAACATACCGTACAAAACCTACTGGAAAGTTTTTAGAACCAATTTTAATATTAAATTTGGATTTCCGAGATCTGATACCTGTTCAGACTGTGACAGACTTTTACAGCAGCTTAACCGTACCGACCTTGATACAGAAGAACGAAACCAACTCCAAATCGAAAGAGAAATACACCTTCGCAAAGCTGAATCATTTTTTGAACTGAAACGAAAATTTAAAAGTAAAGCAAAAGCTGGCGAATTGATGTGCATTAGCTTTGATTTTATGCAGAATTTACCCCTTCCTCATATACCATCTAACCCAGTATTCTACAGCCGTCAACTGTGTTACAATGTTTTTGGGATACATGACCTAGGAACTGAAGATGCCACGATGTACACTTATCTTGAAAATAAAGCTAAAAAGGGCGCCAATGAGGTCACTTCAATGTTGTTGCATTACCTTAAAAATAACATCCATAATCGCAATTTAGTTATTTTTAGTGACGGCTGCCCAGGGCAAAATAAAAATTATGTAATGGTACATTTTTTATATACCCTAGTTCACGTTTTAAGAATAGCTGATTCGGTAGAATACATATTTCCAATGAGAGGCCATTCATTTTTGCCGAATGATTCAGATTTTGCTTTGATTGAAAAAAAGAAGAGACGCCTGGAGAGAGCCGAAAGACCAGAGGATTGGGATAAGACAATATTAAATGCCAGAATGAAACCTAGCCCTTTTAATTTGGTGAAAATGAAGCAACATGACTTCTTTGACATTAAATCCGCAACATGTAACTTTTTCCTTAAAGCTCCAAAACCGGCAATCAACATTAAAAAAATAAGGATTATGAGAATTTCTAGCCACACATCCACACTATCTTTAAAGGATACCTATAACGGACCATTTCGAAGCAGTATCGTTGCCAAGGTAAACTTGCCATGCACTATCCAACTTGAACCGCTCTACAATCAACTTTTAACAGTTGCTCCAAATAAAGCAGAAAACTTAAAATCGCTATTACCTTTACTACGCCTCCAGCGAAACAAAGAGTACTATGAACGGCTCCTTGGTAATCTATCTAGCTCTGATAATCTAGATATAGAAGAGGATGACAATAGCAGTGGATGCGAAGATTAAAATTATGCACCTATTATTCATTCGCAAACATATTATCGCAAACATCTTATTTTGTTTTTTTTTCCCAAATAAATGGGTTTTTTTGAAAATTTGCTTTTTTTTTCTTGCAAAAAGAACATATGTCCAACAGTTTTTTACTTTTTTTAAAGTATTCGAACAAAAAACTTTGTTTCTTACATTACGAATCAACTTGTTAAGCTTATCTCAACAGTAAATAACTAAAAAAAAATTGAAAACATAAACAGTTTTAAAATTAAGCGTTTTTTTTATCTCCTGAATTTTTTTAATTTTGGACATATGTTTTTTTTGTAAAACACGCCTCAATTTAAACGACTCTGTGCATAGCACTCTTTAGGTTTTATTAGCTGAAATAAATGCATTTGCTTTTTTCTTATATATATTGCTATTCACAATATATCTTATGTCTAATGGGAGCAAGTTGTACAAATTGATACCTAAGTAATCAATTGACTTTAAAAATGTTGTGTTATTAGGTTTTGGCAGAATATATTGTAGGGCTATATTTATACGTGTAGAATAATTATGATTTATTTTAAGTTTAAAGTTTGCATTTTTATGTATAAACTGCAAAACATTACGGAAATAAATCGAATCAACATCAAATAAATTTGTATCTTTAAACAAATCTTCAGTGGGATAAAGTTTAGGTTTTTTGTATAAAATTTTTATTATCTTCTTTTGTATTATCCTTAAGGGATTAATATTTGTTTCAAAAGTGCCTCCCCAAATTGGTATTGCATAACCAATTATGCTTTCCACCAGTGCAAAGTAGACAGACCTTAATGTGTGTGCATTTAGAAATTCACTAAGTTGGTAGATTTTAAAAATTACGGTTCTTAATTTAGAAATTAACATATCAATATGGGAATCCCACTTTAAATATATATATCTATTTTTACGCCTAAGTATTTAATTGATATCAACCTATTACAGTTTAGACAGCTGTGTACATTGGTACACGTATGAAGCCTAAGGAAATCCAAACCATTAGGGTAATTTGTATTATTCAAAGAAAAAGTCATAAACTTAGTTTTATCCACATTTAATGTTAATAGGTTAACGTTTAGCCAATCACAAACAATATTTAGTCCAGCTTCAGCTTTACGTTTTACCTCATTCCAGGTATTGCCAGAAAATAAAAGTACAGTATCGTCTGCAAACGTTATTATTTTACCTGGAATAATAAGATCAAAAATACTGTTGCCGTAGATTTGGAATAATGTAGGTCCTAATACTGTTCCCTGAGGTATTATATAATTTAAAGTGTTTTCGTAATCACATTGACAATTATTCAATAGTGTTTTTTGGAGACGATCACTTAAATAGTTCTTAACGAGAGCCTCTCCAATACCCCGGATGCCATAGTGACTTAGCTTTGAAATTAAAATTTCAAGAGAAACGGTATCGAAGGCCTTTACAAGGTCTAAAAAAACCAATAAGGGTCTGCCCCCCTCATTTAAAATACTATGAATCTCACTAGTTACTGCATAAATAGCATCAGTGGTCGATACTCCTTTTTTAAACCCATATTGATTTTTAGAGATTATTTTAAACCTATCCAAATGGCCCAAAATTCTACTTTTTATAGATTTTTCGAAAATTTTTGAAAAATTACTAACTAGAGAAATGGGTCTATAATTTTTCATTTCAAGTGGGTCTCCAGTTTTAAATATAGGCTTTACTGCAGATTTTTTTAATAGATTTGGAAAAACACCAGTTTTAAGTATTAGATTTAAAATATGTACTAACGGCATCAAGATATATAGTTGAGTAATTTTTATCACTTCAGTTTTGATATTATCTGGACCAGAACAATTATTTTTTAAACTAGCAATATTTAACTTAATCTCATTTTCTGTTGCTGAAGAAAAGAATAGAGATTCTCTTATGTTTAAATAAACATTTTTGTGTGCAATATTTTTGTTGTTGGTTACTTTATAAAATAAGAATTAAATAGTCTACATATTTCTGGGACACTTGTACTAATAGATCCATTAGAATTTCTAATTTGATTTATGTCTTTCCGGTATTTTGGAATTGGTAGATTCATTTATAATTTGCATGTTTGCAAGTTTTTTCGCATTATGCTTAGAATCTGTTATTTTTTGTGTATAATAATTATTTTTCGTATTCTTTATTAATTTAGTGGTGTTATTTCTAACAGTTTGAAAATAATTTTTTAGAATAGGGTTCTCTGGATTTTTTAACAAACGTTTCTTTAATTTGTCTCTTGTCTGTATTGCCCTAATTACCTCATCATTAACCCATGGTTTTTTTGTTTTAAGATTCTTCTTGAGAACATGCGTCTTTGAATTTTTATTTATTAGGTATTTAAATTTATTAGCAAATAGATTAAAAGCTTTATTGACGTCTGGTGTATGTGTAACTTCCGTCCAGTGTTCACGGCTTATAGAGCGTGATAAACTGTCATAGTTGACACTTTTAATTCTACATTCTAGGATCACATTTGCTTTATTTTGTTTTTGGAAAGTTATATTTAAGATTATAGATGACAAGTAATCATCCGTTACTGAAGATTCAAGTATAAACGATAAAACATTTACATTAGGGCTTAAGTTATTATTATGATGTTTAAATTTTTGTAAAATAGATGGTCGAGAAAAAAAAATAATAAAAGAATACAAAGTATTATATGTTTTGATCCTGAACAACCTAATACGCTAAATAGAAAAAAGTCAATTAAAAACTTCATAAGTGGGTTCAACATGTGTTCCGTGATTTGTGATGCGCTAGCCACAACAACCCAGCATTGTTCCTTATCATATCGCAATGAAACGTGATATTAGTAGCAACCGGAGAGGAATACACCAAGGTTTTTGACCCCACAGGTAGAAATCCATTGGCGTTAGGTCGGGAGACCGTGGAGGCCAGACAATACCTCCTCTGCCTATCCAACAACGTTATTTCCCGTACAGCAACGCTAAAATGGGGTGAGGCTCCATCATGCATAAAATGCATCCTTTGGCGGGTTTTGATTTTTTAATCGGTAATAATGGTCCAATGAAAAAATTGCCGATTATTCCTGCCCAAACATTAATGGATTCTGATGTTGATATGATTAATCATCAGCCCATACATGCGAGTTATGTAAATTTACAATACCATCTTTGGTAAATCCTGCTTCATCGGTAAAAAGAATAATGCTAATGAAGTTATATTTTGTTCGTTGTTGATTAACAACCAGTTTGCGAACTGGATTCTTCGAGGAAAATCTTCAGGAAGTTTGATGCACTTTTTGCAGATTAAGGGTGTTCTTTAAGTACTTCAGCAACTGTACTTTTTGACACATAAGCTGCGCGGCTAATATTCGAGTGCTTATTGAGGGAGTATCAGCACAGTCCAAAATATCAATTGCACCGTACGTACTGTTCTCCTCACAAAGTACTCCTTTTCCCAAAACTTCCTAAAAATAATTAATGAACGTCAATAATGTACCTTATTAATTGAGAATTGCCCACCAGTTTCTCTTAGACGTTTCGCTGAAATGTTTTCTCATTTGGAATATTGCGATTAGGATATCTTTCTCCATACAACCTTCTTGCTTCATAAGCATTGCAAGATGCAAGTCCGTACATAAGATGCATATCTGCATACTCACTAAATGTGTATCCCATTTCGAATTATTTACCAAGGTATTCAAAATTTAATAAATAATATCGAAGTTACAAAAAGATCAACGTGTCAAGAAGATTTCAAATGCACACGTCAAGTCGTACACTAATTGATAAATAAACAATAATAAAAAAAATTTATCATTTAATGTTTAAGGATTTGAGCGTTAAAATGTACAATCTAGTCCGTCTCTGGTTAAACAAGCTTTAAAATTTTATCCTTACTACTGAAGTTTCGTTAAATTATATTAAATCAGTGGGGTCCTTTAGGGGGCCGTATCTCCGTAGGGAGGGCCGCTAGGAAAAAAAAAATATATTAATGTCATTAGTTTCCCGGACACCCTGTAGAGTAATGATCCGTTACTGAAGATTCAAGTATAAACGATTTTACATTAGGGCTTAAGTTATTATTATTGTTTATTTTTGTAAAATAGTGGTCAATACAAGTTTGTTTCTACGCTAGCAGGTTTAGTAATATTTGGGAAATATCCAAGTGTACACAACAAATTTAAAGGCGTTTACAAATAAATAAAATGGGATCAGTTGACGGAGGTCTATAGCACACTATCAGATTAAAGCTCTTGCCGTGTTTGTAATAACCAATTTTAGAAAAGGTAACTTCATTCAGGCATATATGTTCAACTTTACAAGTTAAGTCCTTTTTAATATAAAAAACAACACCATCATTTTGATTAAGATTTGAAGAGTTATAGTAAAAATTAAAATTTGGAATTTCAAAATTATGAGAATTTAAATGCCACGTTTCAGTTAAAACAATAACATCATACCTACTAAGTGAGTTATCAAGCTGCACTAACAAGTCATCAAAATTTTTTTGTAGACTTCTAATATTCAAACAAAATATACTGAAATTTTCTAAGCCATTTGTTGCTCTTAAATCTCCCTCGATATTCTTCAATGACTCACTATAAACACAAGAAGAAATATCATATGGGTCCACTGTCTCCAAAAGCTCCCGTGCTTCATTCATATGTTTATATAAAATAAAAATCCTATAAAAGAAAATTAATTTAAAAAAAATATATATATAATATATATTTATAACCTAAGAGGTGATCTAAGTGGTGTCCCGTCATTCTTTAAATAATATGTATGTAATATATAATGTGTATATATATTCTATATCTCTTTTGTGTTGCAAAAACGGCAAACTTTCGAATTTTAAAATGATTTAATTTTGATTTTTCTTGATCGATTTACCTATAAATATATTTTTTCTTGAGTTTTGTCATTAACGGTCCCCGGGCTACTGCCTACGTCCACTATTATTGGGCCACCCAGTATAGTGATACACGATTTACAAGTCCAGATTTTACAAGAGCAGCCAGCATCAGATCCAGTGAACGAGATTTATCAAAATTTTAATTTATGCATATCGACTTTGAGCTACTCGGGTATGCCAAAAGTGGCAGTCTGTCTCCGTTTGTCATATTCCTTTATACAGGGGCCGTCATTGTGAAGTACTATACAGGGCGTTTCCTAGTCGCGTGCTGATGTTAAAGGGGGCGTTTTTATGTCCTAAAAGTCGTAACTTTTGAGATACGGGATGGTAAAGTTTAAAAAGAAAACATTTTTTTTCATCCCAATTCTGATACTATTGTAGATAACTGCATGAAATTTGATACAGGTCTTCATACATTAAAGAGCATACGGATTTACCCAGGTTAATTACATATGCACTAGACTGGTAGAAATTTCAAAAATTGATTGTTAATAAAAAATGCCCTTTTATGAATAAAAGACGTGTATCAAATTTCACACAGTTATTTATCTATAATAGCATCAGAATTAGCATTTAAAAAAAAAGGTTTTTTTAAAACCCTGTATCTCCAAAGTTAGGACTTTTAAGTTCATATTAAACTTTTTTCTTAAAAAGGTCCAAAGATCACCCCACTTTAACATTAGCACGCAATTAGGAAACGCCCTGTATAGTACTTCACAATGACGCTCCCTGTACAAAGTAATATAACAGACGGAGACAAACAGTCACTTTTGGCATACCCGAATAGCCCAAAGTCGAACTGCATAAGTTAAAATTTTGATAAATCTTGTTCACTGGAATCAGTGCTGGCTCCCCTACTATAAGTTCATTGATGTGTTAATTTTGAAAAAATATGAGTTCTGAAGTTTTTCAAGTATTAATTGCAATATTAGATATTTTTTGACACCCGGTATTGAACAGAAAATTAATTATTTTGAAACAGTTTATTGGCAGCTACTTTATGAACAATTTTACAAAATATATGAAAAAAAACTAAGCCATTTTTGAGGTAGACGACTGTGATTCTAATGGTTCGATTACTTCTAAATCGTTGTCTTTCTCTGAAAATGTCGTCTTCACTACTTGAAGATCCCGGTGTGATAACTAAATCTTCAATAACCGTTTCAATTTTGCCATCTACTTCCCAGTATTTATCTTCAATAGAACGAACAATCGCTTCTAATGTTATTTTATTTAAATATTTAATTAAAAGTTTACCGGTGTTGCGCTCTCGAATATATTTTTTTACTCCTGCCCATGCAAGTTCAATATGGTTGAGGTCGCACATGTATGGAGGCAGCCTTAAAGGTGTACGACTGAGGTTACGTAAAAGACCGTCAATTTTATACTTTTTTCTCTAGGCTTGTTGGCTGATATTACTTCATATAATTGATATTTTTTCCATGTTGGATCACATACAAGATTGTTCGTTTTAAGCCACGATATCATATGAGCTTTTGTAGAGTATTTAGTTTTCACTTTATCTTCTACGTGAGAATGATAAGACGCATTATCCATTACCACGACTGATTTGGGAGGAATGTTAGGTAGAAGCTTCTCGAGCAACCACCTTTCAATATTATCTCTATTCGCCTGTCTATGATAGTCTCCAATTGTTAGTCCCGAGCGAAAAACTAAAGCAGCACCTGGAACAAATCCGGCTTCTGAACCAGCATGAACTATAATAAAGTGACTACTAGAGCGGATTCCCTGAACAACACCTGTAACACTTTCACTTTGCCAGCATTTGTTCACTTCATATCATTATCTACCCAGGTTTCGTCTAGATACACAATATTGCGTCCTCTTGCCTATATTGCCAGTTGATAGATATTTCACCCGCCAGTGAAAAACATTTGATCTCTCAATGAACAATTTTCGTTTATTTTGGCACTTGCGCCAAACAAAACCATTTAATCGTAAAAGCCGATTTAGGGTTTTATACCCGTACGGAAAATCTATTTTGTTCTTTACAGCACGAAGTAGGGGTTTGCAGGTCAGAACCTTCTTCAAGTTTATATAAAAATCCTCTATTGTTCGTCGAATTACTTGAAAATCACCATCGTCAATTTTATCTTTGTATGATAATCGGGGTCTTTTTTTACCAGGAGATTTTAAAGGTGAAGTAGAACATGAGCGATCATTATGTTCTCTTTAAATTTTTCTTTCACTACTTTCCGAAACACCAGTGTAAAATCCAGCGCGTTTTGTTCGATTTTGAATTGGAATAGTCAAACTATTATTTTCAGCTTCTCTAGTACAGGCCTCGATAACGCTCGCAATAACTGCACGTGCACCGCTTCCAAATTCAACGCAACGCATTTATATACAGGGTGAGTCGGGAGGATCGCCCCAAACTCCAGGAGTGTGTTCTATGAAAGATACTGATTTAAAAAAACTCATATGTTCTTATTCGATTCTCATTTGTTTCCAACTTACAGCATAAATTAGAATATAAACAAGATCTAACAAATTAACGTTTCAATCATTAGATTTCATCATATTAAATGTTCAAAAATGCCCCCATTGAGCTCTAAACATTTTCGGCTTCGTCTACGTAGGGCACCTGTTGCTCTTCTAATTGCCTCATGCCTTTCTTTAATTTCATCTGCAATATTTCTGATACGCTGAATAAGTGCTTCTCGAGTGTCCACTGTCACTTTGTACACTTCATTTTTTAACCAGCCCCATAAACAGAAATCGAGTGGAGTGAGGTCAGGAGATCTTGGAGGCCAAATAATAGGACCACCGCGACCAATCCAATGCCTTGGAAACCTCCCGTCTAAGTGTTGCCTGACTTGATGTGCGAAATGTGCTGGAGCTCCATCATGCTGGAAGTACATTTGCCTTCTGATGTTTAGGGGAACATCCTCCAGTAGTCCTTGTAATTCATTTTCGAGAAATTCACAATAGTAGTCCCCTGTGAGGCGGTTTTCCAAATAAAAGGGCCAATGACCATACGTTTACCGAGAACCTATGTTGAAAGTTGCTCTCGACTGTTGCATGCGGATTCTCCTCTGACCAGACATGACAATTGCGACTATTATTAATACCGTCACGAGTAAATGTTGCATCGTCCGTGAAAAGTATGCGCGATATAAGATGACGATTATTGTCTATCCACCGACAAAACTCCATACGTTTGGCAAAATCTTCTGGCTGTAGGTGTTGGATTTTTTGTAAGTGGTAAGGATACAAACCTTGCTCGTGGAGCGTATTTATCACTCTTTTTTGTGGAATGTCCAACTGAGCAGCCATTCTGCGTGAACTGATGGTTGCATCTTCTTCTACTAGGTCCAGAATATTTTCTACTTCTTCTAAAGTTTGTGGAGTAGCTCTTTCAGAAGTTGTATTGGCACTGGGAAGTGTTCCGCTTTCGCATAGTTTGTTGAAAACTCTCATAAATACTTTCTTATCAGGATGACGTTGAAATGGGAATCGTTGACGGTATTCTTCAGCAGCAGCTGTAGCATTCCCATTGCAAAAACCATAAACAAATATCATATTCGCATACTCTAAGTGTGAGTAATAAGTACGAATTCAAAAATGACACTGACAGGTATAGTACCAGTAAATGGAACATTAACTTATTTTGATTTCTAAGCACCCTATAATTATTATGTAGTATGTATGAAATTATGCTTGAAATCTTATTTTTGTTGTAAGTTGAAAACAAATGAAAATCGAATAAAAACATATGAGTTTTTTTAAATCAGTATCTTTCATAGAACACACTCCTGGAGTTTGGGGCGATCCTCCCGACTCACCTTGTAGAAATGAAAACAAATGCTCGAAATGTATAGGCGCCACTGGAAATAGCTAGAACCTTCTAGCAGCAAGTGCATGGAGACTCTAGGCACATCCCAATTACAAGTGGACCAGTGCGAAATTTACTAAATCCTCGATTAATTTTCCGTACCGCTTAGCTGGCGCACTTTATAGGTGAAGCGGCAAACTATTACAAAAAATAAAATAACATAAAATTTATTTGCGTTCACAAATTTTACTTTTCCGCTTGCTTAAGACTATGAACCTTTATTTTAAGGACCGCCCGGTTTCGTGTCGTGTCCCGCACTTTATATAATAATGATATCTCTGTCTCAAGCAATCTAGCGTGGGTGTTGTTTCTAATATGTTCGCGTTGCGCAGGTGTCGTTACTAATATAAAGTTCGGGATGCCGAAGTTGAACGGAGTTTCTAGCACGGGTGCGGTTACTGTGTATGCTCCTTGGATAGCCTCCGTGAAAATGACGATAACGTAGGAACTTTTTGTTCTGCATACATTTTATAAATTTTACTTTTTTTTAGGCTCTATCGAATTGTTTACAATTTTTCAAACTGTACTTTCAGGGATGCTTGTTAAAAATGCATCCTTCAATGAAAAGTCCTTTTCGTGGCCTCGCTCCATTAACTTCAAATAACCACTTTTAACTACCATTGTTGCCTCAACGGGCAAACATTTGGGGCTTTTAACGGAAAGAGCTGCAGACATTTTAAGACACTACTGAACTTTCTAATACACTTCTTTATATTAAACGTTGTCGCCAATAAAATGTTACATTGAAAGGGAGTTATAATATCCTGCTACCTGTTTCACAATAGACTAGACAAAAACCGTGGGACCGTACTATTAAGTACGGCCAGGTACTTACAAAGAGCCAAAGGGTTATTTAATGTTTTTGTTCCATCTCATTATTAAGACACTTTCTTAGATCGTGAAAAATACTTTTCGAAAGGTTTCCCCCAATGTTTGTATACAATTTTATTTACAACCATCAATATTTTGTACTCAATAATTAATTAATAATGCTATTGCAACTAATTGTATAAAGCCTAAAAAAATTGTTAATAGATTGCATCTTACTTGAATTAAAAAAAACTCAGCAACAACCGTTTTCATTTGCTTTTAACACAGAACAATATTGTATGACATTTTTTATCTTATTTACCAAGGTAGGTAAAAGTTTATCTTTGCACTTCAAGCTCTAAACTTTAGTATTCAGCACAAGTGGTTACAATATAAACTCACAACGTTATCTGACATATGGAGAGAAAGTTAGACAATTAAATGGAAAATAAATTGCTATAAAATGTGCAGATATAAACTTCACTTGTTTTAGAGGTTTATTACAAATCGAACAGAATAACAAGTTTCTCTTAAGCATACAGAGAATTGTTACATACCTAATAACTACAAGATATGGTACACCGTGTCCCACATAAAAGTGCTCACTATACTGTCTGGAAATTCCTAATAGATACGAAAAAAAGTTTCATACAAAAGTTTCTTTAACTTTGAAGTTCTTTTAAAATATATTATTATTTGATTCTTCGTCAAATATAAACATAAGTTAAGTTACCAATTTAAACTATAGTCGATTTCTGCGCAGTTTCCGAGATAATTGAGGTTATGTGCGATTTTTTGAAAACTTGGGTGGTAATTGCCAGTTTATAAAGCATCAATGCATACACAGAATACAAAATTTTTTTCCACACCTATACAGGGTGGTGTAACAGGGTTATAAAGCGGTTGATTATTATATTTAAACTTATTTATTTATTTTATTTATTTATTTGAGACCTAGCGGGCAACCCTGTCACAATACTGAAATTAACTAAGAAATGATAAGTAAAATCAAAGGTACTCTGTATGCTTCTTCGTAAATTATAATTTAAAATGTTATCAAATATAATTGTTACTACAAATTGAATTAAACATCTTATCTCACCAATTCTACGCCCATATAAGCTCGAACAACAGCAAACTGCAACAACGATGTTATCTTTTTCTTGAATATATTTATTTTAACTAGCAGGTGGTTTATTTAAATGAAAGATTTTGTTTTTAAAAAACAACTTTAAAATCTATTAACAAAAGTAGGAAGTGAAATACTTGAAAACAAGAAGAATTTAAAATCAACTATAAGAAACGGATATCTGACTGAATCTTGTTTTAGAAAACAGAAAAAAGGTCGGCCCATGAATTGACAAGAACTGCCTCTCGTTGGTTGAAATGCATTGCGTCGTCATAGACGCATCCTGAACCCTTAATTAATAAATACTTCATAGATGTCGCCTAGAGTTCTACTTTATGTATTTAATTGAAAAAAATAGTTACATTTCCGTTTAAATAGGATAAAAGTACCTTCTATATAAATGTCTAAAACTTAAACTAACTTATCATGTGAATTACAAAATACTCTATTGTATTTTTAACATAGTAAATTGACAATTTATTACACAGGCCAACACACATTTTGGTGCCTGCGATTTTTTAACTGTTCCTGGGTAATTTTTGGATGCAGAATGTAAAAAAGTTCTCAGATTTTGACTATCAGATCTAGTTTTTTTTTTTAAACGAAAAAATGTTTATATATTTTACGTTATAACTGTTATAATATACAATATTACTATTGCCAGCTAAAATTCCCTGCTTTATGATTGCCAAGAAAATTTTGTACTACTTGAACAAATGAACACCAAGCGTTAGATTCAGTCTCGTTCATTGATGTGGTGAATTGTGGATCTTTAACAAGTTGACTTATTTAAGAACCATCAAATATACCAGCTTTTAGTTTTTCCGTGCTAATGCAGGAAATTTACGTGACAAATACCCAAAACAATTTCCATCTCTATTTAAAGCCTTCACAAATTGCTTCATTAGGCCTAGCTTGATATGCGAGGGCGGAAGTAAGATTTATTCTCTTGAAACCAAAGGTTCGTTGATCACGTTTTGTTTTCCTTGAATCATGACATCTCTTGAAGGCCAATTTTTGTTAACCCAGTGCTCATTTTTAGCTCTGCTGTCCCAAAGGCACAAAAAAACAAGGATATTTTATATAACCACTCTGCTGTCGAAGGAGGAAGTTAACCATTTTTAAATCAACACAAATCGCTCACTGATGTTCTTCGTATTTAATTTTTCTCAAAACTAATGCAATTGTTTCATATTCTTCCTTCATGGTAGTAGAATGACCAATAGGAATTGAGCCATATTTGTTACCGTTATGTAAAAAAAC